>OX243910.1:29151666-30500000 GCA_945859665.1 Anorthoa munda | reverse complement strand
GGTAATTCTTTTCTTATTTGTAACTGTCTTAAGTTAATTTTTTTCTTGGGATTGCATTTTTATAATAAAAGGAGGTTACCTTATCTTATGTTTTAGTTATGATTATGTAAATTTATAACGGGAAAAATGGCTGATGCCCAAAGTTTTGTTGTTTATTTTAAGATATAAGTAGATAATTAATTATTTAGTTCGATTGGAAGTGGGCAAACTTTGACGGCAGGTCTTACAAGTAAGCCTTTAGATGTTTTGACTGTCACAACACGAATAATATTATCTTTACCCGGATGGAGCTGTACAACGCTACCTAGTCTCCATTCGTTAGCAGGTAAGTTAGGTTCAAAAATGGTTACAAGATCGTTCAGTTTTGGCTGACGGTTGCCGTGTTTAAACCAATTCATTCGCTGTTGCAATGTATGCAAATAGTCCCTTTGCCAGGTGCGCCAGAAGCTTTGTGACAGGCGCTGTAATAGCTGCCAACGAGTACGTAAAGTCTCGTTTTCAGCAAAAACCGGTTCAGGTAGAGAGATTAAAGGTCGACCGATGAGGAAGTGACCAGCTGTAAGAGCGTCAACCTCGCCGGGATCAGAAGATAATTTCACTAACGGTCTAGAATTTAACATGGCTTCCACCTTTGTTAGAATAGTATAAAATTCTTCAAAAGTAAGAATCTGCGATCCGAAGACACGCTTGAGATGGTATTTTGTTGATTTTATACCGCTTTCGTAGATGCCTCGTGAGGACCGGACTGAGGATGAAGCTTCCACGTGATACCTCGAGAAGCGAGCTGTCTGGAAATGCTGTCGCTGTCACGGTTGAGCATTTCGCTAACTTCTGACAAATAACGCTTGGCACTCACGAAGTTAGTACCACCATCTGTCACTATGGAGTGGTAAACTATGAGGCAAAGATAGGCTTGGTAAGTTTTAGCGTTACGAAGTCTACGTTCCTTAGTGATACAAAATTGATGCCGATTTTATGAAAACAATTAACCTGTTGTTTACGGGAAGGTGGAAGATCATCTTGTACGCGTTGAAGTGGAATATGTTTAGTTTTAAAACAAGTCACGCATTTCGATAACCACGATCTGATAAGACTTCTAATGCTGAGCATCCAATGTCGACGCATAAATAAAGATTGGAGAAGGCGAGGCCCACATTGAAGATAAGTTGTGTGTAAGTAGTCAATGAGAAGAGTACTCAATCGAGAAGTCTTAGGTAAGAGGTATGGATGGTCGACGCGACCTGGTAACGATGCGTGCTTGAGACGTCCCCTCACTCGCAAGATGCCGCGAGTGTCAAGATAAGGGGAGAGCTTAAATAAATGTTTGGGTAAAGGTTTATTAGAATTTATTAAAGATATGACATCATTTAAATTTTGATGTTGAACATACTTTATTAAATGAGTTAAAGATTGGCTTAATTCAGTGGCTGTCAGGTAAGGTAATAAGTTACGCTCAGAACATTTAGCTTTCGCGTTTTTAGTGAAATGGGAGATCCATGCAACCATTCTTTTCACTCGAAATAGAGAGGAGTGGCGTTCCATGAGGAATTCAAGCACGTCAGCTTCGGGTGTCACACTAGCATGACACGCGCGTGATGTTGGCTTGCGTTCGAGCACGTTATCTGACACTTCTACTGCTGAAACAACCCAGTTGAAGAGTTCGTTTGACAACCACTGAGAACCAGACCACCAGGTTTCGGAAGAAGATAAAGATAAGCCACGACTACATATGTCGGCTGGATTGTCATGGATGGACATGTCGCCACTCAATGGGCACAGAACTGTCGCTGATTAGGAACAGTCTGTGCACAATAAACGACATAAGTGTATATGGCTTTCAACCACGACAAAATAGTCGAGCTGTCCGTGAATAAGATAGATTTATTTAAGATGAGTTTTGAACTAAGCAAGGAGTGAATGCGATTTATTATTTTGAATAGTAATACAGCATTGCATAGCTCTAAAAGGTTAACTGTCACTTTTAGAGGTGCTACCTTGGACTTAGCAAATAAAAGATAAAAACGCCATAAATCTTGAAGGAGCAATTTGGCTTTTAAGATACAAGGTGTAAGCCACCCAAGAGGGTCGAAAATACTAGCGATGCTGGATAAGATGGAACAAATTACGTGGGTGCTGTAGGTATTCATGTATCAATGTATTATCGTCCACTTAATTCTGCCATTTGAGACATAAATAAATAAACGACTAAACTAATATATTTTTTATTACACAAAGAAATTATGCAAGTATTCTGAATAGCTTTCCAGTTTCATTATAGTTTAAGGATAGAAGCCAAGTGATCACATTCTGTTTACACTCTCTTTTTGTCATGTGGAAAATGTGCAAATGTTTATTAGCAATGTTGAATAGTCTTGGGCCTAGGAACATGTTGAATTTTTGAGCAAAAGATGTTCTGCGTCTTCATCCAGTAATTTCTTGTTCAGTACTTGTTTGTCAGGGTACTTATTTGGTCACAGGAATGCTGTCTCATAATTAACGCTAATACAAACAGTTTACGTACAGTAAGCACCTCACATTCCCTGTACAGCTCAGAGGTAGAAAAATACCTGGGCTTAAAGTAACTAACCTTTAATAAGGTTCTTTGCGCTCTTTCAGCAATTAAATTATGCATTTTAGCGGCACCGCCCCAACAAGTAATACAATAGGTTATAACCGCTTGACACAAGGAGTAATAAATCATTTTCATAATCTTAGCATAGGCTGACTGCCTTATTTGTTTAGATACATATATGAGTTTTCTTATTCTGTTAGAGAGATTAATTAAATGATTTTTTTAATTAAGATTTTTGGCAAATATTAGTCCAAAATATTTAATATATTCAACACGAGAGAGAGGCGGACAGGAACAATCGATAGTTTCATTATGGCAGTTGTGGGAGGTTATACAATGTGTTGATTGTACCGCTTCACCAGGGTTGCGAATAGAGAATGCGATATATTTGGTTTTCTCGGTATTAAGAGAGAGATAATTTTGAGCAAGCCATTTTGTTACCGTGTTAAAGCCATGTCGTGCGTTTTGGTGTTTCACTCCAAGTATCACCATGGAATGTTAGGGTACCTAGTATCATCTGCATATGAAATTATTTTGCAGTTTTTAATATTGAGTAGTGTAAGATCATTAATATAAACTAGAAACAACGTTGGACCTAGGATACTATCCTGTGGCACACCATGGGTAACAGGTAAGCTATCACTAGTATAATTGCCAATTTTCACCTTTTGTGTTCTTCCAAATAGATAATTAGACAGTAATTTAAGTTGATTTCCACGGTTACCGAGTTGATATAGCTTCTTAACTAGGGTAGGAATAGAAACAGTGTCAAAAGCCTTCGCCAGGTCGAGAAATATAGTAAGGCATTTCTTTTTATTGTTTGTGTCTCTGCGACAACACCTCTGTAAAGTGATGTAATCATCCTATTGAAGAAGTGATTTTACTTGCTAAATTTTCGCCAATAGTGGCAAAGAACTCATTTGTGGCATTGACAGATAGGTGATGTTGACCATATAAAAAGAAGATCCATGTTGTAAGTATGGGTGGGATGGGATGTCCATGTACCGATGACGTATTGCCGTACATCTTGTAGTCCGATGATGGAACGGGCTAGGATAAATCAGTTCATGCAATTCCAACGCACACTCCCCGAAATGTAACCGATAAAAAACCGACAGGCTGCCAACTCTGCAACGAAGTACAAGGCTCTGGAACCTAGACTCGACCAGTATATCATCGCCGATTAGCCTCTTGGCCCGTTTTTCGATCCACTCAAGTGCATCCAGCTGGTATTTGGCAGATCCGTCCCAGAGATGACAGCAGTACGCCATGCATGATCTAACATGCGCTTGATACAAATTGAGCAACTGTTCTGGGGTGAAGTACCGTCTCACCTTCGCAAGGATCCCCAACTTTTTGGAACCTTTTTGGCAGCCAGCTGAGCTTTTGCCTCAATGAATGGACTAAAATTGAGGGTCAATTCAACGTAACGCCAAGAAGCTCAAGTCGGTCAGTTATCGGCACGGTCACACCTCCGAAAAAAGGAGCCGGATGGAACTGGCTCCTTTTAGCGGAAAAAAAGACTGCAGCATTGAACCTGACCAGATTGGCATCGCCCCATTCGGAGACTGCCTTCAAGGGCAGATTCAAGTGCCCAACCATGGCCTACCGGAGAAACAGGACCTCAGGCCCCGTAGCGCGCGCGTCGGACACGTATCTCTCAGCAACAGTGCTGTCGTCCGCAAACCCAAATGTGCCGGGTTTTAGCAGATCGTTTATTTGAAGCAAGAACAATGTTGCTGAGAGTACCGACCCCTGAGGAATCCCGGCATTAATATCTAGTTGGTCAGACGAGCGACCATCAATAACCACTTGGATGGAACGGTCCCTCAGGAAGTCTGCAATCCAATCGCACATACCTCTGAACAGACCGAATGAAGGAAGCTCACCAATAAGGCTTTCATGCCAGACCATGTCAAAAGCCTTCGAGATGTCCAGGGAGACGGCAAGCGCTGCCCACATGATCGCGTTAAGTGTCTCATTGTTAAGGCGCGGTCTTATTTTATTACAGAACATGCCAGCAGTAGTAAAAGCTCTTTCGGTCATACAGTTGATCTAAAGAATTAAAATAAAACCTAAGCCTACCAATACAAATATAATTCGGATTTGCGCATTAGAATATTTAATATCGATCTACCGATTACTTAAAATGAAAATTTGTGGATAAATACAAATATTATCCGTTAAAATTTGTTTTGAAATAAAGCCGAAAAAAACAGATTTGAGTCTTAAAATCCGGCTTTTCTTGATATTCTTAAATCCAGATTTTTAAGAATATCTAGAAAAGCCGGATTTATTCAGTTATTTTCGAATTTCGAAGAATCCGGATTGCAATCCCTATACACACATACCAGTCAAAAACATAATCCTCCCTTTTGCTTCGCCGTAGTCGGGTAAAAAGACCATGTAAACTATCACTATCCGAGGAGAAATTCTTAAATTTTCAAGCTCGCTTCGTGTGTTTTTACATTTTAAATTCCCTTAATTCTGAAGCTTTTCTGCAAAATTCGGCAACGTAGTCTATCTGAGGTGACAAAATGTTCGAGATCACTTCGCTCGCTCTTGCAATCAACATAAGGCATTGTAGTAAAACCAGCATTATACCCAGTTAATAAAAAAACGTTTATTCACAAACAAACAAGAAACAATAATATTGTAATAGTAGGTAACATTTTTGCTTAAAACAATAATAAGAAAATATTATTTTACATAATTTGGCTACTAAATATTTGAAACATTATGAATAATACAAAAATTATTTGGAATACACTGATTTCAATAGAGCGTAGTTTTATAAGATCAAAGTAAGAAATAAAAGTGCCTGTTTTACCGTCGCTTGGGGCTCTAATAAAATATTTATTAATACAAATCCACATTAATTGATCAATGTCATTAGACCTCTTTATATAATTGAGCGACCACACATTTTTTTTTGTTAATATTTGTTACGTCGTTATCACAGACTACTTACAATCAAAAAAGGAAATAGGCATTCATTTTACCATAAAACTACTTTACACTACTGTGCCACTTGGCACTGAAAATCCGTATCAATCTAACCAATGTAGCCACTTTTTCATAACAAAATAACTTATTTTCATAAAAAAATAACTTATTTTATGAAAAAGTGACCATTACTGGTTTACATGGCACGACCGCCTATCTGTCCTCCACAACCCAGTAAACTGGTGTCAAATTTAACCTTCTGACTACCCGTAACGACTGCCAAAGATCATGACAGCCGAGACCAACGACTGAAAGTGTTTGTCGAGGCACGGAGGAAACTCGCTATGTGGAGATGGTCACCCATCCACGGACCTACCTCGGCAACCGTTGCTTAACCTTGGAGAGCGATCCGTGCGGCTGTTATTATTTAGCCACCAGTTCCACATACAAAATATACATACATGTATATATTCAAGTGAAAGGAATAATTAGACTAATATCACTGGCTGTCGACAAACTTTAAATAACAGTGTATTTAACTATTTTTGTAAATATTTATTATACAAGCAAAAAGTTTAAAAACTGTAACCCGACTACGAGATTATTTTTATTTTAGCCTATTTTACCCGGGCCATAGTAACGAATCGATTGACACCTTTTTCATCAAAATCGGATGAATAGTTTAGGCGCTACGGAGGAACATACTTAAATACAAACATACATACCTACATATATAGACTGCTAAAATCATAACCGTTCCTTTTGGATTCGCCGTAGTCGGGTGAAAACAGGTTTTTACGCAATCGAGTAATATATCTAATAATGTATTCCGCAGACTCGGTTGGCGGGCACAGCCTTGTCTGAAACAAGAAACACAAATTCATTACAAGTCGGATAGATCATCATTATCTATAGAAGACCGGCGTGTGGCACTGGCAAGTGCGTGTCGAACTTCGCACATATAGGGTTCCATACCAAACCGCAAAATCAAGTTGGTTGTAATAGGAAAAAAAAAGGGCATTTCAAAGAAAAAATCTAATGTATGAATATAATGGTATTTGATAATAAAAAATTGTAACTAGCTTTTGCCCGCGGCTTCAACCGCGTAAAAAGTGTTTGATCATCCCAAGGGAGTACAAACTATCATATTTCCTTTCAAGGGTCTCAAACTATCTCCATGCCAAATTTTATCTAAATCGGTTCAGTAGATCCAGAGATTACCCCCTACAAACTCACAAACTTTACCTCTTTAAAATATTACTAGCTGACCCAGCAAACTTTGTTTTGCCATAAAAACACCAAACATTCATCTACCCTACCTACCCTACCCTAACAACCCTACACTACCTACATACCTACCCTACCCTACCTACCCTACCCTACCCTACTTACCCTTCGCTACCCTAACTACCCTACCCTACCTACTTTACCTACCCTACCCTACCTACATACCTACCCTACCTACCCTACCCTACCCTACTTACCCTACCCTACCCTACTTACCCTACCCTATCCTAAACGGGATAAAAAGTATCCTATGTCCTTCTCCTGGTTCTTAGCTACCTCCCTACCAATTTTCAGCCAAATCGGTTCAGCCGTTCTTGAGTTATAAATAGTGTAACTAACACGACTTTCTTTTATATATATAGATTAGTAAGTATCTATAGATACATTATCACCAAATTTAAAGTCAAAGTCAAATATATTTATTTCAACTAGGCCAATAAGCGGCACTTTTGAACGTCAAACATTAATCTAAATTAAAAATGAACAAGTAATAAAAATTGACTCTACCGTGCATTCGGAAAGTAGCTTGTTATAGAGAAGAACGCACAAGAAACTCCATAAAGTTCATAGGTCAATGGGAAGTTAAAAAATATTTGGAACAAAATGTGTGACAGACGACGGAAAGACGGACATACAGACAGACACTTGAGTGACAGCAATAGGGCTCCGTTTGGACCCTTCGGGTACGGAACCCTAAGAAGGTGCACAGCACGTCGTCACATCGACTGGTCCCCTGTTTGTCGCATCTAGCGGATTCCCGCAGCTTTCACCTCCAACCAACCACTCCAACCTTGTGGGCGGCCTTCCAACGGAGGCGGTCGTCACTCCAGAACCGTTCAGATATTTGACTACCTCGTTATCTTTTAAATGTTTTGCGAAGCCTTAGTTCGACTACGATAGAATATAAAACGCGTTAGTTTGCCGGGGTGGGGTGTCATCTGACGTTTATTGGGACATTTCGGACCCATCCTAAAAAAATAAAAAAAATAAGCCCCCGCCCTCCTCCTCCTAATAAATATTTTTCTTTCTTTCTTTTCTTTATCCTATAGATTTTCTCGCCAACTTTTAACCCCCGAGGAAAAAGAGGCTTATAAGTTTGACGTGTGTACCTGTGTGTTTGTATATTTGAGTATCTATCTTTGGCATCATAGCTGCTAAAATGATGAACCGATTTTGATTTCGATTGAAAGGTGGCTGACTTTATCGAGTGTTCTTAGCTATGTTTGATAAAAATCGGTTCTCCCGTTCAAAAGTTATGGGCATTTTACTGTTTGAAGCTGGGTGTTTTCGAAGATAGAAGATATCGAGTCATAATTAAGTGTTCGAGAGATTGTCCATCAAAGCGGCTCTACTACTAGACTTTTTTATTTCATGCTTTATAAATGATTATATAGCACGAAATAAAAATGTGTCGGCGGTTTTTTTAAATTTTACTTGTTAAGCTTCTTCTTCTTTACCCAGTGACTAAGGCCTCGCCTCGCGGGCTTGCTGTCGTGGGTTCAAATCCGGGCAAGTACCAATGTAACTGTATTCAATTCGTATGTACTTTCTAAGTTTATCACATCACAGGCAACGGTGAAAGCAAACATCGCAAAGTCAGGGGCCTGTGTGAACCCCAGAGGCGGCTTAATTAACTCTGATACCAGAGGTGGCCACTTCCTTCACACGAAGAGAAGGCGAGACTTTAGCGGCGAAACTTAGCGGTTGTGTTCTGTCTAGGCTTTTGGTTTTATCACGCAGCGTTGTGATCCTTACTCTTTGCTTTTTTTATCTATCTATTATAGGCTCGCGCTTGACCACTATCTCACTGATGGTAAGCGATGAAGCTCAAGATGATCAATTATTGGCACGGTCACATCTCGGAAAGTAGGAGCCGGGTAAAATTGGCTCTTTTTAGCGGAAAAAAGACACGCCTGGGTTTTAGCAGCATTTATTTATTTAAACTTCATGTACAATAGTGGTACATAGGCGGATTTAATGCCACAAGGCATTCTCTACCAGTAAACCTTTGGGTTAAAAAGGACAACGCTGTGAACGGGTACAAAATAATATAGAAAAAAAAAAAACTAACACCCGCCTGCTTAAGAAGCGAACTAAAAAGCTGTAAACAAGAAAAAATCATGCTGGACAGTCGGAGGATACATATTCGCAAATTGGCTGACCCCCTGATCCTCCGACTGCCCAGCATGTTTTTTTCTTGTTTACAGCTTTTTAGTTCGCTTCTTAAGCAGGCGGATGTTTGACTTTTAATAAAAAAAAATTATATTCAACTTTTTTGTAATATTTTTTTTCTAATGACTTTTAAACATATAAGTGGCATATATTTTTGTAATTACCTCTAAAAACCCTTCAATTTGATATCCCACTCGATGGGTATGGAAGAAAAAATAAATTGCAACCCCCACAATATGGCGCCCAAAATCCGCCATGTTGTTTTTTTTGTAACGGCACTTATCTAAGAACACTTGGGCAGTTAAGACCTATCTAACGATGTTTTAATTATGAAAATCCGTCAAGTAGTTTCAATGATATGAGGTAATAAAGAATATTACATACATACAAACATACAAACATACATACATACAAACATACAAGATACGCGCGAAAAATATAACCCTTTCCTTGCAGCCGGGTAAAAATAACAACTTGTATACGAAAATGTATAAACTTACTTATATATAAATGAAACTTACATATACATAAATATTAATGATACACATATACAAATAAAATAGACTAATAAATACTTCAACATATAACAAATGAAAAAAAAAATATATAAAAAAAACGAGAAACCTATTAATAATCACTATGACTAGACTGTCTCTAGATGAGAGCTATTTATTCTGACTCAAATAGTGGTCACGAACTCTTCTTTTGAAAGTGAATTTGATTTCAGCCTTTTTAATGCCAAAGGGTAGCGCGTTCCAGAGCTTTATTGT
Organism: Anorthoa munda; assembly: GCA_945859665.1. Classification (NCBI taxonomy): domain Eukaryota; kingdom Metazoa; phylum Arthropoda; class Insecta; order Lepidoptera; family Noctuidae; genus Anorthoa; species Anorthoa munda. The sequence continues at coordinate 30,490,253 of OX243910.1, read as the reverse complement.
TGAGACAGCGTATGAATTGGACATAAAACCGGTGCGGTGTGAAGCAATTTGGAGAAGTAGATTAATGAAAGCTCGAAGGTTACGACTGTGAGAACTGCCCAACACTTTGAAATAAGTTTTTAGATAATCGGGAGCACAAGGATCGTTCATAATAGTGAAGAGCAAGCAGAGAGATCTGAGGGACCTCCTTAGGCGGATTGGCAGCCATTTAAGCTGAGAACGGCAGGAAGAAATGTGATCGTATTTACGAAGGCCAAATACAAAGCGAATACAATTGTTGCGAAGTCGATCCAATTTATTTAGAAGTTCTTGGGATAGATCAGGATAACAAACGTCAGCATAGTCGATAATGGGAAGCACAAGTGACTGGACCAAAGTGATTTTGGTGCTGGATGGGAGGAAATGCTTGAATCTATAGAGAGACCGCAGTGAGAACGCGACTTTCTGGCTCACCTGGGCCACGTGTTTATACAGCATTAAACCTGACCAGATTGGCATCGCCCCATTCGGAGACTGCCTGCAAGACAGACTGCTCAGCCTTAGATAATATCACGTACCTAATTCATATAAGTGGATATGTATACCCATTAATATAACTAGACATTGTTAGAAGAGCTACGTGTTACAACGAACTTTGATTTTATTTTCTACTTGTGATGATCATCTTGGTAAGAACTACACTACTGTTTCTAGATTTAGTACAGAATACCATTATGTTTTTATTTTAAAATTGTTTAACTTATTAGTGTTTGTAAAAAGTATGTGCCCATTTTGCCTTTTTTATAATGTTGGATAACCCTAAAGTTGCTGCAGTTGTTAAACATAAGGCGTGTTTTGATTTGTTATTTCTTTTTACATGTTAACATGTGTTACTATTACCTTGAAATAAGAGTTTATATTTTAGTTTCATGTAGTCGATAACCTTAACTGCATGCTGTGGCCTCCTATAATTGAGGGAGTGCACTTGTCATTACTTCATATTGATGATTCATTGTCTACATAAGTAAGTTAAATACTCTCTACTCTCAGAGAATATTTAACTTTGTTTTTTTGATTACTAATTGACGATTTGTACATTATATTGTATAGATTTTTAATAGAAATAACGATTACACATGAAAATTATGACAAGCTGATGGGATTTGTAGGTAAAATCATTGTAATTTAATAAGAACATAACAATTTCATGATGACAGCCCTAATAAATCAGCTGTTTTCGTTTATTTGTAAACATTGTATCTTCTGAGTTGCTGATTTATAGTTCTAAATAGTAAACCTATTATTTTTATTATTTATTATATAAGCGCTTCTTAATGTTTTTACCCACGATGAAAATCACTCACCAATCATCTTCGGGTACGGCAGGTTCAGATTCTCCATAATACTGATGAACTCCTTCAAAGGCTTCGTCAACCTCGGGTTATATTTCTTCTCTTCCCACACGGTGGTGGCTGTCTGTCCTCTGTAGTCATGTGCTGGGTACAGTTTGTAGTGGTCGGGTAGCGTGAAGATACGCTTATGTACTGAATTGTATAGGGTCTGGGACGAGCCTTCTTGGAAGTCGGTTCGACCACAGCCTCGGATAAGCAGGGTGTCGCCTGTGAATGCTAGGCCCTGAAATAGAAAAAGAGCTTTCAAAAAACGGCATGTACTGCCGTACGTGGCTTCCCCTAGCAGTTTTATCATGGGCCGCAAAAATACTAAATATACAGGGTATAACGAAAAGGTGCGATCATATTTTAAATACTGCTTCTGTCCATGTATATGTATGAATAACTTTCGCTAAGGAACTCATAGAATATTGCCAACAAAAAAAAAACAATTATTCTCCTAAACGTCACCGTTTCTGATATATAATGGTTGAAAAACTTGTATTCTACATAATATACACACGTTTCCTCGCCACCTGGCAGCACTTACCGCGTCTTTTTTAACGTGGTTTCCCCGATAGGCCTATTCAACAATATATTGTCAAATTCATCATCATCATATCAGCCGCAATCATACCAGCGGATCCCCGCAACCTTCACCAGGTCATCGGTCCACCTGGTGGGACGCCTCCCAACGTATAGTCTTCCGGTTCGCGGTCGCCACTCTAGAACCTTTCTGCCCCATCGGCCATCCGTTCTGCGAGCAATGTGCCCTGCCCACTGCCACTTAAGTGCAATCTATTATGATCCTGTTTAATTCAACACATTTTTTGCAATGTACACAGTATCTGTAGGACTATACTACAACAAAAACATCAAGTTTAGCCGCGGATCGCCCAGGCTCCTTACAATTTTACAATTGAAATGACTATGCCTTCATTGGGTAAAGTTGTTCATGTATATGGCCAGATGCAGTACTTAAAATATGATCGCAACTTTCCGTTACACCCAGAATGTCTATTCATAGCTGACGTAATGACGTAAGCGAGCGTTTAACTTTTTCCTAATGTGAAAGGTTAAAGTTTGATTTATAATAATCTATTTCTATTCAGAAGTATAATGAATAAAATAACAGAAAGAAACTATTCACCGCTGCACTGGAGGATGTCTTCAAGGGGTTGGACTGGAGAGGCCGATTCGCCGATGATAAAGCTGTCATGTAGGACCCCCGTACAACGCTCGATGACCTCAGTAGAGCTTCCGAAAGAATGGGTCCAAAAATGAACATGGACAAACCAAGGTGATGTTGAGCGCTCATGTCGCACCCACTCCTATCCAGGTCGGTGGCTCCACAGCCGAAGCCGTGGACGACCATGTCTACCTGGGACAAACGGTCCAGCTAGGCAGGTCCAATCACGAGAAAGAGCTGGTTAACCGTCGAATCCTACTCGGCCTGGCAGCATTCGGAAAGCTGCGCGGTTTCTTATCGTCCAACTTACCACAGTGTCTCAAGACGAACTTATGGCTTTGAGACGTGTTCGCTCACAATGGGCCTCATCAGAAAGCTTACAGTCACCCAAAGGGCAATGGAGAGGGCCAGGCTAGGAGTGTCCTTGCGTGATTGAATCAGAAATGTAGAAATCTGCAAGAGAACCAGGGTTACCGACATAGTCCGAAGAATTGCCACACTTAAGTGGCAGTGGGCAGGGCACATTGCTCGCAGAACAGATAGCCGATGGGGCAGAAAAGTTTTGGAGTGGGACCGCGAACTGGAAGACGTTGCGTTGGAAGGCCTCCCACCAGGTGGACCAAAAACCTGGTGAAGGTTGCGGGCATCCGCTGGATGCGGGACCCACGGGACCGATCAATGTGGCGACGCTTGGGGGAGACCTATGTCCAGCAGTGGACATCTTTCGGCTGATATGATGATGATGAACAGAAAGAACATGAGTGAAACTCTTGTCTTTCATAACCCTTCCTGTACATACTTGAACTTGTAGAAATAAACATGAAGTATGATACTTCAAGTTTATTTCTGACAGTTATTGTTGATTTTTTTGCCTGTCCGCCCATTGCGCCCCTTCCAGAAAAAAAATCCTGGATCCGCCCTTGTGCCCCTTCCAGAAAAAAAATCCTAGATCCGCCCTTGTCCGCAGGAGAACCAAAGTTACCGACATAGCCTGAAGAATTGCCAAACTTAAGTGGCAGTGGGCAGAGCACATTGCTCGCAGAACGGATGGCCGATGGGGCCGAAAAGTTCTGGTATGGCGACCGCGAACTGGAAGACGATATGTTGGAAGGCCTCCCACTAGGTGCACCGATGACCTGGTTAAGGTTGCGGGAAGGCACTGTATGCGAGACGCACGGGATTAGTCAATGTGGCGACGCCTGGGGGAGGCCTATGTCCAGTAGTGGACGTCTTTTGGCTGAAATGATGATGATGATGATTTCTATTCAGAACCTATTCTAGTTTTACAGGTTCTTTTCTACCAAGATTCAAAATATAAATGTAATAAGTCCGTTTATTTTTTGTTCAGCGACCATCACACTTCATGCTAAGTAAAACAACTTTTATGGAATACAGGAGGGGGTTTTCTTGCTTCGTCCTTCTTTAACGACGTGGGTTTTTGCATAGAGATGGTTTATTGGATGTAGAGTGACGAAGGCTATCTCATGGTTCCTGTTAGATTGACCAGGGAAGCACAGGATAATAAATAGTTAAAAATCTGGTAATCCGACCTGTTCGTGACAGATGTAAGTAAGTAATGCAGCCGTTAGTGTGTTCCGGAGTGGTCGCTGAAGCACATAACACTATCATCTATCAGACGTGTGTGTATATCATAAGCATAACATAGTACAAACTATATGACCTGACCTGTTCGTGACAGATATAAGTGATGCACCCGTTAGTGTGTCCCGGAGTGGTCGTCGCCAGCAGTTTGTGTCCACCGAAGCTGATGACGTCGCCATCGACCAGGTGCATGTCTGCAGCAGCGCCTGAAGCCTTGCCTATGACGCTCTTAGTGTTGGGGAGGATGGCCTTCAGCTTGCCCGTGCCTGTTATGTGGTCGGCGTGCATGTGGGTGTTCACTGGAAATTATAAACAGTACATGAAAAATACTGGTATTCAGCTTCACGACTAGCCTGGAGGCGCTCCTAACATGATGTAGTTGTAAAGGGCTATTCAGATTGAAATGTCATAATGTAAAATACCACTCCTCCGTTTTTGAGAAGCAGCCCAAACCTATACCTCAAAAACGAAGAAGAGGCAAAAGTCGGAACATTTTAGATGTCAGAAACACCAAAACTATAAAAAGGTGAATATTTCTTTAAACAAATAAACACTTAGCTACTCGTAGTTTGCATATAATATTATATACCCTCTTATTTCGGTCGACTTTTAAATTTCTGTAAAGATCAAAAATGGGTATGTGCGGATATAGATAAATTAGGCATTTCATCGGACACCTTTACATTCAATATATTATATCACGGGAACTTAACGCGATGATTTAGATTCTTTATTTACCTATTTAACCCGACGTTTCGACCGTGTTGCAACGATCGTGGTCCCGGGTAGACCACGGGACCACGGGTTTTAAAGTTAATACCTTTAAATTCGTTAGCGACGCCCATGGCAGCACAAGCTGGCTTGACCATTGTGTGGAAACGAAGTCTGCGTGGCAGTCGGTAGTGGATGTAAGGGTGAACTATGACTGCACTTGGTCCGACCACTATCCACTAGAGGTGCATTGTAATATTGCTGTTATGAAGCCACAGTACGAGTATGTATTGCTTGAAAGTACTCCTAACGGTATACTGTGGGCCTATGGCTATAGGGATGAGCACCAAAAGTAGCTTTATACTAGGATGTGCAACGATAACTTTAGAAAAAAATATTTTCCTTTGACGTGCTTTCCTTAGGTGTTGTGACGGTGTATGCCACAATAAATAGCATAGAGTGGTAATAGACCGAATGTATGAGAGTATTGTTTCTACTATGTGTGTGGCGGCTTTGTCTAGCTCAAGTTCTGTATGTAAACGAAAGCGAAAGCGTGTTGTTTTAGGCTGGAATAAGCATGTTCCTGGTGCTCACGAGGTTGCCAGGCTTGCTTTCCAAAACTGGTTATTGTACGGTATATCTATAGTAACATGGTGGAGTCTCGGCGTCGTCTCAAATCTAAAAATGGATGGTGTCAAAACAACGCCGAGCAAATAAAAATGGATATTCTGGCATCGCACCACGCAAGTAAGAATTTTAAAAAATTTGGAAGGGCACGAAAAATCGGTATAATAAACCTACTGTCTCGATCAATGTTAATGGAGTAACTGGTCCTCGTGACATTGCGAGCATGTTTAGAAGTCATTTTCAGATAGAATCTCCTTCCGGCGGGCTGGGGGGGATGCTCAGCGCGAGTGAAATCAGGCAAAATCCCTTAAGGCCAGCAGTAATACCATCTTTTACAGCTAAAGATATAGCTACCGTTATTAAGAATTTGACGAGGGGTAAGTCCCCAGGACACGATGGCATTATTATTGAGCATTTGCAGCACGCGGGAGTTCATCTGCCTAGGGTTCTTGCAATGATTTGGGCGCACGGTTTGCGCAGTGGTTGAGTGATTGACTGCTGCGCTGCGGGTCGCGGGTTCGATTCCCGCACGTAACAAATATTAGTATGAAAAAAAAAAAAAAAAACAAATTTGCTTAAGACACTCGTACCTGTCGGACGAGTGTATGAAGACCGTGGTTGTGCCACTAATCAAAAATAAAACTGGCGATGCATAAGACAGAAGCAATTATAGTCCCATTTCATTAGCTACAACCATGGCAAAAGTGCTTGATCGTATTTTGAACAGTCACATTAAGCTGAATATCGCTCAAATCGGTTTCAGGCAGTCGACAGAAACGGCTGTTTTATGCCTCAAGCATACTGTCCGGTACTGCACCGATAGGAAGACTCCTGACTATGCCTGTTTTCTATACCTTTCGAAAGCTTTCGATTTGGTGTCCTATAATGTGCTTTGGTACAAGATGAGAACTGAAACCAGTCTCCCCGAAGAAATCATTAACATTTTTGATTATTGGTACAACAACCAAGTCAATGTTATAAGGTGGGCAGGCGTCACCTCCGATGCGTACAGATTGAAATGTGGAGTAAGACAGAGAGGGTTAACCTTGCCTCGTCTTTTCAATCTGTACGTGAACGGACTCATTGAGATGCTCAGCAGTGCCAATGCCGGATGTTCAATAGATGGAAAATTCATCAACAACAACGGTTACGCGGACGATATGGTTCTGCTGGGTCCCTCCATAAGCGCTGTTCGAAAACTGCTCGCTATATGTGTGGATTATGTTGGGGCTCATGGGCTTAGGTATAATGTACAGAAGAGTGAACTCTTGGTTTTCCAATCCGCTGGCCATAAGGTCTTACATGTTCCACCCCCAACCCAAGAACCTAGAGTTTCAAAATTCAAGCACCTGGGTCACTGGGTCTCGGATGACCTCTCAGACCTCGACCACGATGACATTGAGAGGGAGCGTCGAGCGTTGGCTGTCCGATGCAATATGTTGGCTCGTAGATTTGCACGCTGCACCAAGGCAGTAAAAGTAACTTTGTTTAGGGCGTTTAGCCAGTCGTTTTATACATGCAGTCTATGGGTTAAATATACGCAGAAGACAATCAACGCCCTGCAGTATAAAACCGCATGGATGATGATGCGGCTGGCGCGGCACTGTAGCGCGTCGGGCATGTTTGCGGACGCACGTGTCGATGGCTTTCATGCCATCTGTTGGCGCATCACATATGCGCGGGCGTCCGAGAGGCAGGCGCGGGGTGTCGGGGGACCGAACCCACGACGCGACGGCCGGCTGCGCGCCCGCCGCTCCACTCAGCTCACAGACACCAGCCATTACGGGCATTTCTTTGTACCTATTTCTATCTGAGTTGATAGCGTAATAACAGTAATATACCTATTTTAATACAGTCCACTCTTTTATTATAAAGTCCCGATTGAGCCTATTCATTGGTCCTTCGATTGCTCAAAAAAAAAAACACCGGTTTTGCTGTAATTAACGCCGTCAACAAAATCGGTCGTCGTGTTCACCTGTGCGGACTTGGACCGTTCGCGAGCACCACGCGGTACGACCACGAAGAAAAGAACAAAGAAGTCGTTCCCGAGGCAGCCTGCATAGTCAACGTGGGAGCTGGCGTCATTCTTTGGGAGTATAATACTGTATTTGAGTGAGTCCGTTCCAATTAGTTATTTTTCTGCTTTCATCTTCTTGCCGAAAAACGTTGTTCATCTTCCTATCTTTCAGTGTTCATACAGTGTCTCAACATTAGTGCTTTCATAGTGTTTCCTACGCACTGCTTGTAAAATTACGCATATTTTGTATCGAAAACGCTCGGTAATTAGCTACTTCGCACCGCGATAACACGTGTTGAGTTGTTGACCTTGAAATTTTTTCTCGATCCCTTTCACTAACGCACAGCTGTTTGTGGTTGTCTTATCTATTGAGTACATTAGCATCAGTGCGTCCAGCTGTTATTTAACTTTACAATGGCAGATAACTTAAAAACATTGATAAAAAAACGTAGTTCAATTAAATCAAAGCTTACTATTTACAGTAACTATTTAAATTTAGTAAAAAGTAGTTCCGCAATATCAGAGTTGCAACGTTTAGATTTAGAGGAGCGTTTTAATAGATTTGAAACCTTACATACCGAATTTGACGCCTTACAGACACACATCGAAGTGATATCCGACGACAACGAGGCAGCATTGACTGAACGTGAGGACTTTGACCGCCAGTTTTTCAACTTGGTGGCACTCACGCGCAGCCTGCTCGGTGTCTCGACCAACGGTGCTGCGTCGGAGGCGGGCTTCAAAGATGCTGACTCAGGTGCACATGTTTCATTTAGGAATTCTTTTGTTCGTTTGCCTAAAATAGATTTGCCACATTTCGATGGGAACTACCAATGCTGGCTTGAGTTTAGGGACACTTTTGGGTCATTGATTCACGACAATTCTAGCATAAGTGATATCAACAAGTTTCACTATTTGCGAGCTTCACTCCAGGGGAATGCAGCTTTAATTATAAAAAACATTGACTTTAAAGCTGACCATTATAATTTAGCGTGGGACCTGTTGTGCGAACGTTACAATAACAACCGACTTTTAGTGAAAAATCATTTACAAGCTTTATTTGACGTTGAACCTCTTACAAAAGAATCAAGTGTTTACATTAGAAACCTTGTTGATGTTATTAACAAAAATATTAGGGCACTAACTTCATTAAAAAGGCCCACTCAATATTGGGATGATATTATTATTTATTTTATGATTAAAAAATTAGATTTAACAACAAGTCGTGACTGGGAAGAGCATAGAAACAATACTTTTAAAGATGATCCTACTTTAACACAATTTTGTTCTTTTTTAAGCAGAAAGGCGGACTGGTTAGAATCAGTGGAGACAAATCTTAGTTTTTCCGAAACGAATGCTATAATTGCCTTAAATAATAGTCATTCAAATAAAACCGATTCTAAGCATACAACAAATAAAAAAATAGAAAATATAAATAAAAACAGTAAATGTCCACTTTGCTCCCAAGCACATACGTTATTTAAATGTGAATCTTTTAGAAACTTGTCAATAGAAAATCGTATACAAAAGGCAACTCAATTTAATGTTTGCATTAATTGCTTACGCTTTGGACATAATTCTACAAAATGTAGATTTTCACATTGCAAATATTGCAAAACAAAGCACAATACGCTTTTGCATTTGGAAAGTAACGAGCCCAAACTTGCTTCCAATCCAATGCCTTCTATCACGCCTTTTGCACTGTCTTCTGCTTCTCCTTCTTCAAATGTTGTGCTTTCAGCCAATTCCATGCAGCTTGCTACTTCTGCGCATGTTTTACTGTCCACAGCTATGGTGAACGTGACTGGCGTGACGGGTAAGAAGTACACTGCGCGCCTACTGCTGGACAATGGCAGTTCGGCGAACTTTGTTACGCAGAGCTTATCAGAGAAGCTGGGTTTGTTACGACGCGGTACGAGCACCAAGGTAACGGGTATTAATAACCACATATCCACCAGTACACAGTCTTGTCACCTCCCAATAGAGTCTTTATGCTGTGCCTTTAATGTAGATATCGAGTGTCACATTTTGCCTGAAATCACAAAATTTCTACCGTCTTCATTCATACACATCAATCACGTCCCTATTCCTTCAGGTATTAAACTAGCAGACCCGAACTTTAATGTTCCGTCGGTCGTAGACATCCTGGTAGGGGCTGAAGTTTTCTGGAATGTCTTAGGCAGCAAAACAATTGACTTAGGGAAAAACCTACCTAAATTATGCGAGACCAAGTTAGGATGGTTAGTTTCAGGTAGTATTTCGCGCCACTCATGTTTTTCCGTCAATCATTTTTGCCATCATTCCAATGTCACTCCCGACCTAACTCAATTTTGGGAGCTTGACCATATTGCTTCAAAACATTCACTCTCGCTTGAGGAGAGAATGTGTGAGCAGTCTTTTGCTCAAACCACCGTCCGTAATGATGGTGGGGGATTCGTAGTATCAATGCCTTTAAGAGGGGATCCTAGTACATTAGGTCATTCATTTACCAATGCTAGAAATCGCCACTTTCCCTTGAACGGCGATTTAAACGCGATCCATCATTTTATAAAAAATACAATGAGTTCATGAGAGAATATGAGCGCCTTGGTCATATGACGTTAGACTCAGACTGTACTCCTTCACCAGAAAACTCCATGAAAAATTATTACATTCCACATCATGGAGTTATTCGCAGTTCTAGCACCACTACACAGCTACGCGTAGTATTCGACGCATCAGCTCCTACCAGTTCGGGGGCGTCGCTTAACGACATCCAGATGGTCGGTCCCGTAGTACAAGACGATCTGTTTTCCATTTTAACACGTTTTCGTCAGCATAAGTACGTGGTCTCAGGTGACGTGGAAAAAATGTACAGAGCCATAGAGTTAAATCCAGTCCAACGACCTCTTCAAAAAATAGTTTACAGATTTGAACCTTCAGAACCACTAAGAACCTACACTTTAAATACGGTTACCTATGGTACCGCTTCTGCGCCCTATTTAGCCACTAAGTGTCTTGTAAGTCTGGCTGATGACATTGAGGACAGTCGTGCCAAATGCGCTATACGACGAGATTTTTACGTCGACGACTTTCTTAGTGGAGGGGATACGATAGCTGAAACGGTAGATATTTCAAAAAAGGTACATTCTGTTCTATCATCTGCAAAATTCAATTTAAGAAAATGGCGATCAAACAATCCAAAAATTCTAAAAGAAATTACACATAGCAACGAGTTACATAACACTTTAAATTTTTCTGAGCATAGTCCAAACTCTCAATCTAAGACTTTAGGTCTTAACTGGATTTGTGACTCTGATTCACTCACTTATGCTATAAATATCACCTCCACTACTAAAGTCACAAAACGTCATGTCCTTTCCGTTATCAGTCAAATCTTTGACCCATTAGGCCTCGTAGGTCCATGCGTCGTCGAAGCAAAGCTGATTATGCAGCGTCTATGGCAAGACAAGTATGACTGGGATGACGAAGTATCGCACGAAGTCAAAAATCTTTGGTATACATTTGAAGGCACAATAACAGCATTAAATAAATTAAATATTCCTCGTTGGGTTTTGCGTGAAGACTCTATTACGCATGAAGTACACGTCTTTACCGACGCGTCCGAGAGGGCGTACGGCGCTTGTGTGTACATTCGGTCTTGTAATGGCAGTGGGTCCATAGGCGTACAACTTCTAGTCTCTAGAAATCGTGTAGCGCCGATCAAACCAACGACGATACCGAGGCTTGAACTTTGTGGAGCTTTGTTGGGTGCAAGGCTGTGTACTAAGGTTCAGGAATCGCTTACCATGCCCATTCATAAATGTAGATTCTGGTGCGACTCAACCATAGTCCTGGGTTGGCTCTCTACTCCTTCTAATCAATTAAAACCTTTTGTCAGAAACAGAGTCAATGAAATACAGGAAAGTACTTGTGGTCATACCTGGAGCTACGTACCGTCGAAGGACAACCCGGCGGATCTTGTTTCCCGTGGTCTCAGTGCCGACGTTATCATGCACACACCTCTGTGGTGGTCTGGACCCTCATTTTTACAGCATAGTGAAAATGAGTGGCCTAGCATGCCAAACAACGGGAAAGATAGTCTGCCGGAAGTAGTGACTCATTACATTGGTAGTAATAGTGACAATCATATTTCGTTACGTAGTGATCATTTAGACGTAACTATTCATTCATCAATCATTTCTAATTTATTAGTAAAGTATTCTAGTTTATTAAAAATACAAAATATAATTACATATATACAACGCTTTGTTTACAACATAAAAAATAAAAATAAATTGCATGGTAATTTTTCAACAACAGAACTAGAAAACTCATTAAATATAATTATACATTATTCACAGCTTGAAATGTTTCCAGAAGAGTATAATTTGTTAAAGTCTGGACAAAAATTACCGCGCAAAAGTAGATTGCTTCCTCTGACACCGTTCATTGACAATCATAACCTCATTCGCGTGGGTGGAAGGCTCGATAACTCCCCCTACGATTTTAGCGTGAAACATCCTATTGTTTTATGCAGTAAGCATATACTTACAAAACTTATATTTCAAATGCAACATTTAAAACTTGTACATGCAGGTCCACAGTTGTTATTGTCACATATACGGCAAACATATTGGCCTCTAGGCGGCAGAAACTTGTCTAGATTTGTCGTGAGTAAGTGTCTTAAATGTTTTCGACATAAGGCTCAGAACGTTCAGCCTATAATGGGTCAACTACCTAGCTCAAGAACAAATCTTGAGTTTCCTTTCTTAAATAGTTATGTTGACTACGCCGGGCCAGTATTGGTGGCCAATCGTAAAGGCCGAGGATGCAAACTTACAAAGTCCTATATGTGCATCTTTGTTTGCTCGGCAGTAAAAGCCGTACATTTGGAGCTCGTCACCGACCTCACCACTGAGGCCTACATGGCCGCTCAAAATCGGTTCGTGGCGCGTCGTGGCAAGCCTCGAAGCATCACGTCCGATAACGGGACTAACTTTGTAGGCGCATCAAATGAGATGTACAGGTTCTTGCAATCATCAAATGTTGCATCTGAAATGGCGCAGCAGGGTATTGAATTTATTTTCACGCCCGCATACAGCCCTCATTTCAATTCATTGGCTGAAGCTGCTGTAAAATCATGTAAGCATCATTTAAAACGATTACTGCATCTTACTCATTTCACCTTCGAAGAGATGGCTACCTGTCTCACTCATATAGAGGCGGTTCTTAACTCACGCCCTCTTACTCCTCTTTCTTCAGACCCTAACGATTTTTCGGCACTTACTCCCTTTCACTTCCTAATTGGACGGCCATTCTTATCAGTACCACATCCTCAGGTGACTGAAGCCAACATCACGCGACTGGATCGCTGGAAGAGAATTCAGCACATCAGACAGCATTTCTGGCGACGGTTTCATAACGAGTACACTTCTCTGCTGCAGGCCAAATCCAAGTGGTTTCATTCCAGAGGTGAAGTGAAGCCGGGGTCCTTAGTCCTGATAAAGGACAAAACAACGCCGCCTCTGCTCTGGTCCCTGGGCCGGGTCACGAAGACCTATCCTGGCGTAGACGGAGTCACGAGAGTGGCCGAACTGAAGACGAAGCGGGGCACCATTCGTCGTGCTTTCAACTGCATCTGCCCCCTTCCAATCGACAATTGAAGACTTCCCTTCAACCCGGGGAATATGTTGGCGCATCACATATGCGCGGGCGTCCGAGAGGCAGGCGCGGGGTGTCGGGGGACCGAACCCACGACGCGACGGCCGGCTGCGCGCCCGCCGCTCCACTCAGCTCACAGACACCAGCCATTACGGGCATTTCTTTGTACCTATTTCTATCTGAGTTGATAGCGTAATAACAGTAATATACCTATTTTAATACAGTCCACTCTTTTATTATAAAGTCCCGATTGAGCCTATTCACCATCCTTAGAAAGAGAGCCGCATCGCTGCTAAGTCGTGTCCGCGGTAGTGGCAACAGCATTCTTAGCGTTGTGGCTAGCCGAGCAGACTGCCCATTATTGTGGCATTGTATTACGTTACATGTCGAGAAGAAGTAGCGAATAAAATTGGTAAACGGTCTTCATTTAATTTTATTGTCATTAATAAAATAAATCAAATATTTAATTTTATTTGTATAAATTGTGAAGTTTTATTATTTTTGACATGTTAATTCAAAATTCTATTCTATAAAATATCTTCTTGTCATTTAAAATATTTTTATTTAAAAAAAAAAAAAATATTATTATTTTTATTTTAGATTAATTATAACTCTTACACATCAGTCACGTACATTTCCATCCCACACAAATAAGAGGTCCTGCATGCAAACACTACACAAATTTTTCTCATTTTTATTATATACCTTTTTCTTACCTTAATACCTAAGTAAAGTATATACATTATTTTGTAAATGGATATGTATATGGATACAAATTAAATCATGTCAATAGCTACTATGTATGTATAACACTCGAGGGGTTTAGCGCTGATAGCCGAAATACAGGCTCTGCCTAGTTCGGCTACAGATGACAACACCACTTAATCTCGACTAAATTAGCCTGTTAAAATATTTTGTAAATTATGTCTATGTTTCTTTAAATAAATAAATAATAAAAATAATAATAACTTAAAATTTTATCAATTGACAATTTGTTTTGATTCAATTTCTCGTCCAATTTCGCAATATTTTGTAAATTTTTATTTGATATAGAATATACCGTTACTAACACTAGTTTTATAAGAGTTTTGTTACTAGTCAACAGTTTTGTCACTAACAAGATATGGACTGTAAATTGTCTGAACTTTGAAATAAATTATTAATTATTATTCCATTTATTCAATTTAATTTACATATTTTTATATTTATAAACATTATTTTACAAAAAAAAAACAAAAAAAAAATTATTAAGGACGCTATTACATTTTTCTACAAATAACAATGCTTTTGAGGTACCTTTTTAATGTACATGCAATCACAGATATGAAGATATCATGATCTCTATTTAAAGATAATATATTTAGCTCCAGATTGGCATCAGAAAAATTGTATGACATCATACAAAATTATTGCACAAATACGTTTTGCCCATCACAATAATTGCAAAAAAAATTAAAAAGTAGGGTCCGAATAGGACCCAGTTTAGGTAAATTTACAGCATATTTTATCTTCAAAATTATAACAAATTGCGGTATATATAGTCCTTTGCAGGTTTTAGCAGATCATTTATGTGCAGCAAGAATAATGTTGCTGAGAGTACCGACCCCTGAGGGACCCCGGCATTAATACCCAGTTGGTCAGACGAAAGGCCATCAATAACCACTCGAATGGACCGGTCCCTCAGGAAGTCTGCAATCCAATCGCACAGACCACTGGGCAGACCGAATGAAGGAAGCTTACCAATGAGGCTTTCATGCCAGACCCTATCAAAAGCCTTCGAGATGTCGAGGGAAACGGCAAGCGCTTCCCCGTGCCTCTCGATGGCCTCACTCCAGATGTGAATGGCATACGCTAGAAGATCCCCAGTTGACCGGTTTTGGCGGAAACCATATTGGCGGTCACTGAGGATGTCGTTAGCTTCTAGGTATGCCAGGAGCTTGGAGTTGAGCACTCGTTCCATACTCTTGCAGAGGAGAATTATAATTACTTTTACTTTTATCAACGTGGCTTACGTATAGCTCATCTGAGAAATACGTAACGCTACAGTCTCTGTAATCAATTCGGTGAAAAACGGGAGCGATCACCGAATGGTAAGAGGCACATTGAACATTAATATTAAGCTTGAAAGGTCTCGAATGATGAAGTCCACGCTACGTCCAGCACAGATCCAAGTCCAAAACCCCGAGAGCTTTCAGCTCGAACTCCAGAATCGTCTCGAGTGCCTAAGGAGCTCCGTGGACGAATACAGCGATGGGTTCGTGGAAGCTGTCTATACGGTCGGGTCTAAATTTTTCAAGACCTGTCGAATAGATAGAAACAAATAGCTCTCTGATCCTACTCTCAAGCTTATGAAGGAGAGGCGTGAGATGATCCTGCTTCTTCAAATGAGGTGTGCAAATACCGGCAGCTCAACAGACAGATCTCTAAATCCTTGAAAAGAGACCTCCGCCGCTTTAATACCGAGCGTATTAAAGACACGATTGAGCGAAATAAAGGCTCCAAGGTGTTTTCAAGGGATCTGGCTATTGGGCAGAGCCAGCTCACGAAACTGAAGACCGACGATAGCAGGATCGTATCCGCCAAACCAGAGCTTCTGAGGAAGATCGAGACATTCTATGGGCAGTTGTAAACATCAATCAGCAAGCCCGTTGCGAGTCTACCAAACGACCCAAGAGCTAGATTGACCCGACACTATACCGAAGATATCCCGGACGTCAGCCTGTACGAGATTAGGGTGGCTCTGAAACAGCTTAAAAACAACAAGGCGCCGGGTGATGACAGAATAACGGCCGAACTTCTGAAGGCGGGTGGAAAACCGGTCCAAAATAAAAAGAAATTAGGTCATATGATCATTAGCTCTTTTGTTATTATATCAAACTAGCTTCTGCCAGCGGCTTCGCCCGCGTGAATGTCGAAAATTAATATTCCCGGGATAAAAAGTATCCTATGTGCTATTCCTGACTATAATCTATTTCTGTGCCAAATTTCATCCAGATCCGTTCAGTAGTTTTTATGTGAAAGAGTAAGAAACATACATACATCCTCACAAACTTTCGCATTTATAATATTAGTAGGAAGGATGTTACACACTAGGGCATGCATTCCGAAATTTCATAGTTTCGAAATTTCGGACCATATTTGCATGTTTAATTTCGAAATTGACAGCCTTAATTTCGAAATTTCGAAACTGGATTTAATTTAAAGATTATGTTATTTTTTATACAATAATTAAATTTATTATTGAAACTGTAGTACAATTAAACCATTTCACATCGAATTATGGCTTTATTCATTTAAAAATTCAACATGCTTTTCGTATAGTATTGACACAGTATAATATTATGACAAGTTGACAGTGTTGTCAATCAAGTATTAAAACTGGCTTGCTACATCAAGGTCGCATATCACCACATTCTCCCGTGGTTAAGAAGTGACATAATCTTCAAAATAAGACGGAGGTCGGCGCTCTCTTGTCGAACGACGAGGTGCAGGGCTTTGCGAAATGGGTTCTTGATTACTACTGGTTGGATCAATAGAAACTTGAACTTCTGGTTCATTAGATTCTGCAGAAATCCAACTTGAGTCAGATTCTATCTCATGATCTTCAGTATCAGATGAATCATTTCCCGTAGGCGCCAAGTGACGGTTCGAAACTACTAACTCTCGGCCATTTCGTAGCCTTACGTGAGAATGCAGAGGGTTGGCCTCGACTAGCTCTACCTCTTCGACGATTGGGTCATACTTGCTTTTCCTTGCATTGTTCCTTAACAGTGCCCTCGCCGCCTCTGAAAGCCATGTTGGCATTGATTGTCCGTTTGAAGATCTGCGAGGATGAGTGAACATCCGCTCATGAGGTGTACATCCAGTCGCTGTGCACAATAAGGATCGTATGGAGTGGAGCGACTGATCGAGGACTGTCTCCCAGCGACTGATTGGCAGATTCAGTGATTTTAACGAGAGTTGCACAGTTTTCCAAATAATTCCATTGTATCGTTCAGTTTGGCCATTGCCTTGAGGGTTATATGGCGTTGTATAGCTAGTTGCTACACCAATACCGTGAAGAAAATCTTTCAACTCTGCTGATACGAATGCGGTTCCTCTATCAGAGTGAACGTAGGTCGGTATACCGAATAATGCAAATAATTCCGATAACTTCTTTTTAACAGTTTCTGAGCTCACATCAGAGCAAGGAAACGCAAAAGGAAACCTGGAGAATTCATCAATTACAGTCAGTATGTAACGGTTCCTTGCAGTTTCACAGGGCAATGGACCCTTAAAATCAATTGCAATCCTTTCAAATGGAGCAGTTGCTTTAATTAATGTCCCCTTCGTTTTAAGAAATCTTGGTTTTATTTCAGCGCAGACTGTGCACGATCCCGTGATTCTCCTGACATCATCAACTGAGTATGGTAAATTTTTAGCTCTAACCCAGTGAACCATACGAGTTATTCCGGGATGACACAAATTCTTATGTAGTTCGAGAAGGTGTTCAGTGCTTGAGTGTGTTGATGCTGTTACATTAGCTCTTGAGAGAGCATCAGCTACGATATTGTCCTTGCCTGGGCGATATGTAATATCAAAACTATAGCTTGAAAGTTCTAGTCGCCATCGCTGTATCTTGTCATTCTTTATTTTAGAGCTATGTTTTTGGTCAAACATGAAAGATACAGATTTTGGTCAGTAATCAGTTGAAATGTTTTACCCAAAAGATATTGTCTCCATTTCCTAATAGATTCAACAATAGCCGCTGCTTCTTTCTCTATTGCAGAGTGATTGCGTTCATGAATGCTTAGAGTCCTTGAAAAAAATGCTACTGGTCTTCCTTCTTGAGTAAGTGCAGCAGCTATGGCATGGTCTGATGCATCAGTTTCAACTGTAAGTTGTGTCTTGGGGTCAATAACGTTGATAGCTGACCTGGCTATTTCTACTTTAAGCGATTGAAATGCTTGTATAGCTTCAGGCGATAGTGGGAATGTCTCTGATTTTGCCAAAACTTTTATTTTGTCCGAGAATTTTGGGATCCATTTAGAATAATGTGCAAAAACACCCATGGCCCTTCGAAGTGATGCTCGGTCATCAGGTGTTGGCATATCCAAAAGTGGGCGAAGTCGCTCAGGATCCGGCTTGATTACGTTGTTGCAGATATTATAGCCTAGCAAGTTTATTTCTGCTTTTGAAAATTCGCTTTTCTGTAGGTTCAGAGTTAAGTTGTACCGAGTAGCAACTTGTTGAAATAAACGTAGTTTTTCATCGTGATCAGCTTGGTCAGATCCGCAAATTGTTATGTCATCTAAATAGGCGTATACGCCCTGTAAGCGTTCTTTTTCTATGATAGAATTGATAGCTCGTTGAAATGCTGCTACTCCATTTGTTACACCAAACGGTATGCGTCGCAATTGGTACAAATTTCCGCTTGCTTCAAAAGCTGTATATTGTTTTTCGTCTTCTAAAATCGGAATTTGGTGGTAAGCACTGCGTAAATCAATTTTGCTATATACTTTATGTTTGGCTACTTTTGAAACGATCTCATCCAGTCGTGGCAATGGATAAGCGTCAAGTTGAGTGTACCTATTTATTGTTTGCGAATAATCAATGACCATTCTTTTTTTGTGATGTTCACTTGACGTCACAAGAACTTGAGCTCTCCACGGCGAAACGCTTGGCTCTATAATCTTGTCTTCTAGCAGTTTTTGTATTTCCGCTTCGATGAATATAGTATCTGAATCAGAGTGCCTTCTAGATTTAACAGCGATCGGCTTCATAAAAGGGAGTAGGTTTGTAAATAGACCGACAGGTTCGATTTTCGCTTCGGACAGAACACATAGTTTCAGTGCTGGCTTAGAACCACCAAATCGCATCTCTAAAGCTTTGTGGTTCTGCAGGATATCATGTCCAAGAATTATATCTGAGCATAGCCCATCCATTATCATCAGAGAGGCGTCGATTTTTTGATTTTGTATGGTCAACTTCAATGAGCATGATCCATTTACTTCGGTGCATAAGTTAGACGTTGCCATTGTGATCTTCTGCTTGCAGGGAGCGATGTCAAGTTTACATATATCAACAAGGCGTCGATCAATAAAACTGGCTGTACTACCTGTATCGATAAGTGCTCTAGCTGTCGTCTTCTCGTTTATAACAACTGGTATTGTAGCTCTTCGCAGATCTGCAGCCGATACTATGCAAGAAAAGGTATGTGACGATGTGGACATGGAATTGGTGGCATGCTCCTCTTCTAATGTCTCACTTGCTGCTGCTCGAGGCCTTTTGCTGAAACAAACTTTAGCATAGTGACCTTTTTTACCACAGTTTGTACAAATTGTGTTATATGCCGGACACTCGGAGCGAGGATGGCGCAGTTTACCGCAAAAATAGCATGTTTCTTTTCTTGCAGGAATTCTCGAAACAGCTGCAGTATTATCAGTATGACTTACGATTGGCATAGTGTCTCGTCGGTAAGAATTGTTTTGATTTTGTGCCATTTCGAGTGATCTTGCTTGTTGGTAAGCTGTATCTAGAGTGAGTGTACTGTTCTCTAAGAGACGTTGTCTTATTATTGATGACGATAGCCCTGCGATGAAGGCGTCTCGTACGTATTCGTTCTCATTTTCTTCAGCGCTCACTGATCTAAAATTACAATTCTTTGCTAACTGTTTTAAGGTTTGAACGTATTGGTCGATTGTCTCCCCAGACTGTTGATGACGTTTTGCTAGATGATGCCGTGAGTATACTTCGTTTATTGGTTTTAGAAATATCCCATCTAGTTTTGCTAAGGCTAAATCAAAGTCCTTTATGTCTTGTATCTGGCGGTACAGCGATGGCGAAATGTAATTGACAAGTAGTTGGTACTTGTGTTGACTTACAGAACTGCCCTTGGTTGTATTTGATTCTATTGCTTGAACAAAGTTGGTAAAAGTTTGCTTCCAATGAGTCCAGTCAGATGATTGGTCCGAGCTTGATGTCGGATCCGCTTCGAACCGATCGGGCTTTAGATATTTGTCCATAGTTTCAGCAATAATTTTAAATGAATAAATTGTAGTACAATTAAACCATTTCACATCGAATTATGGCTTTATTCATTTAAAAATTCAACATGCTTTTCGTATAGTATTGACACAGTATAATATTATGACAAGTTGACAGTGTTGTCAATCAAGTATTAAAACTGGCTTGCTACATCAAGGTCGCATATCACCACAGAAACCAAAAGAGGGTCATCTGAAAATGAGTCTGAATACAAATCTAAAGCCAATTAGACCGTTGCGTTGGGCCATTTTGTGACCATGTGTGCTCACATTACAATAAAGGCTAACCATGGTGTTCAATAAATAAAGAAGAGTGAAAAAAGCTCGGCCATTTAAAAAAAACCGAGCTTTGTATTGATGGTGGCCAGTGAGGGGAATACTTTCACAAGGTGTAAAATCGTTTGCTGGGAATGCCAATATTTTATTTACTATTGGAGGAAACCTTCGCCTGAACTTTTGGGAAAAAAAAACCAGGTAGTGTGGTATTTTTACCTCATTAAAACCGGTGATCCCATCAGCACTTCTTAAAATGCCACTGACCTGACCAAACGCCTCTTGCCACTCCGAGCTCGGAAAGCTGGTTGCTGTCGTCGAAGTATTTGTAGTAGAAAAAAATAATTTTATTTGAATATAAATTGCACTTAGGCACCTCTCCAGACTACAAATTCTGCGTTTTGCTCCACAGTTTCGAAATTTCGAAACTGAGAAGTCCAATTTCGTAAGCTAATTTCGAAAATGATAATGTACGAAACTGCACGCCCTATTACACGCCCTTCAGCAACATACGATTAGACTGGTATCCGTCTCCAAAACATTATAGTTGGGAAAAGGCTATGCCGACAGATGAAGATAAACGAAGGTATACTAACTGGCATAAATCAGCTTGAAGCCCAGCTCCTTGATGAGAGCGGCGTCTCTCTCTGCATGCTCAAGCACTGGGTCGATGAGAACAGCATCACGCGTACGATTGTCGCCCAGCAGGTACGTGTATGTACTGCTTACTGTGTCGAATAACTGGAACCGAAGAAATATGACAAAATAATAGTAGTGTTACGAGCTGGGGTTCAGGGATAAATTAATTAAACAGCAGACTTCAATTCATCATCATCATCATCATATCAGCCGAAAGTTGTCCACTGCTGGACATAGGCCTCCCCCAAGCGTCGCCACATTGACCGGTTGCGTGCGTCTCGCAACCAGCGGATCCCCGCAACCTTCACCAGGTCATCGATCCACCTAGTGGGAGGCCTTCCAACGCAGCGTCTTCCGGTTCGCGATCGCCACTCCAGAACCTTTCTGCCCGTGGCCATCCGTTCTGCGAGCAATGTGCCCTGCCCACTGCCACTTGTGTTTGGCAATTTTTCGGGCTATGTCGGTAACACTGGTTCTCTTGCGGATCTCTACATTTCTGATTCGATCACGCAAGGCAACTCCGAGCATAGCCCTCTCCATTGCCCTTTGAGTGACTGTAAGCTTTCTGATGAGGCCCATTGTAAGCAGCCACGTCTCAGAGCCATATGTCATTAGCCATATGTTTTTATGTATAAGTAAGTTATATTATTTATGATCTATTGTACACTGACTGCCCTTAATTCTTCTCCTATCGTTCAGTCCATCCAAAGGTTGTCTGTAAGAGATTGCCCTGTGCGATAAGACCGCCCATTGTACACTTTGTTTGAAAATGTTTGTTCTGTATGTAATTTTGTATGGTGTGCAATAAAGAATATAATAATAATAATAATATGAACAACAATGACGTCTGTCATGTCTGTGTCTGAATCCTGAAGGGGGTCTGTATATACTTAATACAATAAACTGCTCCAATTCTATACAAGCTATTTCAACTGTCCGCTCAACAGATAGGCTCACAATATCCTTACGGTCTTTAAATTTAAGCTGGTTACTTACTAAAATTAATGAGCCACCATGTATAGCATTAACTCTGCTGAATTAACTACCAACCTGGTGATTATTAAAATTGAACAATAACTGGTGGCTTTTAAGCCAATGTTCTATCATACAAGGAATATCAATACTGTTAAAATTCATAAATAATTCTACTTCTAAATCTTTGTTCATAAATCCTTGAATATTTTGATGCACCAGGTTAATACTATTTACTGATTTTAAACTTTTATTTGATTTTATTTTGCTATTTTAATCCTGTACACTTTTGCAAGAGGTTGTCCCTATTGTCCTAATTTCTAATTTAAATGATTATCAATATCAATTTCTGATACCAAATTATTGGCTGAATTAAATAACATGTCTTGGCATTGCTCAATAGAAACAAGTTGTTTAGCCAAATTCTTGGCTGTAATAGAAAAATAATATGATAGCGACACAGCTATCTGTCTTTTACAATACTTTGAAAGAAAGTACCTATCCAAGAAAAATCTATTTTTTGTCAAATAAAAGTGATTACCAACATAATAGTTAGTGTCAATGTATTAATAATGTCAGTGTATTTACTCATAGACTACAGTTGGACAATGACATTCTTATTTCTAACCGACTTCAAAAGAAGGAGGAAGTTCTCTATTCATCATAGGTAATGTTTTTGCTATTAAATTATGGAAATAAATGAATCATCATAACATTCGCAGACTCAATGAAAACATAAATTATTCAATGGATGATATGTTAGCATTGTGTTTTAATTACCTAGTGTCATACATGCAATACATGACAGTATTGGTGTAAATATGTCATCTATTCTTTACTAGATAAAGTTGAATCCATTGTTTAAATTCACTGTGTAGGTTTGCGATTTTGTTTTCATCTTTCTAAGACAATAACCAATATTTTTTGATAATATAATGGTGAGTAATACCTAATAAATGTTATAGTCTTGAAATAATAGTCGCTTGTTTGTTTTGTTAAACTTTAATATGGATATCTCACCTAACCAAGTTACAAACGTCTCGTCTCGTATCGAATCTTTTTCTACAATCGTTAACGCCTTCTATTTGTATGGTCTGACCACGTGGCTTAACGTTCAGATGTGTCATTCCCATACATTGATTCGTTTTCTACTAGCGTTATCGATTGTACATTGTTAACTTGGCTACAGGTGCAGGGCTTAATTAAGCTACACACTTACATGTCGTGCCGTGGCGTGGTACCTTCTGACGCATTTGATTGGCTACAAAACTCGTTGTGTTATGAGGTAGACTGGCACAGAGCCGTGGGTCTCGCATCACGCCGCGCCACGACACATGTAAGTGTGGTTCCACCTTTAGCTATTGCTCTAGTTTACAATAAAGGACATAGTACAACCACTTTTACATAGGACTACTACTTGAGATCGGCGCAATCGTATATAGTCAACAGTTACCATCCCAGTAGTGGTTATCTTTAAATTATAACACTAATTAAACTAAATCTATCTAAAAAATAGTCTATCTAGTTTTCACAGTTCATATCACAGTTGATTAAATTTTGAAATTCGCGTTGCTATCGCACTTTTCCTTACGTTTTATCACGTTCGTGTACAGCAACAAAAAAACAACTTCATTTCATGTCAGATAATTATATTGATCAATTATATCAGGGCGCACGGTTGGCGCAGTGGTTGAGCGATTGACTGCTGCGCTGCGTGTCGCGGGTTCGATTCCCGCACGGAACAAATATTTGTATGACCTACAGATAATTGTTTCGGCTCTGGGTGTTTGTGTATGTGAGTTTATATGTTTGTAAACGCACCCACGATACAGGAAGAAATTCCTAGTGTGGGGCAACGTTTAAAAAAAAAAAAAAAAAAAAAAAAAAAAAATATCTATGGATCAATCAAATAAACGATGGCCCGTACATTGAGGCAAAGGCTCAGCTGGCTGCCAAAAAGCTGGTGATCCTTGCGAAGGTGAGAAGGTACTTCACGCCAGAACAGCTGCTCAGCTTGTATGAAGCGCAAGTTCGATCATGCATCGAGTACTGTTCTCATCTATGGGACAGATCTGCCAAATACCAGCTTGATGCTCATCGGCGATGAGGCACTGGTTAAGTCAAAGCTCCAGAGTCTTGAACATCGTCGCCGAGTTGCCAGCTTGTCGGTTTTTTATCGATTGCATTTCGGGGAGTGTGCGATGGAATTGCATGATCTAATTCCGCCCAGCCCGTTTCATCATCTGACTACCAGACGTAATTCCCTGCCGGAGTCTGTGTTGCCCGATAGCTACAATCAAGGGTCTTTAAGTCAAGAGTGAATAGGCTGCAACTAGGCAAGCGTGCTCCATCGTAGACCACATCATCGCTTACCATCAGGTGAGACAGTGGTCAAGCGCGAGCCTTTAATAGATAAAAAAACCGGCCAAGTGCAAGTCGGACTCGCACACGAAGGGTTCCGTACCATTATCGCAAAACACTGCAAAAAAAATCACGTTTGTTGTATGGGGCTCCCATACAACAAACGTGATTTTCCCCTTAATTTATTTTAATTTAATTTTATACTGTTATTAGTATTTGTTGTTATAGCAGCAACAGGAATACATCATCTGTGAAAATTTCAACTGTCTAACTATCACGGTTCATGAGATACAGCCTGGTGACAGACAGACAGACAGACAGACAGACAGACAGACGGACAGCGTAGTCTCAGTAATAGGGTCCCGTTTTTACCCTTTGGGTACGGAACCCTAAAAATGATTATATTTCAGAACAGTTTTGTAAGGTGTTCAACATAGCGTTTGTGTTTTATCACCAGCAGATACCAAACAGGTGTTCTAACTCAACACCACGTATTTTAGCATAGCACATAATATGACTATTTTGCATTACAACAAAACAGGTATTATGTGTGGATAAAACACGTGGTGTTGCAGAAATTCTCTTGCTGGTTAGTTGAAGACTCTATGAAGTTGACAGATAAAGAAACCTGTCAACGTCACGCTCGCTGGAGAGAAAAAAACCATGGAAAATTTGGTAAGTTTTTACCCATATATCACCACATAAAGGCAATTACAGACAGCTTTCTTCTAACTCAACACCACCTATTTTATCCACACATAATACCTGTTTTGTTGTAATGCAAAACAGTCATATTACATACCTACTCTTAACGCCTCTTTTATTAACAGAATTAGTATAATAATATTTATTCTTCCAAGATAATTACCTTATACTAAAAAATAAAATTACGATGAACGGATATGAATAAGTACAAGGAGTTTCTACATCCGAACTAGGCTTTAGGAATTAACTCATGTATGCTAATTTTAATATTAATAAATCAGGCAGGGCTTCAGTTTTTTTAAGCATCTCAGCTCATTAATGTGCTTTTATTGTTAATATTACTCATCTTGTCATTGTTTTTTGATAATACTAAAATTATCAATCCCACTGAAGCCTAAAATAAATGGAGAGAGATTTTTCCAGCAGTGAACAGTGTGGACACAGGGTAATTAGATTATACTTAACGCAATTTTAATTAAACAAAATAATTATAAAAATACACACCTGTCTAAAAAAGAAGTCGGACCCCTTATCCATAGCTGTAGACATCATTCTCACTCGAACACAACTCTTAGACAGAGTGCACACCGCGCCAGCAACGCGCCAGCCACCGTATGACAACTGTTGCAGCATCCTGCGACGAATAACACAAGATTATAGTTTGCACAAATATTGGCATTACTTAAAAGTGTAATACAAAATGAACTTTATTACCATTAGCATAGAGTATTATTTTTTATGTTGGTTTAGCGAAAGAATATTTGGGTAGGTACATAGTTACGTCCAACATCATGCGACAAATTACATTTGGCGTATTGGTACAAATGTTGGCGTTATTTCATTTATTGCGAAGTCAACTTCGAATATTTGGCCAAGTAAAATTCCAACATTACACAATCATCATTAGTTCTTGCATCTCAAAGAAGTTCAAGTTAGTTTTATCTTATTGGTAGACATAGATGATGGTTCGGTTTTAGATATCAGATAAGTAATTTAACAAATATGTAAATAATTATAATTGTTGTTGTTTAAGCAAGATGACTCAATAATGGGCATTTAAAAAACCTACGCAATGGAACAGTATTCTATCGAAGCATTTTTGTTTTTTTACACATTGATGGCGAACTAATGCTAGATACGTTACGGGGCAAAAAGACAATTGCGCAAAGTCGAATACAGCCAATGCAGGAGGTAAACATACTGATTAACTTAATATAAACTTTATTAACATTGTTATTATGTATTTTTTCGATTAAAGCGTATCTACTACTATACCCTATTCGCTGGAGCAAATAAGAAAAGGTAGACAAACAAACATCGAATGGTTATAATCCGACTAAGTTTAAAAAAACAACGTTACATCGAGAAATAGTTACGTTTGCAGCACTCTTTACGAGGAAATGCCTGCCGAAGGAAGGTACAGGTGCATTCGGCTAATTCTGAAAATCGGGAAATTCTGATAATTTATAATTACTACTAAACGCGGCAATACTATTTGATCTGGCAACATTCACCTAGACGCCAACTTAGGGCAGATTTCACCAATGAAATTAATCGCGATCAGTTCAAGTAAACTCAGTTTATGCAAACTCAGCGTTCTGATTGGTAGTTTCTCAGCGATCTCAACCAGTCAGAACGCTGTATTTCCATTAACTGAGTTTAGTTGAACTAATCGCGATTAGTTAAATTGGTAAAATCGGCCCTTAATCTGCTACCACGCTTCAGTTGACTCGCGGTACTATGAGCGAGCGTGTGTGTATAACGTGACATTTCTTTTAACAAGTAGTATTTACCGCGATTTTTGGGTTTTCAGAATTACCCGAACATCCGTAATTACGAAATGTGGACAGTTATTTAACTGATTGTTTTTAAATCAGATAGATTTTCGTTTTAGGTCACTACTGAGTAGGTTCAGAACACTCTAGCTCAAGAATATTTGTTTTTTCGGAATTAACCGATTCGGTTAATTCCTAGTAATGAATAATTCGGAATACACCGATGTTGATTTTCCATAGGAATAGTCAGTGGCTCTCAATGTTTAAGTTCTTATTTATTAAAACGGGTATTTTCACTCATATGCAAAACACTAACCTATTTCAAATGACACTACTTATTAAATCGAAGCATATGTTTGATGTGATTAGTAAGTAAATAAATACACAGAGACAATATAAATACACAAAACGCTAAAACACCCTAATGTAAAGGCAAACACATAAATAAAAAATAAATATAAATAAAAAAAATAAATATAAAAAATATGTATATATATAAAAAAAGGAAAAATATCTTAGGTTAAGGTTAAGTTAGGTTAAAACGGGCTGGTTTCCGCAACTCCACGACTAAGTGCGTATTTTGCGTACAAAAAATATTTTTTTTTTATTCATAATTAATTTCTTTTTTTTTCATTAATCTTATTAGTGTTGTGTTTTAGACCTCTATTGTATTTGTTTATGTTTTGAGACCTTTATTTGTAGGTAAAAGGACAATAAAATTATCATTTTATATTTAAGTATACTAATATACTTAGTTTGATCAGTTACTAACCTTGAACCAAATTATGTTATAAACATCTTTTATTTTGAAATAATATAATTATTTAACTTTGAATAAAACTTTTATAATTTAATGATTGTCGTTTTAAGTTTTATTTCAATCAAATTTATTTTTCAAATGGTTTACCTAACTGCTAAAAGTTTGAGTACCGTGGTCCTACTTGTCGGGTAATTCTGAAATATAAATATCACAAACAGTGTTCAGACTACTCAGAGGCCCATATCGAGAAATATTTTTTGCGAGGGTAAATCTGTACGAAAAAGGAATATGTACCTTGTGCCAGAACTAATAAATCCCACTTTTAAATATCATTCAGAATTACCCGAACATACTTCGGAATTGCACTTCAACAAAGAAAAACTAACCAGGTTTTGAAACACTTTTATTTTCAAATAACGAGGATACGTATAAAAATCTTTAAAATAGACATTTAGGCTGTATATTCAAGTAAACGAAGTAACCTAAGCTGGTAGCATTAACTCTACCAATTCTGACTGGTAAATGAAAATATGAACCCCTGTCACCTCATCAAAAATCCTTTCGTAATTACCCGAATGCACCTTAATGTGTTTATCAGTATATGTATGTGTGTATGTTTGTTCCTATGTGGCGTTCTAGAGACCAAACGCGTTGGCCGATTTTGATGATTCTTACATCAATCGATTCGTCTTAAATCTGCGAGTGTCACTGGCTACATTAAAATAAGAGAATAGAATAATAGCGGCTTTTGGGCGCCATATTGTGCGGGCTCATTTTTTTTTTCCCTCCTCGTCAAGTGGGTTATCAAAATAAAGGATTTTATGAGGTGATTTCAAAAAATGATAACACTTATATGTTTAAATTTACTTAATTCTAAAAAAAAATAACTAAAAAGTCATATAGAAAAAAAGTTAGTACCAAAAAATCAAAAAACCCGACTGCTTAAAAAGCGAACTAAAAAGACGTAAACAAGAAGAAAATCATGCTGTGCAGTCGGAGGATACATCTGGTTATGGTCAGCCAGCTCGCGAATATGTATCCTCCGACTGCACAGCATGAATTTCTTCTTGTTTACGTCTTTTTAGCAGTCGGGTTTTTTTATTTTTTGTACTAACTTTTTTTCTGTGTTTGTTATCTGACACAGAAATACATAATCTGTGAAAATTTCAACTGTCTAACTATCATGGTTCATGAGATACAGCCTGGTAACAGACAGACAGACGGACCGCCGAGACTTAGTAATAGGGTCACGTTTTACCCCTTGGGTACCTACGGAACCCTAAAAAGCATCAAATACTGTTTTTATCAATGAAATATTTTTGCTTTTTAGAGGTTTAATTTTATTTTTTTCTTTCTTTTGTATTGTAATGCCAGTTGACTTTTTCTTAGAATATGTGTAACAGTGGCCTGTACATGATGACTTGCCATTGACAATTTTTTAGGAGGTGAGAGTAGGTATGCCTGATTGGGACCATTATTACTACATTTGGGACTAACCCTGAATTAAAAATAACCCTTTATAATAAAAAAAATGGGTAGCATGTTGTTGGGCAGAGTCAGGGTGTCAAAAAGAAACTTTGGGATGTCGCTTGAATATTTTAATTTTATCATAACTGGGAAAGTAGTAAAAGAGCATACTCACATTTGTTTAGGCTCTATTAGGTAACTACTGTTTCTGATAATCATACTCACCTAATTATATCTTACTTTTGCACAAAACAGACATTTATTATATCGAAGATGATAATAATGTGATAACTGAACAATACTGTACTGTCATTCTGATAGATAAGAGGATTGCCTTGTCTGTTAGAGATACTCGTATCTGCCGCGGGGTTCTGTTAGCAGTTTCGCGCGCGTGAAAATCAGAAATGATCGCAAGGGAAGATAATCCTGGCACAAAAATTATCCTGTGTCCTACTCTCAGCTCCAATCTATCTCTATGCCAAAATTCTTCAAAATTGTCATAGCCTCATTTATATTTAAGAAAAGTGTAAGTACGCTGTCTGAGGGAGAGTCCACGCAAGCGGAGACGCGACGAAAAGCAGGTATTTATAAATACTAGCTTCTACCAGCGGCTTCGCCCGCGTCAAAAGTGTTTTATCATCCCAAGGGTACATTATACCGGGATAAAAAGTCTAGACTATAATCTATCTCTGTGCCAAACTTCATCCAGATCCGCTCACCCGTTCTGACCTGATTGCGTAATAAACATACATCCATCCAAACTTTCGCATTTATAATATTAGTGTGATATAAAATTAAATAAGATTTCACCTTAATAATCACAATTTCACTAATTATAAGGATACAAATGACTCCACTCATAAGAACACAACTATTCACGTTAAAATAAACAATAAATGGCCACATATGAGTGAGCCTTTTATGAAATCCTTCAAGGAAAACACATAAACGAATACCACAGTACATGAGTGTAAACAGCTACTCATCACATCACACTATAGAAACAATGCGATGCTGTCTTGTAATATAATAA
Organism: Anorthoa munda; assembly: GCA_945859665.1. Taxonomy (NCBI): domain Eukaryota; kingdom Metazoa; phylum Arthropoda; class Insecta; order Lepidoptera; family Noctuidae; genus Anorthoa; species Anorthoa munda. The sequence goes on along the minus strand of OX243910.1, from coordinate 30,460,084 downwards.
AAGCCACCAAACAGGCAAACCAGGCAATAATAATTATGACAAACATCACAAGTTCATGACAGACCTCTCAGATCACAAGTGTGAAATGTATGTCAACCTCATCAAAAATCGGATGAGGACCCTAGGATGATGATCATAGCAAGCTTCATCTAAGAATAGTTACCATTTCTGACTAAGTTGATATTTATATATTAAAAAAAAAAAAAAAAATTTTTGACCCTTTGGCTACTTCGGCTATTGTAATAAATAAAAAATTGCGTTTTGTATGGCTTTGAGTCAACAAGATGCATAAACTGTGAAAATTGAAGACTGTCGCTCCAACCGTTTGGCTGTACAATGGACAGACAGACACGTGAGTGTTAGCCATACGGCTCCGTTTGGACCCTTCGGGTACGGAACCCTATTCTTAATATCCAGATATTCCCCAACGATAGAGCCAACAATTAGAGTAAAGGTTAGTGCGAAAGTGTATTGTCAATTCCAACTTTTCTATGGCTAATTTGACCCAACCGCCACAGCAAAAAAAAATTCAACCTACCTTATTTTTAAGCTGACCCTAAAAAAATAATATATTTCAAAATTTAACAGTGTTAGCAACAGCCACAGAGCACAACCGCTATAAACAGTATAAGTTACAATACTGCAGTAGTGTCATACTGTGTTGTTAAAAGTGCTATAATTGTTTCTCTGACACCTTAGTGTTGTATTTTATCAACATGTTAATGGCAACAATCCACAGCGACTCGACGCCGCGCTATGCGAGGATGCGTCTTTCCTAGGTACCAATATTTTGCGATATCGACACCGACTTCCAAAAATAAAGTTATTTTTCACTTTGTAGTTTTTTATTTGGAAGTCGGTAGTACTTTTTTGCAAAAATGTTTTTATTTTTCCCTTTTTAGTTTTACCTACCTAATAGGCAATTTGTTTAGTAAGTACCTATAACGCCAGAATAGATTACCCGAATAACATGAAACTTGAACATAATCGGTGAAATGAGAGATCTGCGTACCCCTTTCGACCGTACTGGCGTGATGTTATGTTATGAAATGGTATAAACAATAAACAGACATGCGATTGCAGCAATCCCGAGCGATTTGCCGTTATTTATTGAAGAGTTCTGTTGTATATCTCCGAAGTTCTTCATCAGATCAAGTTTCAACATACAAATCCCCAGGCTATTTTAAAAGCTTTTAAAGATCTTAAAATTAAATCAACAGAAGATCTTTGGGGACTATCTGTAAAAGTGTGTAAACCAATCATTGAAACTGTTGCACCCTATTTAGCTTTCATATTTAATACTAGTGTCGATCAAGGAGTTTTTCCGGACCTCATGAAACACAGTAAAGTAGTTCCATTGTTTAAATCCGGGGATAACAAAGAAGCCAATAATTATAGGCCAGTGTCAATACTGCCGGTTCTCAGTAAGGTCTTCGAAAAGTTAATGCTCAACCAATTGTTGCGTCATTTTAACAAACATTCTATCTTTTATGATCAACAGTACGGTTTTACCAAAGGGCGTTGCACAACTGACGCCGGTGTCACCCTAATAAAGAACATCTTTAACGCCTGGGAGGAAGCACAAGACGCCATTGGAATCTTTTGCGACCTCTCGAAGGCGTTCGATTGCGTTAACCATGAGACACTATTGTTGAAGCTCGAGCACTATGGAATTAGACATACAGCCCTTGGGTTACTTAGATCATATTTAAAAGCCAGACAAGTTAAAGTTCAGGTAAACGGCGTAAACTCATTGGGGTCTGAAATGACGATGGGTGTTCCTCAAGGTTCGATATTGGGTCCATTCCTCTTTTTAGTTTATATTAACGATTTACCCCAATTACTACAAAATCAACCGAAAATGGTGTTGTTTGCTGATGACACATCTTTGATATTTAAAATAGATCGGCGGTCACAAAATCTTGATGATGTGAATAACTCGATTCATCAGGTCCAAAAATGGTTCACGGCAAACAATTTGGTACTAAATGAAAAAAAAACCAAATGTATTAGATTCACATTGCCGAATGTTAGAAGTAGCGAATGCGACATCATATTGAATGGCGAAAAGCTGGACTTTGTAAATCAAACGGTTTTCCTGGGAATCACTCTAGACGACAAATTGCAATGGACACATAACATCTCTTGCGGGTCGGCTGAGCTCGGCCGCTTACGCTGTTAGAAAGATAAGACAGTTGACGGATGTGGAGACCGCGCGTTTGGTCTATTTTAGTTACTTTCACAGCATTATGTCATACGGTATTTTATTGTGGGGCCGAGCGGCTGACATTGAATCCATATTTATATTGCAAAAGAGAGCTATCAGAGCCATATATAATTTAAGTCACCGAGAATCTCTTAGGGAGCTATTTAAAAATATTAATATTATGACAGTTTCTTGCCAATTCATTTATGAAAATATTATGTATGTAAGGAAAAATATACATCTCTTTAGTAAGGTCAGTGATAGACACAATTGTAATACGAGAAATAAAGATAAGTTAGATCAACCATCTTATAGACTAGCAAAAGTACACTCATCTTTCATGGGGTACTGTGTTAAATTCTATAACAAAATACCTTGTGATATATTAAAACTAAATGAAAGTAAATTTAAAACTTTAGTTAAAAGCACACTTTGTAAACAAGCATATTACAAATTAGATGATTATATTCAAGATAAGAATGCTTGGCAACATGTTGGTCCCGCTCCGTAGGGCAATCTTTGGTGTGGACATAATCAAATTTGCTAATTTGTATTCCTATTCGTAGTTATTGTATTTTTATGTTATTTTTTATATTTTCCAGAATTTGACTCACACACGGTTCCGTTGTTGTTGAATTAGGTATTTTACCTATGTTTGGAATATTTGTAAGTATGTGAGAACCATGTTCCAATTTATCAAATTAATGAATTTACCTGTTAGTGCTTTTATTACTTTATACCTGTACGTAGTATAGTGTGTAGTGCTATTTTTGGGTGCATCGTCCTCACATATATGAATTTATTAATGTATGTACATAAGTAAACATTGTAAAACATTTTAAAAAGAGTAAGTATGGAGTTTCTTGTGCGTTCTTCTCCATAACAAGCTACTTTCCGAATGCACGGTAGAGTCAATTTTTATTACTTGTACATTTTTAATTTAGATTTAATGTTTGACGTTCAAAAGTGCCGCTTATTGGCCTAGTTGAAATAAATATATTTGACTTTGATTTGACTTTGAGATCTTCACCAAGTTAAAATGGGATCAATTTCGGAACATAGGTACTCTTTAAAAAAAAAAAGAATTTTCATAATCGGTCCACAAGTGGCGGAGATACCAGTGAAAAAAAATTTAAAAAAATAAAACGCAATGTCGAACATAGAACCTCCTCCTTTTTGGTAAGTCGGTTAAAAAGGGGGTCCATCTATCCTAACTTATCCTATGTTATTTTCGGTTTATTTGCAGTTTATGTTAATCGTTATTTCAATACGCTCACACTGTTAAAACCGCCGTGATAAATGCAATATTTAAAGTGCTGCAGAAGGTAGCCATGTGATTATAATACATTGAAAGTTCTGCATAACTACGCTAATCACATAACTAATAAGATTACTGAAGCACATAGAAAGCACAGCGACGCGTGACGTCAGGAAACAGGGCAAACCTCTTCTGCATATCTTACGTAGCAATGGATGGTTGGCTTAAGAAAGAAGTAAGCTCCAATAAGTAAACGGTAATATTGTTTTGCATGAACAATTGAAACTGAAATATTCCAGTAACACACAGTGCCAGTATGAGAACTTCATCCATCTTGATGAATTGTACCTGTGCATAGGTGCACTTGGAAATCTAATAGTTTTGTACTTACTCAAGAATTTTATATTTCTTTCAGTTCGCATCATAATTTCGTTTTCCCCTTTCTCAGATTTTTTGATTAGGTAAATATTTGCTTTTGGAGGCAAAAGTTCCATTTCTTTATTTGTATTCTTAATCTTAACCTTATTAGGGAAAACTAAAATTAATCTATCTATACATATAAAATGCTTTGTCCTGAATGACTGACTGACGGATCAACGCACAGCCCAAACCGCTGATCGTAGAGACCTGAAACTTGAAAGGTGTATTCTTTGTATGGAAAGGATTTTCCGAAATTCTACCCCTAAGGGGATTAATAAAAGGGGGGCAAAGTTTGTATGAAAAATCTAATTCCTTCGGCTAATATTTTGGAAACTTGGCACAATTAGTAATCTAAGTAATTGATAAAGATTGACATTATTAGTTTTTTGAAATCACAGTAGATTACCCCCTAAATTGAAAGAAATTTGTATGGCAGAATCTTATTTCATGAGTAACTAAACTTGAAACATAGCACAAATACTAAAATAAATAAATAATAAAGGGTGTTATTATTAGTTTTTCGAAACTACCCCCAAAAGACGATTTAGAGGGTGCTAGTTAGCTAAGTTTTTTTGAAAAATCTTATTTATTGGGCTAATAAACTTGAAAGTAGACAACCTCAGTAAACAATAAAGGTTGATATTATTAGATTTTCAAAACTTCCTCCAAAATACGATTTAACAGCTGTGATAAAGTTTTGTTGAAGAATTTTATGTCTTGGATTAATAAACTTGAAAGTTGACATAAGTACCAACCTAGGTAGGCGGGCGCGGGGCGAAGGGCTGATGCAGCGACATATAGAGTTGCGTCAGTCTCAGCTTCGTGAGGTGCTGGTGGCGGAATGGCGGGACAGGCTTTCACGCCCTACCGCTGGCCTCATTACCATCGAGGCGGTCCGGCCAGTGCTCGAGCGCTGGCTCGGGAGGAGGCACGGCTCCCTGTCATTTCGGGTGACGCAGGTGCTCTTGGGGCATGGTTGCTTCGGGAAGTACCTGTGTCGCATAAACAGGGAGCCGGACGCCCGGTGTCACCACTGCGTCAACTGCCGGGAGGACACGGCGCGGCATACGCTGACAGAGTGTGCCGCTTGGGAGGAGCCACGCCGTGCCCTCATCTCAGAAGTAGGCAATGACCTGTCGCTGCCAGCCGTAGTAGTCTATGGTCGGCAGCGAGGAGTCCTGGGACGCGGTGGTATCCTTCTGCGAAACAGTCGTCTCGCAGAAGGAGGCTGCGGAGAGGGAGAGGGAGATTTCATCCACTCACCCGATCCGCAGCAGACGCGCCGGGCGTCGGCGGAGGGCGGACAGCGCCTTCTTCCGGCCCCCCTAAATGGGTCCCGGGGCGACGGACTCTGGGACATCCGTTGCCCCCCACACATCTGGACCCGAGGTGGTGGCGCGTAGTGTTCCACGCGCGCCCCTCTTAGACGTTGCGGGGGGAGTCAAACACCTCACTCCCCCCCAACCCGAGATCGAGGCCCGGAGGCGGGCCGGCACTAGCCGGGGGTTGCGGAAGTATCGTTGTTCCCGCGATCCCCGGCGTAGGTGTGAGATGGAACACCGGGGTGGTTTTTAGTCAGTAGGAGTCTGACAGACCCCTCCGTCCCCCCCAGGGCGGAGGACATCCAATGGGGATTTTCCAACCAGGAAAAAAAAAAAAAAAAAAAGTACCAACCTAGGTGGGGTGCAAGTTGAAAGCCTCCACGCGGCGCACCCTGGGCAACGTCGGCTCTAACTGCCCACCCGCGTTGGGTGGACAGTTGGGGCGGGCGGCTAATTTCAACACACGAGGAAAGGTCACGGTTCCAAACACAGATGGTCCATGATGGTATGTGAAGGGAACCGGGCTAGAGGCGGGACGGTTAGTCCATCGCTGCGGTGGCCATCTAACGCCTACTCCCCCCTCTGCTGACAGAGGGTTGGTCGAGTGGGCGTGTAGTAGAGATGGAACCCAATCCCAAGGTCTAGCGTGCCGAGGGGATGAATGGCCGGAGGGTTTGTATCCGGTCCCTAGCGCGGGAAAGGGATCTCACCATTAAAAAGGAAAAAATAACAATGGAAGAAAGACTAAAGGCAAAAAATCCTCAGGCGGGTACCCTTGCGCAAAGCAAGGGTCAGTCCCGCCCCTCTAGAGATCTCCTAGAGGGCAGCCCCATCGTATCTGAGGGGGACACCAATAGTCTCGCGGGTCGGCAGACCACCGCCGACCTGCGCCAAATGAGCCACGGACGAGAAAAGGAGCTCCAGGTGAACCTGGAGCAACTGCGCGACGTGGACGCACCGCTTGCCGTCGCCGACGGCAACAAGAGCCGAGGAGTCTCAAGTCCCCATGAGGACGTACCTCTTGCCGTCGCCGACGGCAACAGGAGCCGAGGAGGCTCAGGTCCTGCGGACAATTTGTCCGACCAGGACTCGCGCGGCACCTTCAAAGTTTGGAGGAAGCGTCCGCGCAGCAAGGACTCGGGGTCGCTGCCTCGCTGGGTCTCTCCTCGAGTGAGGAGAACCTATCGGCCCCGAAGGTGCCAACGGGGCGGAGAGGACGAGGTCGCACTGTTGGGGCTGTTGCCAACGCTCGGTTGCCGGAACGCGACATGCGGGGTCGCTTTGTACCTCGACCCGAAACGCCTGCCCCTGCGGAGTGCGTGCAGAGCGACCCTGGGCACATGAGTGCAGACCAGAGCGGTGGGTCCACTACGTCCCTATTAGGGACAAATAAGGCTGAGTCAAATACCGCAAAACGGGCACAACGACGGGCTGTCGCGGCTGACGAAGTCAGCGAGTTGGCCCGATAGGCCCGAAAGCGGCGTTTGGCTCGGACGTCTGCTGGTGAGGATACATCGGCGGTGGCGCTCAGTCGCCAGGTGATGAAGGTTGCCACCAAATCTGGCAACCTGAAGGGCACATTCACCCATGCCCTGAAGCAGGCGGCGAGCGACATCCAGGAGGCGGTTGAGGTCCTCAGTAGCCGCACAACTAAAACGCAATTAAACATAAACAAACTCGAATGTGATTTATGCAATCTTGACTTTAACCCAGTTTACAATACTGCTGACGCTAATTTTGCTGTATCGTACTTAATAAAACATGTTCAATTAGCAATATTACGTAATACGACTTCTATTATAGTAAACAAAAAACTTCGTAACATCAAGCCTTGGATGGCTCCTGGCCTAATTAGGTGTATAAGACACAGAGATAAACTTCATCAGAGATCTAGGAGTAACCCTGATAATCTAATCATTAAAATAACCTATAAGAGATACAGAAATTTCTGCAACAACCTCCTAAAGAACTTCAAAATTAATTACGATAAAATGAATTAAATAGAGCAGGAGGTTACTATTGGTAAGCAACTTTGGAAACATACTAAGAACGTTTACATAGGACAAAACAGCGTGAATCAAATTCGAGCTTGCTGCGTTCTAATCCATCATCTCTCTTGTCAGCCAACCACGTTAATAACTTTTTTGTAAATGTTGGGAAAACTCTTGCCGAACAGATTCCAAAACATTACTATGTTCCACCATCTTCACAAAATAATAGATGTCCTTTAAAATCTTTTGGCTTGCTGGATACTGACGAAGACGAAATATTCCGAATCATAAATGGACAAAAGATGACTGTGCAGTTGGATGGGATAATCCTTAAAACCTTTAAGCATATCCTACACTTAAATACGAAATATATGCGATAAGGGAGGTATCCTTTATCGCATATATTTCGTATTTGTTTATCTGAAGGGATTTTCCCTAGATGTCTGAAAGAAGCAGTTGTAGTCCCTATCTTTAAATCCGGAAACACAAACTTAGTAAATAATTATAGACCGATATCGTTACTCCCTTCGATATCTAAAATACTAGAGAAAATTGTGAACAGTAGACTAGTTAATTACCTAGAAAAAAACAATATATTATCATCTGCGCAATTTGGGTTCAGAGCCAAATTATCCACAGCCGATGCGGTGCATAGTCTGACAGATTATACCGCAAAAGAACTTGGCAAAGGAAACCAGACCCTGGGGGTTTTCCTTGATCCAGCCAAAGCCTTTGATACGGTGTCCGTTCCTATGCTTCTAAAAAAAATAGAGGCTTTAGGAATTAGGGGAACACCGCTCAAATTTTTTGCTGACTATTTAGACGAACGATCTCAATATGTTAAAATAGACGATATTACTAGCGAAGAGCAAAGAAATACTGGTTATGGTGTTCCTCAGGGAAACTTCGAGCCGCCGCGCCTCCACTTACGGAGAGTCTCCAACCCGAGCTGCTGGAGGAGGTAGTTGCAGCCCTCTTCCCAGTGAAAGTGGAGCATATTGTACAGAATGGTATCGTTCAACTGTAAAAGTGTAAAAAGGTCTGTAAACAACATTAAAGAACTGTGTAGATCTGCCGATATAATTGCTTTGCAAGAGACATGGTTGCAGCCAGAGGAGATACCATATCTTTGCACCATTGACGACGAGTTTAGTGCCACGGGAACGTCAGCTGTTGACATGACGGCCGGCATGTTACGCGGTCGACCTTACGGCGGTGTTGCTCTGTTATGGAGGAGTAACGAATTCCAAAATGTGTCAGTGTTACAGTGCAATAACCCTCGTGCGTGTGCAATAAGAATAGAAACTAACAATAGGCCTGTTATTGTGATGAGCATCTATATGCCAACCGATAAGAGTGATAACTTGCCGGATTTCACGGACTGCCTCGGTACGGTGAGTGCTGTAGTAGACGATTGTAGTGTTGAATCAGTATTTGTTTTGGGGGATTTTAATGCGCACCCAAATTCTTTATTTATGAGCGAGCTATCATGTTTTTGTGAGGATCAGGGATGGATTTGTGTTGATATAGACAAACTGGGGTTAACTAGTGATACCTACACTTTTATGAGTGAAGCTCACGGCTGTAGGCGATGGCTGGACCACTGTATAGTCACACACTCGTCATTAAGTTCTGTTGTTGATGTTTACGTAAGAAATGACGTACTACCCAAGTAGCAAAATTTAGTTCTGTAGTTATTCTAGGAGCATGCATTTTTTAGCCCTATAGAAATCCTATAAACGTTTATAGAACCGCATTTGGGCGCAGTTTATAGGACTATTAGGTCCTGTGATCGTTGTGTTATAGTCCGGTAAAGTGCAATGGGATTTTATAATTATCCTATTAGGTGTTTTTACAGGATATATTATCCTATAAAGATCCGGTAAACGAATTGACTAAGCGCGATTAGTCCTCTAACGATCTAGTGCGTGCCGCTACTGGTGTTATTGATCCCACATTGATCAGCCTGATGTTGTTATACAGCATTAGTTTTTTATTGTTTTAATAACGGTGCCGTGGTGTCTTGACAAAAAAAAATTGTTTAAGGGCTAAGTACTTATTACACATTAAAATATAATATTATCTATTAGCATAACATAGGTAAATTTTGTCTTTTAATTTTTGTGTAAAGAATGCTTAATCAAATTGCGAAATTAATTTTATTGATAAAGTGTTCGAAGATAATAAACATGTCTTCATGCGCCTTCCAAATTAAACATATTTATTAATTGTTTATTCGATAATAATTAACATATATATAAGCGCCGCCATGGGACGGACCGTGTGCCATTATATTGCATTTATCAAAACCTTTACAATAGTATTTAGTCAAAGTTAAGGCTACTATAGAACACACCAACTTCGCCACCATATTTTAGTTTTAGGGTTCCTTTAGAGAAATACATCAGAACTATCCCGCGTGTCAATACATGTATTGTTATGTCTTAATCAGTACTATTTAAAAACTCTCAGAATTACTTTATAACACATTCTCCATGAAATTGATTTCAACGAAGAGAAAGAGTGGCAGTTTATGGATGCAAAAATATCTATAATAAAATATTTTTTATGTTGTACGGAACCATCACGAACTTTACGAGACTCTCTTGTATTTAAGAAGAATATCGACCCGTAATCCGATCCTGATTTCATTTAAAGTAACTTTTTTGAAACTCTTTTTTAATAACTTCCACTATGCTTAAATTGTTTCCATTTGTTTTCATCAATTTTTAGTTTTTTTACTTTTTAAAACGTATAACAAAATGGCCAGTAACTCTAGAAATAGCAAATATAGGATACATATAAACAGAATTTTACCTATATACATCGGTGGGCATGCTAGTTTCGTACTAACAATCCATTAGAAGTCATTTCTCAGACAAATCAATCCTTTAATATACGTGACCTATAGCACCTATAACTAAGACGTTTATAGAAGTGCATGTCTTAAAGAAGAATGGAACAAGACGATAACAAGCACAAACAATCTTATAAAATGCGTTTATAGGATCAAAATGCAATACTTGCTAACTAGTTTTATATTATGTGCTTATATAACTCCAAGTTCTGGTAAGAATCGTATCTTGTTATCCTGTAAACGTCTATAAAACTAAGTTATAGGATCGTAAGTACCTGTAGCGCAAATCATCTTAGAGATGCTGTTGTGAGATCAGTAATCTCAGTCAAAGCGTCTATTAGATTCCTATTAGACTTTTAGTCTTATAAGTCCATTGCTATATGACTATTTTGCTACTTGGGTATGGTCTGACCATTATCCTATGATAGTGGAATGTAAATTTGATTTGTTATCACCTAGGATTCCTGGTAAAGTGATTGCTCACAATAGGGTTGTATGGGGAGAAAGAACTAAGGAACAAATTAATACATATTTCAATGAATGTCACAAGCGATTGAAATTGGTTGATTTTCCTATAGAATTAACTGGTTGTGGTGATATTTTCTGTGGTGAATCCACCCATAGGACTGTTATTGATAAGCTGTATTCGGATATTGTTTGTGCTCTCAGTGAGTCGTCAATTAGTAGTGCGGCAAATAAGTTTGTTGGTCGTAGGAAAAATGCTCAAATCACAGGCTGGAATAAACATGTCAGCTGCGCTCACAGGCTGGCGAGGCAGAAATTCCACGTATGGTTATCGTGTGGGAAGCCATCAACTGGCTCAGTGTATGATGACATGCGGGCAAGTAGGGCATTTTTCAAATCGCGACTTAAATGGTGTCAGAACCACGAGGAACAGATAAAGATGGACATAATTGCCTCTAAGCATTCAAAGCGTGATTTTCGGGGTTTCTGGAAGAGCACTAATAAATTAAGCATTCGGCCAGGCCTGCCTGTTAGTGTGAATGGTGTGAGTGATGCGAAAGATATTGCGAACATTTTTAGAAATCAGTTTGTTTTAAAGTCACCGCTAGGGAGCTCTTGTGAGATGCTGGATGCTGAGCCCCGTTGTGGCAAGGTGGGCACACGTTTCAGTGCCAAAGATGTGGCCAGGGTCATCAGGTCTACGTCTAGAGGTAAGTCCCCTGGACATGATGGGCTCAGTATCGAGCATTTACAATACGCCGGTCCTCACTTGCCGAGGGTTTTGGCACTGCTGTACAATTTATGTATTGGTCATTCATACTTGCCCTCCGACCTAATGAGGACGATCGTGGTTCCCATTGTTAAAAGTAAAACAGGTGATCTTTCGGATAAGGGAAACTATAGACCTATTTCTCTAGCAACCATAGTCGCTAAGATGCTTGATGGTCTGCTTGATACACAGCTAAACAAGCATCTTGTGCTGCACGACAATCAGTTCGGGTTTCGGCCTGGACTTTCTACAGAGAGTGCAGTTCTGTGTCTCAAGCAGGCCGTCAGGTACTACACAAAAAGAGGAACACCTGTTTTCGCTTGCTTCCTCGATCTGTCTAGAGCTTTTGATCTGGTTTCCTACGATATATTATGGAGGAAACTTGAAGCTATAAGCTTGCCTATCGAGCTTATAAGTATCTTCAGGCATTGGTATGGAGGCCAGATCAACAGTGTTCGGTGGGCGGGTGTGCTGTCGGAGCCTTATCAATTGGAGTGTGGAGTGAGACAGGGGGGTTTGACCTCCCCTGCCCTCTTCAATTTGTATATGAATGCCCTGATTGAGGCGCTTAGCAGTCAACACGTTGGTTGTCATATTGACGGTGTCTGTGTCAATAATTTAAGCTACGCTGACGATATGGTGCTGCTGAGCGCGTCAGTCGGTGGTATTAGGACACTATTGGCCATATGTGAAAGTTACGCAACTGAACATGGGTTGTTGTATAACGGTCAGAAAAGTCAGTACATTGTTTTTGGGGCGGGGACCAGGTACCTTCCAGATGTGCCTCCTATACGGCTAAACGGTGTTACCCTTGAGCGAATGGAACAATTTAAATACCTAGGTCATTTGGTCACCACTGACCTCAAGGACAATGCTGACATTGAAAGGGAACGGAGGGCTCTTTCCGTGCGTGCGAATATGATAGCTCGCAGGTTTGCACGTTGTACTGCAGAAGTAAAGGTGACGCTCTTTAGAGCATTCTGTACCACCTTCTACACTTGCAGCCTGTGGGAGAATTATTCGCGGGCATCGTATGGAGCCCTTCGTGTCCAGTATAATAACGCGTTCAGAAAACTGATGGGGTTGCCTTGGCGTTGTAGTGCGTCAGGGATGTTTGCGGCGGCGCGTGTTGATTGTTTTAACGCATTATCGCGTTATAGCGCAAGCGTGCAACTTCAATGGTGGCCCGAGTCATGGGCAGTCCTAACAGGGTTCTGAAAATGATTGCTGACAGAGTGGACTGTCCGTATATAGTTCACTGCTGTCAGTTACATGTGTCACCGTATCGTGTTGTTTACTAACACTTAGTTTTAAGCACATTGTTACTAACCCTATATGAGTCATCGCTCGAAATAAAGATTTTGAATTTGAATTTGAATTTGAATATCCCGCCGCCGATGGCTTTGCCCACGGCCGCAGAGTCTACAGAGGAGGTCAGCGTCCCAGAGGTGACACAGGAAGTGATGGGGGCGGCCGTGATGCGGCTCCGGGCCAAGAACGTGGCTCCGGGGCCCGACGGTATCCACGGCAACGTGCTAGCCCTCGCTCTGAAGGAGCTAGAGCCCTGGCTGAGAGGACTCTTAACAGCGTGCCTTGAGCGGGGCCAGTTTCCCACTCTGTGGAAATCTGGTCGTCTGGTCCTGCTCAGGAAGGCGGGGCGCCCAGCGGACTCGCCGTCCGCGTACCGGCCCATAGTGCTGCTAGACGAGGTGGGTAAGCTGTTCGAGCGGATAATCGCTGCCCGCCTCGTCAGCCACTTGTACAGAGAGGGGCCCGACCTGGACGAAAGCCAGTTTGGCTTTCGGCATGGGCGCTCCACCATCCACGCAATATCGCAGGTGAGAGTCCTGGCGGAGGAAGCTGTGTCCCGGGGTGGGGTGATGTTGGCGGTGGCCTTGGACATTTCCAACGCCTTCAACATCCTGCCCTGGAGTTGTGTTCGGGAGGCACTGCGGTATCATCGAGTGCCTCCCTACCTCCGCCGCATCGTCGGTGCTTATTTGGCGGTGAGGTGTGTCACCTACGTGGGACGTGATGGCGTCGAAAACCAGCACCGCATGTCGTGCGGTGTTCCACAGAGCTCGGTCTTGGGCCCACCCCTGTGGAACATCGGGTACGACTGGGTGCTGAGGGGCGAACTCCAACCGGGCGTAGACCTGACGTGTTACGCGGACGATACGCTGGTCACCACCAGACCACCAGATGGACGCTGGCGACAGCTGCGGCCTCATAGGTGGTGAGCCGCATACGGCGCCTTGGCCTGGAGGTGGCCCTCAACAAGTCGGAGGCCATGGTCTTTCATGGCCCCCGGCGGGCGCTACCGCTCGATGCCCACATCGTCGTCGGGGGGGGCTCGAATCGCTGTCGAGTCAACCATGAAGTACCTGGGATTGGTGCTCGACAGCCGGTGGAATTTCGGCTCGAATCGCTGTCGAGTCAACCATGAAGTACCTGGGATTGGTGCTCGACAGCCGGTGGAATTTCGGCTCGAATCGCTGTCGAGTCAACCATGAAGTACCTGGGATTGGTGCTCGACAGCCGGTTGAATTTCGGCCCCCACTTCCGGCGGCTGGCGCCCAAGTTGTTGGGCGTGGCTGGGGTGCTGTCAACGCTGCTTCCCAATCTGGGGGGCCCGGGCGCTGCCTGTAGGCGGCTCTCGGTTATTAAGTTTTTAGGGGCGGATTTAAATTTGTGCCGGTAACCTAAAATTTATTATTCTTTAAGTCATATAACGAATCGTCCCAAACCTATAAACCGTAGAACTCTACGAAATCACATTTTTATTTGGTTTAATAACAGCTTATTTTTGGTTGCCTTCACTAACTGCACATAAGAAAGTCACCTGTAGGAGGTATAAAAAAGTCGCGGGCGGAGTTCATTTTATAAATGTGAAAGTAACTTTTCACGCTTAAACCACTGAACCGATTTAGATGCAATTTGGTTCGGAGATATTTTGAGACCCTGCAGAACATACGATAGTTTTTATCCCGGAAATCATACTTAAGTGGTGGTAAAAGTTTGTATGAAAAACCTAGAATATTATGCAGCAATATAAAAAATTAGGTATACGAATTACTAATGCTATGCAGACGAAGTTGCGGGCAAGAGCTAGTGTACATATAAAAATGAATTATGGAGGCAACACTATGGTATATAATTTATTTTGTTGTGGTTTTTTATAAAGGAAATACTACAAATGTGGATAGTAGTTTGTTTACAATGTTCCTAGCTACCTCAACATAACTAATCAGGTTCATTTGTTGGGTAAGACAAGATAAGCTATAACAACATAATATATAAAATATAATAACTTAATCTTATCTGAGGATTGTTATCAGTATTATCTCATCATTGCGACTAGCACTAGATGCATGCCATGGCTGTTGTAGTGCAAATATATTTACGATTGCAAGAGGTGCAGTATGGCATTTACTTATGTACCTAACATAGTAAGTATGTCTTAGCATTCATGTATAACAACCATTGTTATTATGTTTTATCCCAAAACGCCACTTAATCACTAACAAACTTAATTTTATTGTTAAACATTCAAATGTGTAGGTATGTTATAAAGAAGAGAATGTTTATGTAAATATTTATTTAGTGGTCAGAGAATAAATCAACCTGACACTATTTATACTAACTAATTGCTCTGCAGTTTCATGGAAAAAAACAAGTATTTTTTAGAACAATAGTATAATAAATAAATAATAAAGTTAACACCTATGCAAGATGACAGTGGTATAACAAAACATGCTAAGATATTTAGTCAAAAGTCAATTAGCAGACACAATAGAAATTGCCATTGTTTTAAGCCGATTCGACACGATGGACATTTGAGGGTTATTGGTTCAAAGAAGCATTGATCAAGAAAGATGTGATGCAGTGAATAAATGCTCAATAAATGTTGACAATACTTGGCTGAACCACAAAATGGCACAAATGGGCAACAGGCAACGCCTTTAACATTCATTAACTTCTCAAACAATGTGCCATGTAGGAAAACATAATAATAAATTACACAATAACTTACATACCTTACCTCCAGTAGTGTATAGTAAAATAAATATGATTTATGTATGACTGAACTGTATAATATATTGAGCAGTTTATTTGATTTACAATTCATGTTATCACTGATAGGTTTATTCCCGTAGCTTCTTCAGTAAGATAAGTTAAATAAACTATGAGACATTGTTGGAAATGTTCATTTTATCATTTTCTAGAAATACATTTGGGTTATAATGGTTGATAGATTGTATCTAGACTATGGACTTTCTTATGGGCCACTTAAATTTGCCGCTATGATCACAATCACACTCCTTAAATAAATTAGTTGCAAGAGGTATGATCTAATTGCTCCAGAAGAAGCAGTTTTCCTTTTATTTAAATAGGTAACATGTGAAACATGTTTTAAAACACCCTCGGGGACCTCATCTTTGCCAGGAACACCAAATTATAGTAGAATTTAAACTAAATTTGTGTCCATAACTTCGTGTTTAAAAGAAATATAAGAATATACAAAAAATTTAAGGTATAGAAGAGGTTTTCAGAAATATGATCAAAACATTACTTACTTGATTGCGAACAGGGACCACAACTTCTCAAAGACCTACCCAATATAAAGAAATCTTATCCTTGGCAACTACTTATCAATACAAAATATAGAAATATCATTATCACAACGTAAATTCAAATAAATGATAAAACAGCAAGATTGGTAAACATAATATTTTTGATGTTGACAGTGTTGACTTTGACAGCGGCTTTGACAAAACAAGTTGACAATGACAGATGAAATAAGCATGTTCTGTTACATGAGTCCGCTGGCGTTTTATTCAAGTTATGCTACAGAACCTGACTTTACTTAGGCTGGAACACGGTGATCAAAAGTGAGGTGACAATAGTTACTAAAAAACTATACAAATCTCATTTTTTGTGTTATTTATTAATGAATCATGTGTGTTATAAGAAGAAGTAACAATAAAGCGCTAACGCGTATTTTATTAATTGTAAATGTAGTTTTTGATTTGAAACATTAGTAGTTTACTCCTGTCGACAACTGTAGGAATGCTGGCCATTCGTAAAGTTATAAACATGTTTTGACATTATTTTATGTCTTTCTTTGTGAATATCACGTGAACATTATTCATAAGATGGTTGAGAAGAAAATGCAGTAAAATGTAAAAATAAACAACATCGTTTGTACATTCAGAATTTATATTTCTAATGATCTACAGATTTACATACTTAAATAAATTAAGGTAGGCATGTTTACCTAAAATTTTACTAAGTATAAAATATTATAAATTTTTGTTAAATATTGTATGTCATGAGATTTCTACGCTATTTATTTACAAATACTAATGTATGTGAATTTCATTTTAATCAAGGTTATAGAAATTCAGTAACAAATTTGGTAAATAAAAAGCTATTCAGTGAGCTTTTCCACCTCACTTTAGATTATTAAAAGGTTTTGTGACTTTTGCTTGTAAAAATTGGAATGTTTGTCAAATGTATATTGAATGAAATTTGTTTGAAAAAACCTATAGTATTTTCTATTCGTAATGCTCATGCTGTACCTTCAGTAAGTGTGTAATCACCTTTAGATCCACACATACACAAAATTGTTTTGGTGTGGCGTCTCAGGTGGCTGATTTGTTGTATTTCCTTCTCGGTTTTTTCCTTCAATTCAATAGCTCTGTCTTTGTCACGCAGTGCCGCAAATGTAAACGTCATTGACCTCTTTCATCCCCACTCTTGGCAGTCAATATTTCGCTCTTGTATGTATACACACTGATACTAGTGTGCGTTAAAACAGGCATTGCGTCTGTGCAATGTATTGATGTAAACATTCACTTGTCATTTTATTTCAGTGCGTTTGGAGGACCGTATGGAAAACCCTTCTAGGCACATCTGAAAAACATGTGAACAGCTGAATTAGTTCGTTTTAAAATTATAGTGGACCCCCGATGTTGTTACTTTTGTGAAGGCATTTTTTTTGTAAAGTCGAAAAGTGCGACTAAAGTCTTTGTTTAGAAGTGTGGAATAAGGTCAGTTTTTAATTATTTTTACTTAAAATGTAGACCGTAAATTAATTGAATTATAAGCATCTGTTTGAAGTTAAAATCGGTGCTAAGTCATAAAATAATTGTGCCGTTTTTAGTGAAAACAAAATTCGGGTTACGAAATCTAGCCTACGTTTTGTTCTGCAAAATTAGGTGAGTACCCCTACCCAAACTGGTATAAATTTTCCCAAAATCTGCAAAGCTTTGTCTACATTAAGGAACCCTAGTCCTCGGTATTTTTATTATAGGTACCATATTAAGTACTAAGTAGATAATATAAAACCGGAGTAGCCGATGACGCTGTGTACAAACAACTTCCTTGTTCTAGGTAACTGACAACTGTTATGGTGGTAAAATTATCGACTGAATAGACTGTTTAATATTAGGGTTGTTCCGCATGAACAACGATGAAAAAAAGAAAATTTCGATATCGTAAATTAGCCTGCCCCTAACAAAAAAAAGCATTCTCCCGTTTTTTTTATCGCGTGATCTAAATTACAACAACGTAACGTAAACAACGTTAAAACCTAGACTACATCATTGTCTAACATGATTCCAATTAGCATGATGTAATCTTTTTTCTGTGCACCGAGCTACATGGCCAGCATGGGTGTTAGTGTTATCGATTTTGACCGTGACCCATATAATGCTATTCGCGCGCGTATCTCCTACTTCCTCATTACAAAAACGTGCCCAAATTGTTTTACAAATCATTGGTTTAGTGCTTCTGTTATTGAGCAATTAACATTATGATAATAGAAACGATTTCGTAACAAGTGTCTTCATTACTAAGTATTGCTAAGGCATTTCTTTGTTGCTCCTTAGGGGAAAACGTGTTACCATATTGTACGTAAGTAAAAACTAAAACTGTGCTTTAAAGGCTATCTAAATAGAATAGAATTAGAAGATAGAGTGGGTACTTATATATATAAATATAAGGTGCACTGGGGTAATACTGAAAAAGGGTATATTCCGAAAGTTTAAAAATTCTACTAATCGTAGCGATATTTTCCTATTGGCAAAATTTATTTAGACGCCTTCTTGATTGTCCTCGCCGCATCAGTCGTTGCAAAGAGTAATATAATAGAGTCGTCGTGAGAAGCTAGTCAAGTTTTGTCAAGAGTGTTTTTCGCGCCATTTTCGTTGATTACACGTTGAGCACAATAACCCCAACATTTTTATCTCGGAATTTTGGTCACTTATTTGAATAAGTGCTTGTTTTTACGATACGTTGTAGTTTTTAGCGATTTCGTGTGACGAAAACAACGCCCTAGCTATGTTTTATTTTTTTTTTGCGCAAAAACCCCTCTGAGGTAATTCCGATGCATAATGAAATAATGTACCACAATCTCTTCTTGCGGTAATTCCGAACTACAAAACAACAAGAAATTATATAAGCGATCCTATTACTAAAACTCATGATATTTTGTGTAAGGGTTAAATACGATTGAAAAAGAAATGTAAACCTTCGGTCAAAGTGCAATAAAATCTACTTTTGAATAATTTCAGAACAACAAAGATAGTTCGTAATTTCCCCTATATCAAAATATTATAACACAATAATTCAAAATGCTCTATTTAGTGAATCCAACCACATATTTATAAATCATAAAATCTAAATCTTTTGATTAAGTTAACAGAAGTCGCTTATTATTTGCAGTAAACATGAAACTACTTACCGAAACCGAAACGATAACATTACCGATAAATAACCGAAATGTAGAACTCTAGTCATCTAGTAAAAAATCCCATCGGAATTACTCCAGTGCACGATTGCTTATTTTATAAGAAGTTTTTAGAGATTATATAATAAAAAAACATTTACACAATTATTTTATGAATACCATTATATGTGAATAATCTTAAATAGTTTTACAAGATTATCTGAAAGGGCAGACAATACAGTTTAAATCTTGGCCATCATCCACCATAATGTTACGACAAAAGCGTACAATTCCCGCGCATTACAACATCGCGTTCAGAAATAGTGAGCCGTCCTTGTGATGCTCGTGCGAATTAACTAAAACTATTCTACAGATGTTTTATATTAGAACCACAATTTATTATTGTATGTGTAGGCTGTTGCCTTTATGTTTAGGCTACAGCTTGTTTAAATTACCATGGAAATCCTTGTAGTATCCGTACCCGAGATGTCCTTGTGTCAGATACGATGAGGTCCTTAATATAGTTGTTAGAGATAGTTAGGTAGGCATATTCAAAACTTTTTATTTATTTTCAAGATGAAGATAAAGTAAGTAGTTAGTTATATCTTTTTTAAACCGATAAAATATAATTTTAATAAGGTAAACTCAACGATAGGTAAAGGAAGACATAAGTACCGGTACATAAAAATTATAAACATTGTAGGTACAATTTGGATTTACCCGAACATAACGAGTGAAACATCCATGATTCTATGACACAGGAGTTAAAAGATAACCAAACAAAACAAAGAAAGAATTGCACTTGCCATACCAAAACCAAGCTTATCATTATCAGTAAACTTCGAAGGCATCAGTAAACAAGGCAATGCAAACCAGTGCTGGCTCTAATCAGTAATGCCTGTTGTCGCACGTGTTATGCGTCCCACGTATTTCAATGTTTATATCCGACGACCTTCAAGACCCGCATAACAACATTAACATCACAATCCTAAGTTCCCAACGCAGTAAAAATACTAAAACTTGGTTTAATGTTAAATTGGAACAAAAATTCCTTTTAAAAGGAATTTTATATTTAGGACAGGCCCTATTATAGACCCTTGAGGAACGCCGTTTCGTACCTAGGTAAGTGATACACACATTTAGAATTAAATTAAGTTTTAGTCAACAGAAGTATTTTGACTTGGTGCGTTTGTTTTTGTGTCGGCTAATTATTTTATAATAAATCAATTTATTAAGTTGTCTTTGTTTGTCATTGAGACGTTGAAACAAAATAATTTATCTGTATTACGTACCTAATTATGATTAATATGACTATCATTCGGCGTAATAACAAAATAACTATAATTGAAACGCAATTGAAATAAACAAAACATTAACTATGACGAAAGCCAACAAACATTGTGGTAAAGGAAAAAACTTGATTATTTCCAGTCACCTTTATTTACAAAATATTCTATGATTTGAACATGTTTGAACTTTATACACTGCGCATAAAGAACTGCGCAGTATAATCTCGCGCTGTTAGAGATCCACATATTTTTTTTGTGAATCATTGTCAATGTTAGCAAAGGACACGTGAACAATCTCGTTTTGTCTATTGTATTTCGCACCTGTCCACAAATCGTTCACCCAGCTACACCTTTATATGTAGCGATTTGTGCGGCTTTGTGTACATGCCGTTTAAAATTTACATGTTTTTTTTTTTCGATTTCATCATCCAGACAACTCTATCGACAGTCCATTAATGTACCTATATTTAAGCCTCTTTCATTTTGCACCACAAAACTCGGTTTTCAGCTTCTGCATCCAGTCTGTCCCAACATCCCTAATACATTTTAATTTCGCCAGTCCGTCTTACTATGACCCATGACCCTACCAACTCTGCTCTAATCCTCTCCAACGTGCAATTGTATTCTTCTGTCTACTAATATCTCCATTTTTTTGTTGATACCGAACTGGGTGACTTGGCCCTTCACAAATCCCTTTACAAATTCGAGCTCATTTCTACAGATTCCTACATTTAATATTCCAATTCGTGTTTTATTCTAATTAAACTTTATGTTAAAAGCCGCATAAACTTTCGGCAAAATCTCTATCCAATATTTACCAAGTCATGACTCTACCTACATTGCAACTAATCTCATAATATTCGGTCAGACTTTCGAAGCCAATTCATTTTCGATCCAGACATTTTAAGCAACAGTTGGACATTAAACAAAAGTGGTTTAGCCAAAGTGTGAGTAGTCGAGACGTTAGGTTCGCCGCCCTTACCGTCGCGACGCCCAGCCCGAAGGGGTAGCCACCCTGTGGATGAATTCTCATTTATACTACAAAAGAAACCACAGCGTCTGCGTTCTTTTGTTTGCTTCTGAGCAATCCTATGCGAAAACGAATGCACATGAGATGTGATGTTGTTTACCTTGAGCAAAGATGGAAAAATGGATAATATTTTTCTTTGTTGGTGCTTAGAGTAATAGCAACTTGAGCTAGCAATATTTTAAGTAGACAATGTGACTCACAACTAATGACAAAAAAAAATTCGTTTATAATTAAAAGAACTTCTGCCGATACTACAGTTTTAGTACAACACTCTTTGCGCTGTAGCATGGTGCGTGACATTTCGTTTCACTCTTGAAAGTTGCCGCGATTTAACAAATTATGACTTATTTCAGCTGTAACACATTCGTAATATATTAAATCAATAATAACTGTAGTAAATTAAATTAAACCCAACCAGAATGTTGTAGTCTACAAATAAAACACCACTGTCACCCGCAGCCCGCACCGTGCTACAGCGCAGAGTGTAAGCTTTTAGTTGTGATAGTCTATAAACATTCAATTTGCAGCAGCAAGCTTTTCATTTGAAAACAATGAAACAATGCTTTCAATTTAAACGACACTGCTTACATTGCATAAAGTATACACAATTTTGTAGAAACAGTATTATTTAGAATAGTACCTTCGATCTGATCGACTGACACGCAAGACTTAAAATATTAACCATTGATGCATTCTGCTGGTGGAAGGCACGATATGCCACTTGGAATCCAGTACGATAAGACATTTATGTAGGTATCTTCAGCTGGGTCTAGTACTAGAATAAGACTAGTGTTGAGCAATATGGGCTATTCATTTTATTAACCTCATTGTTTCAAGCGCAAGCAGGATGTGTATAGCGCTTTGTCTTGCACTATCTCAATACACATCAAGAACCTGTCATAGATATTATAGGATATGTAAATATTACGAATAATACGCAATTAGAACTTTATCCATTAGATGTACCTAAGTAATAAAAAGAACAAGAGCATTGAGGTTGTGTAAAAATACGATTACAAGTGTTCCGGCCTTGGTAGACTCTCGCTTTCGGAACAACCTTACTATAACAGCATAATAAACTAAAAATAAATGATTAGCGTTAAGTACAGAATTATAGATTAGATCTATAGAAAAACACTGAGTCGCGAAGTCGTAAACTGCGATTTACTGTCGGGGATCTTTTTGACAATGCCGCTATAGCACATAATGCTATTGACGAATCGTCCAATATCAGGTCGTGCAATTGCCGCAATCTAACAACACTATCCAAATATGTAGATGAAAATGTACAAAAGACAGTACCTAATTATTATTTCACATTATGTAAACAATAACTAGAGCGGAATTGGATAACCTTATTACGATGACCACTGCAGTGGTGCAAGTTGTCCAAAACTTCATTAGAAGTTAACTAATTTACGAAGGGGAACTGTTATTCTGTGGACACGACACGAAACGCGTTTATAATGTATGCCATGACACGATCGCTTCCGGAATTTGAAAGGGATACGAGTATTGAGGTTGAAACAAGTTAAGGTAGCTAACGAGGTAGATAACACAAGACTTTTATTGCTGTCTTCGGAATTTGTACTCTCGAGTTTTTGTCGCTTCCAGCGGATACTATAATATCATCACGAGATAGATAGATAGATAGATTTATTTATTTGCTTAGAATGTAGGTAATACATTTAGGTGTTACAATATTTTGGATCCTTATACATTCTGCCTCATGGCATGCAAAAATTTTAGTAACACTGCTATAGATTATACTATTTACTTAAAGCTAATTAATAATATAAGAACATTACAAATTAAATAGTCTTGTCATTCAAGAAATCCGATACAGAGTAATAGCATTTTGAAAGTAGTAATTTTTTAAGTTGCTTTTTAAATATTCTTAAAGGTTGCTCTTTAACTATTTTTGGTATATGGTTATAAATAAGAGGAGCCATGCACATGACACTCTTTCTCAATAATGCAGTTTTATATCCACCTATGCATAACATATCTTCGTATTGAGTTCTTAAACTTGTAGTCCTGTTTCTAGTATTTTTCAAAGTTGGGAATAAGTGATCATTTGTTTTTACAAAAATGGCTATTTCTAATATATATAAGCATGCAAAAGTTAAAAGATTATATTTTTTGAAAAAAGGTATGCAGCTGTCGGTCACATTGAGTTTAAACATAGATCTAATACAGCGTTTTTGCGCCTTAAAAATATTTTCTCTCTCGCTACAGTTTCCCCAGAATATTATACCAAACCTCAATACAGAAACAACTAGACTGTGGTATGCCATCAATACTGTCTGAATGTTAACTTTTTTTGTTAAACTATATAAAGCATAAGCTGCTGAACTTAGTTTTTTGCATACATCATCTGCTTGAGTTTTCCATGTCAGTTGGCTATCAATTGTAATTCCTAGAAATTTTGCTTCACTGACCTTATCTATTGTTTGTCCATTATAATGTATATTCATATTTGTGGCTAATATTCTTTGGTAATAGTGCATTACTTTTGTTTTCTCTAGATTTATAATTAAGTTGTTTTTATTAAGCCAATTTATAAATTTTTCGAGCGTAATATTAACATTAGCTTCATACGAATCTCTATTATGACACTTAATTATCAAAGTGCTGTCATCAGCAAAAAGGACCATTGGATTTGGTATTTCACTAGGCAAATCATTTACATACAGTAGAAATAATAAGGGGCCGAGTATGCTGCCCTGTGGGACACCAAATTTGATATTTCTTCGAGAAGAAGCGTACCTTTTTTCTTTTTTTGTTTTTAGACAGACTCTAGAAATTTCTGTAAATTGTTTGCGTCCTTTTAGGTAAGTTTTAATCAGATTAAGCACATTTCCTCGTATACCGTATGATTCAATTTTACTTAAAAGTATGTCATGATCTACATAATCAAACGCTTTTGATAAATCAGTGAATAAGGCACATATAGGTATTTTTTTATCAACATTTGGCATTATGATATTCAAAGTTAAATGTAGTTAAATCCTCACTGAATGTTAATATTTATCAGTAATTCACTGGAACAACACAGTTTTTCGTCCAATTTCGATTAGCACAGAACACTTGATTTTTGTAGTATTTAACTAATTATACCGTGCGTGTAGTCACTAGATAACAATGTCACTTATTTATTATAGTCCACTTTCACTAAATTATCTATCAACACATGTAATTTCTGTTTATAAATATTTTAAAGATTAAAATACGAAGGAGCTACTTCTATGTCGACGAATAGTAGGGTAGGTTCTCGAGTTATAGTCCTAACATAATACTTACCTTTAATATGCGAGGTGGATTGATACAATCAGAAAGTGCGTCGGATACAGGAACTAAAAATCAAAACTGATATATTCAGTTAGCTTTGAGTAATTTATGAGTTGGTACAATTTCACGTTAATAATAAGTTTTCCACCGACCAAGGCTTCCGACGCGGCACGCCGTTTTTTTTTTATTTAAAGACTATATAATTGAAAAAGGTAGGCTACTCATAATGTTCGTTTAATTTACTATCACATTACATATCCGCGATGTTCATGAGGTTTGCACAATCAATGGACGCCAGTTAGCCAACATAGTCGCTCGCAACAGCATTAAACGCGCATTGGAAATGTGGAACGGGATTTATGTCATACTTAATGCGTGGTTAAAGCAATTTACGGCGGTCTGATGTCATGTTTTATTGATATTCCAAGACGCTATTTGATATGTCATGTAAGAAAATCTTCAAAAACAGCAGTAAAATGACCTAAGACCTAATAGATTCATAGGTATATCGAAGTCAGCTTAATGCATTAAAGGATAGAAGAAAAATATCTCGTGTTTTCTTTCTTACTATAATTGCAACGCAACGTAAGAAATCTTTTGTGGAAAATATTGCTGGGACGTGGTGGAAACGTTTCGCGCTATTGTCTGGTAAGCCAGCTGAATTCTATTAGCCTTGACTTTATCGTTCATATTATGTTCCGCCAACAGTTTCATAGCCGACAAGCATCTAAAGAATATTATAATCGAGCTGTACTTGAATGTAAACTTAATCATTACAACACAATGCCCGATCGTGTGTCCCTTTGGTAAGGTAAGGTCGTTTTTTGTGGTATTTGAGCTTATTGGCGTTTTACCTGTGAAGGTTCACAAAATGTTTATGATTTCTAGGTATTAATTAAACCCAAAATTAATCATGAGATTACAAAGACGTTCATCATCATTAAGTCGAAAGACTTCCACTATTTAAAAATATTCCTCATCGAATCAAAAGCCCCGTTCAACCAAGCAAATTGTCGTTTCAAATCACAGTTCTATTGTGATTGTGAGACAAGGCACTAATTAAGTTTAAATGCATTTGAACTCGACCTTGGCTGCAGTCACGACTCACGAAGTCTCGGAACAGCCCGTGGCCCGACTATTGAGAGTATTGAGCAACATCCCTTCTAATATTGTTCTTACCGCTATAGTTTCAAACGATAGTGGAGCGGTGTGAAGCTGCAGTTCAAGCTGCAGTAAAACAGAGATATTGTTGTATCGATGGATCTTAAAACAAGCTCTAATTTTGAAATGGTATGTTGAAATATAGTAATAACTAAATTCATCTACGTATATTAACCACACTTTTACTCCACGTTTATTAATAAGGGAGTAAGAGAATATTATATGAACTAAACAAAACAAGACGTAAAACAGTGAAAGTAGATTTAAGCAAAACAACTCCTGTAGAAGAGATTATCGCTAATATATCCCTGAAAGTTTTGCAATTGTCAGGTACGAGTACCGAAGCGATAGCGGAAACTCAACGCAATAATACTTAGATTTCCTCACTGTA
This sequence comes from Anorthoa munda, assembly GCA_945859665.1. NCBI lineage: Eukaryota > Metazoa > Arthropoda > Insecta > Lepidoptera > Noctuidae > Anorthoa > Anorthoa munda. The sequence goes on along the minus strand of OX243910.1, from coordinate 30,433,902 downwards.
ATTCTGTATTATTTTCTCAGTTTTGCCACAAGATTAATAAAACGCAATACACAATATCAGTATCGCCCTCAGTAAACCTTCGATTTTACGCATGAATGGATAAGAAATATCAACGCGAGTCGTAAATTATGATTATTATTTAATCGCCTTATAAAACACACATCACGAACCGGGCCAAATATACTTTTTACAGTCCGATATCACGATTCACGAAACTAAACGTAAACCGATCGAGTTGAAGTAACTTCTATAAAAAAATTGTGTTAGGACTTGGAGCATTTGTAAACATTTTTGGTTCACCCTTTCAATCTAAATAATATTATTCAGATACGTTTTTATCAATCAAAGCATTCATATATTAAAAAACCGGCCAAGTGCGAGTCGGACTCGCGTAAAAAGGGTTCCGTACCATTATCGCAAAAAACGGCAAAATAATCACGTATGTTGTATGGGAGCCCCACTTAAATATTTATTTTATTCTGTTTTTAGTATTTGTTTTTATAGCGGCAACAGAAATACATCATCTGTGAAAATTTCAACTGTCTAACTATCACGGTTCATGAGATACAGCCTGGTGACAGACAGACAGACAGACGGACTGCGAAGTCTCAGTAATAGGGTACCGTTTTTACCCTTTGGGTACGGAACCCTAAAAAATCAAAGCCTACATACCTAGCACAGCGCTATTAAAATGGTCATTACGTAGATTATACACCTTCAAAATTAACACGTCTCATTTAGTTGGCCATGGGAAATCTGGGTTACTAAAACACATGTTGGTATACTATTTTATGTGAGAGACTCCCCTCAGTCGGATTCCTTATAATAATATGTTGGTTCTAAACAACTCATACAAGTCCTTGAGCAAATATTCCGGTCTGTTGGTTTACTGGTTTACGTACCTACTGTGTATTTATTTAGCCGGTTGCGCATGAATTCAAGCGAGAAGGAAACACCGCTCATTAATATTGACTAATTAATTAATTTCAAATTAAGCCTTCGATGGCGCTTTGATTGTGTAAGTTTTTGATTATTTGACTAACGTCATTTAAATATTCATTATGTTCTTCATTTGTTGTCAATCAACGACACAATACTGTAACATCAAATGGTAATTGCTTTTTTATGAGCTGCCTTTCCGATATCACATTACTTATTAGTTGACCGTTTGGCAATGAACTCGCAATTACGGTCGAGGTTCTAAATTGATGTACAATATTATCAAAACAATTTGACGCAGAATCCAATCAGTACCCAAGCGAAGTATAAATGGAGTTAATAACGTTATTTTTCATTGCTGCAGGTATCAATAAACAAGAATCATAGGTGTCCAGCAACATGCCGTCGCTCCTAGAAGCTCTAGAGCGGAAATATGGCGCGAAGGGTGAGGTGAACCCTCCGATAGATGACATGCCAGTTGCTATATTTGTGCCGAAGCGCTCCCCTCGGCTGAGCGTGCCCACGCTACTGGTGCTCAACGACTGCGACATCGACTGCGCCGGAGATGCCTGCGCCCTCGCCGATAAGTGCGCCGATGTTGTCGAACTCGATATAGCCAATAACAAACTCGCCGAGTGGCAAGAAGTAAGTTATAATATGATTTCACTAGGTACTGCTAAGTTCACGAAAATAACCTCCTTGTCAACTATTACAGCAAACAAGCCGGTGCAATAAGCACACAGTTCCCGCAGTTACGACAAACTATACCAATTATTGGTTATAGAAGGCAGTTATTTCCGCGGTGTTACGTTACTTTACTCCAATAATGTACGACTGACATAGAGTTTTGCTTCTAGGTTTTCGCAATACTGGAACAGACGCCCCGAGTAAGGTTTCTAAACTTGAGTTTCAACCGCCTCTCGGCGCAGATCCAGGCAGCACTATCTCTTCAGCCACGGTGGGACAATCTGAGCCATCTCATTCTGAATTCCACGTATGTTCGTTGGCCGAGCGTCCACGCTTTACTCAAAGCTCTACCAGCTCTGGAGGAGTTGCATTTGAGCCTTAACGAGTACAACTATGTGGACTTAACAGGGAAAGAGGTCGATGAGAAAGCTCAGTGTGAATCGTGTTCACGACTCAACGTTGATGTCACAGAACCAGTGCACGACCAGCTGAAGAAACTGCATTTCTCCGGGAACCACGTCAGCAGTTGGAAAGAGATCTCCAAACTAGGCTACGCCTTCCCAAATTTGGAAACCCTGCTGGTTAACGACTGCCCCGTAACCACTCTAGAGCCGGACCCGTGTGAGAAATGTATTGATGACAACGGTAATAAGAAAAGTCACGATGCCTTCCCGTAAGTGAATACAATAATTTGTTATCATTATGCCGCAATTAGGTTAATGTGTACTGCCATTGACCTACTGATCTTCAGAATTTGAATACAGTTTGTTTTGTGCGGCGTCACATGAGCGTTGTCATTGATATTCCAGACACCTCCGCTTCCTAAACCTGAACAATACGGGCTTAGCGACGTGGGACGAGGTGGATCGACTGGCACAGTTTCCTGCTCTCAGGAGTTTGCGAGTACAGGTGAGTTCAACACAACACCTGTTAAACCTATTGTGTATTCACGGCACATAGGCCGTAACGTTTGCAAATGCTGACCTCGCGATTGCAGGATTATGCACATGGCCGGAACTGTATTGTAACCATGCGGTATTCTAAGCACACTTAGCAGTCTAGAATTTGTAAATAGGCGTGACTTTGTGTAGCCATACAATGTTGATTGATGGGTTACTTATAATGGTTACATTTAAATGATTCAGACAGCTGTTGACTAGTAAAGAAACCGCAACAGATTTATTTTAATTGTAACATCTAAGCTGCAGCTGCACTTGGCAGTGCGTATTCTGTCAAACCGCCAACACCTGCATCGCCGCCAACTTGTAATCTGAACGTGTCCGCTATAAGCGATCTAAATTTGACGTTGTGCGGTAACTAATGAAGTGTTCAGGAGTGCTGTAGTTTTAAATTATCCGTGTAACGTCCCTCGGGAACACGGAGACAGCCGTAATGCGGGTGAAGGTCTTCCAGATATAGTGGCGGCCTACTTGACGCCTGGTTGGGCAACGTTAGCTAATATCACCGATCACTACCAGGCACGTATAATTTCGACACGTCTCCGCTCGCGGGTATGAACGAGGAGAGCTCACAGATTTTATAGGAGCGTTAGCCTTGCATTATTGTTCAACGCTTGCGACGTTTTATGTTCCATTGAAACAGATTTTGTGTCGTAAAACTGATCGGTATTACGATTGGATTCGTCTTGTTCTCTCATAATAAAGGATATCTTACAGAAAATAGGCCTGCTTGTGGAAAATTTCCGCGATTGCATCAGCCTCTGCCGTCATAAAGGTCGAGCTACTTTCGATTTCCATTTCGCGTCAATCGTAATCAAATGAAATACGCAATGAGGATATAAGAATATAATATATTCTGTCAAGTTCAAGGTTGTGCAAGTAGATCGTCAAGAACGAGCCGTCCAAATGATTATCTATTTGTGTGCACATCCATGTCCTTTGTTACGCAAATCGTTTATCATAGTTAAAGCGACATTGGTATCGAATTGTGGGTCGTATAGTCTCAGTTATAGGGTTATTTTTACCATGGAAATAGTAGAGTAGCCACGTTTTGTGACCGTCATGCTACAAAGAATGTGAAAGTGTCTGTTTGTTTTAATGCCCGCTTTATGCGTTTATATGAGCGATTGTGATGTCATCATAATGGTCAAAGTAATTTTTGATATGCAACATAGTGTATGCGTGTTTAAGAAATGTGGAAACCTTGATTTATTTAATTCATGAAATAATGTAAATCATACGTAACGTCTTACTTATTCAGTAAGTAGCTAGTTAGAGTTTGCAATACTGTGCTTCATATCTAGAGTTACTGATGTCAGATAATATATAGAGATGACAGTCAACGATCATTGTTTTATACTAGTATACAGCCTATTATTATCTCTCGCAGGATTCATTTAATTTGTAGACTTGAACGAAACTGTTTAGTTTTGTAATACAGTCCCTTGGTGCTAATATATTCACAAACGATCTCTTAAGGATGTGCTACATCAAGAGTTTCGTAGGCGATGAACCGAACCGAACTGCGTGGGTTGAAGCAGAAAACCACGGCTACTTTAATACGAATAGGAGAATATCTGCTTTCACACTTAAATAAATCTGGGAAACGAATACTAAATGAGGATATAAGAATAAGTATCAAGCAGAAAAAACCCAAAGACAATAAGTTTATGAAAAAGGATTTGACTCCAAGTCAAGGTAGGATTTCGATTAAATTGAAATCGAAACCAATGCAGTGCATCAAAAGGTGTAGTAATATCTAGGATAACATAGAATATAATTACATAATGATATTTTCATTATGAGTTCATAAACTTATTGTCTTTGGGTTTTTTCTGCTTGATACTTATTCTTATATCCTCGTTTAGCTGAAAGCAAAAAAGGATCGTACTTATCGCAAAAATACAAAAACTGCAAAGGCAAAGGGTTCCCTGTGATTCATTTGAAAAATGAATTGGACGCTGCAGTCGGGTCGCCCGGTCGTTCACATGAACAGCTGAGCTGGCGTCCTTGTGTCACTTGGTATATATAATTATGCTAACGTCTGTATGTCCGTTAATATTTTAAATGTCCAATTTAATTATTTGATCAAATTAATTTAGCTTTTCGTGTCTACAGAGTTCATTATCTTAATATATATAAACCTCGTGTCACAATGTTTGTCCTCAATGGACTCCTAAACCACTTAACCGATTATAATAAAATTCGCACACCATGTGCAGTTCGATCCAACTTGAGAGATAGGGTAGGGTAGGGTAGGGTAGGTAGGGTAGGGTAGGTAGGGTAGGGTAGGGTAGGTAGGGTAGGGTAGGTAGGGTAGGTGGGGTAGGGTAGGGTAGGTAGGGTAGGGTAGGGTAGGTAGTTAGGGTAGGGTAGGTAGGGTAGGGTAGGTAGTTAGGGTAGGTAGGGTAGATGAATGTTTGGTGTTTTTATGGCAAAACAAAGTTTGCCGGGTCAGCTAGTCGTTATATATGTATTTGTCTTTTATCATGTCGTTAGTCTCATGGTGGATTTTTCTGCTGTTTTAGTTGACCTTTGCAGACAGTAATGTCATTAAATTACTGTTTCTTTATTATATCGCTCACATAGCGTCTTTTCGATAGTCGCTCTTATAAGTTAAAATATAGATAGTAGGTAGGTACCCTTGACATGTGGACATTGCGTTGTGCTAAAACTTCATATTTTCAGAACTAGCATGCCCTGAAAGCTATCCGAACACCCAGTGCCTTTTGATCCCATTCCCAACGTTGTCGTCCCATCCTTCTCAAATTACACATTGTATAACAGTAAAACCCACTGGTTTTCTATCTATTCAGCTGCGATAACCTCGAGCATGTAGTAGTAAACAGAGTGCAAGCTTTTATAGCTTGCAACCTACCTGTTGCAAAATATATCGCGTTATCGAATTTTATTATCTACTTTATTTCATAATATCAGCTCTTACTTACTTACTCTTATCTACTTGGAACAAAATTCTTATCCCATATCCTATTAAAATCCAGCAGCCGTAGTTATCTGTCACAAATATATACAAAACAACCAAATGGATCCAAAACCTTGAAAAGATGACCTCATTCGTTAGAAATGAAGTTTTCAGGAAACGAGTTAAGTACCGACCGAGTCATTACTTTAAAGATTATCTACATAGATTAGGAAAGAAGCGATCCGAACATTTTGCAACCTCCATAAAATTTTGTAGTTTTGCAACGTTTGGAAATAGGTAGTGCCTCGGATTTGGCATAGCAACTTCGACAGCAGATCATTTTAAATATTGTATCTCAATAATGCACTCTCACAATCCATGTACCTATACTTTGTATGTGAACTGAAAGCGGGGCAATTTGATGTTGTGCAAATGTCTACCAGTTTAAATTGAACTCAGTGGCCTTGTCTGTATTTTGCTACTGAACAATCTGAAGACGGTTTTGAAAAGCTTTACCTATATTAGGTGAGGTAAAGTTTGTGAGTTTGTTTCGTTTTTAGGGTTCCATACCCAAAGGGTAAAAACGGGACCCTATTACTGAGACTCCGCGGTCCGTCTGTCTGTCTGTCTGTCACCAGGCTGTATCTCATGAACCGTGATAGCTAGACAGTTGAAATTTTCACAGATGATGTATTTCTGTTGCTATAACAACAAATACAAAAAAAACAATAAAATAAATATTTAAGTGGGGCTCCCATACAACAAACGTTTTGTTTGCCTTTTTTGCGATAATGCTACGGAACCCTTCGTGCGCGAGTCCGACTCGCACTTGGCTGGTTTTTTTTTATGGAGTAATCTCTAGATCTACTAAACCGATATTGAAAACTTTCACCAGTAGAAAGCTACATTATTCCTGAGTGTCATAGGAAATATAATTTCAAAAAAATTTGAGATCCTTATGAAAATTGCAATAATGTAACCCAAGTCCCAAAGTAGCAAAATGTTGCCTGTTAAATTCATTCTTTGGCGTGCGCTGAAAAAACTATTGATGATACATAAAAAATATTAGGTAGGTAGGTAGGCCAGGGTAGGGTAGGTAGGGTATAGTAGGGTTGGTAAAGTTGGCAGGGAAGGCTGGGTAGACAGGGCAGGCAGGGTAGGCTGGGTAGGCAGGGTTGGCAGGGTGGCCAGGGTAGGGTAGCCAGGTGACGGGAGCGAAGCCCGGGGCGTCAGCTAGTCGTCTATATTATAGCAGTCTTAAAATTGAACTATCGATATGTTGCTGCACATAAAATAAAAATTTATCAACTCGGACAATTTTTGCAAAACGGAATTCTTATTCGTCCATTCTTTGTGTATTTTCCACATATTTCATGTTGGTTTTATTGAAATATGGGCTTCAACAAATTGGAAAATTACTTGCCACGTGTGAGGACAATAAGCTGTGTTCAGTGATTCATATTGGGGCGATAAACGGTCGATTCCCTCGTTTGATGTTTTGCCCTCGCCTTCTGCGCGTCACCTCGTTCTTGTAGGCATGCACTTTGTAGTATAAGTTTTTAAGCTGACATGGTCACAATCATTAGAATTAATATATATATTAATATTAATTATTATTATTATTATTCCATTTATTTATTTTATTTACATATCTTTACATTTTTAAATATTATTCTATAAAAAAATTAAATAAAAAAACATTTAAAAATACAAAAATAGTAGCCCACCGGTATCGGGAACAGGGTCCAAGCTACCGGTGGTCAGGGCTCCTGAGAGAGGAACCTCCTAACGATACGCGCCGTGTCCAGGAGTACCGCTTTCTGGATCAAGCCCTTGATCCAGCTGCCCAACGAGAGCCTCCTCAGATGTTCGTCGAGGCTCTTGGCTATTATGCCATTGGCCGTAACGACTATCGGCACAATGACTGCTGTATTCACATCCCACATGTCGACAACCTCGCGAGCCAGATCAAGATATTTGCTTTTCTTATCTCTCTCAGCCTTCACGAGGTTCTCGTCATGGGGAACCGCTATATCAACAATCTTTGCGCGACGCTCTAGTCGGTCTATCACCACTATGTCAGGCTTATTGGCAACAATAGTCCTGTCAGTGATGATAGACCGATCCCAATACAACGTGACATTGCCATTTTCGAGAACTGGGTCGGGCTCATACTTATAGTAAGGCACTTCCGATTCAACAAGATTGTATTTCAGAGCAAGTTGCTGATGGATAATCCTGGCTACAAGGTTGTGTCTATGCAAATAGTCTCCGTTAGCTAGACTAGAACAACCGGAGATAATGTGACGTTATTATTATTTATTATTATTAATTATTATTATGTCCTTTATTGCTTTTTTTTTCTTATTTATTACATTTTTAAATATTTTTATTAAATAAATTACAAAAAAAAAAACATTTAAAAATATAAAAAATAGAGGCCAACCGGTATCGGGAGCAGGGTCCAAGCTACCGGTGGTTAGGGTTCCAGAGACAGGAACCTCCTCACAATGCGAGCCGTATCGAGGAGTACTGCCTTCTGTATCAGACCCTTGATCCAACCGCCCAATGAAAGCCTCGACAGATGGTCGTCGAGGCTCTTGGCCATCAGGCCGTTGGCCGTAACGACAATCGGCACAATGACCGCCGAGTCCACATTCCACATGTCGACAACCTCGTGTGCTAAGTCAAGATACTTAATTTGTTTCTCTTTCTCAGCTTTCACGAGGTTCTCGTCATGCGGGATTGTGACATCGATTATCATTGTGCGGCGCGCTAATCGGTCTATCACCACTATATCCGGCTTATTAGCAACAATAGTCCTATCAGTGATGATAGACCGATCCCAGTACAACGTGACATGGTCATTTTCGAGAACTGGGTCGGGCACATACTTGTAATACGGTACCTCCGATTCCACTAGATTGTACTTCAAAGCAAGTTGCTGGTGAATAATCCTGGCCACTTGGTTATGCCTGTGCAAGTATTCGCCGTTAGCCAGACGAGAACAACCAGAGACAATATGTCGGATGGATTCTCCTGGGCGGTGGCATGCCCGACACACGTCAACCGTCCCATCCTTCATTATATGTCTCCGGTAGCTATTCGCCAGGATAACTTCGTCCATAATTGCACAGACAAAACCTTCAGTTTCCCCGAAAAGGTCACCGAAACGTAGCCAGGATACGGACGCTGGGAAGTCTACATCGGGCCCATGGAGAGCCCGATAGAAGCGTCCGTGTAGCTCCTTGCCTTGCCATACCTCTTTGCGTTCATCAGTCGATAGTATTACAGGCTTGCGCCAGTTCTCTTTAGCCATGGACAACGGGGTGAGTCCCTTGTCCACTGCGACCACATCCCGGTGCATACCCACTTCAGCTTTTAAAAAGTATTCTCTGAGGCTGCACACCTCGCGGTTGTGAAGAGTCTTGGCGTTTAAAAAGCCTCGACCCCCACACTTCCGCGGGATGTACAGTCTCATCACCGATGATCGTGGGTGATGCATCCGGTTTGCGGTCAGCAGTGTCCGGACCCTCCTGTCTAGGGCGTCGAGCTCGGTCTGAGTCCATTTGAGTATGCCGAAAGAGTACATCAAAACCGGCATGACCCAACTGTTGAAGGCGCGCACCTTATTTCCACCTGACAAAAGACTATCTAATACCTTTTTCAGGCGGCCAAAGAAACGCTCCTTCAGCAGTTGCTTCATGTCAGTACTGTTGATGCCCAACGCTTCCGACATACCCAAATACTTGTAAGTTTCAGTTGAGGAGAGGTGTCTAAGGTGTATGGAATCAGAGAGTTGAATTCCCTCGGATTCCATAATCTCCCCTTGCTTTACATGCATGACTGCACATTTGTCCACACCAAATTCCATTCTGATGGAGTTACTAAAGGTTTCAGTTACCTTCAGTAACTCCGTCAGTTGGAATTTGTTGGGGGTAAAGAGTTTCAGGTCATCCATGTAAAGGAGGTGAGATATGACCTGACCACCTCTTCTCAACCGATAGCCTAGTCCTGAATCCTCCAGCAGTGTACTTAGAGGATTCAGGGCTAAGCAGAACCAAAGTGGACTCAAACTGTCGCCCTGAAATATCCCCCGCTTAATCCATACAGGCTCATCATCCCCCTGAATCGGTCGACATCCTGGATATCGAAGGACTGTCTTCCATTGACCCATACATGACTCAAGGAAGGTGCATAGAGTTGCATCTATTTTGTACAACTCCAGCACCCTCATGAGCCATGTATGTGGCACAGAGTCGTAAGCCTTCTTGTAGTCTATCCAGCATGTCGACAGATCCTTGCGGGATCGACGAACCTGCTGGCTTATAGCCATGTCAATGAGGAGTAGCTCCTTAGTGCCGCGGGACCCATTCCTACATCCATTCTGAGAGGTAGACATTATTGAGTTACCCTCAATGTGTTTATCAATTTTTGCTCTCAGGATGGATGTAAGAAGTTTATAAACCGTCGATAAGCATGTTATTGGTCTATAATTCTTGGGTTCCGCGGGACTACCTGTCTTATGGAGCAGATGGGTAATGCCTGTTGTCAAAAACTGCGGCAGCGACCCAGACTCTAAACATGACTGGAATTGAGATGCCAGAAACGCATGTGAGCTGCTATACCATTTTAGCCAGAAGTTATGCAGTCCGTCCGGTCCTGGAGACTTCCAGTTCGGTAGCGGACGAACTGCTTTGGCTACATCAGTTGGACTGATAATTACTTTTTCCATTTCTGGTATAGCTTCACACACGCGCTCGACATCACGCATCCAGCCACCCTCAGTGTGACAGACGGGCACCGACCAGATGCTTCGCCAGAATGTGCTCGTGGCGTCATCATCCGGGCGGCACACGTCAGTCACATTTTGTTCAGGTCGCTCCCAAGTTCTGTATACCTCGCTCCCAAGTTCTGTATACCTTAATTATTATTATTATTATTATTTTCATTACATACCTAGAATGGTACGGGAAGCAATTGAAATAACCAAGTGCAGAAACTTCAATAGGGACGACAGTTTTCAATTGTCGAGAGCCTGGAATCCAGTGGTTCAACTATGTAAAGGTCGTAAAACTACTGAACGAGTGTCAAAAGTTGATACAGTGAGCATCGTCTGTCGTGAACAGTGTCGAGTAACTAGTGAGAAAAGTTCTGGTAGTAGCGGCATCGTGCGTGAAAAACGAGTGAGGAAGAGGGTAGACAGATATGTCAGCTCGTAAATATCACCCACCCGTTTAAAGAAGACTAAGACTTTAGTTCTCGTGATCATGGCGCTTGTAACGGTGCCGAAATATCGAGCTCTCAATCAAAATCAAAATATACATGGTAAATATCCCGAAACAAATATTAATTCTAATGCACTTTGTAGATTGAATTATTGATTCATTTCCTTTCATCAGTGTGAATTCCTATCATTATTAGTACCAAAGCGATTAGTGTTGGTGTTTGATCTTCTTCACGTTTTAATATTTCTTTTCAATATAATAACGTTCATCATTTTAATTAATTTAGTCTTGTAAATAATCCGCGACTTCGATTTAATGAATAGATGAAAATATTTTCAATATTTCTTTTAATATATTATAAGTCTTTGGTAAAACTCTGAGATATTGAAACAATCCCTTCTGTTGTCTGCGATATGCAGATGAAACATTTCGATAATATCTAACTAAGGTAACTGTAGTAGGCGCCAGTTGTGATCGTGGAGTGGCAACCGGCAGGCTTATTACGTATCTTTTGCAAGAGCAAAACGATAGCGATTTTTGCGCAATAATTACTCTTCAATACAAAAGTTTTAGAGTTGTTGGCGGTTTTTTTTAATAAGTGCATTTGACAAACAGCGAGCAATTAGCAAACGATTGTGTTGGACCTATTATACCTACACTGCAAGCAATGCCGACTTTTATGACATAAAGCGTTTGATCGCTATCGTTTTGCTCTTGCAAAAGATACGTAATAAGCCTACGAGTCGACACGTGCAACGTTCAAAACGCTCTTTATTACCGTACTCAGTATTTTTGTATAACACCCATAGATATCCGTGATCATACCGTAGCGTGCTAGAATGCGTAGGTCAATACATAAATTTCATTTCGTCCCGAGATGTGTGAGGGTTTAAACTTACTGCCGGTTTCCCAGCTCAGAATTATCGGGCTGTTAACGTAATTGAGGATTAATCGCCTGTTAATTCTACTTTCAGTTTCTCAACATCCAAGTGTGACAAGTGGTTGACAATTTGTCACATTTGAGTAAAATCTCGAATTAACCACATGTTACAGCAGTTTTGGGTTTCTGAGCACCTTTTTCAATGTTAATCTCTTGTCAACGAGCCTAATTTATAATTGTTGGAAATTGGTCGATTATTCGCGGATTAAAATTAATATTATGACTTTAAAGGCTTATATTACGATAAAAACATATTAGGGGTCGGCGAAAACTATGGTATGGGTTGAGTTATAAAAAATATGTTTAATAAATCAATTATAGTTGATTACCAAAATCTAAAAAAAAAATTGCATATTACAAACTTTTAAATTAATTACATTATAAAAACTTGACACAATTATAAAAAAATGTTATTTTGTATTTATTTAAATAAATAAAAATAAAACAAACTGTTACTGACCTGGGAATCGAACCTTCCTCACGCTAGTGCGCGTGAGGAAGGTTCGATCCCCAGGTCAGTGTTGACTATACCCTGTACTTTTTTGTTTACTGTTTGTATTTAACTTGAAGCGGCTGGGGTGGTGACCGCGCCAGGGTAAGCAACACTTACCAAGGTCAGTCTTGGGATGGGTGACCACTTTTTTTTGGATCGCTTGTTTATGGATAGGTGACTCCGCCAGGGTAAGCAACACTAACCAAGGTCAGTCTTTGGATGGGTGACCACTATTTTTTGGATCGCTTGTTTATGTATAGGTGACTCCGCCAGGGTAAGCAACATCAAACAAGGTCAGTCTTTGGATGGGTGACCACTTTTTTTTGGATCGCTTGTTTATGGATAGGTGACTCCGCCAGGGTAAGCAACACTAACCAAGGTCAGTCTTTGGATGGGTGACCATCGCCACAAAATTTTTGATCACCCATCCTAAAGTCACCCCGTTAGGTTTAACAACATCTAACAAGATCACCCATCCAAAAACAAGCGAACCCAAAAAAAGTGGTCACCCATCCCAAGACTGACCTTGGTAAGTGTTGCTTACTCTGGCAGGGTCACCCCAAGACTGACCTTGGCAAGTGTTGCTTACCCTGGCGGGGTCAGCCATCCAAAACAATAGAACCAAAAAAAAGCGGTCACCCATCCAAAGAATAACCTTGGTAAGTGTTGCTTAACCTGTGTGGGTGGGGTCACCTATCCAAAAACAAGCAAACCAAAAAAAAAAGTGGTTACCCATTCAAAAATCGACCTTGGTAAGGTTTGCTTAACTTGGCGGCTACACCAACCCAGCCTCTCAAGATAAAATACTATTTAAAGTTACTGATTACGTTATAGTATGAATGAATACCAGCTAGGGTAGCCAACCGAAATAAATTAATGTCGATTATTTAATGTAACAAGCGATTACGTAATTTCTCGATGATGAAGTGTTGAGAAACTCACTGACAACTGACGGCTGGTTAATTTGTGACAAATTGTCAGCTGATTTGAGATGTGACGTTGACTTCAGAAACTGGCCCTTAGTCTTACTCATCTGACGGTGTATTTGTACTTACGTAGACGTACCTACGGAAATTAAACCTGTGTGTAGGTACTTCCTTATTCCTCTCCATTGCATATTGTTTTCACAAGTATCGAAATGAGGATAGATACGGAAATATTCATATATTATGCGTTGTTTCTTGTGTAAGAGCAGTTTTATCGCGGGTGTGTTTATTCTTAATGGGTCTTTGAAATCGTTTGGGTAATAATCACGTGCTGCTCTAATGATACTAGGTACGGTTTTTTTTCTTTATTACAAAATCTTGGAATGCAACCAGTGTTTGCCTAGTTAAAATAAATAATACTTTATTACCGCGATTTATAAACATTACAGCATAAAATGCTTTAAATTGATAATGATTGGATATCATTATCCGCATGCATTGTTGTTGATCTGTTGCATCTGCTGACACTATACCTACAATGAAATCGATATTGTAAATGCAATGATTCAGAACGGGGCTGTTACCGATCGGAACGGAACTAAAAATTATAACCGTTTATTTAATTTTGAAACGGTCGTATCGTGTCACGTGTGTGACCACTGGCGCGTGGGTAGTCAATGTTAGTCAGCCAATTTAGGGAGGGAAGAATTCTGCAACGGTAAATACCTACAATATAATATTAATGAGATCTTTATATAATTTGTTCATTGTGTAAAATTTCCATCAAACTACAAACCATCAGGATTCCCTTTAATTGTTGCAAAGGTCATTGGGCATTAGTCATTGGGCCCCGCTTTGCGAAGAGTGGCGGACATTAACCAAAATAGTTTTAAACTAAGAGAATAATGTGACCTTTCATTGCATCTATTTATTTGATTCAAAACCGATGGAGAAAAATGTAAGGAAACGTTTAAAAAAAAATCAACGATTTCGGGGAACTTTATTTTTACCACGCTTTTATTAGCTTGGTATGTATGTATCTATGTAACGGAATCCTTTGAACGTGATTTTCATCCCCTTCAAAACGTCGGATTAATTTGAAACTTTGCACACTTATCGAGGACCGGTGATAATGCAATAATTTAAATAGTTTATCCCATTATCCTTACTAGAGGCCTTAGTGCGAGTTATTGCTCACCGTCAATCGCGTTAACGTAAACCTCAATTAGTATTGAAACTGGATAAGCGCCGTCTGGTGGCGGTAAGGAGAAACCTCTTTTTTTCTATACATTTTGACATAAGAGATCGTTTACGGTATCACGAGTGAGTACGTTAAAAAACTCGCACTAAGGCATCTGGATCTTCAGGATAAGTGATTGAACTAAAAGGTAAAAATAAATAATTGTTTAAAAAACTAAAAACACGCATTACATTTTTTTTTGTAAAATAGCGTGGGGTGTTTGTCTACCCCCCGCTTTTTACAATATCTTTTTTTACCCGACTGCCGAAGGAGGGTAAAGTGTTTATCAGTATATGTTGGTTCCTATGTGGCGTTCTAGAGACCAAACGCGTTGGCCGACTTCGATGATTCTTACGTCAATCGATTTTTCATAACCCTGCGAGTGTCACTGGCTACATTAAAATTGGAAAAGAAAACAATGCCGGATTTTGGGCGCCATTTTGAGGGTTTTTTTTTTAAGAGGCGATTTCAAAAATATATAACACTTATATGTTTATGTCAGCCAGCTCGCGAATATGTATACTCCGACTGCACAGCATGATTTTCTTCTTATGTCTTTTTCATCATCATCATTTCAGCCGAAAGACGTCCACTGCTGGACATAGGCCTCCCCCAGGAGCATTAGTGGCCCAGTGATTTCGGCCGCGACTTACAAGTTGTAGGTTGTGGGTTAAAACCCAGGCAGGCGCTTTACTTTGTGTAAATTATTTCATCACCACTGCTCTCAAAACGGTGAACGAAAACATCGTGAGGAAACCGGCATGATCTAGAACCAAAAATTCGAAGATATGTGACATCCACCAACCCGCACTGGGCCATAAATCAATATACTCTGCTATATTTCGTTTGTGTACACCATGGGTAGGTATGGTTTCCATACTAAGATGGCCTAGTGACCTTTAATGAACTTTAAAATACATAGCCTGATAAGTACGGAAGATGTTTGTCAAAAAATCCATAGTTTATGACTTTTAGAAAAAAAGTGTAAAAAGCCCCAAAAATTGGCAGGTTTTCGTTTTCGCGTGGTGCGCAGCGAAAACATCAGCACACGTTTTCAAAATTCAAGTTGCAAAATTTTATTACCATTGGGAGGTAATCTATGGGATTACCACTACTATGCTAGTATTATATTATCTGTGCCACTACCTAACTGGCCCGTACATACAACCTACTAAAAATCCAGAACTACATTAAGCTTTGCAATTTTTATGTCGATTTCTGCTGGGCTATTACGATACCTAACTACCAGACGGACCAACATCTGCTCAGTGTGGCATCACCTCAAAAATAGCTCATTTAGAGATTATTCATTTAAATAACAAGCTAGTTGATGCACTAAACAAAGGCTTCATTCTTATAAATAATCGCTTGTTAGACCTTCATTAGGTACAACGTTCAATATACCTACGACCCAAGAAGGTGTTTTCCTATCAAAAATGTAAGCTCGTGTTAAAAGGGTACAAACATGCGGCAATAGTAAATTCTCTAGGGACCGTGTATGCAAAGGTGATTCCGCCTTCCGTTTTAGGCAAAACAGGCCAGCGAGGTTGAACGCACGCTCAAAGATCTCTCATATAGGGGAGAACAAAGGATCGCTATGGTATTAGAAACTAAACTCACAGACCTTACCAGTTAGATCGAATTTTGTATACAACCTAAATATGAGCAGTGGTTATGAGCTGTTAGTCATTTTAGTCTTTATTATTAGCGTGATAATGGCTTATTTCGAGGTGTTGACGGTATAGTTTGCGCATATTAGGTATAGGTTTGCTTGTTTGAGCAGCACTTTCCTACGCAACCTCCAGTTTCTAGTGTTATGTATGTTTGAGACACGTGGGTGAAATATTTGTGGATTTGACTGGATTGAATTCGAGCGAGCCTACAAGCTTTAGGCAAGGTTATATACTTATCTAAATGTATAGACAACATAACGTTTCTTCCTCTCGATGCGACATAAAAGCGGTAATCCAAAGAATCTTCGCTCATACAACACTATAAACAAGCCTTGGGAAAACGTCATCGTGAACATAAATCGATCATAAATACTTGTCTGGACAGCCGGACTAGGAACTAACGTCTTCGCATCGTTCGTGCGCCCTACAAGGAAACCTGATCCACGCGGGAACCTTGAGATGAACAAAAAACAATTCAATTTAAATCTACGACTTTGTTTCATTCGATGATCCTTTAGTAGCTTGCGAATAGTGACTTCGTATCAGGTCCCTGGACCTTCAGACCTTCGGACAGAGCCCTGTTAAGCGATTACCTACCTAGGTACCACAGATCATATAATACTGCTAGGTACCTACCTACTTATTTCTAACTAGCTGTTTTCTTCGTCTGCGCAGCATTAGTATTAGTACCTGCTTCGAATAGCCTTTTTTATATCGCGCCATACTATTGTATTAGTTCACCATACAAACTTCCACCCTCATATGGATGATTTCCGTCATAAAAACTATCCTATTTCCTTTCTAGTGTCTGAAGCTATCTCCTTAGGTACTAAATTTTATCTAAATAGGTTCAGTGGTTTAGGCGTGAAAAGGTAACAGACAGACAGACAGAGTTATTCGAATGAGATAAAATGATCGTAGTAGGTACCTATCTACATAGTAGTAGTAGTAGTAGAGTAGGTATAAAGGCGGTAGACCTACTAAGGTATTTCGGCACCAACAAAAGTGCAAACTGGATAACTAGCAAAAACTAAAATAAAATGAAAGCGTCCTTGATAAATTACATAAAAAAACCCCTGTTGTAGTATTATATTATTATCTGTGCCCCTGTTTTAAGTTATTTACCTGATAACTATATTTTTACCTGTTGTTTTCCGCTTTTATACTGATAGCCCAACCAAAACATATACCTACACAATATGTAAATGATAAGTACGCGCAAAAAAGATAAAAAACACACAGTCATTCGGACTCATTCGTACTGAACACCTAATTTGACGCTATTAACACCGGCCTCGGTGGCGCAGTAGGCAGCGCGTAAGTCTCATAATCTTAAGGTCGTGAGTTCGATCCTCACCCGGGGCAGATCTTTTTTTAATTTTTCGAATGTTTTTAGTTCATTTTATATTTTATAGTAGTGTTGTAGCAAGGAAATTGCTAATTTTAATATACTTTTTTATCAATTACTTATTTTAATATAATTTATCGAAATACGTAATTACTTACATGGTTTGTACTGACTTGATAGCCAAATAAACACAGGTGTTTTTGTGTATTTTTTTTTAAATTCTCTATGTTTGCAAGCAAGAAGTCTTTTCGCGTCAGTGCTGGTGGTGCACACAACTTCAGAAAACCCTCATTCTAGGCATATGACATGATATGACAGATTCTTGCCGCGTCTTGAGTGCCAAGCGAGGGGGTTCGATTCTCATGTCTGCAGAGGTTATTATGCCGTTTTTTCGTCAGAAATTCCTTATTTACGAGTTTTAGATAGATTTTTGCAAGATTGTACAATAAATTCACCTCCTATTATTTAGGATTGTGGGTGGGTGCACCAACATTAGTCCTCTGTCTTAACTAATTAACCTGTCGGGGATAATATAAGCGTAATGTTATGTTTATTTATAGTACTTGGATACTATGAATTACTATGAAAAACATGTTTAGATCCAAAACTTCTAAACCAATAAAACCCAACAAACGAGTTTGACTTTGATTCGTCTGGAGACAGGAGGTCTCCAGACAAGGTCAATTTGGGCTGTAACGAATTGTAAACCATTTAAACACATACCTAAATAAAATCACGCCTATTTTTTTCCGCAAGGTTAGGCAGAGATATTGTAAAGTGTGGCCACAATTCGCCAGTTCCATGTTATACGGGAGCCTCCGTCAGTTATTGTATCAACTAAATAGTAAACTGACTCTTTTTGTCTACATTTTCCAGGGCTGGCCACTATGGGACAGAGTCGAGTCAACGGAGCACGAACGACGGTTGTTGCTGGTGGCGCGGCTGCCTCACGTCAGAACCCTCAACGGTGGCGGAACTGTGCCCATTGAAGAGAGGGATGCAGCTGAGAGAGCTTTCATACGATACTATATGGAGAAACCGGAGTCTGACCGGCCTGACAGGTTCGCATTCTTTTTAATACCTACTCATTACCACACAACTCACATATGAAAAAAGATGTAGCTACCTATTAGCAAAGAAAGTATGGGCAGATGTTGACATATGTCACACGCAGATAATATAATAGTCTAAATAGATATAGCTAGAAAAGGGACTAATGAGTTGATGGCTTAGAAAGATGATTGTAATTAAGAAGGCATGAAATAAATTGGGATATGGGTAGGTTGCTGTAGGTCGCTACCTACTGTTAAATTTTCTGGGTATTTTTACCCGACGGCCGAAGGATCGTAATGTTTTTACCAGTCTATGTGTGTTTGTTCCTATGTGGCGTACTAGAGACTAAACGCGTTGGCCGATTTTGATGATTCTTACCTCAATCGATTCATCTTAACCTTGCGAGTGTCACTCATAGATTTAGATTTTTTTTGCTACGCCAAAAGATACAAGAAGCGTGCGAGCGAGAAATCCTAATCAAGTACAAACCGCCCAAGAGAAAAAGAGAGAGTGAATAAAGTCCAGTCATGTCACTTTTTTCGCGAGGAAAGGTCCATAGCGGCCCATCTATTTTACGCCGCGGTGAATTTCTTGCATTTAAATAATATTCTTTAGATTTAAATTGATAATATTAATTATGCAACTATGGTGGCTTGTTCTGTGAGTGAATGTGACGTTACAAGACGAAATAACCCCAATAAATACACGTTTCATAGGTAAATACAATTTTGTCCTTGGATTGTTTCGAACCATATTTTGACAAATTTCTGCTAGTAATCGGCTCAGAAAAAGATTCTTACAATAGTATATTGATTTCCATTGTATTATATAAGTATATTTAGTATATTTAAACAATATTTGCGAAAATATTATGTAAAAGAGTAAATTGTTTGTTTACGCTAGGGCTTGACAAAGCGGTGACGTCATGAGTATCGATAAAAACTTAATCGTTTTTAGTGACATCTTGACATGAGTACAAACTTATTAAGTCAAGTTTTGTTAAAATAGATTTAAGGTACGATTGAGAAGATGTTTTTATCTAAACTGTACTTTAAGTTGCATGTTTATTATAATTTTTTTTTTTTCAAAAATTATGTTTTGTTTCTTTGAGTAGGTTTAGGAATGTCATTATATTGTTTGCATGTATTAGTTTTACAGTGTCTAGAATACATCAGTGCTCTGCTGCTCTGTGCACAAACACCTGCACCATGAAGGACCTATGCGAGGCCAGCGCTAGGGCTGTCGACGTGGCCGAGTTCTGGTCGAAGCACAACATCTAATTTAAAAACTAAAAATGGAATCATCGACACGATAAAGAAGAAGAAGATCAGTGCTCTGCTCATCAGCAAATTTTTCTGTTGTGTACTTAAATAATAATATGTAATATTTATGTACCTATAGATTCCCAAGTAATTCTGTATTAAGAGAAAAATGGATTCGAATTTTAAACAGAGATGGATGGTCTCCAAATAAATACTCTACTATATGTAGTAAACATTTCGAATCGAAATACTGCATACAAAGAAAACATCGACGACTCCTAATGAAAAAATTTATACCTACTTTATTTGTGCCTGTAAGAATGACACTTCCTATCGTATGGTTAGTTAGTGGCCAACCTAGTGTTAGTTTTCAAACCATCTAGATACCTCTAACATAGCTGAACTACTGTCAAAAGTTCAAAACCTATCTAGATACTGGTCACGCCTAAATTTGTTTAAAGATACATACATATATATATATTTTTTTTTTTTATTTATATACATATATATTTTTTTAATAATAATTTTATATTTTCACAAAAATTAAAACTAATTTAAAAAAAGAAACTTGTTATTTTGAAGTACTTCATTATGTGTGGGAATGTGGGCATAAAATCAATCTGCCTAGCCTTATCCCAACTATATTGGGGTCGGCTTCCAGTCTTGCCGGATTTAGCTGAGTACTAGTGTTTTACATGGAGCGACTGCCTCTCTGACCTCCACAACCCAGTAACTGGGAAACACGGTACTCCTTGGCAAGACTGGTGTCAGATCTCAAGCTTCTGAGTACCCGTAACGACTGTCAAAGATCTTCAAATTACAGCCGGCACCAACAGCTTTCCGAGGCACGGAGGAAACTCGGTATCTTGAAATGGTCACCCATCCACAGACCGACCTCGTCAAGCGTTGCTTAACATTGTTGATCGACCAGTGCGGCTGTTATTCACGGTATTTAGCCACGAGCTTGGGATTGTAGGCTTAGATTGAAACAATTGGTAAACTTTATTTTTTATTAGACTTTGCCCACACTAGGAATTTCTTCCTGTATCGTGGGTGCGTTTACAAACATTTCAACTCACATACACAAAAGACACCCAGATCCGGAACAACTATCTGTAAGCCATACAAATATTTGTTCCGTGCGGGAATCGAACTAGTAACACGCAGCGCAGCAACCGATCGTTCAACCACTACGCCAACCGTGTCGTCAATTTCAAATACACGACGCTGCGGTATTTTGTTATTAGTATTTCAAATTAAAAAAAAACACCCCATGAAGCATCATCATATAGTATTTCTCTGTTGCCCGTGCTAGTAAAGCTATTGTTATTGAAACGGTTAAAACCAGTAATAGAGGATAATGACCTTATTCCAAATCATCAATTTGTCTTTAGGGAAAAACACTCAACAATAGACCAGGTAAAAAAAACACTTGAAAATAAGGAAGTCTGCGCCACCGTGTCTTTAGATGTCACGCAAGCTTTTGACAAAGTTTGGCATATTCAAGCTCGGACGCATGCTACCAGCATTTGCAGATATCCTAGAGTCGTATATAACTAATATAATGTTTAGAATACGGCAAGAAGACGCATATTCCGAGCTAAACGCTATAAAAGCTGGGGTACCTCAAGGTAGTGTGCTAGGCCCAACTTTGTACTTGTTATACACATGTGACATCCCAGAACTGGAAAACAACACCATTGCGACCTATGCAGATGATACTGCAATTATGGCTACCGGATCAAGCCACAGAGAAGCAGTAGAAAAAGTTCAACTAGCTGTGAACAAAGTTTATGACTGGACACAAAAATGGAAGATCAAACTGAATGAGTCAAAATCAATTCTCATTGACTTCACAAATAAATACTTGGACTATCACCCAATCTACATAAATGGCATGCAAGTGCCTCATGCTAATACAGCCAAATACCTTGGCATAACTCTCGACGCCAAGTTGCGTTGGAAAGCCCATGACAAAAAGAAAAGACAGGAACTCGACATACGTTATAAAAGTATGTATTGGTTACTCGGAAGGAAATCCTGTCTATCAATACATAATAAAATAACCATATACAAGCATATACTGATGCCAATTTGGACGTTTGGTATCCAACTTTGGGGCTGTACTAAACAAAGCAACGTAAAATTAATCCAACAATTCCAAAATAAAGTGCTTAGGGATGCTGTAAATGCACCCTGGTACATAAGAAATGACGATCTGAAATGACACATGAACATAGTGTTTTTGTTAATTATATCAGACTCTAAGAAAGTGCTACGGACTTGTGTAAAAGTGCAAATGGACACTATTCTTAGTTTTAACATAATCTATAACGTAACATATTAAGTTAGAGTTAAATTGCTTATTAGTCTTTTAGGCTAGATCGTAATTAATTATTAAGAATTTTGTTCTTACTAACAAAGCATAAAAAAAGTATTTCAAATACTTTTGGCTTCAAAATACATTTAGCGATTTTATTAATAGATGCGTTCTGCAGAAAATAAGCAAAATGGCGTACGTCAAATTGTCAATTACCTTGTAAATTGTAATTTTCATTTCAAACGGTTATTTACACCTAACTTCTGTGTATTGATTAAGTTTATTAGTACGAATGTCACGATGGATGACCGACTGTATTTTTTAATTTGTATTTTAAATAAAAATATGTAAAATACTGTATTTTATATTTTAAATAATTACACGACTTAAAAATATTTTATATTTCGTATTTTAAATACATGCGAGATATTATTTTGTAATTTGTATTTTAATTAAAGCAAAGCATGGTTTTTTCCCAGCTCTTATTACAGTTTAGTAACCAACAACCCTGTAATCGTATTTCTTATGGTGTTCACCAAGTATCGATATCGATATTGAACATGGACTTTTTGGCAACACTTTTTTAACTAACACATGGACAATTCCCTAACACATAGATTTTATTTTTTTGGTTTCGCTTTTCATCTGACTCTGTCTATCTTGTACATACTATATCTATGGTGTCACTGGCTAAATTAAAATTGGAAAATAGAAAAATGGCGGATTTTGGGCGCTTTATTGTGGAGGCCCAACTTTTTTTTCTTCCATCGTAATGGTATCAAAATATAGAGTTTTACGAGGTGATTTCAAAAATATATAATACTTATATGTTTAATTGTACCTACCAAATTTGAAAAAAAAAATATGTTAACAAAAAAGGTGTGTACAAGTCGGTTTATTTTTATTTTTGGATTAACTTTTTTTTATTAATTAATGTAAGCGAGTAAGTAGTTTTAATAAACCGAATTTTATTTTATACTCAATTATTTTAATTTTTCGCTGATAATTTGAAGCCCATGAAACAAAATTGTAAACCCCTATTAGGTAGATACCTGCCTAGTTACGCACCAGATAACCAAACAATACAGCAATGTAGTGTCCTTCTAAATTGCAACGTTCGCTGCGAAGGTCCAATCAATAAGGAGCAAAGTAGGTGAGGTATCAGTGCCAACTTGTGGCCTAAATGACTAAGTTATCATGCTAATAACACAACGTAGGTGTGCATAATCATAAAATCTCACTCAATTTGTAGCTTGTTTCACTATAACGTGCCACCTTTAGCAGTTGAATATCACATTTGCAATGTTTTCGAACCTGATATGGTGTGCCTACAAGAAATCATGACGTGAATACTTCGGTCGGTACTCCAAGTGCGTTTTAGTTGCATTTGCATGACGGATCACGGAAGGCATAGAATCAATACCTATTAGACAGCATTGTTTTGCTCTGTGACTATTATATCCGGATCACCTTAGGGCTTCGACATTGATACCTTCCAAGAATGAGCTTGTGAAAGTCAGTAAAGTTCCTTTTGCACGTTCAATAGCCCGAGTTAAGGGCTTTGTGAATTGAATCTTTGGATGATATTCGTCATTTCGTGCATAAGGTTAAGGCTGTTTCATGTTTGTGCACTCTAGCCTTAGCTGGTGAAGTTTCATTTATCAACAATTTTCCAGATACTGGGAGTTAGTGGGCGTTCACGGTAAACTGGACCCTCTTGTGTCGGTGGACCTGAGGCCAGAAAAGCGCGTGCAGATCACCTTCACTTGCGGAGACAACACTGAAGTGCGCACCGTCGATGTTTACAGGTTAGTTGTACGTTGTGACACCTTGTAGCGATGATGCCGTCACTATTCCTGTGCGCAACAGAGATTGAGCTATACGGGATGAATAGCACGATTTCTATTTTGGTATTTCAATAGAACAATCATACAGCCCAAGATGTCCTGTTCCAGTTAACTAAAAGCGCAGATACCTCTGCTACATATAAGAGTACCTAATACGACTCTCAAAATAAGCCTGGTTTTAAATGATATTCATTATTTGTTCTGTACGTTCAGACTATCCAGGAGTTTAATGTTCGTAGATTTTAACACATTGCGACGGTGCTCAAAAGGAGGGTAATTTATTTATTATTATATTTTTCTAGAACTGTATCTGACCTGAAGTCGCGACTAGAGCGGATGGCTGGCTTCCCCGCGTCTAAAATGAGACTTTTCTACGTCGATCAAGAGCTTCGGGACTCCCAGGTAGACACCCTTTTTTTTAAATCGTATTTTCATATCTTATTTCCAAACATAACTTGCATGGAAAAAGGAATGGATGCAATGAAATGAAATTACACTTTTAACCCCCATCAAAGTTAATTCAGATATCTGAATTAACTCTGTCACCAAGTAAGCATGTTGAGTTTGTTTTTTTACCCACTGTTTGAATTTTTGCCGCTACACTAACATTGTAAGTACGCTTTTTTTTACAATTAACAGTTTACATTATTTTTAAGCCTTTTCAGGGTCCGGAGGAGATGAAGTACCCTACAAAGCAGCTGTACTCGTACAATATCAGATCAGGCGACGAGATTATCATAGACTCCAAGCTGAAGCATTCGATCTCTGCCAACTCGACGGCGTGAGACGTGAGACGACCGACATACTTCATGTCGGCAGTCGGCTGCAGTTCAACAGTTACATACTACTTATACTAACACATCCATTCATTCCTCCTTCGAGCAACCAAGACAGAGGAAAGGCCAGTCGAAAAATATATTCAGTAAATTAACAATATTTTCTCTAACACTAGAAAATATGCCAGTACAATATTACTAGGAGATGCAACTGACATGCAATAAATCTTATATTTTTGCCTAAAGATTCCATTTCATATGTATTTTCGTGCTACTATTCGTCTTACTAACATTTATGTACTTAACAATGGTATGAATTTTATGTTTTGTAATAAGGAGTAATATCGCAAAGTATTATAATAGTAGGGAATGTCAACGGTTGTCACAAAGCATTTAGTTTTAAGAATTATCACAAGCTTTGAGCTTGATGAAACTAATATTATTTACAGAATTATAATTTAAATAGTATGATTCACAACTAATATTTTGAGAAGTTTGAATCATGGTTTATATGTATTTTATTACCTACTTACTAAATTATCAAGTAAATACCTACTTGCTATTTTTACGATACCTATCTTCTTTTTTTAATTTGCAATAAGCAACTGTGATAGTAAATTTTAGATTACAAAATCTGAGATAAAACTACTTACTATGTGTCATTATTTTTTTGCATACTGTCTGTAATGGTTCTTCTCACACAGCATCATCTTTCAACTATTACTTAACTCCATTTGCGATAACATTAGACGTTTAAATTAACCCATTTTACAGCCCGTTAACCGATTGACTTCTTTTGCATTGGTGATACGACATATGGTAGCTGTAGTAAACAGTTGGTTTTGGTAACAGGTTTATTCTTTTTGTCCTCCTTATGTTTATGGGATAGAACTCAAAATTGGTTGAACGGACTGTAAAAAGATTTGGAAACATGTCTAATGTTATTTCAAATGGAGTATAGGTGTTTAAAAGTGCTTATTAACATTAAGTGATATTAACTGCCATTTCGAAATATGAAGTATACCTAAAGTGTCTTTTAGGATATATCCTAAAAATATTAGGAACTTATTAGAAAAAGTAAACATCATAATGTATTTTTTGTTTTATAGTCTGGTACTTACAGTGCCAAAGAAATAAAATACAATTTAGGAATGTTTTCGGTCCAGCAGCTGCCAAATTTTTAATACTTAAGTGAAACTGTTTTACATTTGCATGAGCTATTTACTAGCCCCCAGTAAAAAAATCGTTATAATTTCGTCCGATGCAAAAATTACAATGTAGTGACATTTTTATTTTTCTTTTTATAGACCTAGAAAATAGTATCAAAATGATAAATAAATGCATTAATTCTATGAAAATCTTAGTTTTATTCAGTAATATCACAGCAATCTTTATTTACTTACTAATATTATTTAACTTTAATCTGAGATAAACAGCATTTTATCATAAACAGCAATCATAGCATTTTGTACTTGTTCAGATATACTATCATAAACTTTCAACCAGTCACTTCTGCCAAGTTCTCTGGTCACCCTCCTTAGAAAGTTCATTAACACAAACAATTTTTCTATATTCTTATTCACTACCATGTCTTGTAAATATGCCACAATCATATCAATATCACATTGCAGTGGGGTCTGTTCACTTTCTAGCCATGCCCTTAACAGCTCCCTTACTTTGTCCCAAGGAAGACCCAACAACCCTTTGGGCTTTTCTGATCTTGGTGGTTCTTCTCTATTGGCTTCTTTCATCATTGGGTTCTTAAATGGCAAGTCTCTTGTTACATTATCTCCCTGAAGTAATTTATTAACAAGCTTTTTTGAAGGGACTTGTAGAATCTTTTTTGGAGGCCTGCCTCTTCTTTTACCAGGTGGAGATTTTAAAGCAATGATGGGAGATTTATTTCTACATGTAGGAACTGTGGATTTGCTAGTAGTACTGGGTTTCTTCACATCACTGCTAACTAGTTCTGACTTTATGTGAGACTTGTCAGTGACAGGCCTGGATTCATTTTGAACAGTTTTGTTGCTTGATAAAAACTTACTTATTGTCCCTTTTAAAGGTTTACTATTGACTGGTTCTAATTTTGTTATCTGAATGCCAATACCTCTCATTTCTTTGGGATCTATATTTTGCTTCTTGCATATTGAAAGGACTTCTTTTGTTATAACATCCAAATCATTGGTAGCATTATGCAACGAAGTTGATTTATTAATGACATTACAGAAACCATGCCCCATGAATTTTGCTGTTTCTACAGGAGCCTCTTCATCTCTAACCATCATTTTCAAAGTTATGCATTTTCCTAAAACTTTAAATTGCTGCATTCTTGAGTGAACCTCGGCTGATAGTTGTCTCAAAAACTCTAAACATTGAATGTTGTTTTCAAATCTAATTCCATAGTTCACTTCAGCTGAAACTGATTTTCTTACAGTGTGAAAAGTCAGAGGGTTTGGATCACGGCCACGACATTGATCAAATAGTTGGGCACCACTCTTATTTCCTAACTGACTTTTTAAGGTAGCTAATTTCAAACCTTGCAGTGATCCACACGTGGAATGACCTAATGATTCCAATTTTTGAGCAGTTTGTCTACCCACACCTGGTAAATCTCTTAGTTTTATTTCGAAAATGAAATCTGCAATAAGATCTTCCGTGAGGAAGAACTGCCCATCTGGTTTGGCACGTTTTGTGGCTAATCTGGCTTGTAATCTGTTGCCACCGAATCCAGTAGAACATGGACAGCCAGTTTTGCCTTTAATCTCCTCTCTTAGCACTGTTGCAAAACTTTGAACATTGATGTTCATATCTGCCAATAGTTCAGTACAATCTACATACATTTCATCACAAGATACAGCTTCAATATCTAAAGTATATTGGGCTATAGTATTATATAAAGTGTATGCAACTTCCTTATATCCTTCAAAGTCATAGGGTATTGTCTGTAACTCTGGACATAATCTCAAAGCTGCACCCATGAACATTCCGTTCCCTACACCTTTAGCTCGGGCTTCATATGAACATGAGGCTATTTCACTCATGGAACCATATTTGTCATCCTCATCAGCAATATTATCAACTCTGCTCTCAAACACTATTTCATCTTCTGGCATTCCAGTTATCTTGCCTAACCTTTTAGCTTGTTTTTGTTTGTACAGGCCAAATTCTATATTCCTGTCAACACCAGGCCGCTTGGGCCTTCCTTGTCCTCCTCTAGAGTGAGTAACAGCTATTGGTTTACCCTGAAGTTCAGGTCTATTGCGTAATCCAACTGATACAAAGAAACAATCCATGTCAATATGCATTATTACTTTATTTTTCTCAAACTTCAACTGGGACAAATTATTGAAGTCATTCATGGTCAAAATATACTTTTTCAGCTCTGTTCGAGCAGGAAATAAAAAGTTACTATTTTCTCTCAAATCATTTACATGCTGTTTAAAACATGCCCCTAGTTGTGAAATATGATGTAGCCTTGAATTATTATAAAATTCTGCTATAAAGTTGGGATCTGCAGCAGTTTTTGTAACAGGCCCCAAGTTTTGCATTGATAGTTTTGATTCCAACTTAACTAAATTACTATAATTTTTTATTTCTGATGCATTGACTTTAGAAGTAGATGGTTCTGTATCATTCGAAAATGTATCATAGTCCGTTTTATTATTATATTCTGTTTTTTGTTCTACCACTCTTTTCTCACTTGAAAGTATATATATATCACTCTCATTTTTAGGAAACTTGATTTCGGTGTCTGAAGAATCATTATTTTTAATAACCTTCTTAAAATTAAGCTGTTTTTGGGTTCTTGAATTTTTATAGAGCAAGTAGTCTCTGTAGTCTAGCAGACGATTAGATGCTATGCTATCAGTGATCCATTCAGGTTTTACAACCTTTACAAGAGACATATTTTTAACTTTGGTATCGGGTAAATTGGCGGCTATTATAAAATCATTGCTTCTTTGGTAAGTGTGATAGATTCCTCCATGTTTCGTCATAAGAACTTTTAATTCATCTGCGGAAGGTATCGTAAATCCATTGACATAAATACTCACCCCGTTGAAAATATCGGTTAAGGTTTCTTCTTTTCCAGCTTTAACACAAAATTGGTCTTCTAATTTTGCAATCTTAGCTTGCATATAACCGCCCCAGGCTTCGAAACCATTGTCTGGAAACTTGTCATCACGGCGCCTCATATTAGAACAATATTAAAATTAACCTTATCTAATATAAAACTTTAATTTGTATTTTCCCTTCCAATAAAAATTTATTTTATTTTTACGCTACCGTGAAGAAAACACAGACTCACAGACTGTACCTACCTGTCACAAATAAAATAAGACCAGTGTCACTGTCAGTGCCAGAGAGTTTGTATAGTAACCTAGAGGTAACTTTCAACATAGGTATTCACTTTCGCACTAACAGATAACGTCATAAGCAAAAAGAGATAGATATACTTTTGTCTATACCATCTTTTCTGCCAGTGTGACCGAGGATGCTATAGATACTTATCTATAGACATATATCAGAACTAGATCTGTGCCACTGTCATATCGATATTATCGAGTTTAGTTTAGGAGGATTTTCTACAAATTTGGTCAAATATCTGTAAGAATCGTCCCTGACTGCGGCTAATATTTTCTACGTTTTTTTAGGGAATCTTTATAATTATTTAAAAAGTGAATGTGTACTCGTAAAGAGTGAACTTTACTTTTTGTACGAGTACACATTCACTTTTATATAATAATGTTTATTCATACCTTGTGCCATAACGAGGTACATCATGAGATCAAAGTGACAGTTTTTGGTACACTCGTACGACTATATGTACAAACAGGTACTGATCAATATACTGATATTTAACAAAATAAATAATAATAAAATGGTTCAAATAAAATTATTTAATTTGAAAAATTAAAATGCGGAAATGAACCCTGTATCCATAGATGGGTCGAGGGATAGCTATTCAATAAAATGCAGTGAACACAAGCGAGAATGTGGTGAAGGTGTCCAGTTAGCATGTTTTATATTCTTGATCCATTTATTTCTTAAATAAGTACTCTTAGGAAACCAATATTAGATTAATCAATGTGCACAATCAATATTAGATTAATAATAACAAAAAATAGCAAATAAAGTTTAAGAAATAAATGAAAATAAGTAAAATGAAAATATATACGATACTGTATCGATAAATCTTTCTTGTGACTTTTGTCACATCTCTAACATCAGAACGTAAGTACGTAAACTGTCATAGCTCTATTAGCGAACGCATAAAAGTTAATTATTTCACTACATAGAATGATTTAAATGATACTATACGTCCTCGACGTATTTAGAACTAAGATTCCTTTATTCCGGACAGCCTTTGAAATGTATTCCCAGCACAATAATTACAGTATGCTAGTCGATAACTCACCTGTGGAAAGATATCCTTTGATTATTTTCTGTTAATACACTCATTCTACTCTTGCAACTGATAGCCACACACGACATGGTTCATGCAGATAATTAAACAACAAAATTCTTCCTGATATAAACGAAACAAAGGTGTGAAAACAGCGAAACACTTTAATTAGAGCTGCTAACCGATGGGTTACAACAGTGACTAAAAAGTTATCTCTTTGACGTTCAGGATGGTTGCGTTTGTCTATGTTTGTCTCTTTTTTTCTCATAGAGTTTTTCAATAAGCAAGAACGAGAGAATTGATAGTTTCTTTTTCGCCGTAAATACAATATCTCTAGTTACTATACAAACTCTCTGATATTATGGACTGGAAATACCTACAAAAAAAACGTGCCTTTTAACCACTTTTTAACCATTTTAAGTGCCATTTAGGTAGGTGTGTAGTGTGTATGGCTGCCGATGCTATGGTTGTGTCCTTAGATAAATTACCTATAGATTTCGCCATAAAATGAGCTTGATTGATAGAGCGAGTATCACTAGTTGGCAGCCCCATGTAAACAATAAAGACAAAAGATTATTTTTTGTCTTTTTCACCATGGCCGGTTTCTGTTGTTTGTCAAACTCTAATATTATGGCAGGTTTGACAAACAAACTCGGTCGTATTTGATTTTCTGTGATTTCGTGGTATTATGTGTGGGAGTCTGGCAAACGAAAGTAGAGACTGAAAAAGCGCGGCAAATTAAAAAAATATCAGCATAGCAAACCTAAAAACTATATGTATGAAATACCTGGAATAACCTAATTTGATACTTTAGAATTATTTATTTTACGTCGGCTGAATAAAAATACTATAGGTACTTTAGATAGGTAATACTTTAGATATTATGTAACAAGATGAATAAAAAAAAACCGTATTCTTTAATAATTTTAGTTTATTCACACCATACGTAAATAATCTTGTTTTTGTTTGAATTCGGCGTCTTTATCCTGTTTTTTTTCTTTATATTTAGACATCATGCGAAACAACATTTCCCGTAATCCACTTTTGATTGTTTTAATCATTTTTCACAAGACTATAACAAATCAGGTTGTCATTTGTATAACATTGCCATATAAAAAGTTTGCAAATAATTCGAGTGTCTACTTTCGTTTGCCAGTCTCTAATTGAGACAAGGAATTGGGTTATTTATAGATAATAAGTATCAGTGCGATGATGGGTTGTAGTGTTCTTGTTCTTGTTGTAACACCAGAAATAACTTTTGTTGTTTCATATGCATTTCGTATGCCACGCCATTGCTACATCTATAGGTACTTTATCTAAGGTTGTGTCAACCACGGAACACACACACATTAATAATACAAAAAGTAAACAACCATTTGACACTTAGATAAAGTACCTATAGATTAAGCCTTGGCGTGGCCGCACATGAGACAGCAATAGTTAGTTCTGGTGTTACAACAAGAACAAGAACTCTACAACATACTATCGCACTGACACTTATTATCTATAAATAAGGCCAAATTCCTTGTCTCAATTAACACATAATACCACGAAATCACAGAAAATCAAACAAAACCGAGTTTGTTTGTCAAACCTGCCATTATATTAGAGTTTGACAAAAACAGAAACTGGCCATGGTGACAAAGACAAAAATAATCTTTTGTCCTTATTATTTACATGGAGCTGCCAATTAGCCATCTCGCTCTATCAATCAAGCTCATTTTATGGCTTAATCTATAGGTACTTTATCTAAGATTTGACAGCAGGACTACCACGAACACAGCCACAAAATTCGTCACTTAATATGGCGAATATGGCACGTACCTACAACTGTCACTACGTCGCTTAGATAAAGTAGGTATAGATTAAGCCTTAAAATGACCTTGATTGATAGAGCGAGATGGCTAATTGGCAGCTCCATG
Organism: Anorthoa munda; assembly: GCA_945859665.1. Lineage (NCBI taxonomy): Eukaryota > Metazoa > Arthropoda > Insecta > Lepidoptera > Noctuidae > Anorthoa > Anorthoa munda. The sequence continues at coordinate 30,401,962 of OX243910.1, read as the reverse complement.
TAAATGATAAGGACAAAAGATTATTTTTTGTCTTTGTCACCGTGGCCGGTTTCTGTCGTTTGTCAAACTCTAATACAATGGCAGGTTTGACAAACAAACTCGGTTTTGTTTGATTTTCTATGATTTCGTGGTATTAAGTGTTAATTGAGACAAGGAATTTGGGTTATTTATAGATAATAAGTGTCAGTGCAATGGTGGGTTGTAGTGTTCTTGTTCTTGTTGTAACACCAGAACTAGCTATTGCTGTCTCATGTGCGGCCACGCCAGTGCTTAATCTATACCTACTTTATCTAAGCTACGTCGTAACAAAATGTTGCCATAATGAGCAATAACTGAAATATTGTTGTCTCTTTTGTCAAATACGATTACTACATTAGAAAGAATGAAACAAAACGATGTTTCACATTCTGTATCGTATTTCACTCATATTATTTATATAAGCTAATGTATGTATAGAACATTGCGGCGGCGGCGCCTCCATATTTTTCCTAGCTCCATGGTGCACACCCATTTTTTTTCATAGTAACACCACATTAATGATAGTGATGTAACCAGAGGATGTAACTTTAGTAGTCATATAACCGGTTTTTTTAAATATTTTTATTAACAGACATGTGCTTTTAGTTAAGTAACAATCACAAACTTTTTTCCCACAAATTGCCACAAAAACCAACTCATTATATTTTAGTTTTGCACAAAGTTTTCACTCGGTTCTGACCTCATTCGACCTCCAAGTAGTTTTTTTTTTATCGTGTGGTTCATAATCGAATCACAGGATCGAATGAACTTTGATAAGGTTAATGCTTTATTTTCCGTTGCAATTACATTTGGGTTTAATGCTGTAAATACGAGTTATACGAGAATCTTTTAAACATTTTAATATTTTCAAATATCTATGGCCGATATAAAATGACAGACAATAAAAATAACAGTTTACTCCGGGCTGTCAATCGGATCGTACGGATTGCTTGTTTCCCGCGAAAATGTTGCAGATATTTTTAATTTTTAACGCTCTTTGCGTATTTTTTGTGGCCAGTTTAAGCATTGTTCATCCCGGACCGGCATTCCCACCGACAAAAGGGGAAGTGTGGCCAAAACCTCAACAGCAAACAAAAGAACGGACTTACTTTAAACTATCACCCTCTGTTTTTAAGTTTACGGTAAGTGAAAAATTAAACCTTTACCTAAAAATTCATGGTAGAACCTATTTATATTCATCTTTTTATTTTTAGTAAAACGATTACCATTCAACATGTAGGGAGGTACTGACACCGTTTTCTATTGTTATAAGTATCGATTTTTTATTGCGCCATGGTTTTTAAGTACATTGGACTTTTCGCGCTTACACTTATTTTTCAATCTCAAGTTAACAAAAACGAGAGAAAGAAAGAAAAAGCTTTGGTGTTTACGAATTAATTCTAAAAAAATATTAATTAATGCTGAAATAGGTAGGTATGCGAATCATCAGGTGAAAATCTTGTAAGGAGTTTTGCAGTTAGTAGGTAATTGTTAGGTTCAATAAAAATTTGTGTAGCTGAATTATAAGTGTTACATGTTGAATTGATAACAGAATCAATTAAGTAACACATTTAATGTAAGTGCATTTTTGATAAAAAAATTATGCTAAATAAAGATCTTTGAAAATGAAAATGAATGAATGTGTTTTTCAATGTCTTAACCCAAAACACTTACAAAAGTATAACCGATATCTATAACAGATATAAAAGTGTTCAGTGTTAATAAGTTTAACAGGTAAACGCGGCGTTGCCAATTTTACTACGTGCTTTATGTTTAACTAGCATTAGATAGCCGCAATCCAGTCGCCGTCTGTTGTATCCGTGCAAAACACGTCATTATCAGCATCATATCAGCCGAAAGACGTCCACTGCTGGACATAGGCCTCCCCCAAGCTTCGCCACATTCACCGGTCCCGTGCGTTTTGCATCCAGCGGATTCCCGCCACCCTCATCAGGTCATCTGTCCACCTAGTGGGAGGCCTTTCAACGCAGCATATTCCGGTTCGCGGTCGTCACTCCAGAACTTTTCAGCCCCAACGGCCATCCGTTCTGCGAGCAATGTGCCCTGCCCACTGCCACTTAGTTTGGCAATTCTTTGGGCTATGTCGATACCTCTCAGTAGATAGGTCTCAGCCATCACCACTATATCGTCGGCAAACCGAAGGTGAGTGATTTACTCACCATTGACGTTGATACCTAGCCCGTCCAGTCCAGAACCTTGAATACATCTCCAGTGGAGCGGTGAACAGTTTTGGAGAGACGTCTTCCTGTCTCACATCTCGCTGTAGAAGGATAGGTTCCGACTTCCGAGGTCTGATCCTGAAGTCGAACTGACATGGTGGCGTATTTATACAAACATTTCAACACTTAGATGTACCGGTAATCGATTTGGCACCATTGGAGAGACTGCAGTACAGCCCAAGTCTCGATCGAAATGAAGGCTTTCTCGTACTCCACAAACGCTAAGCAAAGAGGCAGGTTGTACTCTTTGGTCTTCTATATAACCTGCCGCAGCGTATGTATGTGGTCTACGGTGCTGAAGCCTTTACGGAATCCGGCTTGTTCGGGCGGCTGCAAACCGTCAAACCTGTGCGCGAGACGATTCGTGATGACTCTTGAAAACAGCTTGTAGACATGGCTAAGAAGTGAGATGGGCCTATGGTTCTTTAGCAGGGCATTGGTATCCTTCTTGAAGAAGAGTACCACCACACCCCTGCACCATGCCTGTGGCGTTTTCCCCTCGAGTATGACGGAATAAAACAGCTTCTGAAGGGCCTTAAGTACTGCAGCCTAATTGCGTAAGTGAATTCTGCAAGGCAAATGGTTTTGACCCCATCAATCGACCAATCACATGCGAGGTGAAAGACGCGATGTGAATGTCCGTTTATGTGTTTGGTCGATTGATGGGGTCAAACCCTTTGCCTTTTTGTTTCTATCGGTACGGCAGATCTTGATATACGATATCGCAGCTGAGGGTTGAGGGCCACGGCAGGAGAGGAGTGCCAATATTGCGGTGCGCCGCTCTCCCTACCTTCCGCGGCCTGGACGGGGTCGCCACCGGCTGATGGTGGACGTGGTGGGGCCGCAGGGGAGGAGGAGTGTCGATTTAGTGTTGGCCGCTCTGCCTATCCCCTGCGGCTGAATAATGGTAGGTGGCGGGGCCATTGACCTTGACCCGTCACGGGGTGACCAAGGGTGCCATACAAGGGGTCGTCTGGCGCCCATGTGTTGGTTTAGTCCCTGGGGTAGTCACGGCGTGCAGTGTGTTCGGGTGGTCCGGTAATGAGGCGTACTCCCCAGAGGGGGGTCCGGTGACACACAGCCGCGGCGGGTTCGCGGTGAGTGCTTACGCGTGCCCGTGTTACCGCCACAAGCGGCACAGGAGGACAATTGCTTACCATCACGTGAGATAGTGATCAAGCGCAAGCCTATAGCTGATAAAAAAACAAGTATCTAGACTTAGCACACGAGGTTGTCGACTATGTATCGAGGATGTCTCTCACAAAGGATCATATTTTTATGCATTTACTTTGTTTTTATCTTTTAAGTATAATACTGATGTAAACTTTTGTGAAGAGTGAAATAATATAAAAGGATTTAAAGGATTTAATTATCAAACTATAATTTAAATAATGAGATCGGAATCACTTTAGTAACAATAATTGTTTATACTTTCTTAACAATTTAAATTAGAAAAAGCTCTAATTTAATTAAGTGACCTTAAAGGTCTATCCACACATATCAGGGCCGTGCCAGGGACGTGGACGGACCGTGCCCCGTTAGGGGCTCGAAAAAATATCGGTGCGTAGTGCGTACATTTTATATGAACTCGTTCACACACGTCCGTGTACGGCGCGTGCACGCGGACGTGTGTGAATGATACGAACGATAAGATGTATGTTGAATCGATCAAATTGCAAGTTTATCAATTGCGCGGACTGAAGTCGGAATCGGAACTGAACAAAAATGTCTGTGCCAAAAATAAAAAAATAAAATTTACTTACGTACATTATTTACAAACTAATTTTAGAACTAAAATAAGAATAAAAATATGCGTCAAAAAATTCGTCCACATCGCTCATCAGGAAAAGTGCCCAGAAGGCTGGCAGTATTGCCAAGTTGGATGGTAATGCTGATTCTTTGGCAAAAAAAAGGCCAGCCCTCTGGTCTCGTGAAGAGTCGACCAACCGCTTGGCGATATGCCGAAATAATAGGTGTGCACTCGGACCCCAAGGCCCTAGTGTTTCAACCCCAAACGGCTCAAACACATAGGTAATTAATTACCAATTAAGTTGTTGTATTTGCGCCGTTTGAGGTTTTAGCACCTGCAGCAGCCGCTCCAGCGCAGCCCACCTTGGCACCCTGGCACCGCGTATTTACGGAATAACCTTATTAATAACGTCTACAAATACTGTTGTGCAGGCCCGCCTGCTGGCTGTGGGTGAGTGTGATTCGGGCCTCTTGCTTTAGGCACTACCGTTCGTCTAACATAGGCATTATGCTAGGTGACAACCTTCCGACTCGCTACATGTCTACGATTGGGCGCTCCTTGTGGGGCTCAACATCGCTGTCAATGCGGTGAAGCAGACGACTGCCTCGGACACCATGGCCTCTCCTGTAGTAAGAGTGCAGGTCGGATTTCGCGGCACGCTAGCATTAATGATCTCATCCGTCATGCTCTTGCCACCGCCGGGGTGCCAACTGAACAAATATGTTATGTTGAATGCGTTATTGTGTGTGTGTGTGCGCTGAAGATCGTCGTCGGCGTTGAAGTCGCGCGTCTTCGCGCCTCGCGTTGTTGCCGTACTGTGCAACTTGTGCAAGTGTGCAATTATACCTAAAACTATGCTAAAACTGTTTATTTCAGTTACACATATTAACTCTTGTTAACACATATAATAAAAGGTTACAGTTTGATTCGGTAACATTATTGTATCTGTTACATTTAAAATGCGTTTCTTTTAAAACAGTTTTAAAAAACAATGTTAAAAACACTTATTACGGTTACGGTTTGAGTCCCTGAAGCTATTCCCTAAAAATACCTAACTTTTTCGTTACACATAGGTTTCATGAAATCATATTGTAAAGTGTAAAAAAGCACAGGTAAGAAAGTGTTTATAAAAGGTTTATTACAAAAAAATGCTACTTACATCGAGCAGTGAGAGAAATGATGATGGATACTTGGAACAAATACTTAGGTATACACTATACAGAATGAGATCTTGAGGTGGGCGTGGATGGCCAAATGCCAAACTATGAGGCATATCGAAATACCCTCAAAGGAGTCACGAGCCCGATTTTGCTGAAAACTAAAACTGCATCATAGGAATTTTGAAAAATCAATATTCCTAGCCAGGAATCGAACCCGTTGATTATTAAAAAAAACACATGCTGTATTATTAGTACACTATTCGATCGTGTCGGTAAAAAAGATCAAATTCTGGGGGAAGTAATGACATACGGCAAACTTAAGGAAAGGACAAATTTATAACAAAATAGTTAATTTTTCTACATTAAGTACGTCCCTATAAAACCGTAGGTAAGTGTTGAAATCATTGAAACGATGGCCATTATATTGAACATATAGCCAGTTTCGACAACTGAAGCTGTGTACTACATTTAGCATTACAATAATTTTGATTCCGTTTAGAATATTCTCCAAAATTTTGTTCATGTCTTTAACTTATTTTTTAACTGCTGATACGAGCCTTCGTAGATTACCGAGGTATAAAAAAAGGGTTTCGTTAAAAATGAGGTTTTTCCTCAAGTTTGCCATATGATATTACTTCCCAGAATTTTATCCTTATAAGCGACACTATCGAATAGTGTAATAATACAGTATGTTTTATTTTCAAAATCAACGAGTTTGATTCCTGGCTAGGAATATTAATTTTTCAAATATTCCAATGATGCCATTTTAGTATTCATCTAAATCGGCCTCGTAACTCCTTTGAGAGTTTTTCGCTATTCCTCATAGTTTCGGATTTGGCCATACACGCTCTCTTAAAAAATCTCACACACACTCACATAGTCTTTATTGAAAATACCTAATTATGTTAATTGGTCGGCTGATACCTTCCATTTTTTATTTTTGGGACGGTCAATTGGTCACTAAACTTCCCAAAGAGTATATTTATATTTTCCTAAAAGGCCCAAAATGGTAAGTATTTGTGCATTTCCATTTTACACGCGAACAAAACAAACAATCGAAGTTGCACTAGTGATTGATACATTTTACTTTGTTAATATTTTTCTACTTTAACCTCAGTTAGCTAAATAAAAAAAAACAATCATTTGTCAAAACGTTTGTCAAAACGCCGACAATTGTCAGAAAAAATTTGACTGTGATTTTTTTCTTATGTCGAGTTTTATTAGAAGCGTTTATAAATGACAAATATATCAAAAGATTTCACCTGTCGATTATTGACAGCATTCAGCAATGTCTCTGATTTTTGACATATTTGTCACTTTCATTAAAATCAATCTAAATCATTTTTTTTATATCACTTACTGCCGGTTTCCCAGCTCAGAATTATCGGGCTGTTAACGTAATCGAGGATTAATCGCCTGTTAATTCTACTTTCAGTTTCTCAACATCCAAGTGTGACAAGTGGTTGACAATTTGTCACATTTGAGTAAAATCTCGAATTAACCACATGTTACAGCAGTTTTGGGTTTCTGAGCACCTTTTTCAATGTTAATCTCTTGTCAACGAGCCTAATTTATAATTGTTGGAAATTGGTCGATTATTCGCGGATTAAAATTAATATTATGACTTTAAAGGCTTATATTACGATAAAAAGATAATAGGGGTCGGCGAAAACTATGGTATGGGTTGAGTTATAAAAAATATGATTAATAAATCAATTATAGTTGATTACAAAGATCTAAAAAAAAATTAGCATATTACAAACTTTTAAATTAATTACATTATAAAAACTTGACACAATTATAAAAAATTGTTATTTTGTATTTATTTAAATAAATAAAAAAAAACAAACTGTTACTGACCTGGGAATCGAACCTTCCTCACGCTAGTGCGCGTGAGGAAGGTTCGATCCCCAGGTCAGTGTTGACTATACCCTGTACTTTTTTGTTTACTGTTTGTGTTTAACTTGAAGCGGCTGGGGTGGTGACCGCGCCAGGGTAAGCAACACTTACCAAGGTCAGTCTTGGGATGGGTGACCACTTTTTTTTGGATCGCTTGTTTATGGATAGGTGACTCCGCCAGGGTAAGCAACACTAACCAAGGTCAGTCTTTGGATGGGTGACCACTTTTTTTGGATCGCTTGTTTATGGATAGGTGACTCCGCCAGGGTAAGCAACACTAACCAAGGTCAGTCTTTGGATGGGTGACCACTTTTTTTTGGATCGCTTGTTTATGGATAGGTGACTCCGCCAGGGTAAGCAACACTAACCAAGGTCAGTCTTTGGATGGGTGACCACTTTTTTTGGATCGCTTGTTTATGGATAGGTGACTCCGCCAGGGTAAGCAACACTAACCAAGGTCAGTCTTTGGATGGGTGACCACTTTTTTTTGGATCGCATGTTTATGGATAGGTGACTCCGCCAGGTTAAGCAACACTAACCAAGGTCAGTCTTTGGATGGGTGACCATCGCCACAAAATTTTTGATCACCCATCCTAAAGTCACCCCGTTAGGTTAAACAACATCTAACAAGATCACCCATCCAAAAACAAGCGAACCCAACAAAAGTGGTCACCCATCCAAACAGTGACCTTGGTATGTGTTGCTTACCCTGGCAGGGTCACCCATCCAAAAACAAGCGAAACAAAAAAAGTGGTCACCCATCCCAAGACTGACCTTGGTAAGTGTTGCTTACTCTGGCAGGGTCACCCATCCAAAAACAAGCGAACCAAAAAAAAGTGGTCACCCATCCCAAGACTGACCTTGGCAAGTGTTGCTTACCCTGACGGGGTCAGCCATCCAAAACAAACGAAACAAAAAAAAGCGGTCACCCATCCAAAGAATAACCTTGGTAAGTGTTGCTTAACCTGTGTGGGTGGCGTCACCTATCCAAAAACAAGCAAACCAAAAAAAAAAGTGATTACCCATCCAAAAATCGACCTTGGTAAGGTTTGCTTAACTTGGCGGCTACACCAACCCAGCCTCTCAAGATAAAATACTATTTAAAGTTACTGATTACGTTATAGAAGTGAATGAATACCAGCTAGGGTAGCCAACCGAAATAAATTAATGTCGATTATTAAATGTAACAAGCGATTACGTAATTTCTCGATGATGAAGTGTTGAGAAACTCACTGACAACTGACGGCTGGTTAATTTGTGACAAATTGTCAGCTGATTTGAGATGTGACGTTGACTTCAGAAACTGGCCCTTAGTTCTACATGGGCACTTATAAAACGTCGACAAAAGGTGCACGGTTCGGTTTGTTCGTTTCCTATGGAGAGGAACCGGCAACAAAAGCCACGGTTACTCTTTTAAAAAATTAAAAGAGTAACAGTATATATTCCATGTTACAGCATTAATACTTAGATATAGGGGACAACGTAGGCCCGACAATAAGTCGTAAAAACTAAAAAATAAGATTATATATTATACTAGCTGACCCGGCAAACTTTGTTTTGCCATAAAAACACCAAACATTCATCTACTCTAACTACCCTACACTACCTACCCTGCCCTACCTACCTTACCCTACCCTACCTACCCTACCTACCCTACCTACCCTACCTTACCCTACCCTACCTACACTACCCTACCTACCCTACCCTATCTACCCTACCCTACCTACCCTACCTACCCTACCCTACCTACCTACCCTACCTACCTACCCTACCCTATCTACCCTACCCTACCTACCCTACCCTACCTACTCTAACCTACCTACCCTACCCTACACTACCTACCCTACCCTACCTACCTATGTAGGTAAGGTACCAATTTTGTTTTCATAAGTACCTTCTCCTAACAATAACGACCACAACAAAAAAAGAATAAGCGAAATCGGTCCAGCCGTTCACTCGTGATGCCGTGACCAAGGGAAATAGGGATTCATTTTTATATCTATACTAGCTGACCCGGCAAACTTTGTTTTGCCATAAAAACACCTAATATGCATCTACCCTACCTACCCTACCCTACCCTACCTACCCTACCCTACCCTACCTACCCTACCCTACCCTACCCTACCCTACCTACCCTACCCTACCTACTCTACCCTACCTACCCTACCCTAATTTTCCTTTTTTTTTGTAAATCTAAACCATTCTCGAATCTCCACGAACACACACAAAAAATTTCATCAAAATCGGTCCAGTCGTTTAGGAGGAGTTCAGTCACATACACACGCACACAAGAAATATATATATTAAGATATATATATAAAAGAAAGTCGTGTTAGTTACACTATTTATAACTCAAGAACGGCTGAACCGATTTGGCTGAAAATTGGTAGGGAGGTAGCTAAGAACCAGGAGAAGGACATAGGATTTTTATATCCCATCCATCATCCCATTTAGGGTAGGGTAGGTATGTAGGTAGGGTAGGGTAGTTAGGGTACGGTAGGTAGGGTAGGGTAGGTAGAGTAGGATAGGTAGGGTAGGTAGGATAGGGTAGGTAGGGTAGGGTAGGTAGGGTAGGGTAGGGTAGGTTAGGTAGGGTAGGTAGTGTAGGGTTTTTAAGGTAGGGTAGGTTGGGTAGATGAATGTTTGGTGTTTTTATGGCAAAACAAAGTTTGCCGGGTCAGCTAGTATATAGATAAACAAAAGAAAGTAAAACGAGATAAAAAGTTAACAAATGTTAACAAGCATCTAATCTAGAAGGCCTACAATGTTTACACATTCACAAAACGATCGGTAAAGGAATCTATAAAAAGGTGAAAAAGTATAACAAGACTAAATTTAACTTGTGGCACAAATGTTGTTATCAGTGCTGTAACTATTCTTAGCAAAGGGCTATTAAGATGATTGAAAACCATTGTAAAAAGTCTAATTATAAGAAGAAACACAAGAACAAATGAGGTTAAGAATAGTTAGAGACATTCACATATTTGTGCCGTTTATGCCCCAAGTAGCACAAAACTGCATTATAGGATGTCACAAAGGGTAACATCGGTAACTTTAGCATTTATGAAGGCTTATTACAGTACACTCGAACTGCAATAGCTAAAAATTACGCTTTCGTCTGTATAATAATGCTTTTATGCGCCACGGAGACAACACTGTAATGCTGCAAGCGTTAATATAGGTATGCAGTTCAGTATTAGTACTGTAAGCTGCAATTAAGCATTTTTATGGACTTTAACTCAGTAATATTCTGAATTGAATGCCACAAGTGTACCCTTAGACCGCTTGCATTTTAAGAAAGAATATGTGAGCTACTATAATGCAATCAGTTAGTCTGTGACTTCAATTATCAATGATATAATGCGTCTTGCTGCACATAGTTGAACTTTAGTAGTGTTAATCAGCTTGTTACACGCAATATTATAATAGCACTTATATAGCCCACATGATCACTATGGGTGAACTTATATGATGCTAAAATAGCTCACACGTTACCTACGATCCCGGTTAGAGCTGAATACGTGTACTAGCGTAGGCAATTAATCTACTAATGCAGTTAAATAAGATCTTGTAGACTTATCTTTTCAGCACCCCAGTTTGCAAAAAAATATTACGAAAATCGGAGGAGTGTTTCTTGGGATGATGTAGGTAACCAAATAACATAAAAGGATTGACACAACAGATCCCTAGAATTGCTGCTGAGACTTTAGTGGTTCACTGATGATTACGAACAATATTTGCGTACATGTTACCCAATATCAAGCTTTACAGGAATCTGTGGCTGACTTGATACACACAAGAACTATTCGTATCAGCTCGTTGCTGATTTATGTACCAATAGTGGATACTTAAACAGCACATACCGCTTAATTGTGTTTAATACAGTGCACATTGCTTGTCTGCCATTTTTTGGGTTCTAACCAATGTAAAATAATATATTAACATATTTTTTTTGTTAAATAACGAAAATGACAACTGGATTTCAATTTATTTTTTATAATATATCATCAACTTATTTTATACTATAACTTTCAAGTAAACAGTGATATTTTGAGAGCTACTATTTGACAATAAACTCTCTTTCCCCTTCGAATTTCACGCACAGGAGGAAAAAGCAAAGTTTTTGCTACGGAAAACAATATTTATCTATTTCACCACAAAATGTTTAACAGAAACAACATATCAAAATAATAAGGAGTAGGTTGAAAACTATTCACAATTTTGCCACTTGTGAATTTTCAATTCCAAAGAAGCATTATAATATACTAGCTGTTCCCCGCGGCTTCGCTCCCGTGGACCACCCCACAGGACCCGTTTTCGGGATTAAAAAATAGCCTATGTCACTCAGGAATAATGTAGCTTTCTATTGGTGAAAGAATTTTTCAAATCGGTCCAGTAGTTTTGGAGCCTATTCGGTACAAACAAACAAACAAACATACAAACAAAAAAATCTTTCCTCTTTATAATATTAGTATAGATTATAGTTATATCAGCTGAAACAGCGCCTTTAATGCTCTTATTCAGAAGGCGAACAAGCCTTCAACAAGCTTAGGATTCTATTGTGGACAGTGATTCAGCTACTATACAGCACTTTTGTGTTAAAAAATTTGGCTTTATCTCCTTCTGCGCATGCGGCTTCCCTGGTAACTCATATAAGTTACCAGGGAAGCCGCATGCGCAGAAGGAGATAAAGCCAATTTTTTTTATCTTTAACGTAGTCCTTGATGTTGTAATATGCTTTTTTAGTAAGGACACGTTTGATGTAGTTTTTGAACTTTACATCGGTCAGTTCTATATCTGACTTTGGCAACTTGTTATAAAAGCGTATACTGTTTATAAGAAAAGATTTGCTAGTGTTCGTAAATACCCAAATTCATTTATACCCAATTTTTTTTTTTAATAAATATAAATGTCAGTCAGGTTGCTAAGAACTGCTCACAGGTAACTAAGGAGAATTCTGAATGGCAAGTTGTTCAGTCAAAAACTGCAAGGAGATATCAACTTATCGGTCAAAAAGGCCGGGCTTCTACAGCGCAGGACGGCAAGTTTAAAGCTGCCGACATAAAAGTACCTTTGTTTATTTCTAACGTCTCTAAGGATACTTGTGAGCAGGACATTGTTAGCTACCTATAGGATAAGACCGGCGAGGTTGTGTCATTGAAAGTAATAAAAATGAAAACAAATCGAAAATATAACGCTTATAAGTTATTTGTTTCAAAGAGTAATTTGCATTTATTTTTGAATGACCACTTTTGGCCTAATGGCATCACGTTTCGGCGTTTCGTGCATTTTATGTACCGGCCGAAACAAGGAGATTGTAATGTTAAAGTTTAATTGTGTTACATTAGGTATGCATAGTTGTCACAAAATGGCTTGTAATAATTGTAAATTCATTAATTTTAATTGTAAAAATTTTAAAACTTCCATAGAAGATGTGAGAAAATTATGTAAGTCGGCGAATGTAGTCTGTCTCCAGGAGACGTGGTTACTCAATCACGACCTTCCGCTGGTAGGTACTGTATCTCCTGATTTTGAGTGAATAGGCAAGAGTTCAGTGGACAGCGGCGAATTACTGGTCGGTAGACCAAATGGCGGTGTGGCCATACTATGGCGAAAAGGCATTTTTGATAGCGTTTCTGTTATAAATTGCAACAGTGACAGACTGTTAGATGTCAAGGCTACTATAGGTCGCTCCATACTAGTCTTTTGTGTTTATATGCCAGTAAAAGCGAGGGCAATCTTGCCTATTTTCACAGATATTCTTAGTGAGATCAGCTCGATTACGGATTACGAAGGTAGTGATGTTCAATCTGTTATTATTTTAGAAGACCTAAATGCGTAACCGGGCCAATTATTCTTTTCCGAGCTTAATAGCTTTTGCACGGACAGATCGTGGGTGTGCGCAGACATAGAATTTTTGGGGATTGATTCAAACGCGTTTACCTATTATGACACGTTTCATTGTAAGGGCAGTTGGTGGACCATTGTATTGTCTCACAAGCCGCCTGGCAATCTACAGTTAACGTCGCAATAATACAGGATATTTTTGTTTCTGATCATATGGCTATTTTTATTGAGTGCAATTTGGGTTCAATTAGTCCTATCACCGCGATCCAAAATACATCGCGCAGTGCTGTAATCTGGGGGGAGAGAAATGAGGCTCAAATTAGTAAATATCGAGATTTATGTAGTAAAGGCTTGAGAGACATTGACTGCCCTTCCGAATTTGAAACGTGTAGTTTTGGCCCTTGTACCTTATCTGATCATAAGTTAGTCCTAGATAAAATGTATAAGACATTTATTGATGTATTAAGTGATGCGGCTGTACAATCTAGAAACAACGTTAGACTTAAACGTCACAATAAACGTGTGTGCGGCTGGAGTGAACATGTGAGGGAAGCGCATAGGGAGGCTAGGCTTAAATACCAAAACTGGAGGGTTCTGGGTAGACCAAATACTGGTCCCGCTTACGACCTGATGTCCCGTAAAATTTTCAAAGGATTTTTTTTTTTAAATTGTTTCATAAACATCAGGACCAAATTAGGATGGACGTTATAGCTAAACAAAGAGCCGAAAAAGATTTCACAAAATTTTGGAAGTCCACTAGTAAGCTTGATGTTAATTAAGCCTGGCCTCGCTGCGAATGTTGATGGCCGAAATGACCCGGGGGATATCGCTGCTTTATTCATGGAGCACTTTAAAGTACGCTCTCCTCTGGGTCCTTCAACCACTATGCCAGATGGTGGACCCATCGTGGCGGGCGAGGAACCTTTACTTAAATTTACAGCGAAGCAACTTAAAAAAGAGATAAACAGTATGCCTAGAGGTAAATCTCCTGGTCACGATGGGCTCAGTATTGAGCACTTAAAATATGCTGGCGTACACGTGGCGAGGGTTCTGTCCATGTTCTTCAATATGTGCATTAGTCATTCATAGTTACCGGATGATTTGATGAAAACTACAGTGGTGCCCATAGTGAAGAACAGGACAGGAGACATATCGGACAAGGGTAACTATCGCCCGATCTCTCTCGCGACAACAGTAGCAAAACTGTCCAATACTACACTGAACGGAAGACACCAGTATACGCCTGTTTTTTGGATCTCTCCAAGGCCTTCGATCTCGTTTCGTATGATGTGCTTTGGAGAAAGATGGAGGACAGGGGTATGCCGGCGGAACTATTGAAAATATTTCAATACTGGTATTCGAATCAGACTAATTTTGTTAGGTAGTCAAACTGCCTCTCAGAGTCATACAGGTTGGAGTGCGGAGTGAGACAGGGGGGGTTGTCCTCTCCAAAGCTCTTTAACTTGTAATAGTAACCCATAATGTCCTGATTTAACTATGATTATGAATATGTGAGTAGGTGTGTACAAGGGCGGATGGTTGTGAGATTGGGTTGGGGTGTGAAGTAGTGTGGTGTGGTGTATGAGATGGGAGTGGGTGTCTTGCGGGAGTGTGTGTGTGGGAGTGCTAACGGCTCGGGTCTCAATGGCGCCTCAGCAGTAATCACCAACATTACACACTTGTACCTTAATGTACTATTTATTATCACTACTCATATGTCTACTCATATTGGGCATTTAACTGATATAAAATTTTGAGCATTAGTTAATTCTAGCTTTAACAAAGGCACTTATTAAAGACTAGTTTTAACTAGAGAAAACGCGTTCTATCTAAAAACTGGTTTTAACTGTAACATATATATACCTAATTACCTATACATATATACAAAGGTATTATGTTTATATGATAAACAATCCCTCAACAGAGAAAATTACCAATTATTTGTTTTAATTTTTAAATAGGTTAGGTAGTATAAGTAAAAAGACATCTGCAAAATAAAATTTTAATCGTCTATTCAAAAATAATACTTACACACAAAACTGCCAATCTGCAATACAGTTTGTTGAGTTTGTCAACATTCAATTAACAACAAGGAAAACATTTAACCTACCTACATGATACAGTAAACAAATTATAAATAACTATAGTTATTATCACTCCTGTAAATATTCCTTTACTAAGTCCATTTATTATTTCAACAGGAAAAAGGAAGAACATGCGACATATTAAAAAATGCCATAGACCGTTACAATGCCGTGCTCAGAAACGACTACCACATAGCATGGAGACATTCGAAGAAGGTGTGGAAGCATGACCAGCCTCGCGCCACAGACACCAGCGACGACTTTAAGGGGACGCTGGAGGAACTACAAATAGATCTAAGTACACCATGCGAGGCCTACCCTCACTTGGATATGGATGAGAAATGTAGGTATATTAACAGCTATAAAATAATTAATAGCTATTGTAATTATTCGGTATTACTCTGCAGTTTTTTGTCTAGTCGAGGCATATTTAAAAGCTCCCGCAGACAGGTGTGACACTCAGTAGCGGCGTTAGAATAGGGCGCGGTTGGGCGACCGCCCAGGGCGCTGGATATAAAAGGGGCGCTTGTCCGTTATTCTCCACGTAGGTACTTTCCGGCCGGATGGTAGAATCACTTAAACATGATCGCCGAGGTTCGACCCCATAGGGGGTAGCCCTCAGCGTGGTTAGTTAGGTTAAGCTTTTTGTGCCTGGCTGGCGGCTCTAGTTTAGTCTCCACAGGATCGCCCGGTTAAGCAGTAGCCAATCGCTATGATTGAACTGCGAGAAGTCCATCATAAAAAAAAAAACAAAAACGCCCCTGAAAAGCTCAGTGACACATGTTGGGACGCAACAATAAGCAGTGTTGAAGCAGCTTTAATTACTTTGGCTATTGAAACTCACAAAACTGATGTTCAAGTCTCTCCTGAGGCTGCTACTCTAGCCGAACAGTTAAAAGAGTTTCATCGGTTGTTTGGTATGACATATTTTTTTACATGACTACGTCGAAGCAAAAAGGAGGGTTATGTTTTTGACCGGTATGTGTGTATGTTTGTAAGTATGTATGTATGTTCATCTGTTCCCTCATAACTTTTAAACTGCTTATCATAATTTGACAAATGAGGTGTTGTTGGATGCGTCTTGTTTGTCCGCTGGTTAGAGGCTATGTGACGTTACATTAAATTGAATACAGCGCCCTCTAGGGAGCCCGAAGCAAAGAACAAAAAAAAATCGCCTCATACCATCTTGTTATATGAACGTTGTTAGTAAATCTCATAAAATCAGCTACTAATAACTAAAAACTAGAAATTGAACCAGTGTTTAAAGCCACAACAAGAATTCGATGTGTTTAACCGGTTTAGCGTCAAGCTGGTGAAACTGCCCGCGATGAGCCTATAACCTTCGCGATGAGCCTATAACCTTGTACTATTGTTTATTCTGTGCTATAACTTCACCAGACCCAGACAAAAAATTTAAAGTTGTATTTATCAACTGTCTTTTGGACACTACATTAATTTCAAGCAATGAAAGATTTGAACAGTTCAATTAGTACTCGGCAACTCCGTGGTGATCTCCAATTAAAATTTAAATTAGCTGTATAGATACTATAAATCAGTTATAGATGGTTGTATGTTGTGTGATGAACTCTTATGTCTGAAATCTTTTTTGCAGTTCAAAAAGTGGTTACTGAAATGTTATTATTTTTTAGTATAGGTATTTTAGTATAAATATTCATTTTTGTTTGTTTTTTTTTTCAATGCATTTTTATGGGTTTATTTACATAATGATATTATTACATATAATTATGTACCTATGAACCTATACTAAAAACCAATACAAGATCTTTATTTTTTATGAATAATTACAAGAAAAGCATAATCGATTTCCAAAGTATCTGATTATGTATGTGCATTATATTATCGACGAAGTGTCCTGTCGGCGAAGAGTCCCGTCGAAGTAAAGTCTTGTCGGTGTTCAGTCTGTCGGCATTTAGTCATACACTCTTTTCGACAATTAGGAATTCTAGAACATAGAAACCATATAAATATAAAATACTTGTGTAATATAATAATGTTTAATATATCTATGATAGATACGCGTCACTTGAGAAAGGCTCGAATGATTTGGGATTTCGCTGATATGTTTTTTATTGTTTCTGTATCTAATTGGCCCGACAAGTTTGTATGTAAGAAAATATTTGAAAAAGCCACCGAAAAAAAGATCTCTTCAGTCGGGGTCTATCCCACTAGTCCCTCGCTAGTTAACTAATGCTGTATTCATTTTCAGACAGTCTGAACGTTTCTGCAGTTTCGACTCTCAACAGTGACTCGATATGGGGTATCCTGAGGGGTATGGAAACCTTCGTGCAATTGTTCTACTTTTCTAATGGCTATACGGTAAGTTATTCCATATTGACGCGATGATAATTCGCTATCTAGAGGTTTTTTTAACCGACTTCAAAAAAAGGAGGAGGTTATCAATTCGGTCGGCATCTTTATTTTTTGTATTTATGTTCCCCGATTACTAAAAGGCGCCTGGACCGATTTGAAAAATTATTCTTTTTTTTGAAAGGGTATGCTTCACAGGTGGTCCCATGGTTATCAGGTCAGGATCTGATGATGGGATCCTAGAGAAATCGAGGGAACTCCTCAAATATTGTAGGCATACATATAGCGATTTTGGTATTTTCATCAACGGTGTAATCATTTGCACTCAGAAAGTATCATCTGGTGAATTGGAACTGATGAAGAAGACCACAGATGGCCAGTGGAACTCCTTAATGCTAATTATGTCACGGGTATAAGATATCTCGAATAGTTAACAGACTATGATGAAGAAAATACTTATGAATAAATGGTACTGATGAAAATGGTACCATCGAACTGATCTGATGATGAAGCCGGCAGGTAGGCACTGGAACTCCGAAATAAAACAATGTATCCTAGTCGTGTTTACGCTTATTTGCATCGTCATGAGATTTACTTTGCCTGTAAATGCGTTTCATGTTAATTACTTAACAAAACTAAAAAGAGCAAAATAAAAAACTTTTTAACTAAAAATCTAATCGACTTACAAAACAAAACACTACAAAACGTAAATAACTTTCTTTTCCGAAGTCGGTGTCTTTTGTACCCATTGTTTTCAGCTATTCGACACCGACTTTGAAAAAGTAAGTTATTTTCCTTTTGTAGTGTTTAGTTTTGGAAGTCGATTTGATTTTTTGTAAAAAGTTTTTTTTCTTAACACATTATTTCAATTAACTTCAGCAATTATGGGATCAACGACGCTGATATTGTAGGTTCACTTGAAATATGTATAAAGATAAAAAAAAAACAAAGTGCGAGTCGGACTCGCGCACGAAAGGTTCCGTATCGTTATCGCAAAAAACGGCAAAAAGAAGGTCCCGTTTTTACCCTTTGGGTACGGAACCCTAAAAAGTAGCTAACTCTATGTTACTTACGTTGTTAGGGTTTCGTACCCCGAGGGTCCAACCGGACTACAGAGCCCTATTGCTGTCACTCACGTGTCTGTCACAGGTTTAACAGCCAAACGGTTGGAGCTACGGTCTTCAAATTTTCACAGTATAAGCATCTTGTTGAACCAAAGCTTAAAAAATTGGAACTCGTTAGATATAACTATAGAACTCGTTGATTAGATAAATACTGTATTTTTTGTTTTAAAAATTATTGGAAAACAAAGGAATTAGAAATCACCAAAGACAGCGACAGCGACAATATTTTGTTCCGAATAATTTTTTAACTGCCCATTGACCTATGAAATTCAAATTTGGTGAGAATGTTTACTATTACGTATATTTTACTAACAACAACCAAATAAATACATCAGATTTTTCTTTAAAATTTCATGATTTTGCGGTTTGGTCTTCTTATTCGTTGTCTTCATTTCTGAAGGTCGTGCCCGTCTTGAAAAGCTTTGACAGAGTCAACGACGAGCTGCTTCCAAGCCACCCTGTCTTCAGCTCTTCTCATAGCAGTGGTCACCGTGAGTCCCGTAATGGCCCTGATCTGGTCAGACCAGCGAGTAGGTGAACGTCCGCGTGATCTTTTTCCATCCACCTTGCCCGATACAAACAGTTTTTCCAGGTTGTCTGGCTGTCTCCGGGCGATGTGACCAAAGTAACTTAGGACTCGTTGGTAGCAGATCGTAGAGAGTCTGGTTTTAATGTTCAACTGGTCGAGAATGGACTTATTCGTGCGCTTGGCTGTCCATGGTATGCGCAGCATTCTTCTCCAGCACTACATTTCAAAAGCCTCTATCTTTTTCCGATCCACCGTGCGAATTGCCCAGGATTCCGAGCCGTAAAGAAATATCGAGAATACCAGAGTTCGCACGAGTCTCTTCTTTGTGTTATTGGAGACATTTCTTTTCTGCCATATCCTCGACATCTTGCTCATAGCAGCCTCCCTGATCACTGATCATGGAGCCCAGGTACACAAATTCACTCACAAACTCCAGATCCACAAGTTCTCCCGTGCGTGCGATTAGTCCAGCTCGGTCGATGATCATCACTTTGGTCTTTGATTTGTTAATCGACAATCCTACCATCTCGCTTTCACGCTCCACTCTAGCAAATAGTTCCGCGAGTTCGCGCTCTGAGGATGCAAACAAAGTGGTGTCATCTGCGTACCGGAGATTGCTGATTTTGTTGCCACCTACCGCGATGCCTCCCTCCCATTCTTCTAAGGCTCTCCTTATGATGTATTCGCCATATATATTGAAAAGAAGGGGGGACAGAATACATCCTTGCCGTACTCCTTTTTCTAGCTTAAAAAGTCCCGACACCACATTATTGACTCTAACCATCGACTCTCCATCCTCGTACAGACTTGCAATCAGTGCTGTCAAGTGCGATGGTACTCCCATTTCCTTGAGTATTCTCCACAGGCAGGCATTGGAGTAGTCTATAAAGCACAAGAGCATTGGAACATTAAACTCGCGGCTCTTCTAGAGAAGAATAAATGATAGATCATTGGCCTCATATTCACTATTTGCTCTCTTGTGCCTCGACCCTTTACAAAACCAGCCTGCTCACTTGGAATTTGTCGCTGTAGGTAAGATTGGAGCCGTCCATTAATAATGTAGAGCATTATCTTGCTAGCGTGGGATATGAGTGCGACCGTCCGGTAGTGCCCGCAATTCCTTGTTGACCCTTTCTTGTGCAGTGGTATCAAGAGAGACTCCTTCCAGTTCTTAGGTCATTTACCCGTTCTCCATAGCTGGTTACATAAATCCCGTAAAAGCCTAACACCTCTGTCTCCAAGACTTTTTAGCTCTTCGGCAAAGATGCTGTCTCCTCCAGCTGATTTATTAGGCTTCAGCTTTTTCAGCGCACTTTCCACTTTGGATTCCAGGATCTCTGGCTCTAAGAAAAGGTTTTCAAACTGGGTTACCGGCTCATCAGATCTCCCCGTATCCTTATATAGGCTCTCGCAGTACAACCGCCATCTCTCCGTGACCTGGTCTATTTCCGTCAGTAAGGTGCCCTGTTCATTTTCAATAGCCCAGGTCTTAGGCCTGAACTCCCGGGTAATACTCTTCAATTTCAGAAATAGATCTCTTGTATGCAGAGACTGCGCGTGTTCCTCAATATCCTGGCATACTGAGTTTAGATATTGGTTGTAATCTCTGCGGCATAAACGCTGAACCTTTGCTGATAGGAGCTGATATTGAGCTCGGTCTGAGTCGTCTCTGGCTGTCAGTAGGTATTTCCTCTCCTTGATTGCCGTCCATGTGTTGTCAGTAATCCACGTCTTCTTTGGACGATCAGTGTCCTGACTTTGACTTCTGACCGAGATTGGAGTATCATCTGTTTTACTCTAGTCCAGTTTGTATCTACGTCAGCACTGGGACCCATTTCAAACTTTGCGGCTTTACTGCTGAAATTTTCTTTAAAAGCGGAGAGTGTCGCCTGGGAGGGTCGATTTTGCTGCTTGACTGTGGTTCTCGGACACTTCTTCAGCTTGATGGTCGCTTCTGCCACCAAAAGCTTGTGATCACTTCCGCAGTCGGCACCAAGGTATGTCTTGGTATTGGTTATGCAGGATCTCCATCGCTTTGCGACTGAAATATAGTCGATCTGATTTCTGAAGCGATCTCCTGGCATCACCCAAGTCTAGAGACGTCTTGGGTGGTTCTGGAAACAGGTGTTCATGATAGTGAGAGAGTTCTCCGCGCAAAATTGCAGCCACATCTCACCTCTATCATTCCTATCCCCAAGACCATACTTCCCTACTACTTCTCTTAGATGGTCCTCCCGCTTTGTTGAACCGATCTTTGCGTTCAGGTCTCCCATCAAAAGGGTGATATCTCTTCTGGGACAGCTTTTAATAGTGTGTTCTAGCTGTCTATAAAAACCCTCGATCTCTGTTTCAGATGACTGAGAAGTCGGCGCATACACTACGACCAGGTTCATGTGACATGGTTTTGTGTTAATTCGCATAGTCATTATCCGGTCACTTACTGGATTGTATCCGAGGACAGAGTTGTTGATAAGTGGAGACACACTGACGCCCACTCCATTTTTAATTGCGCTCTCTGATCCGGAAAAGTAAATGGTATGTCCAGAAGTGGTGGCAAAGAAACCTGAGCCTCTCATGTGGGTTTCTGTAATCCCTAGAATATCTAAGTGGTAACACTTTTGCTCGTTGCCTATGAGTTGAAACATGCCCCGGACATTCCATGTCCCAATCCTTATCCTCTTTCGCAGTTGTGGGCGATTAGTTCGGGAAGATGCGTTGTTGTCACCAGTAGCATCCTGTACGAACTGAGCCTGATGAGTCACTACAGTGGAACCAGTAGCATATTTCACACCATGCGACCCGCAGCCTTATTGTGTAAATGCGCAAACTTACGCAATACGGCTGCTGGAATCGACATGGCGCCGGGTGGTAGCCGGGTCGCGTGCCATCGCTCTCTCTTTATTAAACATTTTCATTCAGGTTGCGGTTTGGTACGGAACCCTAAGTAGGTAAATGTGCAAAGTCCGCTGTCCGACACGCATTTGGCAGGTTTTTTTTAAGTTAAGGTTAATACACTCTACCTTCTCCGATCCCCGATATTAGACATAGATTGATCATGTCATAACGCTGAACTATTTTTTAAGTTAAGGTTAATACATTCTACCTTCTCCGATCACCGATATTAGACATTGATTGATCATGTCATAACGCTGAACTATTTTTTAAGTTAAGGTTAATACACTCTACCTTCTCCGATCCCCGATATTAGACATAGATTGATCATGTCATAACGCTGAACTATTTTTTAAGTTAAGGTTAATACACTCCCGATCCCCGGTATTAGACATAGATTGATCATGTCATAACGCTGAACAACTTTTTAAGTTAAGGTTAATACACTCTACCTTCTCCGATCCCCGATATTAGACATAGATTGATCATGTCATAACGCTGAACAACTTTTTAAGTTAAGGTTAATACACTCTACCTTCTCCGATCCCCGATATTAGACATAGATTGATCATGTCATAACGCTGAACTATTTTTTAATAGATCCTCTAACAAAGGAATTCTACAAAAGCTGGTGGGTACCGACAAGTGCATTCGTTGTTTTGCAGGACGTACTCATCAACACGACGCAAATCGTGGACTTCCCGAGATACACGTACCGCGGACTGCTCATCGATACGTCCAGACATTACCTCAGCATGAGGAACATTCTCAACACACTGGACGCCATGGAAATGAACAAGATGAACGTTCTCCACTGGCACATCGTGGATGACCAGAGCTTCCCTTATCAGAGCGAGAAGTTTCCGCAACTAAGGTAAACACTTTCTAACACTCGATTATTGCTACTCAAATATCGTTGAAGGAGTTAACTTGAACCCAGCGGTAACAGCTGATCTGCTTAAGGAAGGCATGTAAGGAACAACTCAATAGTGCAACACTATTGGCAGTAGGTATAGTTCTCGCCAAACTTCTTGGCCGCCCTGAAGTTGACTACAATGGCTGCGCAGTAGTAAATCTCATACAAAAACAGCACCGCTTCGTGCCTTGCGCATCCGGTAAACCAACTTCAGGGCGGCCAACAAGTT
The DNA here is from genome assembly GCA_945859665.1 of Anorthoa munda. NCBI lineage: Eukaryota > Metazoa > Arthropoda > Insecta > Lepidoptera > Noctuidae > Anorthoa > Anorthoa munda. Next base: position 30,378,946 of record OX243910.1, on the reverse strand, counting down.
TGGCGCAGACTATACTTTTAAAGACATGAGAGAAAGAAACAAAAGATGGCAAAGAAAGAAAGAAAATAAATTTAACAATCACTTTTTAAGAGGAAATTCGGTCGCAGACATCCGACTGAATATCGTAATTCGAGGTTTGGCTCTCGCCTATTTCCTCCTCCAATATTGGACCAATTTAAAAGATATTCCATAAATTGAAAAATAAAGACAAAGAGAGAGAGTTGAGTCAAAGTATTTCGGGGTATACAGGTGCGATAGTGGCGACCTCAATTTATTCCACACTCTTTTTTGCCAAGCTGTACCTAAGCTATGGCCCTATGTTTTCCTTTTTAATGATACCTTATCTTTAGAAGCACTAGAAACCCTCAAAGAATGCTCAAAATTGCGCTGTCAACAGAGGCCTAGTGTACAAATTTGACAACTATAAAATAAAACAAAGAGGCATAGCATAGTATATATCTTTCTTTGCCAGGATATAGAATATCTTTTAAATTGGTCCAATAATGGGAGTGCGTTACTATAGCCAGATATTGTCGAAAATCGTCATCTAAGTGCAATAGATAATTAGATATACATCTTCTGTAATTGGAAAGCAGATTTATTAATTTGGTAAGCTGATAGTTTTTTAATTATTTGAAAAAACAGTTCCGGCTGGAGTAACGTTACCGCAGCCAGATCTTTTGTTTTCTAACGGGTATGTTAAAATAAATGTTATCTAAATAATTAGATATCAATTTGAAATAAATGGTACAACTTAATTTGTATTTGTATTTGCTATGGTTGCGAAGATATTTAAAATCCTGCTGCCGTAACGTTTGCACGATTGCTGCATCTCGGAATTGACTAAACGGATGATTATAATTTTGTACATGACATCTGGCTAATTAGTTAAAATCTGTTACGCAATAAAATAATCCACAATAATGCACCGTTTTGAATTTATTTTAGTAAATAGAAATATGCTTTAATAGGTCCTAGCACTTCCAATAAGCGGTCCAAAGACTTACTTGAAACGTTATTATATAGGTAATTACTGCCTATAAATGGTACTGAAGTTTCATTAGTATCGTATAAGTAATTAAAAAGTTATGATGAAATTTCAATTTGTTCCGGCCACGGCGCGCAGCTGAGTTTTATGAAGACGGATTCATGGAGTTTCCTGTAGTTGTGGTATCTGAATCTTATATCATTAATTAGATATATAGTTTAATTATATACCTGTGAAATATCAGACTTGTGCACTAATTAATTAACGAGATAATCGAAAAACAATACTTATGCGTGGTAACCCGACCAAATCTAGAATGTTATAAAAAACCGGCCGCGCAATACATTTTACCAACCTTCTAAAATTATTAGCATAATTGTCCTTAAAAATTGGTACAGTCACGAATGAAATTAGTTTGAATGAAAACATTAAATCTACCATACTAAATGTTTAAATAAATTTAAAATTGCTCAAAGTAAGTGTCCACTATGCCATTCTTCATATATCTAAACATTAAATCTACCATACTAAATGTTTAAATAAATTTAAAATTGCTCAAAGTAAGTGTCCACTATGCCATTCTTCATATATCTACCAACCTACGTTTAACCATTCTGTCGTCGAGGTATGTAGGTACTATTTACAAGGAACAAATTGCGCCTAATTAGTAGTATTAGTTTTTAGTTAATTTTATATAGTATTTAGGTAAAATAATTTATTATTATATTTTAATATCACATAATAACGATACATGGTATCGTTATATTAAGGTGAGTAGGTACCTATATGTAATGTGGCCCCGTAGCTTTAAAAAAATCCTTTAACAAATTATTGTAAAATCAGATTAGAAAAAACAATAGAACCTACCTACCTACTGTATAGTATGTTAGTACTTACTGCACTGTGATGTTATTACATTTTATTATTGTTGTTATGTGATTTTTTACAATAAAACTTCATTTTAAATATGGCTAAAACTATTTTACTTTAACTTATTCGGAACGCTAAGCACAACACGACACAACACAACACTGCCCGAAAGGATGGTCATAACCTCGAGCAGCTGATGATCACTGACAAGAAGCCGAGGGTCCGCAGCCCGATCAGATGGTCTGACTATATACGTGCAACGCTGAATACCAAGCTGCACGATGCACTCCACGTTGCCAAGGACAGACACAGATGGAGAATCATCGTCAGAGAAAAGTTGGTCTTCTAGCTGTTACGGGAATCACGTCCCTCAGTAATGAGGAACACGACGCAAAGAGGAGGAAGCAAAACACAGTGAAAATAGTGAAGGTGTTTATCAGTACTTAATTTTAATTTCAGATAAGCAGATAAGCAAGCATCGTTGCATATAAGTCCATTAAAACATATCTGTGATTATTTTCGAAGTTCATTTATATACTTACTTACCATAATTAATATCTGCATAAAATCTTTATAAGTAGGATATTTTTTATTACCTACACATAATTATTTTTTTGAAATATGCGAATATTCTATCTGTAGAAACAAAAATATTTAATTATAGCTATGTTTTACTTCATCACTTGTGTACCCGTCTGTACCAAACACGTATTATTCTCACGTATTATCCTGTAAGTTTTAGAAGGTTGGTATAATGTATTGCGCGGCCGCTTTTTTATAACATTCTAGATTTGGTCGGGTACCCATAACGCATAAGTATTGTTTTTCGATTATCTCGTTAATTAATTAGTGTACAAGTCTGATATTTCACAGGTATATAATTGAACTATATATCTAATTATTCGTTTAGTCTACATTTGACAGATTCTACTTTTGACATCATAGTCTACTTTTGACAGATTCTACATATCGTTGGTCATACGTTGACAACACGTAACCCACATTTTTACGCAAAATGAGTTATGTACATCAAAAAATTTTAAATTAAGAGCCAAATCTTCCCATTAATAACTCGTAAATCACAAAAAATGTCATTCGAACAATTTATGCCACAGTTGACAACTCACAAATAACCGTTGTCAATTTGAACTCACTAGTGCGCGAGTTACGAGGTGTCAACGCAAATGCAGTTCGCAATAATTCACTGACAGAGTAAGATTACGGCGCGAGTTTTAATTGGCTATGTTTAACTTACCACCAGATATAGTAACATATAACAGACAAAAATAGTAAATGATCACCAAAATTAAACCCGCATCTTATTATTAATTAATTAATTATTTATAACCAAAGTTTTAACATCTCGCTATCCTGTTTAGGCAAAATGACTCCAAATAAATCATTGTTAACCCAAAAGTAGTAAATGATCACCAAAAGTAGTAAATGATCACCAAAATTAAACCAATGACCAAAAAGATTATAAAATTTCTGGGAGCAACTTGGAAGTAGCGCTCGCCGGCCGCTGCCGCGGCACCGCTCGCTTTGCTCGCTCGGCTCGCGCGCGGTTGGTCACAGTTCTAACCTAACCTAACCTATTTTACAACATTAAATAGCGCAATAATTTACTATTAAAATTTGGTGATCAATTTACTAAATTTGGTGATCAATTTACTAAATTTGGGTTTCATAGTACAATTTTAGGTAATAGAGGTTATGGTCACAAAGTAATTTTAGGTGGTCATTATATTTATCCCCGTTTTAATTGTTTAAAAATAGTTTTATATTTAATTACATCTTTAAGTACGTCTATTTATTTCTGAAATGTGTCTCTGAAGGTATATTGGTAAGTTTTTATTTTATTTTATGTGAACAGCTCAATAAAAGCTCACGATTGTAATTTTATGGCAACCTATCTCTCTATGTAATATTAATGAGAATAAGTTATTCAATAATATTTTAGGTAATAATCATAAAACTTGATAATAGAACGAGCTAGTGGTATGTTTGCAAGAGAAATTGATCAGCAAATAGAAAAAAGAAGAGGAGAGAGAAGAAAAGACTATCACGTGAAGTTTTAATCGAGTTTATAGAAAACATTCCAAAGCTGCCATCATATTACTGCCGCAAAGACACCAATAAGGCATACTTAGAACCCATGCCCGGAGGTATGGCGGAAGTGTATAAGACCTACACTGAAGCGAGCACATTAAAAAACCTGGTACCATTATGTCAAACTATGTTAGATAAGATTATAAAAAAAAAATTGGCTTCCAGCAGCCGAAAAAAGAATTGTGTGATACGTGTCTACGCTACCACACTAAACAAATATCAGTATAAAGATCATCAGCTGAGGAAAGAAAATGTAAGAGAAGGAAAAGAAAAGGATTTAAAGGAGGCAGGTGAAATAAAATGTATTTTCTTAGAACAGGATGTTCAAGGAATGTCCATACAAGAGCCAGCAGTGCCTATTACCAAAGAAAGTTGATCAACCACAATTTTAAGGTTTATGATTATACATCCAAAAAAGTAAGATGTTATTGGTTTCAGAATTCAACTCTGATACACAGACTACCTACATGCTATGATTTTCAACTCTGAAGGCGAATTTGTTACAAAGCCTATCATTATTTGGAATGACGGTTGCACCTATCAAAATAGGAATGCAGTATTAGCAAATGCTCTATCCAACTTTGCTGCTGTGAATAATGTGGTTATTTACCACAAATATCTAGTGCCTACGTACATACGCAGACGGTGAAGTGGATGGCATTCATGCTGCCATCGAACGTGGCTTCCAAAAATATGAGGCTATTTATTTTGCATCGCAATAATTATGCAGACATAACTAAGCAATCACGCAAAGATCCATACCACGTCAAGATGCTAAAATCTGATTTTTCTAAAAAAATATGATTCAAAAGTGATGCGTTACGAAACTATCAGGCATGAAAAAAAAGCAGATCCTGTTGTCACAGATCTTAAAGTATTATTGTACAAAACAGATGGCAATAATTACTACAAAATTAACATTTGCAACGAAAACTATTCTTTGTTGCCAAGTAGGCCAAGAAATATTTAATATTTTCCCATTACAACCTACGAGCAACTTTTATGGACTCGCCTAAACTTACTTCGTGTAAAGTAACTTGCAAGCTCTTAAAACTGTAATATCTTCAGATTATTACTCATTTTATGATAATTTGCCGCAAATGTAGTTGTTTCAATCTAATAAAATATTGACTTTATTCAAATTGACAACTCGTAAGTAGTTGTTGACTGCTCGTAACACGTTAGTAGCGAGGTTTTTTTAATATTGTTTACTCGTAACTGTTTGTGTATTGATTAATTAATTAATAACATATGTGGGCATTTTATTGTTTTAAATTATATCAATAAATAATTCGATTACCTACCAACTACTTTTTTATTTTATTTTTTTTGAATTTATTTTCGAAGTTATACAGTTTTTTCCCTCTCCTGTAAAATTTGACACTTTGCAGTTACGTGTTGTCAACCTTTGACCATCGATATGACAGATTCTACTTAAGACAGATTCTACTTTTGACAGATTCTACATTTGACAGATTTTGAAAAAAGTGAGACAAGTTAGGAACATTGTGGCATCAAAAATAATAGTGTTATATAGTAATCACTATATTTATTGATAGGCGTATTTTGTTTATATACCTAGTATTAAATGTTTATATTTATAGTAACTAATATTTTTCGTTCAAGTTCAAGGAGAAAATGTCTGCTCATTTTCTTTTCCGAAGGCGGTGTCTTTTGTACCCATTGTTTTCCGTTATTCGACACCGACTTCGTAAAAAATAGTTATTTGTAGCTTTGTAGTATTTTGTTTTCGAAGTCGGTTTAATTTTTTGCTAAAAAGATTTTTATTTTGCTCTTTTTACTTTTGGTAGGTACTCTCCAATTAACATGAAAATCATTACATCTCATGACGATTCGAATAAGCTCAAACACGACTAGGATTCATTGTTTTATTTCGGAGTTCCAATGGCCATTGTGGTCTTAGTCATCAGTTCCACTTCACCTAATGATACTTTCTTAGTGCAAATGATTGCATTATTGCTGAAAATACCAAAATAGCTATATGTATGCATATAATATTTGAGGAGTTCCCTCGTTTATCTAGGATCCCATCATCAGATCATGGTTTCCTCATTGAAATATCTCCTTTCCAATAAAAAAAGAATCAACAAAATCGGTTCGTAAATGACGAAGTTATCCGCGAACACACATAAATATATATATATATATATATAAATACGGTCCTCCTTTTTGGAAAGTCGGTTAGTGAGGTCACAGTTCATTTTCTCATACATTTTGTACGGAACGGCTTTAATGAACTCGAACTTGAACGAAAAATATTATTTACTATATAATACAAACATTTAATACTAGGTATAAAAGCAAATATGCTTATCAATAAATAATACCTAAGCGAATTAGCTCTGCTCGGATAAAAATAGAGAAAACGACGTCTTCTTAAAATGAAACCTAGCTAGATCGATTTATAGCCCCCGAAACACCCTGCACACAAAATTTCATGAAAATCGTTGGAGTCGTTTCCGATATTCAGATTATATATATAAACAATAATTGCTCGTTTAAAGGTTGTAGATAGTGATATAACAGTATTTTTTTTGATGACACAATGTTCCTTACTTGTCTCATTTTTTATAAAATCTATCAAATGTAGAATCTGTCTTAACTAGAATCTGTCATAAGTAGAATCTGTCATATATAGAATCTGTCATGTAGAATCTGTCCTAAGTAGAATCTGTCTTAAGTAGAATCTGTCATATGTAGAATCTGTCAAAAGTAGACTATGATGTCAAAAGTAGAATCTGTCAAATGTAGACTAAACGTAATTATTGATATAAGATTCAGTTACCACAACTACAGGAAACTCTGTTAATCCGTATTCAAAAAACTCAGCTGCGCGCCGTGGCCGGAACGAATTGATGTTTCATCATAACTTTTTAATTTCTTACAGGATACTAATGAGACTTCAGTACCATTTATAGGCAGTAATTACCTAAATAATAACGTTTCAAGTTAGTCTTTGGACCGCTTATTGGAAGTGCTAGGACCTATTAAAGCATATTTCCATTTACTAAAATAACTTTAAAACGGTGGATTATTGTGGATTATTTTATTGCGTAACAGATTTTAACTAATTAGCCAGATGTCATGTACAAAAATTATATTCATCCGTTTAGTCAATTCCGAGATGCAGCAATCGTGCAAACGTTACGGCAGCAGGATTTTAAATATCTTCGCAACCATAGCAAATATAAATTAAGTTGTACCATTTATTTCAAATTGATATCTAATTATTAAGATAACATTTATTTCGACATACCCGTTAGAAAACAAAAGATCTGGCTGCGGTAACGTTACTCCAGCCGGAACTGTTTTTATCAAATAATAAAAAAACTATCAGCTTACCAAATTAATAAATCTGCTTACCAATTACAGAAGCTGTATATCAATTATCTATTGCATTTGGATGACGATTTTCGACAATATCTGGCTGTAGTAACGCACTCCAATAATGGAGCAGGAAATAGGCGAGAGCCAAACCTCGAATTATGACTAATTACTACGCTACGGAAATTCAGTCGGTGCTCTCTGCCCGCATTTCCACATTGCATAATAATTATTAATTACCAATATTAAACATTTGTTTTAGTGAACAAGGCGCATACGATCCCTCAATGATCTACACAAAGACAAACATCAAGCAGATTGTCAGTTATGCGAGAGACAGGGGAATCAGAGTTCTTCCAGAATTCGATGTTCCAGGTAAATTCGGGAATAAATATTCATTGAAAACACACAAAAGACAGGCTGACAAGAACAAAGTAGAAACTAAGAGCCCTACAGAGCTACAACATCATCCCATTCAAAATAAAATACCTACCTAATAACAATTGTTATCAGTATACTCTCGTGTTAGTGGATGATGTTGATGTCCTCTGTTGACCTTAGATATGCTAGTATTTTATTATCATAAACAAAACATGAACCGATACAAAGAAAGTGTCGAGTGATGCGATTGTATTACCTTCCACGTATTATATTATATAAAAGTACGAGTACGACCGATGAGCCGTGCTCGACGCTCGTGGCCGTCTGAACATAGTTCAACATAGGGTTACACTCGTGAAGAAAACAGCCATTTACATCTAAGCTGAGAGATACCTACTTAACCCAATAAAAAATAACGATCACGATCCGATTACTAGTTTTGGAGAAATGCGTGGACAAACATACATACATACAAATACTTATAAAATTTTGCACACATGTTTAGAAGCCCACATATTGTAAAATAATTATGTGAATATTGTGAAATGCCAACAATATTACATACATACCTACGCATTGAATTACCCTACTTTTTATTGAAGTCGGTAAAAATAAACAGATTTTTAAAGAAAACACTAAAATGTGCAATAATTTATTTAATTTCGGAAGAAAATAAGATGTTGGAAAACGATAAAAGCAAAAGGTTCCAAAGACCTCTAAAACGAAAGTTATTTTTGCACTTTTTAGTTAAAGCAAAACGCTTTAGAAGTGAATCGGTTTATATTTACCTTTTATAATAAGTTTATAATAAGTAATGTGTTTATCAGTATATGTTTATCAGTATGTATGTTTGTTCCTATGTGGCGTTTTAGAGACCAAACGCGTTGGCCGATTTTGATGATTCTTACGTCAACCTGCGAGTGTCATGTCACACTGGCTACATTAAAATTGGAAAATAAAAAAAATGGCGGCAATGCATGATGTTTTTCTTGTTTGCGTCATTTTAGTTTGCTTTCTAAGTAGTCGGGTTTTTTGATTTTTTGAATTAACATTTTATTTTATTTACACTAACACACGTCTACGTTGTTACGTACGCATCAACGACATCGCTGATCGCAGCTGCACAATGTTATCTACGGATTAATTGGGATTCATTTCATTGCTAGGGTAGCTTTTATAAAATGTAAATAATAGGAAATCGCTACGCCTGACTTACCTACAGTAAATCAATGTTACTTAACAGGACACACAAGATCTTGGGGCGTCGCATACCCAGGGGTCCTGACCAAATGCTATCAGTACGGCCAAGTCGTGGGCCTAGGACCAATGGACCCGACAAGCAATGTCACGTACAAACTGATCGGTGACCTGTTCCGCGAAGTTCAGCAGCGATTCCCTGATAAATACTTCCACCTTGGGGGCGATGAAGTTGAAATGGACTGCTGGTGAGTTTACCTTCGACTTATTGCCTATATTGAAAGTACAGCAGTACACTTGAGGTGAGAGCCACTATAAAAGAAAGAGCGAGCGAGCGTAAGAGAGCCAAAACATTGCATGCCTAGACTACACAGGAACCCGTCTACAGTTCAGTACCAAAAATATGTAAGTAATACTTACCGTTTATCATTTGTTTGTAGGTCATCAAACCCCGAAATCCTAGAGTTCATGAGCCAGCACAATATGAGTAGCACCAGCGAACTGCACGCGTACTTCATGACCAACGTCCTCCCGCTGCTGGGGCACAAGTCGAAGCCTATAGTCTGGCAGGTTTGTCATATACGTATATGTATCCCAATGTTTAATAAGCCCTTTGTTTAACGTGCCTAATGATCTTCCGTCATCCAATCTCTTGCTCAAACGAATCTTCAAACGTGCTGTAGCTATTAAGGACCCGATGATGTTGGAATTGACGCGGCGCGTCTTTCCCTTCTATTCAATCTATATCAAGATTATTCTCTACAATCTTTGCCATATCTTACACTAGCTTTTCCCCGCGGTTTCGTAACCGTGGCCCACCCCACAGGACCCGTTTTCGGGATAAAAAAATAGCCTATGTCACTCCGGAATAATGTAGTTTACCATAGGTGAAAGAGTTTTTAAAATCGGTTAAGGAGTTTATCCATTACAAACAAACTTACAAACAATCACATCTATCCTCTTATAATATTAGTGTAGATGTATATTACATAGAACAATTTAAATTCCGCCGCGCGCCGTAAAGGACATGGCTAAACAACTGCCCTTAGCACGTCTAGAAATTTCTCACTAGCTCGTAACATTCAAATATTCATTAATGAATTATTACAGTTTTATTATTATTCTAGAACTTTCGTGAATTAATCAAATAATTAAAAGTTTTTTCATGTTTTTGTTTGACAAGAAGAACATAAGATTCCGTTCTACGAAAAATTGTAGTCAATAAACCTACTTTTAAATACATTTGCGTAAGTCGAAACGAACAGTATTCATTATTATTTAATATTGTACCTTTCGCAATACATCTCAAAACCTTAAGAGATTATCTGATTTCTAGAAATCATTGGCAAAATCTGGCAAGCAACGGCGCTTAAATAGTGCTGACACTAAAAAGTTCGATTCAATTATAACCAAATAAAAAAGAAACATGTTGGGGGTGTCATGGGAACTCACTTTAAACGAAGTACCTTTCGCCGGGTATTAATACAGAGCCAACTAATATGGTCTTAAGTTTCAATTGCGTATTGATTCATCATAAGATGCATAAACTGTGGTGTAGCAACAAATGAAAGATCTTCAAATGACAGCCGGGACCAACGGCATAACTAGCTTTCCAAGACACGAAGGAAACTCGCTATGTAAAGATGGTACACGATGGAACCACGGAATGACCTCGGCTAGCGTTGCTTAACCTTGAAGATCGACCTGTGCGTCTGTTATTATTAAGCCACGAGCTCCTCTGAACGCCTTAATAAAGTATCATAGCAAAATCTTATTCTTTTACAAGTTTGTATACCTATTAATGTAGGCGTTTCTACGATTTTATTTTCAGGATTGTGACGATATAAAAAGTGTCTGTAACTTTTTTCATACGAAATACTCATATTCAGCTATTCAGAATTACATATTACTAGTTAAATGTTTATTCATTGCTAGGGCAGTCGTCCATACTTTATTTAGCCATGTCCTTTGTTCAATCTCAGTCATCCTGATTCCTGTCCATCCCACATTCCTTTGTTCTTCCATTACGACAAGAAACAAATCGTCTCCAAAATGTTTCAGGAAGTTTTTGATGAAGGAGTCAAACTGCCCAGCGACGCTATCGTGCAGGTTTGGAAACATGTCGGAGCCGAGGATATGATTCGCGTAAGTATTCAAGCTAAAATTATAATAGAAAGGTAATGTTTCGCTTAAGTCCTTAACAGAAGGTAAAATGAGTAAACAAAATTCGAACACCTAATCTTCGGAACGACAGCTGCTTTTTAGGGTTCCGTACCCAAAGGGTAAAAACGGGACTCTATTACTAAGACGCCACGATCCGTCTGTCTGTCTGTCACCAGGCTGTATCTCATGAACCGTAATAGCTAGACAGTTGAAATTTTCACAGATGACGTATTTCTGTTGCCGCTATAATAACAAATACTAAAAACAGAATAAAATAAATATTTATGTGGGGCTCCCATACAACAAACATGATTTTTTGCGATAATGGTACGGAACCCTTCGCGCGCGATTCTGACTCGGCCAGGGGCACTTGGCCAGTTTTTTAATGTTTGGCTAGGCTTTGGGTTTGCTCATGCTAACGGACATTACTGGAGAGTCTGTATGAGTCATCGTTACGAAAGGATCTAACCCCTTGAGTGCTTATTAGCAGACACAATAGAAAAACAATTGTCTTGGGAACTAAAGTTCCCAAAAGGCACTCAAGGGGATGGGTCGTATCGGACAGAGAGCGGTCACGTGTTCAAGAGATCAGTTCTGCGTTCGTTGTGTTGTTTTACGTTATATCGATATTCCCAAACAGGAGGCGTTCTGAGGCCTTAGTGCGAGTTTTGACTCACGCTCAATCGCGTTAACGTAAACGTCAATTATTTGTATTGAAACTGGATAAGCGCCGTCTGGTGACGGTAAGGAGAAACCTCTTTTTTTTTGTATAAATTTTGTCATAAGAGATCGTTTATGATATCACGTTACGTTACTCGCACTAAGGCCTCTTGTAGCAGAAGCAGGGTTCGAAATTGATGTAGGAATTTCTTCATCTTTAACCCATTTAGAAAAATGTCTATGAAATTCTCCATCTTGTTCTCTTTCCTTATTTATTGGGCGCACCCAGTATTTCCTTTTCCGTCTTGATGCTGATAATGACCACAAGATCTATAGGTAATTTGATTTTCGATGAAGAACTATCATCAAAAAACATGGTGACAATAGTAGTACCGCGTGGACGGTCCAACAGCGGGGTTCGTGAGCAACTGCACGCTCGAACGCAAAACTGACCTCTTGAACGCTTGACCGCGTGACTGCTCTCTGTCTGATAGTACCCTAAGAACACTGCAGAGTAATTTCGGCAGCAAAGGAAAGGCCATCTAGATAACCAACAGTTACCCCTAACCGTGATCCCTAATCACACGTTTTTTTTAAGACTACTTCAGTCGTATTGATTACACAGGTCCTTATTGCTGGTTACAAAGTAATTTATTCCGAACTCTGGTACCTACGTATAGACAGAAAGACAGGCGAAAACTGGTGTCATTCGTACCTAAACGATCCCCGGCGTTTGTTACGAGATGATTATTTTAACGTAATCGATGTTTTGAAAATTTCATGTGGGGTCAAATAGTCGATGAAACAAACCTTATTACAGTCCCACAAACTAATCTGGCCCGGTGAGAGAGTCGACCCAATGGCGAGCAAACAACCAACCAATGGCGGGTGTGTCAGCGTTTGCATTACAGGGAGATTGACATTTCACATTTTCAAATGGCGTCGTCAATAGTTCCTATCTTGACTTTGCGATGTCTGATATGTTCAGGGCCGGATTAAAATTTGTGCCGCCCTGGGGCACTGAAGAAAATGCCGCCATATGACGTTCTTTTTAATTAAAATTAATTAGTGTTATTGGATAATTCTCCAATTTTACAAAAAATCATTAATCAATAAAAGTTTCTGTTATTAAAAAGACATACATAATTTGAAAATATTTTTAATTATTCAAAAAAACTACATAAATTTATCAATTCCAGAAAATAAAAATATCAACTTTAATTTTTTCAAACCTTTATGGAAATAAATTAATTAAACTATTTGAATAGTTTTTACTTAAATTTCCTATATTATAATATACAAAATTTTAATGTGATACATAATACTTGAATTATATTTCTTGAAAGATAAAATGTTTATTTAAAAGAATTAGTTAATTATATATTGTATAGAAAATTTTATCTCACTTTCCAAATTTTGCCGCCCTAGAAAATTTGCCGCCCTGGGCACTAGCCCCGACTGCCCCTAGTATAAATCCACCACTGGATATGTTTTTCTTATCCTTACGATGTTTTTTTTTTTACTTACGTAGCGGGCTTGCGGGACTTCTGATGCATGTCAGTTCAAGCATTTTGTGGCAATAAGTTCATGTAAAATGCGCATGCGTAGGACTATCGCTGAACTGTACCTTCTGGCTTCACTTCCCCCGGTCAGTTCTTAAAATGTTTTCATTGGTTTTCGAGTTTCAGAGTTTTAGAGCTCTTTAATAGCCTCGTGGAGTCGACTGATGTAGCCCCAGCAACGATATCCAACAGCGAAACACATTTTTCTGGGGGACTTCAACGCCCATCATAAGGAGTGGCTGTTCCCGTACCAGAAAACTGACCATGCTGGGTTGGAGGCGCGCAAGTTTGCTTTAACGCTAGATCTTACCCAGCTGGTGAATGTGGCAACGCGGGTACCGGATGTAGACGGCCATACACCCAATTGCTTGGACCGTCTGCTGACAACTGATCCGGACAGTCATTCAGTATCGGTCTCAGCCCCCCTGGGAACGTCTGACCACTGTCTGGTGAAATCCGTATCGACCTGCTCTCCTCCAGATGAGAGTCCTAGAGGTAGGAGGCGAGTATGGCGATACGAGTCAGCAGACTGGGATGAGATGCGGCACTTTTTTGCGTCCTATCCTTGGCGGCATGTGTGCTTCTACTCGGGTTACCCCTCGTGCTGTGCGGACTTGGTTGCGGACGTAATCACGTCCGCAACCAAGTCCGCACAGCAGCGGCAGGGAATGGAGTATTTTATTCCATTCTCCGACATCCCGCTCGGTCACAAATTCCGGCCTTGGTATAATGCAGAATGCGCCCACGCTGAGGCCCTAAAAGAGTCTGCCTACCAAGCCTGGGTCAGGGCCCGCGACCGCAAAGTTAGAGCGCGTAGGGCTCGCGCGAGTAAAAGAGCCTTTAATTCTGCCGCCAATCTCTGCAAGCGGGTTCTGCGTGGGGCACGTTTTGACCATATTGGACGTATCGGGGCCAAGCTGGCCTCGCACCCTCCGGGTACTAAGCAGTTTTGGTCCCTGTCTAAAGCGGTTCAACCGCTTTAGACAGGGACCAATTTCTGTCGTCCCGCTTTGCCTCCTATGCTGAAACCTGATGGGTCGCTGGCTCACTCTGCTATTGAGAAAGCAAATTTATTTGCATCTCTCTTTGCAAGCAATTCGCGTCTGGACGCTGGCTCTAAGCAACCACCTAATATACCTCAATGTGACTCTTCGATGCCGGCGATCGCAATTCACACTAAAGAGGTTCGGAGAGTATTGTGCAGCCTAGACGTGAACAAGGCCAGCGGGCCTGATGGCATTCCAGCGAGAGTATTGAGGCGGTGTGCGCCTGAACTGTCTGCTGTGTTGACTCGCTTGTTCCGCCTCTCTCTTGTAAAAAGAACGGTGCCGAAATCCTGGAAGCTTGCAAATGTACAATCAGTGCCCAAAAAAGGCGACCGTGCAGACCCTGCCCACTACCGTCCGATAGCCATTACCTCCATACTGTGCAAGGTTATGGAAAGGGTACTGAACAGTAAGTTGCTGACCTGCCTTGAAGACAATGATCTCCTCAGTGACCGTCAATATGGCTTTCGCTGGGGACGGTCAACTGGCGATCTTCTTGTGTTTTTCACGCAGTGCTGGTGCGAAGTAGGGCATGCATTCCGAAATTTCGAAATTCCATAGTTTCGAAATTTCGGACCATATTTGCATGTTTATTAATTTCGAAATTGACAGCCTTACTTTCGAAATTTCGAAACTGGATTTAATTAAATTTATTATTGAAACCAAAAGAGGATCATCTGAAAATGAGTCTGAATACAAATCTTAAGTCAATTATACCGTTGCGTTGGACCTTTTTGTGACCATGTGTGCTAACATTACAATAAAACAAAGGCTAACCATGGTGTTAAATAAATAAAAAAGAGTGAAAAAAGCTCGGCCATTTAAAGAAAACCAAGCTTTGTATTTATGGTGGCCAGTGAGGGGAATACTTTGACAAGGTGTAAAATTGTTTGCTGGGAATGCCAATATTTTATTTACTATTGGAGGGAAACCTTCGCCTGTACTTTTGGAAAAAAAAAAAAACAGGTAGTGTGGTATTTTTCCAAACCGGTGATCCCATCAGCACTTCTTAAAATAACACATCCTTGGGGAGCCTATAAAGGAGTCTCCCTTGAACCTCGCTGTGGATGGCAGCACGTGATCACTGTGTCACTGTCTTTCCTGAGATCACTCGGTGGACGGACAGAGACCCCACTCTGAGCGCCCGAAACCCCGGAGTTCCACCTGCCTTAAATGTTAAAGGCGGGGTTTTGGCGTGTCTACATCGAGGTGGTTGCCTCCACGATACCTTCTTCTATGAATGGGGTTGGCCTTCTCACGATTCCACTCGGTGGCTATTTCACTCTAGTTTTCTGTCTCCGCCAGCATATTTCTCACTAACATTGGCAGAGACAGGGCTCGCCCGATCCTGGCGACTAAGACCCACCGCACAAAGGCCTAAGAAGGCACTCCTCGAGCGTGTGCCGTGCAGAATCCAAGTTTCCTCTACAATGATGGCAATTTACCGTGACCTATCACCCAATCCTATTCAGGTACTCACCGAAGCAACCGTGCCCGATCAGTACCTGAATATGCCTGTAGGTGATGCACTCCGCTCTTTTCAGCCATACGTGCTATTCAAATGACCATTTTCCGCTACAGGCTGATTTTAGTCCTGCAGCGTCGGACATCTGACAGTCTATTTCTGCCTCCGAGATTGGGCAGCAGTCTATGCAAAACACCCACTGGCCTCCCAATGCGGGACAAAAGGAGCTCGAAATGTTTTTCGAAGCCCCGACGTACATGGTTAAACCAAGATAGTGGACTTGCGCATCTCCTATTGTTACTAACAAGCTGGATGGCTCTCTACTCTTCGGCAGCGCCTCAATTTTATGAGGCGCTATCTGTAACTATCTTTAACCCCAGCTCGCGAATCAACGCTGACCGAACGCCTCTTGGCGTCCGAGCTCGGAAAGCTGGTTGCTATCGTCGAAGTATTTGTAATAGAAAAAAATCACTTTGTTTGAATATAAATTGCACTTAGGCACCTCTCCAGACTACAAATTCTGCTTTTTGAGTTTATTTCAAGTATTTTTTGATTTTCCATTATAGTTGGCTCCACAGTTTCGAAATTTCGAAACTGAGAAGTCCAATTTCGTAAGCTAATTTCGAAATTGAAAATGTACGAAACTGCACGCCCTAGTGCGAAGCCATCGAGAAACACGGCGAAGCACTTGCTGTATCGCTTGAGATCTCGAAGGCCTTTGACAGGGTCTGGCACGCTAGTCTACTCAGCAAGCTTCCTGCTTATGGCATCCCAGCTGGTTTTTGTAGCTGGATATCAGACTTCCTTAGCGAACGGTCGACCTTATGGTTATTAATTCGTGAGAAAGAAGAAAATCATGCTGTGCAGTCGGAGGATACATATTCGCGAGCTGGCTGACCAAAACCAGATGTGATTTTCTTCTTGTTTACGTCTTTTTAGTTCGCTTTTTAAGCAGTCGGGTATTTTGATTTTTTTAATGAATTTTTTTATGTATGAGATTTACTACTGCACAGCCATTGTAGCCAACTTCAGGGCGGCCAAGAAGTTTGGCGAGAACTATAACAAACGCAGAATGCTCTCAAGTGCGTGTATAAATAGGTAATTATTTTAAAAACCTAATACAGAAATTATTGACAAATTCAAGAACCCAAAGACCTTTCGAAAGTAATGTAGAGAAAATAAAGCTGGAAACAGACAAAAGCATTTTTTTTAAATTATTATCATTATTTATTTAATTATTATTATTTTTTATTTAATTATTATTATTTTTTATTTAATTATTATTATTGTTAGGCTCGCGCTTGACCACTATCTCACCTGATAGTAAGCGATGACGTGGTCGACGATGATGTAGCACGCTTGCCTAGATGTACATTCAAGAACCTCTATAAATTGTATTAATGTTAAATTAACTAGCTTTATTTCGTAAGAGAATTCCGCAAGGCATAGGGCAAAGAGCATGAACAATCGACCAATCACATGCGAGATGAAAGAAGCGATGTGGATTTCCTTCTATGTGATTTGTCCTTTGCCTTGCCGAATTCACTTACGCAATAAGGCTGCTACCCTAGAAGTTAGACTCCGTTGATACAGAATCCTGCACCATTAGGTGGTTTCGCGTGGATACCGCGTTGGTTCATGCGGCACGTATGCTCAAGACGATAGGCGATTTCGACGAACTACATATAGTCCGGATCTAAGGCGATCCATAGTACTTCGGCTACAACTCTAGCACGAGGTCATTGCAACTTTTTTTCTAGTTTTTTTTATTTATGATGGGTTTGCTCTTGACTCTAGTCTAGGTCGGTGACAGAGACAGAGTCGACGATGGAGTGAGCTTACCCAGAAGAAGCTTGTTCACTCTAACTTTGAAGAACCTGAATCGGGTTGTATGCGTTCGGAAACACAGACGCAGGCAGTGAGTTCCACTCTTTTGCTGTGCGCATTATGAAGGATGTTTGGAAGCGCTTGGTGCGAATTGGTGGAATGGCAACGAGGTGAGGATGATAACTTGCAGTGCGTCTAGATGACCGATGGTAGAAGGGGGCCGGTGGGATGAGGTCGTGGAGTTCATGAGCACACTCGCCGAAGTACAGTCTATAGAAGACCGACAAGCAGGTAACCTTACGGCGATGAGCCAAGCTGTGAAGCTTGGCATCCACCAGTTTGACGTCGCCAATTAGTCTCTTAGCTCTGCGTTCCACCGAGTCAAGCGCGGCAAATTGATATTTAGCTGAGCCATCCCAGTGGTGGCTGCAATACTCCATGCAGGATCGGACTTGCGCCTTGTAAAGAGTTAAAAGCTGTCCAGGCGTCCAACTTGGGCTTTGTACTCAATGGAGGCGCCGAAGTTGAGACTGGATGTCAACTCCATGCCAAGGAGCTCGAGCCGATCAGTCACAGGGACAAACGCACCCCGAAAAGTAGGCGTTTGGATGAAATGAGTTTTCTTTGCGGTAAAAAGACATGCCTGTGTTTTGGTGGCGTTAAAACAGACCAGATTGTCATCACCCCACTGGGAGACAAGGCTTAAGGTCAAATCTGTCCGCTCCACCATAGCCTCTCTCAAGGAACGAACTTCATCCCCGCTGGTTTTTGCGCTGGACAAGTATCTCTCTGAAACAGTGCTATCATCTGCGTACCCAACAATACCAGGTAGAAGTAGGTCATTGATGTGCAGCAGGAAAAGAGTTGCAGAGAGAACAGACCCCTGAGGAACTCCGGCATTAATAACCATAAGGTCGACCGTTCGCTAAGGAAGTCTGATATCCAGCTACAAAAACCAGCTGGGATGCCATAAGCAGGAAGCTTGCTGAGTAGACTAGCGTGCCAGACCCTGTCAAAGGCCTTCGAGACCTCAAGCGATACAGCAAGTGCTTCGCCGTGTTTCTTTTTCTTTATTTTGATTTTTTTAATGATTTTTTTTATTTATAACTTTTTAGTTAACATTTTTTTGGAATTAGGTACATTTAAATATATAAGTGAAATATATTTTTGAAATCACCTCTTGAAACCCTTTATTTTGATACCCCACACGATGGGTTTGGAAGAAAAAATAAAATTGGCCCCCCACAATATGGCGCCCAAAAGCCGCCATTTTCCTATTTTCCAATTTTAATGTAGCCTATGACACTCGCAAGGTTAAGACGAATGAATCATCAAAATCGGCCAACGCGTTAGGTCTCTGGAACGCCACATAGGAACAAACATACATACATACATACTTACATACATACATACATAGACTGATAAACACATTACCCTCCTTCGGCAGTCGGGTAAAAAACAGCACCGTTTCTGGTTTCGTGCCTCGCGCATCCGGTAAACAAACTTCAGGGCAGCCAACAAGTTTGGCGAGGGCTATAATAATAAATAATAAAATATTTATTTGCGTAAAACATGGTATACAATGGTGTTAAACAAGTTTATATGGCACAAACATGTTTAGCTAGGATAGAACAAAGCATGCAAAATTTAAAAGTCAGGCAAACAGGTAAGGAGGCATCAACAATTAATTATTTAAAACATCAATTTTTTTAATCTATAAATTCTTTTAAACAATAAAAACTATGTTCAAGCAACCATTTATAAAATTTAGTTTTAAACAATTCTGTATTTAATGTTTTAAAATGCCCCGGTATTTTATTATAAATGCGCACACACATTGCTAGGCAGTTATTATTGTACTTAGCTAGCCTAGGCAAATCATTCAACACTAATCTATAGGCAGTGGCGTCTTTAGCCCATGTAGTGCCCGTGAGCAATCCTTACCCTAGCGCCCTCTAGTAAGCGTGCGGTCAAAATGGAATTAGTACATTACTACAAACTGTCATTTTACCCCAATAGATAATACACTCTACTGTTTGGATATTAAATAGAAAATCGATTGAAGAAATTTTATGGATGCCATGACGTGCAGTTTACTGTATTTAGAATTATACAGGGTGTTTACCCTAACAAGCCAAAACGTACCCATGTTAACATGTCTATAAAGATGTTATATCAAAACAGGGAAATTAAAAAAAAACACGACTTTTCATACGTAATCAAACAGCTGATAGGTAATTTTGTATGTAGAGTCAAATTTTATTTTACATTTTCCATTTATTGACATTGACAACATGTTAACATGGGTAGGTACGTTTTGACTTGTTACGGTGTTTACCAAACACCTTGTATTCTCAACAGTGAACGGAGATGCGGATGCAAAACTGCAAATAGTGTAATATTAAATTATGCCGGGCAACAACAGATACAAACACTAACACTAATACCGGGCATCAAGCTTTCAATATCTGTCAAATTTCTTCATTCCAAGGGTTCTATCAGACAGAGCGGTCACGCGGTCAAACGTTCAAGAGGTCAGTTTTGCGTGCGTTGTGTTGTATTACATCGACATGTAAAAGTGTTTGTACAAACCAACTTCTTTAAGTTGGTTTGTACAAACACTTTTACAAATAAAAATCATTTACCATTACGTTACATACCCACACAGGAAGCATTCTTATAACGTCGGTCAACCAGAACGTACGTGTTCGCGCATTCACTTCTGTTTCGGTGACCAAATTGTAAGGAAAATTGAGACCGAAAAGCTAATTATGTTAGTATGTGAAAGGCGTTTTTCATACAATGCGAAGAATAACGATTATAAAAAAACTGAGGAAAAGTAGCACCAATCTTTGTTTTACTGAAATGGCTTTCCTCCAGTTATTGATACCCGAAAAGAATTATAAAAAATTTCTTCATCTTAAACCAATTTAGAAAAAAGTCTATGAAATTCTCCATCTTATTTTCTATCCTTATTTACTGGGCGCACCCAGTGTTTCCTTTTCCGTCTTGATCGACCACAAAATCATTAATTCGTCTTCCGATGAAGAACTATATTCAAAAAACATGGTGACAATAGTGGTACCGCGTAGACCGTCTAACAGCGCGGGATTCGTGAGTAACTGCACGCTCGAACTTAAACTGACCTCTTGAACGCTAGACCGCGTGAGCGTGACCGCTCTCTGTCTGATAGAACCCTAATAACGACCTCATGTCAAACGTACAGAGTTCAATATCAATTGGGAATATTTGGGAAGCTTAATGTGAGGCCCACTGTACGAGTAAAAAGTATTTCAAGGTAGGAAGGAGTGACAAGAATAACAAAATACAAATTTATGGTTATTTCAAAGCTCTGATCTCGGTGAAAGTCGCAACAGTTTTGGCAGCTAATAACAATAATAAATCTTACTTAATAGGTATATTTTAATCAAAAGAAAATCCGATTTACTTCATATTTACTCAAATATAATATTTAATCCATTGCGTCAAGGTTTTCTTCGCAAAATTACGTGTAGCGGTAGAACACAAAGTATGGCACGCGCCACGCGTACACACGCTTTTGAGAAATCCCGCGCGCGTGACGTTCGTCCATGGCAATTTGAACTTAATTATTAACTGCCGTATTTGAGATTCGCAATATAATTGTCGGCGTGATTTCAAACGAATCAAAACAGGTGCCTTTAGTACCGATGCGACACTCACTACTTCTACTACACCAATATAATCTGTAATTATCTGAACAAACTATAAAAAAAAACTATTGTAAAAGTCACTCGTGAGTCAAGCGCCTTGCTTTGCTGTAATTAAAAAATAAACGACATATATAAGAAAGCTATTCTTATATGTCGAATTACAGCAAAGCCAGGCCATGCAAAATGCCGTACAAAATGTATGCAAACCGGAGCTCTTTTTACATGGGTCATTAAAAGTGCCGTGGCCGGAGGGCGCTCGCGGCGAGTGGCGCTCGGCGCCCCCTGGGGTGCTGCGCCCGTGTGCCTCGCACACCCTGCACTATAGGTAAAGCCGCCCCTGTCTATAGGGGTCTCGTCTGCTCCGAGGATTCACGTCATTTGCAGTCTTAAATAATTGTTTATTTTTCATTACAAACATACATACTTCATAAATGTAAAGTGACGGCAATGGTAACAAACCAAGTTTCCTAAATATTGGCCGACATGAGTCGTCAGGTTTAAGTCCACAAATTGATCTCATGCACTTTTTTTGTGCGATGAATGCTCTACAGAAGTCGGTGCTGTTACCCCGCATTACAAGCCCATAACGTAGTACCGATTCGACATATGCGTGGTATGATATCACAGCAGTTTTTATGTTAGTTACATTTTTAACCTGTTTAAGTGCATATACAAATTTATTGATTTTAGTGCTAACATTGTCTATGTGTTCTTTCCAATTGATATCTTTATCTATTATAACACCAAGAAATCTAACATGAGTTACTTCTTTTATTTTATAGCCCTACGTAAGAATTTTGTCGTAAAATTAAGTTTGGAAATATTATTTATTGGAGAAAAGTGTTTCTAGAATGTTTGTTTCCTTCTTATAGGTGGGTCTCCGTATACTTCCATGTAACCTGTGCAGCCTTATTGCGTAAAGAAGAGTATGAAAAATCTACCATGCACATAGACGGAAATCCACATCGCGTCATTAATCTCGCATGTGATTGGTCGAGTTTTCATACTTTTTGCCCTTTGCCTTGCCGAATTCATTACGCATTATGGCTGCCTGGAAATAAGACTCGTAAACAATTTTAAACACCTCTTCGTAACTCGGCTTTCGTTGTTTTTCTTTTCAGTGGATCATTTATCATGGAACTTATTTTGTAACTAAAAAAATATAATTTCGGTGTTCACAGGTTTTGGAAGCCAATCACAAAGTTATCTACTCTGCATCGTGGTATTTGGACTATTTGGGCAACGGTGGTGACTGGGACAAGTTCTACACAGTGGATCCTCGCCAGATGATCCCGAGACATCACAGGGAGCTGGACCTGAACAACATTCTGGGAGGCGAGGCTTGCATGTGGGGAGAGTCAGTTGATGATAGAAACTTGATTAGTAGGTATGTAAACTCCAATTCAATGTGACAGTACATACTTATCTATTTAATTATTTGGCACGAAGAGCCGTTACTTTTATGAAAATTCCGAGTTTAATCTAGTACCGTGGTTTGGGGTCTGGGTGACTGACATAGATAATTAAGTATTGCTTCAGAAAGAAAAAAAAGCAAACCTAAAGGTATATACAATTAAAATATTCATACAATTAATATTAATTGGGCGCACGGTTGGCGCAGTGGTTGAGCGATGGACTGCTGCGCTGCGTGTCGCGGGTTCGATTCCCGCACGAAACAAATATTTGTATGACCTACAGATAGTTGTTCCGGCTCTGGGTGTGGTGTATGTGAGTTTATATGTTTGTAAACGCACCCACGATACAGGAAGAAATTCCTAGTGTGAGGAACCGTATATATCTCACACAAAATAAAATAATAGAAATATAAAAATACATTCCTACAGTGATTTGGTTGCGGTGTCCAGCTTTGGTGCTCTTTGTGAAATAAATAGGCACTTCAGGGTACTACAAATAATAGTTCGGACAACCTTTGGAATGGCTATAAAACTGCCCATCCAATTTATAATCCACTTCTAAATTATTATAAGACTTTTGTTTGATTGCAGGGTGTGGCCTCGTACTAGCGCAGCGGCTGAAAAACTGTGGAGTGCAGAACAACCTCGGTTTTACTTCTACCTCCGACATGTTCCGAACGAAGTCAGAAGTCGCCTGGAGGAGCACGCGTGTCGCATGACCCGGCGCGGCGTGCGCGCGCAGCCGCCCAACGGACCCGGCTTTTGTGTCGGCGGAACCTAAATAACTAATTGTTTTGTTAATTATATGTACATCCATTTAAGATTAGTTTACTTTCTAAGGATTTTAAAATTGTTTCATAATTTGCTCTGCGTTTTTTTTTACCTGGGCTACTGGAGTGGCGTTTAGTGGACAAAGAAAGCCTTCATGTTGTTATTTTAAACTCTTGACATCCAATAACAACGAAGATCACTGTTAGACTCCTAGAAATATAAATACAGGTTAAAATAACTGTGAAAGAACGAACTGTGGAAGGAGGTACTGTTTGTGTGAACAATGGAAAAGTGAAAAGCTTCTTGAAACCTGTGTCCTGTGCTAGCTAGAATAAACGGGTAAAAAAAGGTTCTGACTAAAACTGGGTGCCTACCACCACACCACAACCTGGACTCAAATAATGATCAGGGGAATGGCCAGCTCTTAGAGTAAGGTTATTTTGACATCGCGTAAGTGACAGATGTATACAAGTCATATACATCTGTCCCTTACACACACTCAAAATAACCTTACTCTAAGAGCTTATGGTCAACCCCCTGCTCCTGTACCCTGACGTGTCAAAACTATCATAGTTCGACTGTAAAAAAGGGACAGATGTAGTTATACCAGTCATATACATCTGTCCCTTACGCACACTTAAAATAACCATGCTCTAATAACTTTAGGTCAACCCCATGTTCGTGACTACCGCAGGACCCCGACGCCAATCGCTTCTATATTTGGTCAATAATTACTATTCAATTGGTGTCAATTAGTACTCGAACAACAAAATTGGTACCTTAGTAGTTTTCGAGAAAATCGACTTTGAAAGTGGTCCTGCGCTCAATTCAGCTGGACCACCATGAGCGCTGAAAACGGGGGCATGCTACAGCTATTATAAGTATAAGTACAAATAATTACTACCCATAAACGTGATTCATTTCGTAAAAAAAAAACAGAACTGAAACATTTGTATTTTTTTTTTTTATAATCTATAGGCTCGCGTTTGACCACTATCTCGCCTGATGTTAAGCGATGTTGCGGTCTACGGTGAAGCACGCTTACCTAGAAGAAACCTATTCACTCTTGACTTAAAGACCCCAAGGTTGTAGAGCCTATCTGGGAACAAAGACCCCGGAAGGAAGTATTTACCGAAAAATTAACGATGATAACTACAGCAGGACCACGACTTTGAATGTTGATTCCAAGTTTGAGCAACCTGCCGCTTTCCTCAAACCTACATAGAAAATTACTACCCAGCAAGATAAATTTGATACCCAAAATTCACAACTAGTACCTACTCCAGTAGCTTACGAGATATACCATGCCATTGGTGGGGTGGCGGTAGACACGGTGTTAAATTTTCATTTCAAGATTTAAAGTTAAAAACTCTGTGATTCTCTTCCCACATTTATACAAAAAATACTACTCCTAAAGAAGATATAGTGACCAAAAATTCAGATAGGTACCTTAAGTGTTGTATTTTAAGAGAAATTAGCTTTCATTACTTTTCCTTATTAAATCTCCGCGTATAACCCGACCAAATTAAGTTGTCAATGGTATTCATGGTGGTCCTGCTGAATGGAGCGTGACTGCCGCAGGACCACCTTCAAAGTCGATTTCCTCGAAAACTACTAAGGTACCAATTTTGTTGTTCGAGTACTAATTGGTACCAATTATTTACCAAATATGGAAGCGATTGGCGTCGGGGTCCTGCGGTAGTCATGGACATTACAACCCCCTGTTCAAACTAGGGGTATTAACACCGCTTCACCTTTTATAATATTGGAATCTTTTACCAAATTTTCCGACAAAAAATATCGAGATCGCAAACTGGGAGTGACTAGTGATGTGTTCAAAGTAAAACCGGTAAAGTTATAAAACCACAGTTACAATTTTGTACAAAGACAACTCAACCATAGCAGCACAAGCAAAACTCATAAAAAAACATTTCATCAAATGTATATTAGATACATTTGAGGAAATGTTTTTTTCTGAGTTTATTAAATTAGAATGTTGATTTTGGCCGCTTACTGTAGTCGATTTTAGTTTACATTGAAATAATGAAAAAAAGAAAAATGGTAACCCTAATTTAACTCACGTCAAATTTTCAAAACAAAACGTTTTTCGTGTCGAAGTTTTATTCACACCACAGAGAAACATACATATACGGATAGTTTAATTCACTTCACTTGAAAATTTGTATTTTTTTGAGATTATTTCATGTATTAAAAATGTCGATGATCGAAGATGAAGTCGTAGTCGCACCGTGGGTTGGTCCTACAAGTTGCAAAAATATGCTATCAGTGATTGTTCTCTCATCCACTGTTGATATCATTCAAAAAATATCTGAAGCTCTCACAGAAGTTCACAACAAAGGGAATTTTCGTTGGAAACTAAGTGTTTTACGATCTTTTCATCTGGAGGACGTCGTTAGACAATCTGATCTAACCGGAAAGATCGGTATCGACTTCGTTATTTTAGCTATCGACACAAGTAGAATATTTTGTTTGGAGTGGGCGAAGAAAGTGTTAGTGCAAGTGCATTCAGATTTAAAACTACGACGTGTGGTGCTTGTAAATGCTGGAGGGCTCCCTGTGAACGCTATGGCAATCAGTGCTAGTGATCTGATAAATTTCCAAAATGAAGTGAAGTTGGATATTATAACTGCGAATGTGTTTGATGTAGACAATGCCAGATTTTTGGCTCGCAGGTTACTAAAGTACATTGAAGTATCTGTTGGTGTTAGGACTGCAATTCCTAATCTTAATATTTGATTCTATTTCATTTTAAGAATGTTTTTGAGTTAGCAACCCATTTTAAAGAATGGATTGCTCGCCAATGCAATACATATAATCATGTGTGATTAGGTTAAGCTAGATCTTAATATGTTGATCACCAATCAATACTTAATTTATGACAAACCCCTATGCTGACCCTAAATTAATTGTAAAAATAAGTAATAACATGCCATCAAAAAACAGTATTTGGCAATACTTTCTGTCTTCTTCACAACACCAGTTAGGGGTTGTTGATGGCTTTTCCAAATGTTAATGTCGATTTAAGTTTATAAAGTAGTTAAATGTGTCTGTTACTTAAGGTACAACTAACGTCATCTTGCAATGAAAACCATTAATTCAATGATTTTTATTCAACATTGCAACATTCATTAAGATCCTAATGCTATTTTAGAAACATTTTGATGCAATGTAGATATGTTTTATTAATTGTTTGATTGATGTTTCTACTCAAATAACCTTTCCTACACACTTATAAGAAGAAAAACTAATTGGAAAAAATATTTAAAAAGTAACTCTTAAATATTACAATAATCATGATAATCTGATGACATTTCTCAGCTTACATGCTGCTATAATTTTGTATGAACGTCAACGAAAAATCAAATTCATAGTCCTAATTAATTATGATGTTTTCAATATTATGTTTATCAATATTATGTTAATAATTCTTATGTTCTCACTATAATAACGAGTATGATTCATAAGCATCAAGTTTAACATATTTTTATAGCTGTAGAATCAGACTTCTTAGATTGTCATCACTTTAGGGTTCAAATTTCTCAGACATGACCGTCGCTCATATTTTCAATTTAAGTTTTTTTTAATTTGTTCAATTCGTTGCATTTGTTTGTTCCCACTAGACCCACTCGGCTGAGTGGCGTTCGGGCAGTTGGGTGGTATCTTCTCGTCCAATTTACCGCAGTGTCTCAAGACAGAAGTCTATGACCAGTGTGTGTTGCCAGTGCCTATGGGACCGAGACGTGGTCGCTCACAATGGGCCTTATCAGAAAGCTTAAAGTCACCCAAAGGGCAATGGAGAGGGTTATGCTCGGAGTTTCCTTGCGTGATCATGTCAGAAATGTAGATACATATATACCAAAATAGCTTGAAGAATTGCTAAACTGAAGTGGCAGTGGGCACGGCACATTGTTTGCAGAACGGATGGCCGATAGGGCTGAAAGTTCTGGAATGGCGACTGCGTTTTTGTACAAACACTTCAACACCTTGTATCGGTAAAATGTAGTACTAATGAGAACAAAATACCCCATTACTTCTTCCGTAGAACTGTTCAGCAGAAAGTGGGAATAGAGAATCCCAATAGTTCTACTATTTTGTTATACCTAAAATCGTAGTACTAGTGTGAACAAAGTATCCCATTAGTTCTACCGTAGAACTAGTGGGAACAAACGAATGCATTTGCTTTGATGAATTAAGCAGATTTATTCATATATGCCATTGACAAATTCAACTATATAATTTTAATGGTTAATGTTAATACATTGACAGGAACAGTTAATTTAACTAGTTAATTGATTCAACATCGATCGCCATTTTGCATATTCTGTACAAATTGTGTTGCAGGTCAGGTCATTGATGAGAGGTGATCAATTCGAGATGTATGTATGTAACATTGTTTGTTTGATTCACTTAAATTACTCTGTATGGGCTTCTAAACATGTGCCAAATTTTTTAAGTGTATGTATGTTCGTCCACGCATATCTCCGAAACTGGTAATCTGATCGTGATTATTGTTTTTTTTAGGGTTCTTTACCCAGAGGGTAAAAACGGGACCCTTTTACTAAGACTTCGAGGTCAGTCTGTCTGTCTGTCACCAGGCTGTATCTCATGAACCGTGATAGCTACAATTGAAATTTTCATGGATGATGTATTTCTGTTGCCGCTATAACAACAAATACTATAAAATAAATATTTAATTGAGACTCCCATACAACAAACGTGATTTTTTGCGATAATGGTATGGAACCCTTCGTGCGCGAATCGACTCGCACTTGGCCGGTTTTTGTATATTCTATTTTTCTATTGTAAGATATTGAATGAATAAAACATGTTTTACACATTTTGAATCATTTATTATACTTTGATTGTACTACAAAATAATAGGAAGTTCTCTACAGTTACAATTATATTATATATTACATAAATAATAAAACAATTACAGCAGTCCTCACTTGTGTAGCAATCTCACAATATTCATGTAGCAACACTATTGCTAGGTAGTTGTATAAAAACAAAAATAAACTATAGGGCTGTGCGGTGATAATGGATATAACATGACCTTACAGCTAACTGAAATACTGCTCATTTATTAACATAACTGTTTTATAATTATAAATTAAAAATAAGAAAAATCTGTAAAATAATCCAAAATTATAAAAACACTTTCAAGCTCTCATAATTCAAAATGCACTACAATTTCAATGTTACACTAATGTATTCTAAAATAGATCGCTATAGATTGTTGCATCTAACATTAAAGTCACCTTAGTGACTTGTTTAAAATAAACGTATACAAAAATTTAATATTAGGCAATATCACAACTAAACCACCTGTCCGAGAGCAGGCAAATAAATACAGTCACAAATACATCACTTAAATAAGCCCACAGTGATGTAACAGCATCAGTAAATAAAATAATTGCAAAATAAGACAGTCATACTGCACTATGATATCAATGTGAGTACACAGGTTTGGATAAAATCATTGCTAAGGCCCAAACTAAATATTGATTCATGTAAGAGCTCTAACTAAACATTTACTAACATTCAATAATATTTTGTGAGAAAACCTAAAAGTATGATAGTTATTTGAAAGCTGTTAAACATAGGTTTAATTCACAAAAGTGATGGAATAATGTCATACAATCATGAATTATGATGTTATATAAATAAATACAATAATCGAGGCTGAACTAAAACTATGTTACAACCTGCTCACAAATCATTTTCTTGTCTTCATTCCAGAATTTGTATCAACTTATATTACGCTTAATTACCATTAAGGGTGTAAAATAAATTTAAAACAGATCAAGTTTAAACATTGATATTACCACCATAGCAAAATATGTGATAACTTTAAGAAAGTAACATCTCTCTAACATTAAAATTGAACATCACTGTTTTTAATGGTTTATGTGCCAAGTTGATAATGTATTCCAGTATACATAAACCAATGAATAACATTAATTTTAGTTTAGATTGGTGTTGCAGTAACTATATTATGTAGAGTAATATATTATCACTACCTATATTGTTACTTAGTGGGTGCTTGTCATGGAGTAGCAAACAAATGGAGTACTTTGTATCAATCCTGATTTCATTCAATTTTCAACCAGTGAAGGGATCGATTTTGGCATTGTTCTAGGACACATTCCTGTCAACTTCATAATGTTGTGTCCGATACAGTCGGGCATGTGCTAGCACTCCATTTCTCACTATTCCTATTAGGTGTGGTCATACAGTTCCGTGCGCAAGTCGCGGTCACTAATATGTTAGACACACAGAAGTTCTCTAACTACCAACATATAACTTATCACTAATTTCCTGTACTGAGAGATATAGTTAAAATTTATCAAGCTGACACCTGAAGCATCCTAGGATAGCATCCATACAATCTTTTTCATTACACACACATCAAGAAAGAAATAAAGAGTGTCGAGTTGGTTATAAAAAGTGTGTAATGTTAAACATGTTGGCAATGCTGCCAACAGCCTGTGTGCGCTAGCAGCTACTAATGCAATCACTTTATGAAATGGAGTTGTCATGTTTATTTGGAATGAATATAATATTAATGGATGATCAATGAACGCATTCCCGGTAGCTTTCTTAGGATGCTTCGTTTGTTCGACAGTTCCTACGTCATCCTCACACATAGTGTCAGAAAGTAGAATGTTAACTCCCGCAAGCACAAGTGTCACATTTCAAGTGGAGCTTAAAATATGACCAAACTTGTGCGCCTTATCATTTTTACTAAACTACGCCTTAGGCTTCCGCTGTTGTTGAGTTTAACGAAACAAAGTTGAGTTTCATTGATATGTGGACGCCACAGGTCCTCGTTAGGAAATCATTTGGAGAGAGTAATACGGCTAAGTTCTAAAAGGGTCTGTACTACAAATAAAATACTGAGATTCTTGATATGTAGCATTAAGAGCGCAAGCCTCAAGGCGAAAAGCTACGTATATGGAGCTAACACTCCAAAATATCACTGTATTTTGGCCAGATGATCACCTCGAGTGTGTAGAGCTGCGGACTGGCTGACAGACTACCACTACCCTACCGGACAGTCCGCGGTGTAAACACTCCACTCCATACAGCATACAGCAGTGTAGCACCTATTATCGTTCACTGTACACTTCGGTCCCTTTTGCACCTCTCTCACTACCTGTTGATAAAAATATAAATCAAATAAATGCTAATAACAACAAATTGAAATATTTATAATACCATAATACTACTAATAAGGCTTCAGTCAACCCAACAGAAATACGATGAATTAGAAAACTATTTGAAGGAAGTACATGAAGTACAAGAAGTTGGCTTGAGAGGCATAAAGAAAGATAAAATAGGTGATGATGCTAGACAATTAATTGACGAGAGGAAAAACCTGCTAAATGATAGAATAAAGAACAGAAAATGTATAGAAGAAATAAGTAAGAAAATCAATGAGAGTATCAGGAAACATAAAAAACTAAAGCGTATGAACATAATAAAGAATGAAATAGAAAGAACGGGTGGGATCAAAAAAGCACTGAAACAACTCAAGGACCACTCCACTTGGATGCCGGAAATAAAAACAAAAAACAGACAAGGAAAAGACAAAACCACGTCACATAGGATAGAAATAAGAAGAGAGGCAACAAATTTCTATAGAATATTATACAGCAATCTAAGAAACCCAACTGAGCCACAATTCCTCGACCACTCAGTAGACGGGTAGTGTTCCAGATATAATGCAAAGTGAAGTAAGGAAGGCAATAAACACACAGAAAAGCTATAAAGCACCAGGAGACGACAAAATAACCAACGAATTATTAAAAGAGCTAGTCGATGTTATCCTGCAGACACTAACACAATTATTCAACGAAATACTAAACAATGAACATATACCAATTCAGTGGACTAAATCTACTATAGTTCTCATACACAAAAAAGGAGACAAAAACAAAATAGATAATCGACCAATAAGTATGATGTCCAACCTCTATAAGATATTCTCCAAGATAATACTGGGAAGGATCACGAAACACCTGGACGAACAGCAACCAATGGAGCAAGCCGGTTTCAGAAGCGATTTCTCTACAGTTGATCACATACATGTCGTGAAACAGGTCATCGAAAAGTATAATGAATACGGAAAGTCCTACTACATCTTGTTCGTAGACTATAACAAAGCCTTCGCGACTCACTCTATCACAGCTCCATATACAATGCACTCGAGAAACAAGGAGTTCACGCCAAGTATATAAACATCATCAGGCAAATATACAAAAGAAGCACGGCCCGAATACAGCTAGAAACCGTAGGAGACGAATTTAAAATTGAAAAAGGAGTGAGACAAGGTGACCCGCTATCGCCCAAACTATTCGCTGCAGTCTTGGAGGATGTCTTCAGGGAATTAAAATGGGATTATCTCGGACTAAACATCAACGGCAAAATGCTAAACCATCTCAGATTTGCTGATGACATTGTAATATTTTCAGAGGAACCACAAATATTACAAACAATGCTTAAACAACTATCCGATGCTAGTGCCGAAGTGGGTCTCACGATCAACTTCTCTAAAACAAAAGCAATTACCAGCAGCACCCGAGAAACAATAGCAATAGAAGAACAAGTGGTCGAATATGTAGAAGAGTACATATACCTGGGATACCTAATATCGCCTCAACACCTAATGCCCAAAGAAATACAAAGAAGGGTAAACAACACCTGGTCCCGCTACTGGTCCCTCAAAGAAGTCGTGAAGAGCAAGTCCATACCAATAAGGGAAAAGAAAAAGGTCTATGACAGCTGCATTCTGCCAGTACTCACATATGGATGCCAAACATGGTCCTTAACGAAATCAAGCATACAAAAACTTAAAGTCTGCCAACAAGGAATGGAGAGGAGCATGCTTGGAATCGCATCAAAGACAAGTGTCGACTGGTAGACATACGAAAGCAAACGGGGGTGGCGGACGTAACCAATAGAGTCAAGAGACTGAAGTGGAGATGGACGGGCCACACAATGCGAAATAGGATAGAAAAGTGGACGAGAAGCGTAATTGGTGCCCACGCGACGGGAAAAGGCGCAGAGGCAGGCAACACAAGAGGTGGGAGGACGATCTCCCACAGGGGTGGAGGAGGCAAGGCGCAGAGGCAGGCAACACAAGAGGTGGGAGGACGATCTCCCACAGGGGTGGAGGAGGCAAGGCGCAGAGGCAGGCAACACAAGAGGTGGGAGGACGATCTCCCACAGGGGTGGAGGAGGCAAGGCGCAGAGGCAGGCAACACAAGAGGTGGGAGGACGATCTCCCACAGGGGTGGAGGAGGCAAGGCGCAGAGGCAGGCAACACAAGAGGTGGGAGGACGATCTCCCACAGGGGTGGAGGAGGCAAGGCGCAGAGGCAGGCAACACAAGAGGTGGGAGGACGATCTCCCACAGGGGTGGAGGAGGCAAGGCACCGTAGAAAGTGGCATGATCTGGAGGAGGCCTATGTCAAAGGACAACCTGACTGAAAAACAGTCTAAATTAAGTTAGTTAAGGATATATTTAAAATGAACTGTAAAAGTCAGTAAATAAAGGCTATTTTTATTTTTTATTTTATTTTATTACTACTAATACGTCCATGTTACTAATCGAAGAAGTTTGGGGAAACTAAAAACGATGGGACATGTGAAACTGGATATACTTATTACAGTAAGCTGGCTCTAAAAAATATGTGGAGCCTTTGAGTCATAGAATACGCACCGGTTAGTCGAGGGTGACGACGTCCTGCGCGGGCGAGGGCGGCCCCGGGGCCGACCGGCGCGACTGCAGGGGGGGCGGCCCCTGGGCCGGCCCACGCCGCCGCCCATCATGATCTATGTGGAGCCTTTGAGTCATAGAATACGTACCGGTTTAGTCGGAGTCGAGGTTAACGACGTCCTGCGCGGGCGCGGGCGGCAGGCGCGGCTGCAGGGGGGGGCGGCCCCGGGGCCGGCCCGCGCCGCCGCCCATCATGATCTCGCGGGCCCGCTGCTGCTGCAGGGCCATGGCCACAGGGTCGCGGCTGCCCAGTCCGCCCGCGTAGAACTTCGCCCCCATTTGCTGCTGTTAGTTACGCAAAGTTCAGATGACAAGCGCTTGACGCGCTTTTTGCTTATGTGCGGTTACAGTATGCCGTTGGAAACGACATGCAGTTTTGTTTGTAAACACGCATCAGCAAAATGCGCGTCAAGCGCTTGTCATCTGATTGTTAACATTGAATATAAGACAAAATAAAAAGCAAACTGAAATCGAAAAGGTATTTTCAGTTGAGAAACCACTTGGTAATCTTGTAAACATGAAGTAACGCATCGACAAAAGTGTTCGGGCGTTTCTATGAACCACAATAATTTTCATAGCACACCAGAGCAACATCATGCATAAGCTGTATTTTTTTCTCGACTATTAGTCGTTTTTATAGCTTGGCGTGACTACGTTTCTGGCAAGACCGAATGGTGCCCAATAGGCTGCCATTCGGTCTTGCCTGGCTTTTAAAATTAGCTTTTATGAGGATTCAATTTTCGAAATGACAAGGCTACAGGAGTTCCCACACACACACACACACACACTCACATTCTGCTGCATGAGCTGCTGCAGCCGCATCTGGTTCTGCTGCTGCTGCTGACGCTGCCAGGGCGGCTCGTACTGCAGCCCCGACGTGCCGCTCATGCCGCTGGCCGCTGACGCTGCAACATCAAATAACTTATAGCGGAACCTCATCAGATGTGATTGATAATGTTCTGAACTAGATGATTAATAAAACTTACTATATGTACTTGGTACCAAAAATCGATCCAACTTTTACAATATACCCTGAATATTTAATGAGAAACGATATACTTTTCGTTTGAAACACCTATGATGAGAAATATGTGAACGAAGGCGAATTGACGCTATTGCTGCCTTATTCGGATCCGTATTACTGGTAACGGTATTTTAACAATTCAACTCACCTTGATTCATAGCAGGGTTCATCATACCGTGATTCATCATTCCTGGTTGAGCAAACTTGTAGATTTCACTCATTTTCTGCATCAACTATAACATAAAAACGGTTCCACGTCATCACAAGTCCTTACATTAGTTATAAAAGTTTTGAGCACTACAAAATAATGAAAATGACATGCTTCCAACATAAAATAATAGTCAGACGGCGTCAGGACTAGGCGTATACGATCTAGTAAACAAGGGATATAATATAGCGACATAAAACTTACGCCAAAGTCATATCCACCGAACATCTAAACAGATAAATGTTAAAACGTGAATAAGTTGATAATATCGGTTCTTATTACTTATTTGTACACCTACAAATATTTCAACCAGTGTTTTTGAAAATACAGGCGCCGATAAGAATTTGAAACTGAGATCAGAATAAAATAATAATAATAATAATAAAGTTTATTTAAAAATCATTAGGTAAAACAATAAGTACAATTTTTGCTTAAATCTATGTCAAGTTCACACGTGTTATGTGCCTGAACTAGGTAAACCTGTGTTTCAGGCGAAAAGAGGTACATATTTTTCCTAAATAATCACTGTAAATCAAATATGAGATAGTCTTAGGTAAATTTTTAAGAGTGTAAATAATATAATAAAATTCTAATTTTCTAACATCTTATATACTAAAATATCACCATACATAAAATACGAACAATATCTATTTTAGTACAAGTAATAACCTCTCTGTGTCTTCGTAGGACATACTTTGTAGAGTTTCTTTGAGAATTTTCTTACAGTTACAATAATTTAGGGAATAAATGTTTGTTGTTACGTTTAGTCTATTGTAGAGTAGTGGTCCGAGGAACACATAAAATTTGTCTGTGAATGCATGTTTTGTACTTTTTTGAAGGCAAACTACATCTTTCCGTCTTTTTTTAGTATATTCATTGCGATAGGGAAGGGCTGCGTGTTGTTTTAATACGATGCTCATTATGAATAATTGTCGAACTGTTAGTACTTCACAAGATTTATAGAGGAGGTTAAAATGATGAATGTGTGATATTGGTGAAGCTGTGTGAACTTCGTTTGGGAGATAGATGTTGAGGAGCAATTGTTTCATCGAATTCAATGTTGATTCTGTATCGATCATGTGTGTAACCAGTGAAATTATATTATATTATTTCTTCTGGGTGTAAATGACACATCAAACTTAAAAAGATACAGGTAAGTGTAACCTAATACCCTGTTAGGGTGCTGGTTACGCGTGTTGTGTCAGGTTAGGGCAATTGCACCTCATTTGTTGTTGGACTGTTATATAACATATTTAAATATAATAAAAAACGGAAAACTAAGAAACTTGCTAAACAAATAAGTTTTCAGAAATGCTTTGGCATTAGAAGTATGTAGAATGTTGTATTGTATTGTTTGGTATTGTAAGCTCACCCCTGGGTTAGTGTTGTATATCATCGGCAACATGTCGCGGATCTGGTTGTCGCTCACGGTGGGCATGTCCTTGCGTATCATGGCCGCCAGCGCCGCGTACGCCAGCTGCTGCTGCTGCTGCTGCTGCTGCGCTAGCAGGCCGGGCACTGGAAAAGTTCATTATGGATACATTCAATATTGCAGTATTAGATATGGCATACGAAACTTAGTCATACTTAAATTTTCATAACCCCAGAAATAATAACTGACATCTTTGAAATCTGCATCTTCTGTCGCATCACCATTGCTATAATAATCACTAAGATGCCGATGGAAGCATACTAAACGTTGAGCTAATTCTTAACTCGTCAGGAGATCGAGGCCCTTGCAGACACAGTTCTCTGGTCTAAGGACGTGGCAGGGCGTAACACTACAGAAGGATATGGACTTCATCCATACACTACAACCTTCAGTTAAAATATAGTTCAGACATCTTGACTTCTCTTTGGTATGGTAACACAGCAACGATGTCTTCGAAATAATCACATCAGGTGTCTAAAATGAACAATAGTTATTTGTGTTACAAGGGAACAAAGTAATATTTTGTTCTTCCAGGGCGTTATTTTGAATTCAGAGCTAAGCGAAGGATTCTATAGTAGAATCACGAGCGCAGCGAGGGATTCTAACGTAGAATCTTGAGCTTAGCGAGGAATTCAATATACGCCGCCCGAGAACAAAATATTTTGTCCCCGAGTGATACACACTATTTTTCATCACTACCTAAGAGAAAAATAAAAAGCTACGTGTACCTACCTACTCGAAACTAGTATATTTATCACCATAGAGAATTGAATGTTAGTGATTTTTTTTTACATTAGACCTTCACGCGAGCGGGAAGTGCCTCCAACCCAACTACGCAAATCTATCAGAAGCACGAAGCGGACCAATCAGAAAAGAGAAAGCTCAAACTCCTACGGGCGCAACATTGGATTTGGCTCCCGCTATCCTCTATAGACAATTACCGTTTTTCGGATAGGTGTGATGAAAAGAGTATTTACCATCAGGTATAGTATAATATAATATAATACACTCACTCATCCCGTTGTGCATGGGCCAGCTGGCGGCCAGCGGCGCGGGCGGCGGCTTGTTCTTCTCGTTCTCGAAGTCCTCCCACGCCGCCTTACGTTCTTCTTCGCTGAGGGTCTCTTCCTCCTTGTTCTCCAGCAGCGAGTCGTGCTCGTGGTACTTGTAGATCTGTGCGGGGCAGAGGGCAGACTGAATCTGTGCAAGTCATACTCATACACATCGGAATACCTATGTTTAACCCGACCAAAAAGATTGGGAATTACTTTATAAAATTGAACAAAGTGCGATATTGGAGTCCTGTATCCAAGGTGTATGCAAGGGACGGATGACGATGCTACAGTTACCTGTGCCTCGTGCTCCCGCAGCATCTCGGCGAACAGCCTGTCCTTGGGCAGGGTGGGCAGAGGCCGCGGCTCCTGGGGCCGAGCCTCGAACTTGTACAGCTCGGCCAGGTCGTTCTCTGCATAGTGTCTGTCTATTTGTTGCTCGTCGATCACTCGCTTGGAGATAGCTTGTTTAGTAACTTGACGCTCGTATATTTTTTCTTCCATTGTTCCCTGTAGATGTGTAATCACTTTAATTTCGAATTCATTCAATGTTTTAAAAAAGTGTCTTGATGTTCTAAGAATAAAAAGATGCTTTAAAAAATGCAAGAAAACTGATATTGGTTTTCTTACTCTGTTGTATTTTTCAAAAGATTTTATAAACACAAATACTCTTCAGCAAAACAAAGAATGTGTAAGATATAATCTGAATCTAAAAACCACTATTTTTAATCAAAAGCAGGGCTTTCATATGTAAGTTGATCTCGTAAGTATATAAGTATAAATGAGCACTGAGCAGTAAACGAGACTCACCATGGCCAAAAACCGGTACACGTAGCAAGGCTTCTTCTGCCCAAACCGGTACACCCTGAATATGCTCTGCACGTCGTGCGACGGGTTCCACGACACGTCGAAGATCACCACGCGGTTGGCGGCCACCAGGTTGATGCCCAGGCCGCCCGCGCGGGTCGAGATGAGGAATAGCCTGCCATTACATAACGTGATTCATTACGTAATGACGCTAAAGTAAAACAACACAGACGAGAACAGATACTCGTAAAAATAGAAGTAGACGATTACCATTTTGAGCTAAAATGCAAAATACTTGATTTTTTAAAAGAATTTATGTATTGTACTTGAATTTCTACTTTAATCGACATCAGTAGGGAAGTGTGTTTACTAACTTGACTACAACTATCACAAAATTGTGCATAACCCCTCGAGGAAAGTGTTTTTGTAACAAGTAACACACAGCAGATTAGTTGCTATGTAAACATTCTATTCATAAAGTAGTCATGTAACTGACCTCGCCCGGGGGTTGTCTTCTCTGTTGAAGTTCTTGCACCAGATGGATCTGTTCTCACAAGACGTGGAGCCGTCCAGCCGGAAGTAATCCACACCCGGTGACCATGAACCTACACAAAATGATCACTACAATAATAACGATCACACTAAACTTGTTTACTTGCATTACAAGCCAGTAGCAGTAGCAGTAGCAGGAAGCTTCCCTGAGTACACACGCCAGACACAGATGTGTACAAGTGTGTAGTGTCACCGCTCCTGTCAGTGTCAATTCGTGCCGGGCAGCACGTGCGCGCTGTTTGTAATAGGTAAAATTTCTTCTCTTCTTTAATATACTTTCATCCTTGTTATACAGTCCACTCTCTTTTATTTCCTCTACCGCGACCTATCGTCGCGATCAAAGTCATATACATATGTCCCTTACACACACTCAAAATAACCTTACTCTAAGAGCTTATGGTATCCCCCTGCAATATGAACTTGAAGCAAATGTGAGGACTTCCTTTTTCAGTTTTTGTGTTTCCGTATCTGCGTGCGTCCTTAGCCTCATAACGTACGGATCATGCAAATACATGAGGAAATCGCGAAACGAACAATGGAAACTAGAATGCACTCGCACTGTACTCACCAACATGTCTGCCCAGTTTGTCGTCGATGCGTCCCTCTTGAGTGGCTTCATCCACTTTACCCAGGAAATGCTCGATCAGGTCTAGTGAGTACAGCGACTGCGAGAATACCAACCTGATGACAACAAAACAGTTCATTACATGTTTATAGGTTACTACAAAAGAAGC
This sequence comes from Anorthoa munda, assembly GCA_945859665.1. NCBI lineage: Eukaryota > Metazoa > Arthropoda > Insecta > Lepidoptera > Noctuidae > Anorthoa > Anorthoa munda. Next base: position 30,339,842 of record OX243910.1, on the reverse strand, counting down.
AAAAAGATCAAGCCATAAAGCAGCCGATCGAGAGATCCAACCCAGCATTTTCACTAGTAGGTACCGTAAACGTCGTGATGATGTCAATTAAATTAATGAACAAATTCTCTTCTCACGACAACAAGCTATAAAAGAGTATAATTATTGGCAAAACATCCCCCGTCTGCATGTTTGTAGCGCAGCTGACTCACCAGATAGCGACGGACGAACGCTTAGTAAAACAAGACAGTCGACAAATGCGAAGGCTCTTTTATTGCAGGTCAGAATGTACCTGGGAGCTGAGAGCTCAGAGCTCAGAGCTCACAGCTGGCTCCTGACTACATAGAGAAGTAACAGTAACTCACAGCTTGTCCCCGATGGCCTCGCACTGGCGCAGGATGTCGAACAGCAGCACCAGCTTGTGCGAGTTGCGCATGTCGTCCAGTTCCTCTTCGTCCACCAACTTGATCCACCACTCGGTAGGGTTCTCGTTACGAGTTTCTACTACCTCGGCGATGTCTTCGTCGACGTCGTCGCCATCCACTGGTGAATAAACGAAATTATAATACCAATATAAAATTCTACATTAGGTACGAACCCTAAATGTGCGAAGTCCGACACGCACACGCACACGCACACGCACACGCAGCAGGCGCAGGCCGGGTTTTTTAGATTTTCGCTCCGAATCTACGTCAATGTGCCTTGACGTTAATAATAAAGATTTTTTGGGCTACGATCAGCGGTGCATATGGATGTAACAGATCAACAGGTAACCTCTGGCGTTAAGTACACAAGCTGCACAATATTAGGGTTAAGCTACAAATAATAAAAGCTTGTTGGCAGTACCGTTAGCTGGGTTGGCCCGCGTGCCGCGCCTGGGGCCGAGCTTGGAGTCCTTGTCTTTATCTTTGTCCTTATCTTTATCCTTATCTTTGTCCTTACTCTTGCCCTTCTTGGCTTTGTTCTTCTTCTTGCTCTTTTTGCGGCTATCATCGCTCGCGTCTGACATGTCATCTGACGACTCTTCTGTTGAAGTTTCCTGTGTAACAATGATTATTTTATTAAGATAAAAATAGGTGGTTTAGTTTGACTTGTGGCTTATGTGTTAACCGCGTGTGTATTTCGAGTGCTCTGTACATTTCTAAGTCGTTACAAAACCATGTATTTGTGATACATAGCACGAGATTTCAGTGCACTAGAAAATAGCCTATTAGTTTATTTGTTGTGCATGGTTTCATGACCTTTTGACTCCATTGACATATGCAGTCAGATAAGCGGAACCATACAGCTTATGTGCATTGTCAAGACCCTCAGAGAAGAAGAAATATTCTCGACGAGACCAGAATTCACGAGACAAACATTACACTGCCATCATAAAAAGTGGTTTAGTGGACTAAACCTGATACACTTCCCAAAAATATTATCTTATTATATCATAATAATTCCGAAGCCACATCGTCCCATCACAAAAGAAGCGTAAAGAACAGTTTGTTCCACGTACAGAGCTTTGTTGGCGCGCGCCCAAAACACAATTCCTGCACACACCGTGGTTTGAAATGATAAATTATATCTATTTTATGGTTCATTCATATTCCCGTCTTCTAGGGATTGTTTAGGCTAAACTCACAGCCAGATAACAAGAAAATAAAAGTCGTTAACACCAGTCTGCCAATGTACCAATATCTCAAAACGATACGAAAAAACGTAAAGGCAGTGACACTAACACGATCAAAACAAAAATATCGCAGTAAGGGGCGTCCGTGACCCTTTCACTTGGCATTCAGTAATGAGTTAATATCTCATAAATGCGTGGACCAATTTACATGATATAAACGGATAAAATGGTTCTTCGCCTATACCTTTCATTTGATACCAAAATTATCAAAATATCTCCATAAACAATGATTTCAAGTTAAGATATTATACTTTTTGGTACGAGTTAAATCAAAGAACTTAATTTTTTTATTATCTGACGGAGACTATACAAAGAAGTACAAGCACAAGTACTAGACTAGATAAGAGTATTCCGTATAGCGCAACTTACATCTGGAGTAGAGTCATCGTCGATAAAGTCTACTAATGATCCTTCTGAGTCTTCTTCTTCTCGCTCCCTCTGAAACAAGTATTATTCTCATTCAAAACATTAAGAGAGAAATATTCTCAATGATATTCCTAATATACTTTTACTCAAATACAGTGGCTGACTAAATGGAATTTAATTATTTTCAACGAAAACATGATGTGTTGTGTACCTTTTTCTGTTGCATAATCTCGTATCTCTCAGAGTTATACTTGAGAACAAGTGGGTGCGTCCATATTCTCTGTAGCGACTGGAAGTCAGGAAACAGGAACCCTGAAGACTTGCCCGGTAGTGGCCTGCACAAATGAAATAAAACTTACAACAAAATAATCAGCAGCTGAATTTGATTTGTTCTCACTAGAGATATTACTTTATGCACATTGGTAGCACATTGATCAACAACCTAAAGTGGAAGCTTGCGTGGTGTGGACGTGTGGACACGATACAAAAGACAGAAAAACAAGCGCCGGTGTCAGTTGCCGTTCTTGGATGATGTTTCTCTCTTTATTATTGCTTTTTTTTAACACGCTTTTATTAGCTTAGTATGTATGAATCTATGTATCAATGTAAAGGAATCTTTGAACGTGATTTTCACCCCCTTCAAAACGTCGGCTTAATTTGAAACTTTGCACACTTATCAAGGACCGATAACAATGCAATAATTTAAATAGTTTATCCCATTATCCTTACCAGGATCTTCAGGATTAGTCAGTGTCTTTCTGCCAAGTACCAAGGCGCGGTTATATCCGAAGACGCGGTAGTCCCTTGCGCCAAGTACACGTACACGTATTAAACAAATGCTCCAGACAGGGAGCCGGAGAAACAGCTATCAGATCCAGGGAAGGCAGTAGACACGCTAATTACCAAATTCCATCACAGTGAGGTAGTTGCATTAATAAATTGTCAAAGAAAAACAAATAAACTCGCTTTAATGGTAAATTAAACCAAATCGTAAAAAATAAGTAATAGTTTAAAAAAACTAAATGTACAAAGTCCTCATCTTCCAGTCCCTCGGGAATATGTACAAGGTACAGTTCATTGATGTCAATCGCGCGCGCAGTCAGCAGTTCCACGCTGACCCAAATATTTAGTTTTAGTATTAAAATCATTATAAAGTTAGTTAACGATCGGTCACCAACCAAGCCGCGTTTGCTCATACCATTAACCATTACCATTTTACCAAACCAATATACCATAATTTAACCATACGTGTTTTACTATTTATTTGTTGGGTTTACGCCCAACACTAAAAAACACGCTTTAACAGAAAACCAAACCAAAAAGTAAAAAATTCAATAAATTTAAATTACGAATAGTGTAATGTAAATGTAAATAAAAAAAGTTAATTTAAAAGATCTAAAAACCCGACTGCTTTAAAAGCGAACTAAAAAGACTTAAACAAGGAGAAAATCATGCTGTGCTGTCGGAGGATACTCGCGAGCTGGCTGACGAAAACCAGATGTTATAGCTCAGATACATATTTGTAATATTAATAAAGAAAATTCTCATTTGTTTTTTTTTTTAATGTAGTCATTTGTTTGCTTCGTGTCGGAACGTGTTCTCGAAAATGAAGAAAAACGAAGTGCGAGCCGTTATTAAATAACTCTGTTTAAAAACTTAACGACGCAAGAGATTCATTGCGATTTGGAGGCAACATTAGGAGAGTCTGCTCCGCCGTATTCCACTGTCGCAAGGTGGGCTTCTCAATTTCGAGTAGGGAGAACGAGCACGGAAGACGAACATCGTTGCGGCCGTCCATCGACGTCAGTCACCCAAGAAAATGTTGCGAAAGTCGAGAAAATTGTATTGAGCGATCGAAGAATTACCATCCGATACTTAATTCAAGAAACGGGCATTTCATATGGAAGTATTCAACAATCTTTGAATATGAGAAAAGTCTCCGCAAGATGGGTGCCTAGAATGTTAACCGACAGTCAGAAACAAAATCGACTTGACATTTCGAAGATATTGTTGGACAAGTTTCAAGAAGATTCTGAAAACTTATTGTCTCGTTTCGTAACAATGAAGCAATCTTCGCAATGGAAACGGCCATCATCACCGACCCCAAACAAGTTTCGTGTCGTGGCATCGGCTGGCAAGGTTATGGCCTCAATATTTTGGGACTCAGAAGGGATATTGTTGATTGATTACCTGGAGTGTGGAACCACTATTACAGGCCAATATTATGCAGCTTTAATGCCCAAGTTGAGGAATGCCATCAAAGAGAAAAGGAGAGGGAAACTTCGAAGGGGCGTGCTGTTTCATCACCACAACGCACCCGCGCACAGGGCGGCACTCGGCAGTTGCGATGGCTACCATTCAGCAAGCTGGCTTCGAATTGGTTGACCACCCCCCTTATTCACCAGATCTGGCGGCTAGCGATATTTATCTGTTCCCCAAATTGAAAAAATACTTAAGGGGAAACAGGTACGAAGACGATAACGAGGTGATGGACGCCGTGGAGAGCTTTTTGCAGGACGAAAACAAAACTTTTTTTCTGAAAGGGATTCATTGATCGGGACTGTAAATATCTTAAAAAGTACCCTACGCTTTTTTACATTTACTTACTATTCTTAATTTAAATTGATTGAAAATTATTTTTACAATGCATGTCCTCGAAAAGAACGTTTTCCAAGCAGCCAAACTGTGCGGAAAGTGTCACTTTTATTCACTAGTGCTTTTTACTTTTCTGAATTTTTTTATTTTTAACTCCAACGTCAGCCCGACGCATAGAGTTTTTATTATTTGAGAAATGTTTTAAAAATTAGTTAAGTACAGATTATCATTCATATAAAAGGTAAAATAAAACGAATACTTCATTTCAGGCGTTTTTAATTACTCTAGATTTAGATTTTGATCAATAAATTAATTTTAAATATTCATTAAATATGTTTGGCAGAACGTATTTTACTCGTGCCTTTTTGCGTTACGACGTGACAGCTATACCGTCACCGTATACCTCACCGTCTCACTCGCTTCGCTCGCTCGTGAATAAAAATGCCACTCATCGGAAATCACCTACCTTCCGCACTTGTAGCATAAAATAACTATTTACTTTTTAGTTTGCTTTTCTGTTAAAGCGTGTTTTTAAGTTTTTTTTGAACTATTATTTATTTTGTGTGCTCTAGTGGCTTGTGTCGAATAAATGTGTTTTCTTTCTTTATGTATTTTGCAGAGTTGAGAAGTGTACGTAAAGACATGAGTCGTGATATTAGGTACACTTGTCAACGCCTAAAATGTTTGAAGTAGGCTCTTACCTTCTAGAATAGTTATCCAGATAGTGCTGGTACAGCTTGACCTGTACGTCCGACAGAGTAATGAACAGCACGAACTCGTGCTTGGGAGGCAGGAAGGGCGCCAGCACCCCGTAGTCCCTCCGCTGGAAGTGACAACGTTATACTCGTATATATTGTGATGTGGAACATATTGGTGATTGAAATATGCAAGCAGGTCAAGGCTGCTTCACCAGTAAACATGTGCAAAGCTACATAACTGAGAATGTATAAGATATCAACCAATAGGAACAAGTGATTTTCAAGCTTGGGCGTTTGGTCTGGTGAAAAGGATATGATAATATTAAATTTTTTATTTCTTCCATAATAAACATTACAGACATTGTTACACTTACGGTACATGATATAGTTTAGTTTACTGCGGGCACAGATAATATAATACAGATGCCTCATGCATCTGTATTATATTATCTGTGTGTATCACCAAATAACCCATACAAAGAAATCGTGCCGACGTAGCTAGCGATTTTTGTCTGATTACGATGATTATTTTTGTAAGTACTTCGATCGGGTTCGGTTCCGTTCCACGGCTAAAAAGATGGTGTTAGTAGAGACTTGCAAGTAAAAGGGTTTTCTCGGTTTGTGACAATTTTTTCTTTAAATACAGTGCCGATTTGTTTTATAGTATATTTTCGCAAGTTTTAACAGATACATTGTACCAAAATGTGTTACAATACAAATTAAGAAAATCGAATGGCATGCCTCAGAAATTTAAAACCGCCATCTATTGGAACCAATTTTAAATGATCCGTTCAAATAATCTTTGAAATGTTAATTAAAAGCCCAATATGCCATACTTTCGTGCTTAGAAGAGTTGATAATAAAAAAAGTTAATTAAAACAATAAAAAAACCCGACTGCTTAAAAAGCAAACTAAAAAGACGTAAACAAGAAGAAAATCATGCTGTGCAGTCGGAGGATACATCTGGTTTTGGTCCGCGAATATGTCGGCCAACGCGTTTGGTCTCTAGAAAGCCACATATGAACAAACATACATACATACATACATATATACATACATACATATATACATACATACATACATAGACTGATAAACACATTACCCTCCTTCGGCAGTCGGGTAAAAAAGACAATATTTTTTTTTATGGTAAATTCTAGAACATGTTAATTTTACGCACAATTCAATAACGAACCGATGCATATCGCGCCATCTAGTGACATTTATTTGAACCAAATGTTATCTGTTAGCGCTGGGACCTCGTGCTTTGAGAGACTGGTGCCTAAGCTAGGCTTTAAGGGCCTGTGTTCAGGTCACCAGGTCTCCACCCTCTAGCAGATACATGCTAGGCGACTTACAGTCACACAATGATCCTTATTTATACCTGAACAGCTCCATCCAACATTTTGTGCAGCACATGGGAGCGTCTCTTCATGACCTTGATGTCACCTTCCGTAGAGTCAGTGTACTGACCGTTGGTGATGGGGTTCACTGATACATGCTAGGCCACTTACACAGTCACACAATGATCCTTATTCATACCTGAACAGCTCCATCCAACATTTTGTGCAGCACATGGGAGCGTCTCTTCATGACCTTGATGTCACCTTCCGTAGAGTCAGTGTACTGACCGTTGGTGATGGGGTTCACTGATACATGCTAGGCCACTTACACAGTCACACAATGATCCTTATTCATACCTGAACAGCTCCATCCAACATTTTGTGCAGCACATGGGAGCGTCTCTTCATGACCTTGATGTCACCTTCCGTAGAGTCAGTGTACTGACCGTTGGTGATGGGGTTCACTGATACATGCTAGGCCACTTACACAGTCACACAATGATCCTTATTCATACCTGAACAGCTCCATCCAACATTTTGTGCAGCACATGGGAGCGTCTCTTCATGACCTTGATGTCACCTTCCGTAGAGTCAGTGTACTGACCGTTGGTGATGGGGTTCACTGATACATGCTAGGCCACTTACACAGTCACACAATGATCCTTATTCATACCTGAACAGCTCCATCCAACATTTTGTGCAGCACATGGGAGCGTCTCTTCATGACCTTGATGTCACCTTCCGTAGAGTCAGTGTACTGACCGTTGGTGATGGGGTTCACTGATACATGCTAGGCCACTTACACAGTCACACAATGATCCTTATTCATACCTGAACAGCTCCATCCAACATTTTGTGCAGCACATGGGAGCGTCTCTTCATGACCTTGATGTCACCTTCCGTAGAGTCAGTGTACTGACCGTTGGTGATGGGGTTCACGAAACGATTCAAGTACTCGTTGTACTTGCCCAGTAGGTTCGGCTTCACAAATTGTACCATGCAGTAGTCTGGTGACAAGATATACAATATACAAATTATACTGTGAAGAAAACATTAAACATAGTTTTTTTTGGCGATGCTAGAGTAGTAATGCATGCAAGAAACTGCTTCGTGATTGAATGGCTTTAGAATCATTGCAATGTTGCAGTGTCTTTTATTCGAAAATACGAAACTAAAAAGCAGATGCATTATGGTGGGCATAAAGGGCTGGAGGGTTCTAGGGTCACTGCCGTGTCAAGCCAAGACGAGCCAAATAGATATTTCTCTGAGAGTTTCAAAGGCCCTTTACTGCTGGTAAAATAGATACGTTGAAAATATGCAACAGCCGGTTACCTATCATAAGGTCGAAAAACATTTGACCGAATTTAATTTCACCTAAAACTTTTCAACTATTATCGTTACGTTATTTTTTACTTCATCGAAGTCACGTCTGCCACTGTCTCAGTTGACCTATTATCAATTCGATATTTTTCGTTACTCCGACGTTTCACTTGATCGAAAAACTTTTTACCGAAATTACACTTAGCCGAAATAACATTTGTCCGAAATATTTATTTTTAAACGCATATCAAAATACTAAGTGAGAGGGAAACATTGGGCGAATACAAATGTTTAAAAGAGAGAATTGAAAAAAAAAATGTCTATTTCTGTCTGCAGGGTCTAAAGTAACCTAACACGAAGGGGATGACCTAGCCGTGTCTGGGTGCCCTAAATTCCCGAGCTCGCTTCGCTCGCTCTTGGACAAATTCTTTGAAATAATTGATTAATAAAAATGTCTAATGCATGACAGCTATTAATAAATCATTTGCATGAAAATTCGAAATAAATACGTAAACACAGACAAGACAGCGTGAAGGTTTGCAGCGATTCGTTTCTGTCACTTTATTTTGTAGCACAACATATTGACTTTTTATGACACTTATTTCAATTCAAATTGAAAATGCTACCAAGTTACCGGCTATACATTTGTGTCTAAATAATATTCCCTAAAATGTTGTTTCGGATTGGTAAAAATATGGCAAATGAAAAAAGTTCAAAAGTTGCTTCGGCCAAAAGAAAAAAGTTATTTTGTAAATCGGCGAAATGTAGTTCGGTAAAATAATACTTGTGGCAATTGATACTTCGATGATCTGAAATTATGTCAAATAATGCATATCTATAAAAGCGAAAGGTGACTGACTGACTCACTGACTGATCAATCAACGCACAGCCGAAACTGCTAAGCCTAGAAGCATGCAATTTGGCAGAAAGGTTCCTCAAGTGACGTAAGTGTGCACTAAGAAAGGATTTTTGGAAATTCCATCCCTAAGGGGGTAAAAAGGGGGTTGATAGTTTGTATGAAAAATCTAAATCCTGCGGCCAAAATTCATGAAACTTAGCACAAATAGTATTTTAAGTAAATGATAATGATTGACATTATTTGTTTTTCGAAACTACCCCGAAATGATGATTTAGGAGGTGTTGAAGTTTGTATGGAAAATCTGATTTCTTGGGTCAATAAACTTGAAACATGCCACAAATACTAACCTAAATGAATAATAAAGGTTGTTATTAATATTTTTTGAAACTACTCCCAAAAGATGATTTAGGGGGTGTTAAAGTACTTTAGAAATATCTTATTTCTTGGGTTAATAAATTTTAAAATTGACATAAATACCCATCCTAAGTGAACTATAAAGGTTGGCATTATTAGTTTTACTTATCTACTCCCAAAATACGATTTAGGGGGTGTTAAAGTGTTTTTGAAGATTCTTATTTGTTAGGTTAATAAATTTTAAACCTGGCACAACTATCAACCTAAGGAAACAATAAAGGTTGTCATTTTAAGTTTCTCGAAACTGCTTCAAGCTAAGAATCTTACTGGATCGCGCCTTAGTGTTCTCCTAGAACCCTACGTCAAAAACGAAACCCTGGTTTCGTGTTTGATGTAGGGTTCTAGGGGAGCACTAAGGCGCGATTTTGCGGCCATTCAACCTTTCAGGAGGTGAAAAGGGTCAAAATTATTTTGTATGTAAAATAGAATTCCTTGGGGATAAAGTTGATAATCAAAATTTACATAAAACATTTTAAAAACTCCCTCCCAGATAGGGTTAGCGATAAAGTGTTAAAGTTTTTTTTTTGAGGAACCTCACTGCGCAATCTGACTAACATAAACGATAAATAAAAAAGAGAAGAAAATAGTGAATACCATATTTAGGTTGTTCAAAACTCGACCCTCAACGGGGCAAAGTGTTGATAAGTTTTTAGGGGAGGATTTTACTTTGTGGCGGTAACCTAAATGTATTATTCTTTAAGTCAAATAACGAATCGTCCCAATCCAATAAACCCTGTTTATCAACGATACCCAGTTTTTTATTGTTTTAATAACAGCTTATTTTTAGTCGCCTTCACTAACTGCATATAAGAAAATCATTTATAGGATAAACGAAATCACGCGAACGAAGTCGCGGGCGGAGTGCTAGTAGCAAATAAGAGTAAAATGAAATTCGACCAAAAAAGATTCGGAAAAGTGATCGGTTCCCCCAACAGCCTGAGCTACAAAAGTATGTTCCTCTACATTTTTCTAAAAAGAACAAAGTTGAAAAACTCACATTCTTTCAAATTATTCTGTAGCGGTGTGCCAGTGAGTACAATGCGGCGTTGTGTCTTCACTCTGTTCATAGATTGCGATAGACTGGTCTTCTCGTTCTTCAGCAGATGTCCTTCGTCGCACACCACCAAGTCGGGACCTGTATTGAAAGCAAAAACATATTTATAAAATAACGTTTATCTACACTGCGTTTTATCTTTCATATCCCTTTAGTTGTATTTGGGCATATTCATGTGAAGTATTACAAGGACGTAACACAACTTCGAGTACATTGCCGCCTGGCACTATCCACTGGACACTGGATACATCAGAGGAACGAATCCTTCGCCCTATATGCGAGGATATAAGAATGATATAAAAATGTTTGACATATTGATCTAAGCAAGATAAAGGCTGTCAGTACCATCTTCTGCGTGCATATCTGAAAGAAAGATTTACACTTTGACAGTGCATGAGCACTATCCTCGGCCACCAGTGGTCAACAAATAGCTGAAAGATCCACAATACTCTCTTGTAAGCTGTGCAGCATCTTCTTCTAGTTATCAGCAGTCAGGTTACCAAACATCACACAGCCACCAACCAAACAAGAACAACAAACAACCAAAGAATCAAGGCCTACTACTTGCACTGATCACAGAGGCCAGTCATGGCTGAATGTAACAGCATGTCACACTGACCTGGGTCCACGAGGCTCTCCTGGAAGCTGCGCAGCATCTTCTTCTTGAACTTCTTGTTGTTCTCGGCGGACAGGTTGCGGAACATCTCGTAGCCGAGCACACACACGCCGCCGTCATCGAACCACTGCTGCAGCTGCAAGTAACAGCATGTCACACTGACCTGGGTCCACGAGGCTCTCCTGGAAGCTGCGCAGCATCTTCTTCTTGAACTTCTTGTTGTTCTCGGCGGACAGGTTGCGGAACATCTCGTAGCCGAGCACACACACGCCGCCGTCATCGAACCACTGCTGCAGCTGCAAGTAACAGCATGTCACACTGACCTGGGTCCACGAGGCTCTCCTGGAAGCTGCGCAGCATCTTCTTCTTGAACTTCTTGTTGTTCTCGGCGGACAGGTTGCGGAACATCTCGTAGCCGAGCACACACACGCCGCCGTCATCGAACCACTGCTGCAGCTGCAAGTAACAGCATGTCACACTGACCTGGGTCCACGAGGCTCTCCTGGAAGCTGCGCAGCATCTTCTTCTTGAACTTCTTGTTGTTCTCGGCGGACAGGTTGCGGAACATCTCGTAGCCGAGCACACACACGCCGCCGTCATCGAACCACTGCTGCAGCTGCAAGTAACAGCATGTCACACTGACCTGGGTCCACGAGGCTCTCCTGGAAGCTGCGCAGCATCTTCTTCTTGAACTTCTTGTTGTTCTCGGCGGACAGGTTGCGGAACATCTCGTAGCCGAGCACACACACGCCGCCGCCATCGAACCACTGCTGCAGCTGCAAGTAACAGCATGTCACACTGACCTGGGTCCACGAGGCTCTCCTGGAAGCTGCGCAGCATCTTCTTCTTGAACTTCTTGTTGTTCTCGGCGGACAGGTTGCGGAACATCTCGTAGCCGAGCACACACACGCCGCCGCCATCGAACCACTGCTGCAGCTGCAAGTAACAGCATGTCACACTGACCTGGGTCCACGAGGCTCTCCTGGAAGCTGCGCAGCATCTTCTTCTTGAACTTCTTGTTGTTCTCGGCGGACAGGTTGCGGAACATCTCGTAGCCGAGCACACACACGCCGCCGCCATCGAACCACTGCTGCAGCTGCAAGTAACAGCATGTCACACTGACCTGGGTCCACGAGGCTCTCCTGGAAGCTGCGCAGCATCTTCTTCTTGAACTTCTTGTTGTTCTCGGCGGACAGGTTGCGGAACATCTCGTAGCCGAGCACACACACGCCGCCGCCATCGAACCACTGCTGCAGCTGGAACGCGCGCTCGGAGTTCTGCTTGTACCTGACACATTTAACGGTGAGTTGTTAACACAACAATACACATCATTATAACGCACAGTAAGGTGGCAATACCACCACGGCTACTCATTACGGTTAGGACCTAGGGAGGGACTTGTTAAAGTCCCGGCAACCCGTACAAATTTATTAAAGTTTGCACCAGTGATTCGTGCAGTAAGAATACTTAATACATCTCTCTGCATTTGGACATATTTTCTTGCTCTTTGGTGGAATTCCAGAGGGTGACACTTAGTGTGTTGTACACTGTGTAAATTGTGCTTCTACACAGACCCCAATTAGCAATTTATGACTACTTTTGTTAGCTTGGCTCTTACCTGTTAAAACAAATGTATGTGTTAAGTTAATGAATAAATAAATAAAATAAAAAATATTTTCTTGTTTCATACTTTTTTGTTGGATTGTTTTTTAAATCATAATCACATGAGCTGCATGGGGTTATCTCATGTGATTATGATTAAAAAAGTTCAACTGATAACAGACTTAAAGATGTTTTATTTCTATTCGATAGCCAGTCACATCTGTGAAGATTGTATTGAAACATTTTAAAAGTAAAATTCAGACCATTCCGTTTACTCTCTCGTGTTGCTACTTGAACTTGAATTTCCATAGCATCATACACATGATGTGATACAACACAAGGTCGAGTAGTTTCATCAATGCATTTGGATTCAATGACCACCCCCTTGTCAGCTCTTACTTCATAGGATAGCTAAGTATACGCCTATCTTCAGATTGATCAAGTATTTCCTAGGAGATCTAGAGGCTTTCTTACTGGCAGACAGTTTATTGATCATCAATAAGCAAAAAGTTTAGGTACATGTTTATTGGAATCGCCATGCGATTTATGAGCGAAAAAAACCAAGAATATGATATTATTAAAAACGGTGAAGGAAAACATCGTGAGGAAACCGCCATGTCCTACAATTCGAAGACATGTGACATCCACAAACCCGCACTGCGCGCTTGGTGGATTAAGGCCCATTCCCTCTCAAAGAGAGAAAGCCTATGTCCCAGCAGTGGGACACGTTAAAAGGCTGATGATTACATTATGGAAAAAAAATATTAAACAATTTAGATTAGACGACCGTGTGACCAAAATATTGAATTTTAGGAAGCAAAACTGGTTTTCTTCGTTCAGCGGTATTAAAACCAGCACTGTACAAGTTGACTGTATTCTCTAGAAACTCCGTACAGAATCTCTACAGTACAGTACAGGCATCTATTTTATCTTCTTTCAACATACAAGATTGGATGGCTGTATGTTTTTTACTCAATCACGCAAGAACGGCTGAACGGATCTGGATGAAATTTGGCAGTGATAGATTATAGTCTGGAATAGCACACAGGCTCGGTATAATGTTCCCTTGGGATAAGAAAACACCTTTCACGCGGGCGAAGCCGCTGGCAGAAGCTAGTAAATAATATTTTATAATAGTTGCTTACCTCGACAACTCATACACATCAACTTCGAACTCGGAATGGGCGTGTTTGAGCCACATCTTGAACTCGTTGACCCAGTTGAGTACGGTGGACAGCGGACACACCACCAGCACTCGGTTCACGCCCGTCAGAGAGCCGTGGATCAGCAGCGTGTGAGTTAGCGATATTACCTGGAACAATTTGCATGTTAACATAATAGATAAGGGGCTTACCATCAGGTGAGATAGTGGTCAAGCGCGAGCCTATAATAGATAAAAAAAAAAATAGGTAACATCGTGCCTGTAAACCCCGAAGGGGTATGCAGAACTTTAAGTAAAATAATTTCGCTAGTTACAGGATTCAAACATAACTGGCGAAGTTTATTTTTTTTTCCCATAACTGGATACAAAGGACATGGCTAAATAAAGTATGGACGACTGCCCTAGCAATGTATAAACATTTTAACAAGTAATATGTAATGCTGAATAGCTGAATATTAGTATTTCATATGAAAAAAGTTACATGAACTTTTTATGTAGTCACAATCCTGAAAATAAAATCGTAGAAACTCCTACATTAATAGGTATACAAACTTGTAAAAGAATGAGATTTTGCTATGATACTTTTTTAATTTAATTTATTTTTAATTTATTAAGGCGTTTAGAGGAGCTCGTGGCTTAATAATAACAGCCGCACAGGTTCAAGGTTAAGCAACGCTAGCCGAGGTCATTCCGTGGTTCCATCGTGTACCATCTTTACATAGCGAGTTTCCTTCGTGCCTTGGCAAGCGTTCCACTTAAACTTACTTGTAAAGTTTTCCCTAGCCCCATGCAGTGAGCGAGGATGCAGCCGGATCCCTTGTCTTTCTTGATTCTAACGCTCTCAAAGCGTTCCAGATAAACTTATTTGTAAAGTTTTCCCGAGCCCCATGCAGTGAGCGAGGATGCAGCCAGATCCCTTGTCTTTCTTGATTCTAACGCTCTCAAAGCGTTCCAGATAAACTTACTTGTAAAGTTTTCCCGAGCCCCATGCAGTGAGCGAGGATGCAGCCAGATCCCTTGTCTTTCTTGATTCTAACGCTCTCAAAGCGTTCCAGATAAACTTACTTGTAAAGTTTTCCCGAGCCCCATGCAGTGAGCGAGGATGCAGCCAGATCCCTTGTCTTTCTTGATTCTAACGCTCTCAAAGCGTTCCAGATAAACTTACTTGTAAAGTTTTCCCGAGCCCCATGCAGTGAGCGAGGATGCAGCCGGATCCCTTGTCTTTCTTGATTCTAACGCTCTCAAAGCGCTCCACATAAACTTACTTGTAAAAAATGCCCGAGCCTCATGCAGTGAGCGAGGATGCAGCCGAATCCCTTGTCTTTCTTGATTCTAACACTCTCAAAGCGTTCCACATAAACTTACTTGTAAAGTTTTCCCGAGCCCCATGCAGTGAGCAAGGATGCAGCCGGATCCCTTGTCTTTCTTGATTCGCCTCACGCTCTCAAAGCAAGCGTTCCACATAAACTTTATGCCGTTTGCCTAAAAAAAATAAGTTATTTAATATTTAGCAAAAAGCTCGTCGACTCTTCACGTGACCTTTTCTTTGGCCAGAGAATCAGCATTGCCATTCAACGTAGCAATGCTGCCAGCGTTCTGGGCACGTTTCCGATTGGCACCGATGTGGTGTCCATATCGCTAATGGCTACAACACAGTTTCACACTAATGTAGCTGTTAACGATCACAAATACTCTGTAATCTTGTTTAATGTTATAATAAAATATTTGATTTGATTTGATATACTTATGGACATTTCGAATGGAATATGGCGTTAACATTTATTTTCGAAATTCTAAACAATAACGAACAAAAAACATAATAGACATCCATTCTATTATTTTTATTTATTTATTTTTATTTAACCACTAGCTGACCCGGCAAACTTATTTTGCCATAAAAACATCAAACATTCATCTACCCTACCTACCCTACCCTACCTACATACCCTACCCTACCTACCCTACCCTACTTACCCTACCCTACCCTAAACGGAATAAAAATATGTCCTTCTCCTGGTTCTTAGCTATCTCCCTACCAATTTTATAAGTTAGTAATGTTTCAAAATTTCTGAACATGTTGCAATGATATGACAAGTGCCAAAGAAATATTTTCTGCACTGATTCTAAACGACGTTTATGTATTTCGTAGAATGGAGTCCAAACTATGCTGCAATATTCTAAGCCTGAGCTGACTATTGAGTTAAAGATTGCAATTTTAGTTGAGGCGCGTTTAAAATCTTTACAGTTACGCAGAATGAAACCCAACATCTTAAACCCTTTAGTGGCGATTTTAACAACGTGAATATTAAACCGAAGCTTATTGTCCATATAATATAATAATAATAATTTATTTATTTTCAGACACAGTAGTCCATAATCTCATTACATTCATGCATTACATTAAAAATAAAAATAATAAATGAATATCAATTCAAAATTAAAATAAAATAAAATGTCATTCATCATTTCAGACTTAAAAAATACTGAATACATTAAAAAATTAAATCTATCAAAGCCAAAATTAAATTGTCAGCAACACTGTCATAACGATATTAAAACATGTCATGTCACAAAAGTATAAAAAATTAAATGTCAGGGTAATAAAAATTGATAAAATAAAATAATAAAATTTAAAGGAATTAAAAAATGTCTAAAAGAAAAATAATAATAATAAAATACATTTAAGGTTCACCTGCCCCACGCCCGATACACGGGTACATGTAATATAAACACTCAAATCACGAATTACTTCTTTCTCGGAAATAATTTGGTCATTAATTTTATAATTACGAAAATACGGTCCATTTTTCTAGAAAAATGCACGTGATTGCATTTGTCAGCATGTTATTGTTCAAACACCATTGGGAAAAACGGTTTAAGTCTTCTTGGAGTTTATATGGATCCTGATTGGACTCTATTCGTTTTGTAATTTTTAGATCATCCGCGTATAAATATATGTTTGAGTGTACAAAACAAGACGCTATGTCGTTTCTGAATATATTGAAAAACAACGGGCCCAGATGCGAGCCTTGGGGTTCTCCTGAGGGTGGCGGAAACAGGTTTGACGATTAACCTTTGACCACAACCTTAGATGTGCGTTTAACAAGTTAAGACTCACACCACTGCAATAAGTTGCCTGCAATTCCGATTTTGTGTAATTTATTAACTAACATTTTGTGATCCACTTTGTCAAACGCCTTGCTAAAATTAGTGTAGATTACATCTACAGGTGATCCACGGTCTACGGCGTCGGCTAAATCCGATATTAAGCACGCAAGATTGGTTCCAGTAGAACGGCCTTTCATGAAGCCGTGTTATTCAGGCATCAATATTTGTTTCACATGCCACGAAAGTCTAGGGTATACCAAAGCTTCGAACACATTGCCAAAAATAGACAAAATAGATACTGGTATATAGTTATTCGCGGCGGGCTTGGCACCAGACTTAAAAATCGGTACTACTCGTGCTTCTTTCCAAGTCTTCGGAAAACAACCTGTGCTTAATGATTTATTATAAATCATAGAGAGAGGTTGGCCCAAATAGTCACAACATATTATTATTGCAAAAATGGAAGGCAGTCCGTCGGTCCTGGCCCTTTATTAGGGTCAAGTCTCTTTAAAGCTTTAATTACAGAATCCGTGGTTAGTGTCATATAGACGATTGATGGATTTTGTGAAATACGATAGCAGCGGCTATAAAGGTGGAAAAAGAGATACATTGAAGAAAAGGAAATCCTGTAGACTGCTAATAAATTGGGTTAAAAGCTGCTGATTGGTCTAGACCAAGTATGACGTGCTTTGCAACTCAAACATATTTTAGGACCTTTATAAAATAAAATAAAATCACACTTCCTACTAATATTATAAATGCGAAAGTTTGTGAGGATGGATGGATGTATGTATGTTACTCTTTCACGCAAAAACTACTGAACGGATCTGGATGAAATTTGGCACAGAGATAGATTATTGTCTGGAATAGCACATAGGATACTTTTTATCCCGGGAATATGTTCCCTTGGGATAATTTTCGTCATTCATTCGGGCGAAGCCGCCGGTAGAAGCTAGTCCATTGATAATGCTAAAACAATCTCTATGCTTTGAAAATTAAGGTATACCTGATGGGGTTTCAGCTTCTTCACAAGTCCTCTGTCGACCTCGATCAGGGGTTCTTTAGTTTCAGGATCGAAGTCCAATATCACCTTCTCCAAAGTAACCTCGTCGGGTTTACCAGATTCGTCAAATTCTAAGTTATTGTACTGGAAAAGTAAATAATGAAATCATTACCATCTTGTTCCATAACATTTCGCGATGCTACACATAACGCGGCCGAACTTATGGCTCTTAGCACAAATATGACTAAGATCTACAAAAATACAGTAATCCCTAATCTTTTGTGCCGGGCTGAACGTAGGCTTTCGGATGCGCATGGCATGGTGCTGCCAATTTTGTATGAGATTTACTACTGCGCAGCCATTGTAGTCAACTACAAACCGGCCAAAATAATTGGGGATTACTGTACACACTCGAGTCCCACAACAAAATTTAAAACAGTTTATGATGTTTACCGCGGCCCTGGCACATGAAGGAACACGGGTGCGTTTTAGTCAGTAAAAGTCTGACACGCCCTTCCGCTTCACCCAGAGCGGGAGAATTCATTGGATGATAGCCCACAACAAAAAACAAAAAAAAAACACTAACCAATTTCTGTCTCTCTATGATACGAGCTACCCTCTCTTTTTCTTCACGTGCCGCCTTTTTCGTGGCTTCCTCGAGCTGATTTTTGCCCATGACCTGCAATCAAACATTATTATTAACAGCTATTATAATCAAGATACATATTATTTATGTGTTGAGAAAAACAAATCTATTTTTAACCGGCTCCAAAAAAAAGAGGGACTTACCTTTCGTATATTCTTCCTTCCATGTTTATTTCTACCTTCATTTTCAGTGTCAGACCCAGAACCATCACTGTCTCTCACAGATTTAATACGTTTGCGTTTCTTTGTGCTATAAATAAAACAAACACCAGTTAAAATTACTCTCAAGAGATGGAAGAGATTGGTGCAACATAAATAAGGCTCTAGACAGACGGACTGCATTTAAACTGCATCATCGATCAATAATACACTAGACTCTAGACCCGGTCAGCGCCTCAAAAACGGGCCAGAAAATATGGCCACAAATACGGTTGTGGTCTTATTTCAAACTAGTATGCTCCAATCTTAGCCAAAATTAAGACGTTGAAATGCCGCAATGTGCGTCCAAAAATTGTGCAAAAATCCACCGTAACACCTTGATTTTGGAAGGAATATTTTTTTTCGGCAAGTTCATATCATTAAGTATTTTTCATAAAGTAAAAACCGAATTCAATAGTAAATATGAATTAATTACCAAATATTATGATTGTTTGACCAACGTTTGCGTCACCAACGCGCCAACTATTGTGACAAACATCGACTGTTCTGGAACTTTGTAATTCAGACTTTAAAACATGCGTGTTAGATTAAATTTGTTTTGATGTATGCTGAGCAGCGAAGAAAGGTCATAATTTTTTTATTGCTTTTTCTACAAGCTTTGTGAATGCAATTTTAAGCATTGCATTTAATGTTGAATTTGCATTAATATATATTTATTGATCGTAGGCAAACCAGCCACAAAATTGCAGTTTATGTGCAGTTGACATACATAACACATCTGATACTGAACAACTGCATCGAAACTGCTAAGTCAAATGCAGTCCGACTGTCTAGAGCTAAGGCTCAAGCTAACTAATGATTTTGGATTATGGCTACCATCCAACACAAGTATAGTGCTCGCCTTTCTGGGCCGCCCTGAAGTTGGCTTACCGATGCGCAAGGCACGAAACGGTGCTGTTTTTTTACCCGACTGCCAAAGGAGGGTAATGTGTTTATCAGTCTATGTATGTATGTATGTATGTATGTATGTATGTATGTATGTATATATGTATGTATGTATGTATGTATGTATGTTTGTTCCTATGTGGCGTTCCAGAGACCAAACGCGTTGACCGATTTTGATGATTCATGCGTCAATCGATTCGTCTTAACCTTGCGAGTGTCATAGGCTACATTAAAATTGGAAAATAGAAAAATGGCGGCTTTTGGGCGCCATATTGTGGGGGGCTATTTTTATTTTTTCTTCCAAACCCATCGTGTGGGGTATCAAAATAAAGGGTTTCAAGAGGTGATTTCAAAAATATATAATACTTATATATTTAAATGTACCTAATTCGAAAAAAATGTTAACTAAAAAGTTATAAATAAAAAATTTAATTAAAAAAATCAAAATACCCGACTGCTTAAAAAGCGAACTAAAAAAAAGTTAATTAAAAAATTCAAAATACCCGACTGCTTAAAAAGCGAACTAAAAAGACGTAAACAAGAAGAAAATCATGCTGTGCAGTCGGAGGATACATATTCGCGAGCTGGCTGACCAAAACCAGATGTATCCTCCGACTGCACAGCATGATTTTCTTCTTGTTTACGTCTTTTTAGTTCGCTTTTTAAGCAGTCGGGTATTTTGAATTTTTTAATTAACTTTTTTATTTATAACTTTTTAGTTAACATTTTTATGAATTAGGTACATTTAAATATATAAGTGTTATATATTTTTGAAATCGCCTCTAAAAACCCTTTATTTTGATACCCCACACGATGGGTTTGGAAGAAAAAATAAAATTGGCCCCCCACAATATGGCGCCCAAAAGCCGCCATTTTTCTATTTTCCAATTTTAATGTAGCCTATGACACTCGCAAGGTTAAGACGAATCGATTGACGTATGAATCATCAAAATCGGTCAACGCGTTTGGTCTCTGGAACGCCATATAGGAACAAACATACATACATACATACATACATACATACATACATACATACATACATACATACATACATACATAGACTGATAAACACATTACCCTCCTTCGGCAGTCGGGTAAAAAGACGTAAACAAGAAGAAAATCATGAGAAAAGAAAATCAATCTGTGCAGTCGGAGGATACATCTGGTTTTGGTCAGCCAGCTCGTGAATATGTATCCTCCGACTGCACAGATTGATTTTCTTTTCTCATGATTTTCTTCTTGTTTACGTCTTTTTAGTTCGCTTTTTAAGCAGTCGGGTATCTTGATTTTTTTAATTAAATTTTTTATTATGAGATTTACTACTGCGCAGCTATTGTAGCCAACTTCAGGGCGGCCAAGAAGTTTGGCGAGAACTAATAGCTCATGATCCTAATATTTGTTGCCGTTCAAGTTTGTTTTTGAAGAGAGCAGGCCGTAATCTAGCACGCAGGCCCATGCAGGTCGGTGATCTGGCAAACATGAAAACTATATAACTTTTAACCCTTTATAATATGTAGTATTTAGATGACTTACCCTCCTTCATTACTGGAGCCCCCCGACGCGTCACTGTCCGAGCCTTTCTTCTTGCGCTTGGAACGTTTGCCTGAGACCGAGCCCGCGCTGTCAGCGTCCGAGTCTGTAAAGTCGCTCAGCTTGACGTCCGCGTCACGTTGCTTACGATGCGACGCGCCACCGTCGGAGTCCGATGATATTGCGTTCGCCTTGCGTTGACGTTTTAATTTTACACTGTCGAGAGATTTTGATTAATATTTCAATGCCCAATTTAATTAATTGATTTTCCCTACCTAGCTCTTTGGATATGTTGCTCCCTGCAGAGGGAGTTGGCAACTAAATCTAAAGTAATCATTGACACAGTTTAAATACACAAACAGTATGGAAACTACCTAGAAACGCTCGAAACGGCACACTCACACAAACGTACGTGACCACTCGTCGCGTCGCGGTGCTCAGTACTGAGAGCACCGCTGAAGTGCCCGAGTGGTCTCGTCGGTGCATATGTTTATTATTTATTTATACTTTATTGTACACTGCTTAAATGAGTGATTTTGTCGTTTCGAGCGTTTGTAGGTAGTTTCCATAATGGTTGTATATTTTTACTATGTCATTGGCATACATTCTACCGATAGAAAAGAACATTCGTGAAAAAAATATATTCAAATGCTGGTGAGTTAAAACTAAAGTTCGCTACAGCGCTAAATATTTATGTTGTCTAATCAAACTATTAAAACACGCAGCGCTAGATCGCTTATAGTTTAGTTTACTCGCGATCAAAACGTAGTAAGCGCCATGAAATTCGTAGCGCTTACGCGTTTCGTTCAACATAGTTTAAAGTGAGTGTTTGTATCGTCAAATCTAGTGCGTAGTACAATATCGATGAAAGTAATTAATATTTTACTAACTTAATTATTGACCAACCTATCTCTTACTAAAATAGTTTGGGAGATAGATAGTGAAATACCAACTGATAAACGGACTAAACAATCATATCTTACTTTTCTTCTTCTTCTGAATCTTCCACATTACGAGATACCTGTAAAAAATAATTTAAGAATGAAGCATATCTATTAATTGTTTTAAACATTTCCATTTTGTAAATCAATCGTACCTCAGGGTCGCTCTGTTCACCTTTGTGAGAGACTGAGGAGTCAGTGTCCCCCAGTAAGTCATCTTTAGCCAAGTGGCTGATGCTATCTCCATTCAGTGCTGACATGTTTACTGGAGGCAAATCTAAAATGCAAACTGTATATTTAGTTACATGATAAACGCCATTTCCTTTTCTTTAGTTTTTCTCTATTTTTAACCCCCGACGGAAATAGAGGTGTGTTATAAGTTTGCCGTGTGTACCTGTGTGTTTGTGTATCTGTCTGTGGCATCATAGCTCCTAATAAGGATGCACCGATTTTGATTTAGTGACATTATCGGGAGTGTTCTTAGCTATGTTTGACGAAAATCGGTTCAGCCGTTCAAAAGATATGGGGGTTTTACTGTTTGAATCGGGGTATTTGCGCAAGATATCGTGTCGGGGGTTTTTTAATTTTACTTGTTTTGTTATTATACTCTCCTACATGATAGTGATTTTATTCGAGACTAGCTATTCCGCGCGGCTTCGCTTCCGTGGACCACCCCTCAGGACCCGTTTACGGGATTAAAAAATAGCCTATGTCACTCAGGAATAATGTAGCTTTCTATTGGTGTAAGAATTTTTTATATCGGTCCAGTAGTTTCGGAGCCTATTCGGTACAAACAAACATACAAACAAAAAAATCTTTCCTCTTTATAATATTACTAGCTGTTCCCCGCGGCTTCGCTCCCGTGGGCCACCCCACAGGACCCGTTTCCGTGATTAAAAAATAGCCTATGTTACTCAGGAATAACGTAGCTTTCTATTGGTGAAAGAGTTTTTTAAATCGGTCCAGTAGTTTCGGAGCCTATTCGGTACAAACAAACAAACAAAAAAATCTTTCCTCTTTATAATATTAGTATAGATTAGTATAGATAATCGCCCAATCAATTCAGTATCAACCTAAAACAGTAAACGACTACAGTCCTGTTTACATAACTCCCAATTGGTACTAACAAAAAAATGGACTCCAAAATTGTCTGAATTTGAAATGAATTATTATTCCATTTATTTATTATTTAAACATATTTTTACGTTTTTAAATATTATTCTATTAAAAAATAAAATAAAATTATTATAATTAAATTGGAATAAAAGTTCAATCTGTTTCCAATGGAACATAAGACACATAAAAGAAAATAAAAACAAGTAATATCAGATAAATAGATGAACTATTTCAGATATCTTATCTATTTGATGTTTGTTTTCTTTCACGCAAAAACTACTGAACGGACTTTGATGAAACTTTACAGAAATATAGCTTATACATCAGGATAACACAAAGGCTATCTAAATATATAAAAATATTGGAAGAAGTATTAATACCACGCGGGCGAAGCCGCTGGTGGCAGCTAGTTATTTTATAAAACTTGTAATATACCAAGCGAATCAAATATCTTTTCAATAGTAGGGTAGGCGCTTTTTACCAGAGTACCCACTTCCGTGCTAATAACATAATGACAATGTTTTTCCCATTAGTCACCATACAAACACCACATGACAGTGGCGACAACAGGAAAGACTTAATATATATTTTTTATTTCATTAAGGGCCGTTTTGAAACTGTCACTGACCATGCAACTTAATAAAACATCTGAAATTTATTCACAGGGATACAACTTGAAACGGAACGCAACGGAAAAACTAAATTCCTGGGTCTAGAAGCATCAAGTTTTGCTTAATTGTTCCTTATTTATTAAAAGTGAGCTCACTGTTCACTTGAAAATGTTTCTGAGAGTTCTTTGCCTAAAGAGGATAACAAGGGAATGAACATTTGTATGGAAGACATTTCCATACATCAGTGATGTTTGCTGATAAGCTCTGATGGGCATATGACTTTTTAAAATGTACCTTCATCTTCCATATTTTCATCATCGGAAGCGTCAGAGCTGCTCACGTCGCGCAGCAATTCTTCGCCTATGTTCGGCGTGGGTTTCGATCTGCTGCTCTTCCGAGTGCCGGAATTGGTCGTGGGAGGAGGGTCACGCCGTCGATGCGGTTTGTTTAAACTGTTCAAGTTCGTCAGCCTACGAACATCGTACCTTGTTACATATTTGCAGTAAAGTATATTTACCTTAGATCCTAAACATTAGTGATGTTTTAGGTCGTTCAGACAAGACTTGAGTCTATTTCCTGATGACAAAATAGAAGGTAGATATGACAACTTTTATATATCTTTGATAAATGCATCACACATGTATCATGTAAGCCACTCATTAAATAGGGTAATTTTAAGCTTCATCTATTTACCTGACTCAAGGCATTATCAAATTATAGTTATGATACTCCTAACACACGTAAACCTTCTTCAAGTCTGAGGTACAGTCACGCTTAAGGCGATATATACGCCCCAATGTTGACGCAGTATAGTTCTCGCCAAACTTCTTGCCCGCCCTGAAATTGGCTACAATGGTTGCGCAGTAGTAAATCTCATACAAAAACAGCAGACGACGACGACGAGTCAAGTCAAGTCAAGTCCGTTGACGTTTCTCATTTTACATGCCGCGATAACTTTCTACGTAAGAAATTGAAAAATCAAACTCGTAATCCTAATTAATTACTATGATACCCATACACTATAACAACGAGTATCATTCGCAAGCATCAAGTTTAATTATTATTAATTTTATTTTTATAGCTGTCAAAACGGGCCTTTTATTTTTTAGCAACATTAATCTGTGTGACATGATTTCCTAGTGAAAATACCAATCTCTCACAAAGGATTTATCAAATAATGTTGCACTGTTTGTAAGACACTTTAGTGGACGAGAGATATACAGTTATGTTATCTACTGCTCAGTATTATTTATGATTATAGAATGGCAACGTCATCCTCCATTTAATTCTCTCATCTCAACTTATACAAGCATACTGTGCCTTATGGTGAGTCACACACTACGCAGACTTTCATCAACTTCTGTAGAAATTTGTCTGTGCAACACAGCAGTACAGACAAATATCAAGTTGATGTAGTGTGGACGCACCATTATTTTATTATTTATATTCAGCATATTTTGCAAAGGCATTATACATAATGATTAGTTATGAAGACCACACCAATTTTATTAGCATCAATAGATTTGTGATGATTAGACACATGTACACAGCAGTACAGACAAATGTTAGTGTCAGTGTATGTCAAGTCTGCATCATGTGGATGCACCATTGTACATAATTATTATAGTTGTGAAACCACACCAATTAGCATCAATAGATTTGTGATTACTAAAAACATGTAATTATGCATAGATAGGTAGACGGTAATACTCAAATTCAACTTGACTAACACATCGAATTCACTTGTTTCAGCAATATTGCTATCAGAGATTATAATAAATAATTTTTAATGGTATTAAAGTTTCTTCACCCCATTTGATGTTAGTCAATATTTACCCATCAATTTCTTTGTCACTTGCATCTTGATTGTCAGAATTCTGGCCGCTGCTGCCACTGGGTTTTGCTTTAGAGCGTACCATCTGTAATTATTATCATCACATTTATGTCATGTTCTGTATGCTATATTTCAATTCAAATACAAAGTAAAGGTGAAAAAGCATTAAAATAAAATAGATCATTATAGTATGGTTTTGCATTAGGTACTTATTAGGTATAAACCTTTATTTTGCATTTTGTGTATAAAATAAGTAAACTACCTTGTGTTCCTTGTCTCATTTTTTGTGCTAAATTAAAACTCCCATATGTTAAAATTGGCATTTAATTACTAACTACCAATGCACAAAAATACAGAACAATAAGTATTATCCTTAAACAGCTAATTGGTACACAAACACAAGTAAACAGGAATTAAAGTTTTTAAACTTAAAACTACAAATGCAAATAATTGTTGTTACATTCATTTACAATTAAAACATTATAGAATGGCAATAACAAGTGTACATTCTTTTATGACTAATGTACAATGGAAATAAAACCTAAATGTATCTTTAATGTACTTATGACTTATGTCCTAACCTTGCTAACACTGGAATTTGAGTGTTCATCAATGGTTCCATCAATCTGGTCAACAGATGTGCTATTATTATCTTCATTGCCTGAGTGTACCTTGCTGCTCTTGTCTTGCGAGTCAGATTCCCGTGAACTATGTTTCCTGTTTTCTTCATCCAATGAAGAGCTTGAAATTCGTGATTTTCTTCTATTATTTTTATGTGCATGCTTTTTAAAACTCTTATTTGATTTGTGTGAATTCTCTTCTTCATTTTCTGAACTAGTTGAATAATGCAAAAGACTTTTCTTAGCTTGCATACTTTTGATGGCATGTTCTATTTTTTGCTTGCTCAATTTCTTTTTATTTACAATTACTGGTGATTTTGAGCCACTATCAGATGAATCATTCAAAAGGGATGATTTGATTTTTTCAGGATCTCGAGTTGATTCACATTGCTCAGGTCTGTCAGACTCATTTTCTGACATGTTTTTATTTGTAATACTATCATTAGGGTTATCAACATTATTATCATTTTGATTCTTATCAGAATCTGAATCATTGAGCAATGCACTTTTAATTTTATCAGCAACTTCTTTTTCTAATTCTTTCTCACCATATTTAGCAGTTTTATTTTGCTCTACCCTATCATTTGCATTACTTTCAGAGTCAGATTCATTGAGGAGAGCATCTTTAATAGCTGCTGTATCTGGTAAGTCATCCTCGTTGGTTTTGTTACTATTTTTTGTAATTTCTGGTGTTTGTTCTCTCATCTCAGAATCTGAATCATTAAGAAGGGTATTTTTGACTTTGTTTGCCTCAGCTGTTAAGGCATCATCAACATCCTCTGACCCAGACTCATCAAGTAAGGCATTTTTAACTTCATCAATATTCTTTTCTAAATTATCATTTCCTTTATCCTTTGCCTTTGTTACCTCACAAATAGTTTTAGAGGCACAAGATATTTTTAGGAGATTGTGAGTAAGCAAAAAGTTTATATTTAATTTAGGTAACTTACTTATATTTACAGAAAATTCCTTTGGTTTAAATTGCTTAACTTCATTTCTTTTTAGTGCCCAAAATTCATCATCACATTTGTTTTCCTTATCACGGTTAAATTTTCTGACAGTGCTATCTTCCTTTTGAGCATTATTACAATTTGTACTACTCTTCCTGACCCTTCCTTTCTTCATTAAATGATTATTCTTTGTCAATTGTTTACCTTTGGATGATTCGCTAACTTTGGAATCCAATATATCAGGTTTAAGTAATTTTGTAATGTTGACACATCTTATTAACGGCTTAGAATCATTACCACTATTATTTGCTTCTGAACCATCTTTAGACTGTGAATTATCACCAGCATCGCTTAGTTTCCTTTTTTTAGACTTGGGTTCAGATTCAGTAGTAACAACTTCATTTTCTTTACTAGAAGCATTTACGTTGTCATTTAGTTTGGTGCTTTTGTTTTTTGGAGGTCCATCACTGTCTGAGCTATCATCAGCAATCCTAATCTTACTGAACTTCCTTTGTATGCTTTTAGTTTTACCATTACTTGTTTTATCTTCTTCTACCTTTGCTTCATTTGCAAAGCATTCAATAAGTTCAGATACTGCTAAATCTTCCTTCGTGCTGACAGTGTCTTGCCCACCTTTACTTTGTAAATTTGCATTATTTTGTTCATTATCATCCTGTTCTGATTGAGATTTGTCATCTGTTGTCTTTAATGAATCAGTAGAGACAGAATTGCCATCAATTACATCTTCAGGATTAGTATTTAGAGATTTCCTGTGAACAGATTTAGTTTTGTTACAATCTGGACTATTTTTTCTGGACAGTTCATTCTTACTAGATTTTTCAGATTCACTTGCATCAGATTCCAAAAGTTTTGAAAACTCGTTTCGACTTTCTTTACACTTTTCAAGGTTCAGATTTTTATCAGAACTACATGAGCCCTTTCTTATCGCACTTCTTTTCAATTCGTCTTCAGTCTGTTTTTCTATTATTTTTTTCCGTAGCCGCTTTAATTTACAATCGTAAAATACAGGATATTTTTCTTGCATAGAAGGAGACATGCCTCGGGCAACGACTTTAACACCCGTAAAATGTTCGATTGAAATCTTCTTCGATATTCGTAATTTGAAGGACTCATAATTAAAATAATAAAAGTGTTTTTTATAATCTTGACTTTGCCTAGAATTCGGTTTCCCGCCAACTGATGTGTGTGCTTGACCTGCGTCAACTAGAGACAGTACTTTCCGGACGCCGGTTTCGACATTCTCAAGAGATTTTTTTGACAATTCGCAAATGAGAAGCACCTTTTTCGCAGCTTTGTGAACAGCATGTGCATTTCTCAACTTGTTCTTACTTATTCTTTTCTCTTTTAAGTTCTCAGATCGAGATCGCAAATTCGATCCGAGTTTAGATAGATATTCCATCGCTTCACATAATATATCACAAACGGGCACTTCGGCAGCCATTTCACGTATCTGTTATTATTTAGTGCACTTAACTTGGTCTAGATTAGTAACACAAATGCCATAACTAGAATATTTTAACAAGAATTTCCACTAATCATCGATTCATCGTCGATTTATTGCAGGTCGATGAGAAATAATGAGATTTTTAAGAACACAAATCGCGTTTTTCGAAAACCAAATAAAAAACCATAGACTAAAAAACGTTCCATTTCCGTACTTTTTTTTCTTTGATTGGTGTAAACACTCAGTCCAACTCTATTTTTGAATATTTTATTACGAAATACCCAAAACTTATCTAGCAAAATAATTTGTTAGACTTTCATCTTCAGGTCACTAAACTTACGCCACCTACTATCTCGGATAGAGCAAATATTCTATCGATTGTTAAACACTCGTACATGAAATGGAACGTAGAGCTTCCTCATGACCACTTCAACTCGGTCGAGTAATACTTGATATACATAAATATAGCATACAAAATAGCGGCAAATAGGTATATATATGAACTATAACATAAGCAGCGCCGTATGAATAATTATTCACAATCAGGTAACATTCATTTATGTATTAAAGAACAGTATGGCATTCATATAAGCCCTATTTTCCTAGTGTCACTAAGGTGAAACATAAGCTAACAAAAAAAAAATAGAGGTACCAATTTTTTGTACTCACCTTTCATGTAAATGGCTGAACTTGTGTTTTAAGGACACCTACAAAGCAATAAGACTTAACTTTGATGGGAAAACATTACAACATGTTGTATTATAAATTACACAGTAAAATTATACACATATTCCGCTTCCAGACCGAAAAATCGGCAATATAGGCAAGGTAGGTAAACTATCCAAAACAGTCGTGAAAAAGAACCATAGACAATAGAGGAGACGCAATGTACCACGGAAGTTTAGAATGCCTGTGTAACGATCCATCCATCATCAGTTTTTTCGGTTGATGAATAAATAATAATGCTTATTTATGGAAGCTGAACAGTCGTATGAGTCGTAGTTATTTATACTTAAACTGTCACTCGTTATAAAATAACCAAATATTATAGATTCAAGAAAATAATAAGAAACAGCGTTGTAACATGAATCGATTTCGTCATTAAATAATCGACTATTTGGCTAAACTAGTGTCGTTCTACCGAAAATGCTTAATAGTTCTCGCCAAACTTCTTGGCCTCCCTGAAGGTGGCTACAATGGCTGCAGAGTAGTAAATCTCATACAAAAACAGCACCGTTTCGTGCCTTGCGCATCGAAAAGCCAAATTCAGGGCAGCTCAAAAGTTTAGCAAGCACTATACATATATATATTGTAATAAACAAATTTTACACAGACGGAACAATCGCCCGACCAAGGTGCCCTTGATTGGGGCACCAACTAAAAAAGATCGTGTAGACGGTGCTGGTCAACTAAGGCTTTGGCTAAGGCACGCATTGCGATTTTTATTCGCGCGAATTTTTCCGCCTATCCTGTGACCTATGGAATTGTATGATGCTTGCGCGCGGCAATAAAACCGCAACAAATTCGTGCCACAGAATCCACCGCGCCGTGGCGCGGATTAAATTAGCGCGAATATTTTGAACTTTATGAACAGGTAAAAAGATACAAAAATACGCGGGATTTTATCCGTGTTAGTCAAATTCATACGCGGACAAGAATTCGCGCAACAAAAATCCGCGCGAATTTTTTCCGCTCATTCTGTGCGATGTGACGCGACGCCACGCGACGTCATCCGACGCATTGCAGTACTGATCAATCACATATCTATACTCTATTATAATAATCTATACTAATACTAATAATTGCTGTCCATACGGTCGGGTCTAAGTTTTTCAAGACCCGCCGTACAGATAGAAACAAAAAGCTCTCTGATCCTACTCTCAAGCTAATGAAGGAGAGGCGTGAGATGATCCTGCAGTCTTCAGACGATGCGTTGAAATACCGGCAGCTAAATAGACGGATCTCAAAGTCCTTGAAAAGCGACCTCCGCCGCTTTAATACAGAAAGTATTAAAGATGCGATTGAGCGGAATAAGGGCTCCAAGGTTTTTGCAAGAGATCTGTCTATTGGGCAGAGCCAGCTCACGAAACTGAAGACCGATGATGGCAGGATCGTATCCGCCAAACCGGAGCTTCTGAGGGAGATCGAGAGATTCTATGGGCAGTTGTACACGTCAACATGCAAACCCGTTGCGAATCTAGCAAACGACCCAAGAGCTAGATTGACCCGACACTATACCGAAGATATCCCGGACGTTAGCCTGTACGAGATTAGGATGGCTCTGAAACAGCTTAAAAACAACAAGGCGCCGGGTGACGACGGAATCACGGCTGAACTCCTGAAGGCGGGTGGGAAACCGGTCCTTAAGGCCCTTCAGAAGCTGTTTGGTTCCGTCATACTCGAGGGAAAAACGCCACAGGCATGGTGCAGGGGTGTGGTGGTACTCTTCTTCAAAAAGGGCGACAATGCCCGGCTGAAGAACTATAGGCCCATCTCACTTCTCAGCCATGTCTACAAGTTGTTTTCAAGAGTCATCACGAATCGTCTCGCGCGCAGGTTTGACGATTTCCAGCCTCCCGAACAAGCCGGATTCCGAAAAGGCTTTAGCACCGTAGACCACATACATACGCTGCGGCAGGTTATACAGAAGACCGAAGAGTACAACCTGCCTCTCTGTTTAGCGTTTGTGGACTACGAGAAAGCCTTCGATTCGATCGAGACTTGGGCTGTACTGCAGTCTCTCCAACGGTGCCAGATCGACTACCGGTACATTGAGGTGTTGAAGTGTTTGTACAAAAACGCCACCATGTCAGTCCGTCTTCAGGATCAGACCTCGAAACCAATTCTTCTCCAGCGTGGTGTGAGACAGGGAGACGTCATTTCTCCGAAACTGTTCACTGCTGCGCTGGAGGATGTATTCAAGGTTCTGGACTGGAGGGGCCTAGGCATCAACGTTAATGGCGAGTACATCACTCACCTTCGGTTTGCCGACGACATAGTGGTCATGGCTGAGACCATGGAGAGCCTCAGTACAATGCTCGATGACCTCAGTAGAGCTTCCGAAAGAGTGGGTCTGAAAATGAATATGGACAAAACCAAGGTGATGTTGAATGCCCATGTTACACCCACTCCTATTAAAGTTGGAGACTCTACACTCGAAGTTGTGGACAACTATGTCTACCTGGGACAAACGATCCAGTTGGGTAGGGCCAACTTCGAGAAAGAGGTCAACCGTCGAATCCGACTCGGCTGGGCAGCGTTCGGGAAGTTGCGCGGTGTCTTCTCGTCCAACTTACCACAGTGTCTCAAGACGAAAGTCTATGACCAGTGTGTGTTGCCAGTGATGACATATGGCTCTGAGACGTGGTCGCTTACAATGGGCCTCATCAGGAAGCTTACAGTCACTCAAAGGGCAATGGAGAGGGCTATGCTCGGAGTTTCCTTGCGTGATCGAATCAAAAATGTAGAGATCCGTAAGAGGACCAGGGTTACTGACATAGCCCGAAGGATTGCCAAACTTAAGTGGCAGTGGGCAGGGCACATTGCACGCAGAACGGATGGCCGATGGGGCAGAAAGGTTCTGGAATGGCGACCGCGAACCGGAAGACGTTGCGTTGGAAGGCCTCCCACCAGGTGGACCGATGACCTGGTGAAGGTTGCGGGGATCCGCTGGTTGCGGGACGCACGGGACCGGTCAATGTGGCGACGCTTGGGGGAGGCCTATGTCCAGCAGTGGACGTCTTTCGGCTGATATGATGATGATGATGATGAATACTAATAATAATTTGTGCATTTAGAACTAATATGGCCGAATTGGTTACACTTAAAACATTTTACCCCGTTTCGGCATGCACTTGCCTTATGATTTTTCTCCCCACAGTTGTAGCATGACTGGCCGGTTCCTGGTGCAGAAGCTTGTTTTGCAGGTCGTTCGATGTTCTCTCTAGCAACTCTTTTCTTTATACTTTCGTACAACGATAACTTTTCTTTCAAAGCTGGGTAGGTGTTAGCGCCATAGAGAATAGCTTTATTATTTTCCAGATCTTGAATTCCGTCAATCATATACTGTATGGCGACGTAGTCGGGGAATTTGGGCCGCTTCCCCATTTCTTTCATAATTAGCATATACTGATAATAGGATTCGTCTTTACGCTTCTTACGTGCAGCCATCATCTCATGCATTTCTTTGGTGTTCGCGGCATCCGGGAATTCCTTCAGCACGGCTACTTAAGTTCTTCGTAGGTTTTGTGTACTTTTTCCGTCTTGAGCCACGGCCCTGCTGTTCCCGTCAAAGACCTTCGAGCAATGATGAGCCGTTGCTTCGCGGACCATTCAAATATAAAAAAAATATGTACAGCTTGGCCAGAAAGAGTAGAAAAAAATTGAGGTCGCCACTATCGTTTATATGGCATCATTTATACTATAACATAAATGAATTTGATACTTGAAGTATTTTAAAAGATACATCAGAATGGGGAAAATCGTTAAATCAGATCCTAATATTTTTTTTCGTTCTAACTGTTAAATAAAAAGCCTAGGAGAGTAAAAACATCTTTATTATAGTAACAATATATTTTCTAATCACTATCTAAATATTCTACACCCGACTCTATGCTTGGCTGTTGTTGCAAATTTGCCTTCGTTTTTATTGCCTTCGTTTATTTTACGTCGAACAGTGCTTTCTGAGTTTCCTGTAATCAAAATAAAACATTAATGTAGAATGATGTGCGTGACTATCAAAAATTGCAGTCGCTCTATACAAAGTCACTGTGTCAAAGTACTTTCCCTATGTAAACATAACCTCTAAAATTAAATTAAATCCAAAAAAACTTCGATGATGTGGTATATTTTAAAGACCAAACCGACTTTAACTGTAACTTAGATCATGAACTATGTATATTATATAAAATTAGATTGAATAAATACCTGTTATATCAGCAACTCGTTTGTAAAGGTCATCCAATTCTCTTAGAAGTTTTCCGGCATGATATTCCTCCAAACACCTCTTAAAAACATTGTAAATAACTTCTTTGGCACCACTTTTTATCGTCTTTCCCATTTTCAATAACAATTCACCTACTAATACGTTTAATATCTACCAAAAATCACACTAATTCACAATACACTTCTATTGTTTTGGTAGTTTGACTGATGTTTGACATTTCTTTCATGTTGCCATGTGTAGAAAAAATTAGTTCACATTTATTTAATTTCTACTCTTTCTGGCCAAGCTGTATATAAAATGAATAAATGGAATAATAATAATGAATCCATCCGACATATTATCTCTGGTTGTTCTCGTCTGGCTAACGGCAAATATTTACACAGGCATAACCAAGTGGCCAGGATTATTCACCAGCAACTTGCTTTGAAGTACAATCTAGTGGAATCGGTGGTACCGTATTACAAGTATGTGCCCGACCCAGTTCTCGAAAATTACCATGTCACGTTGTACTGGGATCGGTCTATCATCACTGATAGGACTATTGTTGTTAATAAGAATATAGTGGTGATAGACCGATTAGCGCGCCGCACAATGATAATCGATGTCACAATCCCGCATGACGAGAACCTCGTGAAAGCTGAGAAAGAGAAACAAATCAAGTATCTTGACTTAGCACACGAGGTTTTCGACATGTGGAATGTGGACTCGGCGGTCATTGTGCCGATTGTCATTACGGCCAACGGCCTGATGGCCAAGAGCCTCGACGACCATCTGTCGAGGCTGTCATTGGGCGGTTGGATCAAGGGTCTGATACAGAAGGCAGTACTCCTCGATACGGCTCGCATTGTGAGGAGGTTCCTGTCTCTGGAACCCTAACCACCGGTAGATTGGACCCTGCTCCCGATACCGGTTTGCCTCTATTTTTATTTTATTTTTAAATGTATTTTTTTTTTGTAATTAATGTTATAAAAATATTTATAAATGTAGATTTACTACATTTATAAATATTTTTATAACATTAGGAATGAAAAAAAAGCAATAAAGGACATAATAATGATATTCCTGCTCCCGATACCGGTTGGCCTCTATTTTTTATAATTTTAAATGTTTTTTTTTGTACTGATTTTTTTGTTTGTTTGTACCGAATAGGCTCCGAAACTACTGGACCGATTTAAAAAATCTTTCACCAATAGAAAGCTACGTTATTCCTGAGAAACATAGGCTATTTTTTATCCTGAAAACGGGTCCTGTGAGATGGTCTACGGGAGCGAAGCCTAGTAATTCAACTAGTTGAACGACTCGTCGATCAACTAGCGTGTTGTAACATCAAGTGGCGTGTTGTATTGGTGCACGGTTCGCATTGGGAGTCGACAAGTCACGTCGCGTCGGGTTTTAATAGTATGTTTCCACCTTTAAGGTCGTAGCCGACTTCTACGACACCGCTCCCACCCGGCAAAATAATGTTCATTGGAATGTGAGCTTCAAGGTGAAAACATACTACTAAAACCCGATGCGACGTGACGTGTTACCGCGTGGGAATGCACACGCAATCATCACATGGCGTGTTGTCTATGTGTTTCTGACCATACTAAATATATGGGATTGATTAGTACTGCAAAACGTCGAGTGGCGCCGCGTGGCGTGGCGTCGCGTCGGGTTTTAATAGTATGTTTCCACCTTTATACGCCGCAAGAGATAAATCGGCTGACATAATCTGTGTGTGGAAATATATTTAGATTTTCCACACACAGATCGTGTACGGGGCGGACGTGATCGCTTGTGGTAGATAGGAATTCTGGAGGTTGTAAGGCTCCTGCACAAAGCGCGTTGACGCCACTGCACCTATAGTTCAATTGTCTTCAAGAATTCTTGTGCCTGCGAGTTGATTGTGGGCTACCAGGTGTTTGTAGGTGAAGATATGATGTCCAGGCAATAAAAGACTTTATTCTTCTTAACGTTTTGCGATGTTTCTTCAAGGTTTTCGGTACACGAAGTTGCGTGGATTTGATTAATACAACATAATGGCTACAAATTGCTCAGCGCGCCTGCGCACTATCGCACTACCAAACTTTACCGTAACGAGGACCTTGATTTCACGCTCGCACAAGTTTTTTATTTACACATTTTTTCATTATAATTTTATGCTATAAATCAACAGAACATCCCTTCCTCCTGTAGGAATCATGGCATGACCTATATAGTTAGATGCGCCCTGAAATGGCCCTTCCAATGGACCTCAACCAGGTCCGTGACTATCTCCTCCGAGGAGTTCTACCAGAAAGAATGAAGTATGAAGGGAAACTCTGTCGGTTTTCTGGACTTAGAATCTATTTTCTCCTATAACTATACATCTTACTACTAGAGTCCTATTAAGGGTCTTGAAGCTCTTTTCCTAGGCTATAGAAATGTAGTATTTCTATAGCTGTATCTATAAACTTCAGGCGCGTAGCCAACTGAAAGCGTGAAAGAAAAGAATAAGTGCTAATTTCTAACATAAAGTTAGATTGTACTTAGAGTACCTGAGGAATCCACACCCACCCAGTATCATTCGATAGCTATCACGACAGGTTACCCTATGACAATACGCTGGGTGGGCGTAGCTTCAACCCTCCCAACACCTTCAACCCAAGAGTGTACGAAGAAAACCGTGGAACGGACAACATGTAACCGAGGTTGCCTCCCCACCCACCAGAGCTAGGCTCCTTACAGAAGTGTGGTTTTGAAGTCAGAGAAACAGGCTTTCGAATGGTGGTACCCTGATGGGTGTACCACCAGGCCTTCTGATACTTTGGGTGCCAGGAAGCGGCCGAAAAAAGAGAAATTTTGCGCTGTTCCACAGCTTGGTGATTTTGTTTGTGCGAGTGATGACCTGAGGTCTTGCGCACTATGAAGGAATCCGGGCGCCTGCCTGCCAGTTCCCGAAGGTAATGCTCCAGAAAGCAAATCTATAGCCCTTCAGGAACAGAAGGTACCTGAAAGCGGGTGAGCCCGCTGACAAGCGCTCGAAACCCTTAGGTTTGTGCATACAAACACATATTCCCAAGCAAGTAGTGTTTATTTTTATATGATGTTTATACTAGAACTATGTGAATACTATCTATTTACAGGGCCTAGGCAGTAGTCTAGGTTACCTACGAGTAGAAGCACAAAATCACTAATAACGAGTTTTCTTACCACTTACTTGAGAAAAATGTGTGTGTGTTTAGTATTCCAGGGTGAAACTCTATTATCCCTGGCTATGTACTGTTTTTATGTATTGTTTTCTAGTCATAGCCTTAGGATAGGATATCTAAGTTAGAACACCTAGATTGTGTTTCCTAACAAACTAATGTGTGTAAGGTAAATAATACGATTGGTGCGTGAGTAGATCGCACCCCGCGCTCTCGCTATTTTGGGGACCCATTATCGAAAATAAATAAATTCTTTATTTGCCTATGCTATTACATACATTCCATACATTTCTGACTTATCGACGTATCTTATGTATCTCAATGGTATATAAGCGAGTATATAAACAATAAGCTATGTGACGCCTCGTCGCGAACAGATCGGGTGTCGCTGTAGTCTTAAGTCATGTGTGTACTTAGCCTTACAGATTTGTAGTTTACTACAGTTGCTCGGTAGCGGTAGCATCACTATGCATTAGTAATAGTGCTAACACACGTTCGAATTTGGTCCGGCCGGACTAACCCCGCCCACAAATCCTTTCTCGATTACACACGCTTGTGTGGACCGAGACGGAATCAATTAATAATAATAATGTCCGCGGACGACTCTACACACGCTTGGATATGGTCCGAGCCGGACTAACCACGCCCACAAATCCGTGGTCCGGCCTGACCAAATTCGAACGTGTGGTAGCACTATAAGAGAGCTGACTAGGTAGGTATATTTACTAATGATCCAAAACAAAATATTAGAATGTGACAGATTCACATTTTAAAGTTTTAATGTAAAAAAACTCTTTGTTTTAAATGCCTTTATATAAAAATTCAAAACGTCAGTTTTTGAACTCTCCAGTCTCCTGTGTCCGTCTTAGATCAGGCTTAAATCAGGTCTAAACTTAGATAAAGTACCTTTAGATGTAGCAATGGCATGGCCGCACATGAAACCACTATAGTTATTTCTGGTGTTACAACAAGAACAAGAACACTACAACCCACCATCGCACTGACACTTATTATCTATAAAT
Source organism: Anorthoa munda (assembly GCA_945859665.1). NCBI lineage: Eukaryota > Metazoa > Arthropoda > Insecta > Lepidoptera > Noctuidae > Anorthoa > Anorthoa munda. The sequence goes on along the minus strand of OX243910.1, from coordinate 30,302,098 downwards.
AACCCAATTCATTGGCTCAATAAACCCATAATACCACGAAATCACAGAAAATCAAACACGACTGAGTTTGTTTGTCAAACCTGCCATAACATTATAGTTTGACAAACAACAAAAGCCGGCCATGGTGACAAAGACAAAAAAAGTGACCCTTATTACCACTGGCATAAGGCCACTTTTAATTGCCACGCAAAAGACCCGTATTCTTAGGGGCATAAGGTCGTTTTCTTTGAATACCAATATTATTAAACGCCAGACGTACAAACTCGTCCATCACAGGACGACCCGAGCCGACACTTTTCTAGAACCGACCTCGAGCTGCCACCAAGAACGAACCGGCGACCAAATCATAAAAACTAAAACGTCCCATATCTTGGAAACGGCTGGAGCTAGCTCAATTCTAAGAAAATTTTTGCCCCCTCTGCCAGCCCACACTTCAGGCCGGAGAAAAAGATAGCATAACCCCCCCTCCTTACCCCTTTACCTTTCCCCCCGCAAATTATTTTTTACTTCAATCTAAAAATTAAACTTCTATAAAATCACGCAACAAACCCCTCCTGCCCCTCCCCCTCACCCGCTCACACACTCGGAATCCATCGTCCGATTTCGGAGCAGCTCAGGGTGTCAGGATTATTTTCGTTACGGCATTTTTTCGTTACGAAAAAAATTGTTTTTTCTTGATTCGGTCGCCGCGCTCAATCGGTCACCGCGCTCAATGCCTGCGATAAAAGCTATGCAACAGCTTGGTTATTTAGGGATTTGTACCATACCAAATACTTGACTACTTCATTTAGACTATGATAGCCGTGTCGAAAAAGATGTTTTAAGAAATTGCGGGTTCAAAGGAAATATTTAAACTTAAGTCCATCATTACAAATTTGACTCAAATAAGTTAATCATTTAAAGCATAAACATAAAAATTACCCTCACCGAGTTTGTACCCTAAAAATTACCGTGCTGATGAAAATTTACCCTAAATTAGGGTAAATTACCCGAAGCTGGCACCACTGATCATGCTCTCGACTGACTGACGCGTGTTGTCGGGTGTTAACTAGAGAATTAGAGACCAAAGATTACTATTATATACTGGTTAGACACACACTGTGTGCGAAGCGTCGGGTGGCGTGTTTTCCCCCTCTCCCGGCAACACGCTGATCCAAACCGACTGGGTGTTGTCGCGTGTGATTGCGTTTCGTCACATGGCGTGTTGACTATGTGTCTCTGACCATACTAAATGTATGGGATGGATTAGTACTTCAACGCGTCAGCAGGCGCCGGGTGGCTTGGCGTCCCCACGCCACTCGACGCGTACCGTGCACATATGCAACACCCCACGTGATGCTACAACACGCTTCGCTAGTATTGCCAGGTCTCGTTTTTGTTTTATCCCAAGTCTGATCTCAATTTACCCTAGATTTTAAGTTTAATAAAAAAAAACTTTTTTTTTAAATATGCTTTCCCTCGCCGTACCGTCTATATTTGATACATTTCATGCAAGATCCTACATAAGACGAAACATTACAATCTATAATGTAACTAGCTTTTACCCGCGGCTTCGCACGCGTATACTACACACTTCTCCTTATCACATTTTAACAGTATGTAGAGAAAAAGTAAAAAGTAATGTAATGCAAAAGTGTTTCTTAGGACAGACTTAAACTTGCTCGATGAGGTGGGCAAGCTCTTTGAAAGAGTCATTGCAGACCGCCTCGTTGGGCAGCTGGTGCGGGTGGGGCCGGATCTGGCGGAGAGCCAGTTTGGCTTCCGCAGGGGGCTTTCTACGGTGGACGCCATCATGCGCGTGCGAGCTCTCACGACGGGGGATGCAGTGGCCCGGGGTGGGATCGTCTTGGCGGTGTCTCTAGACATCGCCAATGCCTTCAACACCCTGCCCTGGAGTTGCATCAGGGAAGCACTCCGGTATCACTGGATGCCGCCCTACCTCTGTCGCGTGGTCGAGGCCTATTTGACGGAAAGGGCCGTCATCTACCCCGGTCACCAGGGAAAGTGGAACCGGCGAGAGATGTCGTGCGGTGTCCCACAGGGATCGGTCTTGGGGCCGCATCTGTGGGACATCGGGTACGACTGGGTGCTACGCGCCGACCTCCCTAGCGGCGTCAGCGTAATTTGCTACGCTAACGACACGCTGGTCCTGGCGCAGGGGAGGTTGCACCAGGCGGCGACACGCGGGGTTGCGACAGTCGTTGAGAGGATCCGGCAATTGGGACTCGAGGTGGCCCTGCACAAGTCCGAGGCCATGTGTTTTTATGGTCCTCGGAACGCGCCACCGCCGCCGGGTTCCCAAGTAACGGTAGGAGGGGTTCACATCGGCGTCGGGTCGGCGATGAAGTATCTGGGACTCGTCCTCGACAGCCGGTGGAATTTCGTGGAGTATTTCCGAAGCAAGCGGCTCCTGCCTAATCTAGGGGGTCCAAACGCCTCCTGCCGGAGGCTCTACGCGGGGGTCGTGCGGTCCATGGCCCTTTACGGCGCACCGGTGTGGGCGCGTTCTCTAAGGCGGCGGCCAGCCCGCTCGTTGAACGCGTCCCAAAAGGTCATGGCCATCCGGCTGGTCCGGGGATACCGCACCGTCTCTGCTGAGGCAGCGAGCCTCCTTGCCGGATTACCGCCATGGGATCTGGAGGCAAAAGTCCTCGCGCACATTTGGGAATGGCGCGAGGAGGCGAAACGCCGGGGCGAAACTCCGTGGCCGCGACAAATCGCGGCTCTGCGGACAGAGCTCCGGCAAGATCTCATGGCGACATGGAGAGAGCGACTGTCGCAACCCAGCGCTGGGCCTCTTTGAGGAGTGGCTTGAGAGGCGCCATGGCGCCCTCACCTTCCGCCTGACGCAGGTCGTCACCGGACATGGCTGTTTCGGGAGGTTCCTGTTCAGGATTGGGCGGGAGGAAACGCCCGGGTGTCACCATTGTGTGGATCGCCCGGAGGACACGGTGGAGCATACGGTGGAGATCTGCCCCGCTTGGGCTGGGCACCGCCGTGTCCTCGTTGAGGCGATCGGCGGTGGCAACCTCTCGCGTCCGGTTCAGGCCATGTTACGGAGCGAGAGGGCATGGGAAGCTGTCTCCTCTTTCTGCGAAGCAGTAATGCTCGCAAAGGAGGAGGCGGAACGCGTGAGGGAGATGCAACGGAGACGCCCTCACGCCCCTAGCCACCGCAGGAGACGCCCTGGGCGTCGGGAGTCGCAAGCCGATTCCCGGCCACCGTAGGCGCGGGCCTGCGGACGGTGAGTAATGGGTAGCTCGCCGTCCGATAAGGACCAGGCCCGAGTCGACGGCGCGTTGTGTTCCACGCGCGCCTCAAAGAGATGTCAGCAGAACTGACGGGGTCCGCGAGGGCCGATGCCTGTCTGGGTCGCGGATAAATTTGAAAAAGAGTTGCCGCGGCCCTGGCTCAAGCAACTGAAGGAACACGGGTGGGTTTTAGTCAGTAAAAGTCTGACACGCCCTCCCGCCTCACCCAGAGCGGGAGAAGTAATTGGATGATTTCCCACCCAAAACAGACTTATACTTACCTACTTTATCATCAATACGCTCTATCCTTGTCCCGTCCCTATCCCTTCACTATTTCTGTGTTTATCCATGACTAATAATAAGTAATCATAAGCATAAGTAAGTAATTAAATTAAAGTATTTCCTTATAATAACATTTTAAACCATTTTGGATGTCGTCGCCACTATCAGCAGACTATTTGATGAGCTAACACGTGAACACGCTATATAGAACTGTCTATGGCAAAAGCAATTATTTTTATTATTATTACTATTTTGTTCTTTTTTTTAGCCTAATTTAATTTAACTTTTAATTTTGATTTAATTTTGACTTTAATTTTGATTTTAATCGAATGAATTGGATTGTGATTGTAATGTTAATGTTAATTTGATTTTAATTTCAACTTTGTGTTTGGTTATAATTTTAATGCTCATAGTGATTGTAATTCTAATTGTAATATTTTATTTGATTTTAATTTTCATTTTATTGTTGACTGCGATTTTAATTATTATTTTATTGATGAGTTTATCTTAATTTTGATTATAATTTTAATTTTAGTCTAGGATTTTTATTAAATAATTATAATATTTGAATTGTGTATTTAATATTAATTGAATTAGTGTCTAGTTGATTATAATTGTGTAACATAACGGAAGAGGTCACTGGCCCCTGAAACACAGGTGCTGTTACCTAGCTCAGGGGTCAGGGTTTCACTCTTTTTTGTAAAAATTTAATGCTAATAAACTATTTATTATTATTATATTATTATTAATTCTCCCTCAAATCTACACCAGCATACTTCAGAGTTTGTCTTTGAGCCTTATTAATTGTCATGGCGAAGCAAATTTTCCCGTCCCTATTTAATTCCTATATTTATGCGTTGAGCCATTTTATAGTTACCAACAGACTTTAAATTTAAATAGAGAATATTTTTAATTATTTTTCCTTTGTAAAAGAAGGACTTTTGTACATAACATTTCATCCCCCACAATTCGCCCCCCCAAGGATGGAATTCCTAAAAAACCTTAATTTGCGTTAGATATTAATCTTCAGCCTAAACCCAAAATTCGAAGACCCTTACTTCAAAACTGACCGACTTTCATACAAACTTTCATCCCCTATTTCACCCCTTTAGGGGTGGAATTCACAAAAATTCTTTCTTAGTGGATGCCTGCACAGTATAAAGTATCTATTTGCAAAATTTCAGGTTTTCGATTTCACCCTCATGCGGGTGAAATCTTCAAAATCGCTGAGATACGTGTAAATTATTTTTTAATCTTCAGCCTAAACCCAAAATATGAAGATCCTGACTTTAAAACTGACGGATTTTCATACAAACTTTCATCCCCTATTTCATGCCCTTAGGGGTGGAATTTCCAAAAATCCTTTCTTAGTGCTCACCTACACTACCAAAGGAACCTACGTGCCAAGTTTCATGATTGAAGCTTCAGCCGTTTGGCATGTGCGTTGATGATCAGTGAGTGAGTCAGTCAGTCAGTCACTTTCTTCTTTTATATGTTTAGATTACAGACCAGTTTTACTATAAGAATATTTGAAACTATTAAAAAAAATCTGGTTATTTAGGGATTTGTACCATACCAAATACTTGACTAATAAACCCCGAAAATTGCGGGTTCAAAGAAAATATTTAAACTTAAGTCCATCATTACAAATTTGACTCAATCATTTCTATTAAAGCATAAACATAAAAATTACCCCACCGAGTTTGTACCCTAAAAATTACCGTGCTGATGAAACTTAACTCTAAAAAGTTGGCACCACTGATCATGACTGACGCGTGTTGTCGGGTGTTACTTGAGACACACTGTGTTCGAAGCGTCGGGTGGCGTGTTTTACCCCTCTCCCGGCAACACGCTGATCCAAACCGACTGGGTGTTGTCGCGTGTCGTCACATGGCGTGTTGACTATGTGTCTCTGACCATACTAAATGTATGGGATGGATAAGTACTTCAACGCGTCAGCAAGCGTCGGTTGGCGTGGGGTCGGGTCGGGTGTTAATTATGTGTTTCCACCTTTAGTACTTCAACGCGTCAGCAGGCGTCGGGTGGCGTGGCGTCGGGTCGGGTGTTAATAATGTGTTTCCACCTTAAGTTTCTCTGTGGTCTTCTGTCAATATTTATTAGTAATCTTTGGTCAAGTGTCAACCTGTCAAGTCCAAATGTCAGTGAAGTGAATATTGCGATTCTGTTGCGATTTTTTTTATTGCTGTCGGGTTGTGTAATAAAAAATAATAATGAATGCTCTTAGGAGGAATACGTTAAGAGCTTTAACTAGATTTTACAGTGAAGGTGCCGGGGGTTCTCAGAGCACTCCTCCACCACCTGCGCAGTCCAGTCAGATAGTTCCCGACGTTCCTGGTCTGAGCAGCAATGTTATCCAACCAGCGGCTACACCCGTAGGTCCTGGCGTTGACCCTAAAAAGACCGGAGCCTACAAAGTTCCGGAATATTTCCAATACGATAACATGAGTTTCTTCGAAGCTGAAATTGAAATGTCGCAATTTAGGTGCCCTCCACCATCTGCTCTCAAGAAGTAAATTTCTATCTTGAAAGTTATATTTTGTTATAGTTCACTTAATAAATTATTAGAGAAGGTTATCATTGTTTTATTGTTCTCCTGATGAGTCAGAGATCCAAAAATGCTATTTGTATTAGCTTTATCTGGGGTGACTGAAAATCTTTATTCTCTGAAGAATCAGGTGCTACATCTGTGGTTGTGCTTTGACACAATCTGTACTTAAATCAGTTGTCATGTTTTCGTTGTAGAAGCCATTAAGTGGATGTGGATATAGTTCTTGCTTGGCCGCCCTGAAGTTGACTCTTCGATGCGCAAGGCACAGCGCGGTGCTGTATTTGATTGGGATTGACATTAGTTGGACAGTCACAGAGCACCATGCCCTCTGTTCCACCTAAGCCTTTTATAGTCCCTTTGTACAAATAGGGTTCCTGTATCAAGGCAACGTCGTATGTATTAAGCTTCAGTTTCCGAGCCAGAAGGGCAGTAGCGGCTCTGCAATGATTCAAATTGATTCGTACACACTTTAGTCTCTCCATCTTGGATGTGTTGATGGGTTTGTGCTGTTGTAGGAGGGCCTCAGTTTTAAGGCTCCCCCTCCAACGCCTGACTCTTCTCAAGGACAGATGGCGACTCAATACCCAGGGTATTGAAGTCATCCTCGAGGTCTGCCCTGTGAGAGTATTCACGACCTTCTCAAGTCGTCCTTCCTCAAGACAGGGTGAAGCCGCTGGAGCAGACGAATGGCCCGGGCAGAGTCTTGCAAGGCCAAGTTGCGACTCATCCATGCCATTTTGACTGGCTTTGGAAGGTCCTTGGCGTCGACGATCTTGAGTTTCAGGGAGCCAAGTTCCGCATTGTGGATGGCACCCCGAAACCAGCAAGTTGCATCAGAATTGTCACAGGATACATGTACTGCACCCACAACAACTCTGGGAGCAACCGTGAGAACAGGCAGAAGATCCGGCGCCTCTTCCAGTTTCTCAATTATGAGCGCCTGGATTGGCACCAAGTCCTCTGCCTTCAAGTACTCCTCTGGGTACTTGACTGTGACGACAGCGAGTTTCACAGCCGCCACCGCATCCCTAAAGGATCCGGTCGAGGATGATTGCCCTTGAGTCTTCATCCTCTTCTTGGCCGCCATGTCCCCGCTGAGAACAGCACGCGGTCTCTTTGATGGGCCTCCCGTAGAAGTCCCTTCTAGAGCCGCCTGCTGTCTCAGCTTTTGGCGCTTTTTCCTCTGCGCCCCAGATCGTCCAACCGGAACCGCTGGGAGACGACGAGGTGCCGCCTTTGCCGGTCGCGTCCGGGGCCGCAAGGTCCGAGGTCATTCGTTCCGCCTCTGGGCGTTCCTGCTAGGGAATATGCAGTCCCGGCTTGCGCCGGGCCTTTCGCCTTGTGGTTTTTGTGAATAATATTATCCCGAAAAAATAATAATCTCCCTATGGAGTGCTCAAGTGGCGATGCTACGGTAGCACCAGGGATTAGTCGAGGGATATAGCCCCCCATTAGTTGCTCACTAGACTGCACAGCACAAACTCACACAGATGCGAGCGAGCGCCGCCGTCTGCAAGCCCCCAATGGGAGTGCAATCGCCTGGGGGCCGTCTGACCGGACCCCGCAGCCGATTGACCGCGGCTGGCTAAGCTACGGCCTCCAGTGTAATAAGAAATCCGGGCCAAAGTGGAGTGTTGCCTTAGAGACGTTAAACCGCCTACGCTTATCGGCACAGTCACCAGGATCCTATCATCCTTCCGTACCGGCCCCCGCGCACGGCACAAACACGCGGGCGGTCATTGCTATCCATCACTGTTCTAATTCAATGGTGAACAAACCCCTGTGTTGCGGCGCCTGGTGATTTCTGTTACGTCTATTTCATAGGGAACTAGCTGTTCCCCGCGGCTTCGCTCCCGTGGACCATCCCACAGGACCCGTTTTCGGGATTAAAAAATAGCCTATGTCACTCTGGAATAATGTAGCTTTCTAATGGTGAAAGAATTTTTAAATCGGTCCAATAGTTTCGGAGCCTATTCGGTACAAACAAAAAATCTTTTCTCTTTATTATATTCATAGGGAATTAGACCAAAAACAGGGCGGCAACCACGAGAAGGAAAATCACCGCACTTGCTTTGAGGATCTACACGACCGTAGCGCTGTCCCTCAAGATCACGCCACCTTGCCGTCTCTGAAGGAACCAGGCAAGGTAGGAATGCATCAACAGGCTTGTCGCTGACAGCTCAAAGCGTAAGTTTGCTAACACAGACCAGCCCCTGCTTGGGGATGGAGCATATATTTTAAGTACCTACTCTGATGGATTAATTGTTTGAATGCTGGTAATTACCGACACAATAGAAAAGCCATTGTGTCTCGTGTAGATGTACGTTTCGGGCACTCGAGGGTTTCAGCACAAAATTACAGCCATTGGTGTAGTGGCCGCAATTGCTACTGCTGAGGATGAGGTCCTGAGTAACATTATTGGATTTTTATTTAAAGCTTCATGCACAAAGGTACAGTGCCAGACTTAATGCCTTAGCGCTCTGCCTCGAATCTTGCGGGCAGCGGCGGCCGCGGCATGATAAAATGGCGTAAAATCAAATGACCGGCCCTCGAAAACAGCGGCGCGGGGGCGGGCAACGAGCGGTGCACTCCAGCCAAGCGGTGACCGCCCGCGCGTCTGAATTACAGTGTTGTGCAATTTATTTTTGTGACGTGTCGAAATGTCCTCGGACGTGCTAGAGCAAGTTATTTCAGCAAATTTTGTGCCGACCGATATGGAACAGCAAAGATGTGAACCATAAAAATAGAAGTACCAGTAAATACCAGTTAAATTAGCAAATCACCCTTGATAGCTCAAGAATATAGTCAAAAGTTACCTACACTCATTCTGGTGTAGTCGTAAATTTGTGAGGACATTGTCTCTGTTCTTCATATTTTCGATAAAACTCGCCTTTTCTTTTCCTTGCCCTATACTATGGATTCACTTCTTTTTTTGCCCATAATAAATCGAGCGTTAGGAAAAAATTTGATAAAAAAAAATGTTGTCGCCGTTGTACAGACTTTTCGATCGCGAATAAAAACAAATATTCACGACGACACAACCACGAACACAGCACTACGCCATAGTGTCGCACGACACGATCTGCCCCGGCCCGCTGGTTTCGAGAACGGTGCCCGCCCCGCTGCCACCCGCAAGTTTCAAGGCAGAGGCCTTAGACCTTATTTTTCCGTCTGGAATTTCTCAGTTGCAACTTGGAGTATGGATTTGTGCTCGGTTGATGGCAATAGCCCTATCACAAAAGGCTAAACATAACTAGCATCTCTGCCTAACGGCCTAACCCATCATGGAATACAGGCAATTATGTTATAATAATAATAATTTTGTTTAGAAGTAGTTAATTCATAAAAAAAAACTGCATCTGCAGCAATAAAAACCGGCCAAGTGCGTGTCGGACTCGCACACGAAGGGTTCCGTACCATTATCGCAAAATACTTCATAAAAATCACGTTTGTTGTATGGGAGCCCCCCTTAATTTTTTTATTTTTATTTATTAATTATTATTTTTTAAAATAAATATACAACTAAACATTCTGTGAATATTTCAAGCGTCTACCTGTTGCCGTTATTAATATCGAGCAAAAAACGGCAAAAATATCACGTTTGTTGTATGGGAGCCCCCCTTTAATGTTTATTTTATACTGTTTTTAGTATTTGTTATTATAGCGGCAACAGAAATACATTATCTGTGAAAATTTCAACTGTCTAGCTATCACGGTTCATGAGATACAGCCTGGAGACAGACGGACAGACAGACAGACAGACAGACAGACAGACGGATCGCGAAGTCTTAGTAATAGGGTCCCGTTTTTACCCTTTGGGTACGGAACCCTAAAAACGATAAAAGTGGGTTTAGTAGAAATTGTTATGTTTTTTAGGGTTCCGTACCCAAAGGGTAAAAACGGGACCCTATTACTAAGACTTCGCGATCCGTCTGTCTCCAGCGGAGCGAGCATGGGCGTACCCAAGACATTTGTGACAAGACATGATAAATTATGTCATGTCTTACAATTTGTCTTAAATGCTAGCCGGGTCAAACATGTGACTTATTTTAAAGGCGCGACATGCCTTTCTTGTTGCTTCCCGGCGACCACGGCCTACTGTGACATGACTTGAGTCATACATTTCATCGCAGTTTGGACGATAAAGCCATTTTGTCTTAATTATTAGTACCGGCGGCGTGAGAAAATTTCCTGACGTTTATTTGGGACTTATCGGGTCTTACTTTGCTAATACGGGCGCACCCATTTTGTCACAAATTTCACATTTAGACAGATGATTAAGAAAAATGTATCACTTTCGTTCGGAGGTGGTGATAAAATTTTATAGTTGAAAAATAAAATATTTTCCTTCTAATTACTGCACCAAATGGCAATAAATTTATTTTGTGTGTGTTGATCAATGCTTATTAATTAATTGAAATTTTACAGGATTATTAATTAATTATATTTTAACACTTTTTTATAATTGTTATTTTTTATTGTTATTCCTATTTTTAATTATTATTTTTATTTTGATTATTACTTTTTATAATTATTTTCTTATATTCCATATTCTTCTTACTTTCTACATTTTAAATTATTTCTTAAATAAAACCCCCAAAAAATATTAATTAATTGAAATGTTACAGGATTATTAATTAATTCTATTTTATTACTTTTTTATAATTGTTATTTCTATTTTTAATTATTATTTTTATTTTGATTATTACTTTTTTATAATTATTTTCTTATATTCCATATTCTTCTTACTTTCTACATTTTAAATTATTTCTTAAATAAACCCCCCAAAAAACAACTAAAATAAAAAAATAGGGGCTCACCGGTATCGGGAACTGGGTCCAAGCTATTATATTTTTTAAGTAATTATTAATATTTTATTAACACTTAATATGTTATCAAACAAACAAAGAAAAATAAAGTGTGCATAAGTCTATGGTCGTGGGTCAAATATTAATTTGTGCCCAACAAAATTAAAAAGTATTTTATCTGTATGAACGGCACACTTTTATAAGTATTATTTTATTTGGTCGTCTATTCAGATTATGTCGCACTATGAAGTCAGCCACAAGAAAGGCATGTCGCGTCTTGAAACTATGTCACATGGTTGTCCCGTGCTAGTATTTAAGACAAATTGTAAGACATGACATATTTTATCATAACTTGTCATGACCCAAAATATTTTCTGTTAAGAATTTGTAGTTCAAGTCGAAAAACAAGCAAAGTAAAAAAAAAAATTTTTTTCTTAAATTCATGTTGGGATGCTGCTAGCATGGGGGTATTAAAGGGGGGGCTAAATTTTGGTTATTTTTTGCCTAGGACATACCGTTTTCGAGATATAGAGCGTTTTATGTAAAATAAAATAATATTCGGAGGCCCATAATTCGGAAATAGTGCGTCGTAGGACTATGCTTCTCTGAACCTAAATGGTTTTTATGGCCAAGGTTAAACCGAAACTGCCATAAAATTGGCAAATTTCCGAAAAAGAAAACAAATTATTGTCAAGAAGTTATGCCACAAGTCAAGAAAATATCTCACGCCGCCGTGCTAGCATTTCAGACAAAATGGCTTTATCGCCCAAACTGTGATAAAAAGTGTGACTTAGGCCATGTCACAGTAGGCCGTGCTCGCCGGGCAGGCTTTATCTCATGAACCGTGATAGCTAGACAGTTGAAATTTTCACAGATGATGTATTTCTGTTGCTGCTATAACAACAAATACTAAAAACAGTATAAAGTAAATATTAAAGGGGGACTCCCATACAACAAACGTGATATTTTTGCCGTTTTTTGCTCGATATTAATAACGGCAACAGGTAGACGCCTGAAATATTCACAGAATGTTTAGTGTAATATTTACTTCAAAAAATAATAATTAATAACTTAAAATAAAATAAATTAAGGGGAAAATCACGTTTGTTGTATGGGAGCCCCATACAACAAACGTGATTTTTATGCAGTGTTTTGCGATAATGGTACGGAACCCTTCGTGTGCGAGTCCGACTCGCACTTGGCCGGTTTAATTAACTTTTTTTAATATAAATAACAAAATGATAATGATTAGGGCTTATGCCACTGAACATTTAAGCTCAAAGCCAAATATTACGTTCTTGACAGTTTACTGAATATTTTCAGATTGCAAAATGAATCATTTCAGCAGAAAGATGCCACTGATAGACTTAGGCCTCCCCCAAGAGGCTACACGCTGATAAAAATAAAAATTAAACATATTAAAAACAAACATCAAAAACATATAATTTTGTATGTTTTATTTCAATCATTAGATTCCCATACACACTAAAATCCTACAACTAAATAACGTAAAATGCAATATTACATTTAACTGGCTGACTTTATACATAAAAGTTTTTGTAATGCTTTTGGTACCTACATAGACAAATGCACTAGCTAAACGACAACTGAAGCAACACCACCTATAAGTACAGCGGCATCAATATCTGTAAGAGTGGTCGCGGGCTCCAGGCGCTCAGCGTACACACTCTCGGCCTCATCTCACTTCTTCTTTGTAAGTTTCTCAGACAAGTCGTCAAAGGTGGGGTCCTGGAGGTTGATCATCAAGCTGTTACCAGGAAGGAATACACGGTTCTGGGATTGAGCAATCATTCTAGAGATGCTTTGAGCAGCACGGATCTTACGCAGCTTCAGGTAACCAGGGTTCATTCCCATTGCCTTTCCCAACATTTCAGCAGCTTCTGCTTCACCCTCAGCCTGTACAATCTTCTGCTGGCGCTCCTGCTTGGCTCTTTCCACTACGAAAGCAGCACGCTGAGCTTCCTGTTGGGCCACCTGCTTGGCCTCAACCGCAGCAGTGTATTCCTTACCAAAACTTAACTCTGTCAAGGAGACATCATCCAAAATAATATTGAAATCAGCTGCACGCTCCACCAGCTCTCTTCTGATCAGAAGCGACACCTGCTGACGCTGAGTAATTAATTGAGAGGCATTGAACTTGGCAACTACAGATTTCAGTACTTCATTGCAAATTGATGGTAATACTTTTTCATCATAATCAGTGCCAAGCTGTCTGTACATCGTAGGGAGTGACATCGCATCAGGGCGGGATAACACTCTCAAAGAAATGTTAACCATTTGTAAATCCTTTGATCCGGTGGGAGAAGAAATCTTGCGAGGTCTGGACCTGATGTCGTAAATGATGGGGTACTGGAACCAAGGTATGCGGAAGTGCAAACCCTCACTCATGACGTGTTGCTGTATTCCTCCTATTCTGTTGAACATGATGGCACGGTGACCGCCTTCCACAGTAAACAGGGACTGCGAGACGCCATAAGCTGCCGCACCTAAAGCGGCCACCACTTTCAGACCGATATTTAACCCGGGGGGCCCACCCTTGGCGAATTTGCCCGCCATATCGTTAAGCTTACTTTGAGCCATGTTTATTACGTTTCAACAAGTACAATATTACCAAATTTCAATACTTTTCCGACAAAAAAATTCTAACCTAAAACGCCAGGCCGAAATAGAACAATTTTATTGTGCAATGGCCACAGAGCACAGAGACAGACAAAAAGAACGAGAGAAGAGACAAAAAAAGAAAGAAAAAATCTATAGACCGGCAACATTACCAAGCACAATACATAGTCGATTATTAATATCCAACCAACCCTACCATAGATTACTATTATGGGTACTACTACAGACCATCAACAACATTTTTATTTTATTGACATGATGATGTGACATTTAATTTTTGTATCTGTAATTTAGAAATTCAGCTGAAAGCAAAATGTCTGTTTTCGTAAATTTCGTCTAAAAATATTTACCTTATTTACTTGTAATTTAAAGAGTCTTTGTTCTTTTGTAGTTAGGTACCTTTAATAAAAATCGTATATATATTGTTAAATTAAAATATCGTGAGTGCTTAACCATGGATTCGTGTGTTGGAGTTGAACAGGATTTGGACAAAGCTTTATCAAAATTCAACTCGCTCAATGATCACACAAATAGAGTTATACAGGATATAATTGACCAAGTTGAAGAACTGAGAAAAGAAATTGCAAAACGTAAGTGGTTTGTTGTGCCCCCTCTACGTGCCCTCTTTGTTCACTAGGCGTCCTGTTTATTAGATGACCATGATGACAAGACGAATTGTATTTATTTACTGATACCATATTATTAGCTTTCTACTGCTAAGACGTAGGAAAATATACCAATACCAAAGTTATATAAGTTGTATTGTTACATGCCGCCAGTTTTAGGCAGTGTACCATGCATCATTTTACTGTTTGTACCTTTCACCTCTCAAATGCCTATCAAAAGTAGTTTGTAGTAAAAATAATGATAATACATTCCTCAGTTCAGTAGGAGCAAGTCCATGTTCTTGCTCTAGTTCTTATCTAAGCTTAGCAGTAAACAAGGTATTCAGAACATTGATGTTTATAAAAAGAACACAGTTAATTACATTTGTGATAACATTGCCACATATACTCACAAAGGTTGTTTTTAAATGGCTAAGATTTTTTCCTCTGTGTCATAGAGTACAAGTTAGTCTTATTGTTGGGAATTTAGAGTATAATGATAACACAGTGGAATATATATAGTGAACAGACACAAATTTTTTTGGGTATTGACAACCATTGTTAGAAATGTTGCTAAGCATCTAAACCTACCATAAACCCTTTATGGTCTGACAGACATAATGGATTATCCTTCATGGACAACACTTATTGCTTATTTTTTTTATAACAAGCACTTCCTATTTAATGTGTTTCAGAGCCTGAAGACACTCCATTATCACCAGCTCAATCTATGGTGGTGAGTGACTTGGCATCATCAATTAAACAGACTGGATTTCAAATGTCTACAGGTAAATATTGGTTAATTTGATGTAAGCTCATAGCAAAGACAAATAATATCAGAACAAATCCACCATATGTACAAACACAAACAAAGAATCACAGTTGTTTACTCTACTTACCAGGCCATTTAGCTTGGTCTGCAATGATATAAAAAAAATATTGTTATATCGCCTCTTTGCTTCAATAATGTGGTATCTTGAACATTGCAATTTTAGAGGAGAGTGTTTTTAACTTTGTGTCGTAAGGAATATTTTTTTTACTATAAATCTACGATTGATTGTACATTATAATAAATATATATAATATATATACATAGTTAGTAATATAAATACATAGTTTATGTGAAAACTTATCAAAATACTGATGATTTAGAAGTTTAGCAAGAAATAGACTTTATTTTAGAAAAAGGGGAAAACATGTCACATTGTTCTTGCAAATATATAGTAAGATAAGTGTTACAAGCTAAATTGTCATGATGTTGATGATATAACTTTAGTTATGAAGCTGAGTTATATCATGAACAAACGTTGTTGAAATATGTTTAGATTTGAGAACTAATATTGCAAACAATCAGACTTTGTTAATGGAGTAATATCCTTTATTTTTTATTGTTTGTATTTATTAAATTTTTAAATATTTTTATAAAAAACATACAAAAAAGTAAACATTTAAAATATATAAAATAGAGGCTCACTGGTATCGGAAACGGAGTGCAAGCTACCGGCGGTCAGGGCTCCAGAGAGAGGAACCTCCGAACAATATGAGCTGTGTTCAAAAGTACTACTACTGCTTTCTGAATCAAGCCCTTGATCCAGCCGCTTAACGAGAGCCTCCTTTTTTTTTTTTTTTTTTTTTGGGTGAGAAATCATCCAATGACTTCTCACGCTCTGGGTGAAGCGGGAGGGCGTGTCAGACTTTTACTGATTAAAACCCACCCGTGTTCCTTCAGTTGCTTGTGCCAGGGCCGCGGTAACTCTCTTTCAAATTTATCCGCGACCCAACGAGAGCCTCCTAAGGTGTTGGTAGAGGCTCGTGGCTATTAGGCCAATGGCTGACACACTATCGGTACAATGATCGCTGTGTCCACATCCCACAAGTCGACAACCTCGCGAGCCAACTCAAGATACTTGACTTGCTTATCTTTCTTAGTTTTCACGAGGTTCCCATCATGCGGGACAGTTATGTCAGCAATCATTGCACGCCTCTCGATTCGGTCCACCACCACTATGTCATGCTTATTAGCGATAATAGTCCTGTCAGTTTAGATAAACCCTAATCCCAGTACAATGTGATATTGCCATTCTCGAGAACTGGGCACATCCCTGTAGTTCGGCATATCCGATGCCACAAGAGTGTATTTCAGAGCCAGTTGCTGATAGATAAACCTGGCTACAAGGTTGTGCCTATGCAAGTTCTCTTCGTTAGCTAGACGAGAACAACCAGAGATAATGTGGTGGATCGATTCACCCGGGCGGTGACATGCCCGACAGATGTCAACCGTGCCATCCTTCAGAACAAATTTCCGGTAGTTATTCTTCATGTTAATTTCGTCCATAATTCCACAAACAAAACCTTCGGTTTCCCCAAAGAGGTCACCGAAACGTAGCCAGGCTACGGACGCTGATTGGTCTACATCGGACCCATGTAGGGCCCGGAAAAAGCTCCTTACTCTGCCATACCTCCATGCGGTTATTAGTGTCAAGCACTACCAGAGGCGTCTCTAGCCTATGTAGCGCCCGTGTGCAATCATTACCCTAGCGCCCTCAAGTAAGCGCACGGTCAAAATGGAATAGGTACTAGTATCAACACATAACCACAAACTGTCAAATTTAGCAACTGCACGTTCGAACGCAAAACTGACCTCGAACGCTTGACCGTGTGATCGCTCTCTGTCTGATAGAACTCTATTTACGACCTCATGTCATACATACAGAGTTCAAAATCAATAGGGAATATTTGACAGATTTGGGAAACTTATTGCGAGGCCCACTGTACACTGGTAAAAAGTATTTTAAGGTAGGAAGGAGTGGCAAGAATAACAAAATACAACATTGTGGTTATTTAAAAGCTCTGACCGCGATGAAAGACGCAACAGTTGTGGCAGCTTATTACAAATCTTACTTAATAAGTATATTTTAATAAAAAGAAAAGTCGATTTACTTCTTATTTACATGTTTACACAAATTTAATATAACATACTACTAATCAAATTAATATAATATAATACTTAATCCATTGCGTCAAGACATCGCAAAATTACGTGTAGCTGTAGAAAACAAAGTGCGGCACGCGCCACGCATACACATGATTTTGGGAAATGCCACGCAAGTGACGTTCGTCCATGGCAATTTGAACTTTATTTTTTATTCCAAACAGCCGAATTCAGAATTCGCAATATAATTGTCAGCGTGTTTTCAACGAATCTAAACAGGTGCCGCCTTTGGTAGCGATGCGACACTCACTACTAAACCAATATAATCTGCAATTATCTGTTTATAGGTTTATTTCATGTTGAAATAAAAGTTACTATTGTAAAAGCCGCTCGTGGAGCGCCTTGCTTTGCTGTAATTCGACATTTATAAGAAGAGCTCTAGATGCCATACAAAATCTAAGCAAACCGGAGCTCCTTTTACGTGGGTTGAAAGTGCCGCGGCCGGAGGGCGCGCGAGTTGCACTCGGCGCCCCCTAGGGCGCTGCGCCCGTGTGCTGCGCACACCCTGCACTATAGGTAAAGCCGCCCCTGAGCACTACAGGGTTGCGCCAGTTCTCATTCGCCAAGGAGAGCGGGGTGAGTCAATTATCCACTGCTACTTCATCTCGATGCATACCCACGTCGGCGTGTAGAAAATATTCTCTGAGATTGCATATATCGCGGTTGTGGAGGTTCTTGGCATTTAAAAAGCCTCGGCCACCACACTTTGCGGGATATACAAACTCATGACCGACGAATGTGAGTGATGCATTCGATATGCAGTCAGCAGTGTACGTACCCGCCTATCCAGAGCGTCAAGATCCGTTTGAGTCCATTTGAATATAGGACGGTACATCAATGCATGACCCAACCGTTGAAGGCGCACACCTTATTTCCGCCCGAAAAAAGCTATTAAGTACCTACTTCAGGCGGCCAAAGATGCGTTTCCTCAACGATTGCTTCATGTCAGTAGTGCTGATATCTAACGCTTCCGACATACCCAAATACTTGTCTTTATGCCAGAAACGGTCGCGATTTGGTGCAACGTTTCTTTCTGAATCTATCTTCACGTATCGATGTTTTGGGATGACTGCTTCGACACTATTTGCTATAAACGACCACTGTTTTTCAATGTAGCCCAAGTTCAAGTTGTTCACGTTGGTCATATGGGATATTTGAACGACATGTGAATGTGCAATTTTCTCTGCAAGTCGGTTTGCGGCTTACGTTCTGCAAAGTTTTTTTTTGTTTTTACCGATTGATGCTATTTCTCAGTCTCTTCGCTATATTTTTCTGCCAGCTTCCTTCTCGTCTTCGTCTTTTTTTTTATTTTTTGTTCGGACTACAATGTAGATTTTGTTCAGTGGGCTATAATTTTCAACAAAAGTGTAGATCGGTATTTAACTCAGCCTGCGGCGGCAGCGGAGTTTCCCTACTAAGCAGGGACCGAAACCGGTATATTTTGGTTAGGTACAGGTATTTTAAAAGGTTACCTTAATATTTAAATATTGAAAACAACCTTTATTAATACCGGTTACCTAAATAAAAATTACCTCTATCTTACACGTGCCGTCCGTCGGCATTAAGCCTGTGCTACACGGTCGCCAACCAAGCCAAAAACCAAGGTCACCTTGGTCGGAAGCGGCCATTTCCGACCGTGTAGACAGTGGTTGCCAACCAAATTTAGCATGACCTTCCAACGCCCTTGGTCGGCGTGCGTGCGTTGCCAACGAGTTGGTCGGCGACTTGTTCGATGCCGTGTAGACGCTTGTTGACAACCACGCGTATGACAGTCGCGCTTCTGGCCTTCTGCAGGCGGTGAGCGCAGACGCACGCGCAAAATATGGCTCAACAGAGCGAAAGCAAAGTAATAACGGAACTTATCGATATAAACAGATACTTGTCCTGTCTTTGGGATTTGACATCAGAGTCATGTATAGACGCAACTGAAAAAAAATGCATAATATATTTTTTTTAAAGTATATTCTTTTACTTACTTTAAATGTACCTATATTAAATATACTGGCTTCTGCCAGCGGCTCCGCCCGCGTGAAAAGTGTTTTCCTATCCCAAGGGAACATTATACCGGGATGAAGAGATGCATACGTGCTATTCCAGATTATAATCTATCTCTGTGGCAAAATTCATCCTGATCCGCTCAACAATTTTAGCTTGATTGAGCAACAAACATACATACATCCATCAAAACTTTCGCATTTATAATATAAATAAGAAGATAGTAAGATTAGAGTTTAGTTTTTAAAGTTTATTAGTATATTCTTTTTGAAGTTTTGATATGCAAGGCGCCCTGAAGTCGTAATGAAAGTACGGTACGAGCGTAAATGCGTCCTCTCTGCGCGGCGTTCTAAACATACTGAGGTTGGGAGCTTGTCGCAAACCGTGTAGCCGGCATCGCCCGACGCGCTTCCGACCAAGGTGACCTTGGTTTTTGTCGCGGTCGGCGACCGTGTAGCACAGGCTTTAGTCAAACTGTCAAAGGGCGCGCATCGCCTGTGTGTGTGTCAAAGAATCGAGGCGAGCCTACCCGCGCGCGCCAGCGAACGCCGACCAATCACGGCTCTGGCTGGCACGGCGACGTGTGTGATCACGTTGTCGTGTTGGATAGTTTTGTTGGTTTGTTAAATTATAGATGAAACATATTATTTTACTTAGAAATGGGACGAAAGCAAAAACATAATGTTTATGGATATTTTACCTACCAAAGGGAAACAAATACATCTAAAGGCCGATTTCACCAATGAAACTAATTGCGATTAGTTCAACTAAACTCATTTTATACAACAGTTTGCGCACCAGGCAACTATTCGCTACTAACTCTTGCAAATCTAATGCTGGTGTGCGCTCACCGCTAGGCCGTTTAGTCTATACATACAATAAGCTATTTTGTGCAATTGTCATATTATTTGTAAGCAGATATATCTTTAGAACTAACATAATCAAAATGTTTAAGGATCAACAGTAGTTTCTTATGTTTCTACATTAATTACAATAACGTTTGCTAATCAGTTTGTCTTACATGTGTAAGTAGTAATCTGTGGAAAATGTAGTGGGTAGTATATTTGTTAAGTCATATGTTTAAGACACTTTGTATATTTTTACTATACTACTGTTTATTTTCCCTATAAAATAAATAAATAAATGCATATTTCGCGTTTAGCGTTCTGATTGGTTGATACTGCTGAGAAACTACCAATCAGAACGCTGTATTTGCATAAACTGAGTTTAATTGAACGAATCGCGCGCGTAGTTTTCTTTTCTTGTTTTTTTTTTATTTTGTTCTGAGGCTGTGGCTAACATTTGTTAGTGTTGATGTTTTTTTTTGTTTTAATTTATGCTTTCGGGCAAGTAAAGGTAGTCAAATAGAACATAGGGCGTGGCTTACAATTGTGGCGTGGCCAGATCTTAGAATTGATTATTTTATGAAGGTGTTCGACCATTTCATGAAATAGAACATGGAACGCTCATGATGTGGTTAGACACACGACTACTTCATGATGTGGCTAAATATTCGTGATCATAATTAATTTTCCGATCTTGATAGGAGTGGGTGTAACATGGGCCTTCAATATCACCTTGGTTTCGTCCATGTTCATCCTTAGACCCACTCTTTCGGAAGCTCTACTGAGGTCATCGAGCATTGTACTGAGGTCCTCCATGGTCTCAGCCGTGACCACTAAATCGTCGGCAAACCGAAGGTGAGTGATGTACTCGCCATTGACGTTGATGCCTAGCCCTTTCCAGTCCAGAAACTTGAAGACATCCTCCAGTGCAGGGGTGAATAGTTTCGGAGATATGATGTCTCCCTGTCTCACACCTCGCTGCAGAAGGACGGGTTTCGAGGCCTGATCCTGACGTCGAACTGACATGGTGGCGTTTTTGAACAAACACTTCAACACTTCGATGTACCGGTAGTCAATTTGGCACCGTTGGAGAGACTGCAGTACAGCCCAAGTCTCGTCGAATCGAAGGCTTTCACGTAATCCACAAACGCTAAACAGAGAGGCAGGTGGTACTCTTCAGTCTTCTGTATTACGTGTGTGGTCTACGGCGCTGAAGCCTTAACGGGATCCGGCTTGTTCGGGAGGCTGGAAATCCTCAAACTTGCCCGCTAGACGATTCGTGATGTCTCTTGAAAACATGACAGCTTGTAGACATGACTAAGAAGTGAGATGGGTCTATAGTTCTTTAGTAGGGCATTGTCACCTTTCTTGAAGAAGAGTACCACCACACCCTCTTTTTTTTTCTTTTTTTTTTTTAGCGTGGAGATATGCTCATGCATACTGCGCTACCACGGGGACATAGCGCAGTTATGTGGGACTCTAACCCACTAAAACTCCACGGTGTCCTCCTGTGCCGCTTATGGCGGGAACACGGGTACGCGTTAGCACTCACCGCGAACCCGCCGCGGCTGTCCGTCACCGGACCCTCCTCTGGGGATTACCCCCCATCACCGGCGCACCAGAACACACTGTGCGCCGTGACCACCCCAGGGACCAAACCAGTACATGGGTGCCAGACGACCCCGTGTATGGCACCCTTGGTCCCCTTGTGACGGGTCAAGGTCAATGGCCCCGCCACCTACCATGTTTCGGCCGCAGGGGATAGGGAGAGCGGCCAACGCTATACCGACACTCCTCTGCCCCTGCGGCCCCACCGCGTCCGCCATCAGACGGTGGCGACCCCGTCCAGGCCGCGGAAGGTAGGGAGAGCGGCGCACCGCAATACCGGCACTCCTCTCCCGCCGCGGCCTCGAACCCTCAGCCGTGATATCGTATGGGTTTGGGAGACCCCATACGACATCACGGCCCGCCTCAGTTGCGATGTTGCCCAGGCAGCACCGCAACCTACATGTTGGCCGCTACGTCGTCGGCTTATCGGCAAAAGCCCTGACGAGCGGCCCCTCCTCGGGTTTCTGAGCCCCCCCCGCCTCGACAATGCGGGAACCCACCGGGGGGGACCACCACACCCCTGCACCATACCAAATCTAATGTATTTATTTCAACTAGGCCATTATGCGGCACTTTTGAACGTTAAAATTTACATGTAATAAAAAATTGATTCTACCGTGCATTCGGAAAAGTAGTTTGATATGGAGAAGAATGCACAAGAAACTCCATACTTACTCTTTTAAAAAAATAAAGGCTTTTTACAATATTTACATAAGTAGTACCTACATACATTAATAAATTCTTATACGTGAGAACGATGCACCCAGCACTACTATACTAAATATAGGTATAAAGTATTACAAGCACTAACAGGTAAATTCCTTCACTTGATAAATAGGGACATGGTTCTCACATACTTACAAATATTGCAAACATAGGTAAATTACCTAATTCAACAACAACGGAACAGTGTGCGAGTCAATTTTTTAAACAAATAGAGAAGAAAATAAATACAAATAAAACGTTACTATAATAATTATGAATATACCGTATACAAATTAACCATTTTGATTTTTTCTTCACTAAAGATTGCCCTACGGAGCAGGACCAGCATGTTTCTAAGCATTCTTATCTTGAATATAATCATCTAATTTGTAATATGCTTGTTTACAAAAAGTGCTTTTAATTATTGTTTTAAATTTTCTTTCATTAAGTTTTAATATCTCACAAAGTATTTTGTTATAGAATTTAACACAGTACCCCATGAAAGATGTGTGTACTTTCGCTAATCTATAAGATGGCTGATCTAACTTATCTTTATTTCTAGTATTACAATTGTGTCTATCAGTCGAGACCTTTCAAGCGTGATATTAATGTTCAATGTGCCTCTTACGCCACATTGACCGGTCCCGTGCGTCTTGCATCCAGCGAATCCCTATAACCTTCACCAGGCCATGGGTCCACCTAGTGGGAGGCCTTCCAACGCAACGTCTTCCGTTTCGCGGTTCGCACTCCAGAACTTTTCGGCCACATCGGCCTGCCTGCGAGCAATCTGGCCTGCCCACTGCCACTTAAGTTTGGCAATTCTTCGGGCTATGTCGGTAAACTTGGTTCACTTGCGGATGTCTTCATTTCTGATTCGGTCACGCAAGGAAACTCCGAGCATCCCTCTCTATTGCCCTTTGGGTGACTTTAAGCCTTCTGATGAGGCCTATTGCGAGCGACCACGTTTCGGTCCCGTATGTACGCCAGTTTCGGTCCCGTATTTAATCACTGGCAACATACACTGGTCATAGACCTTCGTCTTGAAACACTGTGGTAGGTTGGACGAGAAGATACCGCACAACGTCCCGACTCCCGAACGCTGCCCAGCCGAGACGGATCCGACGGTTGACATCTTTCTCGAAGTTAGACCTATCTAACTGGACCGTTTGCCCCAGGTAGACATAAACTTTTACACGTCTACGAGTGTAGAGTCTCCGATCTTGATAGGAGTGGGTGTTTCATGGGCATTCAACATTACCTTGGTTTTATCCATGTCCATTTTAAGACCCACTCTTTCGGAAGCTCTACTGAGGTCATCGATCACTGTACTGAGGCACTTCATAGTCTCAACCATGACCACTATTTCGTCGGCAATCCGAAGGTGAGTGATGTACTCGCCATTGAATTGGATGCCTAGCCCATCCATCATTATAATCATCAAATTCAGATGCATATTTTTCAACTATAGTTTGGTAATAAAACAACAAGTATCTTTGTCACCTGCATTAGAAGTACTGCAGCGACTGGCTTGAGTCTCTAGTTTACTTGCTGGCACTATTTCTTTGATACAGATGACAAAAAAAAACACTTTTGTCGTATAGTTACTTTCCATTTAATGGTCTATTTCCTGTAATTTGGTAAATCAGCAATCTAGCAAAGCAGCTGCTACATCAATGTTGGTAATTGGGTATCTATGATTGAGCATTGCTGTCATATTTCTTTTCATCTGTAACATTACTAACTTGTCATCATCATTCAAAGTTTCACGTGCTTCTTTTATTTCATATCTGAACACTCAGCCGAAGTTTATCTTGCAATTTTTCTGCGTACATAAAACTTCCGTAATAGGTTTAAATTTTGCCAAAAACCTAGTCGATCTGACTAGGTTTTTCAATGAGCTCCCATTCCTGATCATCAAATTTAAGTTCTATGTTTTATTTTGCAAGCAAGGCGTTCACTGGTTTTCGGCTGCACTTGCTGCTTAAACTTTGCATCATCGACAAAGTATTGTGACAGCGAGTAGGTGTTGCTGATTTAATAGATGGCACCGATGACGATGTGCATGTAGTTTTTTTTTTTTTTTTTTTTTATATAGGCTCGCGCTTGACCACCATCTCACCTGATGGTAAGTGATGATGTGGTCGACGATGGAGCACGCTTGCCTAGAAGTAACCTATTCACTCTTGACTTAAAGACCCCTAGATTGTAGCTATCGGGAAACACAGACTCCGGCAGGGAATTCCACTCCTTAGCTGTACTCATAATAAAAGTATTCTCAAAACGTTTAGTGCGTATGGGTGGGATGTCCACCATGTACCTATGGCGCATCGCCGTACGTCTGGTAGTCCGATGATGAAACGGGCTGAGCGGAATTAGATCATGCAATTCTATCGCACACTCCCCGAAATGTAATCGATAAAAAACCGATAAGCTGGCAACTCGGCGACGATGTTCAAGGCTCTGGAGCTTTGACTTAACCAGTGCCTCATCGCCGATGAGCCTCTTGGCCCGCTTTTCGATCGACTTTAGTGCATCAAGCTGGTATTTGGCAGATCCGTCCCAGAGATGAGAACAGTACTCCATGCATGTTCGAACTTGCGCTTGATACAAGCTGAGCAGCTGTTCTGGCGTGAAGTACCTTCTCACCTTTGCAAGGATCCCCAGCTTTTTGGCAGCCAGCTGAGCCTTCGCCTCAATGTATGGACCAAAATTGAGAGTCGATGTCAACGTAACGCCAAGAAGATCAAGATGGTCAGTTATTGGCACAGTCACATCTCGGAAAGTTGGAGCCGGGTGAAATTGGCTCTTTTTAGCGGCAAAAGACATGCCTGGGTTTTAGCAGCATTAAACCTGACCAGATTGGCATCGCCACATTCGGAGACTGCCTGCAAGGACAGGATCAAGCGCTCCACCATGGCCTCCCGGAGAGACTCGATGTGAGGCCCGGTAGCACGAGCGTTGGACAAGTATCTCAAAATCAAAATTTCTTTATTCAATTAAGCCATTAAGCGGCACTTTCGAACGTCAATAAAAATTATAATTTAAAATTAACAATAATTGAATCTACCGTACATTCGGAAATGTAGCTTGTTATGGAGAAGAATGGACAAGAAACTCCACACTTACTCTTTTAAAATAAAAAGTATTTGGTTACATCATTTCTTGTTGGAAAAAAATACATATATGCGAGAACGATGTAAAAAGACGTGCACGTAAAAGCGTCTAGAGTAAAACAAAGAATTAAAAAAAAAAACAATACATATGTAATTAAAAACAGGCCGAGGCAGCTAAGTTATGACCAATCCCAACTGACGGCGCCCGTTCACGAACATGACACATAGATCGGCACCACTCAGATCAACCATCATGAAGGGAACCGAATGATCCAACACATGTGCCACCATCAGAGAGACATTAGAGAGAGCATGACACACTATTAACTGCCAGGGCACACTAGTCAACAAACGACATATAGGTACAGTAAATGGTAGATTTACAGTTGGTACTCACATATGTGCTGTGCAGTTATGTATATAATCTATACTTCTATACTAATATTATAAAGAGGAAAGATTTTTTTGTTTGTTTGTTTGTACCGAATAGGCTCCGAAACTACTGGACCGATTTAAAAAATTCTTTCACCAATAGAAAGCTACGTTATTCCTGAGTAACATAGGCTATTTTTTTATCCCGAAAACGGGTCCTGTGGGGTGGCCCACGGGAGCGAAGCCGCGGCGGACAGCTAGTATTAAAATAAATTGAGTTTTTTCAACACAAATATATTCATACAGTCTTCAGTAGGTCCAACAATACTTCAGAACTTTGAATCGAGCGTCGACCCAAGCCAGGTATGCCCCATGTTTAAGCGCGTCGGCGCGCTTACATTCGGCGCCAAACCATGGCCGGTCTTCGCTAGGCATTGATACGTCAGAGAACGGAATGTAGTATTCCATTCCCTGACGCAACACATCCGTTACAGCGTCCGCGCACGACGAAGGATCAGTCGAAGAAAAGCAAGTAGGCTGCCAAGGATAGCATGCGAAGAAAGATCGCATACCATCCCAATCTGCTGACATGTACCGCCAAACCCGCCGGGTGCCTCTTCGGCTGGGATCGGGCGGGGAATAGACGGACACAGACTTCACCTGACAGTGGTCAGAACTACCCAAAAGTGAAGCTATCGACACAGAGTATCTGTCTGGATCTGTTGTCAGCAGAAGGTCCAAGCAATTCGCCGTGTGTGAATCAACGTCCGGTACCCTCGTTGCCCCCTGGACCAGCTGGGTGAGGTTTAGCGCTAGCGAAAGCTTACGCATCTCCCGTCCAGCATGGTCAGTGCAATGGTATGGAAAGAGCCTCTCCTGGTGGTGGGCATTAAAGTCCCCCAGTAACACTAATTGGGCGGAAGGATACCGCTGCTGTGCCGCGTCAGCAGCCTCACTGAGGTACTCTGTGAGCCTGGTTGTTTCCTGATCTAGCTGTGCGAACGGTAGACACAGGCGTAGATAATTTTATCCAAACCTGTGTCCACTAAAGTCCACAGCGTTGAGAATCTGGAGTCGCCACAGCGCTGGTTTCTCAGTCTCCAGGTGGAAGTGGACTGCAGAGAGATTTGAGTGCAGACCTCGAATGTTGGTGAGGTGCACTTTGTGGGGGAGAGGGTGCAGCTGCTGTTTAACTCCAGTATTCTTTTTCTTCTTCATGTGTTTATAAGAGTGAATAGAGTAGAGGAGAAGGAAGTAAGACGAGGTTCTACGCTGCTAACCTTCAAACACGCACTGAAAAGACGACATCATTGGGGAACTAGTCCAGAGACTGCGGGGACGCCCGAGCCCCCCCGGAATGTCCATCGGGCCCTCCCCATCTGGTCGCCAACCAGCACGATGATGCATTCCGGGATTTTTCGACAGTTAGCGGGGCAGCCTGCGCACACGTCTAGTTTCAATTATCAAATAAAATAAAAAATATTTATCGGACTTATCACGTTGTTGAAGCAAAGAGGCGATATATATAATGTAATAAAATTTTAAATTGTTGTAATTTATTAACAAATAATGAGCTTCTTAGTTTATTTATACTCCGTAATGTACCTACAAAATATGGTATAACTTAACCGCGTCTCAATTAAAACTTGATGGAAACTCATGACTATTTGCATATTAAATAATTATATTATGAATGGCATCACATGGCATGGACCTCTTTACATTTTTCATTTTAAAGTGACACCATGAGGTAATTATAATTATTCTCATGAGTTTCCATGAGGTAATTAAAATATCAACAAATTTGGAGACTAGTGTCGTCACTCATCTCTTTATAAATTCCACAGAACATAGGGATCTTCATGCAACAGTGTCTCGAGTAGGCAAGTCCATTGACAGACACTTCATTGCTGACTATGCCTCTGTGGCGCCTAAAGCTGAATCCTTCTGTAACGACACCAACAGGCCTATCATGGAGCAGGCCATAGCTCAGCATTTGTATAGACAGGTGAGAAACTAATAGCTAATGTTCAACTTTCTGGGACATTATAAAAGAACCTTGTTTGCCCAAAAACAAAGAAATGCCATGTTTAATAGACTTCTTGAAGTGTATGCTGGAGTGCCCAAACTGCCCATACACTTGCATTTTAGAGGGCCTAATGAAAACCATTGATGCTGCTATTGGCGTGGCCGCTTTCTGGTCCCAAAATTTGTCCTGTCCCCAAATATATATAAAACCATAATACATAAATATAGGTACAAGGAATAAAAGTTGAAACAACAAATACATTGCATTTTTTGCCAATTTTGGAATAAATAAAATTGTACAAAAGTATCCTGTTTTTGAGAGACATCAAATAGTTAATGCATGACTGCAAACAGGTTCTTTATCTGGTTTTCCTTATTGTGTTATGTTGCCTAGAATATTTAATACAATATTATTTATCATCATGCAGTTTATTGATATTATATGGCAGATTTATGTAGACACTAGGCAAAGAAACCAACAATATATTTTGACCATTTATGAACAGTTCACATGACGAGTTCAGATGACATGGAAAGCTTGGCAGCAGTTTTTGTAGCAATGCTTGCTTGTAGTGGGAGATCTATAGTGTACAGCAGACTTTTCTCAGCTAAAACAATATTAGAACTTATTTAATAGCTTTAGTATTTGCATCTAAATTCTGAGATGATCTGCCATCCTAAAGATATAATGCCATTGCTCTTAATTAAGACCAATGTCTGCTGAAAAGTCTTTATCTGAACTAAACAAATGGATATGTCTCCACCTGATACCCAGTCTTACAATATTTAGGTTCACCTACGCGCTACAATATCACTCACATTCCTCAGGGCCTAGAAGACGTAGGCGACGCCTTCGTATCTGAAGCGAATATAACGGGCGTGGAGCGAACATGCACGTTCGCGTTACTGCAGCGCTGCGCGGTGGCGCTGGCCGAGGGCGAGCCGAGCGCGGCGCTGCAGTGGGCCGAGCGGCGCGCGCACGAGCTGCACACCTCGCCTCTGCCTTTCACCTTGCATAGGATGCAGGCGCTTAAGGTATGATTCATATTAATATTTTTTATTCTGCAGGACTTTACTAAATTGGTTGGAAACTTTACAGAGGATCAATGAAAATTCTGCCTTATATTAATCTTAGGTAAGGAATTCTGGCTTCTGGTTTTTTTTGACTACTGTTACTCGCTCTGAAAAGACAAGTCGCTCTGAAGAGGTGGTCAACCAATTCGAAGCCAGCTTGCTGAATGGCAGCCATCGCAACTGCCGCCCTGTGCGCGGGTGCGTTGTGGTGATGAAACAGCACGCCCCTTCGAAGTTTCCCTCTCCTTTTCTCTTTGATGGCATTCCTCAACTTGGGCATTAAAGCTGCATAATATTGGCCTGTAATAGTGGTTCCACGCTCCAGGTAATCAATCAACAATATCCCTTCTGAGTCCCAAAATATTGAGGCCATAACCTTGCCAGTCGATGCCACGACACGAAACTTCTTTGGGGTCGGTGATGACGGCCGTTTCCATTGCGAAGATTGCTGTTTTGTCTCGGGATCAAAATGATGGACCCGTGTTTCGTTCATTGTTACGAAACGAGACAATAAGTTTTCAGAATCTTCTTGAAACTTGTCTTACAATATCTTCGAAATGTCAAGTCGATTTTGTTTCTGACTGTCGGTTAACATTCTCGGCACCCATCTTGCAGACACTTCTCATATTCAAAGATTGTTTCAATATGGATTGAATACTTCCATATGAAATGCCCGTTTCTTGAATTAAGTATCGGATGGTAACTCTTCGATCGATCAATACAATTTTCTCGACTTTCGCAACATTTTCTTGGGTGACTAACGTCGATGGACGGCCGCAACGATGTTCGTCTTCCGTGCTCGTTCTCCCTATTCGAAATTGAGAAGCCCACCTTGCGACGGAATACGGCGGAGCAGAGTCTCCTAATGTTGCCTCCAAATCGCAATGAATCTCTTGCGTCGTTAAGTTTTTTAAACAAAGGTATTTAATAACGGCTCGCACTTCGTTTTTCTCCATTTTCGAGTACACGTTCCGACACGAAGCAAACAAATGACTACATTCAGAAAAAAACAAAAGAGAATCGAAGATTTTTTTTTCTTTATTAATATTACAAATATGTATCTGAGCTATGCCTGCCAGTATTTTTTTTTCTTACCAAGGAGTATGTCGTTCATTACTTTTTGATCCCTCCTAGTAAAGACGTCGGAAATAAATCGGATAAAACGCCATCTATTGCGGCGAGCTCAAAACAAAAAGAAAGATCGGATGGAAGATGTTTTGGCAAAACTTGCAATGGGTAATAAACTAGTAATTGTCTGTGGTGACTTTAATATTAATATTTTAGAAGATAATTCAGATAGCAGTAGGTTATTAAATCTCTTTAAATCATTTAATTTGTCACATGTGTTTATGGAACCAACCCGAACTACACTGACTTCTGCTACATGTATTGATAATGTTTTTTGTTGCTGCAACTACTTGGACAAGGCCATTATAAATTATCTGCCTTCGGATCATAGTGGGCTACTGGTGACATTTGAGTACATTATGCGAATAAAACAAGTGCAGATTCAATCCAGACCAATAACAGCCGGTAAATTAAATAAATTTAACAGTACTTTAATCTGTAAGTTAAGCGATCAGGACCTCACAGTGAATAATGGTAATATTTTGTATGATAAAGTTTTCTCAGTGGTTCAAAAAGAGTTCAATAACACTTTTAAGAAGAAAACTAAAACTATATGCCCTAAGTTTTTATTCAGTGACTGGGCGACTACAGGACTTAGGAAAAGTAGGGAAAGACTTTACGAGCTATATGGCCTTAAGCCTTGTATTAACACTGAAACTTTTAATAAGTATGTTGCTACTTACTCAAGAATTTTTAAAAATACATGCAAGGAAGCTAAGGCCTTGTACATTAGCAATAAGGTTAAATTAGCAGAAAATAAAATCAAGACGGTTTGGAAAATTATAAATAATGAAACGAATAGGAATAAAAGAAATAATACTGATTACACGCTTGAGACCACACACGGACTTATTAGAGATAACAAAAAAGTTGCGCAAGAATTTGTAAATTTCTTTACCAACATCCCAATTAAAACGACTGAAACCTTAAATTCTTCGCCCTCGATTGCTTTTGGATTATTAAACGCGAACGTTTCAGCCTGCCCGAATGTATTTAACTTTTCACATATAAATCCCATAACAGTAATAAAAACTTTTAAGCAAAACAAGGTTAAACCGACTGAAGATCTGTGGGGAATGTCCATCAAAGCTTGTACCTCCATTATTCAGACTATAGCGCCATACTTGGCTTTGATTTTCAATTTGTGTGTGGATCAAGGAGTTTTTCCGGATCTAATGAAATATAGAAAAGTTATACCACTTTTTAAATCTGGGGACAGTAAAGACACAAATAATTATAGACCAGTATCCGTGTTGCCGGTTTTCAGCAAGGTATTTGAGAAGATAATGCTAAATCAAATGCTCATTCATTTTAATACGAATAACATCTTGCATGATAAACAGTATGGTTTCACCAGAGGACGTTGTACAACTGACGCTGGTGTCACCCTATTGAAACACATCTTTAATGCGTGGGAAGAGTCGCGAGATGCCATAGGTATCTTCTGCGACCTGTCGAAGGCGTTTTATTGCGTTAATCATGAAACATTACTTCTGAAACTTGAGCATTACGGGCTAGGTCAAGCAGCGTTAAGTTTGGTTAAATCTTATTTGAATGATAGACAGCAATTAGTTTAGATAAACGGTGTGAATTCGTCGGGGTTAAACGTAAAAATGGGGGTACCCCAGGGCTCAATTTTAGGTCCTTTCTTATTTTTAATATACATAAACGATTTACCCCGTTTATTGGAAAACAAACTAAACATGGTGTTATTTGCTGATGACACATCTTTAATTTTTAAAATAAATAGACGTACTTGTCGGGTTGACGACGTTAATAACGCGCTTCGGCAGGTTCAGGATTGGTTCACTGCCAATAATTTAGTTTTAAATGGTAATAAAACCAAGTGCGTAAAATTTTCCTTGCCGAATGTCAAAAGTACTGATTGTGACATTATATTAAACAAGGAGAAGCTAGAATTCGTCGATAAAACGGTTTTCCTGGGGATCACGCTGGACTCAGGGTTGCAATGGGGTCCTCATTTGGTATCCCTTGCAGGGCGGCTGAGTTCGGCAGCGTATGCTGTTGCAAAGATTCGTAGGTTAACCGATGTGGATGCCGCGAGACTGGTCTATTTTAGTTATTTTCATAGTATAATGTCTTACGGTATCCTACTATGGGGAAGGGCTGCAGACATTGAGTCAATTTTTATTCTGCAAAAACGAGCCGTCAGAGCAATATATAATCTTCGCCGGCGCGATTCTCTAAGGGAACTGTTTAAGGACATTAACATCATGACGGTTCCTTGTCAATATATTTATGAAAACATCATGTACGTGAGAAAAAATTTACATATTTTTAGTAAAAACGGCGACAGACATAATTACGTTACTAGAAATAGGGACCAATTAGTTCAACCAGGTTTCAGACTGGCTAAAGTAGCCTCATCTTGCATGGGGTACTGTACAAAATGTTACAATAAAATTCCTCCCCAAATTCTTGAACTGAATGAGACGAAGTTTAAAACCTGTATAAAACGCACACTATGTAGGCTGGCATATTATAAGTTGGGGGATTACATCACTGATAAAAATGCTTGGCTCAATGCTAGTCCTGCTCCACAATCCACAACCACTAGGGCGCAATAACAAGTGATATGCAGAACATTATTGCTTTGAGGTATTGTTGGACCTGCTGAAGACTGTATGAATTATTAATATTTGCATTGTATAAACTCAATTTCCTTAGTATTGTATAACTGCACAGCACGTGTGTGAGTACTATGTACCCAACTGTAAATCTACCATTTACTGTACCTATGCGTCGTTCGTTGACTTGTGTGTGCCCTGGCCGTTGAGTGTGTCATGCTCTCTCAAATGTCTCTCTGATGGTGGCGCGTGTGTTGGATCATCCGGTTCCCTTCATGATGGTTGAGCTGGGTGGTGCCAATGCGTCATGTTCGTGAACGGACGCCGTCAGTTGGGATTGGTCATAACTTGACTGCTTCGGATGTTAATGTTTTTCTAGTATCTATTATATAACTGCGCAGTACATGTGTGAGTACTTCTAATACTTTATGTCTGTAGGTGGTATAGTGGGTAGTGCTATTCTGGATGCATTGTCCTCACATGTATGAATTTAATAATGTATGTTCCTAAATATTGTAAAAAAACATATATTTTTTTTAAAAGAGTAGTAAGTATGGAGTTTCTTGTGCATTCTTCTCCATAACAAGCTACTTTCCGAATGCACGGTAGAATCATTTTAATGTAACGTTCAAAAGTGCCGCTTGGTGGCCTAGTTGAAATAAAATATCTTTGTCTTTGTCTTTGATCGAATGGCTAGTTTGAACAATTTTATCATTCAATGGATTCGAGTTGAAGTAAAAATATTTAATTATCTTTTTAATTCAAATTACGTGAATTATAGGTGTAAATAGATCAATTAACTGAATATTACTAAATATACTTTAGCCTAACTCTGACGATTAACGTTTTTTAGCGATTGTTTATTTCTTGATTGCTACTTATGCTGCCATCTATGATCTTTTTTGAAGATTAGTTATAATTTGTTCTGATTAAGACCCCATGCCGAGGAGTATGACGTTCTCACTACTTTTTGATCCCTCCTAGTACTTCATGGAGGCTACAACTGTTATTTTATAATAGTACATTATGGTACAAGTGTGTAATGCTGGTGATTACCGCTGAGGTGCCATTGAGAACCGAGCCGTTAGGTGAGGTTTTTAAGCGAGCCGAGGACGAGGACGGCAATCATCAATACACACGTGTATCATACGACGTTTTTCAACACACTTGTGAAGAAAATAATACGAAAAAATCATTTTGAACAGTGAAAACGAGTTATGAAAAATTGTTCGCAATGGCGGGAAAAATTAATCAGTTTTCCTATGCGCGCGCATCTAACAATGGCGATCGACTATAGACTAAAAGAATGAGTTTTATTTTTTTTGGCATTTCGCGGATAGCGTTTTAGCCACGTACAAAATGGGGAATTTCAAGTTTTCTTTATTACAGAGAAAACAAAACTTATATTTGAGTGAAAATTTTATTTATTAAACACTTACAATTTGAAATTATCTATTTAAATACGAAGTTGCATGAAATGAGCAAGCAATAGGTACATTAATTTATTTGTACTATGTAGCACGATCTTTTTTGTATCGAAACTTTTTTAAGAACAAAGCAACTCAACCAATAAAATAAAAAAGCTCTATAACTCACTTATGAATAATAGCAAAGAAAAAGTCACAGTTTACAGGTGTAATTGTGTGCCTAATTCCGGTAAAATTAGAGTCACTTTATGAGCAAGTGTGTTGAAAAATATCTTTAGGTTTATCAAATGGACACTTGAAACATAACACAAGATATTTCTTCTTTGTTAAACTCAAAACTGAGGCAACAAAATGTCAATATTTCGCTCTTATTGTAAAATGGAGTTAGTTTGTTTACCTGATATGCATTTGTGCTGCAGGTTGACTGGAATTGGACCATTTTAATTTTCAATGTTATTTTATAGTCACATTTATCATTAGTTATGCTTAGTATCTGTATTCTTGGCATCCAAACATTCTTAATGCATAATACTAATACACATACTTATTCTACCATTAAATCATCGAGTAATTTTTCTAACATTATATTACAAAGCTGTATGTAGTCATGTGAAAAGTGATATATTTCAAAACAGGTGATCTTTTCAGAGTGAATTTTTTTGTATACCGAGACCGAGACAGGAACTAGCAATTGGTAAGCTCAGCAAGCATCAAATGGAGCAACTAGTAGCCACCCTAAGAGATAAATTCACAGACTTCAAAGAGAACACAAATACCGTGGGAACTCAGGAAAAATACAACTGGATAGAGAATACTACCTCGGCACACCCCGACGACGAGGTACAGACCATGTATGAGGATATCTCCAGAGCCATGCATGGTTTCAAAACTCACTTCACCGTTGTCATGGGGGACTTCAACGCGAAACTGGGCAAACGAGACGAGGATGAGCTGCAAGTGGGGCAATTTGGAGTTGGACGTCGGAACCACCGGGGTCACCTACTGGCCAGTTTTATGGAGAAGGAGGGCCTCTATATGATGAACTCCTTCTTCAAAAAGCGTGAACATAGGAAGTGGACCTGGCAGAGCCCCGATGGTGCAACAAAAAATGAGATCGACTTCATCATGTCAACCAGGAAGCAAATGTTCAATGATGTCTCTGTGATCAATTCGGTAAAAACCGGGAGCGATCACCGCATGGTAAGAGGCACATTGAAAATTAATATTAAGCTTGAAAGGTCTCGACTGATGAAGTCCACGCTCCGTCCAGCACAGATTCAGGTCCAAAACCCCAAAAGCTTTCAGCTCGAACTCCAGAATCGTTTCGAGTGCCTAGGGAACTCAGTGGACGAATACAATGACGGGTTCGTGGAAGCTGTCCATACGGTCGGGTCTAAGTTTTTCAAGACCCGTCGTACAGATAGAAACGAAAAGCTCTCTGATCCTACTCTCAAGCTTATGAAGGAGAGGCGTGAGATGATCCTGCAGTCTTCAGATGAGGCGTGCAAATATCGGCAGCTCAATAGACAGATCTCTAAATCCTTGAAAAGAGACCTCCGCCGCTTTAACACCGAGCGTATTGCGCGTTTATATTATAAAGACGCGATTGAGCGAAATAAAGGCTCCAAGGTATTTGCAAGGGATCTGGCTATTGGGCAGAGCCAGCTCACGAGACTGAAGACCGACGATGGCAGGATCGTATCCGCCAAACCGGAGCTTCTGAGGGAGATCGAGACATTCTATGGGCAGTTGTACACATCAATCAGCAAGCCCGTTGCGAGTCTAGCAAACGACCCAAGAGCTAGATTGACCCGACACTATACCGAAGATATCCCGGACGTCAGCCTGTACGAGATTAGGATGGCTCTGAAACAGCTTAAAAACAACAAGGCGCCGGGTGATGACGGAATCACGGCTGAACTCCTGAAGGCGGGTGGAAAACCGGTCCTTAAGGCCCTTCAGAAGCTGTTTGGTGCCGTCATACTCGAGGGCAAAACGCCACAGGCATGGTGCAGGGGTGTGGTGGTACTCTTCTTCAAGAAGGGCGACAATGCCCGACTGAAGAACTATAGGCCCATCTCACTTCTTACCCATGTCTACAAGTTGTTTTCAAGAGTCATCACGAATCGTTTCGCGCGCAGGTTTGACGATTTCCAGCCTCCCGAACAAGCCGGATTCCGAAAAGGCTTTAGCACCGTAGACCACATACATACGCTGCGGCAGGTCATACAGAAGACCGAAGAGTATAACCTGCCTCTCTGTTTAGCGTTTGTGGACTACGAGAAAGCCTTCGATTCGATCGAGACTTGGGCAGTACTGCAATCTCTCCAACGGTGCCAGATCGACTACCGGTACATTGAGGTGTTGAAGTGTTTGTACAAAAACGCCACCATGTCAGTCCGTCTTCAGGATCAGACCTCGAAACCAATCCTTCTCCAGCGCGGCGTGAGACAGGGAGACGTCATTTCTCCGAAACTGTTCACTGCTGCGCTGGAGGATGTCTTCAAGGTTCTGGATTGGAAGTCGCTTGGCATCAACGTTAATGGCGAGTACATCACTCACCTTCGGTTTGCCGACGACATAGTGGTCATGGCTGAGACCATGGAGAGCCTCAGTACAATGCTCGATGACCTCAATAGAGCTTCCGAAAGAGTGGGTCTTAAAATGAACATGGACAAAACCAAGGTCATGATGAATGCCCATGTAACACCCACTCCTATCAAGATCGGAGACTGTTTACTTGAAGTTGTAGATGATTATGTCTACCTGGGACAAACAATCCAGTTGGGTAGATCCAACTTCGAGAAAGAGGTCAACCGTCGAATCCGACTCGGCTGGGCGGCGTTCGGGAAGTTGCGTGGTATCTTCTCGTCCAATTTACCGCAATGTCTCAAGACAAAAGTCTATGACCAGTGCGTGTTGCCAGTGATCACCTATGGGACCGAGACGTGGTCGCTCACAATGGGCCTTATCAGAAAGCTTAAAGTCACCCAAAGGGCAATGGAGAGGGCTATGCTCGGAATTTCCTTGCGTGATCACGTCAGAAATGATGATATCCGCAGGAGAACCAAAGTTACCGACATAGCCCGAAGAATTGCCAAACTTAAGTGGCAGTGGGCAGGGCACATTGCTCGCAGAACGGATGGCCGTTGGGGCCGAAAAGTTCTGGAATGGCGACCGCGAACCGGAAGACGGTATGTTGGAAGGCCTCCCACTAGGTGGACCGATGACCTGGTTAAGGTTGCGGGAAGGCGCTGGATGCGAGACGCACAGGATCGGTCAATGTGGCGACGCCTGGGGGAGGCCTATGTCCAGCAGTGGACGTCTTTCGGCTGAAATGATGATGATGATGAGAGAATACTATCAAAGTTGAATTACAACACATCGCTAAGATCAGATCTGAACCGAGAAAATGGCTAACAACTAATACCATGAAATTACTAGAGCAAAGAAAGCAGCTCATCAACGCAAAAGAAGTAAAAGACAAGAAGGCATTTAGCGAAAATTAGTAAAGATATCAAAGAAAGTATAAGAACGGACAGGAAAAAGAGTATAATGGAAATTATCGAAAAACATGTAGCCAAAACGGGAGGTGTTAAAAAAGCTCATAAGGAATTAACAAATTCAAAAGACTGGATCGCAAAAATTAAAAACGACAGCGGAGAATGGAACCATCACAGAACATATTAGGAATCGCCACATCCTATTATAAAAAAATATATATAAACAACACCGCTCGGGAAAAAAAACGATCTAGCGGAAACCTCAAATATCCCTAACATCCTTCAGACTGAAGTTATAAAAGCGTGCACTGCCCTCATTTCCTCGACTGCCTTCCGTGCTTCTTCGGCGTCTTCATAGCTGGCCACCAAATCGTCCATGTAATGACTTCCTTTGATGGCCTCCAGCGCCCGCGGGTACTCCTGCCCATGTACATCTGCGTTGTAGTTGCGTACGTAATGGGCCATGTACGGGGAGCTCGCGGCGCCGAATATCATACTGGTCATCTTGTATTTCCTCGGAGGCTCTTGTCGGTCGTCACCTCTCCACAGGAACTGTTGCGCTGGTTGGTCCTCCGGCCTTATCCTGATCCTCAGGAGCATCTCCTGCACGTCTGCTGTAATCGCTACCGCCTTCTCTCGGAACCTAAACAGGATTCCTGGTAGCGACAGCAGTAGGTCGGGTCCCTCCAACAGTTCGTTGTTTAGGCAGACGCCGTTGCTCTTCGCTGCTGCGTCGAACACTAGCCTATGTTTGCCGGGCTTGTTCGGGTTCTTCACGGCGAAATGTGGCAGATACCAACAGATGGCACTCGCTCGCTCCGACCCGTCGCATGGCGTCGCGTACCCCTTGTCCAATAGGTTGTTAACCTGCTTGGAGTACTCAGCCGCGAACTGTGGGTCAGCGTCCATCTTCTGCTCGATCTTCTTCAGCCGACGGAATGCTTGATTGTAGCTGGGCGGCATAGTGACCTCGTCTCGCCGCCATGGCAGCCCAACCTCGTACCCGGTGTTAATCTTCCTGATTGTCCTCCCGACTATGTCGATGGCTCGTTGATCGCTCGCCTTGACTCTCGGCTTTCCTTGTATGCCGAGCGCGTCGATCCTGAAGTGGGCTTCGACTAAGTCGTGGAGTTCCTGGCTACATGCACCCGTGGTTCGGTCGGGTTCATACACATGCAACACGTTCCCTTCTTTTATGATGGTCCTGCGTGGTGCGGTTCCGTGCACCACCCATCCTAGTTGCGTTCTTGATGCGGCCGGTTGGTTAGGGCCGCCGATTCGGAGCTCGCGGGACACTATGCACTCCCAGTGGTCTGTACCCACTAGAAGCCCGGGGCGCGCCAGTTCGTAGCACACCTCTTCTGGTGTCAGGTCCCTCAGGTGCTCGTAGTCCAGCAGCGTGTCGGGAACAGACTGTTGGTGAAGCCGGAGATCCTTCATGGTCCTCGCTCGTACCTTGTAGCTCTCTTCACTCTTCAGTCCCTTCACGTCGATGTTCACTATTTTGCTGCCTATATCTCGCTGCGACATGTTGACCCCACTCAGGTGGAGCGGCCGTGATGGCCCTTCTGCCCCGACGCTCGCCCCTTCGTCTAGGAGCGCGTAGGTCTTGACCTCCCCCCGTGGTCCGGACACGATGACAGGGCACATCTTGAGCAAGACTGCTCGTGGCCCGGTAGCGGGTCGGGTAGCCACGGACAGGACCGCTTCCTCCTTCGGTGGGTCAGCCTTCCCCGTGTCTTCAGTCTGCGCTTCGCGTACCGCTTGATGGAGCGTCGCATGATGCGGGCGGCGATATTGATCGACGCCGCACAGCTGCGCCTTGCAACTTATGCGCCTGTGTTGCTTCTGGGCGCATTTGAAGCAAATCTTATTAGATTTCTGGAAGCTCCATCGCTGCTCTACCATGAGCGCCTTGTACTGCGGACACCGCGTCAACACATGGGTTTGCTCGCACTTGGGGCACTTGTCCTTTTCTTCTTCCCTTTCCTCTGTCGTAGTGAACACGCTCGCCTTCTTCTTGAGTGTCACGATGGGTCTAGTTTCCTTCCTCGGTGCGGTGGCGCTTGTAGACGGAGCGTACGTATATCGTAACGCTCGGTCCGCCTCTCGCATTAGAAACCGTGACATCACGACGATTTCCGGATCCGCTGTCCCTTCTTGATCGTAGGCATAGTCACACCAGCGGGATCGGAGATGCGGGCTGAGCTTGTCTAGTACTTCCCGGGTCATAAAAGGGTTGAACAAGTAACCTCTTCGATCGATTGTTTGCAGCACGCAAATGATGTTCTGTAGCTTTGTAGCTTGACAGCGAAACTGTTGAGTTCTGTGGCCGATGTACCAGGTTTCGGAAGCTTCTTGAGGTCGTCCAGTGCCCGGTCGATGATGACTTCCGGTCGTCCGAAGCACTGCTCAAGGGTCTTCATAATGACGCCTGGATCAGTGGCCGTATGTAGAAGGGCGGCCACGGCGTCTCTTGCCTCTCCTTTGAGGCAGCTTCTCAGCCTTTCCTTTCGTTCTCGGCTGCTGTAACCTGGTACATGTCTGTCGAATCTCGTACAGCCGCCTTGAATGGCAGCCACTCGTTGGCCACTCCGGAGAATGTAGGTAGCGTGTGCCTAGGCCTAGGTCGGGCCATCTTTTCTAGCGTTGCTGCCAAGTGCTCGATGCTATCCTTCACTCTTGTGGGGGTCGGCGATCTCGTTCTAGATGTGAAGCGTAGCTGTTTGGATTCTCTTGGTCCCACCTCCCCCCGTGAGTTGAGGGGATTCGTCCTCAGCCATTCATCCACCATTCGATGAGGCTCTTCGCGAGGACGAGAGGGCTCTTGTTCCTCTTGTACGCTTTCTTCATCGTTGATCGCTGACACCTCCACTGCTAGTCTCTTCTTGACTAGCTCTTCTTCCAGTGCCAGTTGCTGGGTCCGAATGGCTGCTAGCTTCTCTGCAGCCTCCAGTTCCACCATCCGTAGCCTTGTTGTGACGCTTGTCGTTGACCGTTGCGACCTCATTGTCCTGGTCGGTGACGTCATTCGCTGTGGGATAGCGATGTTTGTCGTCTGAGCACTGGAAGGCCCCGCTGCGCTGTTGTGTGCTGTTCTCGAGAATAGTGATGCTGGTGGGTCCGGTGAGAGTCTTCTTCTTCGCTCCCGTTCGATCAGCTCCGCTTCCTGGCGGCGCGCCTCCTGTTCTTGGACGCGTCGCGCTTCCTGTTCTTGGATGCGTAGCTGTTCTTCCATCTCGGTTGCGTCTCCCTGGCTCCTTGTGAACACCATCTTGAGTATAGCCGCACGTTCGGTTTGGCACGGCAGGTTAGTACCTCTTCGGTTTGGTACTTCGGGTGAAACCGGTCGGCTCGGTTCGGTGAGCCGGTCGGG
The DNA here is from genome assembly GCA_945859665.1 of Anorthoa munda. NCBI lineage: Eukaryota > Metazoa > Arthropoda > Insecta > Lepidoptera > Noctuidae > Anorthoa > Anorthoa munda. The sequence goes on along the minus strand of OX243910.1, from coordinate 30,261,189 downwards.
TTCGATTGGGTTTAAGCCGGTCAGGTTCAAGACCAGTTAGGTTCGAAACCGGTCCTGTTCCGTACAGCTTTGTTCTTGCCGCAGATCTTCCTACTTCGTCTGCAGCTCGTTGACAGCCGTTACCTTTCTTCGCTCTTGCCGCAGGTCTTCGTACTTCGTCTGCAGCGCGGAGGTTCTGGTTGCAGCAGATCTGATGGACCAGACTGTATTGGGCCTGGTTGCCGCAGGTTCTTCTTTCTTGTATCCGTAGCTCGTAGAACCAGACTGTAGTGGACTGGTTGCCGCGAGTTCTCGTTCTTAATCCGGCTCGAATAGGACCAGACTGTAGTGGACTGTATTGGTGTTGTTTTGTTGGGGTCTTGTTGGAGGAATGAAAATACTGTCTTCATTTGTATCTTTAATTTTATTTCTTACTTGTTACCCCTTGTAGAGCAGGAGACCGACTGTGTCTCAACTCCCAAGCGGTCCGGCTTTTATACAAAAACCGTTAACCGCAAACAATAGCAATAACAGTCGGTGTGCATTCAAGCGGAAATTGCGGATTAATTTTCAAAACAACTAAGCAGAGTCATCTCACCTTCTTCTTTTCTGTTAATTTATAAATATATATATTTATATAAGTATATATTATTTTCAATATATATATGTACGTGTATTTCACCTATTTTAGTATGTTATATAATAACTGGCTTATTATTATTTTTGAAAAATGCACCTGCCATGTTGTCTCTGCACCACCCTTGGTTGACTGGTAGAGAATGCCTAAGGCATTAAGTCCGCCTTTGTACCTTTTGTGCATGAAGTCTAAATAAATAAATAATAATAAATAAATAAATAGCGCCCTTCTCCCTCAACGGTATTCGGGCCCGGCATCGCAGAGATGCCGACTTTATTAAACTTATCTTACTTAAATCTACACAAATTATACATTTCCTTAATCTACATACTTAATTCTACCTAGGAAAAAAAAAATATAAAACGTGTAAAAGGTCAATACAAGAGTCTTATCTAACCTACTCTAAGTACTCTACTTATGAGCTATGAAAACATACATAATCTTGTCTAATTAGCTACCTTTTCTCTAGTTCTTATATATATTACAAGTGTAGTCTTAATCTAAAACTCACATGGCACCTATGTCAATCCTATTTTAAATATCCACGTGGTATTTTTAGAAGAGAAATCTACGAGACAATGCAAACGGGATTTATCCTTTTTCTCACGCCGCGTTAATGTCTTTGGGATCATTCAAGGCGGCCCCGCTAGCCGTTAGTTTAATGAGGGTTCGTTTACAGTTCCGAAGACAATAAGCATTGAATTTAACTTATTTTTATAACACTGTAAAATGCCGACAACAGATCTTAATGTTCGCGTAATTCATATACCGTTGGAAGGTCCAAACATGTGGCAGGCCTTAAATAACTGTTTACAGTATTACCGTGAGAAATGTCCCTATGCTAAAATAACATGCGAGACGTCCTGTCTTTTATAATGGCTTTGAAATATCGTGAAACGTCACGCCGCTAGTACACTTTATACTGCCTTAGTGACGTCACAAGCCTCCACTCCTGAACTTTGATGCGCTTTAACTTTGTAAATTTTTATCGATTTGGTTAAGCAAAAAAAAAGTGTCCCATATTATTTAATAATCTCACTGGCTGACATAATAGAATTACCATTTTTCTACCCAGGCAATATCCCTATTGAAGTTATTTTTCACTTTGTAGTGTTTTTAATTGGAAATCACTTGTTTTTTCAAATCCGGGGAAACCCGGACGGATGGTAACCCTATTTATAGGGAACTATCTTGTAAAATTTTTGACGATTTCCTTTCAACACCTGCTTTCATCCACAGCTGGCTCGCGAAAAGGGCGTAGGAGCAGCTATAGAGTACGCGCGCCGCCAGTTCCCGATGCACGCCGTGCGGCACGAGCGCGCGCTGCAGGCGGCCGTGTGCGCGCTGGCCTGGTGCACGCCGGGCGCCGGGCCTGCGCCCGTCATCTACCAGCATCTGCTCGACCCTAAAGCGCTGGGTGAGTGTGACACATTACTACTTACAGAGTACGCGCTGCAGGCGGCCGTGTGCGCGCTGGCCTGGCGCACGCCGGGCGCCGGGCCTGCGCCCGCCATCTACCAGCATCTGCTTGACCTTAAAGCGCTGGGTAAGTTGTGACTTCTTTTTTGTTGGCACCCTTTTGGCGGATCGGAAGTGGTCATCATTTTGCAGTGAGACTTGGGCTGTCATAATTCGCCTCACGATGCGAAGCCTTCCCTCTCTTTCGGCTGTCACTCCTGAGCACTCGTTCAATGGGTCGCCTATTGTAGACCTAATTTGGTCGGTCCATCACATGGGTGACCGTTTCTTCCACTCTACCTTGGACTACGAGCCGCTCAATAGAGTCGTTCCCTCGGGACGCGTGACTAAAGAACTGAAGTATTCGAACTTGTGACTATAGCCGACAGACGCCCGATATATACACACACTGGCAAAATTAGCGGCACAAGAAAAAAAAATTGGCGTAATTGGTTTTATTATAAAACAAAAGAAAATCCAGCCTATAAGCCAGGGCGCTTGAGATGAGGAGAAATGATCAAACCTACAGATGATGTGCATAACTCATTGTTTACCGATTTCAACCATTTATTACAGTTTCCAATGATTCAGAGAGACTAATGTTTTAGTGAGGAAATCAGGACAAGGCAGAAACCCCGTAATTCTAACAGGAATAATCGTTTCATTCAGCTTTGCGTTCTCAAAAACCTACGTTTAAAGGCCGTTCAAGCAATGAGCTGGAGGAAGTTCGAGGTGCAACAGTAAGTGAACATACGGTACGAAGGAGGTTGAAGAAAGCTGGTTTTGGTTCGTTCGTGCCCGCCAAAGGTCCATAACTTGAGGCACACTCCTTAGAAACAGAATAACTTTTGCTAGAAAATATCGACTTTGGCCAACGGACTAATGGAGTAAAATATTGTCTAGTGATGAGTGTGGAAGTCATTTAAATAGAATTGATGAACTGCATTAAATGTTTTATCATGAACAAGAACAACATCATCTGTTAACCACTGTGGCATATGGTAGAGGAACAATATTGGATTCAGATAGGATATGTTTTGGAGCTCGTACAGACTTGGTGGTAATCGATAGAGAAGATCTTATTGAAGATCGCTGTAGAAGTGATAGGTAATGTCAATGTAGGTGCACTGCGAAGTGCCGTTGTACAGGAATGATTGAGATAATCACACGACACAAAGGATACCATTATTCTTAACATGTCTAGGCGCGTGAAAACTTTATTAAAAGAACGTGGAGAAAACACTCCATATTATGTGATATTAATTTTATTGTAAAATGTTTTTTAGGGTTCCGTACCCAAAGGGTAAAAACGGGACCCTATTACTAAGACTTCGCGATCCGTCTGTCTGTCTGTCTGTCTGTCTGTCTGTCCGTCTGTCTGTCTCCAGGCTGTATCTCATGAACCGTGATAGCTAGACAGTTGAAATTTTCACAGATGATGTATTTCTGTTGCCACTATATCAACAAATACTAAAAACAGTATAAAATGAGTATTAAAGGGGGGCTCTCATACAACAAACGTGATATTTTTGCCGTTTTTTGCTGAATATTAATAACGGCAACAGGTAGACACTTGAAATATTCACAGAATGTTTAGTTGTATATTTACTTCAAAAAATAATAATTAATAAATTAAAATTAAATAAAGTAAGGGGGGCTCCCATACAACAAACGTGATTTTTATGCAGTGTTTTGCGATAATGGTACGGAACCCTTCGTGTGCGAGTCCGACTCGCACTTGGCCGGTTTTTTAATTAAGTTTTTTATTTTTCCTTAATAACCTTAAAAAATCAACAATGTGCAGTTTTCACAAAAAAAATATTTTTTTCACACAAAATGTATTAAATGCGAACTCATTTTTTTTATTTTAAAAGGTTTATTTTGAAAAAAAGCGGTGTTTTTATTTTGTTCCGCTAATTTTGCCGGTGTGTGTAGTTCTTGGAGAATGGATATACATACATACATAAACTCACGCCTTTTTCCCGGATATGTTGGTGTGAAACTCAGTCTATTCTCTTCTTATCAGTTTCTGTCGTCCAGATCCTGGCTGCGTACAGGAATATGGAGAACACAAGTGCCCGTATGAACAGGGTTTTCGTGTCATTGGTGATGTTGCGATTCCTACATTTTTTTAGGCTGTTTTAGCCTATCCATGGCAGACCGGACATGGCCATGCGATAGCGATGTGATCTCGTCCCCGCAACCACCATGGTTCAATACTAGAGCGCCCAAGTAGATGTATGACTGTACGACGCATAGTATGATAAATGCCTCTAAAATCGGACATCGCTTTTTAGGGTTTCGAAGTCAACAAGGAACCCTTATAGTTTCGCTCTGTCCGTCCGCAGCCTAGTTCAGTGACTCTAAGTACTAGAAAGCTATAATTTGGCATGGATATACATATTAATAATTCCGACAAAGTGGTACAATAAAATCCTAAAAACAATTTTTTTTGGGGTTCCTCCTATAGACAGACGTAAAGCGGGGATGTTTTTTTTTTATCTCGTCTATCCCATGGTGTGGGGTATCGTTGGATAGGCCATTCAAAAATATTATGGGTTTGTTAAAACCATTTTTCGTTTCAGAGTTCCGTTTGAGTAAAATTAAGCTTTAAATTGCAAATTTATGTTAGAGTCAAGTGTCCCTCCCCCCCCCCCCTGCGAGCGAAATGTAGTAAAAAGTACTTGGAACAGTAAAAATGTTGTACAAATGCCATTGAAAATTTACTTAAATAACGTTGTTAGCTGTGTAAAACAGAGTAAATATATGCTTATGAACCATGTAAAATATACAAAAATAAAATCATAACAGGCTTTCATGAAGCTTTTCTGCGTATGTTGACAACGTAATCAATATAACGTGAAAAAAATGTCGAGCTTGCTTTGCTCGCTCTTTCAATCAACTATTCTTATATAAATTACCGTGCCAATGAATTTAATTTTTTCTTGGTTTTGGGTTGGTATAACTCCATAAGTTGGGGCGCTAAATCTTTATATTCACCTCTGGTCGCTCGGCGAGCATCGCGGAGCGCAGAGCAAGAATTTTGCCTACCCTTGTTACTCATTCCGGACAGCCTCTAACGTGCTTACTGTGTCACTGACGGTCTCTTATTACATTTGAACTAATAGTGAATTATAATCGAAAAAAATTACTTAATGCACAGGCTGGATATGCTGGAGGAGCGCTTATTGAAAGTTAACCTGGGGCCCTGGCCCGACCTATCCGAGGTGAGGTGCTAATGTTTTTGAATAGTACATCTGTGGTTCTTTCTTTTATACGTCATCTCGGCTTCATTGGCCATCGCATCTTAGGGTCCAGGCCCCACTTGGAGATTAACCCTAGATACGCCAATGGGCGTACCCATAGCAAGAAGGGCTGCACTTCTCTGTTGAACCCTTTGTGTGTCCAAAGATACGTGCACTACCTCACCACGAGGGCCCAGTGCGGGTTCGTGCATGTCAAATGTCTTCGAACTTTTGGTTCTAGGACATACAGGTTTCCTCACGATGTTTTCCTTTACCGTTTTGAGAGCAGCGGTGCTGAAATAATTTACACAAAGTAAAGCTCCTGTCTGGGTTCGAACCCACGACCTTGAACTTGTAAGTCGCGGCAGTTACCACTGGGCCACCGCTCTCTAGAAACTTATTCACTCTCTGTCAAATAACGATAATACCCTAGCCACGGGCTTATAAAATCACCAATTATCACAATGCTTTTTATTTTTCTTAGGTGCTGAAGCAGCTGAACTATTCATAAAGGAAGCTTGCGCATTACTTCGCCTCGCCCCACTATCTCCTCTCGCGGGCGGAGTGTTGGCTGGAGCTCGTGTGTTGCCTGCACTGCACGATATCAGGGCTAAGATGACACATCCTCATGTCATCGCTGCCTGGTCTGATGATGAGCTGCCTTTTGAGGTAAGAATTAAGATATTGGACTATTTAAGAGTTGTTACAGCACTGTTGAAATCGGCCCAAGATGTATTGTCTATCATGTTCTCATAAGAAATCAAATCCAAAGTCAATAAAAATCATAAAATCTTCATGTCTCTTATACATATGTTCAGGATGCATACTCCTCTCTCTCTTGATCTCTTAATCTTAATGCGATAGTGTGGCTCGATGCAGTGGCACATACACCAGGAGGATTCGTACTACAGCTTCACTCTTAATGAACGGACGGTATTGGTACCCGCAGGTGGACCTAGGCGAGGACGGCGGCGGCTACCACTCGGTGTTCGCGTGCCCCATCCTGCGCCAACAGGCGTCCGAGAGCAACCCGCCCATGCGGCTGCTGTGCGGACACGTCATCTCGCGGGACGCACTCAACAAGCTCGCCATGGGGGCCAAGTCAGTACATAAGTAATACATTACATTTGTTTTATTTTGATTCATTGACCACGCCTAAGAGTTAACAATAACTCTACGGCCGCTTGCACCAACCTGGGTCATCTTACTAACTCCGAGTTAGTAGCTGACCCGGCCAATTATGTATAACATATTTGTTACTTAACCTCGTCTTACAAACTAACATTTTTTGATTTTGGCGCAAGTGGGCTTTACACTATTTTTTATGTCGCTTTTATTAGGTATCTTAGAAAATTAGCGCTGGCGATGTGACTACGCTTGGGGAGACCTATTTCCAGCAGTGGATATTTTTCAGCTGAAATGATGATGATACAAGCTTAGTTTACGCTACCGGGGTCATTTTACTCATCGTTAAGAACTTACATACAACTTGTGCGGGGCCCATCACTGAAATGGCAATAAAAATAACCAGCCGCTCTCAGCGGCGGATCCAGGATTCTTTTCGGGAGGGGGGGATGTCACAAGAGTAAGGAACTAGTTCTTTCTTGACTTGATTCAAGGACAGTGTTGGATCAAGCCAGCGGGGAGTGGGGGGACGTACCTTGGTAGATCTAAGTTATCGATGATTTTCACAGAAGCTATTAGGACCTTACCTTAGTGTAGGATAGCAGTTTTGTAAGTAAAACCTACACGAGTGATAATTATAGATAGAGATATTTTGCTTTATCTGATCAATAAAAATTGTGAAAGATAAAGCGCATCAAAGTTTAGGAGTGGGAGCTTGTGACGCCACTTGTGAGTAAAAAGTATACCAACGACACACGAAATTTCAACGTAGTGTATCGTCGTCATTTTTTGTGTACGATACAAAAGAAAAATGCGTGTCCAATATTTTTTATTAATCCACCTGACGGACAAAAAAATAACTATTAGTCATCGCCTCTATTGAAAAAAAATGGGTGCAAGAGCGAGCGAGGAATATTTCAAGACCAATCATACATTATGTCCTCTGAAGCTAAACGTGATATAATAGGTACCATAGCTTGATTTTTGTTCGTCCAAGCTAGGGATCCATTTCCTACACCTGCTACGTAGTTAATCTGGCCCTGATCAAAGACATAATAACTACACAAATATTAAGTAGATTACTGGTTGAATGTGGGTCACAGGTGTGATGTTATATACATCGTCCATGTTACGTATTTGTAATAAAAGTCTCTTATGTATGCAAAAAGAAACAAATGTTATCAAAGCGACATAGTAGGTCTCTCAGAGGAGAGGGCAACCCAGAGAAAAAAATAAAAATAAAAGGATATCCCTGGATCCTATCTGCCTATGGCCGCTCCATACATTTTGTTCATTTTTGTGAACACAAATGTATGGGATTGCAGATTTCAGGCTATGTTCAATCTCATTATGAATCGAATCGTTGTTGTAAAACTACCCATTGTGGGGATATTAGAAACAAGTGTATACTGTGTATAAGTGTTATGTATCAAGCTACTTGTGAGATACATTCTATTGTTAGAGTGGCACATCATGATGATTGATGTGTTGGTTTGTAGATGTAGGCCTAAATGAAAGTGTGTCATCCAATTCATTAGTTGCCAACAATATAGTGCAATACTTCGATTTCAATTGCGCTATTAATAAACGTCGGCATGTATTTAATGGATCCCCTAGTAATTCCCATTTTGATTTGTTAAGTATACTAATTGCAACGCTATTACACTCAGTGAGTGTCATCTCGTTATGAACCCTATCCTACTAATTGCGACCAACTTAAACGGTACTCATAATAGTTCTCCAGGGCGAATTTCGGCTATGGCGGCCAATCGCAGTGACTAACCCCCGGTTTCTCAACACTCGGTTATCGGGCTGTTTAAGTAATCGACGAATAATCACCGGTTATCTGCTGTTGAAAATTAATTCAACCAATCGCAACAGATAAGGCTTGCTTGACAATTTGTCACATTAATTCTTCGATAATTTAGCTGTGAGAAACCGGTCTAAGGCGGGCGATATTATACAAAGTGTTTACACAAGTGTGTGTGCAAACACAGACGCGCTGCAATCATCACTTGAGACTAAAAAGGCAAAACAATAATTGAGGAAAAAAGGCAATCATCGTTAGAAGATCAATTTATACCAGAATCTTAATCCCTCTTTGTGTATTATGTGAAAAGCTAATAGAGATTTTAAGGATGGATAGAAATCGATGTTCCTTAAAGTTTATCTGCCAAGCATGCCATGATATAATAAGTAGTTTTTTTTTAAGCCTGCTAAATTATCAACAATTTTTTTCGTATTACCCAGTTAATGGGTTGTGGAGGCCGCAGTCATCATCATCATCTTTTCAGCCGAAACACGTCCACTGCTGGACATAGGCCGCCCCCAAGCGTCACCACACTGATCGGTCATGTGCGTCTTGCATCCACCGACATCCCCAGTCTTAACCAGGACGTCGCTCCACCTAGAGGGAGGTCTTCCAACGTATCGTCTTCCGGTTCGCGGTCGCTGTTCCAGAACTTTTCGGCACCATCGACCATCCGTTCTGCGAGCAATGTGCCCTGCCCACTGCCACTTCTGTTTGGCCATTCTTCGGGCTATATCGGTGACCCTGGATGTGGACTCTTGCGGACATTCTCATTTCTAATTCGATCACGCAAGGAAACTCCGAGCACAGCTCTCTCCATTGCCCTTTGGGTGACTTCTGATAAGGTCCATTGTGAGCGACCACGTCTCGGTACCGTAGATTATCATCACTGGCAACAGTGGCAACACACACTGCAGGGCGAGCACGGCTTCTGTGATAGGCTTGAGTCACGCATTTTATCACGGTGTTTGCTCCCAAATTGTGTGACTCAAGGTCACAGTAGGCCGTGCTAGCCCGGCTGGTCATAGACTTTCGTCTCGAGAATCTGGTAAGTTGGACGAGAAGATACCGTGCAACTTCCCGAACGCTGCCCAGCCGAGTCGGATTCGACGGTTCACCTCTTTCTCGAAGTTAGAACTACCTAGCTTGACCGTTTGTCCCAGGTAGATATAATCGTCCACACCTTCCGAGTGTAGTCTCTGGCCTTGATATGAGTAGGTGTAACATGGGCATTCAACATTCCCTTGGTTTTATCCATGTTCATTTTAAGGCCCACTCTTTCGGAAGTTCTACTGAGGCCATCAAGCTTTGTACTGAGGTCCTCCATGGTCTCAGCTTGACCTCGATGTCGTCGGCAAACAGAAAGTAAGAGATGTACTCGCCATTCACGTTGATGCCTAGCCCTCTCTAGTCCAGAACCATGAATACATCCTCCAGTGCATTAGTGAACAGTTCGGCGAAATGACCTCTCCCTGTCTCACACCTTGCTGAAGGATAGGTTCCGAGGTCTGGTCCTGGAGTCGGACTGACTTGGTGGCGTTTTTGTACAAACTCTTCAACACCTCGATGTACCGATAGTCAATCTAGCACCGTTGCAGAGACTGCCAAGGCTTGGAACCGGATTAAAAATAACCGGGTATTAGCTTTCTCGTAGGCCACAAACGCTAAAAAGAAAGGCAGGTTATACACTCCAGTATTCTGTATAATCTGCCGCAGCGTATGTATGTGGTCTAAGGTGCTGAAGCCTTTTCAGAATCCAGCTTGTTCGGGAGTCTGGTAATCGTCAACACTGCGCGCGTGACGATCCGTGATGACCCTTGAAAACAGCTTGTAGACATGGCTAAGAAGCGAGATGTGCCTGTAATTATTATAATTTAGCCGGGCATTATCACCCTTCTTAAAAAAGAGTAACACTACACCCTGCACCATGTCTTTGGCGTTTTCCCCTCGTGTATGAAGGAATCAAATAGTTTCTGAAGGAGTCCCCGCCTTCAGGGGTTCGGGCGTAATTATGTCATAACCCGGCGTCTTGTTGTTCTTAAGCTGCTTCAGAGCCATCCTTATCTCGTACAGGCTAACGTCCATGTTGTCTTCAATCTAGCTCTTGGTTTGTTTGCTAGATTCACGATGCCCATACCTCTCGATCTCCCTCATAAACCCCGGTTTGGCGGATACTATCCTGCCATCATCGGTCTTCAGTTTCGTGAGCTGACTCTGCCCAATAGACATATCTCTTGCAAACACCGGAGTCCTTATTCTGCTCAATCGCGTCTTTAATACGCTCGGTATTAAAGCGGTATAAAGTCTATTGAGCTGCCGGAACATACACGCATCGTCTGAAGACTGCAGGATCATTTCACGCCTCAGCTCCTCTCGTCATCTCCTTCATGAGCTTGATAGTAGAATCAGAGAGTTTTTTGTTCTTATTTGTACGACGAGTCTTGAAGATATTTGAGCCGACCGTACGGACAGTTTCCACGAACCCGTCATTGTAATCGTCTACAAACCATTCTGGAGCACGAGCTGAAAGCTTTTGGGATGTTGGATCCGGATCTGTTGGACGGAACCTAGACTTCATCAGTCGAGACCTTTCAAGCTTGGTATTTAAGTTCAATGTGCCTCTAACCATGCGGTGATCACTTCCTGAGGCCTTAGTGCGAGTTTTTAGTCACGCTCAATCACGTTAACGTAAACGACAATTTGTATTGAAACTGGATAAGCACCGTCTGGTGACAGTAAGGAGAAACCTCTTTTTTTGTATACATTATGACATAAGAGATCGTTTACGTTATCACGAGTGAGTACGTTAAAAAACTCGCACTAAGGCCTCTGTTTTCACCGCGTTGATCACAGTGACATCAATCTCATTTCTAGTCGCACCGTCCGCGCCAGGGCTCGCCTAGGCCGCAGTCATTCCATGTAAATTACAGTTAAGACTGGAAGCCGACCCCAACAAAGTAGGAAAAACGCTAAGTAGCCAAGTATTTAAGCCAGCTAAAAACATGTTTTCTTTTCCATTTTCAGATTGAAATGTCCCTACTGCCCCATGGAGCAGACACCGAGTGAAGCTCGACAGATTTATTTCTCGTGAACAGTTTATGTAACACTAGAGACCGTTGTTATTTACTTTCTACAGGTAGCACAAGGGAACGAACTTGCCACGGTCAGGCGGCGTTGACATCGTACGAGTATGCCAGTTTCAAGATTGAATTTTATTTGATTGAAGATTTATTTAGTCATTCGGATGGATCTCACTCGTCTGATGTCAACGTAGCTTTAGAATTTGATTTTATTGAATATGTCTAGTTTAAAATGTGTGAACGCGTCGAAATATATTACACAGCGGTCCTAATCACAAATCGACGCGATGTCTAGACATATTAATAAATAATCAAACGCTATAGATATAACATTGCAGAACTGAAAAGTAATATTTGATAAAAAATATCATCTTATACGTTTTATAAAAATGACGGATTGTTTTAGACTTTCAATTTTTTTAATGTTTCGTCCAGAGACAAGTATAAAATAAATTACAAATAAAAATGTTGCTACATGAAAAATTAGGCAACATAATATTTAGTCACGGTGAAGAATTATTTGATCCAAATATTTTTAGATGATGGATGAATGGTTATGATGGATTCATTTTTATTGAAGTTATGTGTAATACAACATCCGAATTAGCGCTAAAGACTTACACATACGAGGTTCTTACCTCTCTCTGCACTCTGTATGATTCTTCTTGAACATGGACCTGGAGATATAACAATTATAACAGACTAGCAGTTATTCAGTGCATCTGATTCTCTAACAGAAGCCTGATAAATTAAGTTTGCAAATCTAAACAGACAAAGGAGCATTTTCCTTTTACTGTTGGTGAGTCTGATATGGCGAATGTTGGAAATACTATTCTTAGATGTTAAATAAGGTAGACAACATTATATTGTAATTTTAAGACAAATATTCTTACTGTATGTTTATGTACTGACTGGTTGTAGAGCCACGCTTTTTGTTCTTTTTTGTAATAAAATGAATTCAGTATTCAATCATCCTTGTTTTATTTATTCATTAGAAAGAACCTTGCGTAAATAGTTTTTAGGATAATCGTGACTACCGCAGGACCCCGACGCCAATCGCTTCCATATTTGGTAAATAATTACTATACAATTGGTACCAATTGTACTCGAACAACAAAATTTATACCTTAGTAGTTTTCGAGAAAATCGACTTTGAAGGTGGTCCTGCGGTAGTCACGCTCCATTCAGTGGGACCACAATAAGCGCCGAAAACGGGGGCATGCTACAGCTATTCTAAGTATACAAATAATTACTACCCATAAATGTGATTAATTTCGTAAAAAAACAGAACTGAAACATTTGAACCGAGAGATCAACGATGAGAACTTTCGCTCGCTCGTTCAACAGGACCACGACTTTGAATGTTGATTCCAAGTTTGAGCAGCCTGCCGCTTTCCTCAAACCTACATAGAAAATTACATGTCCGTGACTACCGCAGGACCACGACGCCAATCGCTTCCATATTTGGTAAATAATTACTACCTAATTGGTACCAATTAGTACTCGAACAACAAAATTGGTACCTTAGTAGTTTTCGAGAAAGTCGACTTTGAAGGTGGTCTTGCGGTAGTCACGCTCCATTCAGCAGGACCACCTGAGTGCCGAAAAAGGGGGCATGCTACAGCTATTCTAAGTATACAAATAATTACTACCTATAAATGTGATTCATTTCGTAAAAAAAACAGAACTGAAACATTTGTATTTACCGAGAAATCAACGATGATAACTTGTAACGTTAAATTTTCATTTCAAGATTACCCTATTAAAAACTTGGTGATTTCTTTCCAAATTTTACAAATATTACTTCTACAGAAGTAATAGCGACCAAAAATTCAGATGCCTAAGTGTAGTATTTTATTATATATATTTAGGACAATTAAAAAACCTTACAAGGATATCTATACCTAATTAATGACTATAATTTGAATTGGTCATTTTGCGTACTGTGAGGTGAGTGTGAGGCCTTAGTGCGAGTTTTTACTCACGCTTGAAAATGGATAAGCGCCGTCTGGTGGCGGTAAGGAGAAACCTCTTTTTTTGTATACATTTTGACATATATGAGATCCTTTACGTTTTTACGAGTGAGTACCTACGTTAAAAAACTCGGCATAAGCACATAGAACCATTTGCTGATTGGATAAATTGCGAATTGGACATTTTGAGCCCACTGTACATTTTGCAAATTTGACATAATGCGCCCAAACGAAATCGAGAAGTAGGTACCTACTTTAAAAACTTTTATTACAAACTTCAAAAAAAGCCCTTTTTTTGAAGTCATAGAACGATGGTTTCTGTTTATGTACTCTACATCCCTAACGGGAAAAGACGTACCATTTTTAGTATCAACAGTTCGGTTTGACGTCGCAACCGAACTAATGAGACATTAGTCTCAGTAGTCCGCTACCGAACCAAACTACTGAGACTAGACGCATTTTGAGACCTTAATCTCTACCCTGTCCAATGAGTCATAGTCCCACAGTTTAAATATGGGTAAACAGTAGCGAAACGAAAACTGCTTAGAGGTCTCGTCGATGCGCATGTTTGTGTGAATGTGCAGTATCGAGCGTTTATAGGTAGTTTCCGTACTGTTTGTCCATATTTATACTGTGTATGTACTCACGTGATTGGTTAACTATTTTGTCTGCTATGTGGACAGTGAACCTGTTAACTTTGGTGTACGAGGTAATCTTACTCCTAAGTAAGGGTTTTGAAAGGGTGAGGGTTGAAAGGGTGCTCTAATAAAAAGAAACAATAAATTCTCGGTACATAATTTATTTAATGGATATGTACAAAGACAAAAGATTTTAGGACAAATAAAAATTTGGCAATAACTCTCAACAATAGCAATAATATTAATAAAGAATGGTGTCGTTCAAAAGCCGGCAAAATATCAACAACAACAATAATTTAATTTTATACTTAAATATAGTTCGGACATACCAACTACGTAGGGCTAGCTTTTAGCGATCTATGACGTCACCGCTGTAATAACTAATAACACACATCTTTGTCGATACATATACCTTACATTAAAACCATCAACAAGATGTTTCACAAAACCACTTTCCGCATACACAAGCGAACATTTACAGAGATGACGTCACAACGTAGTCCGTAAAACGACAATTCCAAATAAATACCACTTAGTTCAAACAAAAGACACATTTTGTTTTCAAAATTCCGTTTTACAAACAAATAATAACAGCTTCAATTAACCTAATAATAAATTATTCGATAAAAAAATCTTCTTTTTGACCATAGAACATGAGCCGTAACAATTTTAATATCATATCGATATAACTCTTTAAAAGGAATTTTATGATCACTAACAACTAAAGTGATTTAATTTACTTTTTTATCATTCAATTGGGCTTTTCATCCATTACCGATATTTTCAAAAAAAGCTTGTTGGTCTGGGACCATAACAGGTGAATATATTGCTTGAAAGTTGCTTCGGATCATAAAATTTAGTTTAAACACAGCACTTAATAAATAAATCGCGTTTTATCACACATAATTATATACGTAGCATCTACCAGCAAAGTACTACAATTAGGTACTAATTATTGCTGTAAAATTTCATCTACATACCACCGAAAGAAAGGCTAGTGTGTACGGTTAGAGAAAAAAGTTCTCGCGTAGGAAATACGCTCCAAATAAATACTACATTTCAATGCAGTGTTTGTATTATGAAGACATGTGTTTAACACAGTTTCTGATTGTTGATTTTTACCTCAAAGGCAAGTGCAATATCAAATACTGCCTACTCTTCAGAGGGCATCAAAATGATCATCACACGAACTTTTTTCTTTAACTGTAGTTATCTAAGAGAAAACAATACGAGTAAGATGGAAGACGCTCCTAAATACAGCAAAAATGTATGTATTTCAATTATTTAGCAATTAAATTATATTACTATAATATCACTTACGACCTAATCTATCTATGCGTTACATAGTATTTTTTATTAATATAAATACATTTATATATTACTGGTATTTGAATTTGCTTGATATAATATGGTAGGTATTAATGTTATCATCTTCATAAACATTTGGCACACATAGACCATTCATTTGCCTACAAAACATATGGGGAAGTCAATAAATCATAAGTATTGGATGAAATATCTTCAAGCATTTCGCTATTGGTTTAGAAGCACTTTGAAAGTCAATTCATATTTTACTCTGCCATATTGTTACGACGCAAGCAGGCGCGACGATTTTCTAAAAATGTGCAATTTATATGACTAATACCAAAATGTATTAGTAAATTCGAAAATTGTGTAGTTAAAATATGTATTTGGCATATATTCAAAACATTCTTCCGTTACACCACGTAACGTGACGGTCACGGTGAAACAAGCCGCAGGTTCGGGGAAACGAAAAAGTATACATCAATTTCACTAATAAATAATATTGCTTCATCACAAATCAGTCATTGCATCAGTCTAGTACTTCCTACGCGTAAACACGACGAAACACCAATGAAATTGTACTAATCAAGCCATTCAAATAAAAATTACAGTTGCTTACGATAACGATTAAGTAATTCCGACACCACAGCTTACTTGTGTCTTATCATACATTCTCTTACATTTAACATTTTCTTAGCACAAGTTAAGTGAAGTACGACGACATGGTTCGTAAACTGTGGCGTAGGAGATCATTGGACAGTATTGTTATACCAAAAACCCAACTAATATTACGAGACATTTAAACAAACGTTTAAGTAAACTGAAGTTTTATCACAATTAACTCTATTTGGTGTATTCTTTCAAGGCTTTGCCGTGAGCGCCGGATAAATACGCATTTTGAAACGTTTTAGTATGTTAATAACAATTATAAACGGGACATATCAACACAGAATTGTATTTTATTTTAAGTCTGTCACAGCCTACTTATCACTAGTTATTTTGGTGTTATGTAAAGTAGCATGTTAACATCCATGAATACATCTCTGCTGTCTTGAACAAACTTTTTATTTTGATTAGCCTCTCGTGTTCAATCAGAGCGATTGGCTGCTGCTAACCGGGCGGCCCTGTGGAGACTAAACAAACAAACTAAAGCCTCCAGCCAGCGCACAAACATAGAACAGAAACGTATCAGGTACTTGTACTTGTCCCGGCGCTCGTCCTCTCTAACGACACTCCGTACTCCAGTTACAATCCTCTTACGTTAGAATAGAATAGAAGCATTTAAGTAGGCACTTGAGAGAAAACGGCCTTGTACCACGCATATATTACTTAACCAATAGCTTATACAATAGCAATTCAGCCACACCAATATAAGAGGCATTGATATCATTTTGGCTGTAAAATAGCAACACTCGCCCACCATACATAACTTTTTATGACATTTTATTTTGTTAAGTATTGAAAATACAGTTCTTAAATGGCGAACACGATTATATCAGGTTACTGGATTGGTATTAATTTCTATCACGGTCTTGAAACAATAATTAAAACGATTTGGTTTGACTTTTGTGTCTGGTTGAGGCAGTAGATCGTCTTCTGTACTTATCAGAGATAGTAATGGTCGATACAGTCTCTGGAGAGTAAGCAGCTACACTATATAATGACATCGTATAATGACGAATAACATTTGTCTACATCTGAGGCGATTGCCATTACATGCTAAGTCTTAATCGCGAGACAACGGGAACTGTCTACTGGCTAGTAAATATACCGGTAAAATTATTTGAGTACTCATCTAATCACGCACAGATACGAAGTTATAAGTCCTTATCAATATGATAAATAAGTTTTTTTGTTAACACTGTAGGCGATTGTATGATGTAGTGCCCTTGGTTGATGAACACAAAATACGGCTTGCTTATGGCTAACGCAAGTATTTGCTATAATGTAAATATATACATGTTCTATCACTTGGAAGTAACACAATTTGAATAGATAAAATACATTTTGATCGCCCTGTATACAATATTTGTATTTTCAGATCACAAGGTATATTAAGTAGATTTATACATTTAATATTGCTCAGTTTAGAATCAGTAATTGTATCTTTATACTTACCGGAGTCATTTTTATTCTGACACATCGAAGATGCAGGTAAAACAATATGACATACGAGTAATTATAACTTAAACCCTATCATGCGCCACACTTCCGCCTCATTATGCACGATGGCAACTCTTATAAGTGTACACTCGTACAACGTACATCACTCTGGCAACATTCGGCATAAAATCAAATTGATCGACGGAAATACGGGTAAACTATATTACTTTAAATTATGTATAGAATAATTAATTCTTACAATATTACGATTGATTGACTATTAGTAAATGGAGAGAAAACCTAAATGCATGTAACTATCCAACTATTTTCCATTGATTTAAATAAAATATTTCATAGTAAACAGTATCAGTAGTATCACATCTATCACTATAAATATCTACTATTATGTAAAGTGTAATTATTCTAGAGCATGGTTCGCGTTCGCGTTCGCGTCTCGCCTGTCTTCATGATAAATGTGATGTTTAACACTGGCAAAACATATTCAATGAGAAAATAGCTCCCAACTAGGCAGCGAGTGAGCCATTTACCTAAGCACGATTACTATTTCGTATTCAATATAATTTATATAAGTAAAGACATCTGTATCTCTCCGAGATTTGCTTATATGGATTGTCTTTATTCGACTAGAAAATGGTAAACTTCTTTTCTGTTTTATAAATTGCGACAACAGAATCGGAAATCGTGAAACAAGTATTTTTTAACAAATTTTTCGTTCTACGAACTCATATGTCAATATAGAATCACTGAACGTTTTGGGGGCTTGGCCCCGAGAAATTTAATTTTTCCTTTAATTTATACTTTATTGATTCAACTAACTTAAGAAATAATTATAGAATTATTATTGAACGAATTTCAATAGTGCCCTCGTAAAATTAGTGTTTGGAGACTGCATAACGAAAGGTATTTTATACTCTTGAAAGATAGAACAAACAAATTGCAAGCGCTGTAGATTGTCGCAAAATAACTTTACCATTTAGATGTGTAATTGCGGTATTCTCATTTGAAACTAGAGGGGTAACATCGGAAATGTGGACGTTTGTCTCACATATCGACAAATGTAAAATGTACAGGTATTGGGGCCTCAAAGTGTGACTCCTATAAGAATTTTGTCTACAAGTTTCAATACTAGATATTATTTTTTTCTTAGTAACATGATATATTAATCACCCAATAACATTTCTGTCACATTTTGTCCCCAACACCGACAAACGAAAAGTACAGTATGGTCTTGTTACAATCAGTCGAAACCACAGACCTAAATCTTAACTAGATAACGCAAGTCCCTCCATCTGTATGAAAACCAAGCGTGGCACTTTTTCACACACAATTTAAAAATAAATTTACTTATCAATGAAAGAAAATATTGAAAAAGCCTCGGTAACTTTTTCTATACAGTCTTTACAGCTCGATTAAAAGGCATAAAAAGGTATTTTTTCTAGATTTCAGTGGATTTCCGGTGCAGATGCCGATAATGCTAAATGAAAAGCTCAAATTAAGATCATTGATCGCGTCATCTCCTTAGATTTATATCTGTGGTCGAAACAGTCGTCCGAGTATTAAACTGCATACAATCGGAAAAAGCGGTGTTCACTGTACTGGTGACACGAAAAGTACAATCAAGAGCAGAAGTACAAGATATTTTAAGATAGGGCGAGTTTGTGAGCGAAAATGTACCATGACGAACAGCGGTGCTTCGAGACGTAGAAAGGCTGAAGTAGCCGGTACCTGCACAGCTAGTAATATTGGTACAGTCACTCACTAGCCGCGTACAATGAAGAACATGTCGTTTTGGAAGAGAAAAAGCTGAAGTACGTAACCAGTCAAGTGTGTAGTACCTCCGGCGCTCGCACTAGCTGGGCGCGGCGCTGGCGCTAGTGAGTCGGGCGCTCGCACTAGCTGGGCGCGGCGCTGGCGCTAGTGAGTCGGGCGCTCGCACTAGCTGGGCGCGGCGCTGGCGCTAGTGAGTCGGGCGCTCGCACTAGCTGGGCGCGGCGCTGGCGCTAGTGAGTCGGGCGCTCGCACTAGCTGGGCGCGGCGCTGGCGCTAGTGAGTCGGGCGCTCGCACTAGCTGGGCGCGGCGCTGGCGCTAGTGAGTCGGGCGCTCGCACTAGCTGGGCGCGGCGCTGGCGCTAGTGAGTCGGGCGCTCGCACTAGCTGGGCGCGGCGCTGGCGCTAGTGAGTCGGGCGCTCGCACTAGCTGGGCGCGGCGCTGGCGCTAGCGAGTCGGGCGCTCGCACTAGCTGGGCGCGGCGCTGGCGGGCTCGGCGCGCACGCCGGCCAGGTTGAGCAGCGCCTCAGCCGTGCGCCGCTCCTCGCCGCCGCTGTAGGAGTGCTCGTCGCGCGCGCAGCGGGAGATCACCAGGTGCGCCGCCGGCGGCAGCTGGTGGGCGGGAAGGGAGGGCGTTACAGCTTATATGATGTCTATAGTAGGACAGTCGGGGCCTACCTACGCGACCGGCATATTCGCTATGTGGGCCGGGATGGTAGCGTGCATCGGAGGGAAATTACGTGTGGGGTTCCGCAGGGGTCATTTTTAGGTCCTCTCCTTTGGGTTTTCGGGTACGATGCGGTACTGCGTGTAGACCTCCCCGTCGGCGTTAATATCGTTTGGCCGCCGAGGACACTTTCGACGAGGCTATCCAGTTTTCCGAGCTCGGGGTGACAAGAGTCGTGGCGTCGATCCGCAAACTTAGTTTGGAGATACCGCCTCAGTTTTCTGAGGCGCTATGGTTCCATAAACTGCCGAGGAGCAGGGCAACCCAGAGCAACCCAGTTCGTCAGTGACAGTTGGAGATGGGCAAGTCCATGTGTGTGAATACATTGAGTATCTTGGCCTAACCCTGGACGGTCGGTGGGGCTTGGAATAACACTGCGAGCGCCTGGTCCCCCGCGTTAAAAAGGCAGTGGGTGCTTTACATAGACTGTTGCTAAACCTCGGGGGACCCCGGGAGGAAGTTTGCCGCCTCTACGCGGGTATCGTGCGATCGATGTTCCTTTATGGTGCGTCTGTTTGGTCAAGCAGATTTTCAGGTGTCCAAAAAATGGCCATTCGTATCGCACGAGGTTACCGAACGGTATTCTTTGAGGCGGCAACTCTCCTGGTACGCTTTCCTGGCCATTCTGGCGGACATGGATGCGAAGGTTCATAACCGAATTCGCGCCATTCGCCAAAATGGTGATAGCGTGCTAGGAATCGCTGTAGTAAGGCTGAGGCGGCAGGCACGCCGACACACGCTCGAGCGGCCACAGCAGCCGCAAGCGCGTCGTGCAAGCCGTCCTGCCTCTGCCCCTTCGCAGCCTGGCTGAACAGAGGCGAGCGCATCTCCTACAGGCTCACTCAGGTACCAAGCCGTCCTGCCTCTGCCCCTTCGCAGCCTGGCTGAACAGAGGCGAGCGCATCTCCTACAGGCTCACTCAGGTACCAAGCCGTCCTGCCTCTGCCCCTTCGCAGCCTGGCTGAACAGAGGCGAGCGCATCTCCTACAGGCTCACTCAGGTACCAAGCCGTCCTGCCTCTGCCCCTTCGCAGCCTGGCTGAACAGAGGCGAGCGCATCTCCTACAGGCTCACTCAGGTACCAAGCCGTCCTGCCTCTGCCCCTTCGCAGCCTGGCTGAACAGAGGCGAGCGCATCTCCTACAGGCTCACTCAGGTACCAAGCCGTCCTGCCTCTGCCCCTTCGCAGCCTGGCTGAACAGAGGCGAGCGCATCTCCTACAGGCTCACTCAGGTACCAAGCCGTCCTGCCTCTGCCCCTTCGCAGCCTGGCTGAACAGAGGCGAGCGCATCTCCTACAGGCTCACTCAGGTACCAAGCCGTCCTGCCTCTGCCCCTTCGCAGCCTGGCTGAACAGAGGCGAGCGCATCTCCTACAGGCTCACTCAGGTACCAAGCCGTCCTGCCTCTGCCCCTTCGCAGCCTGGCTGAACAGAGGCGAGCGCATCTCCTACAGGCTCACTCAGGTACCAAGCCGTCCTGCCTCTGCCCCTTCGCAGCCTGGCTGAACAGAGGCGAGCGCATCTCCTACAGGCTCACTCAGGTACCAAGCCGTCCTGCCTCTGCCCCTTCGCAGCCTGGCTGAACAGAGGCGAGCGCATCTCCTACAGGCTCACTCAGGTACCAAGCCGTCCTGCCTCTGCCCCTTCGCAGCCTGGCTGAACAGAGGCGAGCGCATCTCCTACAGGCTCACTCAGGTACCAAGCCGTCCTGCCTCTGCCCCTTCGCAGCCTGGCTGAACAGAGGCGAGCGCATCTCCTACAGGCTCACTCAGGTACCAAGCCGTCCTGCCTCTGCCCCTTCGCAGCCTGGCTGAACAGAGGCGAGCGCATCTCCTACAGGCTCACTCAGGTACCAAGCCGTCCTGCCTCTGCCCCTTCGCAGCCTGGCTGAACAGAGGCGAGCGCATCTCCTACAGGCTCACTCAGGTACCAAGCCGTCCTGCCTCTGCCCCTTCGCAGCCTGGCTGAACAGAGGCGAGCGCATCTCCTACAGGCTCACTCAGGTACCAAGCCGTCCTGCCTCTGCCCCTTCGCAGCCTGGCTGAACAGAGGCGAGCGCATCTCCTACAGGCTCACTCAGGTACCAAGCCGTCCTGCCTCTGCCCCTTCGCAGCCTGACTGAACAGAGGCGAGCGCATCTCCTACAGGCTCACTCAGGTACCAAGCCGTCCTGCCTCTGCCCCTTCGCAGCCTGGCTGAACAGAGGCGAGCGCATCTCCTACAGGCTCACTCAGGTACCAAGCCGTCCTGCCTCTGCCCCTTCGCAGCCTGGCTGAACAGAGGCGAGCGCATCTCCTACAGGCTCACTCAGGTACCAAGCCGTCCTGCCTCTGCCCCTTCGCAGCCTGGCTGAACAGAGGCGAGCGCATCTCCTACAGGCTCACTCAGGTACCAAGCCGTCCTGCCTCTGCCCCTTCGCAGCCTGGCTGAACAGAGGCGAGCGCATCTCCTACAGGCTCACTCAGGTACCAAGCCGTCCTGCCTCTGCCCCTTCGCAGCCTGGCTGAACAGAGGCGAGCGCATCTCCTACAGGCTCACTCAGGTACCAAGCCGTCCTGCCTCTGCCCCTTCGCAGCCTGGCTGAACAGAGGCGAGCGCATCTCCTACAGGCTCACTCAGGTACCAAGCCGTCCTGCCTCTGCCCCTTCGCAGCCTGGCTGAACAGAGGCGAGCGCATCTCCTACAGGCTCACTCAGGTACCAAGCCGTCCTGCCTCTGCCCCTTCGCAGCCTGGCTGAACAGAGGCGAGCGCATCTCCTACAGGCTCACTCAGGTACCAAGCCGTCCTGCCTCTGCCCCTTCGCAGCCTGGCTGAACAGAGGCGAGCGCATCTCCTACAGGCTCACTCAGGTACTCACCGGGCACGGTCGCTTCGGTGACTACCTGAATAGGATTGGGCGAGAGACCACGACTATTTGCTACCACTGCGGAGGCGATTTTGACTCTGCACAGCACACGCTCGAGGAGTACTCTGCGTGGACCTCTGAGCGGCAGGTCTCGGTCGCCAGGATCGAGTCCTGTCTCTGACAACAGTTGTGCAGAGACAGAAAACTGCAGGGAAATGGCCTCCTTCTGTGAGGCCGTGATGGTACAGAAGGAGGCTGCGGAGCGGGATCGTGAGGATACCACTCGGAGAAGACGTCGTTGAGGCAGCCGCCTCAATGCCTAAAACACCGAAACCCCGCCTGCACAGGCAGGCGGAACTCCGATGTCATGGACGGTCAGATTGGGGGCTCTGTTCGCCCACCAAGTGACGCCGGGAAAGACGGTGGCACAGTGATCACGTGCTGCCGTGTACAGCGAGGTGAGGCGGAGCCGCAATATTTGTCTTTTTTTTATTGTAGGTAGGCTTGCGCTTGACCACTATCTCACCTGATGGTAAGTGATGACGTGGTCGAAGGTGTAGCACGCTTGCCTAGAAGTAACTTATTCACTCTTGACTTAAAAACCCTGAGATTGTAGCTATCGGGCAACACAGACTCCGGCTGGGAATTCCACTCCTTAGCTGTACTCATAATGAAAGTATTTCATAAACGTATGGGTGCGTATGGGTGGGATGTCCACCATGTAACGATGGCGCATCGCCGTACGTCCGATGATGAAACGGGCTAGGTGGAATTACATCATGCTATTCCATCGCAAAATCCCCGAAATGCTACCGATAAAAAACCGACAAGCTGGCAACTCGGCGACGATGTTCAAGGCTCGGAGCTTTGATTCAACCAGTGCCTCATCGCCGATGAGCCTCTTGGGCCGCTTTTCGATCGACTCTAGTGCATCAAGCTGATATTTGGCAGATCCTCCCAGAGATGAGAACAGTACTCTACTCCACAGTATGGGTCAAAATTGAGTGTCGATGTCAACGTTACGCCAAGAAGCTCAAGATGGTCCGCTATTCGTCCGCTATCCGTACGGTTACACCTCGGAAAGATGGAGCCGGGTGAAATTGGCTCTAA
Source organism: Anorthoa munda (assembly GCA_945859665.1). Classification (NCBI taxonomy): domain Eukaryota; kingdom Metazoa; phylum Arthropoda; class Insecta; order Lepidoptera; family Noctuidae; genus Anorthoa; species Anorthoa munda. The sequence continues at coordinate 30,237,366 of OX243910.1, read as the reverse complement.
TTAGCGGTGAAAAGACACGCCTGTGTTTTAGCGGCATTGAACTTCATCAGATTGGCATCGCCCCATTCGGAGACTGCCTCCAAGGTCAAGCATAAACGCTACACCATGGCGTCACGAAGAGACAGGACCTCAGGCCGAGTAGCCCGTGCGTTGGACATCAGCAACAGTGCTGTCGTCTGCATACCCAAAGGTGCCGGTTTTAGCAGCTCATTTATGTGCAACTAGAATAATGTCGGTGAAAGTACCGACCCCTGAGGGACCCCGGCATTAATATCCAATTGGTCCGATGAGCAGCCATCTATAACTACTCGAATGGACTGATCCCTCAGGAAATCTGCAATCCAATCACACAGACCACCGGGCAGACCGAATGAAGGAAGCTTACAAATAAGGTTTCCGTGCCAGATACTATCAAAAGCCTTCGATCTCCCCAGGCACACCCTAACAGGCGTTGCACAAAGGGGGTCCCAGAGTGGTATTTTGAAAGGTCACGGGATCCCTTCTACGAGCTGATGGTGAACACCAGGGTGGTTTTAGTGAGGTAAAAATCCCACACTCCCTGGTGAAGGGAGTTGAAGGATTCTTCACGAAAAAAAAAAGCCCCCTTAAGGTTAAATGTATGAAATGGTGCAGAACATGGCTATCTGTCGGTTGCGGAAGCGACAAGATCTGTCGTTATGGCGATACTTGGAGAGACCTATGTCTAAGGCGGTCTACACAAGCACCGCGGAAGCGGAGGGGAGAGCAGCGCTAACAGTGTACGTGTTAGGCATCAACGGATTTATTAGAGGCCAATGCGACATGAGATCCGCTTCACTATCTACCGTGGCGGTGCGCGGTGCCGTGTGTAAACCGCCTATCAAAGGTGTTTCTACTATAAGATATTTACCTGATCTAAGACCGCGGGGCCATACTTCATGGCCAGCACGGTGGCCGCCGCCAGGTACTCGTCAGCGCCGGGCTCCGGGTCGGCCAGGCGCCGCGCCAGCAGCGACACCCGAGCCCCATTGTCTGCTGGTGCAGGTTCAATGTTCTCCACGGTGTCTCCTACTGCGGGTATGGGCTGTCGGCCGAATGCCTGTGGAGAGGTTTTCTGATTAGAACTTCCTAGTGTTGTCCGCTCGTTACGTTATTGGACTTGGATACTTACCTCGTTGGTTTTGGTCACGCTTGATGTCTTGTTAAAACCAAATTAATCTGGCTTTCTTAGTTAGTAGAAAAATTACAGCTCGGGAGGTGGGCATGGTACATGGGCTAGTTTTATGTAAATATTTGTAGTGCCAACCAACCTGTAATAACGAGTTGCGGTGTAACGGGTCCACCGTCCAGAGCGAACCTTTTCCTAGACCTGGGGCAGCCGCCACCTGAAATACAAACATTTACTATTAAATCCTGTTTCATTCATTGCTTATTCACACGGGACTGCAATGTACTAAGGACACAAAATGATAGTTACAGAAAGGTGGCTTACATACAACGAGAGAAACCGGACACACGTACACAAAGATTTTCTTTTTAAGTTTTCGTACGGCGCGCGGCCATCTCAAACAAAAGCCGTCGTGACGCTGTGCGAGTGTACGTGAAGCGTGTCATATGTGAGTACTCTTCCGCTTGTTGTATGAAGCCGGCCTTATTTATTTTGTATTGAGGATAGGACACTGATATCAAACGATTATTTACTATTGAACAATTCCAAAAATGACTCATAATAACGGGAAAAGTGGAAGGCTTTGAGGGGGATCTTTGCCCATAAGTGGGATATACGCCGTTTGAATATTCTGGAAGTTTCTCGTCGGTTCGGCTTCGGAACAATGGGTTCGAATGTCGAATATCTTGGAAAGTTCTCGAGGTATCTAGAACAGTATGGAACGTTCCAGAAACATCTTCCGTGCTATATAAGGGGCGATCGTGTTCGTCGTAGGACAGTTTCGAATATTTCGATTTGGAAGCGACACAGAGCGATCAAGAAGCCAAAATAGTGCGAATTAAGAAAAGTGTTTAAGTAATAAAGAGTGTTTAATTAAAGTCTGCTGTTTTGAATAATTTATCCCTGAACTCAACCTCGTAACAATATCACCTCTTACCTTATGGAAGCACTTATTCAACGACAAGTTATGCCGCACGCTGTTCTTCCAGCCCTGCGGCGCATGTCTGAAGTACGGGAAGTGGCGCACGATCCACGCGTAGATCTCCTTCACGGGCAGCGCACGCGCCGGCGCCGCCTCGATGGCCATGAAGATGAGGCACGAGAACGAGTAGGGGGGCTTTGTGTGCGTGTGCGAGTGCGAGTGTGTGTTCGCGGGAGGGGAGGGAGGCGCCTTGCAAGGGGTGCGGGGAGGGGATGGCACTCGGCCCACTGGGGGTGGGGTTTTTGATTCTCTCTGTAGGCGAAAAGAAAGTAGTTATTTAGTTTAGTGATTAGTTATGCTGTAATTAAATTAATAGACGTGGCCCTGGCACAAAACGGCTGGAATATTCATTGCCCAGCACTGGGATGACGTAAGCTCAGTTATTTATTGCTTTCCAACAGGTTAAGTAAGGCTCTTGACCTTTTGTAAAGCTGTGTATGTTACTGTCAATGCCGTGAGGAGTAATGTTCCTAGTGTCTAAATACCAGATCCACACCAGCACCTTTTAGATAAGCTAGGTTAGATGCTTGTGATAATACATCAAATTAACTGCTATAAACAATCCAACCCAATACCAGTTTAAGAACAAAATTGTAAACGTTAAAAGGACCTTTCAGCACTTTTCCATTCTCAGAGCTATTTCACTTTAAGAGTATTGGGTTGTTGCATAAATGCACATAAGACTAGCTCTAAGGGGACACAGCTCACAGAGTACTTTGGCAACATTCCAAGAAAAAGTGAAAATGAAATCGGCACTAGCGTGCAAGATTTTTAGGTTGTCCCATATTCATTTAACGTGTTTTAAAAATCATATTCTACGGCTTGACTAATTTGGAATGAAACAAAATATCTTGGCACCTGAATACTGTTACCGGTATAGGAGATAGGTAAAACTCTTATATCAGCGATTTTAAGATATTACTCAGTCAATACTACAGGTACTACCCTTTTCTTTACTAGCTACTCCCTTCAGAAGAACGGTCTCTCAAAAATTCGGTTCAAAGGTAAATTGCAGTTTGCACTATGTTTTACTACTAGAAGTCTTCGTGTTCTATCTAACCCCCAATAAGCCGCCTTTACCAAACCTACTTATGGAGATGACTTGCCATTTTGATGACGAGTAAAACGCAAAAGAATCTCAAAAGTAGACAAAGATAAAATGTTCCAAAGCGCGTCTATATAAACCAACTAACAGTCGTCTTAAAACATGCACTGACTAAACTTACCATTCAGAATTTGGAAGGATAAACGGACCTACTTATGCAAAACAGAACCAACCCACACAATGACAATTTTGACAAAGAGCGATTTTTGACAAAATGTGGCTCCATTATCGCTTTTATTATAAAATATTGTCTACCGCGAACATTTTTTTTTATGTCCACTGACTTAAAATCTTTAATCAAATTAGTTTTCATGTGAATTTTGAACATTTCATCGATGTGGGTTGATTCTGTTTTGCATAACTAGGTCCAAAAACGTCAAATTAAGTTCATAATCATAACGAACAGATAGAAAAATATAGGTCAGCTACAAACGAACGCTTCCTCCACACTTGTGAGTTGCGACTCCGTCCAACCTGCACTTGAGTAAATAAAACAATGCGATTGTTAACAACGCGACTAACAAAATAATATACTGTTGATCGAGGTTCTCTTATTGCTACATTTTTTTTATACTTACCGTGATCGATTTTTTATTTATGCTCTATCATAACTAGCTTTTGTATAGAAACAGTTTTTAATACAAAGGGAAATCCATTTAGGGTTCCGTACCCGAGGGGTCCAAACCAAGCCCTATTGCTGTCACTCACGTGTCTGTCACAGGTTTTACAGCCAAAAGGTTGGAGCTACAGTCTTCAAATTTTCACAGTATAAGCATCTTGTTGACCACAAAAATTTACAAAAAATATTTTAAAATGTTTTTAAGGGGGGCTCCGATACAGATAAAAGGGACGCGAAAAAAAAGTGGCGTATCGTTGTTTAGAGCTAGTTTAGTAGATAAATACTGTATTTTTGTTTTAAAATATTTGAATACAAAGGAATGGGAAGCCAGCAGTCTGATTTTTTACAATATCACTTTATAATATTACCTCCTGTGAGAACGGCGTAGCGTGCATACATCTCATTATATTTGCTCTCAGAAGGGCAGTAGTCAATTAGCGAGGTTATTATGCACTCCTACTACAAACCTGATATAGGTATGACTCAGCTTTGTATTGTATCAATGAATGATGAATGTAACGAATGAAATACATTGATTTCCTGCACGCTACAATAGTAGGTACTTTACTGAATAGAACACTATATAATACAATACATAATCCCGTAAAAGTACTATAATATTGATCTCTTACAATAACTGGAGAAAACTGGGTGTACCCTAAATGCATCTCTGCTTAACCCTTGGGGATATAGGTCTGATGTTATGATGTTTATATGGATCTCAGAGGCTTATATTTACTTGAAAATTAATTTAATTTCTCGTAAGCTCTAGGTACTACGCAAGAAACAAGCTCAAAATGAAAATTCCATTAAAAATCTAGCGAAAGAGCATTTTCTAGGAGCGGATAATAATGGAAAATTATGATGAAGTTCACAAGACTAGGTTTCCTAGTAAATTAGAATATGCATAGAAATTCCACGAAACATTGCTTGGAGCGTGAGCGTCACCGCTTGGGTCGGAGTGAATCTGTATTACTGGCACGTTTTGCGCAAATGTAGACCCTATATCATCCTACATCTGTGCTGTGTGGACTTGTGAAGTAGTACAGTACACTATTGATAGTCTGAAGTCTTCTGACATTAGGGCTTTATTATTTCAGGCTGTGGTAGCACTATCCTACACTGGGCTCGCAAGGGGAATTACAGATTTACAGTCCGTCCCTTCTCTAAAAGAAGAAAAAGTATTTAATGTCACAAAAACTGACATGCCATGGCCTGAGTCTGAGCAGTGGGATCATTGTAGGCTGATTATGTGTCCCACTCCTGGGTAAAGGCCTTCCTTAGATTTTCCGCATCCCATGTCTGATTTTGTGCTCCAAAAACTTAGATGAATTTTCTTTTTTATAGAAAGTGGTTTGTTAATACGTCCAGTAGGCGATAGGCTTATCAAGAGTTGCGTACTATCGCAATCTTTGCGCATTATGTAGTTACACGTGGCGCTTACGACGAAGCCACTACGCGCCAGTGACGTCTCCACTTCTGCTAAAGCCGTTTTCACAGTGGCCTGTGTTGGCGCGTTTTATAGCCGCTGATAGAGTAGAAGTGTTTACAAACGTAATGAATGTTTGTGATGTTAACATGGGTTTGTGATTGAAACACTTGTTATGTGTTTTTAGGGTTCCGTACCGGAAGGATCCAAACGGAGCACTATTGCTGTCACTTCGTGTCTGTCTGTTCGAACTTGGAGCTAGAGACTTCAAAGTTTTACAGTATAAGCATCTTGTTTTAAAGTTTTCCTCCAATACAGATAGAGGCGTATGAAAAAAAAATTACCTACCCCATCGAGTGAGGTAGGTATCGTTGTTTATAGCTCGTTGAGTTGATAAATACTCTTTTATTTTTGTTTTAAAACGTATTGGAAAACAAAGGAATGGGAAACAACAAAAATCAGCTTTAAAAAAATTGTACGAAGAATTTTTTAACTTCTCATTAATCTACGAACTTGAAATTTGGTGATAATGTTTATTATTACGTGTATTTTACCAACAAATAAAAATATTGACAAATATTTTTTTTTTATTCCCTCGTTTTTCCAAACCAGCTTGATTTTGCGGTTTGGCACGGAACCTGATGCGAATGTGCGAAGTCCGACACGCACTTGGCCGGTTTTTTTTACCACTTCATCACCTTCCAGCCATGATACCATTTTATTTGGGGTGCAACACACTGTGTCCTCTTTCACTATCCTCAGTCAGCCATCACCGCTATTATTCAGTCATCTATAATAATGGCAGCCTGTTATTGTGCTACTGCAGGGCAAAGCCCTCTTCTCATTCAGAGAAGGCACGAGCAATAATCTATTCAGCAAATCCCATTCATATTCATCACTCTTTTAGTCACATGCTTTTCATGGATCTGAGATTGTGATTTTTACCCGACTGCCGTAGGAGAGTAATGCGTATATCAGTCTATGTATTTTTGTTCATATGTGGCGTTCTAGAGACCGCGAACGAACGCCAGGGCTGATTTTGTTGATTCTTACCTCAATCGATTCGTCTTAACCTTGCGAGTGTACTAACGGCATGACAGTAGTAATCAAAGTTCACCACAGCGACAACCAGACGCCATATTGTCGAAATAAAAAATAAAAAAGTAATAGGCGAACTATGCCGCTACATAGGCCGCGCGGGTATCGTTGAATCATTTATTTATTAAATTCTTTATTGTACACCACAAAAATAAGGCATAATAAATACCTAATAATCATTAAGTACTAGGTTCCTTACATAATTTTTCATTTTAAGTAACAGTTCATGATATAAATAACGATTTAAAGTTGGTTATCATCCATCCTCTCTAATTACCTCATGTCTTTCAACCGCTAGACGGATTTATATAATTAAGACATCGTTAGATATATCCTGACCGCCCAAGTGTTCTAAAATTACATAAAAAAAAACAAACATGGCGAATTTTGTGCCCTATATTGTGGGTGTCTCAGTTATTTTTCTTCTAAACCCATCGCGTGGGGCAACAAGATGAAGGGTTAATTAGAGGTAATTAAAAAAATATAATTATACTACCGATATGAAAAATAAAATGATAAATAAAAAGTTGTAAATAAAAGAAACCTTACTGCTTACACAACAAGAAAATCATGCTATGCATTCCGACCAAAACCATTTATGTATCCTCCGACTGCATAGCATGATTTTAAAAATACTCAAACAATTGCATTGAAAAATCACCATACAACTATACAAGCCATTAAAGGTGGAAAACGCTACAAAAAAAGTTCTCAGAAAATTAATTGTTTCTAACGGTGATTGCCATTTTTTTACTCTGTGACACTAAGGACCTTTGGACCAACACTGTCAAGTCATTTCAAGGCACCTATTACTAATAGTTATATCATGTCATAAATAAACACGATATCACATTGAGCGATACAAAAGACTTCGTATAGCAGTCACAGCGGATCTTTGTGTCTCTGAAGTTGGCTCTGCAAACCATTACGCAAGAAACAGTTTGTCATCGAGTATACTGCATACAATAAGCGAGATAGGACGATGCGACAAACGTAAGCGAGTGAAAGAGCCAGTTATACAATGTAATCTTCTACTTCAACATGGACACAAACAAAGCAACTGCGCAGGGTCTTGCAGCAAACTTCAGAGACACAAAGATCTACTGAGAGCGACTATATCTACGGCACGGGCAACCAACGCGAATAAACAAAATTTGGTTCAAATAAGTTGCACTAGATGGGGTGATAAGCTTCGATTTGTTAAATATTAAGATTTTCTAAAGACGATCATAAAAAAATATGTATTTGTTTAATTAATTCTCCTAAGCACGCTCCTAACAAAATGAAGGAATATTGGGCTTTTAATTCACATTTCAAAGATTATTTGAATGGATCATTTAAAACTGATTCCAATATATGGCGCGGGTTTAAATTTCTGAGGCATCCACTCAATTTTTTACTTTGGTACAATGAAACTGTAAAAAAGTGCAAAAAAATACTATAAAACAAATCGTAGCTGTATTTAAAATAAACACGAACCGAGTAAACCCTTTTACTTGCAATTCTCTGCTAACACCATCTACATCCGTGGAGCAGAACCTAGCGCGATCGATGTTCTTAGAAAAATAATCAGACGAAAAACGTAAGTTACATCGGCACGGTTTCTTTGTATGGGATGAGGCATCTGTATGCTAGTATTATATTATCTGTGGCTACGGTTAATCTGTTTATGGCTTACATCGAAGGCGTAATTAATTAGTGACTAATGGATATAGCTGAACTTAAGTTCACATTTAATCTCCAGTCGTACGAACAGCTATGTAAGTACTACGGGTTTGTATTTGAGGTCGTATATGACAAGGCAGTCGGTAAGTATAGGTTACGCTTAGGTCACACTCATGTGGTTACGTGGTACGGTATTAGGCTGGTTTTAGTAGTCACGCTGAACGTCGGCGCTCGGCGCTGCCGGTCGCCGCGAGCGCGTCATTGGTCGAGTCGACTCGACTAATGTCGAGCTCTATGCGACCGACGCGCGACGGCGAGAGTCAGCGTGACTCTAAAACCAGCCTTAAGGTACATATTTTTCCGTGGCAGTCAGACGGTTGTAACGAGTGGAAAAATGTGCTGTTGATAAACCTGTAGGTTATAAGTAAAGTAATCTGGCAACATGGGATAGTAAGGTGTCCCGACTTGGATATGATGACTCAGGATCTGTGATTCCGGCAGGCTTGCACGTTTTGTTCTTGGTTGGATGAATCTAATAGATTGTTGTATTATTTTCAGTTGATTATTACCTTACCTATTTGATTCTAAAATGAATAATTTCTGGTGTGGAATGAACGACTACAGGCATTGAATAAGTATTGCACAGTGGCTTTAGTTTTTCAGTTCGCATTTATCACATACAAAAAATTTGACCTCAAAAAGTAGTAAGTTCGTGTATGCCACGTTATCATCTGTAAGTCCTGCGCAATCCATATATTATTAAAGTACACGTTGTACCAAACCAAATACTCGTTCGTACTACCTCGGTCTACATGTGATAATATAGTACGGCTCTCCTACTTATCATTTCTACGACAGCACTTACGGATAGCACTCATTGCATTGCATAATTGTACATGACAAAGTTAAGAATACTTGCAACATTGAAAAGTAAACGTAGATGCAATTATCTTAAGCCATTTTGTACATTTATCAGCAGTGATAATATGCCTGAAAAAGTATTTACTCACTGAAAACTGTAAAAAGCAGATTATTATGTCAGGAGACAAATTGCACTCTCTTAATGTATCCACATTCCCTAATACATATCACCAAACGATTCACAGGCCAAACAAAAGCAAAAGATCCAGGACCGTTTTGTGTTAGGTAGATACCTATACTTTACTTTAGCACCTACAAAGATCATTAGAGGTTCATAACGATCTAAGTATATATGATGACAATGAACTCACCTTTACAATAATTTGATTATCTACGATTTTCGCGTCCTCCATATCCACCACGCCACTTTTTGTAAGATTGATACCTGAAACAGAACAAGTTTTTATTCAATTTAATACCACGTCACTTGAATAACCATTGCAATTTAAATTTATTTAAGATTTTATTGTAAAAACGACTCAACGTGGTGCTATGTTAATCTATATTAGTGATAACAAACTTCTGTTTTTCAACGGTTCGTTTACAATCCGAAACGGCATTTAATAACGTTACTATGCTATGGAAGTATTGTTACTTTATTTTTTATTAAATGGCTTCATTCCATTGTGGCCATTATTACTATCAGTAAATGCATTTAATTGTGAGTGAAGTTTGACCACTGAAATTACAAAGCAACTGAAGTGACACAATTAATAGGTCCAGTGTTGCATTCATTGAAATATCTCTGTTTGAGACGCGTTCTCTGCAATAGTGTTATTGCAATCAAGTTCCCAATCATAAATATAAATCTCCAGGCTTGGTCTTAGATGGGCAACAAGATGCGTAGAGCGAATCTTAAATATTTACCAGTACAAATACAGTTCGCAGAAAACTGTAAGCCGTATCTCAAGTTTGAGCTAAGTATGAGCAGTAGGAGTTCCTTTGCGAAGATGCAGACGTCCGTTGCGTCAGCGCCCAGCAAGGGTTAGCCGTTACGTCATAAGCTTAATCACTAAACTATTGTCTAATAATATGCGACCTTCAGTCTAGTGAAGCCGTAGTCTTAGCAAGTGCCGTGGCTATTATTTAAGGCACCCTTCGCGTCTATCGCAGACGTAGGTCGCGCGTTTACTCTGCGCTCACACTGCGTCTACGCGACTAACTCCGCGTCTACGCAACGCTGACGTCGTGTCTACGCAGGACTAATTATGCGTCTGCCCAACGCTAATGCCACGTATACGCAATTTCAATTATTGTCAGATACGAAGGCACCTTAATTAAAGTCACATTCCATATAAAAAACAAGTTTTTTTTTTACTGTTCTATTGTAATTTACTTTATCACCATCTGTCGCCACGACGCAATGGAACACACCCACGGTCAACGATGGTAGCAGACAAAACACAGTGGGAATGGTTCCTAAGTGTATCTGTCACCGGATTATTGCAAACTACCTCTAAGTAAATTCCTGTCTTGCAGCCAGCTCAAACTGGTGAGGTCGTCGTCGTTGTCAGCAGGGGGCAGGTTGCCGGCGTTGCCTCCGCAGGCCACCCTGATGAGAACACCACATTCGTATACTATGCGAGATCATGATTACTGACTAAGTATTACTTACCTACAGGAGTCTGGGATTAAATGCAAAAAGATCAACTTCGGATGAAGTATTTATAAGCACAAGATAATGACTATCTAATTGTGTTTTAAGTGAAAGTGTTCTTGTGAGCTAAGATTGTCCACAACGAAACATTTTTACAGCAAAAAGTTTATTTGTTTCAAACATATTAAAATTCTTACGAAATAACGATGTCAAAAATACACAATTAATGTTTTTCGACATCCAAGCGGATAGATGGCCGGGAAAAAGCTAGTTACAAATAAAGACTTCCACTTTTAATCGAGCATGTCATATTAATATTAAAAGTTGATAGGTTTAGCAATGTGCCTGAGATATTAGTAGTTTGGATCGATTTCCAAAAATACCTAGTGTCTCGGTTATTTCTGTAGCTCCGTACAGTCCGTACAGAAGATGTAACTGAATGCTCGTCGGATGTTAATAATTATATGCAATCTGTTTCGAACTGATAGCACGTGTAACATGTGCGTATAATAAGAACCTATCTATGGTATAATAATGCACGGCAATATGAAGTCCACCCTATTACTTCACATTAACATGTAGATTAAGGATATGACGTCTATGATGGTTACGTTACGAGTATGTTTAACTACGCGAGGGGACGTCAAATGGTAAATGGCTCCCTATGGAAATATAAAAACATTATTCCAATTTACCTCATTATTAACTTAACGAAACTCTTTGATGATTATTACACACATCTGTGTACATATCTTTATGTCGCGCTGTCAAAGTTTTGCAATATTCCTACATGTATGACGCGTAAGTCCAAAAGCACACGATGTCATAATCAGTACTTTGTAGTTTATCAATCTCAGCGACAATTCCCTTTTTATCGTGCGACGTTTGTCTTACCCACTAACCTAGCAAAATGATAACAATATATTGTCAACATTTTATCAGTTTTTACACTGACTTACGCTTGATCGATGACACGAAAAGTTTTGATACTTGAGATAGTAGTAATCTATTTTGAATTTCTGGCCTGATTCGTAGGCCTTGTGACTGGGTAACAATGTTTCCTGGTGTAATGTGATGATTAGATATTGCATTATCAGCAACATTCTTAAAACTTCGCACAGTAAAATGCGAATAATTTAACCAGAGACACAACATCAACAATAGATGCGTTTTCGAAGTCTAAAGTAGGTCACAGTCAGAATAAGACAATGTTGATCAAAATAAATTGTCATTAAAACTTGTTAGTGTTATTATTACATCACACGACACGTGCTGCTTTACGCGTGCTGACTGGGACACGTGTCCCCAAACATTGACTTTTTGTTTTTTAATAAATTATTCATACGCTTAGAGAACTTATTTTTATTATGCCGGCCGGTGTATCGCTTTTTTTACTGATATTCGCCAAACTTGATATTCATACGCGTGTGATGTGTCGTTCAACCTCCGAAACGACAAAATTGTGCGTCATTTTTCATAAAAGGTGTTTGCTCTCTCTGATATAAGTCCTTTATTTAGTAAAAGTAAATTTATTTCCACTCAAACAAAGCTGCTAGATATTAAAGAAAAGCGATGAATTTCTTTGAAATGACAAATTTTAGCTTGTTTACTAACAATATAATATTCATACTATTTCACACTACGTTGTATACGGGAACTACCATTTCGGTTGGCAGATTATGGCCTGTCCCTTGCGTGACGCAAGTTTCCTTTATGCAAATACATCGTCATCGGTTCAAGGTGTCACTGATTTAAATGTACTTCCGTATGCAGGATGAGTTATCATACACTATCTTTGGAAAGAGGAAATATTTCCTTCATATAACGGTTTATACAACGGGAACTAGGTAGGGAAATACTTTTCGGGTAAACCATGTATCAAAGAATGCATAACATCGATGACAGACTCAAAACGCCATTTGATATTAAAGCCACTTTGCATATTCTCCTTCACTGCCCCGTTGCTACGTCACCTTTTCAAAGATAAGGGGCAATCTGAAGGCCCTTCTAACTATGATCGTTAACATATATCTGTCACATCAGAGCATTTATTGATTACTTGATTTTATCAACAGTTGGACAGGCGCCATTACTATTTCCTCGTCTACTTTATATGAGGTCAATAGGCGTATTTGATCTAGGCAGTGCGCGTGCATCTTGAAAAGCTGAATATGAACTAATGACAATTGAAACGAGTTCTCTATAAAAGGGGAGCGCAGTTTTCAGTGAGAATGTTGGAAACTATAAGAGAAAAGTAATAAAAGATCGCACCGTAGCACTTTCGAAAGTTTATTCAGAAATTAAGTTCGGATCTCGCTGCTATTCAGGAAATGAGCGTGCTATTCGTACACTGGCTGAACAGTGTTTTAAGGGTTTATTTTCGTTTTTAGTATTATACTGGTCATTTAAGCTAAAAGGTTTCTCCAAAACTAAACTATCCTTTAGTGTAAGATCTTTACACATGGCAGATTTTCATACATCTGCAAACTCAGAGGAATCTTGAATCTTACGGAAGAACTCCCAAAAGATACTGAAATGGTGCAAATAGTAAAACTTACGCAGGTTGTGTCTGTTCCATATCAGACTCATCAGAGGCATCCTCGATGTCATCGAAGTTGTCAATAATCTTGCCCGACACTTCTAAGCGCCGTAACGAGCGGCCGCTGGAAGCGACATGCCTCGCAATCTGGCGTATCAACCGACGTGGAAGCGGCAGAGATGCGCGGGCGCCTCGTGCTGGGGACCCGCCTCGCTCGCCGCGCATTGGCGCCATCTGGTGGTAGGAAATAACGTGTAAGTGCATACAAAAAGAGGAAGGAATATAGAATTTTGTCATTTTTGTGCTACGTCCGGATTTTGGCTCGCAAGCAAAACCCTACAATCTCTGATTTTTCTGGGTTGTAGGTCCTTTTACACTATTTTAGTACTGCCATGCTGAAGCTAAGTGACATTTTATTATGAAACTCTTGTTTCCTAAATAAGCTACTTAATTCCGGTATCGTAAGTTAAATAAAATTGATTCTGATTGAATTTTCATGAATACAACTATAACAACTTATCTTAACTAAAGAGGCTTTAAAATACAAAAAAAATCATGTGACGAACGCAAGTACCAAACTTGAGTAGCGTAAAGGGCATCCACGTACGTGGATACACACACACGAGAGTACACGTGGGCATACACATCGTCGACCGATAAACTAAGATCTGATGATGATGTGATGTGTGTGTGTGTTCACATGTGTTATGCAATAAAGATTTGAATTTGAAGATGACGTAAAAGTGACGATGTTAGTACAACTTGTGTCTCTCGACAATAAAGGCAGGTTTACATTGCATAGTCGTTGGTCGGGGCAGCGCTGATATGTTTTGTGTTATCAGCAACTACACTAATGTAAAATTGCATTTATGCATTCTTAATTCGACGCAATACGATTATTTTACACAGTAAGTATTCATAGTGCTTTGAACCTTCGGAAGCGATGTTGTAATTGCCCGAATTATTTATGTCTTGTCTATTAGTCATTAAACTCGAAATCAATTCAGTATTTAAGTACGCGATTTACGATACTCTGTTTTGGCTCTACTCTGTGCAAATAAAGATACTTACTTATATGATTTGATTGAAGTAAGGGTATTAATTTAATTGCGTTAGACTGTTAGGCGCTGAGGCGTCAGGCTCCGAGAAGTTAAGTGGAAAACAGAACCCTGGCAACTAACTGCGTTCAAGAAAACTTCTAGCCTCTAGGTAGTCTTATAATATTCAAGTTCCGATAATGCATCTACCTATAAGCACGTGCTATAGAATTTAACACAGCGTCGCAAGATTTAGCAACGCAACGTTACATTCCTTATTCAGTAAACTACTATCTTAGCATCAGTTTTGTTTCACACTCCGAAATATCAGCGCAAACTTTCAAACAACTGCGGAATTAGCAGCAACAAATCATATCGTGACCTACGTTGATCTATAGATAGCATAGGTATATACAGTGTGATCTTTAACATTATTGTGTAACGTTACCTACCAAATTTACGTAATAAGAATGTAGAACAGGAACGCGAAAAAGAAAATACAAGTATTTTTATCTTTAATTTATCGCGTCAAGTAGCCACACAATCACATAATATCGCGTGACCTTGGCATAGTAACAAACAGAGGCCTTAGTGCGAGTTTTTACTCACGCTCAATTGCGTTAACGTAAACGACAATTTGTATTGAAACTGGATAAGCGCCGTCTGGTGATGGGAAGGAGAAACCTCTTTTTTTGTATACATTTTGACATAAGAGATCGTTTACGTTAACGCGATTGAGCGTGAGTAAAAACTCGCACTAAGGGCACAGCTAAATGTAATGGCGTGGTTGCGTCGCGTCGCGTCGTGGCGTCCCCGGTGTCATCAGTGGATTGAACTCGCACCGAGACGCGGCCTGTCACGGCAGAGTGATTATCTAACGAGAGATTTATTTACAATGCCCTATTACGGACCTGCACAATGCACAACATTAGCTTTGTCGATTATCACGCAAAACCAACTTGTCCATGACGTTGATTATCGCTATATTCGAAGTTATGATCGCATTTTGGTGTAACAGAGTTTATATTAGAAACGTTATCTTTTGTACGACAAGGATGTCAACAAATTTGTTGGGAGAACGGATCCGGCACGTGGAAGAAGCTATTAGCACAGTTTGTACACATCAAACAGGAAAGATTTGCGATTTACAAGGAAAGGCGGCCGTATATGAAAACACAGAAAAACCAATTTCGTAATTAGGTATTACTCGGCTGGAAAACAGTTACCAGGAAAAAAACAAAGATACGGAATTAGAATACGTAGTATAGTGATTTAAGAATACAAATTAGGTAATCAGGTCAATTGACAAAATATTTTTTTTAAGTATCAAGATTTTAGTTTATAGTATACATTTCCTATTGTGCTACGATTTGTAGGGCTAATCCCTAATAGACAGCAACTCGAGAGGATGGGTTGCCGTTATTTTTTCATATTGAAAAAGAAATATATATTTCATACCAAAAAGGTTTTTTTTTATACCTAAACATTATCAATCAATCAGTCCATTAACTTGATGTGAAGGAGTTGTAAACAAACATTGGAGTATCATGTGCCACTTCACACAGTCCATCCAATCAGGAAATAATGACATCACTACTCAATGTTGTTATTTATTTGTTTTGATACTGATAGCAGAAACACACCTAGGTAAATTAAAGTATAGAGGTTTATCAAACCTACAGTACCTACACTGTAGGTTTAATAAACCCCATAATTTTATTTTTATTATTGTTTATTTATGAAGGAAGATAAGTGTTATTTTTTAAACGTTTCCTTTACATTGCTCTTAAGTTGTCTTGTTATAAGTTATGTTGATTTCAGTATCTTTGGGAATAATATTAATAATTTTTTATTAATTAATATCTTAAAATATTTACACAAAAAGTAACAAAAAAAAACATTTTAGATTTGGGAAACATTGGTATTTCTTCAATTCCTGGTTTGAAATTGAAATTCTCATGTAAATAAATATAATAAATGTTTTCTATTAGTTTAGTCTCCAATCATTTTTTTACCTTAAAGTATACCCAATGTTCGTACAAAGCTTCTATATTTCCCTATATCTTCTGTTATTATAAAATATCAGTGATGCTAGATATTAAACGCTATATTGTATAGATTGCGTAAAACTTAGATAACAGCTATGTCTCCAAGGAATGCTATCTTAACTTGCCACATAAAACACTTATCATTTGGGTAAAAATTATGTAGCCTTGAAACAACTTGCAATATGTAAATTGTATACAATTTATATTATTTCCGTAACTGTCTAGACATAGGAAGAGATTTAAGAACAGTTCATGGTATTTCTAAAAATAATTCAAAGGTCTTTGCCCTTTCTAGTTGAACTAGAACATGTGGTGGTACCATAACGTCATAAACGATGATGAGTTTATGGTAAAAATGTGTGAATGTAAATCATTGTTGTACTCGTAGTGATGATGATCGTAATTCTATATCCAATTGCATTAAGACCTATTTAAAGGTAAATTGAGGAAGCTAAAAATTTAAATACATGCTCATTTAAAACTAGAACACTGTCTCTGGGTGACACATAAAATTAGAAATCCTACAGGAAGTGTGAACTGAAATCTAGGTCACGCAAAGGTCTAGAGTCTATTTATAGCTCATAGTAGCAGGCTCTAGATACTATGCACCACTGGGCTTGTGACAAGCTCTATTTGATTGAAAACTGTAATGATTTGAACACCAAGGTCATCACTCAATTAAATAAAGTAGATAGTTATAAATCTAATAAGATACTCACTCAGAAACTTCAAAACTCACACCAGTCAAACTTGCACCCCTACAATCTGTCTAAACATTTATGTTATGGCTAATAGACACCCTAGCAACGTAAGCAGCGAAATTACGGACGCGATGCAATTGAGGTGTGATGTAACAGCTAGTTACCATGTGTTATTGTATTCTTTGGGTCAGCAGAGGCATCAACAACGTGTTGCTAGGAAACTGGTGTGCGGCCAGCGCGGCGACCGCGTGCGCGATTGCGTCGTGCCCGAGCGTCCTACGTCGTGCTTCCGACGTGGAGGCGCCGCGTGCAGCTTCCCATGCACGTGCCGACGCGCACCTCCAAGGGCTCTTATATAATCGCAGGGTCTGCCGCAGATACGACGCCGAGGACAACACAAACGTTGACCAACACCAGTTCCATATTTAGAAGGAGCGCCACCAATGCGTCCCGACGTTATTCATGCGACTAGTAACATTTTTAGAACCGCATGTAAACGATACTTTTATCCCCCCACGCTGTGCACCTCATGTGCGCAACGCTGTTCCCGAATATTGCGTTATTCAGGGTGCAAAATCCAAAATGCGTATTATTTTGAGCTCAAAAACAGATGTAATCGTGATACTAAACTCGATGATAGCTTGGTTTTACGATGAAAATTGTAAATGATCATCGATTTCAAAGCGTTGCACGTACCTTGAGGTTGTATTGTTTGTTAGACGCACAAATTATAAATTAATAACAATAAATAAACAGCATTCCGCGACCTCCGTACTTGTGATCAACACTCAACAAACACCTTCCTCAACACCCAATCAAACCATAAACTATAGAACAACCTACATAAATAAACATATGATTTGTTGGTCTATGGCAGATTTTCCGTTTCCGAAAATACTAGAGAGGCGCTTTGTGAAAAGGAAAAACCGAAATCAGTATTTTGGAGATTATTCTTTCTTTCGAAAATAGATATACTAACAAAAAGGAACTCATTAAAATGAGATTCAATTTATTTCTACCTATATTGAACGTCTCAAAGTTAGTAATAATCATCAAAGAAAATAATAAAATTTTACCTTTTCCTTGATAACTAAAATATTTATGTAACGTGGCTGAATAATCTGGCAACAATGCCATTAACCAAAAAGAAGAAAACACGTTAAACTTGACGTGGACTAAAGTAGCTGGCTCACTCTAGCGAAATTAAATTTATAAGATTTTAATTATTCCACACTGTTATAAGCGTAGTGATACTATAAAATAAATATTCTAGATGTTAGCTTATTAAAAGAAAATGATTTTAAACGTTGTAAGTGCATACTTTCTCATAAAACGCTTGTTTGCTGCGTCAACCTATTTTCCGGAATCGCTGATGTGTTTTTCGTAGTTTCGAAATTTATGTTACTGTTTCATTTTTACTTTACAGAAAATGTTTGGGGTGTTGAGTGTGTTACTGTTACCACTACTTTTAAGTCAACAAACGGAGGGCGCAGCGGTAATATCCATTGATCTGGGTTCAGAATGGATGAAGATCGGCATCGTGTCTCCTGGAGTTCCGATGGAGATAGTGTTAAATAAGGAGTCGAAGAGGAAGACGCCAGCTGTCGTGGCGTTCAGAGATGATGTGAGAACCTTCGGGGAAGACGCCGTTACTGTTGGCGTTAGGTTCCCGAAAAACTCTTATAAATTCTTGCTGGATCTGCTTGGAAAGCCTTTTGACCACCCAATGGTGCAAGCTTACAGGTCAGTGACATGAGTACATAGAGCCTTTCAGAGAAAGGAACAATCTCTTAAGTTTTCTTTTTCCTCTTAGAAACTTGAGTTCTATACTTTCATATTTCATTTCATTATAAGTGTACATATTTTCATGTCACTTATAAATTAAGTGAAATATTTCCAATAACAAGAATGAAATTTAATTACTACTTCAAATTGCATCATTTTAATGAAGACTTGTAAATAATTTTCTATTCTTAACATAATTTGAGAATTATTTGATAATTAAGTATAAGTTTTTTTTTGCATCATAGAATGGTTTCTCAACTAGCTAATATGCCTGAATTTTGTTAATGAGCTCATCATATTTTTTATAAATTTTAATGATATCTTCTACAAATTAATCAAATATACAGATTAAATTATTATCCATACATTTTAATTGGTTAGGCTAACTAATTAGACATACAGAAATCTATAACATATACTTTTATTATAAACTAGCTTCTGCCAGTGGCTTCACCTGCGGGAATGGCGATCCCAAGGGAACATATTCCTGGTTTAAAAAGAATCTGTGCTATTCCAGACTATAATGTATCTCTGTGCCAAATTTCATACAGATCCTTTCAGTAGTTTTTGCATGTGTTATAGCGGTTTGAGAAACCTCTACATCCTTAAGTGGACTGTGTTTGAAGGGTTATGGCAATAGTTCGTTGAAAATAAGTGGGAAAATATTCACAGATCAATTCGGGGCGATCTAGTATGGGGATGAGGGAAGTAGTACGCCTTATCTTGTGGTGAAAGATGCCAGCCCACGTGTGATGGCGAGCTAGTATTTTTCAATTCCAAAATGGCGACAACGACATTCTGATCATTCAGGATCCATACACTTCACACAAATGTTTTTATATCCGCGAAGCCGGTTAATAGACATGGTTCACAAGGTTCTCTGCAATCTAATTAGATGCATCAGTCTTTAGCCGAATCCCGTTCACATTGAAGTTTCGGTTCGTTCTGGCAACCTGTCATCAAGGCGTACTTTAAGGGAAAAGGAATGAGGAAAGAACGAGATAATTAGGATATTGATGATTGAATTGATTGAAGATAATGAGGTATACTTAATAGCTTAACTTTTTAAGAAGGCATAACATAGCTTAACATTATTAATCATGTTTCCAGAGCCCGCTACCCATACTACGAGATTGTGGAGACAGACAGGGGTACACCTCTGTTTATTCATGATGACAAGACTAAGTTTACTCCAGAGGAGCTGGTTGCTCAGCTTCTGGCCAAGGCTAAAGATTTTGCTGAAATAAGTCATGGTAAGATTAGTTTTGTTGCCCAGATAAGAGACTTGATTTAATTTCTCTTGGTATTATCACAGATAATACTAGCATACAGATGTCTCATCCCATACAAAGAAACTGTGCCGACATAACTAGCATTTGAAACTGCGCCATCTATTGGAATCAATTTTGAATTAACCATTCAAATAATCTTTGAAAATGTGAATTAAGAGCCCAATTGCTCATAATTTTGTGCTTAAGAGAGTAGTTTAAACACATAATAAAACACAATTATTATGATCAATTCTAGAAAATGTTAATTTTACAGACGATTCAATAACAAAATTGATACATATCGTGCCATCTAGTGATATTTATTTGAACCAAATTTTCTTAGTACTGGGACCTCATGGTATTATTTATGATATGACATCTATGACCTAAGTAGCTGGCTATGTTAGCCGCAATCCTCCTAAAAATATTCTCAAGAATTATTATTATTGACTGGATGTTTTAAGAGTTCATTGAACTATCTAATAGGCAGATGACGAAATCGAAGACCTTCAAATAATTTACAGTTCCTTCCAATTTTACAGTTAACTCTGAAACATTAACACAACATACGAGATTGTCGTATGTTGTGTTAATGTTTCAGAGTTTAATAATGGAATATTGTTATAGTTCAACTACATCCTATAATTAAAATACACTTGCCAATTTCCTTTTTCCTTCAGGTCAAACAATCACAGAATGCGTAATCACGGTCCCCGGTTACTTCAACCAGGCTGAACGTCGCGCTCTCAAAGATGCCGCTGCTCTCGCCGGCTTGAATGTGCTGCAACTTATCAATGACTACACCGCTATCGCCATCAACTATGGTATCTTCAGGAGGAAGGTGAGATTACATGTCATGTGGATGAATAGAAGTTTGAATGCTATAGTAATCAATATTTTGATGCTTTGTAGACAGGTTATGTGTCCAGTAAACTTGTCTAGTAGATTATTTCATACAAATTGTGTTTAATTTCATATGATAAATTTAAATTACATGACCATGTTCTACTAGTCAACCTTTAGGTGATAAAGAGACAAAGATTTATCTGAAAGATATGGAGACTAGCTATTATTTTATTTATTATATAGCTAAATTAGCAAAACGAGTCAAAATGTATTGTAAAACTAGCTTCTCATTTTAGCCCAACTCAATTCTGTGAATCCTGGTTTGAGAGACGGGTTTGACGCAGAATGTGCACATCGCAAAATGTGCACTTGACGCTAAATATGCACTTCGCAAAATAGCACTTCTCAAAATGAGCACTTCTTAAAATGAGCAATTCTCAAAATGAGCCCGTCTCAAAATGAGCACTTTTCAAAAGGAGCACTTCTCAAAATGAGCACTTTTCAAAAGGAGCACTTCAAATATGTGTGCATTTTATCACAATAGGTCGAAATGAAAACCAGTTGCTTACATTTTTAGCACCATTTTTAGCATGATAACAGTAGTTTCTTTGTAAAAAGTAATCACGTTCAGAAAATGTTTGATTGTGTATTTTCAGTACACGTCAGCTATACACATAATATAATGGTAGAGAACATAGATATTAGCAGAAATTTCCATACTGAACACACACACATTGACGCCGCGCGCGAGTGTGCTGAGTGCAGGGGGCGCGCGGAGTGTTGGGGTCAAATCCCAACAGACTACAGAGGCTGTGCACGTAACAATTGTGAAGAAGAAATCTAATTGAAATTAAAATTTTCTCTTTCATAGGAAATCAACGACACAGCCTGGCATGCGCTGTTCTTCGACATGGGCGCCGCGTCCACTAAGGCAGCGCTGGTGGAGTACAAGACTGTGAAGATAAAGGACAAGGGCTACGTCGAGACTGTGCCGCAGCTGCAAGTGTTGGGCGTTGGCTTTGACAGGTAAAGAAGCTGTTTTGTTAACAAACATATTGAAAGACTGGGCATAGTTGTTTATAAGTTAAGGTAAAATGGCCTGGGTATAAATCCGGAAGAATATGTGAATATTTTACCATGTCTGTCAATGTGTAAGTGAAGTTTTGGCAATAGGGTTGACTTCACAAAGAATATCTATTTAGTCCGTCAGTTAGATACTTAGACTCCATAACGGTGATGCGCTTTTCTTTCTAATTTTATCTTTTTATTTTTTCTATCTTTGTAATTTTTTATTTATTTGATAAACCAAAAAGTACGGGTCCAATATTATTTGATAATCTCACTGACGGACTAAATAGAATTATCATTTTTCTACCCAGGAAACATTCCTATTATCTTACTGTTCTATTATCGTACATGGATCAATCTCTATATCTTTTTGCAGTTCACTACTGGCCTCATTCTCTGACCATAAAATGTGCATCTGCACGAGTCCTCAAAACAGTTTACAGGTCATTCAATTAATATTGTCGAGTTTAGAATCAAGCATACAGAGAATACGCGCTTGGACACCAGCCCTTGGATAACCAGCCCCATATAAGTTAAGTTGAGACGGGCTGTTGTCCGCTAACTTAACTCCACGTCTCAGCGCGTATTTTGCGTACCAGCCCCATATATGATACAATTTAAAATATATCAATGCTTTATTTTTACAAGCTTTTATTTAACTTGCAATGTATGTACGTATGTAATTGTGTTTGGGTCAAATCTTGCAATTGAATTTTAAAGCAGTTATCCTGCACCAATTATGATGAAATTTTGGATACACGTTTAATTTCGATGACAATGCAGGGTTAGCTAAGTGACGTCATTCTAAATCCAAGATGGCGGACTAGTAATTTTTTTGTGTACTGCCATGATATGGGTATCAAATGAAAGGGTTTGCTGAGAAAAATACAAATTTTTTTTTTGCTCTACATGAATGACCTTCCGAGGCAAATAACCCACCCCATGGTACTATTTGCCGATGATAGCACCGTAATCATTAAGTGTGATGATCCCAATAATTATGAAAATGAAATAAATATGACATTAAATAGAATTATAAAAGATTAAAATCATGCATTTTTATAAAAGGATCCCAAATAAAATCCTTGACATTAGCACAGATAATATAATACTAGCATACAGATACCTCATCCCATACAAAGAAACCGTGCCGACGTAACTAGTGTTTTTCGACTGCTTATTCTGGCAATTTTTTGTACACCGAAAGCATTCGGTTCTGTTTCACGGTGATAGATAGACGGTGTTAGCAGCGACTTGCAAGTAAAAGGTTTTACTAGGTTCGTGAATATGTTTTTCTTTAAATACAGTAAAGGTTTGTTTTCTAGTATTTATTTGCACGTTTTTACAGTTTTTTTTTGCACCAAAATGTGTTAAAATGCAAACTTTGACAATCGAGTGGAATGCCTCAGAAATTTAAAACTGCGCCATCTATTGGCATCAATTTTAAATGATCCGTCTAATAATCTTTGAAATGTGAATTAAGAGCCCAATGATCCATAATTTTGTACTTAGGAGAGTTGATTAAACAAGAACATACAATTTTTGTGTTCAATTCCAGAAAATGTTAATTTTACACACATTCAATAACAGATCGAGGTGCATATCGCGCCATCTAGTGAGATTTATTTGAACCAAATTTTCTTTCTTAGCAATGAGACCCCGTGACATTAGCTACTTAGGGACAAAAATAGAACCAACTACTGCTACTACATTTCTTGGTATTAATATAGACAACAATTTGACTTGGAGACCCCAGACCGACGAAATATGTAAAAGAACTTAATAAATTTGCCTATGCTCTCTATAAACTATCAAAAATAGTGAGCCTAGAATCCGTACTTACAGCCTATCACGGCTATGTTGCATCAACACTCAGATATGGCGTAATATACTGGGGCAATTCAGTAGATAGACAACTCGTATTTAGAGCCCAAAAAAGATGTGTCAGAGCTATGTGTGGCCTTAAAAGCACAGAAATTTGTCAACCTTTCTTTATACGTCTAAAAATTCTTACCTTGCCATCGCTTTACATATACGAAACAAATATGTTTGTCAAATCTAACATTTCATTATACAAAATTGCTACTAAAAGTAACTACAGAAAATTACGCGATAAAAATAAGTCGGAACTTGAAGTGACTTATGGAAAAACTGCACTAATTAATAAAAGTACTTTCTGTATGGCCACAAAAATATTCAACAAACTACCTGAAAGAATAAAAACGTTAAATCGGGACAATTTCAATACAGAACTATTAAGAATTTTGATAAATAAATGCTATTACTCACTACAGGAATATTTGGACGCCAATTCTATAATTACTGCTTCAGACAATTGTGCATCACCTCCCCTATTTTGACGATTTTGAATTTTGTTTGACAATAGTATTAATATATGTAACGTAATATATTTGACATTTCTATATAATTTTATTTGCAATTGATTGTATTCTTAAACTCGACAATGTTATTTCAAATATTTTTGTACACCTTGATTGATTTTAAATTTTGTTTGATAATAGCATTAATATGACATGTAACATAATCTATTTGACATTTATATATAATTTTATTTGAAATTGATTGTATTTTAAACTCGACAATGTTAATTAAAAATATTTTGTACGACCTGATTGATTTAGAATTTTGTTTGACAATAGCATTAATATGACATGTAACATAATCTATTTGACATTTATATATAATTTAATTTGAAATTGATTGTATTTTGATCTCGACAATGTTAATGAAAATATATTTTCAATACAGTTGTTAAACATGGCATACTTTCAGAGGCTATAATTATGATTCGAAAATTAAATCTTTCGCATAGGCATCTTTCTGTTACGCGGTCGTGACTATTGTTTACGAGCTCGATCATTACTTTTGCAGTTGAGTTTAAAAAAGTTAATAGTCAATTTAAAAAGTTTAGTAGCAAAGAGTTTTCATACATAGAATAAAATGGGATAGAATTTATACGAGGAAAAATTAATGATTCCGTACGTTTTAGCATTGAACTCTCAAAAGTCTTTTAAATGGTTGTTTAATATATTTAATTACCAGTTTTAATTTAATTATTTTCACAACAACATTTGTCTAAAATCGAATAAACTGTATAGGCTGTTTTCGTTTAAAAAAAATCCAGTTACAAAAACGCGCCTTTAGTTATAAGTTAATATAAAAAAGTTTAGTAGCAAGGAGTTTTCATACATAGAATAAAATGGAATAGATTTTATAGGAGGAAAAATGAATGATTCCGTACGTTTTAGCATTGAATTCTCAAAAGTCTTTTAAATGGTTGTTTAATATATTTAATTACCAATTTCAATTTAATTATTTTCACATCAACATTTGTCAAAAATCGAATAGGCTGTGTAGGCGGTGTCGTTGTAAAAAATATATGTCCAGTTGCAAACACGCGCGAATTTTTTTTTTAATGTTTAACCAAATTTAATTCTTTGATTTGTTTTTACTATTTCCCACAACTGTATTGAAATAGTACATTGTGATACAAGGGTGGAAAGTAGGTTATTGCAAACGAGTTGTCATTAACAAGCCCGAGCCGAAGGCGAGGGTTTTTAATGACCCGAGTTTGCAATAACCTACACGCCCGTGTATCATACGATATTGTTCAATACAGTTGTGGGAAATAGTAAAAACAAATCAAAGAATTAGATTTGTTAATTGACAAAAAATGGACATATTTTTTTACAACGAAAACAGCATATACAGCCTATTCGATTTTTGACAAATGTTGATGTGAAAATAATTAAATTGAAACTGGTAATTAAATATATTAAACAACCATTTAAAAGACTTTTGAGAATTAAATGCTAAAACGTACGGAATCATTCATTTTTCCTCGTATAAAATCTATTCCATTTTATTCTATGTATGAAAACTCCTTTTTACTAAACTTTTTTAAATTGACTTATAACTAAAGGCGCGTTTTTGCAACTGGTTTTTTTTTACAACGAGAACAGTCTATACAGCCTATTCGATTTTAGACAAATGTTGATGTGAAAATAATTAAATTAAAACTGGTAATTAAATATATTAAACAACCATTAAAAAGACTTTTGAGAGTTCAATGCTAAAACGTACGGATTCATTCATTTATCCTCGTATAAAATCTATCCCATTTTATTCTATGTATGAAAACTCTTTGCTACTAAACTTTTTAAATTGACTTATAAATTTAAAACTAAACTGCAAAACTAATGATCGAGCTCGTAAACAAAAGTCACGACCGCGTAACAGAAAGATGCCTATGCGTAAGATTTAATTTTCGAATCATAATTATAGCCTCTGAAAGTACGCCATGTTTAACAACTGTATTGAAAAATATCGTGTGATACACGGGGGTGTAGGTTATTGCAAAATCGTGTCATTACTTTCCACCCTTGTATCACAATGTACTATTGTACGCCTCTGTGCAGACTATAGAGGATCTACCTATCTGTAATATCTCGCACTCTGTTATATCTCGCACTCTGTTGTAATTTGACCTATGTTTACAAATAAAGCATTCTGATTCTGAAAAGCTTGTTTTAAAAAAAGATTTTTTATTGAATAATTTTATTATAATTTTTTCTTACAACATATATTTGGGTTGGTTCACTTGGATCCGAATACCAGTAGAAGAGGAGTTTCTAAAAAATTAACATAACAATGTTTATTTTTTGTCCTCAGGACTCTCGGCGGCCACGAAATGACCCTCCGCCTGCGCGAGCACCTCATCCAGGCGTGGGAAGCGCAGGGCGGCGGGGACGTGCGGGCGTCCCCCCGCGCGATGGAGAAACTGCTCTTGGAAGCTGAGAGGCTGAAGATCATCCTGTCGGCTAACACCGAGTTCTATGCCCAGATCGAGAGCCTGCTTGATGATAAGGACTTTAAGCAGCTGGTGAGTTTTATTCAAGTATTATGTCCGTGTCGTTATATAAGCGATCGCGCATGATAGAAGCCTCCCCGAACGACTCGAGCGGTTCTCTTCAATATGCGCGAGCTGGCTGGCCAAAACCAGATGTATCCACCGCCTGCACAGCATGATTTTCTTCTTGTTTACGTCTTTTTAGTTGATTCTTAAGCAGTCGGGTTTGTTGATGTTCTGAATTAACTTTATTTATTTATAACTCTTTAGTTTTTTTTTATAACCCTTTACTTTGATAATCCATACAATGATATTGGAAGTAGCCAGTGACACTCGCAAGGTTAAGACGAATCGATTGCCGTAAGAATCATCAAAATTGGCCAACGCGTTTGGTCTCTAGAACGCCACATAGGAACAAACATACAAACATAGACTGATAAATACATTACCCTCCTTCGGCAGTCGGGTAATAAAAGGATTAACAATCTACTCGGAAAAAAAAGAAAGAGCGATCGGTGCGTTCATTTTGTTCCGCGATACTGAACGCGTCGTCGTTACGGTACAGAGGACCCACTCGATAAACTATGACGCGTTCAGGTTTCCCGAATTAATGAATGCGACTATTATTTTTTCCTACTCCTTCGTTATTCTTTTCTGATTAATTTCGTTGCGGGATCCAAGACAGTTAAATTCATTCTCTGGGACTTCGTTGAGCTTCATTGCCTCGGCGGTGGTCGCCACTGTTGATTCTGGCTTTCAGGAGATGCAATGGTTTAGGAATAGTGCGGTGGTATTGCCCCAATTAAAAGAAACAAGTGCAGGAAGATGTTGATGGGCAAGCAACAAAGCGATCAGCAAGATAGTATAATTAAATAGAACAGGAACAAACGTAGCATCGCTTTTGACACCCACTTACTTGTCGGTTAAAGGTACTTCTTTTATTCATAAGTCACCACGACTCAGCTGTCCACGTCGACATATAAGAAGATTATCAAATCAATATTTGTATTTTTCTTTTTTTTTTAAACATTGCGCCACACTAGGAATTTCTTCCTGTATCGTGGGTGCGTTTACAAACATATAAACTCACATACACAACACCCAGAGCCGGAACAACTATCTGTAGGTCATAAAAATATTAGTTCCGTGCGGGAGTCGAACCCGCGGCACGCAGCGCAGCAGTCAATCGCTCAACCACTGCGCCAACCGTGCGTCCAATGTCTTATAATATATTAAGGCATAGTTCATTAATATATTGAGCACGCGAGTTTTCATTACAAAACATAGCTTTTTGAATAAATGTGGAATTATTTTTACAAATGATGCAGTTTCCAGGAGAAGGAGAAGTGCTTGAGAGACATAAGTTGATATCTTCTCTTTTGTCTTTCGACGTCCCTTGTGTAGAAGGTGTACAGTCTGTTTGCATGATTTCTTCAGTTTGTGTTTGTTTTGTTTTTGTGAAATTATTTGTATTTTTCTTTGGTGTTTGTTTTTTCTGTTTTGCTGGACTGTAATTAATCTTCTTATAAATATCATTTTTCTTCACTAAATCTTCGTTAGTCCGCTTCAAATTTTTATTTTCTAACGATAGTAGTTCAATTTCAGTGTGTGCACTATTTAATTGAGCCGTTAGTTTTTCGATCTCATCTTTTAAAATTGACATTTGATCGTCTTCGTTCTCGGACATGTCTGGCATACTATTTGAGGTAGTACAATCCATTGTTTGTGAAATCATATCACTGTCATCAATGTTTGGCTCTGATCTAGTGCGGTTACGACGGAAAGTTACGTTTTCCAAATACTCCATGGTATAAATATTTGGTATTCTAAATAGAGGTCACAAAAACAGATATCAGTTTGAGTCAGATTCGAACTCGGGCTGTACTGATTAAATGTTGAAGGTGAGTGTAGAACCGATGCGCCACACGTACAGTATTTGAGCAGTCGAAATTTACGACCGTGTTGGTGTTGTTACTGTATTCCACGCTAATAGATGTCGCTGTTTCGTATCAATCAACAGAGTTAATTATTTATTTGTGGAGGTAACACTATTTTAAGTGAGACAATACTTAATGTGATATAATTTCAGAGACTCACGCTAGATGGTGCTGTGATCACAACATTAGCTTCGTGATTCAAATAAAAAACGGATCTTGAATACGAGAATCACTCTTGTAAATGCAGAATGTTGAATGATTATCCAGATTATCCAGGTTTTTATCACTATTGCACTTAATAAAATTCTTAGGCAGACAAAGATATGATAGTTTTTAATTTTTTGTTTTTGTTTAGTTATAAACACAAAATAAAAAATCCAACAACACTGTCACAGCGAGCTTGAATGTCCAGATTCACTTCTATACACTTTATAAGGTCCAACTATTGATTTTAGTATTTTTCGTAATAATTTAAACGGGAACACATCACAGTACACTGTTTACATGTCAGCGCAGCGAAAGGCAAGGCATTACGAAAACAAATGGAAAAAAAAAAAAAAAAAAGAAAACAAAAAGAAGAATTTTTTCTTAGCCGGTCTCGAACTCAGACCACTTGCCTCAGCAGTCCGGACAGCTCCGACAAACGCTATTATCGAATGTAATGGTGGAAGCGAAATTATTGTTCTGTTTATTGAACTCTGCAAATTTTGACGTTGCAGCTAGATATAATAGTTTATAGTTTGTGGGTACTGAACAGATTCACCAAAATGATAGACACTTTTTGCACTTTTTCTTGGTTCTTAAATTTGTGTTTCTAATCACTTTCACTGAATTGATCGATGAGACTTTGTGCACGAGCCTCTGTCATTCGGTATTCTTCAATCAAAAGCGTTTTGTTGAAGCGCAAGATTAATAACAACACTTTTTTAATTTATTTTTGCGGAGCTTACAAAAAACACGACCGTGCGCTACCAAGTCAGCGCGGGGGGAAAAATATGGTTTGTTTTTACAATATTTCCATGTTACAGCATTACTTAAATATGGGAGGACAACGTAGGCCCGACAATAAAACTTTAGAAACTAAAAATAAAAAGTAAAACGAGATATAAAGTTATTAAATGTTATCAAGCATCTAGGAATCTAGAAGGCCTACAATGTTCACACATTTACAAAATAATCGGTAAAAGCTCTTAGATGCTTTTACAAAGGTAAAAAAAAAAAAATGTATAACAAGACTAAATTAAACATGTGGCACAAATGTAGTTTTCAGTGCTGTAACTATTCTTATGTATTGAATACAACTATCTGTTGTTTTTAAACCACATATTGACCGTATCACAGATAATATATTACTAGCATACAGTTGCCTCATCCCATACAAAGAAACCGTGCCGACGTAACTAGCGTTTTCCATCTGCTTATTCTTGCAATTTTTGTAAGTACTTCAATCACGTTCGATCCCGTTTCACGGCAATAGATGGTGTTAGCAGCGACTTGCAAGTAAAAGGGTTCACTAGGTTCGTGAATATTTTTTTCTATAAATACAGTAACGGTTCGTTTTATAGTATTTTTTTGCACGTATTTACAGTTTTATTTGCATCAAAATGTGTTACAATGCAAATTTTAACAATCGAGTGGAATGCCTCAGAAATTTAAAAATGCGCCATCTATTATCATCAATTTTAAATGATCCGGTCAAATAATCTTTGAAATGTGAATTAAGAGCCCAATATTCCATAATTTTGTACTTAGGAGAGTTGATTAAACAAGAACATACAATGTTTATGTTCAATTCCAGAAAATGTTAATTTTACACACAATTATTTTTGTGTGAATTGAATTGTATGTACACGTCGCACCATCTAGTGAGATTTATTTGAACCAAATTTTCTTTCTTAGCAATGAGACCCCGTGACCGTATACATCTTTTCTGCATCCTGAAAACAAGTACCCAAATTTTTTTTTTTTTTTTTTTTTTTTTTTTTACTATGTATAGGCCTGTGTTTGACCACAATCTCACCGTGGTCAGTGATGATGTGGCCGATGGTGGTAAGCACACAAAGCCTAGAAGGGAACTGGCTCTCAAGTGCTGCTGTCGGAACACACCGGAAGGTGCTTGGCGACAGATTTTCAACTTGAGGGTGGTTGCCAGCCAGGCGGGTACTACAAAGTACCCTACCACCGTGCTATGGTTTCCTCACGATGTTTTCCTTCACCGAAAGCTCAAGCTCATTGTAGGATTCGAACCCGCGACCTTCGTCTCGGTATCCGACGTCACTACCACTGAGCTATCATCGCCTTGAAATTGTTAAGTAAAAAGGAGATACTATCTCTACTAAGATTTATGATACTATCTTTCTCTTCTCTTCTTTATATTACCTATCCCTAAATACTGCATATAAAAATGAAAAAAATCGAGAAAAACGTGGATAAACATACATGCATGCAAACATACGGGTCAAACTGAGAACCTCCTTTTTTTAAGTCGGTCAAAAAAGAATGCACAGGGCGCGCTGAACGCAGAAATGATAAAGCAAGACTTGTGCACACACCTGCCCCAGCTACAAAAATGATAAAGCAAGACTTGTGCACACACCCGCCCCAGCTACAAAAATGATAAAGCAAGGCTTGTGCACACACCCGCCCCAGCTACAAAAATGATAAAGCAAGACTTGTGCACACACCCGCCCCAGCTACAAAAATGATAAAGCAAGACTTGTGCACACACCCGCCACAGCTACAAAAATGATAAAGCAAGACTTGTGCACACACACGCCCCAGCTACAAAAATGATAAAGCAAGACTTGTGCACACACCCGCCCCAGCTACAAAAATGATAAAGCAAGACTTGTGCACACACCCGCCCCAGCTACAAAAATGATAAAGCAAGACTTGTGCACACACCCGCCCCAGCTACAAAAATGATAAAGCAAGACTTGTGCACATACCCGCCCCAGCTACAAAAATGATAAAGCAAGACTTGTGCACACACCCGCCCCAGCTACAAAAATGATAAAGCAAGACTTGTGCACACACCCGCCCCAGCTACAAAAATGATAAAGCAAGACTTGTGCACATACCCGCCCCAGCTACAAAAATTATAAAGCAAGACTTGTGCACACACCCGCCCCAGCTAAAAAAACCTTCCTCGTTTTCGCTGTTTCAATTAGTGAAAACCGTATCAATATCTGGTGCCTGGTTTAGAAGAAGTAATCTGAGAAACAGACAGGGACAGATAACGACTTTGTTTTATACTACGAGTATTTAGAGAGGCGAACCGCAACCCATATTATTTTCCATCATCTCCTCATTCAGAAGTCATAAATGACACAATTAAGTCAGGCACTCCGTCGTCTACAAATACAAGCATGCGAACTGCGATCATATTCCACGCACCACCACGTTAAATGAATATTGCATAATGTTAAACCTCATAAATACAAAAAGCGTTACATTTAAATTCTCTCATTCAAGCATGCAGGTGCTTGTTTTTAGATCAAACTTAACTTGCATACTGATTCAGCTTTTGCCCAAATTGTGAATATGAAATAATGTAATCTAGGCATGTCCGTATGTTGAATGAATTTAAATTAAAAACACTAAGAGTGTGTGTTTCTCATATTTAATTGATTTTGGACTTGACTTTGTTTTCTGCATTCAAGATAGATTCGAGAACGTATTCAATGAACCGAAGTACTAGTATTAAAGCGATAGTCACGGATTATCGCGTGCAATGCTAGCCGTTACTGGCGTGTCTAAATGGGGCACGATTATTTATTTATGTGTATTAAAGTCACCACCAGATAACAAAAAATAAAAGTTGTTAACACCTGTCTGTCTAACAATGTATACCAATATTCCAAAACGATACGAAAAAAATGTAAAGGCAGTGACGCTAACACGATCAAAACAAACGTATCGCGTAAGGGGCGTACTCTTTTCATTTGGCATAAGTTACAAACCTTTTCGTCAAAACAATGTTCAGTCGTATTTATTTAGGTAGGTAATTACTAGCATAATGAAATTCTTATATTAAATTATATAAACCAAAACAGTTTCAAAAGACAGACGGCAAAATAGAGTTTTTATTGGGCAAAAGAAATGACATTTCAAATTCTCTAGAAGTTCTTCTTTGCCACCATAGCAGATGTAATAAACGAAGACAGTAATAGATTTTAATCGACGGCAATCAAATTACATCTTTAGTAGTAGCAGTCAGTAATCGCAGAATGATACAAGATCATTTACACACATCCACATTTTTGCTATAAACAATGTAAACAACACAAACAAACATTCAATTGTTCTCTCCTAAAATCAACACAATTTCCAGGTTACCCGTGCCGAATTCGAGGAGCTATGTGCCGACTTATGGCCCAGAGTGTCGGGGGTGGTGCAACGTGCCATCGCGGCTGCGGGCGGCGCGGGCACTGGCGCGCGGCTGGTGCTGGCGGGCGGGGGCTCCAGGGTGCCGGCCGCTATGCTCGCCTTGACGAATGCTGTGGGGCATGAGCCTGCCAGGTCCATTAATGCTGATGAGGCTGCTACTATGGGCGCTGTTTATAGGTAATGTTTTAACATTTTGTAATATAAAAAAGGCAAATCAAAGTTCGATACATTCACGCTGAATGGCGACTTCCATATGAAGATACTTATTCTTGCCTGTTGGAGTCTGGCAATAGGTTTTCCTGTCAAAATAAGATTTCACTGTTTACCTGAATTGTAATATCGGCCACCCGGAGCCAGTAAACGGCCACATTGTGAAAGGTAGTAACTAAAGTATTCCAACGAATTCATCTTAAAATTCTTTAAATACCTTCAACCTGACATTTTGATGTTTAGATTTGATTTGATGTGTAGCAGTTGAAAACGTGACGTCAACGCACATTTTTTTCGTTTTGTGGATTTATTTTTAACTGAATCGTCATTTATAAAACAAGTCAACCAATCATGGATGGTTTCCCCAGGGCGGCGTCCCTGGCCACCGGCTACAAGGTGGCGGCCCTCAACGTGCGGGACGCCGTGCTGCTGCCGGTGCAGGTGACGTTCAGCAGGCACGTGGACGGCTCCGACAAACTGGTGAGTTGTGCTACTCATATAAGTACTGGCCACAAGGTGGCGGCCCTCAACGTGCGGGACGCCGTGCTGCTGCCGGTGCAGGTGACGTTCAGCAGGCACGTGGACGGCTCCGACAAACTGGTGAGTTGTGCTACTCATATAAGTACTGGCCACAAGGTGGCGGCCCTCAACGTGCGGGACGCCGTGCTGCTGCCGGTGCAGGTGACGTTCAGCAGGCACGTGGACGGCTCCGACAAACTGGTGAGTTGTGCTACTCATATAAGTACTGGCCACAAGGTGGCGGCCCTCAACGTGCGGGACGCCGTGCTGCTGCCGGTGCAGGTGACGTTCAGCAGGCACGTGGACGGCTCCGACAAACTGGTGAGTTGTGCTACTCATATAAGTACTGGCCACAAGGTGGCGGCCCTCAACGTGCGGGACGCCGTGCTGCTGCCGGTGCAGGTGACGTTCAGCAGGCACGTGGACGGCTCCGACAAACTGGTGAGTTGTGCTACTCATATAAGTACTGGCCACAAGGTGGCGGCCCTCAACGTGCGGGACGCCGTGCTGCTGCCGGTGCAGGTGACGTTCAGCAGGCACGTGGACGGCTCCGACAAACTGGTGAGTTGTGCTACTCATATAAGTACTGGCCACAAGGTGGCGGCCCTCAACGTGCGGGACGCCGTGCTGCTGCCGGTGCAGGTGACGTTCAGCAGGCACGTGGACGGCTCCGACAAACTGGTGAGTTGTGCTACTCATATAAGTACTGGCCACAAGGTGGCGGCCCTCAACGTGCGGGACGCCGTGCTGCTGCCGGTGCAGGTGACGTTCAGCAGGCACGTGGACGGCTCCGACAAACTGGTGAGTTGTGCTACTCATATAAGTACTGGCCACAAGGTGGCGGCCCTCAACGTGCGGGACGCCGTGCTGCTGCCGGTGCAGGTGACGTTCAGCAGGCACGTGGACGGCTCCGACAAACTGGTGAGTTGTGCTACTCATATAAGTACTGGCCACAAGGTGGCGGCCCTCAACGTGCGGGACGCCGTGCTGCTGCCGGTGCAGGTGACGTTCAGCAGGCACGTGGACGGCTCCGACAAACTGGTGAGTTGTGCTACTCATATAAGTACTGGCCACAAGGTGGCGGCCCTCAACGTGCGGGACGCCGTGCTGCTGCCGGTGCAGGTGACGTTCAGCAGGCACGTGGACGGCTCCGACAAACTGGTGAGTTGTGCTACTCATATAAGTACTGGCCACAAGGTGGCGGCCCTCAACGTGCGGGACGCCGTGCTGCTGCCGGTGCAGGTGACGTTCAGCAGGCACGTGGACGGCTCCGACAAACTGGTGAGTTGTGCTACTCATATAAGTACTGGCCACAAGGTGGCGGCCCTCAACGTGCGGGACGCCGTGCTGCTGCCGGTGCAGGTGACGTTCAGCAGGCACGTGGACGGCTCCGACAAACTGGTGAGTTGTGCTACTCATATAAGTACTGGCCACAAGGTGGCGGCCCTCAACGTGCGGGACGCCGTGCTGCTGCCGGTGCAGGTGACGTTCAGCAGGCACGTGGACGGCTCCGACAAACTGGTGAGTTGTGCTACTCATATAAGTACTACTTAGTATTGTCCTACTTATTTCATTGATTGTCTTTCTGTGATGTTCCCTTGCAGTGATATTTATTTTGTGTGTGATCCTTAGAACTAATAACTTAAGACTTCTCAATTGAATATAGGATTAATGTAGATTTTCGATTTCTTTCAGGCGCTGGTAGTATACCTGTTCTCTTTACCTTGTCCATTTAAAACTAGCTTTTTCTTGCAATTTTGCTGCCGTGGTCTATCCCATTACTCTGTGGCACTCTGAAATAGTGTGGCTTTCTACTTGCAGAAGAATTTTCGTGATCAGATTCGTTCTTCCTTTCCTTTTACAAACATAAAAACTAATAGTCATTTTACCTCTATAATATAATATTATGTTTAAGAATTTTATAACTTTCATTGGTAGTAATTTGATTGAAAACTCAACCAATAAAATACTTTTTTGTTCCAGATCAAGAGGACACTATTCGGCCCCATGAACCCTTACCCACAAAAGAAGGTAATCACTTTCAATAAACACACAGATGACTTCGATTTCCACGTCAACTATGCCGAGTTAGACCACATTCCTTCCAACGAGCTCCAATACGTTGGGACCTTGAACCTTAGCCAAGTTGAGCTCAACGGTGTCGGCGCTGCCCTCGCCAAACATACCGGTGAAAATGTCGAACACAAAGGAATCAAAGCACATTTCAATATGGACGACTCTGGTCTGCTAAACCTTGTCAACGTCGAATTTGTCGCTGAAAAAACTGTCGACGAAGACGAAGACCAAGATAGCACATTATCCAAAATAGGAAGCACTATCAGCAAGCTTTTCGGATCAGACTCCGAAACTCCTGAAAAGGTTGAAGAGAAACCTGAGGAGAAACCCCAAGAAGAAGAGGCTAAGAATGATACAAAGAAAGCTAACCAAACTGAGGGCGAGAAGCAAAATGCTACTGAACCCGAAACTAAGCCTAAACCTAAGATTGTTATACTGAAGGAGCCAATCAAAACAGAGGAAACTCTTCTGAACCTGCAACCACTGTCACCAGAACAATACAAGACCTCCAAAGCCCTGATTGCTGAGTTGAACTTGATCGATAAGAAACGTATCGAAAGAGAGACTGCTCTCAACAATTTGGAAGCATTTGTGGTAGACACACAAATGAAGGTCGATATGGACGAATACGCTAAATGCGGAACTGAACAACAGATTGAAGAAATCAAGAAGTTGTGCAGTGAAACATCTGAATGGTTGTACGAAGATGGGTATGAGGCGGCTACGGAATTGTTCGAAGCAAAATTAGCTGCTCTGAAGGACAAGACCAGCCCAATCTTTTACAAGCACTGGGAGCACAGAGAGAGGCCCGATGCCGTCGCAGCTCTCCGCAGCATGTTGAACAGCTCCCGGGAATTCCTCAAAATGGCGAAGAACTACACTAAAGACTCTAATCCAGACAAAGACGTGTTCACAGACGTCGAAATTAACTTACTAGAGAAGAAGATTGAAGAGACTACAACCTGGCTGAGCACCTCCATTAAGGAGCAGAAAGCTCTGAAAAAGAACGAGGACATCAAGTTGACAGTCGACAGCATTCGAGAGAAGATTGCGAACTTGGACAGAGAAATGAAGTATTTGTTGAATAAGATGAAGATTTGGCGGCCTAAGAAGCCAGTGAAGAAGGAGACTGAGAATAAAACTGAAGAGACAGTTGTTGAGCCTGAGGCTGGGGATAAAGAGGAGAAAGAAGAAAAGGAGGAGAAAGTAGGAGAAACACAGGAGGAGGTTCCAGCAAAAGAGAAGGAGAATGAAACTGAGACTACAGAACCCCCGCTGCAGCTTTCAGACGGCCAAGATGAACATTCCGAGTTATAATCACCGCGTGGAGTAACTTAATGTATTAGTTTAATTTATTTTTTATTTAAATGAATGTGTGGCTTGTTTGTTTTAGTATGCGGAATGTTGACTCTATTCATTCATTGGAATATCTTTGTACTTAGGTTATACTTCTCAATCCATCCATTTTTTGCATTTTGACATTGGGTTTTTGGGGTTGCCACGGGTCTTTCATCTTTTCACCAATCATTGTTTTTTTTCATAATGAATAAAAATAAAAGCCCGTTTTTGATCAGGCTAAGCTGGCTTTCCCTGATATTTCTTGGTTGTATAATTTGTTATTTGTTCATTTATTCATTCTTCTTCGATAGATGACACCATTTTGGTACGATCTCACCCTCAACTAAACTAACGATTCTAATAACTAACTTAATATTTCCGTATTTGTTATCAATTTATACTAATTTTTAACCGACTTCAAAAAAAAGAGGAGGTTCTCAATTAGTCGGAATCTTTTTTTTAAATTTAAGTTGCCCGATTACTCAAAGACACCTGGACCGATTTGGAAAATTCTTCTTTTGTTTGAAAGGGTATATTACTTCCCAGGTGGTCCCATGATCATCAGGTCAGGATCTGATGATGGGATCCTGGAAAAATCGAGGGAACTCCTCAAATATGGGCATGAATGAAATTCTCTCCCATACACAATTTATTTAATAATATTTTTTTATATTCGATGTTATTTGTTGAAATTATTTTATCACTCTTTCTTGCCGAAAACGAACAAGCCACTCAAATGGAACTTACAATTAAATCTCAAATCAAACGGTGGCCGCCTTCCATAATGCAGGAATTATAACAAAGTAATATATTTATTTAGTTGTCTTCGTTTTTAAATTGAATTTCTTTTTACAAGTGCGGCTTCTCTCTAGCAGTGCAGTGGCCCCAGTAGTAGCGGACGCAAGAGAATATATTTTGATGTGTACCTAAAGTTTATGTGATATATTAAAGGCTATAAGTTTGTGTGAGTATTATACTGGTTTTCTATTACAGACACAGTGTAGCACAAATAGTGACGAACGCGATGTTCTATTAGCTCCAGCAATGAAATTAGTTATAATCTAAGCGATTTGTGTGTAAATCTATGTACCTATTTAATCATTCGACAGGATTGTGTGCGATAGAATATGTATGTACTCTTCTCCTTAGAATTCCCAGGTATCTATGCCTTCAATTACAATTTACTGAGTAGTGTAAATGTACGGTGGTGCGGACTTATCCAGTGAGCTTAAAGTTGTCAAAATGACATCACAGCAACCGAAATAAGAATCACTCTGAGTGTGCCTTTATTTTCTGAAACCAATGTGTCAAAGAAAGGGACCTAAGTAGTTATATGTAAACACAAGAGGCTTGTAATTACACCGATTTTTTTAAATAAGTAAACGCATTCATATAGCAATGGTGCGTCCGCGCCGTCGCGTGTGTTTGTGGGGCAGGGAGTAGTGAACACGTGGAGTGCTAATGTTCGGCGACAGTTCACTGCGTGTGTTCTAGTAAGACATAACATAGAGGTGACATCGGCAGAATTGGGTTTAAATTAATTTTGATAGGGTTGACAGGGTAAAGATCGTTAAATAACTCGTGAGCGAGAATAACCGATAGCTATACTTACATAGTTCGGTGAAGTGATCGATGGAACCTTTAAGATGTGTCGTACTATTCTTTAATTCCATGTTTGCATTCCATCTCTTCATTATTCCGTGTTTCAAACGCCTGAGGTGTGTCCGTATTGGT
Organism: Anorthoa munda; assembly: GCA_945859665.1. NCBI lineage: Eukaryota > Metazoa > Arthropoda > Insecta > Lepidoptera > Noctuidae > Anorthoa > Anorthoa munda. Next base: position 30,198,435 of record OX243910.1, on the reverse strand, counting down.
GGAACAGTGTGCGTGCGGACTTAGAGCATACAATTGTAACATTTTAAGTGAGATTCGTTCAATAACCAGTCGCAAATTGAAATAAACTATACATGAATGAACATATTGTCGTTTTATTTTACCTGGATATTGCCAGCGTCCGTTTCTGTTGTTACAATTTTTTTAAATGACAAGTTGACTAACTTTTGCTTAGTAGTTGAATGCTCTTTTCGCAGTTGTTTTTATGTTGGTGTCGTGCGGCCCAGTTATACGGCATACTATTCTTATACCGTAAAAAACAGTCAGTCATATCATAATGTAACCTGTGCTGTGTTTTTGAGTATTTCGCGGTTGACAATTTCATTACCACAGACACATCGGCGCAAGGGCTACTGGACCTCAGATACGGCCTCTCTGGGAGTACTTGTCCTTGAAGGCTGCCTCCGAATGGTGCGATGCCAATTTGGTCAGTTTCAATGCTGCTAAGACCTAGAGGTAACTTTTTCCCGCAAAAAAGACCTAATTCCACCTGGCTCAAACTTTCCGTGGTGTAACCGTGCCGTTAACGGACCATCTCGAACTTATTGGTGTTACGTTGACATCGACCCTCAATTTCGGTCCATTCATTGAGTCAAAGGCACAGCTGGCTGCGAAAAAGTTGGGGATCCTTGCAAAGGTGTGACGGTACTTCACGCCTGAACAGCTGCTCAACTTTATAAAGCGCAAGTTCGGTCATGCATACTGGAGTACTGCTCTCACCTCTGGGACGGATCTGCCAAATACAAGCTTTTAATGATCTGATAGCTGATAATGAATAATGATGAAGTGTCAATTAGCAGACACAATAGAAGTTACCATTGTTTTAAGCCGATTAAGGAAGAAAGGGTTAATGCACTTGAGTCGATGGATCTCTAGCATTTCGTCAAAAGCGCAAGTGGTCAAATACACATTTCGCCAGAAAACGCATGTGAACAGAAACGCATCTCGTCCGATTTGCACACGTCAGTAACGCAGCTCGACAAACAACTTGACAGATCAGATACGTGTCTCGACAGATACTCAACTCGACAGTCAATTAACCAATAGGATTTAAGCGCTTATTGAAGGCTTATTGTCATATACATACGCAATTAGTCAAACAAAGTAATCTACTATTAACTTTTTTTATATTCTATAGGCTCGCGCTTGAACACTATCTCACCTGATGGTAAGCAATGATGTGGTCGACAGTGAAACATGCTTGCCTAGAAATAACCTATTTACTCTTGACTTAAAGACCTCCAGATTGTAGCTGTCGGGAAACACAGACTCCTGCAGAGAATTGCACTCATTAGCTGTACGCATAATAATAGTGTTCCCAAAACGTTAGTGCGTATGGATGGGATGACCACCATGTATCGGTGGCGCATCGCCGTGCGTCTGGTAGTCTGATGATGAAACGGGCTGGGTGGAATTAGATCGTGGAATTGCATCGCACACTCCCCGAAATGTAACCGATAAAAAACAAGCTGGCAAGGTATATTGAGTTATATAGGTATATTGAGTATTTTATCATTAAAAAACCTCAATACAAATATGGAAACAATACCTCTATTATATAATACTTGTCCACAGTTAATTTCATTTTATTTATCTACCTTCTTTTTTGTTTCGGTAAACACTACGGTATTCATTATTTTTAACCGACTTCAAAAAAAGGAGAAGTTTCTCAATTCGCCAGAATCTTTTTTTATTTAATTTTTTATATATGTTCTCCGATTACTCAAAGACGCCTGGACCGATTTAAAAAAATCTTCATTTGTTTTGAAGGGTATACTTCCTGGTTGGTCCCATAGTCATCAGGTCAGGCTCTGATGATGAGATCCTAGCGAAATCGAGGGAACTCCTCAAATATTATAGGCATACATATAGCGATTTTGGTATTTTCATCAACGATGCAATCATTTGCACTCAGAAAGTATCATTTGGTGAAGTGGAACTGATGAAGAAGACCACAGATGGCCACTGGAACTCCTAAATGCTAAGTATGTCACGCGTATAAGATATCTTGATTTGGGCGCAGTGGTTGAGCGATTGACTGCTGCGCTGCGTGTCGTGGGTTCAATTCCCGCACGGAACAAATATTTGTATGACCTACAGATAGTTGTTTCGACTCTGGGTGTTTGTGTATGTGAGTTTATATGTTTGTAAACGCACCCACGATACAGGATGAAATTCCTAGAGTGGGGCAAAGTTCACAAAAAAAAAAAAAACTAATATTTAACCTACTGTGATGAAGCAAATACTTTTAAATAAATGGACTGATGGAATGGACTGATGAAAATGGCACCATCGAAGTGATCTGATGATGAAACCAGAAGGTACGCAATGGAACTCTGAAATAAATTACCCCAATTATTTAAGACAAGAATGAATAGCATACTTCTAGGCAAGCGTGCTTCACCGTCGACAATATCGTCGCTTACCAACAAGCGAGATAGTGGTCAAACGCGAGCCTTTAGTAATTAAAAAAACAGGCCAAGTTGTCAAAAAGGATTAATAGAATTTTCTTGCTGATCGTACTTAATAACTTTTGTCCATTTATAATTTTATTTTTTTTACCAAAAGCTGTATCTGTTTGTGAACCTATAAAAAAGTAGGTAATAGCAAGTATCTACTAGTAGTGTTCAAAGTAGCTATATGTCAATAACTTGCTTAGTGCTATAAGCTTTATATTTTAAGTCGTTATTTTATACGCTTTATTATAACGAGTTTTTTTATAACGAGTTTTTTTATAACGCACAAGCGCGGGGCGGGCACGAATAACGCAAGCGCGCTGACTGTTAACTCGCAGCTACCCTAGCGTTGGAATCGTTGGACAGACAGCATGCTTAAAAATATTACATCGCGTTTATGAATTTATTACGATAAAATGGAGCAGTATAAAATAAACAATGAACTTTCCTTCATACTTTCCAGGCTTAGGACTGTGTATAATTATAGATTAAGTGTTATTATGCAATAAAGTATGTTAGTATGTTCAGCAATTATAGGCGTATTTAAAAGTTCAATCAATCGTCCTTCACAATTTTACTTAGTCAATATTACGTTATGTGTCCTATCACTGCTTACGCTTAAAAGCACAAAGCAAATTACCGTAGATATATTACGTGAGCCGCGCGGGATCGCAAATTACGCGTGCGACCGATCGCTATCACTAGCATGCAACGACTGGCCGGCGACCGCCGCGCCGTCGCGCCCGCCCGGCGCCCGCTTCTAGCTTTATATACGTTTTTGCGTTGCGCGCGGTACTTCGTTATAACGAATCTTCGTTATAACGAATTCAGCAAATAGCGCCAAGTGAGTGCCACGATAGCGTTTGCTTTATGCTATGTTTAATAAGCACGCTGCTTTAAGTTGCTTTACGTTATATTAACCACCACTAGTATCTACCACTTGTCTGCGAGTCTAACGATCGCATCGCACCCATAAACCAAGTATTTACACTTACAGTGGGGAAAGAGTAGCAACACAATTTCACGGTTTGCGCTTCCACAGAAGGCTTTCTTTACACCTCAGTGTAAAGCAAATATTGAACGCAAAATACACTTGAGAAAACTGAGTGTTCTCACAGGTGATTATTGTATTGTTGATAATTTTTATTTTGTTTATTTTTATGTTATACATAAAAATGTTTGCTGCAGCTTGTTTTGTTTTTAATTTTGTATCTGCTTGTTTTGTGTAGGTATATGTTAAGGACCAATGGGCGCACGGTTGGCGCAGTGGTTGAGCGATTGACTGCTGCGCTGCGTGTCGCGGGTTCGATTCCCGCACGGAACAAATATTTGTATGACCTACAGATAGTTATTTCGGCTCTGGGTGTTTGTGTATGTGAGTTTATATGTTTGTAAACGCACCCACGATACAGGAAGAAATTCCTAGTGCGGGGAAACGTATTAAAACAAAAAATAGATTAATACGGCATTATTCATAATGACTGGACTTTCTGAATAATGCCCATTACTTATTGGGCCGGTTAATAAAAAGAAGGTGTTCTTTTTAAATTATCGTAATGTTGACATCAATTGGTGTTATTATAGAATAGGTAAGTACGATTACTATTTAAGCAACAAAGTCAACTTATTTCTGTCTGCAGGGTCTAAAGTAACCGTTTTAATCCGTGTCGGGGTGCCCTAAGCGCCGGAGCGTCGCTCGCTCTTTAATTAATTCATTGACCATAATTATCGAATTTCCCAACCGCTACATAGCATCATAAAGACCAGCAGCCTAATTGCGTAAGTGAATTCTGCAAAGCAAACAAGTCGATTCCTTGATTCCTTCAAAGAATTAGAATCATTTCTTTCAACTTTTTCGGTATTGTGAAACTAATTTGAAAAGAGTACAAACATCCTCCTTTGAGTTGAAGTTCATCTACTGCGTTGTTTCATCAAACTCGAATGATTTATTTCCAAATCATTAGGACATAATTTCATTACACAATACCAATAGTGAAGTTTTATCTCGATTCTTCCGCTTTCGTTCATTCTTTACAATTAATTCTACGTCAAAATATTGGTAATGGAGAGGAGCATAACCTTTCCTTTTCAGAGTGTAATATGCAATACGTAAACTCGTTTTTGGGAAGGTTCCGACTAGTTTGCTTTGCAGAATTTACTTACGCAATTAGGCTGCAGATAATGTGATAAATATAGAAGCTTAAATCACTAGGTATTTATTACTTTGCCCGATTTGACTTGACTAGATTCATAATACTCAGGCATTATACATAGTGCCTTGTGCCCTGATTAATCACTTGCTCCATGACATATATATTGTTCTTGGGTTTTCCATCTAGAACTTGTCAGTATCAGCTCGGAGTCACCAATAGTCTTGCTTGACTCTTATTAGTTATGACCAACACGGGACTAACTTAAGTGTACTTTGGGTACACTTCTGCCCAACACTTCCGCGGAATACAGGTGTGATGTTATGTTTTAAATTAACTATGTGTGTTGTAATTTGTTTTTATTTTAAATCTGGATTTCTTTAAAAACTGCAAAGGTGCTAAAAGTGCCAACTCATACTTGGACAATACCTATAATCAAGAGCTTTTAAAATAATTGACGGTTAGCAAAAAAGGCAACGCGGCAGGTAAGGAAAAAGGACCTAGCAGAAAGATGGAGGTAAGTAAGCATATATGTTCTAAAGTCAGTTCTTATTTCGTAATATAGAGCAAACTTGCAGCCTTATTGGGTACGTGAATTCGACGAGGCAAAGGGCTGAGTATGAACATTCGACCAATCACATGCGAGATGAAAGACGCGATGTGGATTTCTATCTATGTGATTGTTCATACTCAAATCCTTTGTCTTGCCAAATTCACTTACGCAATTAGGCTGGACTTATATATACAGTTAATGTAAGTCTGAAATAGCCAAGACAGAGGCCTGTCGGGTTCCCAGAGGTGGCTTAATTAACTCTGACACTAGCAGTGGCAATCCTCACATGAAAAAAAAGGAAGAGATCTTATTTTAATATCTTTCTTACTTGGTTTCAAAATCGGTGTTTTTTTTTGTTTAAGAAATTGACTCACACACTGTTTCGTTGTTGAATTAAGTATTTTACCTATGTTTGCAATATTTGTAAGTATGTGAGAACCATGTTCCTATTTATCAAATTGATGAATTTACCTGTCAATGCTTTCAATACTAAATACCTATACGTAGTATAGTATGTAGTGCTATTCTGGGTGCATCTTCCTCATATGTATGAATTTATTAATGTATGTCTTTATGTAAATATTGTAAACCACTTATTTTTTAAAAAAGAGTAAGTATGGAGTTTCTTGTTCTTCTTCAAAACAAGCCACTTTTTCGAATGGACGGTAGAATCAATTAATATAACTTGTAAATTTTAATTGTCGACGTTCAAAAGTGCCGCTTAAGGCCTAGTTGAAATAAATATTTTTGACTTTGACTTTGGTGAAGACTTCATCGTGAGGCATCCGGCAATTCATATTTGGAACCAAAAATGCGAAGACTTGTGACATACACAGGGCCCGCGTGCTGGTTTACGACTCACAGAGGGTAGGCCTTTTTCCCAGCAGTGGGAATATTTTACTTGCTTACAAACACTCTTAAAATATTTTACAGAGTTCTACGTTCTGACCAATATGTTTTATTATTGGTGTAAGGTTCTACGTTTTTGGAGATAGTGACGAATAAATAAAAATCTAGGTGAGTCGAGTATTTTCAAAGTTATTTGCTATCATTATATTTCTTTGCTCTATGCTTGCTTTATATTTTCCAGGTGTTGAAGATCTTAGAAGGTTTTTTACTATTATGTATTGTAGTATTATGCTTTTATTGCATGTAGAGTTAGTCCAAACAAACCTATCTCCAGTTGTCTCCAGAAAATTATTTCTGTAATTAAGTTGGCATTGAGATCGCTACTATTTATCAAGTCTTCATGTCACACGGGAATTTTTCTCGAGCCATCACGTTTCCTACTTGATAGCATCTCAAACAAATTTTAAATCATACAATATCTTGACAGCCACCTAAAGCCCCATTACCAGTAACTTGTTTCAAAAGAGCTTTTGTTTTTTTTAAGTCCCGAAGGAAGAAGTCGGCGCCCGCGCCGTGCACTGGCGCCTTTCTTCGAGCGAGCGAGACAGCTGCATGTAATTATATACAACGTTGAAAAGAGACGCAGCAATAGCATTCCGCGTCATAGACAGACAAGCCAAATGAATCCAGTTTGCTTGTTATACGCCGGGCGTTCGGGTGTGTGCTTCCGTAGTGTTTTTTTTGACAGTGATGTAAACAATTAAACTTGAATTTTTCTGTGAATCTACACACTCTAATAACACGAGTGTCGATAAGAACATGTGTTGAAGTTAGTTTTGCACGAGCACGACTGGATTTTGGTGGGATTTTTGTTTGTGAAGGTAAGAATAACTAATAATGCAGCTTATTCCCTCTCGCGTCCCTCTTGGAGGAATGCAATGCACCTCGCTGTGCCCCGGCGCACCTTGCGAGTCTATCGAATTTTCTGTCCAATCGATATAATAAGTACACAACATTTGGGCTGTCTGGTTGTACCTGAACGCATATATTTCGAGAAATAACGTTATAAACGAGAGAGGACACAGATGTCATTGTATTGTTTTCGTAAACAAACATCATATTCATGTATTCCGAGACATGTGCGCCAGTTTCCGTAATTAACAGCCCAGAAAAAAATAATTAGATGCGAGCGAGCACATTTGAAATTACAAGTTAAAGTAAATTATGGAGGGTTGGGGTGTTTTGAACCACAAGACGTTACTGTTGATTTATATTCTGGGATATTAAGGATTCGTGAATATTTTAAAGTGTTATTCGTTGCTATGTTAATTTAATATCGGGCTCGTTATATCTAAATGTATTATGCAGAAGGTTAGAGGTCAAGTCACCGCAAAATAGTGCACGCTTATCGTACTTCCTGTGAAATTAGAAGCGATTTGTTATCTTTTGATTGTGAATTTCATTCATACTTATAAGTAAACCGTTTATGATACGATGTACCGAAGTTAAAACTAAGCACAAACGCGTGTCGGATTCACGTTCAAAACAAACGTGAACTGTGTAGGGTTTAAAAGATTGTAACTTCATAAAGCTGCACTATATGTGTCTTCATTGAACTAGGCATTCGTTTATGATACTGTAGTCAGAATCAACAATTCTGCGTGTACTCGTATTCCTGAGATTTTTTCTTTCCTGTATGATTTGGTTTTTAATTTTTCGGTCACACTACATCCGATACACAATTCACAAGGCTTTACTGTTGACATACTCATAATAGTTTCGTCTTCAGGGACCAACTATTAAACTATACATAACTATTTAACAGTAATAGATATCGCCTAAGTCCGAATTAATTTTCGGCTGAAGCTAGATTACTATGTCAGATCCAGATGCCCCAGGGAATCAATTGCGAATACTAATCCGATTATTGATAGGGAATATTGTATTGATTCAACTGTTGACAATCCGGTTGTGTGACGGTTAAAGTTGGAAGAAAGAAAACATTAACTGCAAGCTTTATTGCACTCAAAATACCTATCATTCTCTTGCCTTGCAATGTATATGGGGTTGGCGCATCATATTTTATCTATACTAATATTATAAAGAGGAAAGATTTTTTTGTTTGTTTGTTTGTACCGAATAGGCTCCGAAACTACTGGACCGATTTAAAAAATTCTTTCACCAATAGAAAGCTACGTTATTCCTGAGTAACATAGGCAATTTTTTAATCCCGAAAACGGGTCCTGTGGGGTGGCCCACGGGAGCGAAGCCGCGCGAAGCAGCTAGTCTTCTATATTTTTCTGTTATTTGTCATCTTATTAGTCATTCCTCCTTTTCCTTATGCTTATCATCTAGCACGCAGTCCATCCATCGTTTCTTTGGTCTTCCCCATTTATTTGGTCCCTATAAGTGGTAATGGATACACCTGCTCCCCGTAGCCTTTATTTTTTGTCTCATAATCACCTCCCTGCCCTAATTTGTTTGTGGTGGGCTTCTTCATATCCCATGCTCTACTATGCGTGATTTTAGCACTTACTGCCTTTCCCGTCTTTTATTCTTGGTTCTTTGGTGTTATCCTATTTTTATAGCTATCCCCATATTAATATTCAAAACTTTCACTACGCCGTTTTTTCTTTAATCTATTGAATCCGTATTATGATTTCCTAAAGCAGATAGCTTGTATGTCGTTGGTTTCCGGACTCCGTAACATTTCGATTTTGACATAATCATGTGATTAATTTAATTGCGTTGATTTCATTCCCGGTTCTCGTCATCGCTTCAATTAGATACTATCTATTTAATAGTCTCGAGCGGCTTACGTCTTGTTCAAGATGGAGAATACGGCTTTAATTTCCGGATATCACGTACGGCGTCATTATTAACATCTCCGAATTCTAGGCCCTTTGAATTTCGGAGGTTGTATTGAACAGGTATTTTAAGCCGAAGAGCTTTCGTTACGAAATCGGTGTTAAAATCGTAGGTGGACGGTCAATTTTGATGCACATTATCGAGCCATCTTGAGGCAGATCATTAACATTTTCTCGTATAAGCACCTCTTTGATGGATGGGTTGCTCAGCAGGTAGGTATGATTAATAATGTACAAGTTTGCGTTATAAATCGATAGCTATTGATGGTGTATGTGCATTCCTTTCTGCTGAAACTAAATCATTTATTAATCTGTATGTCGTTGTTCTCGTCTACATGTTTGTCTCGGTCAATACCTTGATAGGACTGATGCTTTGATTCCGCCTGTATCTCGTTGACTATTTAGAATCTGTTGTTACCTTATGTAGGAATATTTTCTGCATAATCTCTTTGAACATATAAATTCGTCGCAGTAGTTCTTCAACAAACGTATACAACTTAATTAGCCCGAATACGACCTTAATTTCAAAAGGCAAAATATTTCAGACGTACATTTTTGGATCCTCAACGGTAAAACAAAAATACCATCTGGCTGCTTGCCAATTTATTTTGATAACCTAGATGTAGTGAGAGTGCATACGTTGCTTTATTTGTTATAATTTCGGGGACAATAGAATATAATTGCACATACGTTTGGTACTATCTAAATCCAGTGTGTACACCAGAATGCCATGCTGAATTCTACGTGAAGCTTTTTATACAAACTTTTCTGAACAAAACTAGCGAATAAAGGAAAAGGATAAAAAAATTTTTTATTCGAGTCGGATCATTCAGCTTCAACAGAGCATATTAAAAATATCAGTTATTTTTTAATGTTCGTTTGTATAATATTCTTGGCGATGTGCAGCTTTATATGGAATTGACTGCTTTTGTAACACTTTGTTCGGAAAATCTCTGTCTTTTTAATACCAGCTGGTATGTATTCATTAAAGCCTTCGTAATAATGGGTGAGGTCGTTCGGTTATTTTCCAGATCATTTATTTAAACTGTTTTACTTGTAATTAATATTAATAGTAGTTTTAGAAAATCTCTCCATTATTTTAATCTCTACATTGGTGAATACTGCCCTGAAAATAAAAAAATTACCACCTAAGGTTTAGGTAGGTACTGCATATATATATGCCTCCTCTCATACTTCCCCTTCCTCAAATGATTCAAGGAAATATTTACCTTATTCTCTTGGTAATCACTTATCTTCAGTTGGAACAGTTATTAATGCTGGATCATTAACAGCCAGTCTAATTAAGTTTGCCTGGAAGGAAGCTCATAAATTGCGATTATTTGAAACCTTAGCCATGATTTTCTGGAGTACGTACGGACTGGAGAAAAATATCTTTAAATAAGGATACTTCACGTTATTCTGATTGGTAGATGTCAACATAGAAATTATATTTGGCAGATATATTAAATGCTCAATGATGTAAGGGTTATTTTTATCATTTTGATTGGTCGCTTGATCCCAATATTGTGGAGCCATAACCAGTCGTGAAGTAGGTAGGTACGATGATAAATTATTACGAACACATATGATAAGAGTATGCGTACGTGATTTCTGAGACATAGCGTCTTCCACAAATGGATCTTTGACTGACTTTTATAAAATTTGCACAGCATACTTTTTGAAAGTAGGCAGACATAGATTAATCATAAATCAAGATAATGGAACGAAAGTATTCAGGTCAGGTGACACCTGACCTGAATACTTAAAAAATTACGCTTTTTTATTAGCATTGAAATAGGTTTGTAAATAATACGTGGCGATATTTCACTGTCTTTAAGCTATTGTCCCAAGATACCTAGCTATTTCTCTCCTAGTAAACCTACGGTCCATATTTAAGTCTTACATCAGCTATATGTATACCCAATATTCAGCTTCACTTAAGCTCAGCATGCCACTGTAGATATGTTGCACATTCCTACGCTCAGCCGATCCCCACAACACTCCATGATCACAATTTTAATTGGTGTCTAATATTTGGCCACATCACAGCCTGTATTAGGAATACATTACTAGTTATTTATCCCACGAGCTGTTCCCTTCACTATTATCATTAAGGCATAAATCAACTTTGAGAACGCCTACTTACGACGCCAGGGGCACGATTTCAATATCACAGTGTAGTTAAAAGGTTAATAAGAATGCACTAACTGACGGGCTGTGTGCCTTGACGCTCCATTTCTCTGTTATACTTCACAAACATTACTGAGCCGCCAGATAAACGGGTTATTTGAAACCAGTGTATACGACAGAGACGCCATAGAACGAAGGGATTTCACATTTTATTAATGTGATTCCACTGCCTCCGTACAAGAACATTCATCTTGGGTTGCCAGAGCCACATCCGCTGTATTTTTGTATCAATAAAGTATTATGTTTTACGGCTCAGATTAGGTCCTGAATTCATAAATAGTAATGTAATGTGTTATTTTTTCAATGAGAAAATTGTTGGCTGGGAAGTAGCCATTCCACTTCGGTCATTCGTATGAAATCAAAGAGCTCCTTTATCTGTGGGAACACAGGAAAAGAGTAATTAGTTCTATTAAAGGAAAGTAGATATCAGTATCTATTTAGCATCAAGGAAGCCTTTGACCATTCACCAGTGTTTGGCCCACTTCTGTAAATAGAAAAAGAATATATCTACTCTCTTTCATCTTTTGCGAGGATGCTTTTCTCTTATTTTATTGGAAAACGGGTATTCGTTTGACATTTGCTTTCATAGAAGTTAACGATGGTTTTGGTTGAAAGACACATTCTTTTTTTTTAAATCGTTATTGCTTTTTACCAAAGCGTTGGTTTTTTTTTAAATGTGTTTAGCGCTGAAGTAGGTACCTATGTTTTGAAATTAACAATTCTCTATGTCCCAGATAATATACATAATACTATCTACGTTAATCTTTAAAATTAGAACGCTTCATCTTAAAGTTTTTTTGCTGACAGACAAAATTGCCCAACCTCCCCGCAGTTATTAGAAACAATTAAAACCATTTTATAAGCTCAAAATACCTTTACAACAAAAAAGTATACCTGTAGGTATTTAAAATTACTTTTATCAACATTGGTTTGCCGTCTCAAATCAAACGAGGTACAAAAACTGGTCTGTCAAGGCGCGAGCCTTAATGTTCAAGTTGAAGGATGCAATCCCTAGTTTTTATGAGGAGTGATCTAATTTATTCGAACACGGACAGGACATATTTAGGCACGTCATGGCTGTAAATATCTTGCAGCTATTAATAACGAGTTAGGCAGGATCATTGAATCTAGTACATTTGCGTACAGCTTATGAATTGGTGTTTAGAGGCGCACTTGCCTAGTTAAAATGTCATTGAAACGACTAGTTGAAATTAAATTATGATTAGTTAGATGCAAGTAAAATGGTAAATAAATGAGTTGTTTCACCAAGTATTAATAAGTTTTGATTGAAAGGGTCGTTTAGGATTATGGTTTAGTCATAATAAATTACGCAGTAGCGATTAGATACCTAATCTATGCCATAGTCTAATTGCAATTCATCCACGAAGTGAAGAGAATAAGCTGTATTTTATCAATAACAGACAAAAACCAAAAACACATTTTGCTGCCCTTGACAACAATACCTAATCACCTACAGGAAGGAAAAAATTACCGTCCATTTTCAGTCACTCTTCGCTAAAAGCACCACTGGTCTTTGTCGCTCATTTTTCCTAGAACCGAAGTACTTCTGTACCAAATTCCCGCTACATCCTACTACCCTCATTCCCCTACAAATTACCCCAATCCCGTTAATGAACCACGTGCAGTCTCTTAAGCACGTGCCGCACTTAAAACAATGGTTAGTGCAAAAACGGCCTTTATCAAAGTAATCGACATCTATTTCCTATTTCATGGTGGTCTTGTTTGAAGTAGGTGCTTGACCTCACGCGCGCTTTAATAACCATGTATAAAGGAGCTTTTTTGTTGATGTTTAAATTGAAATAAATTAGTAGGTATATTACAAGGTAACTTATTGACTGCCGCACTGGTCTAGAAGTCTCTAGAATGACTGATCACTTGCTGCGCGAAGGTCAGGGTATGAGTTTTCAGCTCTGGAAATGAGTGGATTTTCTTAGTTGCAGTCCGGAATCTGGATTGGTGTCCTGTTTACGATAGTAGGCTGTCCCAATATTGCACATAACGTGCGAACTTTATGTGTAGTCAAACACTCGATACGTCTGCTGTGTACGCTTAGCACCTCTGCAGTCTATTCTCGAATACGGGGACGAAGTGTACCTATACTCGTATAGCTACTCATAGCTGGCTAAAATTAATTGTCAGGAAAGATAGAGAGATCCATCAATTCCATTTCGCTTCTTCATCAGTTCGTTGCTCACAGTTTTAACCAATCAATCATCTGAGATTAAAACAGTCTCTCGCTAGACGTAGGTTTACTAAAATAAATTGTAGAAGCTTAGCTTTCTTGTTTATCGATTTTCAGGGGTAAAAACTTTTGCAAGGAAAAATCCGGTCCATCGGCTTATGTGCGTGAAATGTTGAACTGGAATTACACAAAATAAATAATTAGTTCCGTCGCATTTTCGTTCATGTCTATTTTAGGTCATCGCAATAAAGCTTAGGAGCATAATTATGGATTTTATGCACGATAACACATAACAATATGTTAATATGGAAACTCATTTCGGTCTTTATCTTCAGAGTTGCTGAAGATAAAGACCGAAGCTGCATTACAATGTTAATAATACGTACGTTATCAACGTTGTCATGTCATCACCAGTTCAATTATATTATAGATGCCTTTAACCTTCCGATGTCGCATAGGCGTCGGCGTCGCGTCGTTTGCTTGTATTACCTATTTCCAAAAATAGGCATGCTCAATGTTCTCAATTTAGCTCATAACTATTCTGTGACAAACATGATTATTATCGAAGGTGACAATTAATCAAACCCTCCTTTGTAAAGATATCTCTTTTATCTAACCACGAACCACGCAAAATACGTCTTGAAAGAACTCCTAAAGCCTCGACTAAAAACTCACTTCAGTCGCGGAGTACGAAAATACAATAAGGAGGAAAATATAAACACCTGTCATAAGAAGACTATGTAAATCTTTGTAATTCTTCTCTCAACGTTCCGCCAACGTTTATCTTCTTTTAAGATCATTATCATTACATTGTTGCCTGCAAAATGAGTGCGCGCCTATTCCGAAAACATTCGCTTGATAATTTTACATCCAAGTGGCGATTACGTAAACTGTATAGACTTATTATTCAAAATAGGCACGGTATACATAAAATTACAGGACTAAAACATAAAAGGGAAGAAATGGACGTAAAAATACAGCGTGAAGTATCTGCGAATGACGATATCTGTGTTCATAATAATAAAGATGTCTTTTTTGTTACTTTAGGGCCCGTACTACCTAGATAGACTAGGTGTTTCAGGTGGTCTAAATTCAGGCGTGGAAACTACTTTCTTTTTTCTATATAAACTATAACTATAATAATAATATATATATAACTATAATATAGATAGAACGAAGTCTTTTATTAGGGTTCCGTACCCAAAGGGTAAAAACGGGACCCTATTACTAAGACTTCGCGATCCGTCTGTCTGTCTGTCTGTCCGTCTGTCTCCAGGCTGTATCTCATGAACCGTGATAGCTAGACAGTTGAAATTTTCACAGATGATGTATTTCTGTTGCCGCTATAACAACAAATACTAAAAACAGTATAAAGTAAATATTAAAGGGGGGCTCCCATACAACAAACGTGATATTTTTGCCGTTTTTGTTGTTGTTTTTTATTTATCGTTTCTGCTCGATATTAATAACGGCAACAGGTAGACACCTGAAATATTCACAGAATGTTTAGTGTAATATTTACTTCAAAAAATAATAATTCATAAATTAAAATAAAATAAATTAAGGGGGGCTCCCATACAACAAACGTGATTTTTATGCAGTGTTTTGCGATAATGGTACGGAACCATTCGTGTGCGAGTCCGACTCGCACTTGGCCGGTTTTGAAATGGAGCAAGAGTCCGAACAACATTCCTTACCGCTGCAGCGGAAATTGATAAATGGCTGACACAGAACATGGAACTGAATAAACAGAAAGCAAAGCCAAGAAAAAGATCGCCTCATTCTTGCATTCTAGTACAATAATTTCTCACAGTTGCATTGTGTAAATCTGAGTGGATGCCGAAGCTTGCCCTAAGCCCAGCTTGTTAAAACAATTGTGTCAGTGAAAGGTACTTGTAGCCTACCATCTACTACACAGCCGGCTTTCTTCCCATTATTAACGTTATTTTTATCTGAGCTCGACATCTCCGCCCTTCACAACACAGCAAAATACACAATGGGCTGTGAATTGTGATATAATCTGAGATGAGAGTAGGAAGCTGTAACGAGAGCCAAAGGTTCGCGGATTATACGCAGCCTACGTGGAAAGTAACTTGATAACTTAGGCTTGTGGCTTGGGGTGATGATTTCTTTGATGATCTTAGAGTGAGACATTGATCAGGAAGAGATTGATATTCCTAATCAAACAGTCTAAATATAAGTCATTTAAATATCGACCTGTAATGCCCATTGAAAGAAATGAGAAGTCCAAAAGTTGAGTTTTCGAAAGACCAAACTCATGAGAAATAAAAACATATTCATGTGTGTAAAAAGAGATTGTCAAATCTCCGATATGCTGACGACACCGTTCATCTGGCAACATCCATGGAGGATATGAGTGAGTTGCTCAAAAGACTCGAGTCGGAAAGTGGCAACATCGGTCTCGCAGTAAACAGAGCAAAAACCTAACTAATGGTATTGGATCGAGCCGGAAAGCTTGCAAATGTCACCTGCAACAATCCTGGCATTAATATTGTCGACCGGTACATATACCTGGGTTCCCAAATCTGCAATGACGGCAAATGTGTCCCCGAGATAAAGAGGCAAATCGGGGTGGCAAAAGATGCTATGACCCGTTTAAACAACATCTGGAAGATAAGAGGAATTGGTATCAAAACCAAGTTCAGATTGATAGGAGCCCTGGTATTCCCTATCTTCCTGTATGGAGTAGACAATCCTGGCCCGAGAAAGGCAAAGGATTGATGCATTCGAGATCTGGTGCTGGAGACGAATGCTAAGAGTACCCTGGACTGCGAAACGCACCAATGCATCGATCCAGACCCAACTCCGAGTAAAAATTCGCTTGTCCACCATATGCCAGCAACGCATTCTTACATATATCGACCACACAATACGCAGAGGCGACGAGAATTCGGAAATACTGATTGTGGTTGGGAACACCGAAGGCAAGAGATCGCGCGGTCGTTCACCAACAAGATGGACCGATCAAGTGAAAGACTCGTCGTCCTCTAATTTCTACACGGTCGTAAGGGACGCGCTGGACAGAAACCGGTGGAGGCAGATCATCCGCTCCAGATGTAACCCTGATGCTGAATACGATCCTCAGATATGAGGGACCGGCCAAGAGAGAGAGAGAGAGAGTGTGTAAATATATTGCTGCTATTTCATATATATTTTACAAATAAGTTTAGAGTTGAGTAGAGATTTATTTCAACATTAATAAGTCCATGCTGCTCCAGTAAATTTAGGAAAATAACTAGTTAACCTAACACCTACATAGGTAGTACATAAATTTACATAAGCTTTGCTTGAACGCTTAGTAATAAATTTAAAAATTCTGTTAAATAAATACTAGTTTGTTGATAATTCGCCTAATTTTACAAATCTAAGAATAGGGAGAAGGCTTTACCCAGCGGTGGGACGCAATGGTTAGCCATAAAAATAATAATAGAGATTGCTTTTGCATTGAATTTCTCTTGTTGACCACTACGACCGATTATGAGTTTTACCTAACCGTCAAAGCTACAAGAAAAAGAAATACCTACTTTCAAGTCGCTAATTTCTATCACTAGCCAGTTTACTCCGAAATATGATTGTTTCATGAGAGTCTACCAATTATTTGTTAGAAATGCTTTTATACGTTATTAGTTAGAGAATCTTGTTATATATAATTTGTGAAACACGTGTTTCAAAATTTTATCACGTGTACGAAGGATATATTAATAACGTTTCGTAGTTCCATAAAATATTATTGCATTATTTTAAGACTTGCAGACCTACGTGTTTACGTTGGTGACTGTGAATGTCATAGTACGATTTAAAAAAGGAAAATCAAATTGGGTGCCTTTAAAAAGTTAATTTAAGGTCCAAGCAGATCTACAAAACATAGAACTTAAATAAATTTGTTGATTCAAAAGCAGTGTCTTTAATTACTACTCCATTTAAAATAAAATCCAATAAAATTAACAAAGTTTGTTTGATTTATGGATTATCTAACTTTAACTGTAAAAAGATTTTGCGGAAATTTCTTCAAAACAAAACCTATGATGTAACTCAAGTAAGACCACCTACTCAGAAAGGCTCCTTTATTAAAAGCCAAATTTAAAATCATCGACAATAATTGTCTTACAAATCAATACAGCTAGTGTCGGAAACCGTTTGTTTTGAAATTGGATCACATATCATCGATTTCCGCGCCCCCCTCCCCCCTCCCGGGACCACACACCATATAGTTCCGGGTACTTGCCCAGTTCGTATTACCCACAACGCATTTAGGGCTGCCAACCTGGTTTTGGTCCTTTTTGGGTAGAAATACCATAGTTTTCCAGTTGTTGTTGAGACTTCAGCAGAACGCATTTCTTAGCCAGGCATGTTCTGGATAATGAGACCTATTTTAAATTGTTAGCTAGAGCTACATAGGTTTATGAAGCTTATATCGCAATGGACTGAGTGGACGGTGTATTCTCGTTGTCCCCGTTGGCCATGTCCCCGTTAATGGGGACAAAGGGAATTCAATAAAATAATTGAAATTACTTCCTGTTGTCCCCGTACTTACGCTGTCCCCGTAAATTTATTGTAATTTATTCTTTTCAAATGACTTCTTTCAGCAGAAGTATTTTTCAGAAAACTTCTTTAAAAGATATCTAAAAGAGGCAACACGCAACCCTGCAACGAATTGTACACATGGTGATCGATGCACTTAGAGACCTACAAGTTTAGAAATGGGCAAGTGACAAAATGAGGAAGTGTTCCGTTTTAAGCGATCCGATGTTTGTAATGCCCTCCAGGATATTCGACCTGTGTACACTACTCGTACCCGTAAAGTTTCTCTAGTATTAGTTTCTGTTTCAGATAGAAATATTTTCGATTTGCTTGAGTGGCTGTTCACTCGAGACTTATACCCGAGCCTTCCATCCACACGTGTTTTACGTAATAATGTAGACGTAATAATGTAGACGCAATAAACATAGATATTTAAATGATTGTGTATTTTGCAGCTTCAGGTCCAAAGCGCTCGAATACGCGAATCCCAGCACATTAGCATCGAGAGTGCCCCGCTGCATGTGGTTTCAATAATTCAAACAGCTTAAATTACCTATACAAAGGTGCAGAAACGTGGCTTAGACTCAAAGAAAAGAGCTAAGATAAATACAAGGTATTATACCTGACATACCAGAGCAGAGGTGTAAAACCAGCAGCAAATTCTTGGAAAATTCCCCTTTGTTGCAGTCGCCCGCCCGTGCCGTAGCTACCTAGTTGCACGTAATAGAAAGTGCAAATAAAAGGAGTTCTTTTTGTAAATTAAATCTTGTGGAAAGATAAAAATGAGTCTTAAATGTAGTATAAACAATTTAATTAACATTTGATAAGCTGACAATGTGCTTGTTCAGTGTGACGTGGGTTTGTAGAGTTGCGCGGGTTTGTTCCTTGATAATGAGTATTGACCCGGTTCATTAACTGCTGCTGTTTTATCGTTTGTATCATTTCTATGGTATGTCTTCATTATTAGGTCTAACGGTCGGACATTATTGGGTCTCTATTACAGAATTAACTTGTACAAACAATAAGACAGTAGGCATTGTTGGGTCACGGAATGTCACGAGACCCCCACGATAAATGGTGCATGAGGGTATAGAACACTCTCCACCGCTGGTTTATACCTTTTTACTCACCCAGCTAGCAAAACTGAAATCTTTAAATAAATTATGGTTGTGTAGGTAGCGGCAGATAATGAAAATGAATTCTTATCTGAAATTGTGAATCCATGGCATCTATTCATCTTATTTGACATCTAAAGCTAGCGATGTGCTAAAGCAAACCATTCAGAAAGTAGGTAGCAAAGATTTCAGATTATTTGTTAGTAATGAAATACACAGGCAGGTGTCTGCCATTCAATTACAGCTCCCAGTATTTTCTATTTATCCGAACTATCCATCTTGTCTGAATTGTCAATGTGTTCAGCTACTGTAGCCTTCCGCTTAACAATAAGTACCGGAAATTGCGTCCCTAGTGACTGCGGCGTCGACAGGTGGATGTATTAAGTAGAGATTCGTATCGAACCCGACTCCCTTCAGCAATCCATTATTATTTATTGTTATTTTTACAGTAGATAATTGTTTATTAGCTTCAAGTGCGGCCGGCACATTCTTTATCCGCTCATTAGGGTGATTATTGCGATCGGAATCTGACCCAAGTGCCAGATTAGTTTTATTTTCTTTGTCTATTTCGATATCCGCTGTTGCGGTATCCAGAAAAGCTTCTACGATCGAATTTAGTATAAGGTTTAGCATTTACTCTATCCATACCCTTTTAGTGTACATATTCTTACTTGGTAAGCAAAGAAAGTTAAGTACTTACGTTGACATAGACCCTTTGACATTGCTAAACATGGCGCAGTACAGCAAACATCCAGTTTCTGGGTCACAAGGTTCAAGCGATACTCCTTATACGTATACATGTAAAATAAGAAAGTTTCGTTATTTTAATAAGAAGAGACCGATCTTGTTCTCAATTTCTCATTAGCACGGAGGGCATCGCAATTCCTTTAAACAATCGGACCTTTAGGATTTCACGGAAAAAAGATGCAAAGATAACTACGTAAAATAAAATCGAGTTTCAACTCTTTGTTGTTTACTGCAGACGAGAGGCTGCTCTTACTGCAGGATTTATGTCAAGAGACGGACGGACACTCGGCATTCTTTTTGCAATCGCCAGATCATTTTGCCAGACGCGGCGATTATTGTTGCCTTTTATACCTATCTTACTCATATTATAAATGCGAAAGTTTGAATGGATGAGTGTGGTGGATGTATGTTTGTTACTCAATCTGGCTGAACGGATCTGGATGAAATTTGGCACAAATATATATTATCGTATATATTGTTTATCTAATTCTTATCTTATTTTAATTTAATTTAATCCAATATTTATTATTTAATATGAATTACGCCTTTTTCCCATGGGGGTAGACAGAAACTACCGAACGCCACCTGCTACGATCCTTACAAACTTCAGGCGTGAGTTTATGTATGTATGTATGTAATATGAATAATTTCCACGTTAATTTAAAATTTAGTTTAATCCATCAACTATTGTGCCTATTTCTAGGTAATGAGTCGGGCAGAGATTGACTGGATGTGATAGGCCGGCTGCGTCTATGCCACACTGTCATTTAGGTTTTTGAGACAATTTTAACCATCAAAGTGTAGCACTTTATATACTTTATATTATATCCAACAGTGACATCTTGCATTATATGAAATTCAATCTAGGTGTAGGATTTGTTCTAGAAATGAGTGAATAAGGTTCTTAGGAAAATTTTATCGGCTAAGCATACGTTTTTATATGTTGTCATTCAATTTTACTTCAATAATTATTTCAATTTTGATACACCTGCCATGTTATCTCTCCACCACCCTTGGTTGACTGGTAGAGAATGGCATTAAGTCCGCCTATGTATGTATTATGTTGCATGAAGTTTTAAATAAATAATACGATGCCTATCCAAGCTATTCAAAAATATATGTCCCAAGTTCGCCGATTGACAACGAAGCCAATGTCTTTACAGTACTGAGCTACATTTTAGGCATATTGCCTTTATTACAGTGATTCAGAATTTTCCGTTTCACTCAGCCATTGTTAATTTTCAGAGTGTTGGCGATAAAGCTTAATTTTCTAGTCTAGTGCTTTCAGGGCAATTTTGTACGTCGTTTGCTGATACCACTCGCGAATTACCGCATTATATTTGTTAGTAGTTTTCACGCAACATTCACAAGCGTTTTATGCATTATTGTATGGTTGGAATGGCTGAAGGGTGTGCAGAGTTACTATGATTGCTAAAGTTCTGCTGAAACTTTCACAAGTAGGTGTAGAGTCTGAAATATATTTTCTTTTCTCGATAGTTTCACCTGTACCTATAGTAATTTTGAATACTTAATTATATAAGTGAGACACACTCCGAATTGTCCATATCGAGAATGCTATAGTTCTGGCCAAACTTCTTGGCCGCCCTGAAGTTGGCTACAATGGCTGCGCAGTAGAAAATCTCATACAAAAACAGCACTGTTTCGTGCTTCGCGCATCCGGTAAACCAACTTCAGGGCGGCCAAGAAGTTTGGCGCATACTATAATAATGATTTATTCCAACTCTGTCGTAAGTTCACCTTCAAATAAGCCAGACTCAAACAGAAGCAGTAAGTATCACAAAATGATAACATCGCCCACCCATACTAATACGGCTTAAAACTTGCGATAATAAAGGAGAAAGCCTCGGCGATATAACAAAGTATCTCGTTAACGTAATATAGCAGGAGTACTTACTACTGTTGGTGTCAAAACTACACGTAATAAACATACGCCGCAAACATTATGAGCGGTTCATATCGCGAGTTTAATTCGGATTAGGAGAGCGTTTACATTAGTAGACAGTAACCGAGTTATATAGTCGAGAAAAACGGTCAAGATACACATAAACAAAGTAAGTTAGTTTAAAGAGGTACTGGCTGCTTTCATTGCCTATGTCAATTCGAAATCGAGCATCATAGAGCTTTAATATACCTATACTCGGCTCTCAAACGCAAGAGACTATTTCGACCACCGATGGTTGCAGGTCAAGTAAAAAAACAGTGGTCAATCAGTGTAATGATTTTATTGGTGTGGCCACAGATAATATGGTGTGGGGGAATTACTTCTTCATCTTTCATTTTTGTTGTGTGCAGACTGTAGACAAACTAATTGTAGGTCTCACTCTCTTCTCCATTACACGCTACTTCAACCGGTCTTGGTTTAAAAGCTGTATCAGGACCCCAATCTTACGATATAAGGACCCAGAGCTTAGAGATTCGGTAGACATCACATTCTAAAAAAAAATCTGATAAACTATCGACCAAATAAAAGATTCTAGCCCAATTTCGCCCTAGAATAAACGCGCCCTAAAGGCACATACGCACCAGTTCACTAACCTGCTGGTAAAGCGATAAACGTTCGAATCTATCGTAACGATTCGATTTAGGAATACTTAAGTAAATTACACGTGTAGACATTGCTTTCTGAGAACATTGTAATTTGATGGCGTTAACACGAAAAGATGCCATTGGAATGCTCAATTGTTTCGTCTTTAACTTTTATCTCACATTCGATAGGCAATTTGACTGGATTTATGATTGCGTAGCTAGCTTTTGCCTGAGGCTTGCCCTCGTGGCCTACATTGAAAAAATAAGAGGGACTTTTTTCTTACTAGCAACAACTCTAGTTTTATATTATTAATGCTAACTATAGTTATTAGAAAATAAACTATAATAAATTAATACAAAACTAAATATCATATCAATAGCTTTTTTGCTAGCAAGAATAAAGTTTGCAAGCCCCAATATTTTTTTTCAGTATTTTCCACAGGAACCCTGCACTTACCGTAATATGTCGTCACTTCCTAATACTACTTCCCACAAACAAATAACAATAAGTAGGTAGTAGGTACTAATTAATTTATCGAGATTAGATTGTGTACTTAATTTACATTTGTTCGTAGATTAGTATACTAGATCTTTATTGTCAAGTGTGTTCTCTCCTTTACTATTGTCCTAAAATGTGATGAAAAGCTCATGATCGCAAAGAAATAAAACCAATAATTTTATGGTCGCACGTACTGTGTGGTATGCGGGTCCATACAATACTTTACGACGCATTTATTGAAAACAATGATGCCTGTCTACTATCCCTTTAACACTCGCGTGATGTGTGACGGGAATAAAAGGTTCCAGGTTTATAACGATTTTAAAAGCCCTCTCTGTTTCAATGACTTAAAGTACTCGCCTTTAAAACGTATGCAAGCAGTAAGTTTGATAGCTGCAATAAACGGGGCTCCGATTAAAAAATACTAAAGCAAATGTATGGCTTGAATGCACCCAAATAAAGGTACATTTTTCTTTTAGTTTATTGTGAACGTTTTATTATTCGCGACCCTTATCCTCAATAATAAATGCAGCTGGCTTCAAGTATTTTGACGTACGAAGTTAGAATTAAAATAAGGTCATTTGTTTACAAGGAAAATGGAAATTCGTGTCAGTTTAGGAGGGTAAAGAAGCCATAGGGCACGCTATGAGGAAAGCCAGCTGGCGTGATTCCCAAATTCTCTGTGTGAATAAAACGGAGATTATATAACAAAGTTTATCCATCACTTAAAAGTTAGCTGGTAACGTCTCGATAAAAGGAAGTTATCGTTCAATGAAGACGAGGAAGATTTACTTTGACAGATCATTATAATCATATAAAAAGGGAGAGGTTTATGCTGATCGGTTTCAAAAATAATGTATGGGCTTATCATGAGTTACTTATGACTGGGGAAAATGTGCATTATCTAAGAAGATTGAGGACGCATCTGGGAAACATTTATAAAACCTGTAAATCCAAAAAATGTGGTTAAATGCAGTGAACGGACTGGTTAAATGTCGGCATTTCGGGTCGTAATTGCTCATCGTCTAAAGACTATAAAGTCTCCGCCAGATAACAAAAAAATAAAAGTCTTTGATCCGACTTGCACCAAAAACTATAATTACGTAACTTGAAAACATGATTTTTTGTTTATTGAGATATTTTGATCTCAAATGAAAGGTATAGGCGCAGAACCATTTGGTCGTGTTAGCGACACTGCCTTTTCATTTATTTCGTATCGTTATGAAATATTGGAATATATTGATAGACAGGTGTTCACTACTTATATTTACTATTTACTACTTTTTTTTGTTATCTGGCGGTGGCTCTAGCTAGTCCATAATATAATCGGCTAGAAAACCAATCTATAAACTCATTGCCAGATTATATTTGTAGCAATTTCTTTAAAAAGCTTCTAAGTTCAGAGAGAAACCATTGTATTTGATCGTGATAAGTTACCTAGTGTTAGTTTTCTTCGGCCGTTCGTTCCTTTTGCTTTCTCTTGCAATTTATACGTCTTTATTGGTTATCTGATTTTGTTCGGTAGGTCGGAGCTTTCTGAATTCTCCGTTTTCTCTGTAAAGTCAATAACATATCATCTATCGTTCGCTGTGAAAACAATGATGGAAGTAACCAGTCGGTAAGGAGTCAGTAGCCTATGAACAAGATAGTTGCTTACCTACTAAAACATTGCAGCCTTTAATTGCTTCATAAAAGTTAAACACAACGGGCCTCTTTCCTGTTTTCGTACACACCGCGAATAGAAAAACGTTACATCCTTAATCCTAAGGTTTACGATGACGTCAGCTTAAGTAGTGACAAAGTGACGAAGGACCGGCAGCCGTCAATTAGATGCCCATAAATCCGCATTTCAATAATCCTAATGCGACGCGCACGCCTGTCGAGGAAGCACTAAACCATGTCCAAAATGATTTGAATTTAGCGAGGAAACGTCAGCGGTGTACACGGCAGTGTTGCCATATTATGTGACAGGTTCTATATTCAAACATTCGAACAGACAAGAAAAAATGGCCAGCCCTAAATTGTTGGACAATCAATGAATGATGTAAGACAAGTTAGCTTTCCTTAGTGGGTTACAATCTGCATTCATGGATCTGTAATGATATGCAGTGTGAACGGACTGGTGAATGATTTAGTGTGTTTCTGTTTACAATTCATTAGATCTACTACAAATATTTGTAGAGTGAATGAGCCGGTCAGCTTCTTGAAAACATTGGGTGTATATTCGCGTTGTATTTAAACATTGCCTTTCTGGAATCGATATGGGAAAAAAGCAATATCGATAGTGTTTTGTTTTGGGCATACAGTACAAAAGTAATTTGTCGTTGGGATCCAGTGCAGCGTTTACCGCTAGGTATGAATGAGAGAATTAAAAGAATGCAGTTTAATTAATATTTCAAAGGTATAGTAGACAACACTGGCGTTGCGTAGACACTGTCCTCGGGAGGACATGCCTGGCATAGTAATGCGAACGCTCCTAACTGTAATGATATGTTAACTCAACGATTAATGTGTCACACTATCAATCGTGCCTCGTTTGTTTTGATTGAGAGCCCCTGTCATTTACTTCGATGTCTTGTTTAGGCTCGCATTTAGCATTTCTAATTGTTGATTTAATAAACAATGAATGTTGAACGTTAACTGTCGAAATGATTGAGGAATTACTCAGATATTTTTGGTTGGGTACATTTATTATTGTATGATTGGTTTGGCTGGTAGTGGATTATTAAGTATTCCCTTGGAAATTGTATTGGTGTTGGGTTCAACTTTATACATGTCTTTACTGTTTTATCTATTTGTCAATATGAAGATTCGCTCTTTGGAATATTTATAGCGGTATTGTTACTATTATTATGAGACTACCGCTGTTGCGCAAAAACTTCCACTCTTCCCATTTTTCTGTCTTTAGAAATCTGAGCCCAATTTTTTAGGAAGTAGGCAATACGACTTGTCTTATCATCGTCATAGCGGTTGCATTGTTGTAAAGTGCGACACAACACAATAATAGATTTAAAAATAACTTCATGTTACACAATATTTAGACGTAAAGTTCAGTATTTTTAGTACATTTCGTAGTAAATATTTGCCCAGACATTCCTACCGTGCCTAATGTGTTAGTCTGTTAGTGTGTGTCCACACTATCGTGTAAACTGACAAGGCAAGTAAGGGTGGCCGTGATTTAGACACACTGCACTGTGACACTGTGTTTACATTTTTCATTTCACTTAACCAGCTTAGTTGTTTGAATGCATTGTACCTATACATACATGGTGAATTTTTCAAGTGGACGTGGATGGCCAAATTCGAATAACAAAAAACACTCAAAGGAATCTTGGGCCAGATTTTGCTGAAAACTAAAACTGCATCATAACATATGTATGCTGACTCCTGTTCAATTCAACCTTACCCGTTATCCATTCAGATTCCCAGAAAGCTTAAATACCCGGCAAGCAGCAATGATTGCAAGTGTGATTCTGTATTTTTCTGTATGGCATACAGAGGTAGAGATTTGGGTGCTGTAATGCAAAAATGGGATGTCCACGAAAAGAGTCTATCGACCAAAACTGCAATCGAAAAGTTAAGATCATGTTTGCTTTTTGACGAAATCTGTAAATATACGAGGACTTATTCGAGTAATAAGCCAGAAATTATCAAATCTAATGGGTATCTAGTTGCTGCAGTGAAGTCTCGAGTGTGGCCGAACTTAAGTAGCATCTTAATAGTCATACAGGCCCAACGCTAGTGTGCTCCACTGGCATTCACAGCCTATTCTTAGTCAGGTCCAAGTTTAAATAGCAAACTGTACATAAATCATAGTCTTAGTAACACACAGGGAACTTGTAGCCATGCAGCTGCAACCATTACCAAGCAGTAGGTAAGTACTTCAGTTATAGTTCTAACTTATGTTTCGTCATGCGCAACTGAAAATACCTCCCCGTTTACCGCGCCCCCTACTGCAAAGGCTGCTAAGAAATAGACAGGGAGAATGGACTGAGCCCTCACATAATTGGCTACTAACTACCCTTTAGAAAGTGTCAAAGCGACTGCGCGCCGAAGAGCTGTTCCTTATTGTAGGTCGTAGTGACGAAGTTGAAATTGCAAGTCTGTGTCGTAGAATATACTTTATGTGTTTATTGTACAACCTTTGGATGGACTGAAAGAACTTAACATAAAAAAGGGGTAGTCTGCGGTGTACTGTTCCAATCATATATATATTTAAAAAAATATAGGTAATACGATGCATAAACTTACTTATAAACATACAACAATAACAACATACATCTAATTCTAGAAAAAGAAAACTATTGTTTATATTATCTATCTTCCTCACTTTTTCTGCCCGTATTCACATCATACCTCTTTATATAGACATAGAGCAAGCTCCATCCATTCTCTTTGACTATGTTTTAAAAAAATCATTTTCCAGATAAATTCTCGATCTCTACAAGTTTTTCTGAGTTTCTGAGCAAAAAGTCAGAAAAGTAGCTTTCGGATTAGATTAGTTCTTCGATTAAAATACCCACGTAAATAAACTACATTTTCATTAAGTAAATCTGGATTAACATCGTTGGGAATTCTGAACAATAATTGGTAGGAGTTGTAGATCTACAACATTTTAAATTAAATTGCATTTAAAGTATGTCTACAATATTTTAAATAAAATTGTATCTAAAATATCTAACTTAGTTTTTGGGTTTGTAGTTTTTAGGGTTCCGTACCCAAAGGGTAAAAACGGGACCCTATTACTAAGACTTCGCGGTCCGTCTGTCTGTCTGTCACCAGGCTGTATCTCATGAACCGTGATAGCTAGACAGTTGAAATTTTGACAGATGATGCATTTCTGTAGCCGCTATAATAACAAATACTAAAAACAAATTAAAATAAATATTTAAGTGGGCTCCCATACAACAAACGTGACTTTTTTGCCGTTTTTTGCGATAATGGTACGGAACCCTTCTTGCGCGAGTCCGAGTCGCACTTGGCCGGTTTTTTATTTAAATGTTATCCATCGATATTAATACAAAAATTCAATGTAAAATGTTGTGTACCTATTTAATCAAAATTATTAGGCTTAACAGGCTCTACAAAGTAAACTGAGCAGTTTTCGGAAAATTTCATCAAAATTATTAGTTTCAACTAAGTAAATTGAGCTGTTTTCGGAAAATTTATTAATATTTTATTTATTTACAGTTTTGGTAATAAATTAACCTTTAATTTTGCTGCACTGCACTGTAATGATTATGATGCTGACTCCATATGTACTTGGGAACGTACTGGCATAGGTATATTTCTGCTTTCGAAGAGATGCACATAATTATGTGTCTATAGACTGTCACATCATGTCACTTAACATAACATTAGCACAGCATTATCTGCTTAAAATGATCCCACTGCTGGGACAGAGCCCCCCTCTCTGTGAGATAGTGTGCCGTAATGCACCACGCGGGCCCAGTGCGGGTTGGTGGTTGTCACGTGTCTTCGTATTTTTTGGTTCTAGTACATGCCGGTTTCCTCACGACGTTTTCCTTCACCGTTTTGAGAGCAGTCACTTTAGATCGTTAAAAATAACAATAGAAAGGAAAATTCTCAATGATCACCAACACCACAGTATACATATATAAGAAGAATATATATATAAGAAGCTTTCGCCACAGCCATAAAAAACATAACACACATTCCTTTTTGAAAATCGGTTAGCATCACAAATCGCTAAAACATTTACCATCGTTATCCTTTCAGATCTGCTCACACGGCTAAAAACACAAACAAAAACTCAACGGTCAACATCGATAAGATTGCCCACACCTGTTTGGTTGCCAGTGACATTAGTACTGGAATCCTGAATGATGGGCAGGGTACACAGAGCACAGAGCAAGAAACGCTGGCCTGGCTGGTATTGTTGGCCGCGCTACGAGTATTGCGCTGAGGACAAGTTTCAGCTGTAACAACCATAGTCGGAATTGCCTCGTTGGTCGCATAATGCGAATGCTGAGCGTGAGGTCCCGGGTAGGCAAAGTTTTCTTGGTTGGTGTTCATTAAAAAGTTTTCAGTAACAACACGGAGTGTGAAAGTTAGTGGGGTGACACTCTCGAGTCTCGTACAACACGAAAAAAAGCCATTGGTCCTGCGCCCGATCTCCCTCCGGTCGTGTTGTCGGATAGCCGTCTCATCGGTCTATGAGAGTAAATTATCATAGAGTGTTTGCGCATACAATTGTTCCCTATGACATCGCCTGCGTCTCTACAATCATCATCATCAGCCTATTAATGTTCCCATTGCTGGGACACAGGCCTCCTCTCTGTGAGAGGGAAAGGGCCGTTATCCACCACGCGGGCCCAGTGCGGGTTGGTGGATGTCACATGTCTATGAGTAAACGGTGAGACTCACCGACAAGCTTGGTTTGTATTGACAATGCCGTTTCTAGCAGTTGCCGCCGAGGCGGTTTGATGCTCTGTGGTAAGGGTATAAAAAGCGCACGGTGGAGTAATGCTGCTTGACGGCATAGCGAGGCGCCTCGCAGGAAATACAGTCATACATATTGACCGTGACTACCGAAGAGGTTTTATTCCATTGCAACTGGCTGGCAAAGGAGTTTGAAACCTTCTTTAGGAGTATAAAGAGGTCAGCCTTTTGTATTTTGCCGTTTTTGAGGCTTTCTTAAGAAAAAATGAAAACGCATCTTCATTAGAGTTTTAAATATTTAAACTTTCCAGAGAAATAGTAAACCGATTTCTTAGAATTAAGAACTATAAATTCAGATATTCAATAATAGAGATAATATTAAAAAATAACCCTTTTACCTTATTCCTCGTAGTTCTTCAAGTATTCAAACACTTGATAAACAGCTGAGACTTTTCCAGTAATCGGGAAACGGTTTTATGTAGAAGAAAGAATGAGCCCCAACTAACTGGCATACAATTTGTTCATTCAAGTGGTGTCTGTGCTATTTATTGATTTTCTTATGATTACACCGAATTCAGTTACGGAATTCCTAAAAAATATAGTATTATAATTAAAACCGTTTATTTTGAAACCTAGGATACCTACTTACCTAACTACGAGTACTAATGTTGACTACCGCGAAATGGGTAGTTCTACTCAAACGCATACTGCTATTTGCAACTGTATTTGTAATAAACTAGAATTAGCGGTGTTCGCCGCTAAAATGTACAGGTATTGTTGTATTGTCGATAAGCTTAAAATATGACGCCTGATTTGGATAAATATACCATTTTGTATTGGAATTTCGCTACTTGAAGCGATAATGAGGTAATTGCGTGAATTGCATCACTGGGTTCACTGCTGATGCTGGGTCCGATACGTCGTTATTGTGGCCACATGGACCCACAGATTTATAATTATTTTAATATCCTGCTTTTCACAAACTTCATTCATTTATAACCGTATGCAATGGTCCAATACACACAGAAATGAATGAATGAGGAATATGTAAAAAGCAGGTTATTAAAACTTGGATAGTCTGTATTGGCCATTTGGCAAACGAAATGGTTCGCTTCACATAAAGTTGTTTTACAGAAGAATGTTTCTGTTCATTCTCGTTGGAATTTCGTTTACTTTTTATGTTTTAGTGTTATTGTCCAGTTAGGTACCTACTGGTAACATTAATCGTGCTATCATTGGGATTTTTATTTTGATTATCCAAGTATTTAAATGTCTATATTACAAGGGCAGGTGTTTTTGGCTAAGTGCGTGTTGGACTTCGTACATTTAGGGTTCCGTACCTGTCTACGACACATTCGCTGTTCATTCTTAAACTTTCATTCTTCAATGTACTTCATTCCTACCTACATTCGTTCAAAATCATTCATACAACTCTGTACGTTGCTCGTTTAAAAATTATAGATAAAGATTGTAAGGTTGAACAAAGTGAAGATTTAATAGAAAGTATTTTAATAAAGTTACACTAGTTAGTTCAGAAAACCAGTTTACATGAATCCAACTTCAGCCTAAAAACTAAACAAGGACACACTTTTTTGTCCGGACAGAAAAAATAATATTGTCCACTTCATTCGCCCAAATTTGACTAGTGATTCCTTTACTAGGAATCGTTAGTCACATATGTGAGCCAGTTCTTGTTATTTAGTAGCCCTAGCCGATACAACTGGTAGCACCTCTAGCGTGTCCGGAATGTGTAATGAAATGGATGTAACAGGCTATTGGGCTGAGACGATAGCTAATCCGTCATGATAACTGCATATCAATACTATCTATACTAATAATATATAATATTATAAAGAGGAAAGATTTTTTTGTTTGTTTGTTTGTTTGTTTGTACCGAATAGGCTCCGAAACTACTGGACAGATTTAAAAAATTCTTTCACCAATAGAAAGCTACGTTATTCCTGAGTAACATAGGCTATTTTTTATCCTGATAACGGGTCCTGTGGGGTGGCCCACGGGAGCGAAGCCGCGGGGAACAGCTAGTAACTTATATTTTAGTGTTATATTATTTAACGTATGCACTTTGCATCTTTATGCTCAAATCGCAAAATGCATCATGCATGGTGTTAGGCTGAATCGTATTTTTAGCAATAGCTACATAATAGTCATTGCTTTTGTTGCACTACTCTATTGTTCACTTTGCAT
This sequence comes from Anorthoa munda, assembly GCA_945859665.1. Lineage (NCBI taxonomy): Eukaryota > Metazoa > Arthropoda > Insecta > Lepidoptera > Noctuidae > Anorthoa > Anorthoa munda. The sequence continues at coordinate 30,167,092 of OX243910.1, read as the reverse complement.
GCACAAGACAAGTGTGGAACTGTGGACACAGCCTCATGTCGATATTGAACAGAAACGAAAACGACGTCTGTTTAATATCCAGCCAATGTAGAACTTTAATATTACTGAATACAATCAAACTAGGTATTCGAAGTTCAATTCAAATAAACCCTGTATATTTATTCGATAGTTTCGAAATGGCTGCTATACCTAACATACGCCGAACTTTCCTGGATGAGAAAATTTAGCGAAGCACTACGCCGCTACTTTACATAAAAGCATTTGGCAAAGGTAATACCTATGAGTGCCATAGAGATGTTCCTCCCAATTGGGGCAAGAAAAACATTTGATACTTTCCTTTTTTTAGTTGCCAGCAAATTAACTTTAGAAAAAACAAAGTTCTTTTGCCACTAACAAGCTTGGCGTAATGCTACGCAAAAGAAAGTGGGGTCTAGACAGAAACATGTTAGTGTGGGGCGAAACTGTTGAATGTTCGCGGTTCTCGATAACCTGGCCTATAACGTTAGAGTTAACATCTATTAACGTTATTAGCTAGCCATTAGCCAGCAATATCAAGTGGTTATCGATCGGCGATTTCTTCACTGGCTATTACTAGATGATTACGATATACTACCGCCATTACGAGCGACTTAATGTCAAATTTGTGATAAATAGTCTACAAAACATCGTGGCGGGCAGTCTATAAATTAATAATTACCATAGATTAGTGTCTGTCCCACTGTTTTATTCATAAATGTGATAACGGCTATTTTATGATCCAGTCCGTGTGTTGATATGCAAATGTTCAGAGATATTGCCGTTTGATCTCGCGACGTACGACGTACAGATGAATTAACAACAGATTCTTGTAAACGATCGATCAAGAATGTATTGGAGTTATGCAATATAAGATACATTGTGGTTATTTTTTGTTTATAAATAACGGTATGTAACGGTTAACGCCATGTTAGTGCGTTATTAACGTATTATTTTGGTTTATTGGCACGCGTCGGTTTCAGATTTCAACAACGTTCTAATTTTAAAATTGTGTATTGCTTTTTCACGTGGGTTATGATGACAGAAATACATACGCTGAGCTGAGTGGAGTGGACAGAAGTGTTTTGCTTTTCAAATGCGTTTAGAGCTTTACATTTTTTTTTTTTTGTATTGTGTTTGCTCTTGACTCTAGTCTAGGTCAGGGGTGACAGAGACAGAGTCGACGATGGAGTGAGCTTACCCAGAAGAAGCTTGTTCACTCTAACTTTGAAGAGATTCGGGTTGAAGGCGTTCGGAAACACGGACGCAGGTAGTGAGTTCCATTCATTCGCTGTGCGCATTATGAAGGATGTTTGGAAGCGCTTGGTACGAATTGGTGGAATGGCAACAAGGTAAGGATGGTAACTTGCAGTGCGTCTAGATGTCCGATGGTAGAAGGGGGCTGGTGGGATGAGGTCGTGGAGTTCTTGAGCACACTCACCGAAGTACAGTCAGTGGAAGACTGACAAGCAGGCAACCTTGCGGCGATGAGCCAAGCTATGTAGCTTGGCATCCGCCAGTTCAACGTCGCCAATGAGCCTCTTGGCTCTGCGTTCCACCGAGTCAAGCGCGGCAAGCTGATACTTAGCTGAGCCATCCCAAAGGTGGCTGCAATACTCCATGCAGGATCGGACTTGCGCTTTGTATAGGGCATAGATATATGGTATAGGGTTAAAAGCTGTCCAGGCGTAAAGTATCGCTTCACTCTATTTAGGATGCCCAGTTTTTTGGCCGCAATTTAGGCTTTGTACTCTATGGAGGCGCCGAAGTTGAGACTGGATCAGTCACAGGAACAGACGTACCCCGAAAAGTAGGAGTAAAAACCGAAAATACTTCTGTAAGCGGTAAAAAAAATTACTTTCTGCCCAATTAAATTCTTGGCTCGTTACACCATTTTACTTGTTAATTACAAATTGAAAGCAGCCTGTATGTTTGGAATGTTTGAAAACAATTTAAGTTGACTGTCCGACCGACTGTAGGATATAATGTTCAATTTAGTTCAGAGAGATACAAGCAGGAATTCTACGCTAAGCGCTCTATATCCCTTGAAGATATTAACGGAATTACAAAAATACAGCTTTTCTTTTACAACATCCTACAGATGGTACTCTTTTATAAGTCATATTTAGGTTATTAGGTAGGTACTTAAAATAAGTATATACTCGTGAAACAGAAATAACAAAAAATGACGATTTTGTGTTGTTTTCACGGCCCTTTTAATTTATGGCGCATAAAAGTTTTATCTTAGATTTAATTTATTAACACGCTAACTTTGATGTCGATTCGTCTTTCCATTTTGTGCATACGATACGGCATCCGCATTACAAAGAGTGCCATATCAGATTTGCTTTCAAAAAAGGAAGATACGAATTATTTACCTATGCATATTGTTACTGTTTTTGTCTAGACAAAAATCTGTGTAACCGGTAACGTCAAGTTCCCAAGTTCTTATTTAAATTTGAAGTTTTTTAAGACTTATAAAAAAGCCCAATGTCACCCAAGTTGCATAGTTCCACAAACTAGCTCCTATGGAATACACCCAAAAAGAAACACCTGGGATAGATTTCTCTCTTTAATCACACCGATAATGATGTCGGACATAGTACTCGCGGTGTCTAATTAAGATTAACGAGGTGGTCCTAATTCGTTGTCTATGAACTTATAACTTGTGAGGTTGTGAGTAATCTGCATGATTGAGATATTTAAGCCGCTGTTAGCTTTTGAGCCGTAGAGCGTAACGGGGTCTAATTATACATAACCCCGATATCTAAATAAATAATTTATCAAACCCTACTTTAGCCGGTCATACATTGCATTAAAACAGGGTTTGATTTGTTCTTAACTCAAAATTCAGAAACCAACCCAGAAAGATTTAGGGCCGATTTCACCAATGATACTAATCGCGATTAGTTCAACTAAACTCAGTTTACGCAAATACAGCGTTCTGATTGGTAGTTTATCAGCGGTCTCAGCCAATCAGAATGCTATATTTGCGTTAACCGAGTTTAGTTAAACTAATAGCGATTAATATAATTTGTGAAATCGACCCTTAGTTTTATTCTTAAAATCTATGAAGTGGTAAACAAAACAAAACTGTATAGAGAATTTGAGCCAGGTGCTCAACAGTTCAGAGATTTTGTGAATAACGCTATTATATCAACATCAGAATTCGAATTACGACATGTAAAAGTGTTTGTACAAACCAACTTACAGAAATAAAATCATTTATCATTTACTATTTTCATTTATGAAATTAGAAAAAACCGTCCAAGTGCGAGTCGGGCTCGCACACGAAGGGTTCCGTACCATTATCGCAAAACACTGCGAAAAAATCACGTTTGTTGTATGGGAGACCCCTTAATTTATTTTATTTTAATTTAATAATTATTATTTTTTGAAGAGAATATACAACTAAACATTCTGTGAATATTTCAAGCGTCTACCTGTTGCCGTTATTAATATCGAGCAAAAAGCGGCAAAAATATCACTTTTGTTGTATGGGAGACCCCTTAAATATTTATTTTATACTGTTTTTAGTATTTGTTGTTATAGCGGCAACATAAATACATCATCTGTGAAAATTACAACTGTCTATAATAGCTATCACGGTTCATGAGATACAGCCTGGTGACAGACGGACAGACAGACAGACAGACAGACGGATCGCGAAGTCTTAGTAATAGGGTCCCGTTTTTATCCTTTGGGTACGGAACCCTAAATTAATTAAAAAAATCAAAAAACCCGACTGCTTAAGAAGCGGACTAAAAAGACGTAAACAAGAAGAAAATCATGCTGTGCAGTCGGAGGATACATCTGGTTTTGGTCGGCCAGCTCGCGAATATGTATCCTCCGACTGCACATCATGATTTTCTTCTTGTTAACGTCTTTTTAGTTCGCTTCTTAAGCAGTCGGGTTTTGTTGTTTTTTTTAATTAATTTTTTTAATTGATAACTTTTTAGTTACTTTTTTTCGAATTTGGTACATAGAAATATATAAGTGTTATTGCCTTGTAAAACCCTTCATTTTGATACCCCACCCACCCCCATGGGATAGGAAGAGAAAAACAATTAGGGCCCTCACAATATGACGCCCAAAATTCGCCATTTTTCTATCTTACAATTTTAATATAGCCAGTGACACTCGCAGGGTTCAGACGAATCGATTGACGTAAGAATCATCAAAATCGGCCAACGCGTTTGGTCTCTAGAACGCCAAATAGGAACAAACATACATACATAGACTGATAAACACATTACCCTCCTTCGGTAATCGGGTAAAAAGCAAGGCTGTGTTATGGTTATGGTCATGCCGCTAGCCGCCTTAAAAAATAACAATCCCCTGTTGAGTTGTTTAACAATGTGTTCCTTTTTTTTCAGGTTGCCAATATGGCGGCACCGTTGCATCTTCAGCTGCTTCTGGCGATGTTCGTGCCAGCGATAGCACGTGAGTATATTATATTAAATTTATTTTGAAACCCAACAACACAGCTATGTAATTAGTTCGCAATATTCCTAAATAGGAGTTAGGCCTAAAATAGTTGGAGCGTTAATATATTATCTGATCCACTAAATATATGAAAGTTTATATCAATAACAAACTAGATTTTAATAATTACGTTAAAAGCAGATTAACTTTAACAACATAGAAATATCACTTAAATTCTAAACATATTGCAGGACCGCGTCAGTAGGCGTCTCCTATTTCAAGCAAGCCAAAGGAAATCTTAAAGTTAATTCCTTTTGATTATCATTGCGTGTTTAGAAAGGCCTAGAATGGCGTGAAAAGGAAGATGAATGGTGATGTACGAGGTGTAAAACGATAAGATTTTTTTGTCTATTTTGGAATTGTAACAGGCAGGACAAGCTCCCGGATACCGCAGGTAGCTACGCACACATCGACACAGGCTTATGGCGACAGCGGCGGCGAAAGAAAAAAAAATATTCTGAGCTTACCGGGTTCTGTCGAGCAGATTATACACCATTTTGTGTCATTCCTAGTAGTCAGAGAAGCGATGACATTTATAAAAATATTGATAAAAAAACAATCGAACTCTCTATGTCAAATAATCAATAGAAGGAATCAATCAAAATCTAAAATATATTTTTATTACTTGTAAATTTTAATTGTTGAAGTTCAAATGTGCCGCTTATTGGCCTAGTTGAAATAAATCATCATGGATGCAATAAATTTAATTTGAATTTGAATTTGAAATATATTTGACTTTGACTTTTTATTATAATTTTGTAACTGGCTACATATTGTTGATTCTTCTGTCCAGTATTCGTTTTAATAATTCGTAGTAGCGTATGTAAATAATGTATATGTCACTTGGTATATTTTTTGTTCATTGACTAAACACACTGTTTGGATTTCAAATAAAACTATATAAAACTGGACTTTATATTTGCGCATATTAAATTTAGTGTGCCAAATATGGTTGAATAGGAAACTTTATATTTAATGTATTATGTAGGTAACTTACTAACTATGGGTAAACAGAACAAAAAGCTTTACTTAATAATCCAGACATTATATATTTTACGGAAAGGTCACTAAGCCCATCCAGTTTGAAAGGGAACCCAAAAAAGTTTATAGTTTGTTTGTGTGGGTGTGTGCCGAACAAATTTGACGCTTACTAGTCATTATATTGTCCAAGTATTTGTGTGAAGTCATTAGTACCACCTACTCCTACTCGTTTAGGATTTGTTATATTTTTTCTTCTATTTCCGTTCATTCCCGAGAAGCAAGAACTAGTTTTGATTCGAAACGGTTCGTTCAGAAATTGGATTTGGTCACTAGTAGTTGATTAGACGTCCAACACCGGAGTGTTTGACGTTTCGCGTCAAGTTTAGAAATTGTTGACGTTTGTTTCTCGGAATACGTTGTTGTTCCCCTGCCCCCTGGTTGTTTACACTGAAAGCTCACTGTTTTGTTTTGGCTAGCGGTTTAGTAATAACAGGGAGTTCAGCTCTGACCGATACCACTTACTAACTAGGATAGTCTATTGTTTACTTTAATTAAAAACTGATTCAAAATTCAGAGGCAGTTTGTTGATTTTATCAGGTTATACTTGAAATCCCTTTTTGGCCCTAGATGGTAGTGTCCTTGGCTAGATGGCAGTCGATCTGACACAAATTGCCTACGTGTTGAAATGGCTGGGTACATTTTCCCTTTATTAGCATAGGTAGGTACCTACTGTTACCCCAAGTCTGAGGATGGATGTAGGCCGAGGTCTTGAAACGGGCTACACTTTATAGAAAAAACTAACTCTACCAATAGTGCGTAAAAACCCAAACATACAGAAGATATTATTAAATGGTAATGATTCAAAATGTTACTTCATTTGTCACTTATCTTAATTGAAATTAATGTTTAGTATGAGAGCTTATTCTGCTCGAATGATAATGGTTATTAAAAATGCAATATCATAAAATATTCCAGTCGATTTAACGACCGGACCGCACGATATGAAATGCATTAATAATATTATGAACTTATTATTTGTGAACATGATTCAAACGCGATCTCCGACTCCGAAATCCTTCGAATTTAGTTCAAAAAGCTTGTATAGTTTTCTGAACGGAACGGTCAAGTTGAAGAGAAGAAAATAATTGAACGGTCAGCAATGACGACTAATAAATAGAGGACGTAGAAGTCGAAGGAAAAAACATGCTGCGTCGATTCCAAATAATTGGATAGGAGTAGTAAAGTATGATTTTAGTACGAAATGAGATTAACGTTGTGCTCTAGTAGCATGGACATTTAAACTAACTACAGCGAGCGACTAATTTATTCAATGAAGCTTTGAAGTCTCTTACAATACAAATGTAAATAGGTCCACACAAACGCGGTTTTGTTCGTTCCTGAAAAGATCTTCGCGGTTACCATAGTAACAAAGTGATTGGCAGTTCCAGAGACCATCATAATTCGTAGAGATGGTTCTGGGAACCGGTTCTACATCGGAATGCATGTGAACGTCACAAGTTGCGTTTCCCTATGAGTTTGATGCATATCTACCATTTGTCAATGATGTGGAGTTTTGAAATGCGTTGCAGTGGAATTCGCTTTTATGTAGGACGTATGGAAATAACTATGAAAAGGCGCAACACCGGGTTTATGACCAAAAGTACCGCGTGTTAAGTGCAAGTTTATGTTTTGTATAAATTATCTTAAATAGGATCTAGGATGTACTACCTAAGTAAGTATCGTAGAGACGAGAAACACGGTTTACTGCTCAAGACAAAAATCTTCACCATTGTGTTTTAATATTATTCAGTTTTATTCTCGAGCTATATTTATAATTTTTTGCTAAAAAGTAATAATAAATTATGTAAGATTATAATCAATTAAAAACGTAATAATGCCTGTGGCAGGATGTGAATCATTTTTATAGCGTAGGTAGATTATATGTTAGCCGGTATTATAATAGATCATAAAAATAAAATCAAGCGAGCAGTAGATTTACAGGTGTGAAACACGAAAAGTCCAGCTGAACTTTTAAAAGTTCGAAGTGGTGAAAACCTTTTCTCTATCTTTAAAAAAGTTTTTTCCAAAAACCGATGCACCAAAAAGATCTTACAAATGTCTTCATTAGGATAGACGCTTTTGTAACAAAAGCACTTGTTTATAGCGCTAAACGGCGGGACAACCGAAACGAGTATTACCACGAGCTTTTCAACACAAAATCACCTTTACAAATCGTACACACAGCATTTTTATTTACTCGGCAACGAGATGAAATTTTAAAAATTCTCCATAAAGTTACGGTCAATGACTGACGGGACTGAAATCACATAAATTGGTGCCCGACAACAAAGACAAATAAAATGTAACATCTCAATTACTGAATGCATTTCAATATGAACTTATCGGTCCATAACATAAGGTCGTAATTTGTGTGCGTGGTTTATTATTATGAGCTTATTCCGCTGGAGTCGGATGCGTCATCCGAGATCGAAATGTGTGGGTAACAAGGTATCAAGGACGGCAACATTTCTTTTTTTATTGTTATGGCCAGTCTTTTGGTATGCAAATAAAAAAAAGATTCTAATTGTGTTCCTTTTGATCTTGAGAATTACTGATTACGAGTGTATTGATTATAGAGATTCGGATTTGATAAATTATGTGAAAATGTTTATTCGATTATCAATTTACAACATTCTTGAGTACTTGCCTAAATGTCTTTTTCCTCTCCCGTTTTGTATTTACTTTCAAAGTAGGCTATCGGTCGGTCTTGCTACTGCAGTTTCATTTCGAACTTGTTACTTGGAACTTATTCCAAAATTCGGAAGCGCAGTAGTCTAATTTGAATTTGATAGCAAGATAGACGTTACCTTTGAAGCCATTGTAGTTGCATTCGAATGCAATTTATCATACACTGTAACAGTTTCTGTTTTGGTCATTACTTTTACATATTCTGTATATAAGCAAAAATAGTAGGTATGTCCGTGCTTATACCACGCTCCATCTTCCGGCTCAATGTGCGCTTTGACCGGTTTTCGATATCCTCTACAGAAATTCCTTTTGGTTCTTGCATCCTCCACGACGTAGATGCAGCACCGCTTCCACTAGATATCATTATTTTTTATATTGGACTATATGCTTTCTTTTAAAATATTGAGACAGAATAAGTTTTTAAAAGGAGCTTGAAGTAGAGCTTCTTGTGAAGAGGATGTTTCAGCACATATTTATGTAGCAAATTGAATAGCTGTAGTTCGATTTAAAGGGTATCAAAGATAGTGCAATTTTGTAAATGCACCGGATAACTTCTTGGTTCTGCAGGTGACAATAATTGTTTGAGAATTATCACTTTTCGCGGCTATTACTGCTTAGTCGGTCGTCTTATAGTGTACCTACTCAAAAGCCCATGTACAGCCAAGGGTCAAAAGTGCAGTCTTCAATCAATCATCATCAATCATCTTCAACCTTTTTTTTAATGTTCCCACTGCTGGGACACAGGCCTCCTCTCTGTGAGAGGGGATGGGCCGTAATCCACCACGCGGGCCCAGTGCGGGTCCTAGAACCGAAAATTCTAAGACATGTGACATCCACCATGTCACATGTCTTAGAATTTTCGGTTCTAGGACATGCCGGTTTCCTCACGATGTTTTCCTTCACCGTTTTTGAGAGCAGTGGTGATGAAATAATTTACACAAAGTAGAGCGCCTGCCTGGGTTCGAACCCACGACCTACAACTTGTAAGTCGCGGCCGATACCACTGAGCCACCACTACTCTCTTGCTCTCAAAGTGCAGTCTTACTCTCCCAAAACTCAAATGGCTAGTTGTTGTAGAAGTTAAATTATCCACAACTGGTTTAATATGTTGTATAGTAATTAAAGAATAGATTATACGTACTAACCGTAAAAAGTTAAGTCTGCCTAAAAAAATAATAGCCGCTGCTGTTTTGGTAAAGTGTGCCTGCACTATTGACCCTTAACTGTACCTATAATTAACTGTACCTATAATTAACTTTACCTATAATTTAAGCCCTTGCAAATAACATTATAACTACTTATTCTCTTTTCCAGAACTCGAGATGAGATTCACAAAATACCCTGAGTCGGTAATAGCTCCCCTCGGTGATAGAGTCACGTTCGAATGTGAAGTCAACGTACCTGGAGAGCGGTTTATATGGAGGTGGAAGCCAGACAGGGATGGTGATACCTGGACAGAAGTGGAAGAGGGAGACGGCAGGAAGATCATACCTGGACTGCCGGGTCGAAGTACGAAGATGGAGATAGAAGTTAGGATGAATATGGAGACTACTTGGTATCAGGTGAGATATCTTAAAACAACATAATCATATAATAGTTATTTCATACCGTATAGTTACTCATATAAGCCAATAGGCTTTGGACATAGATGTATCGGATAGAAGAGTTCTGGGTTTCTGCCAGCATTGGACACCATTGGCACTTTAAGATGTGTTCTTTATCAACAAGTCAGTGGTATTTTGATCGAGTAAGAACGTTATAGGCTGTATTTTCAACACGAGGGGATACCATGCAATTAGTATGGGAAAACAGATTCAAATAATTAAGTATCTGGAAGCCGGAACTCTAATTCCGCCGAAACCTGTGCCATTAAAAGGCAATATATCAAACAAGATTTCCAATCGTCCCCATGTGGTGGTCGGTTACGGCTTACGGATGACTACGCCTTGCTCCCATGGGTGTCGTAAGAGGTGACTAAGGGATGAGCCACGGGGAATAGCGGATAGTGGTCGTGGAACACCTGCGGTACATTATATTGCGATTAGTTTCATGTTTATAGCCATTTGTGAGTAATTATTGGTATTGGATTCTTGAGTAGGAAACTGTGAATGAATCAATAAATAGATTGAGATGGGTTGATGGCTATTTTCTTTTATTAAATAACTGTATGAGGCAATAATAAAGATCTATATATCTCCATCATCAGCCGTTTCCCATATAAGTTGGGGTCAGTTTTCAGTGTAACTTGATGCAGATGCAGCTGATTACCAGTGTTTTATATGAAGCGACTGCCTAACTGACCTCTACTACCCATCTCTCTCTAATCATCATTTAGTCCGGCATAACTCGCTGTTGGATAAAACCTTCCCTTTCGTTTACAATACAGAAAGATTTCGTGTATTCACGGTGATTCAATAAAACAAAAAACATCTCTTAGGCAGAGGCAGGGATTAGTAAAAAAAAAAGATTATAAATTAACAAATAGCACTCCGATTTGAAATGTTCTACTTCCAATTACTCACCTATTGCCGAACTAAAAAGTGAGTAGAGATTGAACCAACATTTTTTGATTAAAGCTCCCAATCGTACAACATTGACAGACTAACATATCTGCTCAAACATTCGGCCGTTATTGAATCGATATTGTTGATTTGCTGATCTGAGTATTAGGTCCAGGCTTCGATCTTCAAGTCGGACAAAGTGTAATAGGGGTATTCCATATGAAAATTAACTCGGCCTAGAAATAAAATTGAATATGCATATCATAAAAATACGGATAGGCAAATACAACAAATAGGCAGAGGAAATAACTAAAAGCTAGTAATACCTATGGAATATCTTAACAGCAGCCCGGAATCTGGATACCTATGTGACCGTTTAATAACAATCAATCCATATTACAGGGGATTGAACGTAACATGTAGTGCACATGGGCACTCCTCTGCTATCACTTTAGGAGAGTATTGTACAGGTCTCACTCCTATGACATCATGTAAAATAGTTTTCATTTGTTCCAGTGCGTGGTATGGTACGGTGCCATCAGTCTGACGTCATTACCTGCCCGTCTGTCGGTGGCCAGGCTGATCAACTCACCGAATCAAATCACAGCTGAGGAACGGGTTATCATCGCTCCGCTGAAGAATACTGTGGTCCTCCACTGTAAGGAGCCAAATTCTGAACCACCTGCTGTGCTGACGTGGTGGAAAGAAGGGTCAAAGGTAAGATTTTTCAACAAGCCTTAGGAACTAAAATAGTTCGTCTTAATCAGAATGAAGTGTTTACTCCTATATTCCTAGTCGTTTCATCCACTCGACTCAACCTCGACTCGGTCTCTCAATCAAATTGACACAAACTTATAGCTTGTTACTTATTGCCAATAATCGAAGTATTTTTTGGGAGGTGGAGTGAAGTGGAAGAGTTGCCTTCAATATAGCCTTCAATCATGTTCAATATAATAGGACTTCTACATAGCAATATGGTATGTGCTCATTCTTTAACAATTTGTGTCTGCTTCGAAAGAATCTGTCTACAAATTGCAGTCTACATAAAATTCTGACTACTGAACACGTAAACTTTGGTGTAGCTGATATTGTACATACATTACAACAATGGATTTGCAATGCAAAAAAAAAAAAAAACATACATAATGTCGAACATAGAACCTCCTCCTCTTTTGGTAGTCGGTTAATAAAGGATTTTGAAGATTAAATCGTGTGATTACTGCATTCGGTGTGAATTCGTAATTATTCTGTTGCGTGAGATCATCGTTGTATCGGTCCATGATTATTTAAATCTACGTGACTAAAAATCTAGATGGCTTTTTGAATCTACAAAACACTAACATACTAAACAAAAACTTTGATACTTAGGTCCAATTTCTGAATTAAAAGGAGTTAAGAACTTGTCAAACCCTATCTTAACGTCAATGTTTGACAGGCTCCCTAATTCTAAAATCAGGTGTTCGATTGAAATAAAATTGAAGCAGCTATTGAATTCTGGTAATTTAAAAAAAAAGGTCCATATATTCTTTAAAACCGATGTACACGGCCAAACTATAATGGTGGTCGGCCATAAAGACAAGAAGATATTTTACTTATTTAAATGAAATAAAGTTACAAATGTAAAAACCAAATAACGAGTGTGACCTCCTCTTGCTAAAATCACAGCTTAAATCCTTCTGGGCATCCTCTCCACGATGTTTTTAATAACGTTTTGAGAAAAACGTTCCCACTCTTCTGCAATGACTCTTTTTAGCTCCCTGATGTTTTGTGGAGCAGGTTGCACTGATCTTACCGACGGGTAAGATTAGTCTTTAGAACATCCCAGACATGCTCAATTGGATTGAGGTCAGAACTTCGAGCTGGCCAATCTAACCGACGGATCCCAATTTCTTGCATGTACTTACGCTTCCACGTCGCCAGAACGGTGGGGGCGAGCATTGTCGTCCATAAAAATGGAATCTTCCTCAAGTGCAGTCAATGCGAGTTGGGCATATGGAATTAGGACTTCCATTATGTACCTGTATGCATTTAATGTCCCATTTTCTATGAAAACTAACTCCGTACGATCCGTCGAATTAATTGCTGCCCAAAACATAACGGAGCCTCCGCCATAATGAGTGATTTCTTCGAAACACACTTCCGCATAGCGTTCCCGTGGTCTTCGCAGCACTCGCTGGCGTCGCGTCGGTCCTCTCCACACAAAGAGATACTAGCTTCATCAGAAAACAATACTTTATTCCAGCCCTCCGGAGTCCATGAAGCACAGTTTCGAGCGAACTGAAGTCGAGCAACACGGTGCTCACGGAGTAATTTAGGGCCCCGAGCCGGGCGGTAACTTCTGATATTGACACCCAACAACCCTCCTCCTGACCGTACACAAGCTAACTTCTACTTGCACTCTTGACGCCTTACGATTCCGCCACGCCTGACTCACCAAAAAGCGGTCATCTCTTGGTTCTGCGCATTGTTTTCTTCCCGAACCGGCAGGCTTATTACGTATCTTTTGCAAGAGCAAAACGATAGCGATCAAACGCTTTATGTCATAAAAGTTGGAATTACGTGCAGTGTAGGTATGGTTGGTCCTACACAATCGTTTGCTAATCGCTCGCTGTTTGTCAAATGCACTTATTTAAAAAAAATACCGCCAACAACTCTAAAACTTCTGTATGGAAGAGCAATTATTGCGCTAAAATCGCTATCGTTTTGCTCTTGCAAAAGATACGTAATAAGCCTGCGGGTCTTCTTTTGACCGAACCGGTCTCTTGATACAGTTGCCAAGTTTGCGAACAACCTTCTTCAAGTAGGGCTATAATTTTACCGGCCCTTATCGCTTTATCACTCACTTAATTTGAAAATTTAAATTTGGAACGTAAAGAATCATGCCAATACATCGTCAAATTAATAAAACCTCTTTCTTGTTCTTCTTCATTGAAGTAGAGAAAAAAATGTAAAGAGCCCTTTTTTTCAAAAGACTTTAATATAAGTTATATATAGAAACAAAAGCTTATATTTCAAAAGAAATCCGATACCCCCAGAAGGTTCTTATGCTAGTTTGGGAATAGTTGGTAAACAAAGTTTCAGCTTAGCCTGTATCTCTCAGAATCAAAGCGTGTTTCAGTATACTTGTGGTCGCTTTGAACGTGAACCGATATGCGAATATTTTTAACGAACTTCGTTTTGATCCACTTTTAGAGCGTGTGTTGAAAGCGACCATAGTAAATGTTAAGAGAGCTAAATTCACTACTTTTACTTTTGAACTGATGAAACCTATTGATTGATAGGTCCTGCAGCCTAAATGCGTCAATGAGTTCGGCAGAGGAAAGGATATGACTCCATGAAAAATTATGAGAAATTCCGGAACAAAATATTGGACGCTTTCATTAGTGAAGATACTCTTTTCAAAAGAGAGAATTTTTGGCATTACTGAACAAATTTAATTTGTCATACTCTTTGCCCTGCCGAACTCACCGACGCAATCAGGCTGCTGAGTAGTGTGCATCAGAATGGCGGGTGTATACTACAAATGTTCATGCTATATGCGTGAGAGCAATGCACCGAATGTACGTACAATTTGAAGCAATGTACTATTTCAAAACCAATTGGAGCAATTTGTAGCTTTTTGAATTGGATGTTATCTAGTGTGAAGAATAATTGAATATAGAATATATTTTTACTAGATACTAGCTTTTCCCCGCGGTTTCGTTCCCGTGGCTTATACCACCGAATCATGCATTTATTCGGGATAAAAAGTAGCTTATATCATCATCAGCCTATTAATGTTCCCACTGCTGGGACACAGGCCTCCTCTCTTTGTGAGAAGGGATGGGCCTTAATCCACCATGTCACTTGTCTTCTAAAGGATTTTAGGAAATTCAAAATTTAAGGGGGTGAAACTAAAAAGTTATTTGTAGTATAAAATACGGATCACGCGAACGAAGTCGCGGGCAAAGTAGCTTATAACATTCAGTGATATCATATCATTCTATTACTAAAAGAATTTTCGTAATCGGATAAGTACTTCTAGACCTTTACAAACATAAACGGAAAACCTCTCTGTAATTTTGGTGGATTTTCTGGGCATTTGCAGATCCATGATAGATAATCTGCCTGTAAGGCACGCCGAATTCGTAGAACCGATTGAAGTATGGTAACCATTTGATAAACATCGAGCCAAGATATAAACCTATGCGTTATTGGAAAACACTCCGACGTATACAAACATGAGCACATTGAACGCGTCAAATATTATCTTTTGATTATTTCTTAGGAACTTTGTTATTTCTCGTTCAGGAAAGTTGCATAAGCTTCTACTTAGGAGTTTATTTACATTGTAATACCTTGACAAAGTGACATCATTTAATAAGCCTTTAATGTGCCCGCTGTTAGGATTCAGGCCTGCTCTGAAAGGGCTGTTATAGGTCGATTCAAACTTAATGGTGGCTCTGAAGTGCGCCCTTCGCTGCGTTACATTATCTTTAGAAACACTAAAACCCTCAAAAATGCTCAAAATTGCGCTGTCAACAGAGATCAAGTGTACAAATTTGATAACTATAAATGAAAAAAAATAAATTAAATAAGTGCTACTAGGTGAACATAATTTTTATAATGTAAAAGAATTTATGGCTTTGAAACCTTCTGAAAGACTCAATAGCTCATGATTTAATTGTTCTTGTTTGATTGTTGAGATTAATTTATATTATTAATTGTTTTAATTATCAATTTTAACCTATTTTTTTTGCTTGTAATTTGTGTGTTACCCAAAAATTGCATGCTATGTCATTTAGCTGAACATGTTTGTACCTTTTCCATCATATTTAACACCATTTTATACCATGTTTTATGCAATTAAATAAATAAAAATAGAAAACATAGAAACACAACATATATATGTATATATCTTTTTTATTCAATGTATGCAATATCTTTCAAATTTGTCCAATACTGGAGGAGGAAATAGGTGAGAGACAAATCTCGAATTGGGTTGTTGAATTTAAAAAAAAAATACGATTTTTTTAATGTATTTTGGATCTTTACATAAATTATATTATCGTTGCAAAAATCTCTTAAATATTTTTTTTCAATTTATTATAAACAATTGAAAATCGATAAAATTTTAAAAAGAACCACCTGACTACGAACGGGCCATGATTGGTCGCCGTATTGATGACGTCATAACGTTCAAGGAATTTCACGATAATGCAGTGTCACGTAAATTGACTAAAATTATCCGAAAATTTGTGCAAAAATATTAATTATAACAGCAAATTTTATTTAGTCATGCGTGATAAAGGATTCATATTTTCATTTTCAATTTCGATAAAATACCCACCTGATGGACGATTTGGAAGTTTTGAGCATAAATAAATTAGTCGTAATGAATATTATGTGTTAGTGGGCCGGTGTTTGTTAGTTTTGTTTACCAGATACATTTAGAAATATAATTGTCATAATGTAATCGTTTTTACATATAATGAGAATATTTATTTTTTGCATCACATCATTAAAATTTTCGATATTTCCCTTTATTTACATATCCCTTAATAATATTAAATCTGTATCTGTATAATATAATTACAAACACTAAAAAACTTTGTAGAACAAAAACGTGAAAATATTAATTTGGTACTGTTTCAAATATCTCTTAATGCGTCGAGCGATTTTCATAATTCAAACAGAAATATTAGTTTTACGCCTATATGTGTCATTTAAAATTAAAATAATGCGTATATCTTCATAAACAAAAAATCATGTTTTCAAGTTACGTAATTATTCAACGATAGAGATAAATGGAACAAGCTGGAGGAGGCCTATACCCGAGAAGGGGTTCCTATCCCTAATAATTAGATTAGTTATGTAAGAGATTAGATTAGATAAGTAATAAATAGAAAACAGAAAGTAGTAACTAAGTTAGTGCTATATATCTAATATTTAAGTGATAGTATTAAGGAAGAGGTAAAATGTAAAAAAAATAGAAATTATTGTTTTGTAACTTACTAAGGATAAGAAATAAAGGGCTTTTATTATTATTATTATTAATTATTCAACAATGTCAGCTTTCCTCCAAAGTTCCCTTAAAAATTTAATCTTCTCAGTCTTTAATGATCAAATAAGGAAATTAATCCGAATCCAAAAAGATAACAACATAATTAACATAATTAACGGAATCTAGTTAGACATAGAAAATATTTTCTCAAAACTTTATTTAGTACAGTTTAGTTACTTGGCTATTGCGCGAATCACATATAATGGGGAGTTTTTTGTAATATTTGTACAAAATGGTACGAAGCAAGCACGATAACTTATACGGTTCGATATTTTTGATCAATATATTTGATATTCATCAATATATTGACGATAATAACAAGATTGAATCGGTTAAGTCAAAACACTGTATCAGTTATGTGCTACAATGAGTAGAAATAGATATAGTGGCGTCACACGGGCTCGGGTTTGTTCGGGAACTGTCGGCGTGTTTTCAGTACTGGATTCAAAAAAATATATCAATTTGATATTACTTTGTAATTATAGCGAATAAAAAAAACTAAAAATAGTTTTGTACTGAAACTTATAATGATCTTTCCATTTATAACAACAAAAATTGGTTCAACAAACCAATTATGACCATTTACTTCTGCAATTCAGTCGGAGTTCTCTGCCCGCATTTCCTCTTAACTAGCTTCTGGCAGTGGCTTCGCCCGCGTGAAAGTCAGAACTTGTCATACGTGAACCGTACATTTTCCCGGGATAAAAATGCAAAAAAAAAACAAATGTTATCTCTGTTTACAAATGTTATTTCATTCAGATTCGTGCAGCTGTTCTGACAGGATTGATTGACAAACATCCAGCCATCCATTCATCCAAACTTTCGCAGTCATAATATTAGTAGGATTTCATAAAAGCTAGGTTTGACCACTAACATTTCTAACAAGATTGTTTTTATTGCAGGGTAAGAGAAAGCAGCTGGCAACTCCACATGGCGTGCTCGTCATACACAACGCGACGTCTGACGACAGTGGTACATACAGCTGCAGGGCTACCAATGAGCTCAGCGGAGATGCTCTAGAAAGAGCTCAGAAGACGCACTTGAAGGTCCAGCGAGAAGGGAATCAGGAAGTTAGGTTAGTACTACTGGGAATTATTATTATATTATTGGTTCATCATCATATCAGCCGAAAGACGTTCACTGCTGGACATAGGCCTCTCCCAAGCGTCGCCACATTGACCGGTCCCGTGCGTCTCGCAACCAGCAGATCCCCGCAACCTTCACCTGGTCATCGGTCCACCTAGTGGGAGGCCTTCCAACGCAACGTCTTCCGGTTCGCGGTCGCCACTCCAGAACCTTTCTGCCCCATCGGCCATCCGTTCTGCGAGCATTGTGCCCTGCCCACTGCCACTTGAGTTTGGCAATTCTTCGGGCTATGTCGGTAACCCTGGTTCTCTTGCGGATCTCTACATTTCTGATTCGATCACGCAAGGAAACTCCGAGCATATCCCTCTCCATTGCGCTTTGAGTGACTGTAAGTTTTCTGATGAGGCCCATTGTAAGCGACCACGTCTCAGAGCCATATGTCATCACTGGCAACACACACTAGTCATAGACTTTCGTCTTGAGACACTGTGGTAAGTCGGACGAGAAGACACCGCGCAACTTACCGAACGCTGCCCAGCCGAGTCGGATTCGGCGGTTGACCTCTTTCTCGAAGTTGGCCCTACCCAATTGGATCGTTTATCCTAGGTAGACATAGTCGCCCATAACTTCGAGTGTAGAGTCTCCGACCTTGATAGGAGTGGGTGTAACATGGGCATTCAACATCATCTTGGTTTTGTCCATGTTCATCCTAAGACCCACTCTTTCGGAAGCTCTACTGAGATCATCGAGCATTGTACTGAGGTCCTCCATGGTCTCAGCCATTACCACTATATCGTCGGCAAACCGAAGGTGAGTGATGTACTCGCCATTGACGTTGATGCCTAGCCCTCTCCAGCCCACAACCTTGAAGAAATTCGGAGATATGACGTCTCCTTGTCTCACACCTCGCTGCAGAAGGACTAGTCACGAAGTCTGATCCTGAAGTCGAACTGACATGGTGGCGTTTTTGTATAAACACTTCAACACTTCGATGTACCGGTAGTCAATTTGGCACCGTTGGAGAGACTGCAATACAGCCCAAGTCTCGATCGAATCGAAGGCTTTCTCGTAGTCCACAAACACTAAGCAGAGAGCCTGGCGCAGCGTATGTATGTGGTCTACGGTGCTGAAACCTTTACCTTGTTCGGGCGGCTGGAAATCGTCAAACCTGCGCGCAAGACGATTCGTGATGACTCTTGAAAACAACTTGTAGACATGGCTAAGAAGTGTGATGGGCCTATAGTTTTTCAGTAAGGCATTGTCACCCTTCTTGAAGAAGAGTACCACCACACCCCTGCACCATGCCTGTGGCGTTTTCCCTTCGAGTATGACGGAATCAAACAGCTTCTGAAGGGCCTTAAGTATTGGTTTTCCACCCGCCTTCAGGAGTTCGGCCGTAATTCCGTCGTCACCCGGTGCCTTGTTGTTCTTAAGCTGTTTCAGAGCCATCCTTATCTCATACAGGCTGACGTCCGGAATGTCTTCGGTATAGTGTCGGGTCAATCTAGCTCTAGGGTCATTCGCTAGATTCGCGACGGGTTTACTGGTTGACGTGTACAGCTGCCCATAGAATCTCTCGATCTCCCTTACAAGCTCTGGTTTGGCGGAAACGATCCTGCCATCATCGGTCTTCAGTTTCGTGAGCTGGCTCTGCCCAATAGACAGATCTCTTGCAAAGACCTTGGAGCCCTTATTCCGTTCAATCGCGTCTTTAATACGCTCTATATTAAAGCGGCGGAGGTCGCTTTTCAAGGACTTTGAGATCCGTCTATTTAGCTGCCGGTATTTCAACGCATCGTCTGAAGACTGCAGGATCATTTCACGCCTCTCCTTCATTAGCTTGAGAGTAGGATCAGAGAGATTTTATTCCTATCTGTACGGCGGGTCTTGAAAAACTTAGACCCGACCGTATGGACAGCTTCCACGAACCCATCGCTGTATTCGTCCACGGAGCTCCCTAGGCACTCGAAACGATTCTGGAGTTCGAGCTGAAAGCTCTCGGGGTTTTGGACCTGGATCTGTGCTGGACGGAGCGTGGACTTCATCAGTCGAGACCTTTCAAGCTTGACTTTAATGATCAATGTGCCTCTTACCATGCGGTGATCGCTCCCGGTTTTCACCGAATTGATCACACAGACATCATTGAACATTTGCTTCTTGGTTGACATGATGAAGTCCATCTCGTTTTTAGATGCACCATCGGGGCTTATCTAGGTCCACTTCCTGTGCTCACGCTTTTTGAAGAAGGAGTTCATCATGTAGAGGCCCTCCTTCTCCATAAAACTGGCCAGTAGGTGACCCCGGTGGTTCCGACGTCCAACTCCAAATTGCCCCACTTGCAGCTCATCCTCGTCTCTTTTGCCCAGTTTCACGTTGAAGTCCCCCATGACAACGGTGAATTGAGTTTTGAAACCATGCATGGCTGTAGAGATATCCTCATACATGGCGTCTACCTCGTCGTCGGGGTGTGCCGAGATCGGGGCGTAGACCTGTATGACCTTCAGCGAATATCTTGCGGATATTCTGAGTATAAGGTACGCCACCCTGATCGACACACTCTCGATCTTCACTACGTTGTTCACAAGGGACTTGTGGACGATAAACCCGACACCACCTTGGGACTGCCGGTCACCCTCTCGGAAATAGAGCAGGTTACCGGATTTGAGGATTATCGAGTCCTCCCCCTCTCTTCGGACTTCAGATAACCCTATAATTCTCCATCGTAACCTGCTCAATTCTTCCTCGAGTTCGGCTATCTTCTCGTCGGTCCGGAGTGTTCGCGTGTTATATGTTCCCAGGTCCAGTCGTCGGTATTTATTGGGGTAGCCGGGTCCACTCCGGGGATTCTTAGCACCCCTTTGCCACGCCATCGCCTCGACCGCTACCGTAGCCGAGGGTAGACGGGCTGCCGGGCACTCGGGGCCGTATTTTATTTGTGCTGTTCATTTGGTTTGGGGGGGTTTGCCATAATCGCCACCCTTGGCAGGCGGGTTGGCGATCGCAGTTAGTTGTTAAAGTGCACAGAGAACGTTGCTGCCCATTCTCTGGTATGTCCCTTAGTCGCCTCTTACGACACCCACGGGAAGATATGTGATGGTGAAATTCTTTACGTCCGTCACCATACGGTACATTATAGGTTATGTCATTTATAAAGATGTTGAATTAAATGAAATTACTTAAGAAGTCATCATGTTATGGACCAAATGATTAATACGGCATTATTTGAATAATGTCCAATATTAGTAGGCACTATGATAAAAACTAGTGACATAGTTAAATTCACCGGGCTTTCTGAATAATGCTCATCACTTATTGGGCCGTGTAATAAAAAGATTTGTTTAATAAAATATTTTAATGTTAACATTAATTTTTATATAGGTAGGTAAGTACGATTAGGTACTATTTAAGCAACGCGGGGCTCCCATTTCTGTCTGCAGGGTCTAAATCTAAAGTAACCTAACATAGGACATGACGGGAGGTGAGTTCGCTTGTTTTGCTCGCTCAATTCAGCTCTCGTCAACTCCTTCGAACCTAACCTATCCGTGTCGGGGTGCCCTAAGCTCCCGAGCTCGCTTCACTCGCTCTTGGACTAATTCATTGACCATAATTATTGAATTGCCCAACCGTTACGTAGCAATATTCATAATGACCAGACAATGTGATAAATATAGAAGTTTAAATCAGTATTTATTACATTACCCGATTTGGTTTGACTTGATTCATAACGCCCCGGCCATTATACGTAGTGCACTGATGTATCACAAGGTCCATGACCCGGTACTTGATAATATGTATATCAATATGAACAACTTTTTCTCTAGGACCAAAGAAAAGAAAATATATATATATATTAAAAAAATCTGCTGTTCCGTTAGTTTCATTGTGTTATGTGAAATGTATGGAGCACTTGATTTTCTTTTTTGGTGATTTTAGATTTGGTTTCATAGTAAAAGTTGTCGCTAATGATAAGAACGATGACCTTCTTAAATATTATCAGTTATTATATTGGCACATTGACTTGAAAGTTCAACTTTGTAGAGCATCAACATTATTAAGGGTACTGGAAGTGGGTACTCAGTTCCATGCGGCTGCGACCGCAAGTCCTTCAGTAGCAAACCACAAAATGTCGAGACTAGTCCGATCCCATGTCCAGCTAGTTGGGGTTCCCAAACTTTGCATTCCGTAAAGTGTGAATTTGTACCTTGGATGTCCGAGAAACATAATAAGGTAATTTAGTTAACGGAACCTTGTTAAGGTTTACAAAGATATTAAATTTGACTCTGCTAATTATTAGGAGGCTGTACTTCAATAGTACATTCCACTATAACCTGGCCTCAAACTACTATAAACTAAAACCTTTGCACACACGCAATACGCCCGCCAGCTCATACCCTTTATTATTCAACAGTTTCAAGGTGTATGTTTTATTACTGATCGTATCAAAGATGATGATAAATTAGAGTTGTGGGACACAACTCTAATTTATCATCATCATCATCATCGTTTAAGCCGAAAGACGTCCACTCCTGAACATAGGCTTCCCCCAAATGTCGCCACCTCGAACGGTCCCGTGCGTCGCGCATCCAGTGGCTTCCCGCAACTTTAACCAGGTTCTCGGTCCACTTAGTGGAAGGCCTTCCTACGACCGCGATATATAGCCTTCTTAGATGAGGCCTATTGTGAGCGACCACGTCTCAGACAATTCTAATTGTGCAGTCAAAAATACTCATGTTTTTATCATTTCCAGATTCCTCGAATCAGAAGACTACGTAGGAGTAATAGATGATGAAGACGTTCTGACAATGCCAGTCAAACCCAACGGGGCCCTTCGTCTATGGTGTGGAGCGGTCAGCACTCCTCCTCCAAAGATAAAGTGGAGCTTGGAGGGGGAGGGAGAGCTGAAAGCGTTTGCTAACCAGCATATGTTGACGGTGTCGCCTTTTACTCCTGATGATGAGGTTAGTTCTCGTATTCTCGTGGGGGTTTATACTTAGGCGCCTTCCTCACCAGATCGGTGCGGCTTCGTTTTTGTACCGAATCTGTACGTTTATGCGCTCCGAAACATCTCAGGCGCCTTCCTGACAGTCGTTTCGATACAGAAACGAGAACGCACTGACCCGGTGCGGAAGGCACCTTTGTCAGTCTGTCTTGTGGATAAAAATAAATTTTAGAAAAAAGAACTAGACAAATTAAGAGGTGATCCAGTAATCGTAAATGCAATTTAGGTGGAGTTGAATAAAATAACTGCCACAAGGGTTTCATAATTCTATTGCGAAGGTACTAGAAAGTTCTTGATCCTACAGCCTGGCTAGGCTTACCTTCTAACAAAAGTTTTACCATTGACAGGCACTGCAATTAAAATAATTTATTTCTAATTGCATTAAACTGAAGGTAGATGTAGCAGCTTAGTAAGTCTTAATCAGTCAAGAGTGAATAGGTTATTTATAGACAAGCGTGTTTCACCGTCGACCACATCATCGCTTACCATCAGGTGAGATAGTTGTCAAGCGCGAGCCTTAAAAACATAAACAAAAGCTCAAGCCCTCATTCAATCATGTTATGTTAATAACTGGCCCCGTACGTGTCAAAACTGTGAGAAAGGGGCAGATGTATACAAGTCATATACATCTGTCCCTTACGCACACTCAAAATAACCTTGCTCTAAGAGCTTATGGTCAATCCCCTGAACCTTAGCGAGTAAAACCAGCATTCTGCACATAATACAGAGCTCCTAAAATTGCTCTCTCAATGTTTTGTGTAAAAGATTTCCCATCTCAAAGATTATAAAATGTAAAAGCGTTTTATTTTTATTGTGTTTAATATTTTTTGTGTTAGCGTCGTATTGTGTCTTGAGTCTTTGAGAGAAGAGAAAAGAGCTTTGACATCTTCTTGTAATATAAATACAATTCGTTTGTGTCTGAAAGGCAGCTTTTGTTTGGCGTTCTTAATAGATGACCTAAGGCTTTAGCCCTAAAGTATTTGATCCAATGGCACTTAAAGTATCTAGGGATCAGACGGACTCCTTTTATAGTGTACTCCACTTTAATAATGTAAGTTTATACACATTATTGAGTGATACCTGTCACTGGCCTCGTTTGCACTATAGCAAAGATAAGAAAAATACTACGCAAAATACTAATACAAATACTAGCATAACTATGTCATTTTTCACTAAAATTAAAATGTTACGTGCTCTTCGGTTCTTTGAATAAAGAGTTACGGGCCTTGAACCGAACAAGGCTGTTTTCTCTCATGAAACAATACTCATGTTCCTAGCCGTTTTTCTAGGGCATATACTCCTGCTCAGCCAACGGCATCCGTCGCTCGTGGAAGGTCATAGCGCTGCAGCCTCCCCACTGGGACGGCAATGTGTCCGTGTCCACCCCCAACGAAGGAGGGAAGGCTCACGCGACGTGCGGGGCCTCGTACGGGGAGCCTCCTCCGCGCGTGTACTGGGTGCTCAATGCTGAGGTGCTGAACAATGAGAAGGGAGTTAAGCATAACAGTGAGTACTGACTTTCTTGTTTAGGGTTTCGTAGTTGAAGGTTCCAAACGGAGCCCTACTGCTGTCACTAACGTGTCCGTGTGTCCGTCTGACCGTCGTTCACAAAATTTTATTCCGAAATATTTTTAACTTCCCACTGACCTATGAACTTGAAATCTGGAGATAATGTTTATCTATACCAATATTATAAAGAGGAAAGATTTTTTTGTTTGTTTGTTTGTACTGAATAGGCTCCGAAACTACTGGACCGATTTAAAAAAATCTTTCACCAATGATTTCTACATACATATGAATCAATTACTTTTTGTCGCTGTCGGGCAGTTTATTCATCCGTGACGGACATACATATTGGGACCTGTTGCATTTCTGTTATAAATAAAGTTCAAATGTAAAACAGTTACGTGTCTATGTGAGATTGATCTCTCTGGTGTTTTTATTTTAATTTGATCATAATTCACTTGTTCTCAAAGAGCAAAGGCAAATACTAATATTCCTGACCAAATTGTAGTCTATGATTAAAAGTACCCAGACTTCACGAAATATTATATTAGTAAAACCCTACTAACGACTAATAATAGAAATGTGATAGTTTGTATGTTTGTGTTTCAATCACTCAAAAACTGGTGAACGGATTTTTCTGCAAATAGGTAGTTAATAATCTGGATTAAGTCACAGGATACTTTTCATGCCGGTATAATGGTTCCTTGGGATAATAAAATACATTTCTCGCGGGCGAAACCGCGGGCAGAAGCTGCTAAAGCAGATAAAGCTATAACTATGTAATTCCGGAACAGGGCCTTCCCGGCTCCAGAGGCTAGACAATTGTCATTCGAAGTCAGCGACGGCAATAGTCGAAATGCCAAAATGTAAGGGATTGATCACGTGACGTTTTAATAGCGTTTGACATTCTCATACATTTTTAACCCCCGACGCAAAAAGAGGGGTGTTATAAGTTTGAGGTGTGTTGCTGTGTATCTGTGTATCTGTGTATATGTGTGTCTGTCTGTGGCATCATAGCGTCCAAACGGGTGGACCTATTTTGATTTAGTTTTTTTTGTATAAAAGGTGACTTAATCGAGAGTGTTCTTAGCCATGATTTAAGAAAATATTCTCAGCCATTTGAAGATAATCAGCTCTCTACTAATTGAGGTAAAGATATGAGCAACTTTCATAGGTCTAATCGATTTGAAATTTAGAATCCTGTCAGTTCAATGATATTGCTAAAACTTAATAATCTTGAACTGATGCTGGGGCATCACCATGAATCACAGGACGCCCAACTCCTCAGTAACTTACAGCAGAGGTATCGTCTTTGGACTCATTGGAATGGTCTCTTTGAATAGGTTTTAGATGGATGGTGATCAGGATCTGATGTCGGATGGTGCTGGTGATGGATGGGGGATTGAGAGAAAAACTGTCAGTTGTATGATATTGCTAAACCATAATAATCTTGACCTGATGCTGGGGCATCACCAGGAATCACAGGATACCCAACTCCTCAATAACTTACAGCAGAGGTTTCGTCTTTGGACTCATTGGAATGGTCTCTTTGAATAGGTTTTAGATGGATGGTGATCAGGATCTGATGTCGGATGGTGCTGGTGATGGATGGGGGATTGAGAGAAAAACTGTCAGTTGTATGATATTGCTAAACCATAATAATCTTGACCTGATGCTGGGGCATCACCAGGAATCACAGGATACCCAACTCCTCAATAACTTACAGCAGAGGTTTCGTCTTTGGACTCATTGGAATGGTCTCATTGAATAGGTTGTAGATATATGGTGATTAGGGTCTGATGATGGATGGTGCTGGTGATGGATAGGGGATTGATAGATAAACTGTCAGTTCAAAGATATTGCCAACACATAATAATCTTGACTTGATGTTGGGGCATCACCAGGAATCAGCAGGACACCCAACTCCACGCTTACCTACAGCATGGGTATCGTGTTTGGACTCATTGGAATGGTCTCATTGAATAGGTTGTAGATAGATGGTGATCAGGATCTGATGGTGGATGGTGCTGGTGAAGGATAGGGGATTGAGAGATAAACTGTCAGTTCAAAGATATTGCTAAAACATAATACATAATCTTGCCCTGATGCTGGGGCATCACCAGGAATCACAGGACACCCAACTCCTCAGTAACTTACAGCAGGGGTTTCGTCTTTGGAGTAGCCAATTTATGTATGAAGCATACATAATAATCCACTCATCCCGTTCATGTGAACGATCCTAAGTCAGTCATCATTCGTACCCTACCAGTGTTACACGTACCTATATATTTTATTAATGTACCTTGTGCTTCAATTTAAATACAGTCCACTATATAATATTATTTATGTGGTTTATTATATTACCAGCGTCTGCCACACTACCCGTAATAATATTTACAACAAGTCCTAACGACAACTATACCCAAAGATGGTCAATCGTAGCGTGACTACTAGTAAATAAATTTTAAAAAGCATGAAATAAAAATAAATTAAAAATTTAAAAACCCCCGACTCAAAAAACCCTCTAAAAAGTAATAAATAATATATACTGGCACACTAGCACTTTACGTTTAAAATAGCTAACTACTATTTAATTTTATCCAAGCGTCGTCGCGTTGGGGGACCGCTAAGCTAGAAATACAACAAAAAATTTATAAAGAATTAATGTAATTACAAGAAAATGCACCGCGACCCGCGTGCTGCGCGCACGCATTGCATCATGATTTAGAACGATAACAAATCTATTTATAGATTTATGCATGAAACTAAGTTCGTACGTAACTAAAAACACAATAATAATTTTCAGGTAACTCTATTAATAGTAACTTTATCAATGTTAATCTAACCCAACTAACATTTAGGTGATAAGAATAAGTGCTACATGAGCTATATAAGAGAATTTAAAGAACCTAAAGTCCTATAAAGGCTCTAACATTTGGTGATATAGCGCGTTTTAACTTTCTAATAACCCTGATTTGGGCCCACGATTTTAGAGCTTAAAGTGACTTAATAGTTATAGAGTAGTGATAAATGAGTGACAATAAAGAGCTACAATAGCGCTATTGAAGCAGTGCTTACCACATTAAGTGTGTTATAAGCTATACAAAGGTTACAACTGCAAGCTAAAGTATTAATATAGTTATGAAATCCACCCTAATAACTTGTTTAGTAACATATTAGTGCTTCCTCGACACAATATATACCTTAAGAATATATTGTAGGTTTTTAATAGCAATAAGCATCACTCAAAGCGCCAACATATGTATCTTTTTTCATAATTTTTGTGATTTGTTACCGTCAATAGTGTTAAAATATTTCGCATTATTCATCCTCGATACAGTGATACTTTAGTGTTTGAAAGTGACTTTATGTTTATGAGGTAAGTCAATTAATGTATTTTAGATTATTGCAATGGTGTTATAATTATTAAAACTCACTGCCATGGTAAGTTTTCTGTAACAGTATGTGTATGTTTTCATCTCAATTTCGAAGCGCCTTAGAAATAAACTGCATTTGATGATAATATGTAGAAAAGATATACTGCCTCAGTTATTTTTTCATTTCAATTATTATGAATAATAGCTCCTGGTACTGTCAATAGATATTTTAATGGAAAACTAACAATAATATAATAAATAAGTGGGACAATAATGACTAGAAAAAGTTTTTTCTTTTATAATTTTTATAGGTTAACTATTTATTTAATGGCGACAATTCTAAATTACTTACGGATGCTGATAACTCTTTTATCCCTAACATAGTGCTTAAAGAACGATTGTTAGGACTTATATGCCACTTGCAGTTCTACAATATGGTTCTGAAAGTGAAAAGACAAAAATTTTATAGGTTCAGTTTGCATAATGGTTCTATGTGAACCTGTAAGCTGAACATTTTCAGGGTTCTCTTATTGTTTGAAAAAAACCTTTACATACCACGTACTTGACTGAATAAATCAATGAATTCAATATTCTATTATTTATAATAATTATGAAAACAAAAGCCAGTACGAACGTAACCTAAGCTAATATATTTTGAATTAAAAGTTGTCTTTTACTATAATACAAAACTGTTTTTTTTTGTTTTTTGTAAACTAACTTTTAGAAGCTTAACTTGTATGTAGTTTTACATTATTAATAAACAAATCTGTTGTTTCAGTAACTATTCCCATATCCTAGTGGAGGTGCCTACCTACTCGACACCGCGCCCAGTTCCAGTCACACACAAGACTCGCCAACATATTTCGGCCTTGCTGTAAATAATCTCATCTCGCTTGTTCACCGTAACAAGTTCGATTTAAGGGCTTTTAACCGAATATGGTACAAATGATCATGCAAAAAGGGCTCAGTACAATTAGAAATGTTGAAGAATTATGCTCAAACTTTGACTGATAATGTTATTTCCTTTGTAATACTACTAATACTAAATATATTTTCAATAAAACCACATTTTTTTAAAGAATAATATGTTTTATTTTTACACTGTATGTAAAAGAGATAAGAAGTGCAGAAAATCACTGTTGTTAATACAAACTAATTTGCATTTTACATCTTCAGGATATAATATAATTTCTTTCGACGAGAATATGCCTGTTGTACGGAACCCTGTTGTATACTTGTTTCTAGCATTTGTAGCGCTTGATACATATCGGTACCAAGGTCACTGAGATTGTAATTGTATCTTATATTGATATGAGGACGGTTCCGTGGAATTACATCATAATCTATTGTAGGGCTTTGATTTGTGAAACACTGTTTCTCCACTACAAGTAATTCTTCTCTTGTCACAATGTCATCGTTTTTTTCTTCAATTAATGAAATTTCATTGTGGTAGTTTTGCGATGATCCAATTTTATTCTTGAATTCTTTGGAAGCTTTTATCCTAACTCCACCGGTTCTTTTTTAACTTTCCATGGTTGCATGGTAGAAACAAAAATATTACCGAATAAACCCGTTGCACAGCGTAAACTTATATTGTAACAAAACATTATTTTGGAGGTTAGGTTATATTAAGATGCATTTAGGTGATATAAAATTCTATAACTCAACTTAAAGTGATAATTAAGAGTAACAATGTTTGCACATATTGTTTATGGCCGTATAGAAGTATTTTTAAAACCACTGTATTACCTAAGGTTGACAGAGTAACCCCATTATACAAACATTAATGATTTAAAGGTGGTTTCCGATTCTTGCAGCATCTAGCTCTATAAGATTTATAATTAACACTATTATGATACTAATAGCTTTCTTGCTAACTCTTCGGGTTCGATTGAACTCGTTAAGTGGTACAAAGTATTTTCTAACTCTCTTTAAGGACCTCAACTGTTAGTAAGTGTTAGCAGACACCTCACAATTACTTATAGTGTTTTACGCTTCTTAAAGCTATTACAGTAAGCCTTAAGGTGTTACGAAGCATCTAACTAACTCTGTTTAAAGACGTGAGCCGTTAGTAAGAGTTAGTAGACACCTTATAATTGCTTACAGTTTTTTACGCTTCTAATAGTTATAAGAGTGAACTTTATAATGGTTCCTACCAACTCTATGCTACCGCCTTAAGTAATACAATTTTTCTTTGTAACTGTTATTCCTCTTGAAGGTTTAATTATTTATCCTTAACACCATAGTAGAATCTAATGTTATTATCGGAGCTCTTATATATCATTTATAATACTATAAGAGCTAAAAAAGGTTGCCCTTAGCGCCAAAATGTTTGTTGGGAATTAAAGACAGATTAATTTCCATATTTCATAATAAGACTAAACTTTTACTGTAACTTCACGGCCTTTTTATAAGTGCATAGATAAGTGTGAGGCGCGAAACTGGAGAAGGTACCGCCAAACATAAGAGGCTTAAAAACCTACCCAGCAATAAAGAAAGTATTCTGTTATACAAAGAATATCTGGTATTTAGCGGTCCCCCGACGCGACGACGCTTGGATAAAATTAAATAGTAGTTAGGTATTTTAAACGTAAAGTGCTAGTGTGCCAGTATATATTATTTATTACTTTTTAGAGGGTTTTTTGAGTCGGGGGTTTTTACATTTTTTATTTATTTTTTTAAAATTTTTGACCTCCGACGGAAAAAAGGGGTGTTATAAGTTTGACGTGTGTGTCTGTCTGTGGCATCATAGCGCCTAAACGGATGAACCGATTTTGATTTAATTTTTGTTTGAAAGGTGACTTTGTCGAGAGTGTCCTTAGATATGTTTGAATAGAATCGGTTCAGCCGTTCAAAAGTTATTTGCATTTTACTCTTTGAATCTGGATTTTTCGCAACATATCGTGTCATGGAAAACAATATATCACGGGAATTTAACGCTATGATTTAGATTATTTACAACGAATTGCCACGATCGTTGCAACACGGCCGAAACGTCGGGTTAAATAGGTAAATAAATAATCTAAATCATCGCGTTAAATTCCCGTGATATATTGTTTTCCATTATGAAACGCGAAAGTTTTAAAGTTAATATCGTGTCATTATTACGTGTTTCGATAGATTGTCGATTGAAGCGTGTCTGCTAGTAGGTATAATATATGTAGTTTAAAAAGCATGAAATAAAAATAAAAATCGGGGTTTTTTAAATTCGTAATTTTATCTTGTTCCAATCGCTGTCGCCATTCAATCTTTAGTAGAATGCCACTTATCTAGTGCCTCAGGATCTCGGCAGTTTGAGCGAGAGACCCGGAGATACACTAATCTGAAAGTTAGTGTATCTCGCTTTGTGTAAAGTAAGACCTTTAAAACTCATCATCATCATCAACCTACAGCCAGCAGTCCACTGCTGAACGCCAATTGCACGCAATTTGCATTGATTTTCGGCAACTCTTATCCAGCCGCTACCAGCTACTACTACTACCCGGCGAATATCGTCGCACCACCTAGCCTGAGGGCGTCCTACCTACCCTTACAATGAATGTCTCTTCATCAGACACGGACCTATACATCGAGCACGTGGAGAAGCGGCACGCCGGCATCGTGCAGTGCTTCGCGTGCAACTCGCTCGGCTGCGCGTACGGCGCCGGCATGCTCACCGTCGTCCCTTTGCAGATAAACGACCAGGTAAGATGTCATGTTACCTTTAGGGCTCTTTAGGGATTTGAATACCATTGAAATCATTGAAATAAAGAACTTTTTTTGCATTTCCCGGTACTTATTTGATAACCAAGCCAGTCGGATCTCTTGATGCTTTATTGAGTTTTGCGAGTGTGTGTTCTTTACAGAGTTTACAGCAATCATCCGTTTTACGACAATCTTATTCAGATTTGTGAATTAACACCTATTGTTTCTTTCCACAGGATTATCCAGTAGAAGTTCCAAAGACGGGGCATTCCGTCCAACCCCCCAAAAGGCACAGCAGGAAGAACCCTAGAAAACATAAAGGTACGATTAAAATAAATCAGGTCAAGTTTAAAAAGATTCCAATTGAATCCAAACATTCTAATGGTGAAGTATTTTTTCCAGCTGTGATGATTCCTCCATCAAAACCTAACGTTACCCGGTTGAACGATGAAAGTGTAATGGTGTCATGGTCACACGATAACCAAGGATTGACCATACGGTTCTTCAAGGTAAGCAATCTTTTTATGATTAGCATTTAACACCAACTGCATCTAAGTAACTTTTCCTGAGTAACGTGTTTTTCGACAGCCCTTGCAAAACGTACCCAATACATGGTGCCTTGCCAATAAGTTAGATTTTTGGTTCTACGTAAACTTCTTAGAAACAAACTTAACTGTTCAGTTCTTGGCATAGTTTCCACGTCACCATTTCATGTTCTACTTATTTTGAGTCTTATTTATGTCCGCCACGAGAAAAGAACTGCCTTTCAACTTAAAGAGCACACTGCATAAACAAGATACACAGCACGATTCATAATTATTTTCTTGAAAACTCGTATTTTCTTGTACAAAATGCTCAAAGGGGACTGGAGTAATGGTTTAAGTCGTTGCTTTTGGTCCGTCGCCCGTGCCTTCTAGGAAATGCGGACAAAAGTTAGCATTTTATACGAGCTGCAAGTTTTTGTGGTCTGTCCGTATCCCGAGAGTACTCATTGGAATTAACGATGGCAAATTGGCATTCGTTTTAATTCTGTTCTTCGAGAAACTAAGGATTTAATAAAAGCACTTTGTGAAGATAGCCGAGCTTCATTTCAATCTGTGTTATTTTTTTACGAGTGTTCTTGAGAGGGGAGGAGCTTAATAGTGCTTCTTGAGGTTTATAATATCACGAGTTTGCTGGGAGCAAGAAAATACTTAAACTTGTTTTGTTTAGAGGGCTGCATGTCAGATACATGCACCCCTACCATTTAGGGAGTTGGAGAGTGCAAGCAGCATAATTTATTTATTTATTTATGTACTTACACACAAAAACACTTTACAGAGAAAATAAATAATACAGATTGAAGAGCACAAAGGTACTGCTTATTTCATTAGAAATTTCTTCGAGCAGACCTGCGACAGGAAAGTTGGATGATAAACGAAGACACAGTGTGTAGA
This sequence comes from Anorthoa munda, assembly GCA_945859665.1. Lineage (NCBI taxonomy): Eukaryota > Metazoa > Arthropoda > Insecta > Lepidoptera > Noctuidae > Anorthoa > Anorthoa munda. Next base: position 30,134,231 of record OX243910.1, on the reverse strand, counting down.
AAGAACAGTGTGTAAAATAGACAAAAATAACTTAACTAATCATATATAAATTACACATATACCTTAACTTAATAAATATAGAAATTATAAATACATACATATACTTAATATATAAAATTACAAGGTGGTGGAGAGGTAATGTTCTTTGACTTGTTTCTTGCATATAGATACATTTTGGGAGTCACGGATTTTAGGTGGGAGTGAGTTCCACAATCGTACTGCATGAACAGAGAAGGAGTAGGAATAGAAATGGGTTTTATGGGATGGGAAATTGAAATGTAGTTTAAGGCGGGATCTGCACAGAGCATCAGCAGAGCGAGAAAAAGAAAAACGATCGCGCAGGTAGCTAGGGTATGCAGGGTTAAAAAGGATGTTGTACAGGAGACATAATATTCGAGAGTTCCTGAGAAGGAAACTTTGGAGAGTTTTTAAAGAGTGAAAAGAAAAATGCATCTTACGACTAACTTTATTTACGTGCGCTCGCCAAGAAAGGTTGCTGTCGATTAAGACACCGAGATTCTTAGCCGTTTCAGTGTAACCAATTGGGTTGTTGAATTTAAAAAAAAATACGATTTTTAAAATTTATTTTTAAACTTTACATATCATAAAATATATTGTCGTTGCAAAAATCTCTTAAATATTTTTTTTCAATTTATTATAAGCAATTGAAAATCGATAAAATTTTAAAAAGAACCACCTGTCTACGAACGGGCCATGATTGGTCGCCATGTTGGTGACGTCATAACGTTCAAGGAATTTCACCATAGTACAGTGTCACGTAAATTGACTAAAAATATCCGAAAATTTGTGCAAAAATATTATTTATAACAGCAAATTTTATTTAAACATGTGTGATAAAGGATTCTTATAGGCAAATTTCGAAAAGATATCTATCTGATGGACGGTTTGGAAAAATTGAGCATAAGTAAAGTAGTCGTAATGAATATTACGTGATGGTGGACCGCGACCGGTGTTTGTCATTGTTGTTCATTATACACATTACATTTAGAAACATAATTGTCATAATGTAATTGTTGTTACATATGGGTAGGTGATATTCGTGTAAAATAAAAAGCTAACAAACACGATTGGCGCGCAACTTCGACTTTAGATATCAAAAAACTTCATAGGTACACCCGAAATCTGTGGAGCCTTTATTTTAATTAATTTTTTGCATAACATCCTTAAAATTTTCGGTATTTTTAATTATTTGCATATCCCTTTATAATATTAAACACAAATATCTATATACTATAATTACAAACACTATAAAACTTTGTAGAACAAAAACGTGAAAATATTAATTCGGTACATTTTCAAATATCTCTTAAATGCGTCGACCGATTTTCACAATTCAAACAGAAATATTAGTTTTACGCCTATATCCGTCATTTAAAATTAAAATAATGAATATATCTCCATAAACAAAAAATCATGTTTTCAAGTTTAAATACGTAATTATACAAAAATGTCAACTTTGCTCGAAAGTTCCCTTAAAAATTTACTTTTCTCAATCTTTAATGATCAAATTAAGAAATTAATCAGAATCTAATACTAAATTAGAACAAGATAACAACATAATTAACACATTCTAATTGGAATCTAGTTAGACATAGAACATTTCTCAAAACTTTAGTACAGTTTGCTAGGTTGGGTATTGCGCGAATCACATAATAATGGGGAATTATTTGTAATATTCGTACATAATGATGCGAAGCAAGCACGATAACTTTTAAGGTTCGATATTTATGATCAATGTATTCGATATTCATCAATATATTGACAATAATAACAAGATGGAATTGGTTATAAGTCAAAACACTGTATAAGCTATGTGCCACAATGAGCAGAAATGAACGTTGTGACGTCACACGGGCTCGGCTTTGTTCGGAAAACTGTCGGGGTGTTTTCGGTACTGGATTAAAAAACATATTTTCGATTGGATTTTACTTTGTAATTACAAAGAAAAAAAAAAAACTAAAAATAGTTTTGTATGAAAACTTATATATGATCTTTCCATTTATTACAAAAAAAAAGTTGGTTCAACAAACCAATTGTCGAGCCGTTAAGGGACAATGGCGTCAAAGTAGAAATGTCAAGCGCGGCGCGATAACATCGACTACCTATAATCATGGCCTGGGATTTGGAAGGATTAAGCTGTAAGCCATAAGAGTTAGCCCATTCACTAATTCTCTCCAGGTCACGATTCATGTCATTGACGTCTACGTCCGCAAGCAAGAAAAGTCGATAGAGCTGCAAATCGTCTGTATAAAGATGGAAGTTGGAAGTGATAACCTTGGTAACAGTGTTTATGAAGATAGAGAAAAGAAGAGGAGAGAGAACGCCACCCTGAGGTACACCAGCAGTGAGATCACACCAATCAGAGAATATCTCATCAAGGCGAACACACTGAGAGCGACCCCGAAGATATATTATAATATTTTTTAGGGTTCCGTATCCAAAGGGACCCAACGGAAAAAATGGGACCCTATTACTAAAACTCCGTGGTCCGTCTGTCTGTCTGTCCGTCCGTCTGTCCGTCTGTCACCAGGCTGTATCTCATGAACCGTGATAGCTAGGCAGTTGAAATTTTCACAGGTGATTTTTTTGCCGTTTTTTGTGATAATGGTACGGAACCCCCTTCGTGCACGAGTCCGACTCGCACTTGACCGGGTTTAATTTTTTTGGTTAGATGTTCTTTAACGTGGCTTGCAGTAGAATTTACCTGGAAGAAATGGGCATGTAACGAAAAAGCGTCTTGCGACATTCGATTTGGTCCGGCGTTGTTTCGATATTATCGTCAAGCATTGGCGGCCTACTGGTTTACATCGTGTCGACGGCAGCAAAGAACAAAAAGACTTTTTTAAGAAGAAAGAAATTCACTTTTGTCCGTGAGTGCGTTGTACAAGTCCTGGTGATTGTTTCAGCACGGGCGGTCGACTTTCTTAAACTAGTAAGAATGCACTAGTTGTACCTACAACCTCGAGTTTGTTATTCTACATTTCATAATAATACATTATAAGAAACAAGTAAGAAAACAAACAGATTTGCTTAGAAATGTATTTTTTGCGTATTAGATAAATACATCCGCCGTATTTTGAATAATATAGGTGTGTACATATTTATATAAGTTACCTGACCTTCACTGTTTTCTGCCATACTAATTGTTTTAAATGCCATATTAATTAACTTTAAGTACATCCATTGTCACAATTAAAAACATTTGCATAACATTCATTAAAAAAATAATAATAATAGAGAATAACAATAATAATAATCTAGACATGTCAATTACAAAAATTGATTACTTTATTCAATATAATAAAATCTAATACATGTCAATAAAATTCAATAAATGCTCTAAAAATTACATATAAAATTTCATATAATAATCTAAAAATGTCAGAACCACAACAAATCAACGTAATCCGATACATCAAAACACACATCCAATATATGATCATTAAAATAATCTAAACCATTTCAATAAATACTCTAAAAATGTCAAAAAGAAATAATTCAATAAAAGCGAAAATCATAAAAATAAAACAATAATAATCTTAAAATGTCATCACAAAATGTATTTAAATCCAATACATGTCGTAAAAATGCCACTTAATATATAATCTAATCTCAAAACCAAAACCACAGAAATTAATAATAACCAAACTAATTAAATAATCTAATATATGTCAAAAAAAAACAATTATAAATTTCAATAGAAAATCTAATAATTTCAAACAAATAAATTTAATAATTATAATACATATCATAAAAAATAAAATGTCAATAAATAATCTAAAAATTACCTAACCAAAATAATTCAAATAGTCTACAACATGTCATTAGAAAATTCACGCAATCTACTCGGTTACCTAAGTAATATTAATCATTTATCATAAGTTCATTAACGGAATAAAAAAATTTTTCCAATAGATATTCCCTAAGCCTCTTTTTAAAGAAGGTGGTTCTATATAATATACATCTTAGATCCTTAGGCAAGCAGTTAAATAGTTTCACCGCTTGATACTTAACACAATGTCTCACAATATTCAGTTTGGAACTAATTCTGAGCTTCAAGTATTTTCTAGTTTCTCAAGTTTTCTTCAAGTTTCCCTATGGTGTCTTTCTTCCTTCGTTTCATATTCACTTATGTGCTTTGCCAGGCTGGTCAAGACTGTTAATATGTAAAGGCTTGGTACCGTAAGGATGGAAAGCTTTTTGAAATATTCCCGACAGGACTCGACTTGGGGAATGCGAACTATTGTTCTGATCGCCCTCTTTTGCAGTACAAATGCCCTGTAATAGTTATAACTGTAGCTATTTCCCCATAGTTGAATACTATATCTTAATCTTGACTCCACCAATACATAGTAAACCGATTTTAAAATATTTATACTATGTTCATCTCGCAGGCTCCTAAGCGCATAACATGCTGATGATATTGATCCATCTATGGCTTTTAGTTTATTTTTCCATTTTATTAACGAATCAACATGAACTCCTACAAATTTTACTGAGTCATATATTTTGTCTCCTTTTAACATTACATCTAAACTATCATTATTGCGTGATGTAGACTTAAATAATATAATGTTTGTTTTTTTTTGTATTTATGGTTAATTTATTAGCCATAAACCATAATTGAAAATATTCAAGAGCCTTGTTTACAGTGTTGCTCAATGAGTCCGCAGTATCTTCGCTAACAATAGCATTACTATCATCAGCGAATGCTATTATTTTCAAATTTTAATTTATGTTTGTTGCTTCTTCTTAGTCGTAACGCTCTTAACAGAGCGGTCGTGGTCGTCATGAAGTATCGGTAGTATATGCGGCAGATGTAATGCGTCTCACAATGTCTCGCCACCTTTCCCGATTCGAAGTCATCCGGGTACATTCGTGCACGGGACCGCCCACAGCAGACTTGATCTGGTCGGTCCAACGCATGGGTGACCTACCACGTGGTCTAGTGCCTTCCACTTTTCCTTGGACGACTAACCGCTCTATGGACTGACTGTCTCGCCTTGAAACGTGCCCGAAGAAAGTGAGTATTCGGGACTGTACTATTGCGGACAGACGCTGCTTGATGTGGAGTTCTTGGAGTATCGAGACATTTGTTCGAAACTCGGTCCACAACACTCCGAGCATTCTTCTCCAGCACCACATCTGCAGAGCGTCTATCTTTTTTCTTTCCACCTCCCGCAACGTCCACGTCTCTGCAGCGTACAGAAATATGGGTAAAATTAAAGTGCGCACGAGCTTGGTCTTCGTGGCTTTGGTGATGTTTCTGTTCCTCCATATTTTTTTCATTTTGTCCATTGGGGTTCTTGTGATCGCCATACGCCTCTTTATCTCGTCAATGCAGCCACCGTTATTCGAGATTAAAGCGCCAAGATATACGTAGGATTGGACTACGTCGCAGTTCGCGATCTGAGTAACTTCTGGCGAATTATTGTTAGTACGGTCTACAATCATCACGTTGGTCTTGCTGCGATTTATCTTTAATCCGAATTCAAGGCTCACTTGTTCCATTTTGCGTAGGAGTTCTTCCATATGGCGAGCACTAGAAGCAAAAAGAGTGGTGTCATCTGCGTAGCGCAAATTCGCAATGTTGTAGCCACCAACCGCAACCCCATCTGTCCAATGTTCCAGAGTTATGCGCATTATAAGCTATGTGTAGATATTAAATAAGAGCGGCGATATAATGCATCCTTGGCGGACACCTGCACTGGGGTGGAAGTTACTGGACAGGATGTCATCTGTTCGTATCGAGGCTGTGCTTTCTTCGTACAACCTCCTTAAAAGATGAACTAGGTGTTTCAGCGTGCCCATGTCAAGTAATGTTTGTTGCTAGGTTAAGTAAATAGTTCGTAAATATCAGAAATAGGATTGGACCTAATATCGAACCCTGTGGGACACCTATAAAAACCCTTCGCAAGTTTGAATGGTACACTTTTTGAATATTATTCTGATTCATGTTTTTAACCTCTCCGTACTTTTTCCTATTATTTAAGTACGACCGAAAAAGCTCTAGAACCTGTCCTCTTACACCATAATGTTCCATTTTTAGCAAGCAATAAAGCCTTTGCTGCCGTCGATATGTGATAAATGTGATATTTGTCTTATGGTCAGGGGAGTGACCATAAGCTCTAAGAGTAAGGTAATAATGAGCGTATGTAAGGGACAGATGTATATGACTTGTAGCTTATGGTCACCCACCAGAATATAGTATACTCCCGTAATTTTTCTATTTTGGTACTGACAACTAAATTAAATTCGGAGTTGCAGAAAAAGCGTGACGAACTTCGTGATGGGGATCCTTCGACCGCATACGTTTTTTTCACTCTGTTAGATTTTGAAAAGAACTTTAAACTAAGTTAATTAATTGCATAGAACCTTGTCTTCTTAAAGGTACAATACAGAGAAGTGAGCAACAACAGCAACGTTCAGTGGAACACCGCAAACCAAGACATCCCAGCTTATATACATTCCTACCAGATCGACGGACTCACCCCAGGGAAATATTACAAGTAAGTACCATCGTCGACGGTGCAACCCTGCATACTAAACTATTCCTTAGGATGTAGCAAACGTGGTTTGGGAGGTACGAATATTCTAGGTTGGAATTTGAGTCTAAAGTTTAATTTGAGACCGTTTTCTGATTAAAATTTATTAAAATATAATTCAAATTACCAGCATTCTTTGACGTCCAGCTAGACAATATTCATATATTTTTTAAATCGCACTATCACACATCACACAAATATTATAAAGACGAAAGTTTGTGAGTGCGTGTGTGTATGTGTGTGTGTGTTTGTATGTTTGTAACTTCTTCACGCTCAAACAGCTGGACGGATCTCGATGAAATTTGGTATAGAGATAGATTATAGTTATTTTTATCCCGGTATAATGTTCCCTTGGGATGATAAAACACATTTCACGCGGGCGAAGCCACTGGGAGAAGTTAGTAATGTTATAATTGAGACTTTGATCGACAATGTCTTCTCGACCGGTTTACTATCACTATGCGGTTCAGCAAAAATAAAATAATGATCAGAAGAAATGTGGCCCTTTACCTTGATCTTCTAATATTTTAAATTTGGTTCCTAATATTCAAAATACAACGACCTCGTGACCAAATAACAACAGATACAAGGATCGATCTTGGAGGTTAAGCAAAGCTTGCCGAGGTCGGTCAGTTGGTACCGTCCATTCCATACCGATATTCACGTTATGTCGGTAATTTTTACAACTTTGACTGTGTCGTTTCTGGAATTCAGAACCCAATAAATCTGAAACCAGTCTTGCCAAGGGGTATCCACCGTAACCCAGTTACTGCGTTTTAGAGGTCAGATAGACAGTCGCTCCATGTTAAATACTATTACTAAGCTGCACCCGGTTATACTGGAAGCCGACCCCAACATAGATGGGAAAAGTCTAGGCAGATTCATCATCATCATCATCATATCAGCCGAAAGACGTCCACTGCTGGACATAGGCCTCTCCCAAGCATCGCCACATTAACCAATCTCGTGCGTCCCGCACTCAGCGGATCCCCGCAACCTTCACCAGGTCGTCGGTCTAAGCCAGATTGATTGGTACCTAATAGCCAAAAATTTTACTCAGATTCCGCATCGCTGCAGTATATTCGAATCAGGACAACAAGATGGGCAGGAGCAGCGCACGCTTCCACCTGCAGCGCGGCGGATTCAAGGCGCCGCGCGCGCCCGTTCTCAGCCGCGCACTGCCCATGTCGCCCACCACCATACAGCTGGAGTGGACGGTGAGTTACTATATCATAGCCGCAGTATACTGCACCAGCGCACGCTTCCACCTGCAGCGCGGCGGATTCAAGGAGCCGCGCGCGCCCGTGCTCAGCCGCGCACTGTCCATGTCGCCCACCACCATACAGCTGGAGTGGACGGTGAGTTACTATATCATAGCCGCAGTATATTGCACCAGCGCACGCTTCCACCTGCAGCGCGGCGGATTCAAGGCGCCGCGCGCGCCCTTGCTCAGCCGCGCACTGCCCATGTCGCCCACCACCATACAGCTGGAGTGGACGGTGATTTAATACTCAGAATCGCCATTAAAAGTCATTTTCTTTCAACTACGTAGTTAATGTTTATCATTAATCACAACAAAACCAATCACAAAGGAAGTATTTTCTGCTTAGAACCAAAACAGTGTAGAAATTTTATATGAAATCTCATTGTTGCACAGTTTTTCATTAACGTACTGTTTTTAATCCCCGACGGAAAAAGAGGGGTGTTATAAGTTTCACGTGTGTTGCTGTGTAACATCAATCATAGCGTCAAAACAAGTGAACCGATTTTGATCTAGTTTTTTGTGTTTGAAAGGTGGTTTTGTCGAGAGTGTTCTTAGCTATGTTTGAATAAAATCGGTTCAGCCGTTCAAAAGTTATGGGCGTTTTACTGTTTGAATCGGGATGTTTTCGCAAGATATCGTGTCATAATTACGTGTTCAATAGATTGCCGATCGAAGCGTATCAACTATGTACTAGATAAATTATGTAGCACGAAATAAAAATGTGCCGGGGGTTTTTTAAAATTTTGTATTTTTATTTAGATATAAATTTACCACAGAGGTTTAATGTCTCCCATTAAGTTTAATAAAACATATATGCATTAGATCAAAACGATACTGGCTGAAAATAAAAATTGAAATAAAAATTGGCTGAATAAAATCGATTTGATGAAATAATAAACAAATGGCGTGTATTTTGTACCATTGTAAAACTTTGATACTTCATAATTTAGCAAGAAATGTTAAAAAAATATGGAAATAGACAGCGATAGCGATATGAATTCAACTCCGGCAAGAAAATGCAAATTAAATTGTTAATAACCTTTTGCCCCAAAAGTAGCGGAATAAATATTTTTCATTAAATTGAGTTTTTATTTTGAGTAGTATATTTTAATACGGATAGATTACTAGTTGAAAGAAAAGTAGATTACGCACCTTGCTAAAGTGAGTAATTAATGCACTCGTGTTAATTTAGTGCCCTCGCCCTCGTAAAAATGGAATGATCTTTTACTCCGAAACATGGCAACCAAGGAGGTAACTTATCATAGGTTTTATTTAAATTTTGAACTGGCTTGCAAATAGAAACCATTTTATGAAAAAAAAAAAAACAAATGAACACTTTAACGCGGGAAAAAATACGTCTTGTCCGTCGTCTTGTTGTTAATCATTGATTTTGAAAAGTAATTGTGTTTGACAAAATGAGTTCTAGGTACTGATTAGTTTTAATTTCCGCGCATTATTTGAGAAAAGTACTATACAAGCCTTGGGCCACGACTACGCATTGATGGACTTATGTATGTCTGCCTCGGCTTCGCCTCGGCCCACATTTACACGTTCGTCCGTCAATGCCTCTTTTGCTGGCCGCTGCAGTAATATACTATTATTCTGACCAATTGGGAATCAGAATTTTATGAACGTTAAATGTTCCCAAAGGCAGCACCCAGAAACAGAACATTCGCGCGTATCCACTTTCCAGTGTTTTAGTTGAGAAGAGAGAAAAATGGAAATTTCCCGATGGGTTATGATAAGTCAGTCCTACTAACAGCTTAGGACGTATTTACAAAGCTTTTAAGCAGAAAGACGTGCTATGCAGTAGACTTTCACCAGAGGTCCTGGACAAGCGACGTTCTATCAACGAAAGCGTGGCGATAGCTATTGGAAAAATAACAAAAATGTAGGGAAAATAATGGGCATGTCGAACACTATCAAAATGTCACGTGATCGCCATCGCTAAAATCGAATGGCAGTTGCTCCTGTATTGTGAGCCTAGCCTACCTATCGCATTCGATGTCAGCGAAGGCGAAAATCGAAATGTAAGTGATTGATCACGTGATTTTTCGATATCGCTTGTCAATCCCATACAATTTAGCCTTTTTAACACGCTTTTATTAGCTTGGTATGTATGTATCAAGGGTAGCTGGAAATCGCGCCGCCAACAGCTGTTTTATATTGCTCCAACCAAATTAATCTGTAAATGTGTTCTAAACCTAACTATCAAAGCTGAAAACGCCGAAATAGTAATTGTTAGCAGTGCTTCAAACAGTGGAAGCGAAAAGCTGAAGTTCTATCTATGAAAACATTGCCAAATACTAAGTTCAATGAAGACGTAAACAAAGTAAACTAAAGGATTTTAAAACTTGAAAATCGGATTTTACCAATAGTGCTACACAACAATCCACAAGGAGAATACAGATAGTGAGTAAAAATTCCATGTTTTGGTAATTAAATATCATAAAGTTTACTCTAAATATGCAATAACGGAATTTCACGTCAATATTTGCTACAGCGCCATCTGTTGTTGAATAGAAGAACTAAAATTCAACCGAATCAACGTTTTTTAATATTGTGAGGGCAACTAGCGGCATCTATTGTCGAGTAGAAGCATGGAGAACATTGCACCAATGCTTTTGGCGATTCAGAAGGAACTGGCAGACCAAAAACAAGAATTGAAAGCCATGGAAACCAATTTAACAAATAACATAAATAGTAATATCAACGAAAAATTTTGCGAAATGGATAAAAAATATAAGACATTGGATGATAAAGTACAATCGCAAGAAAAACGTATTGAATACTTGGAAAGACAAAGCAAAAGGAATAACATCGTATTGTTTGGGGTCGAAGAAACGGAAAACAACTATGAGCAACTAGAAGATATTGTTCTAAAGGTTTTTAACACAGACATGAATGTGCCTTTTGAGAAATATGAAATCGAATATACAAATCGCTTCGGGAAAAAAGGGACAAACCCTAGACCTATTTCCGTAACAGTATCGACTCACGGCAAAAAGATAAAGCTGCTGCAGAATAAAAAACGTCTTGAGAATTGCAAATATTATATAAATGATAAATTTCCGCCGAAGGTTCTTGCAAAAAGAAGAGAATTACAAAATGAAGTTAACCTTCTCAAGGCAAAGGGGACAAAAGCCGTAATAAAGTACGATAAGCTAGTCATACTAAATGAAAAGAGCAGTAACCACCTGAATATCGCTCACCGTACCCAGAAGAGGAACTTATCTCTGTCACCGGAAGAGAACAGGAGCGTCATCAAAGACTGCACTGTAAAGCAAACTAAAAAGAAAAACAAGAACGACATTTCCTCTTTCTTCACGCCAAGAAGAGACGTCGGAGGGGACAACTTCTCTTCAACATCAACAACCGGCACAATAAGCCAAGTAAACCAAAAAACATGCGATTAGCAACTAACACGAGCCCCTCCTCCATCATCCCCAGTACGGCGAGCTAAAAATTGACGACAAATCATTGTACATATGCACGTTCAACGTTAGGTCATTATCCACCACAGAAAAATTACTAGAGCTAAAAGAAGCTATAAAAAATATTAAGTACGATGTCATCGGACTTTCGGAGGTACGCAGGCTGGGCACAAATATTATCGAAGACGACGACCACATACTCTGCTACTCAGGAGAATCCATTGGCCAACACGGAGTGGGTTTTCTAGTAAACAAAGAACTCAAGATGAATATTGAATCTTTTCAAGGCATTTCCGGTCGAGTATGTACCCTACAACTCAAATTCAGTTTCGGTATTATGACGCTCATACAAGTATACGCCCCGACAGAAAGAGCAGATGACAGCGAGGTCGAATCTTTTTACACAGATGTACAAAAAGCTCACGACTTGGCTACGAGTTCCATAATTATCTGCATGGGTGATTTCAACGCCAAGATAGGCCAACCCAAGAAAGAAGAATCCACGGTCACGGGTCCATTCGGATACGGCAAACGAAATTCCAGAGGTGCTAGACTGCTGCAGTACGCCCACGAAACAAAACTAATGATAATAAATACGAGATTTAGGAAAAATTAAAAAAGTAAGTGGACTTGGATTTCGCCAGACAAGAAATATAAAAATGAAATTGATTTCATGCTTACAAACAATCCACGAATGTTTACAAACTTCGAAGTTTTGAATCTCTCATTCCCTTCAGACCACAGACTTATAAGGGGTTCCTTAAATTTAATTAAGGAAAAGAAAAGCAGAAAGTCTTTCAGCTCGCCACAAAATCAGCTAAAAACCAAGGACGACAGAAATCGATTCATAGCAAATCTGGAACAAAATCTACTCCAACTTGACATCAAGGGAAATGACAACGTTTTGTCTTACTACACAAAATTAGAGGTTACTATCAAGAAATGCTTATCAAAACCACCAGATCAAGGATCACGACACAAAAGATCGATTATTTCTAACAAAGCTAAGGAACTCATGGCCCGACGGAGTCTACTTCAACACAGCAGTAATTTGTCACCGACAGAAAAAGAAGAGCTCAAAGCACTGTACAAGGCAACAAATAAAGAAATAAAGCGTAATTACAAGGAACATAGGCATAACATAATGCTATCTCATTTAAAAACTTCAGGCAGTCTGAAAAAAGCCATGAAAGAGCTTAATAACGTCAAACAATGGATCCCCTCACTCAATTCTAAGTCTACGAAAACTCAAACTCGCCTGGAAGTAATAAACACAGCCACAAAATTCTATGAAGAATTATATACTGCCCCCGATGATACTGGTTCTACAAATGACTTGTCTATATCCTGCCCTAACTTGAATATCAGCGAGCACTCATCATTCCACGAAAGCGACATTTTACGAAAAATCGATAAACTGAAATCTGACAAAAGTTCAGGAACGGATGGCATATCAAACGAAGCAATTAAATCAGCGCGAACTATATTATTGGTACCAATAACCCACTTATTCAATTTGGTCCTGGACGAAGAAGTCGTCCCTCCGGCTTGGACGGAATCTGAAATAATTCTTCTTTATAAGAAAGGCGACCCAACAGACGTTGGTAATTATCGTCCAATAAGCTTGATGCCATGCTTGTACAAACTCTTCGCCTCATGCCTAGTAGAGAAAATAAGTGACGATATAGAGAACCACCAACCAATCGAACAGGCCGGATTTAGAAAAGGTTTTAGTACTATTGACCATATTCAAGTCCTAGAGCAAATCATTGAAAAGTACACCGAGTTCCGCAGACCGCTCTACCTAGCATTCGTTGATTATAAAAAAGCTTTCGATTCCATCTCTCATAAAAGCATATGGTCAGCTCTATATAACCAGAATATCAATGGAAAATATATAAACATATTAAAAAATGTGTATGCAAAAAGTACAAGCACAATAAAACTAGAACGTTCCGGAAAGAGAATCAGAATTGGTAGAGGTGTCAGGCAGGGTGACCCGCTCTCTCCAAAATTATTCATAGCGGTACTGCAAAGCATAATGACTGATCTACCATGGACGAATAGAGGTCTAATAATAAATGATAAGCGCCTGACCCACCTACGATTCGCCGACGACATTGTTATTTTTTCTGAAGAAGCTGCAGAACTCCAAGCAATGCTGGTAGAGCTTCTTTCATATTAAAATACCAATTACACTAAATAACTCACCAGTGGACTACGTAAACGACTATATTTACTTGGGCAAACTAGTATCCTTCAGCAAAAATAACAACATCGAAGAAATAGACAGGCGAATCGCAACAACTTGGAAAAAGTACTGGTCATATAAGGATATCATGAAGTCAAACATCCACATCCAATGGAAAAAGATAATTATGGATACCTGCCTACTGCCCTGCCTCACATACGGTTGCCAAACGTGGATCTTTGACTCAGTGGCAAAGAGACATCTTAATTCATGTCAGAGAGCCTTAGAAAGAAGTGCGCTTAAAATAAGACTCTTAGATAGAATCAAAAATTCTACTATAAGGAAAAAGACGAAAGTAATCGACGCCGTCTCCTTCGCTCAAAGCCTAAAGTGGAAATGGGCTGGACATGTCGCCAGATTCACTGATGGCAGGTGGACTCAAGCAGTCACAGCATGGAGAGGGCCCACCGGTTATAGGCGCAGAGGCAGACCAAAAGCACGCTGGAAAGACGAGCTAGAGATTGTCGCTGGCAAAAACTGGCATTTTACAGCAGCAAATAGAGACGAATGGAAGGCTCTGGAGGAGGCCTTTACCCACAGAGGGGTTCATGCAACTTAACTTAATCTAATTAAATCTTTAGTTATTTAAGATTATAAACTATTTAAAATTATTTATCTCACATTATTTATTGCTACGTTTAATTATTTGTATTACTATGAAATCAATTAATCAATTATTTATTTGGAATTTTAATGACTTGGATTTATCTGTTAATTATATTTTAGAAGTTAATCAAATTAGTATATTTTACAGATATTGTCAACCATTAACATGTTTTTACATTATGAAAATTAAGTATTAAGAAATATAGGAAACTTTTAAAAACTCAAAGTGTTTACAAATATAATGTTAAACTTAGAAGAGATTTCAGAAACTTAGAAAACCAATTAAATTTATGTAATAGTAAATTAGAAACTAGTACACAAATGTATGATGTTGACATTAAAAACCTTCAAAGGGAATTATTGAGTAGGGAAAATACACTAAGGGAAATATTTTGTAAATATGAATGTAGTCAACAGATGTTGAGTGAGCGCATGCAGGAGGCCTGTGAGTTGGTGGACCTGGTTAAGTATAATGCAGAGAGGTATGAGTCACTGACTAACAACCTCACCTGTAGTTGTGCTGCCGCTCCGCCACCTCTCATGTCACAGCATGTTGCTCCTACAACTTTACCCATTGATCTCACTACAAAAACTTTGAACCCTACCAAAAGTAATATCTTAGTATATTCTGATAAATTAGGAACAGGTTTTGGATCTTTGTTAAATAACCGTTCTAAACATACAATAGTGAACCATTGTTTTCATGAAATGCATTTTAATGAGCTTGTTCATAAAATTCAACAGACACAATTGAATGAGCAATCTACTGTAGTTCTTCTTTTTGGAAATAGCCTTAATGTAACAAAAAGGGACATAGTTAATGGTATCGACACCCTACTTAAGTTAAAATTAAGCAAATTAATATTATGTGCATTGCCCTATTCTGACAAGTTACTTGATCAGGAAAATGAATACATTTCTAGTTTAAATAACTTGATGCATATTTTATCTTGTCGTCATAGTGACCGTTTATTGTTTTTTGACACCAACAATTTTGTTAGTGATTTTGTTTTGATTGGGAACCATATGTTTCTTCCCAAAAATAGTCGACATTTATTAGCTACATTGTTAGCTTTTAATATACACGCAGTTATTGATGATTTAACTGAGACTAGGTTTAGTGATTTAACAGTATTATCTAGTTTTTCTGATAATACTACTGTAGATTCTTTAAACTATTAGAGCCGACAAAAGAGAAGACGAATAGTATTATTTTACTATATCATCAAAATATAAATCGCTTCTCCGGCAAAATTTTAGACGTGGAATTGTTAGTAGATAAATACCACATGGATATCTTATGTTTTTGTGAAACCTGGTTAAAATCAGATATGATGTTGTTTAATGTAAATAATTTTTCAGTTGCCAGCGCGTACAACAGATCCACAGTGGGTGGTGGTACCCTGATACTTTGTAATAGTCATCTTAAATATAAGGAAAGAAAGGATATCACTGCTTACTCTGTTGATCGCTTATGTGAGGTAGCATGTGCAGAGGTCGAGGGGCATACTATCTTGTGTGTTTACAGACCACCAGCATCAAACTTGTCATTGTTTTTAATTACAATGGAAGAATTATTAAGTAAACTTTTCAGAGATAGTAAATTAGTTTTTGTTTGTGGTGACTTAAATATAGATATGTTAGTCAATTCACCTGAAAAATGTAAGCTCATTTCATTGTTTAAATCATTTAACTTAAAATATTTATTTAATGAACCGACAAGAATAACTGCAACTTCAGCTACGTGCATAGATAATGTATTCACTAATTGTAAAGTTAAAGATTCGTTTTTAATTAGTGGCGTTAGGTCAGACCATACTGGTCAACTAGTATCTTTTGAGTCAGATAAAAAAATTAACCTAGCTAAATCAATTCGGTTAAGACGTCTCACTAAAAATAAATTAAATTCTTTTAATAATAATGTTTTTAGCAACCTTTGTAATGCCAGTTTTAATTCAAAAGACCCCAATATAAATTACGGCACGTTGTTTTCTACAGTTTGCCAAGAATTCAATAAAACGTGTCCTTTAAAAACAGTTAAAGTCAACAATTCCAAATCGAAATTTAGTGAATGGGCCACTGTGGGCATAAGAAAAAGCCGAGATATCTTATATAATTTATATTACGAAAAATCTTTGACATCCGATCAAGTTTTTCATACTTATGTTAGAAACTATTCCAAAATATTCAAAAGAGTCTGCGCTCAAGCAAAATCTCAAATAATAATTAACAAAATTGGTGTTTCTAATAATAAAATAAAAACTGTGTGGCAAATAATTAATAGAGAAACTGGAAAGACACAACAAAGCGATCAGAATGAGTTGTCTTTGAAAATATCTAATCAAACCATTTCTGGTAAGCAAGAAGTCGCTGAGACATTAGAAAATTTCTTTACCAACATTCCGTTAGAGGTTACGAAGTCTCTTCCCTCCTCATCTAAATTAGCTGAAGCTCTTCTTAAAGAAAACTTTACTAAAGACATACCAACCTTTAAATTTAAATCAATATGTATTGATACAATTAAAAACGCGTTCAAAAGTCTCAACGTAAAAAATACTGAAGACTTGTGGGGGATATCCGTTAGGGTTCTTGGAGATATTATTGACTCAATTGCTCCTGTCCTAACAGGCATATTCAATCAATGTTTGGACAGCGGCACTTTTCCTGACTTAATGAAACACAGTAAAGTAGTACCAATTTTCAAATCAGGCTGTAAGAGTGATCCCTCAAATTATAGGCCTATATCCGTGCTTCCAGCATTGAGTAAAATCTATGAAAAAATCATGCTGGAACAGATGTTGTCTCACTTCAATTCAAATAAGATCCTGCATAGTCAACAGTTTGGTTTCACGAAAGGTAGGTCGACAACGGACGCGGGAGTAAAACTCATCAGCCACATCTTGGAATCTTGGGAGAAGTCCCAGGATGCCATTGGCATTTTCTGTGATCTCTCGAAAGCGTTCGACTGCGTCGACCACAACACACTGATCTGTAAATTACACCACTACGGAATTCGAGGAAAATCTGCTGATCTTGTGCTTTCCTATTTATCAAACAGACAGCAAAAAGTAAATGTTAATGGGGCGACGTCCTCCGGGTCTCTAGTCAAGATGGGCGTGCCCCAAGGTTCAATTCTCGGCCCTTTCCTTTTTCTTGTTTACATTAATGATCTCCCTTTTATGATGGCCAAATTATCGGATATAATTCTATTTGCTGATGATACTTCGCTAATTTTTAAAATAGATAGGAAAGATACGGATGTCTTACATGTCAACGAAAGTCTGATTGTTCTCTCGAAATGGTTCGCAGCTAACAATCTTTTACTAAATGCGAAAAAAACAAAATGTCTGAAGTTTTCCTTACCAAATGTACCACAACGTGACCTAAATTTAAATCTTGACGGCAAAAATCTTGAAGTTATAAAGGAAACTGTATTCTTAGGGATTACTATCGATTCAAAATTGCAGTGGGGCGCGCACATTAGAACTCTTTCGGGTCGGTTAAGTTCGGCTGCATATGCAGTAAGGAAAATAAGGCAGTTAACCGATGTAGCCACAGCAAGGTTAGTATACTATGCTTATTTCCACAGTATTATGTCTTATGGCATTCTGCTGTGGGGATCAGCTGCAGACGTTGACTCAATTTTCATCTTACAAAAGAGGGCAGTCCGCGCAATCTATAAAATGAGTCCACGAGAGTCCCTCAGAGAAAAATTTAAAGAGATCGATATACTGACTCTACCTTCTCTTTATATATTGGAATGTATTTTGTATGTCCGCAAAAATCGAGGGCTTTTCAAAACTAGAAGCGATTTCCATAATTTAAATACACGCAGTAAGCATGAAATTGTAATACCCAAATTCAGATTAACGAAAACTAGCAAGTCTTTTCTTATAAACAGTATACGCTTTTATAATAAGTTGCCAAAGCCAGTTATAGAATTGACCGATGGAAAGTTCAAAAACTACATCAAACGTGTCCTTATTAAAAAAGCATATTACAAAATCAAGGACTACGTTGAAGATAAAAATTTTAGCTCCTTCTGCGCATGCGGCTTCCCTGGTAACTCATAAACGGCACAAATATGTGGATGTCTCTAACTATTCTCAATCTCATTTTTTACTTTTTTTCTTTCTTTTAATTAGACTTTTTACAATGATTTCAATGATCTTTATAGCCCTTTGCTATGAATAGTTACAGCACTGATAACAACATTTGTGCCACATGTTAAATTTAGTCTTGTTATATATTTTTATTTATTTTTTCCTTTGTATAGATTCTTTTACTGATTGTTTTGTGAATGTGTGAACATTGTAGGCCTTCTAGATTTCTAGACGCTTGTTAACATTTGTTAACTCTCTCGTTTATACAATTTTTTTTTAGTTTCTTACGACTTATTGTCGGGCCTACGTTGTCCCCCCATATCTAAGCACTAATACTGTAACGTGGAAATATTGTAAAAACAAACCATTTTTTTTAAAAGAGTAACCGTGGAGTTTCTTGCCGGTTCTTCTCCACAGGAAACGACTAACCCGAACCGTGCACCTTTTGTCGACGTTTTATAAGTGCCCATGTAGGCCTATGTGAAATAAAAAACATTTGATTTTGATTTTTTGATTTTATAATACAAATTAAGTAATCACAATTATGTATTAACTGGCCTTATATTAATTAATTGTACTACGTATCATAATAAGAGTTATTTTATTATTTAATAACTCATCTTATAGACGTAGCAGTCTTTATTCTATTGGATGTTATTTACATTCTTTTATTTACAATCAAAAATTCAATTATGTATTGTTTGCATGAAAGAAAGAGGCTTTTTTATTTTTTATTTATTTATTATGTATGTATCAATGTAACGGAATCTTTAAACGTCATTTTCACCCCCTTCAAAACGTCGCATTGATTTGAAACTTTGCACACGTATCAAGGACCGATGACAATGCAATAATTTAAATAGTTTGTCCCATTTTCCTTACCAGGATCTTCAGGATTAGTGACATTTTAGTTCAATTTACCAGTAAAGCGTGTTTTTTAGTTTTTAGAACTACAATTAATTGATAATCGCTATCGCCACGTTTTCGATCATAGAATGGTAGTTGACTAGGGCCTCGTCATCAGACCTATTCGAAGGTGGACTACCGACGCTATGCCTTCCGGTACGTGGTCCACCATTTAGGCTATGCAATATCCGTTCTTGTTATTATAATTTTGTACGTTTATTTACCCTTTTTGACATTTTTGATGAATCTTCTTCTTTTCTCCAGTGGACAAGCGGTGGTGAGGTTGAAGCAGAAGGTTTCTACGTGTACTACCGCGCCGTGTCGTCAGCCGGCGCTTATGAGAAGGTGACGACGTCGGGCAAGCCTCGGGCACTACTGCTGACACACCTCTCACCGGACACCAGCTATGATATCAAGCTGCAAGCTTACACTGCACAGGCTGCTTCTGAGTTTAGTGCTATTAAGGTAAATGTGGTAACAATGTCTAAATTTTAGGTGAAGAAGAACGATTCCGACGGCCAACAGTTCTGTGACGAAGAGTGATCTTTTCGCTGTTTTGCTAAAACCTGTGAGACTTGGGATTAACTTTAGTCAGAAGAAAGCAGCTGAAGTTGTCTGGAGGTGTGAGGGCAACTAGGTGGTGTCTCACTCAGGGTGAATAAATGGAAATACAGTAAATTGACTAATCTAACGAAAGATGTCCACTGCTGAACAAAGTACAGCTGGTGAAAGCTTTTCCAAAGCTCATTTACGGATAGCCAAACTATATTTGGTGATCAGTAAACTGAAGAAAATATCAATGTTGGCATGAGATTCATTCCAACGTTTTGCAGAAACCGATAGGACAAGAATTTGCTTCATCATCATCATCATCAGCCTTGTACTGTTCCCACAGCTGGGACACAGGCCTCTTCGCTGTGAGAGGGAATGTCCAGTTAACTGCCACAATGGCCCAGTGCGGGTTGGTGGATGTCACATTTCTTTGAATTTTTGGTTCTAGGACATGCCGGTTTCCTAAGAATTTCCTTACGATCTTTTTTTTATGATTTCTCTCTTCTTCCACAGACGGCAAAAACCCTTCGGGCTGCAGCAGGCCCCAGCAACACAAGCGTAGCCCCCCTACCATCCACCCCCAACACTCGGTCCACCCCGGGGGCACTGGTCACAGCTGGGGGCGCGCTGGGAGCTACGGTGCTGGTAGTAGTGCTGGCTACTGCCTTACTTCTGTGCAGGAGGGCGAGGAGACCTACTACTGATAGTGAGTATGAGTTTGTTACACTCAGGTTATAGTGCTGGCTACTGCCTTACTGCTGTGCAGGAGGGCGAGGAGACCTACTACTGATAGTGAGTATGAGTTTGTTACACTCAGGTTATAGTGCTGGCTACTGCCTTACTGCTGTGCAGGAGGGCGAGGAGACCTACTACTGATAGTGAGTATGAGTTTGTTACACTCAGGTTATAGTGCTGGCTACTGCCTTACTGCTGTGCAGGAGGGCGAGGAGACCTACTACTGATAGTGAGTATGAGTTTGTTACACTCAGGTTATAGTGCTGGCTACTGCCTTACTGCTGTGCAGCAGGGCGAGGAGACCTACTACTGATAGTGAGTATGAGTTTGTTACACTCAGGTTATAGTGCTGGCTACTGCCTTACTGCTGTGCAGGAGGGCGAGGAGACCTACTACTGATAGCGAGTATGAGTTTGTTACACTCAGGTTATAGTGCTGGCTACTGCCTTACTGCTGTGCAGGAGGGCGAGGAGACCTACTACTGATAGTGAGTATGAGTTTGTTACACTCAGGTTATAGTGCTGGCTACTGCCTTACTGCTGTGCAGCAGGGCGAGGAGACCTACTACTGATAGTGAGTATGAGTTTGTTACACTCAGGTTATAGTGCTGGCTACTGCCTTACTGCTGTGCAGGAGGGCGAGGAGACCTACTACTGATAGTGAGTATGAGTTTGTTACACTCAGGTTATAGTGCTGGCTACTGCCTTACTGCTGTGCAGGAGGGCGAGGAGACCTACTACTGATAGTGAGTATGAGTTTGTTACACTCAGGTTATAGTGCTGGCTACTGCCTTACTGCTGTGCAGCAGGGCGAGGAGACCTACTACTGATAGTGAGTATGAGTTTGTTACACTCAGGTTATAGTGCTGGCTACTGCCTTACTGCTGTGCAGGAGGGCGAGGAGACCTACTACTGATAGCGAGTATGAGTTTGTTACACTCAGGTTATAGTGCTGGCTACTGCCTTACTGCTGTGCAGGAGGGCGAGGAGACCTACTACTGATAGTGAGTATGAGTTTGTTACACTCAGGTTATAGTGCTGGCTACTGCCTTACTGCTGTGCAGCAGGGCGAGGAGACCTACTACTGATAGTGAGTATGAGTTTGTTACACTCAGGTTATAGTGCTGGCTACTGCCTTACTGCTGTGCAGGAGGGCGAGGAGACCTACTACTGATAGCGAGTATGAGTTTGTTACACTCAGGTTATAGTGCTGGCTACTGCCTTACTGCTGTGCAGCAGGGCGAGGAGACCTACTACTGATAGTGAGTATGAGTTTGTTACACTCAGGTTATAGTGCTGGCTACTGCCTTACTGCTGTGCAGGAGGGCGAGGAGACCTACTACTGATAGTGAGTATGAGTTTGTTACACTCAGGTTATAGTGCTGGTTACTGCCTTACTGCTGTGCTTTGATTTTGATATTACCACTTTATCGTTTTCGAGATATTTAGCCGCAAAAACAATAACAAAACAAATTAAATAGTACTTTCACTATTGTATTTAGGCAGTTCTAAACGAAACCGACCATGTGGCACTAGCAGCGTAAAGAATGGTTCAGTCCCCGTAAGATGGCGTGTGAAATCTATAATTGTTCGATGGTAAAAAAGGGACAGATGTAAACAAGTCATATAAATTTGTCCCTTACGCAAACTGGAAATAACCTTTCTCTAAGAGGTTATGGTCACCTCCCTGATAGCGAAAAGCTAACCTCAGTCAAACAGTCTTATATCGGGATACTGCCGTCAAGACGATCTACACATGAACCAATTTGTTTTGCTTACGCCGTACGCACGTCAGGGAAGTTGTCATAGTCCTGTGAGCGTACCAAGATTTCTTGTGCACCATTACCTCTTGAGACTACTCTATCTGCGTGAAACTACAAATGCATCAAAATTTAATGAAACGTCAAAACATTTGAAGAGCATCCGACCATGAAATGTCGAGAGCGCTTTACTTAACAATAGAATCACATCATAACAACGTTGATGTCCTAATACCGTCTTCAAAGCGAGTCTGTCAAAATACATTGAATGATTTATTACAGAGGAAAAGGGATCCGCGCCAGACAGCGGCGGCGGGGCCAACGGGTACATCCCTGCCAACGCTAAAGTGCCAATCACTATTACGGCCAACCCCATGCATTCTGAGGTAAGACTGCCAATTGAGAGGCATTACTTTGAAGGAATATGTGTCTATATATCAGTTTGCGAGAATAATAACTTACCTGACTGCCAATTGAAGGGAACTTTAAAGGAAGATCATCCTTCCAGAATACTAACTTATCTGACGGTAAAAGGGATTATTTCTTTTTACTAGTATTTATCTAAGTAAAAAATCTAATAAAGAATTTATCCGTAGGTCTATGTAATCGCGGGGAATGATGGCGAATATGCTTAATATTGAGTAATTTCACAGATGTTAATTTAATCTTTATCAATAAGTAGAAATTGTGTTTTAATGTTGGTAACATTTTTTTATATACTCTTTTCTTACTTTAGGGAGGCGACGCAGGGGTAGAAATGTCATTTTTACACAATAACAACACCGGCAACAACGACGATACGCTACCACATTCAAGGAAGAACGGCCCAGCACCGCGACAGTACGTGTGAATAAATAAATGAATAAAAACCTGTGAATATAGACTTAATTAAACACATAAGGTTCTTAATCTAAACAAGTGTTGCCCCGGTATAACTGCTACAATTTTGGTAGAAAATGAAATTTTTGAGGAAAAAGTGTGATATCATTTTATCGCCATATCGATGTGTACGAACTTATGACAGTACAAAATTTTATTTATAATATTTACTCGTACTTAGTGTAGGCTTTTATTTAGAATCGAATGGAGGGCGCTGAAGATTCTGATGTGACTGTGCGTTGAAGTATTTTGTTCGAATAGCTAAAATTGCTACGGTTTGATTTATTTATAAGACAAGATTTACGATTACTTTATTTATTAACGTGTTGAGTTGAGAACAACTGCGTAGATCTGAAGCTTGCAGTAAGTTTGTATTATTTTAGTAGGCAACATTGAGCGTGATGCGCTTTAGCCTGTTGTATAGTTAGGAATTTCTCTAGTGTTGCCAGAAAACGCAAAAATAAAAAAAAATAGAAAAGGCAATGTACTTAAGATTTGTTATGAATTTTGTTAGAAACAAAATTATATATTGACTACTTTCAGTGATTTTCTGTTTCATTATATATTAATTCTTGTACATTTTTGTTTATTATTATATTTTATTTCTAAGGTTGTGACGGACGGACAGGCATTTCTATAATATTGACTATGACTATATTTGTTTTATTTAATTTTATACTTAACATCACAGTAATAAAAGGTGAAAGTTTTTGAAGATGGATATAGAATTCAGACTTTTTTGTTCGAAGTGAATTTTTTTAAGTACCTATCTTCCTAAACTATTAAGGCACTGAATTTCTTCTCAACTCAAACCAACTCTTATGAATTTCTTTTCAATCAAGAGTTCAGTAACTATCTTCAAAAGCATTCAAACACACACTTGTAGTTATAACTACGCACTATTATGATAAAGACTAGTATTATAACTTTATAACGAATATACTTTAAGGACGTGTACTGCCTTTGGAAATATTACAACGAAGTCTTTTTGATGTGAAACTAAAAAAGAAAACATAATTATGCCAATGATATTAATATTGTACTTGCATTTATATCTGACTATTGAACTAACCGAGTACTAGGGTCATACTATGACGTGTTAAAGTAATCATTGTTCTAGAGTGAGAGAGAGACACATACAGGAATAATAGCATTATCTCTTTTCCACACCGGAATCACGATGACATTATCACGTCTGAGTACAACGGCCCCAGAGAAGTACCTACTGTACAAATTGTACTCGCTAAAGATAAAAAAAAAAAATATCTACCGCATTTTTTGTTTCACATTAAAATGAAAATGACAATGCATTCGCTCATTATTTCTCGCAAATAAGACTGAAAACGTTTAGAGTTGACTCAACTTTTTGGGTGAACCGCGATATTTCGTAGAATGTAAAGTTAAAATTAAAAAATATACGTAAAATTAAGACTCAAATTGAAATCGTTTCAAAATGACTCGAGGCGTAGCAGAAATAAAAAATAATGAGTACAGTCACCGCTGTATATAAAAACAAGGTAAATTAAGTTTTGGTAATTTAAATGGGCGACTAATTTTCATTTCTGTTAAGCTGTGTTCACTGAGTCTTGTTGATAAGATGTCAAATGTGGACGCGACTGTATTTTTACCCGACTGCGCGACGTAAAGGAGGGTAATGTTTTTAAAACGTTTGTTTTGAACTAATGGGGGAAGAGAATTTCGCATTTATATTAGTAATTTTTTTAAGAAACCTAAGTAAAGGTGTTAATTCCCACTAGAAACATAGAAAATAATTGGAAAATAATATCGTCTAAATTCACATTGTTATTACAATCAATACGTTCCGTAAACTTATTTGCCGAGGCTTCCATTAAAAATCTCAAACTTTCAAAGTGTCAAAAATTCTCCGGAAGTTCAGAACTCTATAATTAATGAGTCGTTTCGACCTTCACAAACGTTATTATGTGCTGGCAGACGATTGGCGAGATTCTATGCCTATTTATGCAATATTTTTCATCGTTTATAAAATAAAACCTTAAATAATTTTTCAAGTGGTCTCAAGCAACGATGATGCCTCTTAACCCGCTCGTGAAACTGCGTAGAAAGTATAATATTTAAATTAAAAAACTTAAATAAGGCGCTGAAGTTCTTAAATCTTGCTGGCTTAGTAAAAATACAATTTATCTACATTAATTTGGAATGAGGTTTGTGGGATTAGGCGCCTTCTTAAGTGTAACGAGAACGACTAATTGATTTATTATTGTACCTTTTACTATGATATATTTGTAAAAAAATATTAACAATGCAATCCATTAAAGTTATTTAAATTGTTTTATTTGGTTTCTTTTGTATTCCTGACGTACTTATAGGTATAATCTACCTATGTATGACCCTATGACCACAACGAACGATTGAACTTATACCTAAGTAAGAAACATGTGGCCATGTGCTAGTCGGACTGACGCACCGAGTGTTCCGTTCTAACAGCTATATATTTACCAACATAATTAGGTAAAAATACTGCTGTACATTTTGTTGGTCGACTATTACTATTAAACTTGTAAAGCCTACATGGCTGTGATAGTTTTCCTTTTAATTTCGTTATACATATATACTACTGCCGTGATTTTTTTCACATATCCAAAAGCAACCATTTTCAAGTGTCCTCCCCTGCCAGCTAGCAGGGGAGGACACTTGACTCTAACAAAAATTGCAATTTAAAGATTAATTTTACGCAAACAGATCCCTGAATCGAAAAAATGGTTTTCACAGACCCGTAATAGTTTTGAATGGCCTATTCAACGATACCCGACACTATAGGATAGACGAGACAAAAAATACATCCCCACTTTACATGTACAGGAGGTATATTAAAAAAAATTGTTCATGTTTTTATTTTATTACTTTGTCTGCATGGTTAATATGTATATCCATGCCAAATTATAGCTTTCTAGTACTAAGAGTCTCTGAGCTAAGCTGCGGACAGACGGCTAGACGGATATGGCGAAACTATAAGGGTCCCTGTTGACTACGGAACCCTAAAAACGACCCCGTAACGACAACACACGTCTTCTCTCTTTATTATCTTTGTGATTTTTTTGGAAGTACTATCAAAATATTGCTTAAATTTGTTTGATAAAAAAATTAAAATTCATCACAAAAAATGTAACTTTCACATTAATCGTAGTTAGTAACAACTTTTAATGACCCACATAATTTATTACCACAGAAAACGCGTGAAACGTAAGAAAAATTACATTTCCATATTCAAATACTGTACATGCGATAAAGATTTTCCATTAAAAAGGTATTATTCCCCGAAAAATTGTGGCTTCTCCCACGTCATGTTTTTTAAAACACCGTTGATTTATGTTAAACGTATTCATGGCAATTAGCCCTGGAAGCTAATTTCCATTAGCCAGACTCTTGTTGTTCGGTAAAATTGTTCCTCGCCACAGACTAATTATAAACAGTAGACCGAGTAGGCTGTTGCTACGTTTTGTTCGAAATGTAAAGTTGAAAGGGTGGCAGCAATCTCCTAAGTCCTGATACAGCATTGTTTTTTTCATAATTTATCAAAAACCAGTATTTTAATAGTTCCCAACAACCTAAAGCCTATATTTTTAAGTGTTTTGTATTAATCTTTCTCCACCCCAATCGACTCAGTCGCCATGGTAACGACAAAAAACTCTCAATTGACGTCAATAAATAACAAGCTATAGGTAACTGTGAATTTCATAGAGTTGAGTGGAGGCAATGAATTTGAATATAGAGGTAAGATGTGTCAGTGCATCATCCCCACTCGAGCATTTTCACTTTCGAAATAAGTTTTATCAAGAGGAACGCCAAGGCTTACATTAATTTCGTAATACCTACACACAATAATTTGAATTAACAGAATCAGAACCAAGCAAAGACTTTCGTTACACAGGAATGTAATATTAATTTTGTTACCTTTCATAATTAAATACCGAAAATACAAGAAAACACAAACATGTTTTCCTTTCAAGTTGTAGGTACTCGTAATAGTACCTAACTACCTACTTACTTTTCGGTCGGGGGTGAATATTTTTGTATTCAATATAAAACACCACTACCATTAGCAACATACTGAAATGCTATTCAATTTCCCGGTTCAATGCTCACCTATACGTTATAAAAGTAATTATTTTTGCCAATAGCATGATTAGTTCCCATTGGGCTACTGGAGAATTTTCCTCCTGTGGCGCGGCCGTATACTTTAGTGTGCGTTACGGTCAATTAGTCGCAAGTCGCAACACGTAGCACCCACTTCGGTAATTAAAGCGAGAGAACAGAACACCAATACAAGGGAAATAATTAATTTTGCAAAGAAAATAATTGCTTTGTTAGCGGCCTGCTTCTGTTTCGTATTTAAAAAAAGAAAGGGACGCTTGAATGGAGTTAATTAACACACGCGAGTGTACTTACGCCTCAGTACGCCAACTTCGCTCTGAATTTTATATAAATATATTTTGGAAAGCAAAATTTATTGCTGTTCGAAAATTGCCATCATTATGTGAATATAGCGGTTTAACTAAAATGAATTGCTTCGAACTGTCGCATTTTGAACGCAAAATACATACATACATAAAACAAAATTAATGGGTGACATTTAAATGTAACTTTGCTAAGCCGTCGTGGGAATTTATCAGTTGAAGTGCTGATTTGATCTTATAGCAGGTACTTACAATTGATTGATAGCGTATGGAGATCCCACTTTGTACACCTTCGATTGATAAATAACATATTAGGTACCTAAATATAATTCATTTTCAGTGTAGGCATCTATTTAACATAACATTCCAAAAGTCTTAATACAATCTCTCAAATTTTCTAAAGTTTTTATTAAATTAAGCAGTATTTTCCTTCGTAATTCGTTTCAAGTAACCCCGTGGCTATTGTTGTCAGCGTTATAATTTGAAGGTTATATGTTAATGATTTAGTTTCAGTTGAAACTTCTGTACTATTTATTCATCTTCAAAGAAGTTAAGCGTTATTAAATGCTTAGAGCTTCCGTATTTTTCTCGCTCTGACATTATTAATAAGCATTGTTTGAAATGTAATGGATCTTGTTTAAGCGAGGAGTCAGAAGTACTCTTGAGGGTGGTTGACTCAAGCACGGCTTGATGCCTAACAATATTACAAAATCCGTGTTTTTAAGAAGGCCTTGTTTAACAAGGATTAATTATAATTATGGTAATATTACTTAAAGCTCACAAATTTTAACAATGCTTGTGGGAAATGTAAATCAACGTAAGTAGACATTAGTTTCGATATAATTGATAAAGTTTGGGCATAATGGCTGGAACTGAGGTATTGTTAGATCATATCGAGCCTCATGTTATCGCGTTCGGGAACAGCGATTGCGTATTACCAGAGATTAGCTAATACGTGTTATTACGTTTCCCTAATGAGTCGTTTAAGGTTTAAGTTTATAAGTTTATGTTGTAGGTTCATGATTAAAAGCTTCGATCAATAGGTTAAAACTACATTGGCAAGGTTATTTACAAACTTAAGATTGTGTTGAGTATCAACACAGGGTTGTGAACTTGTGGATGACTGGGTTCATCCAAATATCATTCTTAGCCTTCCACAATTACACAAGAGATACCTGTTCGACTTTCAAGCCATTTAATTCACCATCATCATTTGAGCCGAAAGACGTCCACTAGGCCACCCAATTATTTGCCACAAATTCTAGAAAAACTAACTCAAATTCGAGAGGGCCGGTTAACTTAATTATATACAACAAGATTATAGCCTAACAATGAGCAGGCCGCACCGTCAAACAAAATAAGTTCGGCAAGCCGTCAAGCAATTTCCTAATTCGTCTGTACACTATTATTTACGCGCGAGGAAAGTTTCTCATCATAAATTAAGTGCGGACCAAGTTGTTGGTCGTAAATCTAAGTGCTCCGCCCCCCGCCGCCGCCGGCGTGCTTGTCTCTTGTGACAAACCCGCACCCAACAGTTTTCGATGACTACGGTGACTATGGATTACAGGTTTTGATCACTAATCAAAAAAGAGTGAATGGGCCATAATCCACCATGCGGGCCCAGTGTGGTTTGGTGTGATGAAAATGAATAAACTTATACTATTGAGAAAATTGGCGTCGCATCCGCGCAAAATCCATCGCTCAGGATTCGTGTGCGAGCCCTGCCTCCATAGCGCTGGTTTTCAGCGAGAAAGCTGGCGTTAACTGGATGACGTCGACCGGAGCAGCATAAAAAAGCTGTTAAAACAAACAAAAAAAGTAAGGCTATGAGGTTATGGAATAAAGAGGGATATTAAGCGTTGGCGTTGCCTGTGTAGTGAATTATTTTCATGTAATGTAAATGTTCAAAATAAACAATATATTATTTTATTATTATTATAAAAAGATGGGCCAATGAGCTGATGAAGCCCGTGGGAATCCGAAGACTGAAAAACATAGGGCCAGTTGATGCTGCGACGCCATGGAATATGTCTTTCGGCTGAAACTGTTATGAATAAGGGACGTAAGGGTAGGGAACTTCTGCCTATAGAAAAATGCTGGTATGAGGTTTGCCGATTTTCACTGCCAATCTTGAAATCAAAAGAGAAATAATTTTAAAATATCGCTTCCTCGGCGAGAAGTTTCGATAGCCAAAGGACAAAAGACATATAGAAGATTAATTATAAGTCAGATGAAGCATGTCGTACACAATGTTGGTTACCGGCCCTGGGGCAGAATCCCTGTACATTTACAAAATTATAAGGTATTCAAGGTCTACATGACATTGTAATGTCATTGTTATCCTTTATCCCATCGAATAATTTAGAATAATACCCACCAAGTTCCATGTAACGGCGAAAACAAGTTTCCTGTTTTATCCTCGAACATCAGAAGGCATACTCGCCTGAGGCAGTTACCCTGACTGTGGTGAACTAAACAAAACAGCCCTGTTATAAAGTCAAGAACTCTGCGAATTCCGTTTCTTATGCTTACGCAACTATTCAGTTATTTATAGGACTACTGTTCATGTTCATAAATGTAGCGTTTTGTATCACTCGCTTAGAACTGGAGGCGAGGCGCTCGCTGGGGTGTTTACTAAGTTTTAATTTTCTAAGGAATTTCATTAGCGCTCGAGTCGAGAGTAAATGGTAAATATCAAGATAGTTAATTAGAAATATTTTGTGTAAATAAAAGCCGTGTGCCTATCGGCGACAATATCGGAATTTTATACAAACTTTCATTTTCATATTTAACACATTAAGGCCCTGGTTAAAAATGTTAACCAATGTTTGCAAATTTCAGTAAAATACCATTTGTCTTCAGTTGTTAGCCTCACAAATTGGACAAATAAGACTAAAGGCGTTTGACCGATATTTTAAACCATTGGTTAGCATATTTAAACATTGGTTAGAATATTTAACCAATGGGTAATTACGTTAAAAAAAATGGGCCTAAGGTAGGTAATGTTTTTTTAAAGTCTTCCTTCATCTTCGTTTTATAATGAAATATTGTGCTGCAAAATGCATGTTGCTAAACCGAACGGTTTAGGCTGTGCGTTGATTTATATTATGTCAACGAATTTGTATCATAATGTTTGTTCACCGCCTCGTGTTTTTGAAAACTTACCTACGAAAACAAAGCTGTTCTTACTTTCAAAACAAAATGGTGGAAAGGAGTTTGAAACAGAGAAAATATGGGCACCTAAAGCACAGTTAAGTGTCCCTTGACTTTAGGGACTTGTTCGAAGTTCAACCACTAAGCTTTGAAATTATGTTCTAGAATTTTCTTAACTTGTTAACACGGACTTGTATTATTTACGAGTAGTTAGAACATTTGTGGTAATGGAACAATTTAATGTTTCCTTGTCCTAGAGTCAATCAATAGGATGGACCCTAATCTTATTACAATCTAGTCTTTTATATATTTAGATTAATAATTTAATTATAACCTAAACTAAGTATTTAGTTGTCTTTATTACGAATGTGTCCAATAGAAATTTGTATATTGTCTTTAAGGCTACACTTCGTTCTTAAAAATGTGGTTGTCATCCTTGCGCAGGGGTCATGCTTATATTCTTTGTATCGTTCCAATTTTAGATTATGTAGGTACTGCCGAAAAAAGTACAAATGTACACCTAACCACAGTATAAATATGGACGAACAGTACGGCAACTAGCTACCTGGCGGGGGTTGACCGCCAGGGTGCCGTGAAGAAGCGGCGGCGGCGGTGCGTTCAGAACGCCCGCCGCGGCGCGCCTACAGATACACACGACAAGCTACCAATACAGTGAGTGCGGATTTGCTAAGGCAAAGCGACTAGGCGCTTTATCCGCACTCACGCGATGCTAGGTTCATTGGAACACCATAGTGACGGGCCCGTGTTTGCGAGCCCCGGTATGGCCTCTGCGAGCAGGGAGCTTAGCTGCGTGACCACTCGCCTCGCCCCCCTACGGGGGTGACGCGACTTCCAGCGAGGCAACTAGCTGAACTAGCTACAAACGCTCGAAACAGCACACTCACACAAACATGCGCATCGACGAGACCTCCAAGCGGTTGTCGCGATACTGTCAGTAGTGCGACGGTTACGCACTACACGTCCGTGTCCGTGATTTGAATTCCGAATTCAAAATTTTCTTAATTATAACATATTATGACGGATAGAGTTCGGATGTAGTGCGTAAGCTTCCCTACAAGAAGTACTACGGCTACTTCGGAACCGAAATTTCACGGACACAGATCCGATGTAGTGCGTTACCGCCCTGAGGTTCAGGACAATGTGTCATTCTATCAGCAATGACGATGATCGAAATGCCAAATGTAAGGGATTGATCGCGTGACATTTCGATAGCGCTTGACAATCCCTTATTTTATTTTATCCAATCGCTGTAGCGACGCATTCGTCGCTAGAATGTCACTTGTCTAGAGCCTCTAAGCTTTTATTTATTCTACTGTGACCGGATGTTAATATAGCAAAACAAGATATATAATCTGAAGGATCAGTCATCTGGGCAGATGTAGCAAGAGACAGGAAATAGTGGTGGGACGGAAGGGATGCCTTTGCTCTGCGGTGGGACTCATAATAATACAGGCTCACACAGGGCACAGGCTCAACAACCACTACAAAGCAAAAACTTACTTAGTTTTTCGAAGTCAGCGTATTTGGTACCTATTGTTTTTCGACGTTTATTTTTTTCGTTAAAAAGTATTTTATTTTTCTCTTTTTGATATGGTACCTCATATTACCATGAAATTCATTTATAGCCCGAGTACATCTTATTTCGATTCCAATAAGCCCAATCACGCCTAGGATACATTGTGTTATTACGGAATTCCAGTGGCTATCTACCGGCTTCATCATCAGATATCTCTACGAAATGTCTTATACCCATGACATACTTGTTAAGGAATCCAGTAGCCATCTGTGGTTTTCTTCACCAGTTCCACTTCACCAAGTGATACTTTCTGGGTGCAAATGCCTGCCATATTCATAAAAATATCTAAATCGCTATATGTCTGCTTATAATATAGGTATTTGAGGAGTTCCCTTGATTTCCATGGGATCACATCATTAGATTCTGACTTGACAATGGGACCACCTCGAGAATATACCCGTTCAAACAAAAAAATTATTGCAAATCCATGGACGGAGTTATGCCCGAACATACAAAGTTATGATTGACCGATATCTGAAGTCCAATTCAAGTAGGTACCAAAACAACGGTCAAATTCAATTCACAATCTCATCTCGGCGACAATCAATGGCAAACAGTTGTCAAAATACAGGGCAATTAGAGGTCTTGTCAAAACGCAGGGAAATTAAAGGTCTTCTTAGAATGCAGGGAAATTATAGGTCTTGTCAAAAACTTGTCAAAATCCAAGGCAATTAGAGGTCTTGTCAAAATGCAGGGAAATTGAGGTCTTGTCAAACTTGTCAAAATTCAGGGAAATTAGAGGTCTTGTCAAAAACTTGTCAAAATTCAGGGAAATTAGAGGTCTTGTCAAAAACTTGTCAAAATCCAAGGCAATTAGAGGTCTTGTCAAAATGCAGGGAAATTGAGGTCTTGTCAAACTTGTCAAAATTCAGTGAAATTAGAGGTCTTGTCAAAAACTTGTCAAAATCCAAGGCAATTAGAGGTCTTGTCAAAATGCAGGGAAATTGAGGTCTTGTCAAACTTGTCAAAATTCAGGGAAATTAGAGGTCTTGTCAAAAACTTGTCAAAATCCAAGGCAATTAGAGGTCTTGTCAAAATGCAGGGAAATTGAGGTCTTGTCAAACTTGTCAAAATTCAGGGAAATTAGAGGTCTTGTCAAAATTC
This sequence comes from Anorthoa munda, assembly GCA_945859665.1. Taxonomy (NCBI): domain Eukaryota; kingdom Metazoa; phylum Arthropoda; class Insecta; order Lepidoptera; family Noctuidae; genus Anorthoa; species Anorthoa munda. Next base: position 30,100,886 of record OX243910.1, on the reverse strand, counting down.
AGGAAAATTAGATGTCTTGTCAAAATCCAAGGAAATTAGAGGTCATATCAAAATGCAGGGAAATTAGAGGTCTTGTCAAAATTCAGGGAAATTAGAGGTCTTGTCAAAATTCAGGGAAATTAGAGGTCTTGTCAAATCGCAGGGCAATTAGTGGTCTTGTCAAAAACATTTTTTAACTGAAAATAAATAAAGCTATTTGACGTATATTTTCTATACAAAAGCTGTCCAAGTGCCATTATTGTTCCTCAAATAAAACTTATCTGACGTTTCCTGTAAATACGGCTATGGGGCCTATTGACGCTTCAAAAAGCCGAACTTTTCCTAAGGGGGGTATTATTTATATGATAACCAGCGACCGGCCCAGACTTCACCAGTGACTACTTATATACAACAAAAACCTTCCTCGTTTCTCATTCTTTCTATTGGTAAAAACCGCATGAAAATCCGTTCAGTAATTTTTTAATTTATCGCAAACAGACGCGGCGGGGGACATTTTTTATAATGTAGTGCTAAAAAATGAATCATTTTGTCTTCGATAATTTTGTCTCATCCTATGTATGATCTTAGATATATGACAGTGTAATACCTCCCTAAAACACGACGTGCTATATTTACGACCGTGTAAGCTACAGTACCCATACTTTTCTCTTCCATTCAGTCCAGGTTGTTTCATGAATTTAAGAGCTATGAATGTCACCCTTATATCTACATATGGCAGCTATAAAAACGAGGTGTTATAAAAAGTAATGGACTGTTAAAACCATCTGTTACTCCTATTTTTTGCGTGAAATTGCATCGGGCTGACTGACACAATGACAAGAGATTGAAGTTATTGGCGAATTCGATTGAATATTGACGATTAATAAATTAATAATAGTTGAGGACAGCTGAATTGACGTCCTGTTAAATAATTACGCGGTTTTAATAATGCAAACGAACACTGTTTGCTGATATATCATCATCATTCACAGCACAACTTTGCACAAAGTTAAGTCTCTCTATTATTCTTCATGCCCTTCTGCGAACCTCATTCAGGTTCAACACTTCTCATTTAAATCAGCCACTCAGCGACTTCCTTACTCTACCTGTCATCACCACCCATCGCCTTCCCAGTTGTCTTACCGAATTATTTTACAAAAAAAAGTTAATTACAAAAATCAAAAAACCCGACTGCTTGAAAAGCGAACAAAAAGGAGCAAACAAGGAGAAAAAAAATCATGCTGTGCAGTCGGAGGATACATATTCACGAGCTGGCTGACCAAAACCAGACGTATCCTTTGTTCGTTTGCATTATTAAAATAACTTTTTAGTTATTTTTTTTCGTATTAGGTACATTTAAATATAAATAAGTGTTATATATTTTAGAAATAAAAAAAAATTGCACCCCCATATTATTGCACCCAAAAATCGCCATTTTCCGATTTTAATGTAGCCAATGACACTCAAATCGATTGCGTAAGAACCATCAAAATCTGTCCACGCGTTTGGTCTCTAGAACGCCACATAGGAACAAACATACATACATAGACTGATAAACACATTACCCTACTTCGGCAGTCGGGTAAAAAATACAACCGACTTCCAAAAAAATTCATAACAAAGTGAAAACTAACATTTATTTCGGAAGTTGGTGTTCCTGTTTTTATTTCTTCGTTTTTTGACGGTGTTGGTTCGATGTTTTGTAAAAACGTTTTTATTGTTCAGTTTTTAGTTGTGGTACCTACATCATGAGCAAGTTCTATAGTAAGGTACCTATAATGCACAAAGTTATGCCAGAATAGATTACCCGAATACATAAAACTTGAACATAACCGATGAAATGAGAGTGTATCAGGGTGAACTGTACAATGTACATATCTGCGTACCTCTTGAGAGCGTACCGGCGTGATGTTATACTGTTTACTAGACAGACATGCGGTTGCAGCAATCCCGAGAGAATTGCGGTTGTTTATTGAAGAGTTCTGTTGTATATCTCCGAAGTTGTTCATCAGATCTTCACCAAGTTCAAAGGAAGCACCAGCATTCAAATAAAAAAAGAATCATCAAAATTTAAGTTTTTTTTTTAAACAAACATTTAAACAAAATCATTCGAATTGAAAACCTCCTTCTTTTTGAAGTAGGTTAAAAGTACAAATGATTGTACTCAAATGGACTGACCGTTTTAGTTCCATAATTCGTATTCCGATTAAGAGGACCTTCGTACGTCTTCGGATCTCGAGGTTTAGGGCCTTTTAATGTTCCCACTACTGGGACACAGGCCTCCTCTCTCTGTGAGTGAATGGGCCGTAATCCACCACGCGGGCCCAGTGCGGGTTGGTAGATGTCGCATGTCTTCGAATTTTGGTTGTAAGACATGTACAAGCTTAGACGTTTAGGTACCTACTGATTATGTTAAAGTAAAATCAATATCTATCCACATTATGATTCTGTTACAAAATTGCATTTCAGAAATGATTTACAAAACTCGTGTAGCAGCTGCGACATAACATACAAATCTTTTAATCAAACCGCAGAACTTTATTCGATTTAGGTATTGTTTCAATTTATTTAATTTACAAAGGAAACGAATATTAAATATTATGTAAATGTATACCACCCCTTCGCAACTGGTATCCGATGGAAACTTCTCAGACGGAATTTTATTGAATAAGATTATAGAATAACATTATTTTGAGTTAATCTGAGCTAGGAATAACAGAAAGGTTTCAGTGTTTCTTTGAACATAGATTAAAAAGGCAGAATATACAGATTTCTTACATGTGTCCGTAAAAAAGGTTGGATACTAAACTGATTGCATTTACATATTTGAAACACTTTTTTACATTTTTTGTTGCCTACATATTTTCATGTTCTGTGGCTACTTAAGTAGGTACTGAAGTTAAAAAGATATAATTGAATAAAAAAGTTAATTAACTAAACAAAAAACCACAACAACAACTACACAAAACCAGACGTATCCTCCGACTGCACAGCATGATTTTTCAGCAATTTTAATGTAGCCAGTGACACTCGCAGGGTTAAAACAAATCGATTGACTTAAGATCCATCAAAATCGGCCCACGCGTTTGTTGTTTCACATACATACATAGACTGATAAACACATTACACTTCTTCGGCAGTCGGGTAAAAATACGGAAGCAATTGACTGTTGTACTTTTTGCATAACTACCTTTGGGAGTCTGCATACACCACATAAGTCCTCACTAACACAAATTATCGTCTTAAGCTATAGGTATCCATAAGTCTTACAATAATGACTATGTTAAAGTTGAGCTCTATAATTCTTTCAATAAAACTTAAATTTAGGAAAATACTTTCCGAGATATACGGTAAAAGTTTTGAGAGGAAAATTAAACAGGCACCCCTTAAACTGTAGGATCCTGTCTAAGTAAAGACTGTTCCCTTGATAGCTTTTTGAAACTCCCCTATTCAGGGGCTAATTTATTATATTTTTAATTTAAATAAAAATGTGGTTAGGCTTTTGTGTAGCAAGAAGCGGCATCACTATTTTTTGTACGGGCTGGCTTAACAAGGACCGTAATTGAAATGATTTTCATTTTAATTTAAAGTTTTGCTGTGACAGCTGAATAAATAAAAGTAAAACTGAATTTAGAACAAAACTAGATTTGGGTAGAGATTAGACAGACATCTGTCAGTTTCCAACCCAGATTCATGTTAGCATCGTTCTAAAAACACTGGCTTGTATTTTAACATAATTTAATATCAGTTTATTAAAAAATCCAGCGTTTTAAAATCTCTCCGCAATTATACTTATCCTGACATTTGAAGCCCGACTGGTGGGAACGGGCTGTCATTTTCGCGCCAATTACGGAGCCATCATGTCTGCAGAAATAATCCGCCAATGCTGTACGAGTGTTGCTATGACGTCACTACTCTGTGGTATGTCAGCGACGCGGGAAAATGCAGCTGTTAGCGTTCGCTGTCATGGAAATATTCTTTGGCAAAACAGATTCCAGATGGATGGGCTTCTGATATGTTCTTAAACTATTTGGAGTTAAGCAGAAAACTCAGGTTTTAGAAAGGATAGTATTTAAACGAGCGAAAATAAATTCAAATTAAAGGTGTAAAAAATACAGAATATGGCTTACTGAAATACTAAGTGGGCGAAAAATAGTAGGCGAATACAAATGTTTAAAACAGCGACTTGAAAATAAAATAGCCTTTTATTTCCAGTTTAAAATAAAACATAAACAAAAGAAAAAGTTTGACTGGTACTTAACTACGCCTACTAAAATATATTTATTAATAATTACATTAAATACAACTATATTTAAACAGAAAAGAATCTTAGATTTAATAATTACGTTGAAAATAAATACAATTGTTTAGTAGGTATGTAGGTACAAGTTTTGATTTATTTTTCCCCTGGAACCCCTCTCAGGTGAAGGCCTCCTCCAAAGCTTTCCATTTCTCTCGGTGTTGGGCTATTTTTTGTCAGTGTGGGCCGGCCACAATTTTTTTAATGTCATCTTCTCATCTAGTGAATGGTCTTCCCCTACCTCGCTTGCCTAATTGACCTTTCCATAGCGTAACTGTTTTTGTCCATCTAAGATCTTCCAGACGAGCTATGTGACCGGCCCATTTCCACTTTAGCCTTTAACTGTGGCTGCATGCATCTATTGCTTTAGTTTTTGATCTGATTTTTGTGTGTTTTATCTTCTGTATTTTCTTGATGTTCAACATACTGCGTTCCATTCCTCGCTGGCATGTATTTATTTAATTTTTTATTTTATTTGTGAATTTCCATGTTGGGCACGCGTACGCGTACGTTAGGCAAGGAATGAGGCAAGAGTCCATTACCTTTTTCTTTAACTTTATAGGCAATTCGCTTTTAAATATCTCTTTGTAGCTCCAATATTTATTCCATGTATGTTTGACTCTTCGCTCCACTTCTAGATAAACTAAACACTACAACAAACTAAACTGTTGAAACCAATTTGTTTTCCTAAATATACGTACTGATATACATATTCTAATCGTTCGTCACCAATTGTTATATTTGTTTTTATAGAGTTGGTCATGATTTTGATCTTCGTGATATTGATTTCTAAGCCCACTTGCTTGCTTGCCTCGTGTAGAGTGTCTAACAAGTACTGTAGTTGGTGGCTCGATTCCGCTAGCAAAACCAAGTCGTCCGTGAATCTTAGATGGCTCAGGTATTTACCTTGGATGTATAGACCCGGTTTTTCCAGTCTAATTTACTTAGGATTCTAATATCGCTATAAAAATCTTTGGGGATAAGGGGTCACCTTGTCTGACTCCTCTCTTTACTGGGAATCTCGGGCCTATAGTTTCTAGTTTGACCCTGCTCGACATATTACTATACAGATGTTGAAACCTGTTATGTATTTTTGCTCTATGTTTTGAGCTTTTAGAGTGTCCCTTATACTTTCATGTGAGACCGTGTCGAAGGCTTTTTGGTAGTCGATGAATATAATGTAGAGTGGTCTCACTTGTTCCTGGTATTTTTCGATAATTAGCTAGAGATGTGTGGATGTGGTCTATGGTGGAAAATTCTTTCTAAATCCCGCTTGTTCAATAGGTTGACTTTTTTCTAGTGTTGTTCTTATTTTTTGATTTATTATCGTAGAGAAAAGTTTATACAGGAAGCTTATCGGCCGGTAGTTGTTGATTTCTTTTGGGTCTCCTTTCTTATATTGTAGCATAATGTTGGATTCAGACCATTGAGACGGCGTGACCTCGGTTTCAAGTATCAAGTTAAATAAATTTGTTACTGGAGCTGCTAGTATAAAACATGCGGTTTTTATGGCGTCGTTTGTGATTTTATCTGATCCTAGGCATTTGTCTGATTTCAATCTTTTTATTGTTTCAATAGTTTCTGTGCAATCTATTGGTTCTATTTCGGGATGCAGAGTATCAAGTCCGATGTGTTCGTATTCAGTATGGTTGGTGACTCTGGCTATATCTGACTTACTATATAGTTTTTTGTGGCTATGTTTATAATATCTGTTCGGTTATAAGCAGTTTCTCCTAGGGTTTTCAGACTATAAATCCATGTTTTATTTGTCCGTAGTTCTTTGTATCCTTTTTTCAGACTACCCTTTTGTTCTAGATGTTTTTGAAATATATTGGTTCTATGGTTCTTATAGTCCTTTTTTGTATATTTGCTTGTTAGTTTGTATAGGGCTTTGAGTTCATTCCTCATTGCTCGTGTTTTATTTTTGGATTTTTGTAGCTCTTGTCTTCGTTTTAAAAGTCTATTTGTTTTTTCTGAGAGTACACTGCGAGTTTTTGTTGTGTTCATAGTACTTGCAGTTTGTAAACTGTCTGTAATATAATGTATGATTTTATCGTGTTAATTTTGTACTATCTCATTTGGCTCTATATCGAGTGATGTCATATGGGTCTTCAAGTTCTCCTTATATTTTTGTATTTCTTCTTCGTTTTTGAGTGTACTATTTTGCTTGTTTACAAACCTGGATCGTGTTAACACTGGGTTAGTAAGTGATATTTTGGCTCTAAGCGGTCTATGGTCTGATGCAAAATTAATACTTAGGGCCAGTTTCTGAAGTCGACGTCACATCTCAAATCAGCTGACAATTTGTCACAAATTAACCAGTCGTCAGTTGTCAGTGAGTTTCTCAACACTTCATCATCGAGAAATTACATAATCGCTTGTTACATTAAATACTCAACATTAATTTATTTCGGTTGGCTACCCAAGCTGGTATTCAGTCACTTCATTCACTACTATAACGTAATCAGTAACTTTAATAAACACATTACCCTCCTTCGGCAGTCGGGTAAATAGTATTTTATCTTGAGAGGCTGGGTTGGTGTAGCGGGTAGCCGCCAAGGTAAGCAAACCTTACCAAGGTCGATTTTTGGATGGGTAACCACGTTTTTTTTGGATTGCATGATTTTGGATAGGTGATCCTGCCAGGGTAAGCAACACTTACCAAGGTCCGTGTTTGGATGGGTGACCACTTTTTTTTGGTTGGCTTGTTTTTGGATGGGTGATCCTGCCAGGGTAAGCAACACTTACCAAGGTCCGTGTTTGGATGGGTGACCACTTTTTTTGGGTTCCCTTTTTTTTGGATGGGTGACCTTGGTAGATGTTGTTTAACCTAGCGGGGTGAATTTAGGATGGGTAATCAAAATTTTTTTGGTGATGGTCACCCATCCAAAGACTGACCTTAGTTAGTGTTGCTTACCCTGGCGGAGTCACCTATCCATAAACAAGCGATCCAAAAAAAGTGTTCACCCATCCCAAGACTGACCTTGGTTAGTGTTGCTTACCCTGGCGCGATCACCACCCCAGCCACTTCAAGTTAAACACAAACCTATCCAGAAACTGACCTTGATAAGTACTAAGTACAGGGTACAGTCAACACTGACCTGGGGATCGAACCTTCCTCACGCGCATTAGTGTGAGGAAGGTTCGATTCCCAGGTCAGTAAGAGTTTGTTTTTTATTTTTTATTTACACAACTAAATACAAAATAATTTAATAATTAATATTTTTTTTTTATTTAATAATTTTTGATAATTGTGTCAAGTTTTATAATGTAATTATTTTTTTTTTGTAATAACCTATTTTTTTTTAATCTTGATAATTAAATAATTGATCTTAATTAACATATGTTTTATAAATCAACCCATACCATAGTTTTCGCCGACCCCTATTATCTTTTTATCGTAATATAAGCCTTTAAAATCATAATATTAATTTTAATCTGCGAATAATCGACCAATTTCCAAGAATTATAAATTAGGCTCGTTGACAAGAGATTAACATTGAAAAAGGTGTACAGAAACCCAAAACTGCTGTAACATGTGGTTAATTCGAGATTTTTCTCAAATGTGACAAATTGTCCACGACTTGTCACACTTGGTGTTGAGAAACTGAAAGTAGAATTAACCGGCGATTATTCGTCGATTACGTTAACAGCCCGATAATTCTGAGCTGGGAAACCGGCAGTTAGTGTCTCAATATTTTGAAATAGATGAGGACGGTTAGATAGTACGAAATCTATTTCGTTTTTATATTGACCATTCGGGGACTGCCATGTCCACTTCCTTTTCTCTTTTTTCTTGTAAATGGTGTAAATGATAGCTAGCTTGTTTTCCATGGCAAAGTCAACAAGTCTTTGACCTCGTTCATATCTTGATCCATAACCATACTGTTTCATTACTAAGAATTCATCCTTTTCAGGCATACTGATTATTGCATTGAAATCGCCCACATCACATATCACATCACATCATCAGCCTATTAATGTTCTCACTGTTGGGACACAGGTCCTGGTATGGTCATGTGATGAGGAGGGATGAAACGCATATTACAAAAAGAGTTATGAATATAAATGTGGATGGATGGAAAGGGAGAGGAAGGCCAAAGAAAAGATGGATGGACTGTGTGAGGAGTGATATGAAAGAAAAGGGAGTCAGTAATAACATGACGGGGGATAGAACGGTATGGAAGAAGCAAACGTGTTGCGCCGACCCCAAGTAACATGGGATAAGGGCAGGCAGATGATGATGACTGTTGGGACACAGGCCTCCTCTCTGTGAGAGGGGATGGGCCGTAATCCACCACGCGGGCCTAGTGCGGGTTGGTTGAAATTAGGATATAATCTTTGTGTGCTTTGTCCATTACCTCGTAGACGGTATCATAGAAATTATTTATTTCCTCTTCGTCTGCTGATTCTGTAGGGGCATATACTTGTATGATGGTGATATTCTTTCCTGGTATTTTTAGATTAAGCATGGCAACACGTTCAGATAATCCGCGGTAACTTTCCACATATTGTTTCAAGTATTTTCGTATTATAAAACCGACTCCATATTTGCCCCGTGTTTGTCCTGTACTGCAGAGTATAAATTCATTGTGTTCTTCTATGTTATTCCCAATACGCCGAACTTCTGATATGCCTATTATGCCGTATTTTATATGTGTGCCTTTTCTATTTCTATTATTCGCTCGTATGAAATCAGGGTTCTCACATTATAAGTGAGTATATAGAATTGATAATTATTTCGATCTAATAAAACTTCATGTTCACTTTGTGATATCTTTGGAGGGTTGTGGTCATATTCTTCCACGGTGACCAACCGGCTTGGAAGATGTGTTTCGTTTTTTGGCAATGGTTTCTGTGTGTGGTAGCTGTGAGAGGGGGGCGGTAGTTGCTATTCATTTAAATTTTTCTTGTCCTGTTGTTTAGACACACTGTTTGGGTGCTTAGTAGAGCGGAAATTTAAAATACCCGGTTTTAAAACTCCTTCAGACAAACTGGAACTCCTTTTATATTTAGCCGAGATTTTATTCTTCTTACTAACTTGCGATTCTTTTTCAGTTACTGCAAGACTATTTGCTGGGGATATTGAGAGCATTCTCTTATTGTTGTTTGTTGTGTTTGTATTTTTACCCAGTATTATGATTCTGTCGTATTTTATTATCGCTAAATTTGCTTTCTCTCGCTCTAGATTCACTTGTTCTTGCAATTCTTTTCTTTTTTCTATAACGTAGTGTGGATAATCTTCTTTTATGTAGTATGTGGTGCCATAAGTGCCTATTTTTTTGTTTCAAAATATCTATTTTATATAATATCTATTTTATTCCAAGTGTAGAAAAAGTAACTGTTATTGGTCGGGGTTTTACTCCTTTCTTTCCTAGTCTCTTTATTTCCTGTATGTCTCTTCGTTCGAGTTCTATAGATAAGAAATTGTTTATGAATCAATCATGTTCTTTTCTAAATTTGAATACGATGTTTCCTTTTTTCTATACCGAAAAAGACCACATTTCTTTGCCTGGCGTTCTTTGGCGTTTTATAACATATTTGCGAGGAAATAAATAAAACTCGGACTTTTTTAAACGAATAAATCTGTCAATCTATGTCGTGAAAAGGCCCCTGTATTGTGAACGATCTTAGAATTTTATTTTTGTGTTTTTGACCTGGACAAGAAGAACCCGCCCATGGTTCTCGACATCATTAAGCCTTTTTGGTCTCGCACGAGGTTATTTATTTTTATTTTTTATTATTGTTTGTGTTTTGTTGTCTCCTGTGCGGGTCACAAATAAATATTTCTTCTTTCTCTCTTTATTAGTTGTGATATTTGTCAACTCTTGACGTCTACATACACCATTTATGACGAATATTAATACAACCTAAAAAGAGATAAAAACAGCGTAAAAAACACCTATATTGTAAAGAAATACGAAAGTTAATAACAATAATTTACTTTCAACTGACCTTTGTTGCCAAATATCGGCAATCCGGAGCTTCTTTTAGGAACTTCTTGACATTGTCAGCCGAAAATACTTTCGACTGCTCACGACTCACATGGCCACTTGAGAGTCTTTTTTGAAATGCCAGCAAGTTGGAGTATGACTTGATATCTATACCATATTTTGTTTTCACAGTGCTTTTTAGCATTGAATAGTAGCACCACAATGAGCTTGACTTATATTTTTGAGAAAGTTATGAAATAGGCTAAAAACACACTTTCTGAAAATGAATTTGCAACTTTGCTTGTTTTCCTTATGATGAAATTTTGATACACTTGTAAGTATCTATCGGTTGATTTTTCGAGAAAGAGGCTTAGAGTAGCCTTTTTGCCTCTGAGACTTCTGGCGGTGTCGAATTAATAAATTCATCATTACTTGACGACATTTTCAAATAAAAACAATGCAGCGAAAAGAAAAAGCGCGCGGAATAATTTTTACTTGTTCACAAATTAGCGATGCACGCGAATCAGCGCTTTTTTTTAAGGCGAAGGCACAAAAACAGCCAGTATTACTAATAAAGTAAATTAATATTTTTGTGTTTTGTTACAGATAAATGGTTGTAATTTATTTTTAAAAATAATTAAATTAAAGAATTAAATGTTTATTTATTATATTTTATCTCCCAAAGTTAATTTTATTCATAAAATGTTAACCACTTTTCTGACTGAAAAACTCTTTGCTAAGATTTAAAAAAGTACCGATCGTTTTAGACGGAGCATCTTGATAAACCGTGCGTTTTACATTACAATAACGCACAAGTACGCAATGAGATACATTACGATATTGAAATTGGTGAAATAAGTCGAGACCCTTTACGAGCAAATGTGTTATAAATAGTTTAACAAATTGATAGGGAGGTAGGGTAGGTAGGCAGGGTAGGTGGGTAAGTAGGTAGGGTAGGTGAGTGGGTAGATAGTACGTAGGTATGTAGGGTAGGTAGGTTGATCGGTAAGGCAGGTGAGTCGGTTGTAAGTAGCTGGGTAGGTAGGTAGGAGGTAGGTAATTAGCCAGTTGACGGGAGCGAAGCTGCGGGGGTCAGCTAGAGTATCAATATTATTACCGCAGCTAACAACCTTCTAAAAGGTATTACTCAAACCAGATAAATAGTCTATGTATGTATTTATGTATGTTTGTTCCTATGTAGCGTTCTAGAGACCAAACAAAAAAAAATCAATCAAAAAAAAAATAAAAAAAATCAATCATCAATTTTGATGATTCTTATGTCAATCGATTCGTCTTAACCCTGTGAGTATCACTGGCTACATTAAAATTGGAAAATAAAAAAACGGCGGATTTTGGGTCCAAATTGTGGGGCACAAATTTTGAATTTTCTTCCAAACCCGTTGTGTGGGGTATCAAAATAAAGGGTTTTAAGGGTTTAAATTTTTTTTTAAAGGGTATTAATTTTAATTGCAAAAATATATATCAGTTGTATGTTTGAATGTACCTTATTCTAAAAAAAAATAACTAAAAAGTGATAAATAAAAAAAATAAAAAACCCGACTGCTTAAAAAGCGAACTAAAAAGACCTAAACAAGAAGAAAATCATGCTTCGGTTCAGTCGGGTTTTGATTTTTTTAATTAACGTTTTTTATTCAACCGGTTATCAATATCCCTTTTAAAAATAGAAACAAGAATGAAGCTCAACCGAAACATTTTCAAACTCGAATACAAAGAATACTTGCACCATGCATTAAAATAGGATCAGAGTGGCGATACTTTATTCTATGTCGGACGCACCCTGTGCAGTCAGAGCTGCTTCCATTACGCAAGTGGCTGATAGGTATTTAAAACACGGCATGAGTTATTTCCTAGATGAAACGAGAAAACAAGGGCAGACACAGAACCTCTCATGAGGAAATAATTTGCGACTACGCGTGAGGATACCGAAGAGCGTGTCAGCGAGGCCTCGTTCTTTGATAAGAGCCACACAGAACTGGGAAATGATAAGGTAAAAACATTTCTACGTTTGCAGGCACAAAGGTAGTTGCACTGGACACAGTGCACGACATAATACTTCCGGGACTGTTGCTTTTAGCGGTCTGTGTGCAAAGCTGTTTGGTAATGAAATTAAAATTTGCTAAATGAAATACGGAGTGTCCAGAAGTCCGACAGTCATTCAGTTATTCACGTTTGCGTGTAAGTTGAACATCAAACGAAGTGCTAGTTGGTATAAAGCTCAAGTAATCACAAGGGATATTAAAACTATATTTTCACTTTGATATTTTTTATAAAACAAAGTGTTTTAGTTGCGGTTCGTTTAGTTTCTTTGCATGCAAAATAGGATCAGAGTGGCGATACTTTATTCTATGTCGGACGCACCCTGTGCAGGTGCAAGCCGATATTTTAATTGAAAGTTTAGACTTTGTTCGTTACGGGTTTAGCTAAGTTTTATTTTACACCACAGCCATTAGCCGCGTATCCCAAGATATTTCTCCAGGGATAAAGTGTTTCTTTGCTAGGAAATTGTGAAAAGTTCCTGTGGTTGCGGTTTAGAACAAGCTAATTGTCCTGCGCAGTAATTGTGTTCGGTTTGCTGATTAGCTTACGCCTTAGCACACACTGGTCGTTAGACCAAATACTGCGAGTTAGCTGTGCAAAGATAAATAATCTGTTGTTGCAGCGTCTCTACTATAGATAGTTCAAGTCATCCTTGCGCGCGGCTCTATGTGTGGGTAAGCATGGATGGTAGTTTGCACTGCCGCGTCACTTCCACACATATTAAAGCTGTGTATTTACAAGCTAACGCCCAGCGCACGCACACAAATGGCACCGCGCGCAAATATGAGTTGAACTATCTATACACATTTATAGGTTTTCTACATTCAGTCATCAGTCACGAAGGGTTCCGTACCATTATCGCGAAAAACGGTAAAAAACATCACGTTTGTTGTATGGGAGCCCCACTTAAATATTTATTTTATTCTGTTCTTAGTGTTTGTTGTTATAGCGGCAACAGAAATACATCATCTGTGAAAATTTCAACTGTCTAGCTATCACGGTTCATGAGATAGTGGTCAAGCGCAAGACTAAAGATAAAAAAAGGATACAACCTGGTGACAGACAGACAGACAGTCAGACGGACCGCGAAGTATTAGTAATAGGGTTAAGTTTTTACCCTTTGGGTACGGACCCCAAAAAGGGACACTATTTAAAAATAACATAGTGTGTGCCTTACAGCCAAAAAAGTTATATTTCAGAAATGTTGTCCGATAGATGCTTTCTGACGCTTTTCTTCCAATGAAACTTGAGTAACAAGTGACAAAGCAAACAGTTGTCTTTTCAGTCTTCACAAAAGTCTATCCGACATGATAGATCTTTAAAGTTTAATACCCATTTTATTAACCACGTTGAACGCAACGGATATCTGGCTTCACTTTTATAATCCACAATAATAATTTTAAGAAAATCGAATGGATACCAGGTAGGAAAGTATTTTGCAGTAAACCGGGCAGATAGCTCAGTGAAGCACTTTTAGATTTTAAGAGTTTCCTTCAATAAGAGTTTGGGAATATTTTCGTATTTAGCCGGTCTTATACTTTATTCACGAGTTTTACTTATATTCCGTTAGAGGTTACGAAGTCTCTTTCCTCCTCATCTAAAATTGCTGAAGATTTTCTTAAAGAAAACATTACTAAAGACATACCAACCTTTAAATTTAAATCAATATGTAGTGATACAATTAAAAACGCGTTCAAAAGTCTCAATATAAAAAATACTGAAGACTTGTGGGGGATATCCGTTAGGGTTCTTGGAGATATTATTGACTCAATTGCTCCTGTCCTAGCAGGCATATTCAATCAATGTTTGGACAGCGGCACTTTTTCTGACTTAATGAAAGTGACGTCGGATACCGAGACGAAGGTCGCGGGTTCGAATCCTACAATGAGCTTGAGCTTTCGGTGAAGGAAAACATCGTGAGGAAACCATAGCACGGTGGTAGGGTACTTTGTAGTACCCGCCTGGCTGGCAACCACCCTCAAGTTGAAAATCTGTCGCCAAGCACCTTCCGGTGTGTTCCGACAGCAGCACTTGAGAGCCAGTTCCCTTCTAGGCTTTGTGTGCTTACCACCATCGGCCACATCATCACTGTCCACGGTGAGATTGTGGTCAAACACAGGCCTATATATAGAAAAAAAAAAAAAAAAAAACACAATAAAGTACGAGTAGTACCAATTTTCAAATCAGGCTGTAAGAGTGATTACTCTAATTATAGACCTTGTTACGGGTTCATCATGCATGAATAAAACTAGGTAATTTGATCAACCTTAACATATATTTATATTACTACTTATACTTATACTATAGACTTAATCTAAACCTAATCTAATTAGGAAGCCAGGACAGTTATTATTTCCGGTGAACTCTGCCAACACCTTTGCCTGCCAGCTGTTACTCAGGGTCCTTATTCTTACGAATAAGCTCTATCAATCAATATCCAACTTATAGGGCGTTGCGTGACGCTATAACAATGATAACAAAATACTGTAAAGTACCTAATCGTGATGATAAATACATATAAAAGCCCATTACCCATTAAAACTAAAACTTACCCCTATTTGGATGACACTTATATATGCACAATCACTGTGACTTCAATTATTTATATTTTTCTACTGTGTCGGTAGATAATGGCTCACAATGACCTTATGGCTTATGAACACAGGTCCGTCTTCTACAAGAGAAATGTCGCAAATAGTATATAATAGTAATCTTTGTCTCAAATGGCCTAACCCACATGAGAATAATTTATAATATTTTCGAAATCGAGAAAACTCAAAAAGAACTCGCGTGACCCAGAATCGAACTCAAGACTCCTCGTTTGATATAACGGTGCTAACCATTCTGCTACGGTGCTACTTGTAGGAACCGACGAAAATAAAAACCATATGATTCACGCAAGTTTGCCTATTACCGAACTTAAAATAAATGAACATGACAACCTATACCCGTTGCTTCCAGCATTGAGTAAAATCTATGAAAAAATTATGCTGGAACAGATGTTGTCTCACTTCAATTCAAATGGGATCCTGCATAGTCAACAGTTTCGTTTCACGAAAGGTAGATCGACAACGGACGTGGTGGTAAAACTCATTAGCCACATCTTGGAATCTTGGGAGAAGTCCCATGATGCCATTGGCATTTTCTGTGATCTCTCAAAAGCGTTCGACTGCGTCGACCACAACACACTGATCTGTAAATTCCACCATTACGGAATTCGAGGAAAATCTGCTGATCTTGTGCTTTCCTATTTATCAAATAGACAGTTAAAAGTAAATGATAATGGAGCGACGTTCTGCGGGTCGCTAGTCAAGATGGGCGTGCCCCAAGGTTCAATTCTCGGCCCTTTCTTTTTTCTTGTTTACATTAATGATCTCCCTTTTATGATGGCCAAATTATCGGATATAATTCTTTTTGCTGATGATACTTCGCTAATTTTTTAAATAGATAGGCAAGATACGGATGTCTTACATGCCAACGAAAGTCCAATTATTGTCTCATAATGGTTCGCAGCTAACAATCTTTTACTGAATGCGAAAAAAACAAAATGTGTACAGTTCACCTATTCCTAAATCACACACGCATAGACACACACACACACACACACACACACACACAGATATATCACAGACGCAAATCTAATTATTTTTGCAGATGACACCAACGCAATAGTGTCTGCTGACAACTTAAATAATCTAGAATCTAAAATTAATAACATGTTAATAGCTTTCTAACACTGGTTTGGTACTAATCATCTAAAACTCAATGTAAAAAACAAAGTGTATTTTATTCAAATCGAACGTCTGAAACAAGGCTAGTCTGAGGTTTATCTTGCGGTAACCAAGTCGAAGTGGTTGACCATGTCAAGTTCCTAGGTATTCATATTGATGCATTGCTAAACTGGAAGGTTGAGACATCGTCTGTACGGAATTCTATTAGCTCGGCTTGCTATTTTCATGCTAACTTTCGCCCAGCACAGAATGGTATAATAGCTTTGGTTGAATCTAGGCTTAGATACAGGCTATTCTAGGCTTTATTGAGTTTTGGGCAGTGTTGCCAACTTCCATGGTCTGGATTTCCCATAAACCTGACTGAAAATCCCCAAATTTGGGGAATGAAAAATCAATATTCCCCACATCTTCCCCACAAATTTTATGAAATAAATAAAAGTAATGTTCATATAATCAAACATATTTATTACAAAAATCGTCAAATCAGTATGATAGTGATCAAGAAACAGCGAATCCAAAAAAATAAATGTACTTTGTGCAGTTCTCATTACGCCATATTTTTTTGTTTATCAGATTATTTGAAGGATCAAATTTCAAGCTCCCTCCTTTCTTCTTAATACTTTCTCTAGTGGCCATAATAAGCGCTACTACAGTTTCAGTGTGTAGGCGATTACGATGCTCTGTTTTCAAATTCTTGAAGACGCTAAATTTTCTTTCGACAGTTGCGTTTGAGAAAGGTAGAACGAGCAATAGGCTTATTTTTAGCTTTTGGTGGTCATGAATTTTGACATAAAATAAACTCTAAAACCTTCCTGCCGGATAAGTTGGGTTAAACTTAAATTAAATATACATATAAATGCTTCTAGTGCTACTTTTATTACATCTAAGTTCAGTTCTAGTGTAAATGTCTAAATGCCCCGCATTTTCCCACATAATCGCTCTCCCCACAAATTACCCAATCGGACTGAAAATCCCCGCAGTTTGGGAAATTCCCCACAGATTGGCAACGCTGGTTTTGGGGCAACAGTTACAAGTACAATATCCACTCGGCATTTGTAATCCAAAAGAGAGCCTTAAGGACAATTGGCCGCTTGAAACACGGAATCATGTAGGGACCATTTCATTAGTCATAAAATTTTGACTGTGCCATGCCTCTATATACTAGTATTGCTAACTAATTTTGTTAAAAATTTGCACAAACTCGAAACCGACGAGCAAAGACATAAAACTCGAAGGAAAGACTTACCTAACGTAAACCAACCGAAACTGAACGTGCTTCGGCACAGTCCCACATATCAGTCAGTCTTACTATACAACAAGTTACCCGTAGAATACCAAAATCATAAATAGTGCGAACCTATTTAAAAACAAATTCAAGACATACTTATTGAGGAAGGGCTATTACAGTGTTGATGAGTTTCTTGAGGACAAACGGCAATAATATTATTAGATTAACTGGAATGCGGATTATTATCATAACGATTATTATTATTTGGATTATTACATTTTTATTTTATATTTGGTTAACGTGACATTATTGATTTGCTTAAGAATTACAATTGACATTTATGTTTGACATTGAATTTTTCTTGTATATTTTTTATTTAATTTTATTTTGACTTGTATTATTTGGAATTTGAATTAGAATAATTATTATTTTGTTATTGCTCATGTGACATTATTGATCTTTTTATATGTATTATTGAAATTTAATTGTTAATTTGACTGGAATGATTTTAAATAGAATTTGGATTATTAAAATATTTTTTATTTTTTCCTTGGATATGTGACATTATTTATTTGCATATAAATTACGATCGAATTTTTAGTTTTGTCATTGAATTTTTCTTATTTTGACTTGAATGATTTGGAATTTGGTTTATTATAGTTATTATTTTTGTTATTACATATTTGAAATTATTGATCTTTTTATATTTATTATTGAATGTTCGTTTTAAAACTTTAATTTTTATTTTGCTGGAATGATTTTACAATGGAATTTGGAATATTGTAATTATATTTTTTTCTCTTCTGTTGTTGGATAACTGTTGTCAATTATTGAGATGTTGTTATTTACCAGTATTTTTTTATCGGACTTTTTTATGATGTTGTCTCTGTATAATAGACTGTTATTTTTCTATTCTGTTCTGTTCTGTTGTTACTTTTCTACACTATGTATATTGTTAAGAAATAAATGACTTATGACTTCTCTTTAGCAGTGGTGGCCCAGTGGTATCGGCCGCGACTTACAACTTTTTACTTTGTGTAAATTATTTCATCACCACTGCTCTCAAAAACGGTGAAGGAAAACATCGTGAGGAAACCGGCATGTCCTAGAACCAAAAATTCGAAGACATGTGACATCCACCAATCCGCACTGGGCCCGCATGGTGGATTACTCTCACAGAGTGGAGGCCTGTGTCCCAGCAGTGGGAACATTAAAAGGCTGATGATGTGATGATGACTTCTCTTTACCAAATGTACCACAACGTGACCTAAATTTAAATCTTAACGGCAAAAATCTTGAAGTTATAACGGAAACTGTATTCTTAAGGTCTATCCACACATATCAGGGCCGTGCCCGGGACGTGCACGGGACGTGGACAGACCGTGCCCCGTCAGGGGCTAAAAAAAATATTGGTGGGAACATTTTATATGAACTCGTTCACACACGTCCGTGTACGGGACGTGCCCGGGCCCGTGCACGGACGTGTGTGAACGATGTCATATAAAATGTTCCTGACGGGACCCGGCCCTGTCACGTCCCGGGCACGCCCCTGATATGTGTGGATAGACCTTTAGGGATTACTATCGATTCAAAATTGCAGTGGAGCGCGCACTCTTTCGGGTAAGTAAAGTTCGGCTGCGTATGCAGTAAGGAAAATAAGGCAGTTAACCGATGTAGCCACAGCTAGGTTAGTATACTATGCTTATTTCCACAGTATTATGTCTTATGACATTCTGCTATGGGGATCAGCAGCAGACGTTGACTCAATTTTCATCTTACAAAAGAGGGCAATCCGCGCGATCTATAAAATGGGTCCTCGCGAGTCCCTCAGAGAATCGCACATGCCAAACCCCATCACATTCACAGGCTACAGGTAATCCAAAACTGATTCCTCCGGAAAATCAAGGGCGCTCCCTGGTTTGTCCGTAATCAAGAACTCCACGTGGACATGAAAATGCCCACGATACAGCAGTTCACGAAACGCCTTACCAAGCGATTCTTTGAAACTGCTGCCAAACATAAAAACCCCCTAATAAAAGAGGCCACCCGCTATGAACCCTCCAAAATTTCTAGAGTTCGCCGACCGAGGCACACTCTCACCACTCCCGATGACGCCACCACCCTACTCCAAGAGAGTCGTAGGGAAACTAGCACAATTAAAAAGTATAACACAAAATCGTTCCATCCTCGCCGCCGAGGACCGTCGCGAAATCCCCGTAATACTGGCCCCGATGTAGTTCAATGCAGCCCGCGAATTGCTGAACAAAATCAAAATAGTGATAGTGGAGCTTCTTGTCAGTTCTTCTCCACAGTAGGTACCTTACGAACTGATGGTAGAATCAATATTAGCAATAATAATCAAGATCCAGCTTGTCCCCTTGCTGTCCCTTCCAGCGACGCCCTGAGCCGAGGTTCGACCCCACCTGGGGTAGCCCTCAGCGTAGTCGCTTAGGTTTAGAACTTTGTGCCTGGCTGGAGGCTTAGTTTAGTCTCCACAGGATAGCCCGGTTAAGCAGTAACCAATCACTTGGATTGAAATCTGCGAGACGTCACTTAAAAAAAAAAAAAAACCCTCAGACAAAAATTTAAAGAGATTGATATACTGACTCTACCTTCACTTTATATTTTAGAATGTATTTTGTATGTCCGCAAAAATCGAGGGTTTTTCAAAACTAGAAGCGACTTCCATAATTTAAATACACGCTGTAAGCACGAAATTGTAATACCCAAATTCAGATTAACGAAAACTAGCAAGTCTTTTCTTATAAACAGTTATGGAACTGACCGATAGAAAGTTCCAAAACTACATGAAACGTGTCCTTATTAAAAAAGCATATTATAAAATCAAGGACTACGTTGAATATAAAAATTTTGGCTTTAGCTCCTTCTGCGCATGCGGCTTCCCTGGTAACTCATAAACGGCACAAATATGTGGATGCGACATCCACATATTTGTGCCGTTTATGAGTAAATATAAAGTAAATATTCTCAATCTCATTTTTTCTTTTTTTTTTCCTTCTTTTAATTAGACTTTTAGAATGGTTTTCAATCATCTTTATAGCTCTTTGCTAAGAATAGTTACAGCACTGATAACAACATTTGTGCCACATGTTAAATTTAGCATTTTAATACTTTTTTTTTACCTTTGCATAGATTCTTTTACCGATTGTTTTGTGAATGTGTGAATATTGTAGGCCTTCTAGATGCTTGATAACATTTGTTAACGTTTTATCTCATTTATATAAACTTTTTTTTTTTTGTTTCTTACGACTTATTGTTGGGCCTACGTTGTCCCCCCATATCTAAGCACTAATGCTGTAACATGGAAATATTGTAAAAAAAAAACCATTTTTTAAAAGAGTAACCGTGGAGTTTCTTGCCGGTTCTTCTCCATAGGAAACGACCAACCCGATGCGTGCACCTTTTGTCGACGTTTTATAAGTGCCCATGTGGCCTACATGGGCACTTATAAATGAATGCACTTATGTGAAAAAAAGTGATATTGATTTTGATTTATCTCCAGGTTGTCAAGATATAAGTCATTCAAATATACTCGTATGAAAAATCGCATCTACCCACAACCAGACGGTCTTTGCAACGATTTTTTTTTCCATCTTTTCGTACAAAAATTAAAACATTTTTCGATGCGGACGTATTTCTCAAAATTATTTTTAAGATTTTTGCTACAAAAAATGAATTACATACAAAGTTCTATTTTTATTTAATACTAGTTGTTCCCCGCGGCTTCGCTCCCGTGGACCACCCCACAGGACCTGTTTTCGGGATAAAAAAATAGCCTATGTCACTCAGGAATAATGTAGCTTTCTATTGGTAAAAGAATTTTTCAAATCGGTCCAGTAGTTTCGGAGCCTATTCGGTACAAACAAACAAACAAAAAAATCTTTCCTCTTTATAATATTATATATAGTAATATAGTATAGATAGTAATCAGGGAACACACATAAAAAAACAAATAGATTCCGACGAATTGAGAACCTTTTTTTTTTTAAATAAGTTAAGCAAATAGTACGTTAATATTTAGGGAAACACAAGTCCTGAAATAATCTGTGTCAGTAGAAATAGAGCACAGTTCCATGTTCTTTTAATTAAACATCTCGGCGTTGCCGCACTGATTGCCTAATATTGTGTACTCCGTAAGCCTTGACGTGAGTAAGGGTACATGTGAGGTTTTCGGCTAACAATATGTCACCCTCCTACTTGCTATGTGGTAAGATTATCATTATCCTTATGTGTTTACCCTGAAAATAATGTTACCTTCGTTTCATATGAAAGATATTATGAAACTTCAAAGGCTGGCTCCCATTTCCGAAAGCAAATTCTTGGCAAATAGCTTCTAGGATATTAAAAAAGAAAGTAAAATATGACCTTGGAACAAAACAAATAACAATTTTAATAAATGTGTCCTTTCTGCCAAAAGGATACGCATTCCACAACAACAGACGTACCCTTTTGATGCAAAATAAACATTTCATTTAAGCAATCATAATTAAACAAACCAAGAACGGCCCTCACAGAGACATCCTGAAATAATTCGGACATCGTCGAAGACGTCCCAGCTTCTCCTAAATTGCCTTAAATAAGTGCATTCCTTCATCGTTATTTCACCTATTTCTTTACGCTCTATTCGGAACCCTGTGCACCGAATAGATAGGGTACAAAAGGCCTACCAGTAACCTGCAGAGTAAAGTCAATCCCTTGCACACATAGACGCGTCCGTACAGATGGTCTTAAACAAATGACAGTCGCGAGCTTAGATTATGTAAAGTACTAGATAGAACGTACGGAACAAGAGAGCGCAACCGGCAATACAAATACAAAATGAAAAACTAATACAAATACAATCTCGCGTTAGTACGACACTACGCGTCGCACTGCTTACACGTCACAAGTCATTTCTTATTTTATGTGTAAAAATGCCGTATTGTATCTATAAACATTGCAAAAGTTGTTCCCAAAAACAAAAAAAAGAAGATGGAATATCTTTCCACAAATAATTATTGATTATTTTATAGTTTTGATATT
Source organism: Anorthoa munda (assembly GCA_945859665.1). NCBI lineage: Eukaryota > Metazoa > Arthropoda > Insecta > Lepidoptera > Noctuidae > Anorthoa > Anorthoa munda. Next base: position 30,078,614 of record OX243910.1, on the reverse strand, counting down.
GATTTACCCACTAATATTTACGGCTCACTGGGAACACAAAATATTGGCAGTAATTGGTTGGTGTTGCCAGTTTACATCGAAATAAGTTTCCTTGAATTAGGGAAATGTACATGGGGCGTAGGAAGATCGATTAATTTATCGATTGATCGGAAAATTTTGTAACTAGTGTGCAATTGTTTTTATTGGTTCAGTATCAGTAATGGAACATATTTCCATTAATTGTTCAATACCTTTTTTTTTTTTAAATAATGTACATTAGATATAATTATTAATTAATTTCAAATAAATGATCTTCCTTAGGAACCTACAACAAAAAAAAAATACCTTTTTTATATCCGACTTGAAGTCTATAAAATATGGACACAATCTATTCGTATAAATATTAGTCAATGAACCAATAGCACGCGGTGGGGTTGCGACAGGGGCGCGGGGTACCCGGGAAGGGGGATAAGTGATAATCGTATTAAACCTTCGCATACCATTTTTGCGTTTATTTTTGCTTAGCGGAAATCTTTGGAGCCTTGTTTTTTATTCATTTTTCACATAATCCTTACAAATTTTAGCTTAATAGATAGAGTTTTCACACGTACTCTATTTACAGTCATAATATTTACACATTTTGCCATAATTAAAAAGTTTCTAGAACAAAAACAGGAAAAATTCCAGTTTGTTTACATTTTCATTATAATGATTAGCGATTATCTCGTAAGCGCGGGAACCAATTTAGATGATTCAAACGGATAAAATGTTTCTAGGCCAAGACCTTTTATTTGACACCAACATCATCAAAATTTTGAAGTTCCTCGCGTAATTATTCAACATGTATGATATCGATTATCATTTCTTTAGAAAACTATCTTTATCAGCTTTTAAAGTTACAATTAGGAGTACTTACAGAGTTGCACACTTAAGTAAGTGTGCAACTCTGTAAAATTATTGTAATAAATATTTCTTATTTTTTTTTTTTTTAATTATTTATTTTAAATTATTTTTATATAAATTTCCAAACGCGTATAATTTATTTGATAACCATTATTCTGTCCAAATACTACAAGTAACTACTGTAAGTAACAATTTGTAACATTAATATTTTTGAGAACAATCGAAAAAAATGTGGGAGTTTTTTCCAACATCTGGCATCCTTATACGCACACAGATGTACGTGTCTCTACAGTGCCGCTCCTCGCTGTCACGCACACTTTTAAATAACGCGGCACCGCTCTTTTGTTCCGTACGTTCTATCTAGTACTTTACATAATCTAAGGTCGCGAGTGAGCTTGCCTCGCTGTACGTGAAGCTTGTCTATGTGTGCGTGCGTTTTCGCTCATCGCATAGAGTCAACCTTCTGACCACTTACCTTGTGCTCCCATTGACTCGTAAAGTCAATATGTGCGAGGAACATCGTCCGTAATGGCCCCAATCAGTCAAAAAAGGGACGCAAAACCGAAATTAAGAAAATTTATTGCCACTTATCGAGCGATTGAAGAAAATTAAGGTATTCGTTTTTTAATTTCTTTTCAACAACAGGTTTTAATGTTTCTTAAGTTTTAACGCTTCCGCTGTTTAATGGCTTTACTTGAGAACTCGCAACTTTTTTGTTACGTCTGGTTTAAAGGACCCCTATATACTGTTAATGAATGAAAAGCCTTATGTGCGAATATCTGTGAACGTCTAATTTAAACCAGAACGGGCATGGTATCTTTATTGGCGACATCAATCATACTACTAAACTGCCGAGCAATGAAAAGGTTCCACCCACAAAATGCCGACACACACCTTAATATCTCCTAAGACATAGAACCTAGCTGCATAAATTAAAAAGTATAATGAAATCTATTTTATTATGCAAAATTAAACTGTTTTAAATACTGGTCTTTTTGAAGCCATGGATAAAAATAAAAAAGTAGGAAAACAAAATTTTGGGGTTTGAAAATTTCGGAATACATTTGTTTCGTTTTTAGGGTTCCGTACCCAAAGGGTAAAAACGGGACCCTATTACTGAGACTTCGCTGTCCGTCTGTCTGTCTGTCTGTCTGTCTGTCTGTCACCAGGCTGTATCTAATGAACCGTGATAGTTAGACAGTTGAAATTTTCACAGATGATGTATTCCTGTTGCCGCTATAACAACAAATACTAAAAACAGTATAAAATTAATATTTAAGGTGGGCTCCCATACAACAAACGTGATATTATTGTCGTTTTTTGCTCGATATTAATAACGGCAACAGGTAGACGCTTGAAATATTCACAAAATATTTAGTTGTTTATTCTCTTCAAAAAATAATAATTATTAAATTAAAACAAAATAAATTAAGGGGGGCTCCCATACAACAAACGTGATTTTTTTGCAGTGTTTTGCGATAATGGTACGGAACCCTTCGTGTGCGAGTCCGACTCGCACTTGGCCGGTTTTTTGTTTTGCTTTTGATTTCATCCTTGTTTTCGTCGTTGTGAAAGAATTCTTAAATTGTAAATTCTTACGGCTCTCGTACCCATAAATCATGCCTCAATCACCCGAGGATTGTACGAGAATCATCACTATGGTGGACTTGGGGACCAGCCAAGGAAATACGGCCAGAATAATGGGCGTGACAAATTTCACAGTTGCCCGATTGCGATACGCCTGCGTGAATGGGGTGAGGACGAATGGGGCAGAGTGATGTTCTCTGATAAGTCAAGATTTATGCTGTACCATCATGATGGAAGGAAAAGAGTATACCGACGACCAGGAGAACGTTTTGCAGAAAACGTTCGACGACGACGACGAACGCTGTTTTGACGTTCGACGTTTTGAAGAAAAAGTGTCACACGGCGGAGGTACCGTTCACGTGTGGGCTGGTATCTCTGCAGAGGGTCGAACAGCGTTAGTTCCAATCGAGAACGGGAACCTAACTGCTGTGAGATACATCATTGAGATTCTCAATGAATATGCTGGTTCTGTACGGGCCCACACTGCTCAAGTTGTAAATGAGTATCTTCAGGACGTAGGAATCCACAAAATGGAGTGGCCAGCAAGGAGCCCCGATTTGAATCCTGTTGAGCATGCTTGGGACGAGCTTGACATACGTGTGAGAAAACGAGTTCCACCTCCAATTACTCTTCGTGACTTGAATTACGCACTCATCGAAGAATGGAAGAACATTCCTCAGCATATGCTGAGGAATCTGGTATTCAGCATGCCCAATCGCGTAGAAGCTGTATTGAGAGCACATGGAGGAAACACCAAGTACTGAGTTATTAAAACCTACGTTTACACCTAATTAAACCCCTACTTAGAGATTTGGTTTTATTTGCCAAATGGCCCCAATGTTTTAAAACATTTAATTTAAAATTTGAACACCATATTTACGTTTTTAGTTGGTAATATTCTGATGCGCTGTTAAATGTACTTCAATATTGCAGACGGCCAGGGGCGGCTTTACCTATAGTGCAGGGTGTGCGAAGCACACGGGCGCAGCGCCCTAGGGGGCGCCGAGCGGCACTCGCGCGCCCTCCGGCCGCGGCTCTTTCAATGACCCACGTAAAAAGAGCTCCGGTTTGCTTACATTTTGTATGGCATCTGGAGCTCTTCTTTAATATCGAATTACAGCAAAGCAAGGCGCGCCACGAGTGGCTTTTAAAATAGTAACTTTTATTTCAATATGAAATAAACCTAAAAACATATAATTACAGATTATATTGGTTTAGTTTGGTAGTGAGTCAGCGCATTGCTACCAAAGGCGCGTACCGGCACCTGTTTTAATTCGTTTGAAAACACTCCGACAACTATGTACGATTGCCACTAAACGGGCGGCGCCGGGGCGCGCCGGAGCGCATTTCACACTGTGCTAAAGGAAATTGAGGCTTCTATACAATAGTTAAGTTTCATGTTTGCATGGTATTTACACTGCTTGGAACTCGATTGAAACCGCGCGTATGCCGCGTCTGCCAGTCGGCTGCGTTCAGACGCCACGGTAGCCGATCGGCTACTCTCGTACGTGGGCGGCGGCGTTTGGCTGTCGTCGTGTCCGGTCGGCTCCGGTCGGCTACAACCGCGCGCGCTACTATTTTGACGCCGGCCAGAATGTTGAATCAATCAAGTTATGCTTTAAACTGTAGACTGATGTGATTTATTTATTTGTTTATTGTTTTTCGTGCAAAATGAATGTGGATACAGATGAAAAGCTTAACTACCTGTTTATTTAAAATAAACTGTCTGCGACGCGTAAGCATCACTAGTCGCTGAGAGCATGCGCGCGCGTGCATCCTAGCGGATACGCGAGCACGCGAGCGCTTGCGCCCGGGTTCTAGCAGATTGTAGGCGTCGTCCCCTGCGAAGCACTGCGCTGCGCCCCCGCGCCGCCCGGTCTTTGGAAATCGTACATTATATTGCGAATCCAGAATTCGGCTGTATAGAATAAAAATAAAGTTCAAATTGCCATGGACAAACGTCACGCGCGCGGCATTTCTCGAAAGCGTGTGTACGCGTGGCGCGTACCACACTTTGTGTTCTACCGCTACACGTAGTTTTGCGAAGTAAGCCTTGACGCAATGGATTAAGTATTATATTTTAGTAAACATGTAAATAAGACAAAATTGTCTTTTCTTTTGATTAAAATATACCTATTATGTAAGATTTGTTATTAGCTGCCACAAATGTCGCAACTTTCACCGGGGTCAGAGCTTTTAAATAACCACAAAGTCGTATTTTGTTATTCATGTCACTCCTTCCTACCTTAAAATACATCGATACCCGTTTTTACCCGTGTACCTACATTGGGCCTTGCATTAAGTTTCCCAAATCTGTCAAATGGTCCCAATTGATATTGAACTCTGTACGTATGACATGAGGTCGTAATTAGAGTTCTATCCTTAAAGTACCTATAGATTAAGCACTGGCGTGACCGCACATAAGACAACAATAGTTAGTTCTGGTGTTATAACAAGAACAAGAACACTACAACCCACCATCGCACTAACACTTATTATCTATAAATAACCCAAATTCCTTGTCTCAATTAACACTTAATACCACGAAATCATAGAAAATCAAACAAAACCGAGTTTGTTTGTCAAACCTGCCATTGTATTAGAGTTTGACAAACAACAGAAACCGGCCACGGTGACAAAGACAAAAAATAATCTTTTGTCCTTATTATTTACATGGAGCTGCCAATTAGCCATCTCGCTTTATCAATCAAGGTCATTTTAAGGCTATAGGTACTTTATCTAAGGTTCTATCAGACAGAGAGCTGTCACACGGTCAAGCGTTCAAGAGGTCAGTTTTGCGTTCGAGCGTGCAATTGCTCACGAACGTCGCGCTGTTGGACGGTCTACGCGGTACCTATCGTCACCATGTTTTCTGACGATAGTTCTTCTTCTCTTGTGGTAATGTGTTGTTATTTGTACCTTTTCTATTTTGACCGCGCGCTTACTAGAGGGCGCTAGGGTAATGATTGCACACGGGCGCTACATAGGCTAGAGACGCCTCTGCAGACGGCTTCATTAAGCTAGCCTTTCCCGTTTAGGAGTAATTTGATGCTATGTCACTGGAACTTTTTCATTGCTCGCGAGTGTATTATAAATGCGAAAGTTTCTGAGGATGGATGGAAAACTACTGAACGGATTTTGATGAAACTTTGCTATAATTCATAATGTTAGAAGTACTAGATAACATTACCGTGGAAATACTAAAGAAAGTCTCATTCCACGCCGGTGCAGCCGCGGAGGTCAGCGAGTTAGGTATAAGCAGGTAAGGCTTTCGTTGGTCAATAAAACTCTCTCCCACCTTTCCCTCTCACAGAGAGGAGGCCTGTGTCCCAGCAGTGGGAACATTAATAGGCTGATGATGTGATGTGTGGTCAATAAACGATTGTCACAAGACTAAAGTTTTTGGTCTCGATCACGTCCCATGTCACGATTCAATACATTTTTGGCAGAAAACCTTAAACAAATCTTACCGAGGGGTATCGTGCTATAGATAATTCAACTCATCTTTGCACGCGGCGCTATGTGTAGGTATGCAAGAGAGGTTGTTTGCTCGGACGACGACTGTCGCGTCACTGCCACACAAACGCATAATGTATGATTACAAGCGCAAGCACTCAAGGCGCCGCGCGCAAAGATCAGTTGAACTAACTATATTCAGTTGTTGGGTGGTAGAGTTCAGATAGGCAGTAGCTACATGTAAATTACTGGGTAATGAGCTGCATGCGGAGAGACTGTACTGTGAGCCGATGCCAACATAGCTGGGGAAAAAGCTGTGCTGGTTATTGTTATTGTCTTAATAAAAATAAATGAAAATCGTATCTAAACTGTCGCGATTTCAACTCACTATCGGACCCTACTTGCATGATCTCGTTACCCCGAAATAGATACAAATATGGCTATTGTATAACGTTACCAACACACAATAATCAACAACAACATCCCTACAACCCTTAAGAGATAAATCAATAGCGGCAAACCGACACCCATGCTATATTAGAAGGTCATGATTATTCATACTTATACTTGTTTAAACAAGATCGGCTTGTGTAAACTAGCATCACCCGCTGTTTATCTTACAAGATATGTATAACCGTTATGTTGGCACTTCCTACTCTAATATAACGTTCTCTATTAAGTTGGGTGTTACGTAATTAAGGTCACGTTTTGATGTTTTGCCCCTGTCACCTTCAGACTCCTAATTTCGTGATGAGCCCGCTCTTGACCTCAATCCCGCTTGATAGAAAGCAGTGGATGGATGAGGTCATCGATGGCACAAGAGTGCCCATTTCACTCATGCTTTGAAGACAGTTTATATGTGTGAACACAAATACTGTCAGAGAGTTCCACATGTTGGCTGTGCGCATAATAAAAATTATTTGGCCAAAAGGTGTCTATTGCTGGCTACAACGAAGGGCTTTATTTCCCCTGTAATATTCCGATATACAAAAAAAGCTTTTGCAAGTTGCCGATCAATAATCTTTTTCAGCTATTGTGATTGATTGATACAAATAACAACAAACAATAACAGTTAACAATTGACACGACACGGGATTCGACTAAAGATAAAAATATTATTTGGGGTAACTCACGAACCTGTAACACGAAAGCTACTTTGATGTATGGAACGAATTATTTACTACCAACAAAAATCAATATGCTTAGTTTTTTCCCCTTGATTGGGGTCGGCTTCCAATCTAACCGGATGGAACTGGATACCAGAGTTCTACATGGAGCGACTGCCTATCGGACGACCACAACCCAGTAACTGGGTAACACGTTACCCCTTAGCAGAACTGGTGTTACATTTCAGACTTCTTACTTCAAAGATTTGCAAATGGTATCCATAATGCATCAACATACAATCATTTACCGTCAACACTGTGGATATTAAACGCCAAAATAATACAAACGTCGAGCCAGCTTAAGAGGGAGAATGCAAACACGGTATAACTCAGCTGCCAAAATATTAAACTCCTAGGCTTTGTTCCAAGACGTACGATCAAGACATGTAAACATAGCGCAGTAATGTGCTATACAGGCAACAGCTGCCAGCCTTGATTAAGACATAAATATGCAGCAACGGTACAAAACATGTATGCCCCGCATGAACAAACCCCATTCCGCCATAGTGCCCGTTTATATGTCCATTTTGAATTTTATTAATATTTCGTCCTATACACGTGGCAGAGATGACTAGTGGTAACGAAATGGTGGCGAAAGGTTAGTTTAGGTAATTTTAGGAAAGCAAACTTAATATATTGAAATTGTGGTCGGGTTTGAAGGTGCTTCACCTTATGTAAAACGGAATGCCTGTGGAATGTAATAAGCAGATAGAGTTGTGAGCTAAATTGTAGCAATGTTACAGGAATTATATAAAACAAGGCTGATTGCATGAACTATTAATTGAATGGCTTTGTTGCGGTCGAGTGTACTCGTAAATACGCGGTGAGCTGGGGTGTAGGGCTTCCAAAATTACGGAAATGTCAGTTACGGAACTAGTTACGCAATTTCTGTCTCCAATTCCGTAATTCCGTATTTTTTCCTTAATTTTTTAAACCGATTATATTTTGTTGTTAATATTGTACCTATTAAGGAATTAATAACATAAAAATATAAATCATGTTTAAAAAAAAAATATATTATGTATTCAAGACTTGTACGAGTATAAATTTTTAATTGTACATTTTTAATTTAGATTTAATATTATTTGACGTTCAAAAGTGCCGCTTATTGGCCTAGTTGAAATAAATATATTTGGCTTTGACTTTGAATAAATCAAACCATTTCTTTTCGTTCCGAATAAGACCTTTTTTCATGAAAATTTGGTCTCAGATATGACAATGCATTTAAGGTTTTGTCACCCAGAGAACTTCTTTTATCACAAAAATATCCGGCTGATGAAAAGGCTCGCTCAGCTTCAACACTTGCAGGCGTTGTTTAAAGCAAATAACTATAAGCTGCCGTTAGAAAAACTTTGCGACCGCCGCCAGCGTTGTCGTACTCGTAAATGCACATTTCAACTCTAATAATGGAATCGAGATCTATGTTTACTCATGAAATTGGTTTATTTACTGTCACTTTGTTTATTTGTGTGTCTAACTGTTGTGCGATTGTCAACTCCTCGTCGTCATCGTTACTGGTGGTAACTGCGTCTGATGTACTCTGTTCTGTTGTTGATGTTGTGAATTTGGTAATTTTTGTGTGGATTTATATTTCAACCGTTCCAACAGTTGCATTATGTATTTTACTATATAATCTGACGATGGTTTCGTCAAATATTCTGTGGCTGCAGTTTATAAAAAATCTCATTTTTATGTAAATATTGCAGTCATCTGATTAAATAAGCCAGCTAATTGGACGCCTAGGCCATTCATTAAATGTTGGCATCCAATTAAATGGCTGAAGGACAACTAGCCAAGTCATTGAGCGCAACGTTTAATCAGATGGCTGAATGTCGTGTAGTCATTTAGTTAAATTGGATATTGATGAGTTTGTAATGTTTGGTTAGGGTGATTAGATAGTTTAGACTCAAATATTTCGCGGAGACTTGCAGAGGGCGTAGTATTATTTGGCACCTCCATATTTTCATACTATTTTGACAATATCATACTTTAATTTCACTTAAAATTGCACATAAGAACGAAAATTAATATTGAAGGTTCGTGCTGTTGACGCCGTATATATTGTAGAGACGCGGTGAAAAAAAACTAAACTAAATTTGAATAATTTTTGGCTGAATCTTGGTCAGTCAAGGGCTGCTTTTCAATAAGCCAAGTTGTTAAACGTTGAATGATTCTAGTTCAATCTATGCATCCAATTGGATGCCGGCGTGTAATGAACGGCTTAGGGGTCCAATTGGCTGGCTAATTTAATCAGATGGCTGCGACAAAAATATTGCAAAACACCGAATACATTTGTTCGTCTTTCCTTTATTCTCATTCTAAGAGATGTGGCTAGTTTTTCACTGAGATCGTTTGATTGAAGATCAAGTTTCTGTATCTTACATTGAATCGCAGCATCGGCTGTCAATAATTTGAATTGAACTCTATAATGTACGTCTTAGAACTACTTTTTGCAAGATATATCAAAGGATAACAAATACCGCGGGGCATCCCTGTTTGTATAGTTTTGATGTAGTTATTATGTTTAGTGTTGTCACATTATAAAATGTGTAAAATGTAATATTATTGATTGACTATTTTGATTGTTTGATGACGACAATAATTACGTAAGTCCGGAATTGACATCTTCAGTTACGGATTTGAGAATACTTTAAAATTGGTCCGTAATTACGTAATTACGTAATGGAAGCCCTACTGGGGTGGTCATAAAGCACAAAGCTGTTTTAATGTTTTGTAGGAAAAAAATAACCGAACATTACGCTTGTTATTCCGAAAGGTTACGTAGAGATGTGAGGCCTTCGCTAGTTATATTTGCTGGATTAGTGACAGAATCAGAGTCCTGTATTTTGTCACCTAGACTCTTCACTACATATTATAATATAAAGTCCCCCGCCGCGTTTGTACGTGTATTTGTTCATTTGAAAACCAGCGTCAGGCAACTCCTATACTGTGATTTTTAATTTCGTGGACTAAACTGACAGCTGCTATTGACCTTATTTTTTTTAAATGTTGCAAGCGCGGAGCATAGTGTTGTAGGTAAGGCTCAATCATAAGTGATTCATCGAATCGATGTGACATGACTCCTGAATTTATTTTTACTAATTGGTGTAAATAAATGTTTTATGAATATAAACGTAATATATTTAAATATAACAGTATTCATACACATAGTACATGAACTTTTATTGTGTTAAATATGAAATCAACAATAAAATAAATGCAATCGATAAAATTAAGTCTGACATAAATGAGTAGAAACTAAATATGGGCCGCTAGTTTCTAAACAATTTATTTTGTTTTGCCGTAAAATAGTTTAATTTTCGATCTACTTCGATTTTCGATTAACTTTCGATCACTCAGGATAGTTAGGGTACGACACTATTTTAATGTAACGATAAAGTGACAACCCCCCAAATGTCAGTTTAGTCCAGGAAATAAAAAAACACATTATAGTTGTCTGGCATTTTGCGGATTCGGACTTATTTGGCGCAACCGCGGGGCACACTATGTATGTAATTGCTTTAGAATAAAGTTCCCTTTTACTTGTATCTACATTGTGTGTATCTGTGTGTGCCAAATAAACTAGTTCTTTTTCTTTCTTAAAACTCAAAACCTACTAAACGGATTTTCATGCGGTTTTCACAAGTGGAAAGAGTGAGAAACGAGAAAGGTTTCTGTGTATAATTTGTCACGAGCGAGGCCGGGGCCGGCCGCTAGTTGTAAATAAACAGTAATGATTCTGATGCGGGTACAATCTCAGCTACTGAAAAAATTCTGATAGAAAATCGCCCATAAAACTTTGCCTGACTTTGAAATCAAATCCAGAATGTCATGCTCAACAGCAGCACCTGGGGCCACTAGACCGACGAGGCCGTAAGATATTATCGTGATTTTGAAGGTTTGGAAATTATGAATCTACGATTCATGTTTTATTGAACACGCTTTTATTAGCTTGGTATGTACTTATATATCTATGGAATCTTTGAACGTGATTTTCACTCCCTTCAAAACGTCGGATCAATTTGAAAATTTGCACACTTATCAAGAACCGATGATGGCGATGACAATGCAATAATTTAAATAGTTTATCCTTACCAGGATCTTCAGGATTAGCGATTGAACTAAGAAGTAAAAAAAATAGTTTTAAAAAACACGCTTTAATAGAAAACTAAACTAAAAAGTAGAAAATATAAAAGTAATATAATATAGTTATAGTAAAAGTAGAGAATTACCAATAAATTTAAATTAAGTACAGTGTGATTATCAAAAAATATATATATGTCGGGGTATGTGTGTGTGTGTATGGATGTGTGTGTATTTTTTTTCTTTGAGTTTCGCGGGTTGATGTCCGGGCCGAAGATGTACCAGGGGCCGAAGCCAACTCGCAATCCAATCCCTGTATGCACTACGCAAGTGCACCCAAGGACATTCCTCGGCTGGTGCAGGACTATTGCAAAATATGAAGACAAAACACATTGGGCTATGGGTTTGGGAGGTTTCGTGAATCGATTATATAAAACTACTGAAGGACCTAGGGGTCCACAGATCAACAGTGGTCAGGTAGGCCTGACCACTGTTGATCTAAGGTTATTGACAAATGCGTGCACTGACTGGACAGGTCCACTCAATCTGGCTGATTCTATCCTCAAAATACCATTTCAGATATCAGTCTACATGGTCTTCACATGATCTAACCATGATTTTGTCTGGACTTTAAAAGAGACTGTGACCTCTGAGTTTGTTTCGGCGTTTCTTCTCAGAGTAGTCAGACAGGAAACGCCGACTTCATCTAGTTTAAAAAAATATGATCGACATGTAAAAGTAAAAACCAACTTACAGAAATAAATCATTTATCATTTACACGGCTATAAAATTTATTATTGTACGGTTTGAATTATTTTATTGCTAAAGATTACACAAATCACTTGTACAGAAATAAATACTCAAACATCTTGATTTATACATTTTTGTTGTTAGGTATATGTAAGTTTTGTGCGCGACTCAGAATACGTTTTTGTACCTGTATGTTTTTTGTAAATGTGATTTGTGTGTAAGTCTTTGTAATGTCATTGTTATAATATTCAGAACATCATCTTCTTTAGAGATTGCATCAAATCAAATTGACAGTGTTCGCCCCCGTTACAAGCCTACGTGTTTGACAGAACCAGCCTTTGCTGGGATGTTCTAACACAATGTGGCCCTACTACATGCCAGGCGACTATTGTTTGTAAGGACTAGCTGTATCTCTATGCTCTGTCTAGAATTTAACAATAGCGGAGGCCCATATTTCAGCTGAAATATGAACTTTGTGAGGTTGAAGCGGTGGCTGTGACTAGCATAGATTTTCTGATTTCTAAGATATAGGCAACAGCCAAGTTTCAGTTTTAATCAGGGTATCACGGTTTCTTATATTTTTCCATGGCATTATGAATAAATAAATAGTTATTATTAGTCATCAATTCAATTTAAACAGTCGGGTAGTGGTTTTTTTTTAAATGTAAGTTAGGGCATAACTCCGTCACATATAAACTTTTTTGTTTGAAAGAAGTTTATTCCAAAATGGTCCCATTTAAATTTGGTAAAGATCTGATGCAGAATTTCGGAGATATACAACAGAACTCTTCAATAAATGACGACAAATCTCGGGATTGCTGCAATCGCATGTCCGTCTATTGTTTACACCTTTTCATAACATACCATCACGTCAGTTACGCTCAAAACGGGTATGCAGATGCGTACAGTTCACCCCGGTACACTCTCATTCCACCAGTTATGTTTAGGTAGATGTTATTCGGGTAATCTATTCTGGCATCACTGTGGGCATTATAGGTACCTAACTATAGAACTTGTCCATTATGTACCACTAAAAAAACAAATAAAAAACATTTTTACATAAAAATACAACTGACTTCCAAATAAAAACACTACAAAGTGAAAAATAACTTCAATTTCGGCAGTCGATGTCAAAAAACGAAGGAACGAAAACAGGAAAACCGATTGCCAAAGGAGAAGGGCAAGACTCCATAGTATTCTGGGCCCAGGTGTTAACTCAATCAAACTAGCCTTATTTGTAAGATTATATATTAACAAGGCCTCGCTGAAAATTTGGTGAAATTTGGCTATCCAGGAATCAAGTTATATGAAGTTATGTAAAAGTGAGGTTACAATACAACATTGTAGATTTTTATGTTATTTGCGAAATATTTTTGAATGGCTTCAGTTGTGTAATGGTGTTATGCATGGAGTGCAAGTTGAAAATCTCCACGTGTGACGTGTCGAAGATCTGACACGTTTGCCATGGCCGGACAGTCACTACAGTCAAAGACAAGTCTCCACATCCAATATCCTGCACTTAGAAGCAGCGGGTACCTTTTAAATAAAAAAAGGAGAAGATGAAGTATAAGGAGCTCGTGGCTAAATAATAACAGCCACACGGGTCGATCTTCAAGGTTAAGCAACACTTGACGAGGTCGGTCCGTGGATTGGTGAATTTCAACATAACAATATTCCTCCGAGCATCGTAAAGCACGTTAAACCGTTGGTCCCGGCTGTCATTTGAAGGTCTTTGACAGTCTTTACGTGTAGCCAGAAGCCTGAGATCTGACACCAGTCTTGCCAAGGGGTATCGGGTTACCCAGTCACTGGGTTGTGGAGGTCAGGTAGGCAGTCGCTCCAGCTCTATCTATATCTACTTAGCTGAATCAGGTGAGACTGGAAGCCGACCCCAACATAGTTGAGAAAAGGCTAGGCAGATTGAGAAGTGGAAGTAAAATAAAACACCAATATAATTGCATTTTAAATATTTATTATTCATCTTCAATAATTATTTGAATATATTCTAAGAATTGTGCAGGAGGTACGATATTTTCTTGGTATCTTGCCCAACTGAGATACCATATTATTTACATTACATGGGCACAGCAGCCTACAGTCCTTCTACCTACAATACAAATACAATAATAGCCTAATATTGAATCTTCGACAGCTGTCAACTAAAACTTAAGCAAAATATGTTTTGCGACTTATATGGCGGGATTGTATACGTCCCCGCAATAACCAAGAAGTATTTGAAGCCGTTAGCTGTCGAAGAAGGTTGCCTCTTGCCTCTTTTCTCTTACTCTCTTGCCTCTGGGATGACCAACTTGGTGTGATGCTTCAATCGGACTTCTCCCAAGAACCACGTCTTGGGCCATGTTCCAACATACTTGGCATACATAGTTCTCACTGGTAACCTGAAATAAGTGAACTATTTAAATCATATTCAATCAAATCGCCACGTCTCGGCCGAGACCGAAATAGTCCAAATAACTGTCAATACCTCAAAGCACCAAAGCCTGAGACCGAATCGGTCTTATTGCGTCATTAAGTCTTTCTTATTATTATGCTATCCACCAAAAAGAAAGCCGACATACATGACGCCGGAGACCGTAAATAGTAGGTACATCATAAGTCTGGTTTTGTTCGCTTGTAAGAATAAAAGTTCGATTTGAATAGGTACTTACAGGCTGAGATGCACGCCACTGACGAATAATTGATATAATCGCCTAATCGTCCAAGACTGTCCAAGACTCTTCTGCCAATAGAGTTATTGCGACCAGATGCAATGGTACAATTCACACAGCGATCCATGTCGTCAATATCCGATCGATAGGCGTAATCAGTTGTCCAAAATAGAGAGCCAGGTAATTCAAAATAGTAAGATCCGTCGAATAGTCCTTTAAAGTATGCAAAGCCGAGGTGGTGGGGTTTTACAATGAAACATGGAAAATATGTGTGCACTCAGAACGAAAGAAAACGAACGAGTGCCAGTTTATTTATTTTCTGCCTGTCAACTGTCTGTCATATTTTTTTTTATTTTTGTTTTTATTCAGTCAGTGACAGTTTTTGACCAGTATTGCGATCTGAATAAAAATTAACGGAACTCGATTCACTATGAATCGTTTCCACTAAACGATTGATAAGCACTTGTCACTCGATTTTCATACATTAGTTTGAGATTTTACCGATTTTTTAAATCGATTATTTAGTTTCATAACATAATTTAACTTTTCTCGCTTCCTAGATAGAAACATGGTACTATATTTTGGGATTTCCTTTAGAAAAATATAACGGATTTTTTAATACATATTTCATCTAGTTAACTGCTGGGCCCAGAAATGCCCGTCTCCATTCAAGTTATTTTTCACTTTATACCTAGTGTTTTTATTTGGAAGTCGGTTGTATTCTTTTGTAAAAAATGTTTTTTAAACCTTGGTTTCGAATTGCCCGATAACGTGTTAAAACTAAGTTGGTTTAATGTGGTCAAAGTAAACAGTAACCGAGCAACATTTTTTCTATTGGTTAAGGAACCTTACTTTCAGCTAATATTATAAGATGTGAATGTCTGTATGTTTGGTTGTGTGTAATTCGGCGTTGCCTTTGGCAAATACTAATTAAAAATAAAATCTATTTTATTTCTTAAACGGTTAAGGTCTGTTAACTCTTAAAACAGATATCGTAGCTTCAAGTTAAAAACGCAAATTAATTTAACTTATAGTAAGCACCACAATACATAGAAAGCACCGGTGATTTGAGAACGAATAGAAACATAAACAGTATTAACTGTCTTTCGTCTAAACAAGTTAATACTTTGAGCAAGTTAAACTTAATTGACTGGAAGAGAGCTGCTTAAGTGCGTTCGTAAACGTTGCCACCGCAATCTCTTTAAGTTTTTATTTTAAGTTATTCGTGTGGGTGGCTTTATAAGATACATGGAATGGGTTCAAGGAGAAAATGTCTGTGTGCTTTCTTCACTTACAAAAAAACGATTTTAGGCTTACTCAAAAACTTTTTTTCAATAAAATACAACCGACTTCCAAATGACTGACCGACCGACTTCCTGTTTTCGTTTCTTCGTTTTTTTAAAATGTCTTCCGAAATTGAAGTTATTTTTCAATTTCTAGTGTTTTTATTTGGAAGTCGGTTGTATATTTTTGTAAAAACGTCTTTTATTTCTTGGTTTTTAGTGATACAATAATGGACAAGTTCAATAGAAGGTACCTATAATGTACACAGTGATGCCAGAATAGATTACCCGAATAACATAACTAGAACATAACCGTTGGAATGAGAGTGTACCAGGGTGAACTATACACCAACTGGGTATGTGTTTAGAGCGTACTGGCGTGATGGTATGTAATGAAATGGTGTGAACAATAAACAGACATGCGATTGCAGCAATCCCGAGAGATTTGCCGTCATTTATTGAAGATTTCCGTTGTATCCGAAGCTCTTCATCAGATCTTTGCCAACTTTAAATGGGACCATTTTGATATAAATTTCTTTCGAACATAAATATAATTTTGCAAATCCGTTTATATATGACGGGATTATGCCAGAACAAACAAAAAAAAATATCTTCCGAATTGAGAACCTCCCCCTGTGTGGGCAGTCGGTTAAAAATACTCTATAGAAGAAGAGGATATGCGGCAAAGTTAAAACAAACGTAAAAAAGATTCTGAAACGTAGGAGTTGTGCTTTCCTAACGATTGTCGAGTGTAAATATTGTAAAACACCTATTTTTAAAAAAAGAGTAAGAGTAAGTATGGATTTTCTTGTGCGTTCTTCTCCGTAACAAGCTACTTTTCCGAATGCACGGTAGAATCAATTTTAATTACTTGTACATTTTTTTTTAGATTTATTATTGTTTGACGTTCAAAAGTGCCGCTTATTGTCCTAGTTGAAATAAATATATTTGACTTTGTCATAAAATTAAGTTTTGAAAAAAAAAGGTTAACTAGGTCCCACCAGATCCACCACACGGGTTAAAAGAGTATTGAAGAGAGCTGCGAAGCACATTAAGCCCACCATTTTTTCATAGAGTCGTTAAAAATATAAGGCCGAATTGATTAAAATCTCTTATTAAAGAAAAATTAAATATGAAAACAGTATTTCATTTTTTTATTTGTTCAATTTCTAAAATGAAACATCAAATAGGCGAAATAAAAAGGTTACCACATCACCTACCATATAAAAACAAAACATATTGGATTTGCGATTCCAATTTATCATTCCCTACTCTATAGAATTGTTTATTTTATTTCGTTAGTAACAGAAAATACCAAAAGAGCAAATTAAAAGGGGAATAAATATAATGACCACCAAAAAAAACTTTGTGACGATAACCCCTAACCACCAAATCTAGTAATATACTGACAAAAATAGTAAATGATCACCAAATTTAGTAAATTGATCACCAAATTTTAATAGCAAATTATTGCGCTATTTAATGTTGTAAAATAGGTTAGGTTAGGTTAGAACTGTGACCAACCGCGCGCGAGCCGAGCGAGCAAAGCGAGCGGTGCCGCGGCAGCGGCCGGCGAGCGCTACTTCCAAGTTGCTCCCAGAAATTTTATAATCTTTTTGGTCATTGGTTTAATTTTGGTGATCATTTACTACTTTTGGTGATCATTTACTACTTTTGGGTTAACAATGATTTATTTGGAGTCATTTTGCCTAAACAGGATAGCGAGATGTTAAAACTTTGGTTATAATTTTACAATAAGATGCGGGTTTAATTTTGGTGATCATTTACTATTTTTGTCTGTTATATGTTATTATATCTGGTGGTAAGTTAAACATAAGCCAATTAAAAGGCAATCTGTAGAATTTAATAACACAAGTCATTTGAATATTCAACGAAAAGGAAGCGAAGGATTATTCAGGAATTGCTCGATATAATCCATTCTGTAGAAAATTGGTTTACAAATTGTTTGTGCACAGGCCGAACGCATTCGTGCTCTCGAGCCTGAGTCGCGGGTAATCCAACGACGTTGTATAATATCGTATGTAAAGACGGGAAAGTGCCGAGTTTTCCCACTCAAATCAGAAATCGAAGTTTGTTCTGAACTTGAAATCGATAATTACTTAGCAGCTATAATTTCATAATTTTCTTTCGATTGCACGATTCTTCATTTGGATATTTCTGTTTTCTTCTTTAGAATTCGTCTTTAGCCTTTTCTTATATACGCCTCTCTTTTTGTTAGTAATGAGAGGTAATTGTGAGTATTAAATAAAATCTCAAAGAACTTGTAGCTAAAAAATTTAATCATGTGTTTTCAGGCTTTTCATGTTTTTTATCCGTTTTTGCAGATTATGTTACACAAAGTGAGTCTACGTTAATTAAAAGTTCTGTTTTCGATTAAAATAATATCCAGGCGCCGCCGACAAAGGTTCGTTAAAAATGCATGTTTTTAATCTGCCATGTGAAAATATTATTTCTGTTTGAGCGCCGCATTGCCGCTCCGTATCGGGGCATTGCAGTTTTTTGTTGTAATATAAGATACGTCGGAATTAATGTTTTTTGATGTTAATTCGTGGAGTTGTATTTGTGCTTTATTTTGCTCTACCTTTGTTTAATTGTTTGGATTTAATAATATAAGGTATATTTAACCCAAAAAGTTTGACAAAAATTGTTTCTATCCTTGTTCAATCCATGACATATCAGAAATTCAGAATTTCGAATGTATTAAACTTCCCAAGTTATTTAACTCCAGAACCCAATACAAAGACTTCAAACCTCATTACTTTTCTTACACATATATTCAAATACCCGATTCATTCTCAAAGTTATACTTGAACAATACAAATAAATCTTCATTGTACAATGTAAACCTGTGTTGGAACTCGAAATTCATCCGTTGGACGTTTGTATGTATTTGTGTATATGTATATGTGTGCTGTAAACATACCGAAGCCTTGCAGTACATGTGTATGTGAGAACAGAAGTATAGCTTAGCACGTTTGAAACGGTGAAAAGTTTAAATTACGTTTGTCTTGGTGGAACGCACTTGGTTTCTCAGTAGTGTTCGTTGCGAGACGCACTCCCTTAATAAGTCTTGCTTGGGATACGTTAAGTATGAAACAACTAACTGCTTATTTATTAATTATGTAAAAACTTTTCGGTTCAGAAAACAAGGTCATCGGGTTCTAACATATGCCAGTAATTTTCCCGACAGTCATGTAGTTATTTATTATGTCCTTTATTCATTAGTTTCCTATTATCTACATAAAATATTTCATCATTTTAAAGTATAAAATATAGAGGCCCACCGGTATCGGGAACAGTGTCCAAGCTACCGGCTTAGGGCTCCAGAGAGAGGAACCTCCGAACAATACGAGCCGTGTCCAGAAGTACTGCTTTCTGAATTTAGCCCTTGATGCAGTCGCCTAACGAGAGCCTCCTAAGTTGTGTGTGTTTATTTATTATTATTAAGGCACACCAACGAATGTTGCACAATAACATTGATAACAGGTTTATCACAATTTTTATATTAACTACTGTTAAATACCTGATGGTATTTTATTTGGTGGAAATTAATTGACCTGAAGGTACACTAGCGAGAGTTGTAAATAAAAACACTGCTTACTTATCTGAGTCGATTGCTCATTTATTAAAAAAAACATTTGCTTATACCTTAATCGCGGTAACAAAACCATAGTGACTTCTAATTCGACGCCAACGCCATCTATCGATCACGTCAGAACCTTTACAAAGAGTTAAGTCGTAAATAACTACAGTGAACTATTCACTTAAAGGTGTGCAAGGCACACACATATTTAATTACATTAGATAAATGTCACCAAATTACCAAACCCACATTAGCAAAATCAATAATAATCGTTAATTATTACCAATAAATGTAGTGCTAAGATGACATGACATAATTGATGGCCATCTTAAAAGCCGAACACTGATAGGCACAAAGGCAGGTCTTCACCGAGTAGAGACAGGTACAGAATAAGCTAACGAAAGGAAAACGGTAAGCAACTTATATATTGTTGAAAATAAAGGTTACCTACGTCGCTAAGAAAAATCGTAGCTGATTGCTACAACGCGCTACGGCGTAGACGCACATTTCGGTTTATTGTACACTATCTGTTCCCCGCGGCTACGCTCCCGTGGGCCACCCCACAGGAGCCGTTTTCGGGATCAAAAAATAGCCTATGTTACTCAGGAATAACGTAGCTTTCTATTGGTGAAAGAATTTTTTATACCGGTCCAGTAGTTTCGGAGCCTATTCGGTACAAACAAACAAAAAAATCTTTCCTCTTTATAATATTGGTATAGATTCTATTTCTGCTGAAAATGGAACCTGAATGGAAAAGATTGTGTTATTCTGTGTTATTTAAAATAATAATTATAATGAGGTAAAATTGTTTTCATGTGTTTGTAAAAGTTCATCTCTGGAAGTACCAATCCGGTAACAATTTTTTCGCTGTTAGAATGCTACACTTTCGCTTAGTGCATAAGGCTATATTTTATTTCGGAAAAAATGCACTGTGCACAATACACGGTCAATAGTATGCTGTTGGTGCAAGCACGAGTACGTAACGGAAGTTCAATGGCCGGGGTACTTAAAATTAAGTATAAAATTATCAATGGCCGGGGTACTTAAAATTAAGTATAAAATTATCAGAAGCGTTTGTTAATATGCCAAACAATTAAACTGATTCAAATATTTAGTATCAAGTTTGCGTTTGGGAAGCTGCCCAAATGTAACTGGCACTGTTACTATTAACCACCACGTGGTACAGTGTTTGGTTTTGCATTTAATATGGTCTCATTTATAGTTTACTAGCTTCAAAAAATAAATAAAAAGTAGCCTATGTGCTACTCCAGACCGTTCAGCCATTTTGGCGTGATATAGTCACAAATATACACAACACTTCCACACACACATCCATCCAAACTTTCACATTTATAATAATAAGTAATATTTTTACATAACATAACATCTACAACCTAGGGGTCTTTAAGTCCTTCCCCCATTGTCGGCGAGGCGGGAGGGCTCAGTTACTGTGGTTTGGTCACCCACGGTGAAGCAAAGAACCCGAGGAGAGACCGCTCGTCAGGGCTTTTGCCGATTAAGCCGACGACGTAGCGGCCAACTCATAGGATGCGGTGCCGTTTGGTGACAGGCGACATCGCAACTGAGGTGGGCCGCGATGTCGTATGGAGCGTCCCAGGTCCCATACGATATCGCGGTTGAGGGTTGGAGACCGCGGCGGGAGAGGAGTGCCGGTATTGCGGTACACCGTTCCCTGCCTTCCGCGGCCCGGACGGGGTCACCACCGTCTGATGGCGGACGCGGTGGGGCTGCCGGAGAGGAGGAGTGTCGGTATAGCGTTGGCCGCTCTCCCTATCCCCTGCAGCCGAAAAATGGTAGGTGGTGGGGCCGTTGACCTTGACCCGTCACATGGGGACCAAGGGTGCCATACACGGTCGTCTGGCACCCATGTGCTGGTTTGGTACCTGGGGTGGTCACAGCGCACAGTGTGTTCTGGTGCGCCGGTGATATACCCCAGAGGAGGGCCCGGTGACGGACAGCCGCGGCGGGTTCGCGGTGAGTGCTAACGCGTGCCCGTGTTCCCGCCATATGCGACTCAGGAGGACACCGTGAAGTTTTAGTGGGTTGGAGTCCCACATAACTGCGCTATCTCCCCGTGGTAGCGCAGTATGCATGAGCATTTCTCCACGCAAAAAAAAAAGTCTTTAAGTCAAGAGTGAATAGGTTACTTCTAGGCAAGCGTGCTTCACCGTCGACCACATCGCTTAGCATCAGGTGAGATAGTGGTCAAACGCGAGCCTATCTATAATAAATAAATAATAATAAATATGTCACCCGTGCGGGCAGAGGTGCCCTACAGTACATACACATGTCACCAGTTCTAATCAAGTCCCATGTAATATCCCTTTACTATTTGGGCCTGTTGCGATCGAGCACAAGGCCAGCTCCGGTTGCTGAGAAATGGAAGAACCCAATAACACTTTGCTCAACCCTAGAATCGATTCCAGAAGTTCTCGCTTAGCAGTAGGGCTTGCAACCATTAGACCAATAAGGCGGTTTTTTAATCTAGTGAGTTTGTAAATAAATATCAGAAGACGGATCTTATTGCTTGCTGCCATCGACATATTTAAATACGCACTAGATTTAGCGGTCCGAACACTCACTCTGTTCGACTGAACTGTACTGCAATCCGTCCACTTATCTTAAACTATGTTGAAAGAAACACGTAAGCGCCATGAATGTCATGGCACTTACGACGTTTTGATCGTGAGTAAACTAAAATCTATAAGCGTTCTAGCGCTGCATGTTTTAATAATTTAATTAGACTACATAAATGATGTTTAGCGCTGCAGCGAACTTTAGTTCTAATTCACCAGCATTTCAATAAATGGTTTCCATGAATGTTCTTGTCTATTGCTAGAGTGAATGTATGTCAATGGTTGTTGGCCTTTTTAAATCGAGTAGAACTCCTCTTCGTGTGGTAAAGGCGGAAAACCAAGAGAGCTCTCGGTATTTTTACACAAAAATAGATTCACGAGCCGGATATTATAGTTAGCACCGGACTACCTTTAGGTTTTGATTTGTTTTTCCGTGTTACTACTTATTTCTTAGACAATTCTATGAAAAATATATTAATAATTTATTTTCAAAGAATTTCATCCAACATGATAAAAAAAATAAAGTCAAGTTTTAGTTGCTAGTTTGGTGTAGTTTTAAATAAAAACTTAAGAGCATGTGTGGGGATTAATGATCGTGCCTTCTCTGTATGAGAAGAGGCCTTTGGCCGGCAGTGGGGCAGTTATAGACAGGTATTATTGAACGAGCGAGCGTAAAGCGCGAGCGAAGCGTCTCCGTTTCAACTTGGCCAAAAATTCTTCCGTATGTTATCCTCTACAGGTCACATTTCTCAACCGATACTCGTTTGTAAGTAGATTCGGTAATTAGGATTTTTTTGTCAATTCTTTTTTTTCAAAAATTTTCAGAATGTCTTCGACTTTCAGAAATATCAAAAAGTCACTAGTTTATATATATTAATCATTATATTACAGCCTTTTATCAACTTTATAGTCTACTACATTCAAAACTTAATCTAGTCTAGAATTTAATTTTGCAGATCTGTTTGCCAGTCGCCAGTAATAGATCTCCTCCAACCTTTTCCGTTTCTGTCTTTCTGTAAGCCACTCTATTCCCATCACTCCTGTCCCTTGTCTGATGTCGTCTCACTATTTCCGTGGCCTACCTCTTTTCTTTTTTTTAATCTGGGATACCATCATGTCGCAGTTTTGCTCTATTTGTCCTGCCCTCTTATCATAATACCTATTGTGCCATTTGAGCCTTCTGATTTTGTATGTTATTTCTGGGTATTTATAGGCATTACCTTAATCATTATCAATGTATTGTTCTTGCTGTGTGTATGTCGTGTCCTCTTCAAGTAGTAATTTCCCCTCGGCTCAAGCTACAACAGTTGTGTGTCAATCAAGTTGAATGCTTGACAGTTGTAGTTTCCGCCCGCTTTGTGATGCACCTTGTAAGTCATGTCCAACTAGACAGACGGTGGAATTATATTATGTGTTAGTACTTCATTATGATGCAGGATGAAGGATGAGTAGTAACGACCGCGACTTACAAGTTGTAGGTCGTAGGTTCGAACACAAGCAGGAGCTTTGCTTTAAGTAAATCATTTCATCACCACTACTCTCAAAACAGTGAAGGAAAATAAGGTGAGGGAACTGGCATATCCTGGAACCAAAAAATCGAAGACATGTAACATCCACCAACCCGCACTGCTTGATTGTGGACACTGCATTACGGACCAATCCATCTCTCAGAGAGAAGGCCTGTATACCAGCAGATGACATCACATTAAAAGGCTGATGATGACTTCACTATGCTTAAACAGGATTAAATTGGCGTCTCAAATCTTTATTGCCCCCATAACACCAATCCAGCAGAATCTTTTAACTTTCACCCGGTATTCGGTCCACCTTGAAGCCATCCAACGCGGCAACTTCAGTGCTTTTCACCCTTGCTTTAATACTTCTGTTCTACTTGCCTGCTACCCTCAGCCTCATGTATCGCGCGCGGGTGGCGGCCGGCTCGCGCTAAGTATACGCTTGGGATTCTTGGCACCATACCACTGATATGTTTACGTGCTGCACTCCTTTTATATTAATCACCGTTTTGCTAATACTTACGAGCACCTGTTATTTCACAGGGTATTCAGGGCCAGCGGTTCACTTGTGTTTCATTTTTCGCTGCGTGCTATTTGTTCGCAGTTCTATTTTAGTTAGACCTGACGCTTTTGTGTGTTGTGTTAACGCGATAGATAAATACGCAGAGTGCGGTATAAACGCGAACGGTTTTTTCAAGGTTAGGTTTAATATTTTTAGACTTCTAAATATCCAGATAAAGAGCCATTTTTCGACCAAAGATAAAAAATTACGAGATCGTTACAAATAACCTTGACTCTTAATTTTAAATCTGAGATCAAAATTTTTACAAGAACTACCACAACTCAAGAGTTTCAAAGCCAAGATAAGGCAGTTAGCCGCACTTTTCTTAGAACATAAAACTTAATCGGCACTAACACAAACCGAGATTAAAATACGCACAACTTTAATCAATCCGTTAACTGCGTACTCGGCCGTTTGATAAGCAGAGAAGATGCGAATTGAGGAAGTTTAATTTAGCATACAACTCGAACATTAAAACACTAATGAGTGTTTAAATGTTCGAGTTCGAGCAATCTCGGATATCCAACATATTTAAAGCTATTATTTATGCTAGCCTTCGAAAGTTTCTGGTTCTGACAAGTGCCAAGTTGGAGCCGGTATTTACCGTTTAGTTAATTAAAAGTCAGTTAAGTACAAAAACAGTCCAAATGAAGGTAAACTGGGAGACGCTACTGTTAGACAAATTGTGTTCGGTGTAAAGTTCGCAACTAGTTGACTGGCTTACGGCTTGTAATAAATTGGACGAGAAGTTTTATTGATGATCTTCGGAGTATTACGGAATCAACAAGTTTTGAAGCTGTAGAGTTCTGTTAAGTAGTGAATCTTGATCATAATTTCAGCCGAAAGACGTCCACTTCTAAACAAAGGCAAGCCCCAAGGTGTAGCCACATCGGCCGGTGCGTCTCACATCCAGCGGATTCCCACAAACCTAACCAGGTCATCCGTCCACCTAGTGGTAGTAATGAATATTCAGCACAAATGTCCAAAAACCTGTCGCCTAACGTGTTTATGTAATGATGGCACCAGGTTGATGCGTATCACTTTAATAGACATCGGCATGAATCAGGAGAGTCAATTATACGACATTTACTTTAAAGACTAAAAGTCGAAAGTTGAACAGGAGACATAGGTCGGGCAAATGACAGATACAGTACATTAACAAACAGGGCATGAATTTGGTGGCAATTCTATAAATATGTTAAGTGAAAATTATAGAGGTACAGATAGATATTTTTCTGTTTAACTTTTTTCAAACGTTTTTTTTTGTTAGGCTAACTTTTGACCACTATCTCGCCTCATGTAATGTGATGATGTGGTCGACGGTGAAGCACGCTGGTCTAGAAGTAACCTATTCACTATTGACTTAAAGACCCAAGGTTGTAGCTATCAGGAAACAAAGACTCCGTTAGGGAATTCCACACCTTAGCTACTTCCACGCCTTCGCACAATGAAAGTATTAGCAAAACGCTTTGTGCGTATGGGTGGGATGTCCACTATGTACCGTGTACCGTGTATGTACCATGTAGGTTTGTTCCTATTTCAGGTAATGAAATTATTGTTGCTATAAAAAATTGATAGTTATGAGGAATGAAAGTGAAGTGAAATGCGCGTCCTGTTTATTATTAGCCATTCGTTGTCGACGTTTTATAAGTGCCTATGTAGCCCTATGTGAAATAAAAAAAAAGATTTTTATTACTTTTATTATATATACAGACGATCGTGGTTAAATAATAAAGCTTGGCGAGGTCGCTCCGTGGATGGGTGCCCATAGTTACATACCGAGATTCCTCCGTGCCTCGGTAAGCACATTAAGCCGTTGGTCCCAGCTGTCATTTGAAGATCTTTGAGAGTCGTTACGGGTAGTCAGAAGCCTGGGATCTGACACCAGTTTTGACAAGAGGTATCGTGTTACCCAGTTACTGGGTTGTGGAGGACAGATAGACAGTCACTCCATGTAGAACACTGGTACACAGTTGAATCGCGCCGACTTAGACTTGAAGCCGACCGCAACATAATTGGGAAAAGGCTAGGCAAATTGATTGATATATGTATGTTTATTTTAACTATATATACTTTTGTACACATTTCACTTTTTTCATGCACCTGCCAAGCTATATCTCTACTGCCTGGTGAAACACACCACGTTAGCATATCGGTGACACGGTCGCATTAGCCCATGAAGTATTGCCCCTACCAAAAATCACTCGACGCGGCTAAAGAACTTTTCACTTTAAAAATCACCAGTATGTCAAGCGAAAAGCTTGTACATTCAGTTAGAGCTCTATACAAAGCCCGCAGGTGTGATCACACTGTGGATAGTGGTCTCATTATTTACCGCTGGGAGCTGTGATTCAGAGGTGATATTGTCACGATTTATTATTAGTCTTACTTCTTAGTAATATTACAAATGAGAAAGTTTTGATGGATGGATGTTTGTTACTCAATCACGCCAGAACGGCTGAATGGTTCTGGGTGTAATTTGGCACAGAGTTAGATTGTAGTCTGGAATAGCACATAGGTTTATCTCGGTAGGTATAATGTTCCCTTGGGATAATATAACACTTTTCACGCGGACGTAGTCGCTGGTAGATGCTAGAGATGTGTTAATAACGCACAAATCTTCTAGCAAACTTCAAGGTTACATTTCGGGGAGTGTGCGTTGGAATTGCATGAACTAATTCCTTCTAGCCCGTTCCATCATCGGACTACAAGATGTACGGCGATGCGTCATCGGTACATGGTGGACCTCCCACCCATACGCACCAACTTTTATTATGCGTACAGCAAAGGAGTGGAATTCCCTGCCGGAGTCTGTGTTTCCTGATAGCTACAACCTTCCAAACCTTCCAACCTTCAAGTCAAGAGTGAATAGGTTTCTTCTAGGCAAGCGTGCTTCATCGTCGACCACATCATCGCTTACCATCAGGTGAGATAGTGGTCAAGTGCAAGCCTATCAACAATAAAAAAAAAAAATAAGCGACGGTCCAAAATAGAACGACGTTTTAAATTCTCAAAACTATACACGTATTTAGTGATTAATGTGATTATTTATTTATTTATATATACTTTATTGTACACCATGATAAAACAATACAATAAAAAAAAAACATAGAAATTAAAACAAAAATACAACAGGCGGCCTTTTATTGAGATTATTTGACCATTTACAAATGAAAATAATTTCAAAATCATACAAGGTACCATATTCTTTTAAAATAATAGAAATTAGATATGTACAGGTAATTCATAAGTAAAAAATGTTGTTATTTGTTTTTTGCAAGCGTCATAGATTTTATCGGTGGAAAGGCGGTGAGCCGTACACAAAACGAATAAAATGTTTCCGTATTCGCCTTTCATAAGTTGTTTTTTGTTGACTGACGTTCTCTAGAGGCAAAATCATGTTGTTTGAAACTTTTAGATACACCCTGTTTTTGTGACGTCATTCTATGTGTATAGTTGTTGAGTCTAAATATAGCAAATACGAGTCATTGACCCACTTTTATTGATATTCTCAAATTTAAAAATAATGGAGAGCATAAAAATAAAGCTGAAGAAAATCGACAACTATCGTGATGCTCAAAATTCAATAATGAAATCCGCCCAGAGGGTACCGTATAAACAGCTACATTCACCACACATTGCTCTAACGAATTGACAAAATTAACTTTGCCATTCGAAAACTGTTGTCTTTCTTGAAATACATCAGTATACAAATTTTTACTTTGCCAAGTATATTTTATAAGTTGGTCGACTATTACTCGTAAACTTGTTAAGCCTACTTAGCTGATAGTTTGCCTTTTAATTTCGTTATATATACAACTGCCGTGAATATTTTCAACCTTTTTTTACATATCCAAAAGCAACCATTGAGCTTGGAAGGGGGACACTTGACTCTAACAAAAATGTGCAAATTAAAGCTCAATTTTACGCAAACGGATCCCTGAATCTAATAATGGTTTTCACAGAAACGTAATATTTTTGAATTGCCTATCCAACGATATATTCCACAACACGGGATGGAGGAGAAAAAAAACATGATCACACTGTCCCTACTTTTTTTTTCATCGTTTTGTTTAAACACTTTGTCGGCGTGATTAATATGTATATCCATGGCAAATTATAGTTTTCTAGTATTAACAGTCTCTGAGCTAAACTGCGGACGAATGGACGGATAGATGGACATGGCGAAAGTATAAGGGTTCCTTGTTGACTACGGAACCCTAAAAATGGTACATAATTATTTGTTCAGAGGCTCCAGACAAGTGTCATTTCATGTCAACGATGGCAATGGTCGAAATGATGTAAATGGTGATGTAAGTGATTGATCACGTGACACAGCGCTTGACAATCCCAAACATTATTGACGTTTTAACAATCCCTTTCGTGACATTTTCGTTAACAGAATGTCACTTCTCTTAAAGCTTCTGGTTCTTTCAAAGGGATACTGAAGAAAGGGCAATGCCCGCTATTGTTATGCTAACACGTAAGAAGTATAAATGTATGTTTAGATAAACATGTGATTGCTCGCGACTGTTCTGGTTTATGTAAGAGGGAAACTGCACTTTATGAGTATACGGAGTCTTTAGTTATTCATGTAGCCTGTGCGGTTGTCAAGAGTATTGCTGTAAAATGAAATGAGAAGTTGTAGACAAGTGTTAGAACCTTTGCGTTGAGTTTACTCAAATGATACATATACAGCATATAGAGTCTGAATGACAACTTGAACATCTGACTGACGCTCTCTGTCTGGTCTTGACTTTTTTTCATTTTAGTTAAATGATACAAACTTTATGATAAACTCATATATTATACTCATAATATACTCTTATTTTTTTGTAACTTTGAAACTGTTAGAGCCAAAATCATCATTTCAGCCGAAAGACATCCACTGTTGAACACAGGCCTCCCCCAAGCGTCGCCACATCGAACGGTCCCGTGCGTCTCGCATCCAGCGGATTGCCGCAGCCCTATTGGTTGTATTGAGGTATTGTTGGACCTGGTGAAGACTGTATAAATATATTTTTATTCTGTAAACGCAATTTCTTCTAATATTATATAACTGCACAGTACATGTGTGAGTACTTTTAATACTTTATACCTGTACGTAGTATAGTGTGTAGTGCTATTCTGGGTGCATCGTCCTCACATATATGAATTTATTAATGTATGTACTTATGTTAATATCGTAAAACTCTTGTTCTTTTAAAACAATAAGTATGGAGTTTCTTGTCCGTTCTTCTCCATAACAAGCTACATTTCTGAATGGATGGTAGAATCAATTGTTATTACTTGTAAATTTTTATTGTTGACGTTCAAAAGTGCCGCTTATTGGCCTAGTTGAAATAAATATGGTTGACTTTGACTTAATCAAGTCATCACTCCATCTAGAGGGAGGCCTGCCAACGCTGCGTTTTCCGGTACGAGGTCACCAATCCAGAACTTATAAACCTGTCCCTATCTACAAAATGTATTACATAAAAATATGAATTTGCTACACAGTAAAAAATAAGTTCTAACTCTTTTTTGATCGCTATCAAACTCCATAAAATGTTAAATTTAAAGGCTTCACGAGTGGAGCCTTAAAACGGGTATGATCCAAAAATTATAACTTTCGCGGTGTTACTTAATATCCCTCCGTCAGCTTATCTTCCAATCTCTCCATTGTTTTCGTACCTTCGTCCAAGTTTTAAGTTTGTCCGTCCTATCAGCCTATAGGGAAAGTTCACCACAAAAGGTGTTGTCTCCGACGAAAATAAAGCTTTTTTCCCCGCATATTGATTAGAAAATTAAAAAATATCCCCCAACAGGTCGGTAGGCACTAGGGTAGTACGGAACTCGTTATCTCGAGGAGGTAAATCGGCTGGCGGTGGTAGGCGACCGACGATAACAAAGTTTTTCCGTTAAACCTTACAATTTATAACTGCCTGGTACATATTCTTACGCTCGCTAACAACTTCAGTATGAAAGCCAACGATATACGAGTTTTAATAAGAAATATGGTTATTTTATAGAATTATTATTGAGAATGATGTTTGATTGTTGACATATTTTAACAAAATCAAAAGTAAAATAGCCAATTTGACCATAGCATAGATTACTATTACCTAATTTTATCTATGACCAATATAAAGCCCATGATTCGTTATATACACATTATCATATTGCATTTTGCCGATAACAATTAAATGTACCTACCTATATTAGTTGTCATTGTTCAAATATTCGGGCTTTATTTAAAACGACCGATAAAATTTAATTGTAACTACATTGAGCATTCAAAACTATTTGCATAACCACTGAAAAAAAAAAAAACGATTTGAGTATAAATTTCATATTTCGTTTTATGTGCTATAACAAAATGAACAGAAGCGTTAAAAAAATAAAACATACCACATGCACCATAGTTTGTTTCTACTTGTTCGAGATAAGTTAAATTCGTTGTTTAAAAAAATATTGTACCTAAATAAGGTCTCTGAACTACAAGGGCTGAAAGTGGTAAAAACATTTAATATTCCAGGTGAAATCGTAGTAAATAGGTAAACCTGGGAAGTTTAACATTCGTGAACAGGCTATTCATAGAATATAAATAGGTCGATAGCAATAATTAGCCGTACGTTCCTAGCTTAGTTCGAGCGCTGCTAAGAAGTAAGAAGTTTGCTAAACTTGTTGTATCGCAAATTGCCTTAACTAATGTAGTTCACTTAAAGGTACGGGGAAAAGTGAACTTTAGATTATTACTTAACTTATAAAATTCTTGATTTATTTAAGATTTAATTTAGTTTTAAATAACAAAATAAAAGTTAAATTTAAAGTAAAAACGTGAAAAGCAGGAAATGAAGAAATAACTGAATAAAACAAACTGTGGTTTGAACTGTGACGTTTTCTAACAATGACTAAAAAAAGAGTGTTGCCAAGTTTCAATTTCTAAATTGTCTCCGTACAAATTAGCTGTCCGGCGAAAAAGGGCCTGGAATTGCGCGGGAAAAACGAAATTAAATGAATGTCAAGATGCGTTCCGGATGAGTGGCAAAGGCAGTCTTGGATTCAGCTTTCCCACATGTGGACGGTCCGTAAGTAAAGTCGGTTTGGTCAATATATTTATGAAAACATCATGTACGTGAGAAAGAATTTACATCTCTTTAGTAAAAACGGCGAGAGACATAATTACGTTACTAGAAATAGGGACCAATTAGTTCAACCAGGTTTCAGACTAGCTAAAGTAGCTTCATCTTTCATGGGGTACTGTACAAAATGTTACAATAAAATTCCTCCCGACATTCTTGAACTGAATGAGACGAAGTTTAAAACCTGTATAAAACGCACAAATTAAGTGATTGACACTTGAGTAGTTTAAAAATAAACTTTATTGGAACGAACAGCGTTACAGTAATTAAGATAGTAATGATATTCTAATGAAGAGACGTGTATTTATATTTAATTAATGCTAAGTTAACAATATTCTTATACTCTACTTATTTGCTAGTTTGAGGTGGAGGTGGATTTGCTGATAAAGCAAATAGTGTTAGGGTTGTCACACTTAACTCCTCCCTCCCTAAGAGAGAAATTATCTAAAGGCAACTCTGTAGTCTTTAGAGAATTTCGTCTAAGTTTCTTAGTCAATAACTCTCTTCTTTGAAACAAAAACCCAATGACGAATACAATTATAATGGCGTAAATACTTATGGTCCATACACTGATTTTGTCACTGACTATAATACTTTCACCATCACTGACACTATCACTGTATTTGGCTTGGTTCAGCAGTTCCTTGACGTCGCCTAGATCTACTCCTCTGAGATCCATCTGCTTGGCTGACGGGGTGACATCTCTGCGTAGCTCGGGCATCTGTACTGGTGGTAGTCTAAAGGAGACTAAACTGGTGTTCATGGGTGTTGTGATTGAGATATCAGCAATCTGTAAGGTGCAATGCTGACTTGGCACTAGTATGTATGTGCCTCGTAGATTGTGTCTGCGGGTCTCCTCTTCGCAGTGTTCCGTTGCAATAGTTTCCTTTTCCGTGTATATCAACCAGTGAATGCTGGATATAGGCTGCACCTTGGTTTCTTCTATCTGCACCTGGTGTTGCTTGCAATTACTGAAGTTATGTTGTAATAGCATGAGCTGTTGGATACATGTTTCCTCCGCGTACTGTACCACGTTTTCATCGGAACAGAGATATGTCTGGTCTTCTATTTCTTTACAGTCATCGACTACGGATCTGTATTTCGACTTGTTCACTATTAGGTAAGGATATTGGGGTATAATGATATTAGGTTTTTGGGTTATCTGGTTATAGATTGGGATAGGAGTGACTTTATAATAATTGTATGTGTTTTTGTCTATTAATGGTACTTCTAATACAAATATAATTTTACTATTGTCTATGTATCCCTTAATTTCTATATTTCCTTCTAATTTCACTAAGTTATCGAACCTTAATGGATATATTAAGTTATGATGTTTTCTTATGACATTAAGAATGTTAAATAATTCTGTGGTATTTACTATGGATGGATGTAATATGTGCATTTTACTAAAAGCAATAGCAGTTTCCAATTCATAAATAATGGAATAAATGGTACGACAATTATTTAAAACTTGATTCATACTATTCATTATGGTTAAAAGGTTAGAGTACTTGGTTTGGTTTTGAATAAGTGTTTGAAATTGTTTTATTTTGAAGTCCAAATGTCTAGTATTAAAGTTAATGTCATCAGAAACATTCAGTAATTTATCGAATGCCTTCTGCATTAATGATACTTTTCGTTCTATTGAATGTTCCCTATTTCCTAAATTACTAATTTCTACGTTATATTTCCTAGCATCTTCGCTATCTAAATTTCCTGTTATTACCTTAATAAGAGATCCTAATGGGTTTATAATTCCTCTCCTTGTTCTGCTAGAGGGTAGAATCTGCTTTAACCTATCTTTTGTCAATTCAATAAATGATTCAATTTGTATTGTCAACCCTAAAAGTTCTCTATGTATTTCGCTATTACTATGACTTATAACTTTTAACTTATTATACTCTTCTATATTATTTTCTAACTGGATAGTTAGCGAATTTAAATCTATAGTCTTAATAATATCCCAATGGTTAGTCCTCATCAGAGCTGTTCCAATCCGAATCGGAACTATTCCCGGATTCTGGTCGATCCTCTGGATGTTCAGGGTCGTCCCTTGATCCGCTAGGACGAGCAGTATCAACCACCATCTGTGAAGGGCGTTTGACATTTCTTAATGCTACTTTAGTGTTTCTATTTTTAAGCTTAACTGGGACTATGTTACGTTTAGGTTTTCCGGTGACCATTGCCTTTTCGAATCGCGGCAGTTCTTTTGCTTTCCTAGTCCTAGTATTTTTCATAAAGACCGTGTCACCTTCCACTATTTTTGGTGGGTCCTCCCCTCCTTTCTTATCTCTAACTAGGTTTTTATGTCCAATCATTTGGCTGCTTAAATGCTCGTATAGGATTTTTAATCGTTTACGGTGATCCTGTAATATCTTTTGCATTAAATTTTTGTCCCTGTCAATATCAAAAGCATTTCCAGACTCTGTGTGGCCGAAAACTACTTCGTAGGGTGTGAAATTCGTAGCGCTATGAATAGTGTTGTTATAACCCATGATCGCATATGTCATAACGGAAGCTGCATCTAAACTAGATTGTTCATATTTTGCTAACCTATATATTTCAATAATTGTGGAATGAAATCTTTCTACTATTGCCATTGAATTAGGGTTGTTAGGTGTCCCTATGTGTTGCTCAATTTTATATAAACTTAACAATTCCTTAAGCAATTCGTTGTTAAACTCGGTGCCTGCATCGCTACTTATTTTTTTTGGTATTCCATACGTACAAAAATATTTGATTAGAGCTCTCACTACCTCGGGTGTGCTTTTATTAGGAATCTGTATTGCTTGACCCAATTTACTAAATGAGTCTACTATAGTTAAGTATTGATTTTTCTCTATATATAACAGATCTATAAAAACTTCCTGGAATGGACTGTCTGTAGTTTGTGTTAATTGTATAAATGGCTTTAGAGGTTTCCTGTCATACTTCATTTTCTTACATTCTTCACA
Source organism: Anorthoa munda (assembly GCA_945859665.1). Lineage (NCBI taxonomy): Eukaryota > Metazoa > Arthropoda > Insecta > Lepidoptera > Noctuidae > Anorthoa > Anorthoa munda. The sequence continues at coordinate 30,044,380 of OX243910.1, read as the reverse complement.
TGCATTAATAATAGCTGTAACTGTTTCTTTCATATTGCTCCACCAATATGCTCTTCTTAACTTCATTAGAGTCTCTCTAATACCTCTATGACAAGTCTTCCCTTGATGATATTTGTCAACTAGGTCTTTCTGGTCGCTTTCATCCGTAACATTCACAACTCTTTCAGTACATTCGACAAAGTTTTGCGTTCCCTTTTTGTAAAGTGACGTAATTACATTAACAAATGTTTTTCTATGGCAATGGTCTTCAAAGTAAATGAAGTACTTATTTTTGTAATCTATATATTCTTTAAGAAAATTTTTGACTAAGTTTTCGCTGTTACTAGGGGGTAGATGGACTTCAAAAATTTTTTGTTTATTATTTGAAATATCTTTTACACAGATATCGTCCCTGTACCAGGTGAAAACATGAATTTGTCTAGCTTTGGTATCTACTGCTTCATTAAGAATAGGGATACCTTCATGTTCCCTATTAGATATTGAATTTGCTGTCGCTGCGTCGCTTTCAGAATCAGATAATTCTATTGTCTCTATTTCTGGTTCTTTAACGCTAAGTTTTACGATTTCGTCCGTCACTTCTTTCAAATGTTGTTGTAATCTCGCTTCCTTCTCATCTACGTTAACTATCATTGATTCCGAGTCATCTTTTGTTATATTAATTTTGATACGCGATAAGGCATCAGCATTTGTATTTTGTTTACCTTTCTTATAATATATATCGAAATTATAGTCCTCTAAGCGTAAACGCCATCGAGTTAGCTTGCTATTAGGTTCTTTTAATGAATTCAACCATGCCAAAGGTCTATGGTCGGTATATATTGTAAACTTTCTGCCATATAAATAGGGTCTGAAATGTTTAACTGCCCATACTATGGCCAATAACTCCTTTTCTATCGTACTATATCTAGATTCTGTATCGCTTAGTTTTCTACTGGCAAATGCAATCGGTTTGTCTGACCCTATAGGACCTTGAGAAATTACTGCTCCTATCGCAACGTTTGAAGCATCCGTTGTAAGAATAAACGGTTTTGTGAAATCGGGGAATTGCAACAAAGGTGCATGTGTCAGCAACTCTTTGCATGTTTCAAAACTTTTTTTATATTCGTCATTTATCTCAATCTTTCTTCCCTTCTTCAGGCATGCTGTGAGAGGTGCGGTTATCTTAGAAAAATCTTTTATAAACTTTCTATAATAACCTATTAATCCTAAGAAACTCTTAATTTCTGTAATTGTTTTGGGCAAAGGGTATTTCAGAATAGCCTCTATTTTGTCGTTGTTAGGCTTAAGGCCATCCCTAGTTATTGTATGACCCAAGTACATTACTTCCTTTCTCAAAAACTCGGATTTATCAAGCTGGACTTTTAAGTTAGTTTTTCGAAATCGCTCGAAAATAGCTCGTAGTTTCTCCATGTGTTCTTGTAAACTGGTAGAGAATATGATGACGTCATCAAGGTAGACAAGGCAATGCAAACCTTGCAGACCTCTGAGGACGTTATCCATTGCCCGTTGAAATGTGGCAGGCGCTGTTTTCAAACCAAAAGGCATTCTGTTGAATTCGTATAGGCCGAATGGTGTTGAAAATGCAGTTTTTTGTCTGTCTTCTTTCTGGATTTGTAATTGATGATAACCAGACGCAAGATCTAAGGTGGAAAAATACATGCTCTTTCCTAGTTTATCAAAAAGATCATTGATGTTTGGCAAAGGGTACTTATCGTCCACAGTTATCTCATTCAGACGTCTATAATCTACTACCATCCTCCACTTTTGTTGTCCAGAGGCATCTAATTTCTTTGGAACAAGATGGACCGGTGCACTCCAAGGAGAATTTGATTCTCGGATTACATCGTCCTTTAGCATTTTATCCACTTGGCGCCTAATCTCATCTGTTTGAGCGGGCGGCAACCTATAGGCTTTTACATTAATGGGATCTTCGTTTACCGTTCTAATTTTATGTTTCACTTCATTAGTGAAAGACAACGGTATGTCCTCACAATAAAAAATATCCTTATATTCCTTACAAATATTCTTAATCATCGTTCTTTCCTCCTCATTCATATGATCCAACCTTATTTTTTTTTTTAAATTGTTTAATAATAACTCATTCATTCTGTCTCCGTCGCTTAAATTGTTAACTACGATCTCTCGGTGATTGTAAGGTTCTACCTGAAAGGGGTTAGTGACCTTGAGGGTCATTTCTATATCCTTGCAGTTTTGAATAACCGTATATGCATAACCATTTACACAGTTTACTAACGCACAGGGCATTCGAATTCCTTGAGTCAATTCTTTAAAGTCTAAAATAGCCTCGCCATTAGTTAAATTTACGGGCAGTTTCACCCTTAACTCACTACGCGGCGGTAAAATATAAGTATCTTTTAGCGCTGAAGAATAAACAAAAGGTATATCAGTATTCCTCGTACATAACGTTAGTGTTTGGTAATCAATTTTTGCCTCTAATTGCTTTAATAAATCACTACCTAATAAACCGTCATAGTTATTGTCAACATCGTAAACATAAAACTTATGACGTTCGGAATTTTTAAATATTTTGGGCAAGGGAGTTAAAACAACTTCTGTATGCATACTTACGCCATGAGTACTGACTACTTCGAAAGGTTCTTTGTAGATAGCATTTTTAAAATAATGGTAAGCGACACGCCGACCTATAAATGATCTAGAACTACCAGAGTCTAACATAAAAATTGCATTACCTAGCTCCGGAATTACAATGTAAGGCAAAGAACGATAATTGGTACAATTTAAAACTATTCTTTCTCCCTGTATGAGGCTCTCAGGAAAAAAATTTTCAATCTGTTCCGTTTCATAGGACGTGTTTGGTTGCGGTTCATAATCGCAAGTATTTTGTTCATTATTATCGTATGTCATAAGTGAGTCATTATTCGTATAATTTACGCGTCTAGCGCTTGCAGTTCGCATGGTAACATCGGTGTTTGAACCCGAGTTTGCCGGCGTTGCATTATACACCGGTGCCGTCCGCGGCGCGACCTGCTGATTCAACCACGGCGTTGACCTACTTTGTTGTTGCGACTGATTTTGTGCATTATTTTGGTTTCTAAAAGAATTTCTATATTGAATTGAATTATTTGGAGAATTCGTTTGATTAATATTCCCTGTTGATCTATTTTGAACTGGTGTACTAGGTTGGTTTTGTGGATTGGACGAACGTTGGGAATTGCCATTATTGTTGAAAGATTTTCCTGGCGGTTTTGAACTATTTTTATTTCTATTATTTCTAGATTCATAAACCGTCTGAAAGTTTTGCTCTTCTAACACTACTTTCAAGGCGTCTTCTAGTGTCGTCACATTTCTTAATCGTACCAATCTAACTAAATAAGGAGGTAAATTATATAGAAAAACATTCAATGACGAGTTAGTGTAAATATGCTGCTTGGCTTGGCGTAAATTCGCATCGTTAACGGTTTCGATTAATTTTGCAATCAAGACACTGCGCAAGTTTTGAATCCTATGACAGAAATCTAAATAACTTTCGTTGTAATTTAGTTTCATAGACTCTAACTCTAATACTAAACATTCTTCGGTTCTAGGGTCACCAAAGTGTTGTGCCAATAATATTTTCAAATCCAACCAAGTACGAATATTTTCCCGTTCCCCTACTAGATTCGCGGCTTCCCCTGTTAATCTACTAGTAAGAACGTGAAATAGGTATTCGTTTTGTACTTCTCCCCCCTGAAATGTATTTATAATATATTCACATTTCTTTATAAAAAGTGGAAGCTGCCTAGAATCGCCACTAAACTCTGGAATAATTTTTGCCATTGTTGGCGGAACCTGCACGATTTGATCCATTTTGAAATAACAGAAACACAGAAAGAGGGTGAAAACTAATACACTAAATACCTAACTAAGCTAATCTTATTACGCCAGTTATATCGTAATAAAAATAAAATAATGTTATCACGGTATTGCTCAACCCCTAATAACACAACACATACAATTAAAACAAAGAGAAAAATGATAAAGGAAAACAGAGAGGATAGTGAAAAAGTTTTACTCACAGTCCTGTAGTTACTCCCATCTCCTCCTTGTGACCACTATCAAATACTGCGCCAGCCGTTGTGCCTGGTACTTAATAGATTTGTTTGTTCGGGGATCTCTGTTAAACTGTAGAAACAGACGTCCAGCTGCGCTTGTAGAGTTGTATACGTCGCAAACTGACCACAGAGATCCTACCGGCTGCGCCAATTAAGTGATTGACACTTGAGTAGTTTAAAAATAAACTTTATTGGAACGAACAGCGTTACAGTAATTAAGATAGTAATGATATTCTAATGAAGAGACGTGTATTTATATTTAATTAATGCTAAGTTAACAATATTCTTATACTCTACTTATTTGCTAGTTTGAGGTGGAGGTGGATTTGCTGATAAAGCAAATAGTGTTAGGGTTGTCACACTTAACTCACACTATGTAGGCTGGCATATTATAAGTTGGGGGATTACATCACTGATAAAAATGCTTGGCTCAATGCTAGTCCTGCTCCACAATCCACAACCACTAGGGCGCAAAAACAAGCGATTTGCAGAACATGATTGTTTTGATATATTGTTGGACCTGCTGAAGACTGTATGAATATATTTGTGTTGTATAAACTCAATTTCCTTAGAATTGTGTAACTGCACAGCTCGTGTGTGAGTACTATGTACCCAACTGTAAATCTGCCGTTTACTGTACCTATGTGGCGTTCGTTGACTTGTGAGTGCCCTGGCTGTTGAGTGTGTCATGCTCTCTCAAATGTCTCTCTGATGGTGGCGCTTGTGTTGGATCATCCGGTTCCCTTCATGATGGTTGAGCTGGGTGGTGCCAATTCATGCGTCATGTTCATGAACGGACTCCGTCAGTTGGGATTGGTCATAACTTAACTGCTTCGGATGTTAATGTTTTTCTAGTATCTATTATATAACTGCACAGTACATGTGTGAGTACTTTTAATACTTTATGCCTGTAGGTGGTATAGTGTGTAGTGCTATTCTGGGTGCATTGTCCTCACATGTATGAATTTAATAATGTATGTACCTATGTTCCTAAATATTGTAAAAAAAACTATTTTTTTAAAAATAGTATGTATTGAGTTTCTTGTGTATTCTTCTCCATAACAAGCTACTTTCCGAATGCACGGTAGAATAATTTTACATGTAACGTTCAAAAGTGCCGCTTGGTGGCCACCAGTAGTTGAAATAAAATATCTTTGTCTTTAACTTCTAAATGTCACTTCACTGACGAAAGAGTGTTTTATGCCACCAAACTGTCTTTTAATCCATCCATACACATTAAAACAAACGCTGAATTGACAACGCTTTTTGCTATTAACATGTTAACATGCTCTTTAGTACGTTATGACATTTTGCGTCGTTAGTTAAAAATGTTCATCTGCATTTGTCGGCCACAATAGTGCCGTGTGTGTGATTTACAGAGCAATCAAAACAGCATTGTGGAAAACACTCGGTTGGTTGTCCCATAAAACAATATTGTTGTTGCTGAACGCCGCAACCGCATTAACATTCAATGGAGTTGTCCGCAAACGTTGAAAGATTTATACATCGGACAGGATACGTCATAAAATCAAATAGTAAACACCTGGGAAGTAGTAAAAGAGAAGATTGTATGTTTTGGGAAATGGCCCGATTGAGGGGAACGAGTTGCGATGCGTCATTATTTGGAACGCGGCTGTAATTGTTATTAGGTTGCGTACATACGGCTCGTAGTTAGCGGTCGACTGTTAGCGATGCGTACTATTTCAATGGTGGCGTTTACAGTTAATCGGTGTAGCAATCACAAATGTAGCGGCGAATACATAGTTGATGTGCAATATCGTCGAGCGAGCGATTCGTTGCGTGTCGAATGAAACAAAGTGCTCGCGTTGTTCGCTCTGCGCGTTCTCAATTAGTTGATCTAATCTACTTAATCTGTGCTCTGAGTTTGAGCTTTGTTTTGCTGCTAAATTGCATAAAGATCGCTGTCGTGGAGATTCTTACCTATTTCTCTTACGTTCGACACCTCATTTCGATTCAAGAAAAGATGTTTCCTGTAACTTTGAATGTTCTTTATCCTTTTACTAACTTCTTGTGCTCTTAAATGTTTGACAAAACGTTTTGTTATGGGGAAAAGATGACGTTGTTTCGAGTTTGTCGAATTTTCCTTGTGCCTGATTACAAATGATAACTGAATGATATTTGACCTCATAATACGGTAACTGCCACATGAAATGCTCTGAAAGTTAATATCTCAATATGTGCCGACATAACACGCATAAGTGATATTAATATAGCTTTTGTCCTCTAACAAAGGCAACATTCAATTTGTCTTATTTTCTTCCAGTCCTCAACGGATTGATATAAACGTTCCGCCCTGCGGAGGTCTTTGTTTTAATTTACTTATAAAAACGAAGACGTATTTTTTTGCGTTCTTTCTGCAGGCGAAATTGAAAATCGTGTTTTCTTCATGAGTTGCATATTCTATTTTCAATATTATGAATGAAAAGCTTTACTGGCAGCTTTGTCAGAGTCAATCCGATTGGGAGTAGATTTACGTATGAGACAATAAAAAGATTAATGGGATTTGTGATGTCAGAAATTAGAATATCGAATCTATTGAAGCTTAAGGCGTTTTTTTGGATTGTAGTTCAGCAGCTGATTTACTTTATTTGCTTATTGATTCCTAGTGGATATTGTGATGTAAAAAATGGTGTAGTTTTGTGACTCAAGAGTCTCTATACAACTAGAAAATATGTGGAATCACTGAAACAGGCGCAATCTCGGGTAAGTGTAATTTTTAACCCCCGGCGGAAAAAGAGGGTTGTTATATTGTATCCGGTATTGACTATCTCAGCGAAGAAGACTGACAGGCTGACTCGATATATTTGCTACATTACGAATGGCGGATTGCTTATATCTTCTGAAAATATTGTCAAATGAAATTGACTGTCCTGATCTCCTCCATAAACTGCATTTTAATGTTCCTCAAAGATCAGTAAGATTTAATCCACCTATCTCCATTCCCTCGTTTTCATCTAACTACAGGCGTAATTCATACTTAGTGCGAGCGAGTAAAGATCTTAACCTATTGTGTAAGGAATTCTCGTTTGATGTGTTTACTAAAAGCTCATCAGTGCGTAAGCAGCTTAACCTTGACTTTTCAAAAGTGGATAGTGTGCAATATTTTCCTTTAGCGTTAGTGATTTAATTTTAAATTAATTTAATTTTTCTGATTGTTGTGCCTGCTGCTAGTGATCCCTAAGATCTCTTTAGAATTATTATATCTCTAGCCGTGAGAACCTGTAATTGGCTTAATGTAATATACTCAACTTGTTTATTAATTTTATGTATAGCTGTTGGTTTTCCATCTAATAAATAATAGTACATTGTGATACAAGGGTGGAAAGTAGGTTATTGCAAACGAGCTGTCATTAACAAGCCCGTGCCGATGGCGAGGGTTTTTAATGACACAAGTTTGCAATAACCTACACGCCCGTGTATCACACGATATTTTTCAATACAGTTGTGGGAAATAGTAAAAACAAATCAAAGAATTAGATTTATTAATTCACAAAAAAATAAAATTTTCGCGCGTTTTTGCAACTGAACATATTTTTTTTACAACGAAAACAGCCTACACAGCCTATTCGATTTATGACAAATGTTTATGTGAAAATAATTAAATTGAAACTGGTAATTAAATATATTAAACAACCATTTAAAAGACTTTTGAGAATTAAATGCTAAAACGTACGGAATCATTCATTTTTCCTCGTATAAAATCTATCCGATTTTATTCTATGTATGAAAACTCTTTGCTACTAAACTTTTTAAATTGACTTATAAATTTAAAACTAAACTGTAAAACTAATGATCGAGCTCGATCGAAACAAAAGTCACGACCCCGTAACAGAAAGATGCCTATGCATAAGATTTAATTTTCGAATCATAATTATAGCCTCTGAAAGTATGCCATGTTTAACAACTGTATTGAAAATAAATAAATTACACATTACAATGTGTTCCATCCGCATTATAATGCAGAACAAAGAAGTGACTTTCAAAAATACTTCATTTAAACGTCTAAAGTAGCAAACTCATTAAAGTCCCAAAAAAAAAGAGGTAATTTTTTATCGAATGCGCAATTTTTTTTGGACCTTTAAAATCTTCCACTTTAAATAATAAAAACTTGGGGATTAAGTACTAACAACTAAAATAACTAACTTAACTTTTCATCTAGTTTTCCTAGCGTGTTTGATGTTATTATAACGTCAAAGAGATTATCCTTCCAATAATAATCCCTTATTAATGGCATCTTGGGGCGGTCGCAAGATCTACAGTTATCTATGATTGTGTTATAGATAGGTTTAGGCTACAAGTTTGAGGGATTAGCAGGTATAAGACAATTCGTTTCTAGCATTATTTTAGGAATTGAACCGCCTCTATGAAGACTGTTAAGCCACTAAGGGTGTTTATTTCCTTATCATTGAGGAGAGCACAATAGGCGTCCTCTCTCTTAGTGGGAGTGTGTTGCAATACACAACACAGACCCATAATAAGACCCATAGAAATATCGTGTGTAGTCACGGTGTGCTTCGAAGAGACATCACAAGCTCCCACTCCTGAACTTTGATGCGCTTTATCTTGGTAAATTTTTATTAATTTGATAAAGTAAAAAATACGGGTCCAATATTATTTGATAATCTCACTGATAAACTAAATAGAATTATCATTTACCCAGGAAACATCCTTATTATGTCCATTAGTCTTCTTATAAAAAAAATCCTTTCTCTAAACTTTTCCAAAAATATCTCAACTAGGTACTTCCCTCGAACGAGGTAACAGGGTTGTCAAAGGACTATTACGAGTACCGAAACTCTCATGGCCCGTCCAATTTGGAAGTACTTCGGGAAAGTTCTGAGGCTGTTATTGGCAACCTTATCAACCTAGCGATGAACGTCCAAACACATAGAGTTCACACTTGACACGGGTGTGACGTCATAAGCCTGGCTTGTTTACCCCTAAATTAATTACCTATTGATCAGCTTAACGAAATTATTGAGGTTTAGGTATGCGTTTATGTATGGTTGTGTTATGGGCTTTTGGAATTGAACTGTTGAATGAGGGTACTTCATAGGCGGATGTTAATTATTTATTTTCAATACAGTTGTTAAACATGGCGTACTTTCAGAGGCTATAATTATGATTCGAAAATTCAATCTTACGCATAGGCATCTTTCTATTACGCGGTCGTGACTTTTGTTTACGAGCTCGATCATTAGTTTTGCAGTTTAGTTTTAAATTTATAAATCAATTTAAAAAGTTTAGAAGCAAAGAGTTTTCATACATAGAATAAAATGGGTTAGATTTTATACGAGGATAAATGAATGATTCCGTACGTTTTAGCATTGAACTCTCAAAAGTCTTTTAAATGGTTGTTTAATATATTTAATTACCAGTTTTATTTTAATTATTTTCACATCAACATTTGTCTAAAATTGAATAGGCTGTATAGACTGTTTTCGTTGTAAAAAATGTCCAGTTGCAAAAACGCGCCTTGTATAAGTCAATTTAAAAAAGTTTAGTAGCAAGGAGTTTTCATACATAGAATAAAATGGAATAGATTTTATACGAGGAAAAATGAATGATGCCGTACGTTTTTGCATTTAATTCTCAAAAGTCTTTTAAATGGTTGTTTAATATATTTAATTACCAGTTTCAATTTAATTATTTTCACATCAACATTTGTCAAAAATCGAATAGGCTGTGTAGGCTGTTTTCGTTGTAAAAAAAATATGTCCAGTTACAAAAACGCGCGAAAATTTATTTTTTTTGTGAATTAACAAATCTAATTCTTTGATTTGTTTTTACTATTTCCCACAACTGTATTGAAAAATATCGTGTGATACACGGGCGTGTAGGTAATTGCAAACCCGTGTCGACAACTCGTTTGCAATAACCTACTTTCCACCCTTGTATCACAATGTACTATTCTTTAACCATTCACGCAAATAAACAGTCTTTAAAAGTTATTGTTATCAAACAGAAATGTAACAAGTAATTTTCTGCTACAAACTATGTTTCATTTTTTATTCGCCTAAAAACGACATACAAAAGTGTGAAGTGTTTACCTATGTGTTTGTGTATATGTGTATCTGTCTGTGTCATCATAGCTCTTAAACGGATGAAGCGATTTTGATTCGTTTTTTTTTGTTTGTAAGGTGACTTTATCGAGAGTGTTCTTATCTTTGTTTGATGTAAATCGGTTCAGACAGCCGTTCTAAATTTATGGGTGTTTTACTGTTTGAATCGGGATGTTTTCATTGTTTTCGCAAGATATCGTGTCATAATGACGTGTTCAATAGATTGTCGATTGAAGAGTGTCTACTACTAGATATATTGTGTAGCATGAAATAAAAATGTGTCGGAGGTATTTTTTTTTTAATTTTCCAGTTGTAGTAACACAGTAACCCCATTGCCACATTTTTGTTTGACGCTATTATTATCGACACTGTACAGTATTTGGTAATAATCGTTTTCTTTAGGTATCCTATTATGGATTCCTTCTCTCACAGAGAGGAGGCCCGTGTCCCATCAGTGGGAACATTAAGAGACTGATGATAAGATAAATAATTTCGTAGATTTTGTGTCATTTCGTACAAAAGACATTCAATATCATGCCCACTACACCCATCTACCTAATCTTTCCCCAACTACGGTTAGGGTGGACTTCGGGTCTTACGGGACGCAGCTCAACACAAGTATTTAATATGGAGTGACTGCTTATCTGACCTCCATAACCCAGCAACTAGGTAAAACGATACCCCAAGGCATGGTTTTCAGATTGTAAGACAACTGACCACTCTTCAATGTTCAAAGAAAATATATAAATACCAATTCACTAGAAGTTCCCTACCCTCTGATATTGATAGAGCTTAATGGCAATGTTTAAGGTCCTTACTCTGCTTTATTGCCGTAAGGCGGTTACTTTCTAAAGCGTACTCCTTAGTAACGGCTAAGTTAAAAGGTTTGGAAAAAAAAAAATATTATCGATTCAAGTACATTATTTGTTAAACATGGCTTTTTTCGTATGACTAATACTTTTGCTTTAAAAAAATAATGAACGATTTTTTTTCGCTTATTTTGCATACTCTTCCAAAACGACTTGGATGTTTAACATTATTTTACACTGAAAATTGATGGGTAGAATTTCTTATTAACTTACATAGGATAATTATGAAAATAAAAAATATTTTGCGAACAAAACTGACCAAGAGGAGGTTCAATATTGATATTATGGCACCGAGCGGGCGCACGGCCAGTACCGCGTTAACATTGGGGAATATACACGCCTTAAGTAAGCTGTATAATCCAGAGCGCAGCTTACCAAAACTAAGCTTTATCTCATAATTTCGGACTATTATTACACATATAATTAAAACATCTTAGAGCAACACTGACCACAGCTTCATCGCATTAACGCCCACACAGCCTCCACAGAGAGATCTGACGCAAGATATTCACAAAACAGGCCTTATCTAGACGAGATTATACATCTGTCTGATATACGTACACATTATACAGTCAGGCTATCAGAGCAATTAATTAAACAGTAACTATCTAATAGGACTCCAGATAATTGGGGCTTCGGCTTTCAATTTTGATTTATTACTAATTGGCCATGTTTAGATGGCAATTCTGTAAGATACTAATGGACAACTTTATCAATTGAATCGCTCCACAAAAGCGTGCAAAGTGAGCTCCTATTAAGTGAAAACCCGGCTTTACTCCTCGGCCTTATTTCTTCAAATTAAAATTCAATTGTTGTTGGAATTGCACAATATTCACATAATGTTATTATAATTATGTGGGCTTCTAAACACGTGTGCCAAATTTTATAAGTGTTTGTATTTTAATTTATAATCACTCTATGTTGTATGTATAATTTTTGTGTACAATAAAGAATTAAGAAACTTTTGTTTGTTCTAGTCGGTGTCGAAAAATTATAAAAAGGAGGTACCGAATACACAGACTTCCGAATCGAAAATTATTCTGCACTTTTTAGTGTTTTGCTTTTGAATTCGATTATTTTTTGTATTAGTTCTGGTTAGAGAATTATTAGATCGACATCGACCTTTGTTGAAGTATTTAGGTATCAATACTTAAACGTGGCAAGTGCGTGTCAGCCCACACCCTGGGTTCGCACTGTTCGTAGGCTTTATTATTGTTTAATTAAAACAGAGATAACAGAGAACAACGTTAGGTCTTAATAATAATATTCAGGAAGGAAATTATGTAGCTAACATTTTTGCACGCGATTAATTACTAGCAGATCCATAGTGTTAGTCACAGTTCACAGTGCTGAAATGAAGATGTCCACTGCTGGACATAGGCGTCCCCAAAGCGTCGCCACACAGATCGGTCCTGAGGCACACAGATCAGTCCTGTGTGTTTGACGTGTGTACCTGTGTGTTTGTGAATCTGTCTGTGGCAACATAGCTCCTAAACGACTCCTATTGGCCTCAGATCCGTTCTCTTCCATGGTTGAGCACAGAACCTGTCTTTGGAGACAGTCTCCGAATGGGGCAATGCTAAGTCAGCTTTAATGCTGCTAAGATCCAGGCAGGTCTATTTTCCGCAAAAAAAGCCTATTTCACCCGGCTCCATCTTTCTGTGGTGTAACCGTGCCGATAATGGACCATCTCGACCTTCTTAGTGTAACTTTGACATCAACCCTCAATTTTGGTCCATTCATTGAAGCAAAGGCTCAGTTAGCTGCAAAAAAGTTGGGGATCCTTGTAAAGGTGAGACGATACTTCACGCCGGAACTGCTGCTCAATTTGTATAAAGCGCATGTTCGTTCATGCATGGAGTACTGCACTCACCTGTGGGATGGATCTGCCAAATACCAACTTGATGCACTTGAGTCGATTGACAGACGGGCCAAGAGACTGATAAGCAACGATGCGCTGGTCGACACAAAGCTCCAGAGCCTTGAACACCGACAACGAGTTGCCAGCCTACCGGTTTTCTATTAGTTACATTTCGGGGAGTGTGCGATGAAACTGCACGATTTAATTCCGCCTAGCCCTTTCCATCATCTGACTACAAGACGTACGGCAATGCGCCATTAGTACATGGTGGTTATCCCAATCATACGCATACAGCGTTTTGAAAATACTTTAACTGTGCGGAAACCTATTGTGCTAAGGAGTGGAATTCCCTGCCGGCGTCTTTGTTTCCTGATAGCCTTTAAGTCAAGAGTGAATAGGATACTTCTAGGCAAGCGTGTTTCACCGTCAACCACATCATTACTTAACATCATGCGATATAGTGGTCAAACGCGAGCCTATAACGAATAACAATTTTTTTTTTTTGTTTGAAAGGGCTTATAGGCTATATCGAGAGTTTTCTTAGGTATTTTTGGTGAAAATCGGTTCAGGCGTTCTTAAGTTATGAGCGTTTTACTGTTTGAATCGGGGTGTTTTCACTAGATATTGTGTCAAAATAAAAAAAACGTTTTTTATAGATTGTTGATTGAAGCGTGTTTACTGCTAGATAAATTATGTAGCATGAAATAAAAAATGTTTCTGTTTGTTTTTGTAATTTATTTGTTTCATGCATTTACTTTGATCTAGCTTCTTAGCCGGCAGCTGAAATTGTTTTAATAAGTGGAGCATAGTTATTTACGTTGGCTCCATTTTCTATTTTTATTTCTGTAGGTAGAACTGATATGCTGCTGGTTGAAAAGGGAAGATCTGTGGCTAATGATGATTGTTTTCTTTAAACTGGGTATAGGTCTATCCACACATATCAGCGGAGCGAGCATGGGCGTACCCAAGATATTTGTGACAAAACATGATAAAATAAGTCATGTCTTAAAATTTGTCGTAAATGCTAGCACGGGTCATACATGTGACATATTTTAAAGGCGCGATATGCCTTTCTTGATGCTGCCCGGCGAGCACAGCCTACTGTGACATGGCTTGAGTCACACATTTCATCGCAGTTTGGGCGATAAAGCCATTTTGTCTTAAATACTAGCACCGACGGCGTGAGAAAATTTCCTGACGTTTATTTGGGACTCATCGGGTCTTAATTGCTAATACGGGTGCACCCATTTTGTCACAAATGTCACATTTTGACAGATGATTAAGAAAAATGTATCACTTTCGTTCGAAGGTGGTGATAAAATTTTATAGTTGAAAAAATAATATTTTCTTTCTAATTATTTATTTTTAATTATTGTTTTTATTTTGATTATTTTTTTTTATTCCATATTCTTCTTACTTTCAAATTGTTTTTAATATTTCTTAAATAAAACCCCCAAAAACAATTAAAATATAAAAAATGCAAAATAAAATAAGATTCGGGGGTCCATAATTCGGAAACAGTGCGTCGTAGGGCTATGCTTCTCAGAACCTAAATGGTTTTTATGGCCAAGGTTAAACCGAAACTGCAATAAAATTGGAAAATTTCCGAAAAAGAAAAAATATAAGCGTCAAGGAGTTATGCCACAAGTCAAGAAAATATCTTATGCCACCGTGCTAGCATTTAAGACAAAATGGCTTTATCGCCCAAACTGTGATAAAAGTGTGACTTAAGCCATGTCACAGTAGGAGGTGCTCGCCGGGCAGGGCCGTGCCCGGGACGTGACAAGTGTGTGAACGAATAAATTTTTTTTTTTGAGGCCCTGACGGGGCATGGTCCGTCCACGTCCCGGGCACGGCCCTGATATGTGTGGATAGACCTTTATACTTAAAATAATTTCGTGTTTCTTCTTCTTTAGTATCGGCTATGGATCTTATTAACCTACCTATTCAAAGAATAAAATGCGTATAATTTTGATTTTCAATATTTTCATAAAACATAGTTAAGAACATTCTCGACAAAGTAGTCTTTCAAACAATAAAAACTTAATCAAAATTAGCTCATCCGTTTAGGAGTGATAATGCAGTAGACAGATATACAATTACACAAACACACAAATACACACGTCAAACTCATAACACCCCTTTTTTTCCGTCCGGGGTTAAAAATTAACCCATGGGAACATATTACCGGTATAAAAGGTATCCCATATCAAAGCCATAGTCACACCCAAACATGCAGACTCTCAGATTTATAATATTAGTAGGATACTGTAGTTAAAATATTTGCCAGTCTGCACGTTGGTAGAACTGCTATCTGCCCGGAGTGACTAGACGAACGTCTTCATTACCGGTGAGTAATAAAAAATAAGTTCAAAAACTAAAACCAACCAAACCAAATCACGCTCTAAAAAGTATGAAGCACGAAAATATTCACATCTGAAATATTCATAGCCGTGTTCAGAGGATAACCGTAGTCGTATGCCACCTACTGTAACAAAACAAAACATTCTGCAAAGTAGCGGTGTAGTAGGGGTGAGGCGAAAAATATTTTTTTGTTCTTAACTTCATGCCCCCTAGAGGGCGGCAAATTTAATTTAATGTGACTTCAAATAGCATATAATCAGCGGACAAACAAGACGAACATTTGTCACATTATGATAAGGAGTTTAGAAGTTATGAGGGAACAGATGAACATACATACCGATCAAAAACATAACCCTGCCTTTTGCTTCGCCGTTGTCGGTTAAAAAATTATGTCCTAAATTGTATCCTACTGTTGGCCAAAGTTCTCCGCTTTCTCCTCAACTCTGTCTTGTGCGATATTTTAAACAAGTTTGCCCCGATGAGGTTTTTAATATTTCTAGTCCCAATAATGCCTATAGGCCTAATGAATGTTTTATTGTGTAGGAATATTCTCAGTAATTTATTTTGTGTTGCTAAAAATAGCTTCCTTTTGACTCACCCTGTGGGCGGCTAAGGGCTTACTTAATTGTATTGGCAGAACCATCTTGTACCTATTAACACAAGACCATCGTAGAAATTTGTTCTCTTAGGCGTTGTTAGTTCCTTTTGTTGCTAAAATTAATAAATTCCTTATTTCTAGGCGGTGTACTTAGTATTTATTTAGATATAGATTGTGGGTTCTAACTACAAGCCTTATATTTATTTACAATAGACTTAAAAAAAAATAAGGCTAGGTACAATAGCGGTCTTAATACATTTAAATAGACAAACGTTATTTTTAGTGCATATTTATCTTCAAGATCTTAAACCTATTATCCAAAAATTTGCTCATTACAAAACAAACAAAGTAACTAGATGTCATTTATTTTCAATAACTTTATAAATATGTCTTAATTATTTGCGCAACAGCCGTTCTACTATTATTTAGGTACACATAGTTAAAAGAATACTTGAATAATACTAAATACCACTATTTACCACTATTTATTTACCACGTATTTTTATACCACATTTGATCAAAATATTACTATTTTGATCAAACGTGGTATACAAATCCTCTTTTATTGCATGCTTTTTAAACTACAGGATAACCTAGTAATAGATACGATTCTATTGACAATATATCGAAACACGTAATTACAAAACGATATCTTGCGTAAAAACCCCGATTTAAAATGTAAAATGCGCATAGCTTTTGAATGGCTTGACCGATTTTCACCAAACGCAGCTAAAAACACTCAGCCATTCAAAAAAAAAACTGATATAAAATTGGTTCATGCGTCTAGGAGCTATGATGCTATAGACAAACACACACATACACAGATATACAGATACATAGATACACAGACACACAGTTACAAAGGCACACACGTCAAACTTATAACACCCCTCTTTTTCTGTCGGGGGTTAAAAAATGGCTGACGGCATGAAGTGTCTCAGTTGAAAATATTGTCTACGGCAACGCCTAATGGTGCGTTAAACATTCAAAATGATCGCTGACTCAGACATCCATTGAGGGGTGACATACATACGAAATATCTCTTTATACTGTGCCACGATACTTACAAACACACACCAATGAATAAAAATATTCTTGAATGTTTTAGCTATTCTTTGATTTTCATCTCTTTTGTCTATCGTGATAAGTGGCTCTAAGGAACAAATTGGTAGCAAGAAATGTCGTGCAACCATGGTAAAGAGCTGAGCCCCTTTCGCCTTTGCCTTTACACTGTTATCGGCTGTGCTGACACCACAAGACCCATTCATTTAAAATTTACATATAGCAACTCGTCCAAACCTCAGAAAACATAACCGAGGACCGTCTTTGACAACCCTTCACTATGACTCATTAGAGCTTCAACTTATCTAGGATACATGAAACCGACTATTTAGAAACTAAGTACTAAGCCACTGTTAATAGATCGAGTTTTACGAGGACTCTGTCACACAGCTTACTGACAGAGATGGCGCTCTACAAAGCCAAACATTTTCGATGAACCAGTTTACGGCCACGTACAATCAACAATATTGAAAAGACGACCCATTTAGTTAAATCTGGATTGAAATTGTCAAAATAGTTAGTTTTCTTCTTGTTATTATGCTGCTACAGTCAATAAAGGTCAGAAGTCTGTGCACTTTCGATCCTGATTATTAATGCAATATAAAATGTACTACTGAATTATTGTGAGATATGGGCCGCGTTTTTTTTTTTCATCATTGCAGTTGATTCTCGTGGGGGCTGCTCGGCGACTAGCCTGATTAAATTATTATAAATATAATAAATTGAAAAGATGGGGTCCGGCCACCGCCACGTGGCCATATGGTAGTCGCGCGGATACCCGCACGAAATACACTTCATATCGTGCTTAAAAGCGGTGGAGTAGGAGGCAATTTTCAAGTGAGTGTATTGAAAAAATCAGAAAGCAGAAATTGTTTTGAATTTGGAGTTAAGGAAAGAAGTAGGTAGGTAAACAACTACTATATCAACATTCATAAATTCTATCGATTAGGACAAAATAGTATAAGAGTAGCAAGCCTAGTAAATCCCTGGAACGGTGGGGTGGCACTAGGGTTGCCGACATTTTTTCAGCGAAATACAGTATTTTTCAAAATAAGCTATAAAAAGATATAGTATTTTATGGAAAAAATTAAAATTGGCAAGAAATATTTCATACTTATTTATTTTTATAAAAACTATATTTCTTTGCACTTCTTGCATTTTTTTTACAATGTTTTGTCTGAAATAAAAGTGTCATATGCTTTATTACATTAAATTTTTGGATTAATATAAATCAAAAGCTAATTTTTTAATAATGAGATACTACTTCTGTTTCTATCTTTTTGCCATTTCGAATTCATAACATTAGATTTTATTTCTTTAAGTTGGTTTGTACAAACACTTTTACATGTCGATCATATTTTTTAAAACATAGATAAAAGTATATACAGTGTATAAAATAGAAACGTGACGTAACGTAACGTTTCACGCCTAGTTGACACTTCGCGTGACCCAAGGGCTGGCTTTTACCTTGGTCAGAGAATAAGCATTGCCATTTATTCGGTTACATGAACTCGCCTTTTTCAAAATTTAATGTAAAGGCGTGTTAATTATTTTTAAAACTAAATATTTGTTTGTTAGATTTCGTTCGGTGTTGAAAATATAGTATTTTTGCGTACTATATTTTTCTTCAACAGTATATAGTACGCCGACCCGAAATATAGTACAATACTATATATTATAGTACGGTTGGCAACCCTAGGTGGCACTATCGGTGATTAATAATTACAGATCGTGTCCCAATGAAAACCTCCGTGCCATAAAGGCATGCTGCGTGACTTAGTTGAATTTAGAAACGTATGACTAATAATAAAACTGCAATAAAAAAAAATGATGTCATGAGTGTGTCGTCATGTCAGAGATGGCAAATGGACAACTCACTGTCTAATAAAATTGACGACAAGTTTGTTTCTGAGAAAATATGTGCTCAAGCAAAATTACATGTTTGTATAAATTTTAGCTAGTGGTGGGCCGACTTTCAATATTGTCGACTGTACATAGGTACTACAGCTGTTGCATTTTGGCATGACAATAGTGATTATTAGTGATCAATGAAATACTTACATTTATTGACGTTCTTACTTACAGAAACGAGAGAGTTTTTTTTACAGTACATATTTATTTTTTTGCTAAACGCAGCAACTATAATGTACCTACTTGTCAATTTACAAAGCGCGGCATCCCCTAAAATAAACGAGCCATTTCACAAAAAGACTATTTAACTTTTAATACTGACCACAAAGTTTAAAAGTTGTCAGAAGTTGAGGCTTAAAATTTTAAAATGAAACAAATTAATGATGGAGATTACATGATACGGCGTTGTGAGTGAAAAGCCTGGTAATGGTGGGACAGAGAAAATTCTCTCTATTCAGAATGGAAGCCGACCCGCCAAATAAATTGTTACGATTTTTCTTTGACGCCTCTAGTTTATGTCTATGTTTCTTTACACTGTGGTGTGAGTTAAGAGAGGGTGGAGATGAGAAAGCGTTTGTTAATTATGATGGTACTATATGTATGGAAAGAGTTTTTGTGATGAATAGATTGGAGGAGTGTACTCGGATGTGGAGGATTTTAGAAGAATTATGCCAAACGATTTTTTTTCTCCTTACCTATTTTACAAGCTTTTCCTTGTTAGAGGTGGATCAAATCTTGCAACCGAATATTAAAACAGTTACATCCATCGGATTGAGCTAAAATTTTTCATGTAATACATGTTTGGTTTGAATGACAATGCACGGTATTAAACTATAAAAGTGTTAAAAAAAAAAGAATGTGTAGTTGTGTAATGTAATTTCACACTGCCACGTAATTTTTGTTTGTTTAATGTATTTAATAACTATTACCGTATTTATTATTTAAAACCTTTAAATAAAAATGGTGGCAGTATTTTTAATTATACTTACGTGTTTTTGACAAAGACGCTCATTACTGAAACCGTTGAGGTAGATTTATTTATGCGCTAGTTTTTGCTCGCGTCTCTACTAGCAAGGAATGCTAAGAGAAGCCATTTTGACCTCGCGAAACAGCGTTATAAATGTAGCTAGAATTTTTATACTAAATATTATATGAGACATATAGACACAAAATAAATTCATCTCGTATAAAAAAGATATTTCGTTTTACTTAAAAAAATATTACTTTGGTGCTGAAGTTTTTATGTGTCTATGGATTGGTGATTTTGTTCTCTAGCACAAATAATGCCGAGCGATTTTGTAAATAACACACGTAGCTTTTTTGTGAGCACTTTTCTATTTTATAAGACATTCGGTGAACTTTAAAAAAAGTGTATATTTTATAAAACTAGGGTTGGCCGCAGTATATTTATTCAAAAAGTAATAGACTCAATTTATATGCTTAAAAAAATAGTTCACCACGTTTGTGAATATGTAGTTTTAAAATAAACATGTAACGCCGGAACAACAGTTAGTTACTCGCTTGGTTATTTCACTTTGATGAATTTCGTTATTCCCTGATTAATCGGTGTATTTGTATTTTTCCGTTGTGAAAATGATCGCTATAAAAAATGTGCAACGTTTGGCATATAAAGGGGCTTGGCTAGGCTTGTTTTTATTATAATCACAAAGTATTTCTTGTATATGAAACTAACTGTTTTTATAAAAACGTACCTAAATAGCGAATGGGTGCGGGATTACTTTCCAATGTGTATTTTTGGAGAGAATAAACTAGCGTTGTTTTAGTACCTAACTTAAATAAACTAATCAACATACCGACAAAAGTGTAGATTTCTCAATTTTTCTCGAAGCCTTAACAACGTAACTAGCCCTTCTCTACAAAGCGCGTCACAACTATAGGTACTTACATAAACGTTCTTATAAAAACAAATAAGTAAAATGCAGCTAACATCCGTGAAATATGGAAGGATTGGAAGGTCTTTGACTCGCAGGCGGCTTATTGATGGCTTTAATCAGGCGTCGTCGAATAAATGGCTATGTCAATATGGATTTATCAACTTTATGGGCATTACGGGAAAGAAAATAGTGTTTTTGGCGTTCAAAGGAAGGTCTGTGTTTTTATATGGCGTACAAGATAGGAATGGAAGGTTTTTTTGACGGTGAGTTTAAGTTTATTTAGGGTGTGGGCCTGTATCCCACTGCTGGGATACATGCCTCCTCTCTGTGAGAGGGAATGGGCCGTAATCGGTTGATGTCACAGGTGGTTCTCTCAGAGTCTCAGTCGCCGCACGAACGTACCGAAGAGAAACGCTATTTTTTTGACCTGTTGTCTCATAGTAAAAAAAAGTTAATTGAAAAGATCAAAAAACCCGACTGCTTAAAAAGCAAACTAAAAAAAATGTAAACAAGAAGAAAATCATGCTGTGCAGTCGGAGGATACATATTCGCGAGCTGGCGGACCAAAACCAGATGTATCCTCCGACTGCACAGAATGATTTTCTTCTTGTTTACATTTTTTTTAGTTTGCTTTTTAAGCAGTCGGGTTTTTTGATCTTTTTAATTAACTTTTTTTATTTACAACTTTTTAGTTATTTTTTTTTAGAGTTGGGTACATTTAAACATATAAGTGTTATATATTTTTGAAATCGCCCTTAAAACCCTTTATTTTGATACCCCACACGATGGGTTTCGAAGAAAAAAATTCTTTATTCCCCCACAAAATGGCGCCCAAAATCCGCCATTTTTGTTTTTTCCAATTTTAATGTAGCCAGTGACACTCGCATGATTAAGACGAATCGATTGACGTAAGAATCATCAAAATCGGCCAACGCGTTTGGTCTCTAGAACGCCACATAGGAACAAACATACATACATACATACTTACATACATACATACATACATACATAGACTGATAAACACATTACCCTCCTTCGGCAGTCGGGTAAAAATCCTACGATTTAATAACTGCTTAACCCTGTGGAGACTAAGGCTAGTCCGGGGTTGGACCTCAGCTCAGGGCGTCGTGGAGAAGAACGGACAAGAATAGTACATTACTGCAGCGGCCAGCAAAATAGGCATTGATGGACGAAGGTGTAAATGTGGGCCGAGGCGAAGCCGAGGCACACATACGTAAGTCCATCAATGCCTAGTTGTGGCCAAGGCTTGTATAGTACTTTTCTCAAATAATGCGCGGAAATTAAAACTAAGTAGTACCTAGAACTCATTTTGTCAAAATCAATGACGAACAACAATAATTGTGCCCGCGTTAAAGTGTTCCTTTGTTTTTTTTTCAATAAACAGCGTTCTAAAGAAAAAGAAAGAAAGAAAGAAAAATATTTATTTGTGACCCGCACAGGAGACACGAGAAATAAGCATAAAAATTACACAATAGTCAAAATAAAAACCCCGTGCGAGACCAAAAAGGCGCCTATCTCAGCATGTGCAGCGATATCCAAAAAGGAAATAACCCTGCGAACCCTGCAAGCCAGTTCGAAATTTAAATAGAACCTTTGATAAGTTTCCTCCTTGGTTGCCATGTTTCGGAGTAAAACATCGTTCTATTTTTAAACTACACGACAGATATGAATTTACTATGGAATTTATTTGGCCGCTAGACACGACAGATATGGATTTTCATACAACTTTTGCCGGCCGCTGCGCGCATGTATTTGACCAGTACAGCAATTTCGATTTATCTCGAAGAAGGTTGTCAAAATAATGATCACATTTCCAAGCATGTTTGAGAAAACTCCTTTTATAACTAATGTCTTAACTATAGCTCAGCATTTCGCGGGCTGTAAAATGTTATCTAAACAGGAATGTCATTGCAATCTCGCTACATGTTACTTAAATACTCAACTAATGTTCTTAATAATCGATTTTAATAGTTTTTTGTATCGAAACGTCGAAATGTTTTTATTTTTTTTACACTCCGTCATGGCTGTATACCTACGTAAGTATTTGCCCTTAACGTTTCTGAACGAAAAATTTGTATAATCTGTGGTGTGGGTAAAAAGCCCGCCATCCGCTTAAAAAAAAGTTCACGTATTTCGTAATATTAGTTGTGCTGACTTGTGTATTAAAGCAATTCGAGTAGTAATTCATAATTATTTACATTTTGTATTTGAAGACAAGTAAAAAAAGTTATAAAAAATGTCGTCGTCGTCGTCCGATGAGTGTGATTTAAATGCAACTCTGTCAGATATTATCCTTGCAGCAATAAGTTTTTTCTGCC
Organism: Anorthoa munda; assembly: GCA_945859665.1. Lineage (NCBI taxonomy): Eukaryota > Metazoa > Arthropoda > Insecta > Lepidoptera > Noctuidae > Anorthoa > Anorthoa munda. Next base: position 30,021,325 of record OX243910.1, on the reverse strand, counting down.
CTATAATTTTATATAAAAAATACTCGCAAATGTGATGACAAACATTGTATGTTTCACGGGCGATACCGGAATTACGAACCTCGACTCAATAGGCCCTCAGTCATTTTATAAAATCATCTCAAATATTTATTTGTACAATGAAGGTGTATAAATAGGTGTTGTAAGTATATAAAATAAGTACAGAGATCGCTTTTTTGCCGTTAATGGCGTATAAATATCGGATAGAAATCTAACATAAGTAAACTGATTGAAAGAAAAAAGCGCGGGCATTAAATAATCCATGATATACTGGCTCAGTCAAACTAAACTGATCTACAAGCGTTTCGTGGAAGTAATTCCTGATAATCTCAATTAGAATTGCCGCTACCTATTACTTATACTGAAACTGAAGACCGTAAGAGGATTAGTTTCACAAGGAGAAAGGGCTTTGAGTAAATAAATACACACAATTCGGTAAATATAGGTCCAACGAAATCGTGGCAAACTCAGGCGTAGTTGGTCGGACGAGCTTGACGCAAATAGGTGGGATTGGTCTACATTATACAGACTCAGGCTAAAGTTGGGAAGAAAAAGGAAATTAGGAAAAGCAAGCCCTTGCCCTGCAGTTCTTCTTTCGTGTCGATAATGAATAAAGACTGAATTATTACTTACTAGCTGTGCCCTCGCTCACGTCAACCGTCAATTGTTAGTTGCAACTGCTCACCCCACCCTACTTGCCTTGCCTACTCTAATTACCTACCTACCTACCTTTCTTACCTTGCTACCTACCCACTTTTTTTTTAGTGTCATTCTTTCGCGGAGAATCTTAACACCACCATTCAGAAAATGACGTTAAATGCACAACACCATCTATCGAATATGGAGTTCAACTGTCCGAGTATCTGAATGGCGTGTGTTGTGATATTTTACTTCTTGAACAATTTAAATTCATCTAACTTTTGATAGAGTGAACCGATTGCGATGAAACAAAAACTTAGTAATACTTCAAGTTACGTACAATTTTATCCATAAAAGTTATCTACTTTGGTTCAGTATATTTTACGTGATGCGTGTGTTAGAATCATGAATGGAACTCTTATAGAGTATTAATATCTACCAAGATAGCAAGCTTTGAATGTCAAGATTGTTGTTGGTTATTTACTGTGTATCAGAGTTCCAATGTATGTGTTGTGTATGGGAAGGTTTTTATGAATAAAAGCACAGAAAGACAAGACTAGGTATTCATTTAAATAAGGCTTGTCAATAAATTCATATTGAGAAGGCTCAGTGAGCTTACCACCAGGTTGCTAAACTAGTTTTCATGGAGAAGAAGGGCATGAAACTCTTACATCGTATTTATCGATACCTTTTACAACTACATAAAGTATTTACAATATTATAGAATCAAATTAAAAAGGATAAGGCAAATAACATAGACTAGCCCTTAAATCAATTTAAAATATTAGGAATAAAGGACATAATATGATATAGTTTCAACATAACCATCAGCAATAATCAAAATCAATCTGCCTAGCCTTTTCCCAACTATATTGGGGTCGGCTTCCAGTCTTACCGGATTCAGATGAGTACCAGTGTTTAACCATTAGCAATAATAAAGTTATAATATCAAATCACTTAAGTTAGCCTTATATAAAGTACTAGCTGTTCCCCGCGGCTTCGCTCCCGTGGGCCACCCCACTGAACCCGTTTTCGGGATTAAAAAATAGCTTATGTTATTCAGGAATAACGTAACTTTCTATTGGTGAAAGAATTTTTTAAATCGGTCCAGTGGTTTCGGAGCCTATTCGGTACAAACAAACAAAAAAATCTTTCCTCTTTATAATATTAGTATAGATTATTATAATAATAATAATAATAATTAATTAATTAGTATAGATTAATAATCCAGGAATAATATCTGGCCTGTACTGGCTTGTAGTTCACAAAAAAGTAAGTCAGCTTAATCAATTACACAATATTTTATAATAATTGATCTATCTGTGTCTCAATACGACAAATATGAGAAACGGGCGCGGTATCCCGCCATTTTGTATACTGCTTTAAATAATCTCACAATTGGGTCAATATTCAATTCTTATGTAGTGAAACTGTTTTAAAATATAACAAGACAATTAAAGAATTAATATCACCTCTTAAGTAATTCTTAATCAATATTCGAAAGAATATTGATACTAACAGACAGAATTGTACTAATTGTTTTAAAGAACTTATAATACTAATATAGCAATATAAAAATCCAGGATACATCACAATGATCATTACACATTACTTAATAATTTATAGGACGATCATCAATATGAAAACACAATAATAATTAAGGTAGGTACTTCGACAACCTAGGAGTCTTTAAGTCAAGTGAGAATAGGTTACTTCTAGGGAAGCGTGATTCACCGTCGACCACAACATAGCTTACCATCAGGTGAGACAGAGGTTAAACGCGAGCTTATACCTAGTTAATAAGAAAAAAAGTTTTACCATTAACTCCACTAAACATGAAAATCAATTAGAAATATTGAAATAAATAACATCGGCATTAACGTTCATATCTTAATAAGTTCGTGATAATATTAGTTTACTGACTCTAGGTAAGCAGCAAACAAAACCTTTTGTTTTAAACCAGTTACCATTGGTTTTATTTGTTAGTCTATTGTGTTGAAGTTATTCTAAACATTGTTCGCTGATTGAGAGAACTCTTGTTTTGATTAACTGCTTCTGTTGGCGCCTAGTGCTACATTCATAGCAGCAAGCTTACGCTACGTTCATATGAAATGCAGTAAATAATCAGGAGTTTACTTTTTCTTAGTGTTTTTATGATACCTCACATTACTTTATATTATATTAATTTTTGCACAACGTTGATCGCTCCGCTAAAATATTGTCAAAAAACTGTTTTGTGTCTAAATACAAGTATTAAACTATCCGGGGGTTTTATTTATGTGCAATACGAGACAGCTTCCGTTACAATTAATAATAAATATTAAATTTAATAAGGGACTAGCTGTTACCCGCGAAGACGTCCGCGTTAACTAACACGTCAAACAATATTTCAACATTTACCCGTATCTGAGGTAAAGCCCAAGATTAACCATGTGGTTGCTGGTAAAAGCCCGAAATTAACGATTCTCATAGATTATTTCAAACTTTTACCAGTAAGACTTGGTAATGGTAAATCTTATGTTTTATCGGTAAATCGTAAGTTTTACCGTTGTTCAGACTTTTACAGTGACTCCGTATCAAAACGCCCCATTCGCAAAACGAGCTCTGAATAGATCGCCCTATTCTCAAAAGGACCTAGTAGCAAAACGTCTTTAAAACAAAATAATAGGCATAGTACAGTCATACCACAACAATGTGAAATTTTAAAGGAATATTTAATTATATTCTTAATTTTCTTGAGACTACTTTAACTTCAAAATAAAAAAAATAAAGTAAAATCCAAATGATATAATTTGGTTTTTTTTGGGTCCAATTTGATAGTGATCATTTCCAGTTGTAAGTTATAAATGGGTCCAAATGTAAAAATTCTTAAGGATGTTCTTCGGGACGACAGGCGACAAACTCTCAAGTATGTCACCCATGAGTCATACCCCGTAGCGGCCGGTCATAAGATCCTGATTTTCAGTGCCCGGTGCGTCTGCTACAGATAAGAAGGGATGTTTAATGCCTTGATTATGTTTTTTGATTCAATTTAACTTTTAAAATTAAGGCTCCTCGCAAACGGGCCACCGACCACAGCTATCAGTAGCTGTCGCACACCACGTCATTTGATACCACGCAAACGAAAGTGGTCGGTGGCTGCTACAATTTGTTACTCGCCTGCTGTGAGTGTGAATGGTCGCCTGAGGTGGCATGTTGTAGCCACTCAGTTGCGTTTGGTTGACACTAGTGGCCGCCACTCGCTACGCATGTGCGGCGAGTCCATACAAATTGTATGAAAAATCTTATAAGCTGTTTGTCGCTAGCCACCAGTGGCCGCCGTTTGCGTAGAGCCTTATGATGTCATAAGGCTCCACGCAAATGGCGGCCACTCTAGGTAAGCAGCATTGCTCATTATGTATTTCGTCATGGCTCATTACATAATAGATAGTAATATTTTGCATAACTGTACTTTGACGTTCTGCTAATAGGACGTTTTGCTACTAAACATTTTAAGAATGGGACGATCAGCACATAGTTCGTTTTGCGAATATGGCGCTTTGATACGGAGTCACTGTAAAAGCCTGAACTACAGTAAAAAAGTAGTATTAATTTTAGCCGTGAAAAACAATATATATATAAGATATATTTTGTTTTTCACGGCTTAAATAATTGCAACTACCCTTTTGGTTGATAGAGAAAGCCAAACTAAACCGTTAAGATCGCCATTGTACCTTTGCGCATGAACATTTATATAAATAAATAAGAGTCGGACATAACCCTTACCATAACCAGGCAATCACTGTCCATTCCAGGTTGCCTGGAAGAGATCGCGGAATGCGATAAGGCCGCCCGTTGTATATTTTTAGTTTTAAGTTTCTTTTGTTACTGTATGTTCTGGTGTACAATAAAGAATACATAAACAAATAAATAAATAAACCCTTCATCATTCTCAAAGCATAATCTTTAATTTAAGTTCATCATTATCCTACAAGAACAAAAAAGCGTTACATTTTTCATCAAGTTCAAGATCACAGTAGAATGTCTAAAAGTCTCAACTTAGCATAGTTAAAAATGCTAATTTGACGCGGCATTAGAACCGCCTCATTCTTACTTAATCTTAGTTAGTGGTGCAAAAACTTCATAATTAATTAAACATCTTATATAAAAGAGAGAACGGATTAAGATCGTGGCTTTCAGGACTTATTTGAGGAGATTGATACCTTATGTACAAATATACAGGGTGACTTTTAATATTTTGCCAATATTGTGGACGTGACTTGTTTTTGACTTGACTTGACAATTGGATTTTTTTATGATCTCGTAGCTACGAACCTGAATGCAAGAGATTAAAATGGGATGAAAAAAGAAATACTAATTAAACACAGGTATTATAATTATATATTTATGTTCACATAACTCAAAAAAATTAAGGCTGTTTTGTTACAAGATTTCAGGATAGTCCCTTGGAAAAAGTTGTTTTATGCATGCACTGTTATCGCATGAAACATTACCAAAGAATTAAAAAGTCCCTCTGTATAAGGTATATAAGCCCAGATAATCTGCGTTACCTAACGGACGCAGGTTTACTGTTACTGGTTCACTTAAATTAATTAAAGTAGGTGAACAACGTAACTACTTCAAGTGAAGGGTGTTGGCGAATGTTACTAGGTACCTACTACTATGTCTAACTAGATATGGCGGATTTCGCGGGCTCAGCTTAAATAGTTATCCTAAAACTGATTGGTCGTTATATTACAGAACGCTAGAGGTTTTGTTTGAAAACTTATATGTTATTGAAAGTTTTAGAAGGGATTGCGGCATATTAGCACTTACCAGCAGCTTGACTCGTGTAATTTGAAACCTATCCCAAGGAGACCTACTGTATTACTTGATTTAATGTCCTATGTCCCCGGATGGGGCAGAGGGTGTCCACAGTAGTCCTCCATAGCGATTAGTCTTGAGCTTCACGCTTCACCTCGCTCCACGTCACACCGATGCTCGTTGTTTGTGCCAACACGGTACGACGAGGACGAGGTTTGACGGGGACGGCCACGCTATCTTATCTTTTGCCTTAGAGATTCCAATCCAGCGCTTGCTTGTTTATATTATTATGATAAGAATCCCTTCGCAGCGTGTGGCCAATCCAACTCCACACCATGAAAACTTTAGGCTGCTATAGAAATATATACAATTTAGTTTACTCCTTCTTTTTAAATGGTTCCACGAAACTCAAACTCTGCCATCATTCCATGTCGAAGTTTCTCACCATGGGATATCCTCAAGGTTCGGTTATTGGACCGTCTTTATGAAATTTAGGCTTTGATGATTTCCTTGCGGTTCATTAACCGGTTACGTGAACGACGGTCTTCTGCTCATTCAATCATGTACTTGAGCTGGTCTCGAGAACTTGGCTGACACTTGCCTACGATTAATATCTTAGTGGGACGATCGAAACCGCCTGACCTTTGCTCCGCACAAAACTTATCAACTCATTTTGAAGGGTAATCTTAAATCGTGTCCTACTATTAAATTTAATAACGTTCTCGTAAAAAGGAAGCAGTTCGTGTGCTATCTTGGTCTAGTGTTAGAGAGGAATTTTGCATTTATAGATCATATTAAAATAGTCAGTGAAAAAGCAAAAAGAACGTCTATCTAAATCTACGAGGGGTCTGTCTTTTTTAACTTTAAAGAGTATTTATGGGGCTACTTACTAAGGTTTTATGTGCTATGGGGCACTTGTTTGGCTTTGGGCCACAATAGGGGCGGTACGACGTAAATTATTTCAAAGTCAGCGTTTAGCTTTGATATTCTTATGCAAAGCATACAGGACGGTTAGTACTGAGGCCTTACCGGTACTTGCTGACGTACTTCTGGTCGAAATTGAAGTGCAGCGACGTGCTGCAATGTACTATTCCGCACGAGAGACCATGGACGCGGACGACCGTGAGAAAATCTCTAGATTATTTAAACCACATATCGACGTCTGGGAGGAACTTTTATCCGAATGGCAATGTAGTTGGGATAATTCCATTAAAGGCCAACACCTCCACCAATTATTTCCATCCATTCGCGTGCGGCTGGCCAGGAGGTGGCTGGAGGTAGATCACTGTGTTGCCCAATTTCTCACAGGGCATGGTAACTTTTCTTATTCCTCCATTATTCTTTTGTGATTAATTTCATTGCGGGATCCAAGACAGATAAATTCATTCACCGGGACTTCGTAGAGCTTCATTGCCTCGACGCTTTTCTGGTGGTTGCCACTGTTGATTCTGGCTTTCAGGAGTTGCAGTGGTTTGGGAATAGTGCGGTGGGATTCTCCCAATCCAACTCCACCTGCGACGTTTGATCTGGCGGTTGATCGGGCTCTCGTGGCATTTCTCCAACAGCGCTACGTTGCTGCTGGTCTCGGGCCAGTAGTTTCCGAGTATGGGACGAAAACAGCGGTTGACGACGACTTGGATCTGGCGTGAGATGTCTTTTGTGACTTTCCACGTTTCACTCCCGTAAAGCAGCACGGATTTGACATTTGACCCGAAGATTTTGAATTTATTCCTTCGGAGTCAGTTGCCGCGATTGCCAAACCGGTCTCAGCTGTGCGAAGTTTCACGGATCGCCGTAACTAGTGCTTTGGCGATCCGTGAAGCGATGTCGTCTTCACTACTTTTAGTTTCTAAAATGACGCTTCCAAGGTAAGTAAACTTGTGGACGCGTTCCACAGCCTCTGTGCCAATCAGCAACGGTAAAAATTCTTCACACCAGATCTCATCTCTTGGAAACCTACTATTTGGTCTAAAAGTATCCTATGTCCTAATCCAGGTCTTTGTTTACGCGCTTACCATAGTTACATCCAAAACCGCTGAACCGTTGTGGATCAAGTAAACATTGAGATTTTCACTCGAATACTATTTGTAGTAAGTATGAAAATGTCTTATGATATGCAACTAAATAACATTGAAACTACATAATATTCATATTGGTTTAACATTTCTAGTGACCATATTGTTTGACAGACAAATATGTAAATCGATATAGATACTGAGCTGAAGTCAATTTTAGGTAAGTATTATAGTTCTGATACCTACTTCATAATACTGAAATTAAAACCAGATCTGTGTCCGTCTATATCCTGTTCACATCTTTTTGCTACGAAGGACTAGGGAATGCTGTACTTAACTATAGAACACCAAGTATGAAGTTCCATGTAATAGCGAATGAGATACTGCCATCAAACAAACCCAGCTTCCGAACTGCTACTAAGTAAGTCCAGATGGAAAACAAAATTAGTATCACTTTACCTGCGCTGGGAATCTAAACCAAGGAGGTTCATTTTACCTTAAAATAAATCGATACAAGAAATAGTTACGCATTTATTTAGTAATCCCCCTTAAGGATAGTTCGACAGTTTATTGAGCGAAGAGAACGTGATGTCAAGGTAAAAGTAACGCCTGAAAGTGGCACTCGAGCCAAAGGAAACGACTGCACTTATGATGAGCTCGGGTTTCGAGAATCCATTCGCCAACGGAAAACATGTAAATTTCCAAAAGTCGTGACAACTTTTCATACTGACGAGTCCTTTCGAATTTTCGGTTCGATGGCCTGAAATTCGAGTGTGCATAAAAAATGTTCTATTATAGCTTCGCCTTGGGTTGGCACTTTCCCGGAATGTGACCTTCATTTGTCCCGGAGATTTGTTAAAGGTTATGACGAAGGGTCTCCAGAGGGAGGAAGCTCTAAATATATCAATTGTGAACTGTTAATTTTCTCGTCGGTAGTGTTTTATTTTTTGGGTATTTATTTTTTGTGTTTAACCGAAATCTTATCTTTATTGTTTAGGGTTTTTATAGGTACTGGGATCGTCTATTTATGGTTGTGTGGGTTCGATTTGTTATAAGAAAATATCAGTATATTATCCATTTGTTGGTCTAATTTCAGATTTTATTTAGTAAAACGTACAAGCTTCATCCTGAGACATATGCGGTTAAGTTATTACATTTACTAGCTTTTTTTAGGGTTCCGTACCCAAAGGGTAATAATGGGACCCTATTACTAAGACTCAGCGGTCCGTCTGTCTGTCTGTCTGTCACCAAGCTGCATCTCATGAACTGTGTTAACTAGACAGTTGAAATTTTTACAGATGATGTATTTCTGTTGCCGCTATAACAACAAATACTAAAAACAGAATAAAATAAATATTTAAGTGGGTCTTCCATACAACAAACGTCATCTTTTTGCCGTTTTTTGCGATAATGGTACGGAACCCTTCATGCGCGAGTCCGACTCGCACTTGGCCGGTTTTTAAATTCGAACAGAATTTTCATTATTTCGTAAAAGCTATTGATTCCCTAAGACCCTATCGCTCAACATCTCCTACGCTTAATATCCAAGAAGCTTTGAAATAAACTTAAACCGCAAAGTCGTAAGCAAATGTATCATAATCTGAGCAAACCGCACCACCATACATCGAGCCAAACGTAGACTGCGGTCAAACGCAAACTTATCTAATTCAATGAAAGATAAGTATGAAAGACCAAGTTTGCTTGCGTTTCAGCTTTAGAAGGGTTTGCATTTCGAAAGTTGTTCTAACTAGACTACAAACTTTTAAATTTAACCATTCTACTTTTAATCTAATTGGATCGTCAGCTCCATAACCAAAATTATTTGTGTAATTATTTATTAGTCTACATTATTGTTATATTTTTTATCTGAGCCAATGCAAGTGCACAATTTTATGCAATGGCAGCACATGAAATTAAATTATGATTAAGATTATCACAAAAACTTTATTTGTAAACTGCGGGCGAAAGTCGCCACTTCTTCTTTGAATAAAGAGGTGTACAACTTTTCTGAAAATATATTACGACACTAATTTCCTACTAAAAGTAAAGCACTTTAATAACGCTACGTAATATTTACATACACTCAACATATTAATTGTGGCGACCTATAAACTATCACCAGCTATCAGATGACCCACACTAAAAGTCCGTGTCACCTCTAACAACCGGTAAATTGGGTCCATGACACAACATTTTTCAGTTTCCATCTGATTTAATAACTTGGTCCGATGGAAAGCTTTGTGGTGGCACCCCTATTTTCTTGCAAAGCCCAGTAGTTTGGGAATTTGCTTATAACTAAATAAGAAGTTTGCGCGTTGACAATTTTCTCTCTCGATAATATTTCTTGGGATTTTGTCATGTCGTGACGTTGAATGCCGAGGGATTTTCGACGTGCGAGTATGTTTTAATATAATGTAGACGTTAAGCGGTTTGAATTAATCTGCCTCGTTTATTTGACAACTTCATGCTGCGATTTTGTTTTGGAGTCTTGTTTCTTAGGGTGAATTTTGTGCTTACGTTAAAGTGATATTGTTTGATTTTCTATGATTTTTTTGGTGTTTAGTTAGGTTGGTACGGTACACATTATTGAAAAAAAATGTGGTTGTGCCTTAATTTATGTTAGATAACTACGTTTTTAAGAATCGATATTACCGTTGATGTCAGAGGCCTGTGGAGTTTCCTAGAGGTGGCTTAATTAACTCTGACTCCAAAGGTGGCCACACCTCACAAGAAAAAAAGAAGGAGACCGTTGATGTCTTGTTTACGAGGTGCAAAAATAATGGTGTAAAAGTTCAAAAAAGTTTTTTGAAATACAAAGCGTTGTTTCGAAATACGCCCGTAAAGCACGAGTAGGTCCTGGCCATTGCAAGGCACTCCAAGGATTTCTGGAACCGTGCGCAGTAACGTAAGCGGTACGCGTGCATATGGAAGGAATGTTCACAGTACGGTGATATATATAAAGGTCTATGCAATAGAATAAGTCAGTATTTGGCGTATTGTCCCAGATTTACTTCACTACTAAATTGGATTTATTCCTATTTATTCAGTACTGTTAAAGCATTAGCAATATTAATGAGTTCCAAAACAAATTTATTTTCTACTTTACATTTGGCAAAATTTCAAGAAATTTCGTCTTTGATAGTGTATTGGAAAGAAGTGATGTTATTGGAAGTATGAGTAATTTCCCCGAAATGGTAGATATTAAAACAGAATATAAATATTGTTGTGACTTTCCTGTGCAAGTTTTGCGGTTGAATCTGTATTCAATATCATACAAGATTCCAAGTTATCTCTATAAGACCTACTTGCGCCCAAGACTTAACTCAGAGTTAAGAACAAATATTTCTTACATAATTCGCCGGGTTAACAACTAACTCGGGGTTAGTAAGACAACCCAGGGAGGCGCAAGCGGGCTTCACAGATATCAAAAATGTCTGAATTATAAACTTAATGCATTAAACATAAATCAATCAATACCTATACGATTCGTCTTCTCATATTTATTTAAACTATTGTTTTATATATGAACTAGCTTTCTCCGCGGCTTGGCTCCCGTAGCCTGCCCCACAGGACCCATTTTCGGGGTAGAAAAATAGCCTAAGTTACTCAGGAATAATGTAGCTTTCTACTGATGAAAGAATTTTCAAAAGTAGTTAAGTTGTTTGTGAGTTTATCCATTACAAACAAAAATACTTACAAACAATCAAATCTTGCTTCTCTTTAAGTAGGAATGTAGATTAAAGAGAACTTGCCATTTTACAAATCCGAGTAAACTATCTCACTTTTGATGTCAGAACGGGAAAAGCGAAACAAAAATACGGCAGAGTTTCGACTATTTATCTACTTATGCAAATGAAGGGAACTCGACGCAGACTGCTTTCAATGGCTCGTCGTGATGTTGGTGCTACTGCAATGTTTTAACTAGCTACGTGTGTACATTAATAATTGCTCTTTTTATCGATTCATTGAGGAAGAGCGAGGGATGATTGTGGATCTGGGCAACTAGGATTATGCAGTGTTTTTTAATCGTTTGTTGTTTTGGCTTACTTGACTTAATGTCCTACGTCCCCTGGATGGGGCAAAGGGTGTCCACAGTAGTCCTCCATCGCGATCGATCCTGAGCTTTACGCTTCACCTCGCTCCACGTCATACCGATGCTCGTCGCTTCCGCCAACACGGTGCGACGCCAGGTCACACTTTCTTTTGCCTTGGGGATTCCAGTCCAGCGCTTGCTTCGGTATATGATCAGAATTCCTTCGCAGCGTGTGGCCAATCCAACTCCACTTGCGATGCTTGATCTGGCGGTCGATCGGGCTCTTGTGGCATTGCTCCAACAGCTCTACGTTGGTGATGGTCTCGGGGCAGTAAATGCCGAGTATGCGACGAAGACAGCGGTTGACGACGACTTGAATCTGGCGTGAGATGTCTTTTGTGACCTTATTATTTATTTATTTATTTATTATATACTTTATTGTACACCACAAAATATGTACAGGATAAACATTCACAAAAACAAGTTCCACCTTCCACGTTTCGCACCCGTTAAGGAGCACGGATTTGACATTTGACCCGAAGATTTTGAGTTTAATCTTTCGGGTCAGCTGCCGCGATTGCCAAACGGGTCTCAGCTGCGCGAAGGTAGCTCGTGCTTTGGCTATCCTTGAAGCGATGTCCTCTTCACTACCTCCAGTTTCTGACACGACGCTCCCGAGGTTAGTGAACTTGTGGGCGCGTTCCACTGCCTCCGTGCCAATCAGCAACGGTGAAGTATTCTTCACACCAGATCTCATCTCTTGGGTCTTCCGGGTGTTTATTTTTAGTCCCGTTTCTGCCGCTTCCTGACTTAAATCTTTAGTTAGTTGTTTTACATAAGTTTTAAAGGTTGAATTAAAAAAATAAGTTTATTTTAAAAGTGTTTACTTGCATTAGCGGTTTTGCTAAAAACCCCTAAGAATTAGCCTCGAAACAAAATTAATAAAAACTTTCGGTGGTCTTGAAGTACCAGTTGATCTCTGCAACAATCGGACATTAAGATAATACAAAGAATTGCTACCTTAAAGTCAAACTATTCAAAGCTGTTTTATTTCTCTTCCAATGGATTATTTTCCAATACGTTTTCCGGTTCAGACATGGTTGTGAACTTTGAATAAAACATTTCTACTTGGAACACACACAGCAAGTGACATTAGTTGAGAAAAATGGCGGTGCTCGAGTGTATGTGTTGAGAAGTCGGAGGTCTATATTGATGGTTGGCTACGAAAATACGACTTTATAATTTCAAGAACATAGTGCGCTATTAAATAAAATATTTAGTTTATGTTAGTGTTAAACACATGTTTAAACAACAGTGAAACTACACGCATCGTGTTCAAGAGTTCCCACAGGCCGGTAGGACGAAGTGAAAAAGCTTCATTTTCACACTAAAATAATCTCCTTAGGACAATTTAGCAAACCGTTTAGCAAACTCAACGTTCTATTGAAGCAATTGAACCCATGTTGTTACTTAGGAGATAAGACAGCCATGTTTCGCGTTGCTAAAACATTCCATAGTTCTATATTATAATGCCATGATTGCGTTATCTATTGGCAACGACTGACATCAGTCAACTAGCTAGAAACAAAGAACGTATAACACTTTGAGTTTTTTTTTGTATGATCCAACGTCGGAACTTAGAAGAGAAGCTTTAATATTAAAACTTCAACGTGCTCAAAAATGAAAATTTGCGTTAAAAAAAGTAAAAGATTTTCGCTGTTATGCAAAGCTGTTGTTTGTGAGTTATGCCTTTGTTGTTGCTGGCTATAAGATTTCGTTTCATGATATTTTGCGAGCTTGTGTCGGGGTCGAGTTTGTTCTGTTCTCTTGGAACATGTTGTGGAAAATGGACTGAAACTGAACTCCAACAATAATTTTATTTATTAAATAACAATGTTTTTAAAAATATTGTCCGACCAGTATGTACCTACCTGGACAACTCTGTCATTTGCCACGTTCTAATCCCGAAAGGTGGTTGCACGAAGAGCATAACACGCACGTTTGAAATGGGTCGGTCAATCGGTTTAGGGATTTCCAGATTGGCCACTGCAGTTCGTGTTCATGTGGCAGTTGCTCTGCCGGAGTGTTAAAGTTAAAGTAGGTGTGTGTTTTTTCCACAGTTTACATCTCTCGTTAGTTGCGCTGGCTTCCGAGCAGGTCGTATGTCTCAGAACCACTTTGGAGCTTTGGGTACTATCAGACAGAGTTTGGTCACGCGGTCAAGCGTTCAAGAGGTCAGTTCTGCGTTCGAGCGTGCAGTTGCTCACGAACCCCGCTGTTTGATGGTCTACGCGGTATCACTATTGTCACTATATTTTTTTGACGATAGTTCTGCATTGGATTGTTTTTGTGGTCACTATCAGCATTAAGACGGATAAGGAAATACTGGATGTGCCCAGTAAATACAAATTTAATAATTTTTTCAATATGGGTTAAAGATGAAGAAATTCCAATAACAATTTCCATCCATACTTATGCTACTTTTCCTCGGACTTTATAATCGTTATCTTTCGCATCGTATAAAAGACGCCTTTTACGTCCTAACATAATTATATACATTATTTTAAATAATTAATTAGCTTTCAGTCTCCATCTTTCTTCAAAATTTGGTCACCGAAACAGCAGTGAACGCGCTAACGCGTGCGTTCTGGTTAACCGACGCGATCAGAATGCCTTTTTTATCTTTTATAGTCTCGCGCTTTACCACTATCTCACCTGATGGTAAGCGAAGATGTGGTCTACGATGGAGCACGCTTACCTAGTAGTAACCTATTCACTCTTGACTTAAAGACCCCTAGATTGTAGCTATCGGGAAACACAGACTCCGGCAGGGAATTCCACTCCTTAGCTGTACGTATAATAAAAGTATTCTCAAAACGTTTAGTGCGTATGGGTGGGATGTCCACCATGTACCGATGGCGCATCACCGTACGTCTGGTAGTCCGATGATGAAGCTGGGCGGAATTAGATCATGCAATTCCATCGCACACTCCCCGAAATGTAACCGATAAAAACCGACAAGCTGGCAACTCGGCGACGATGTTCAAGGCTCTGGAGCTTTGACTTAACCAGTGCCTCATCGCTGATGAGCTTCTTGGCCCACTTTTCAATCGACTCTAGTGCATCAAGCTGATATTTGGCAGATCCGTCCAAGAGATGAGAACAGTACTCCATGCATGATCGAACTTGCGCTTGATACAAACTGAGCAGCTGTTCTGACGTGAAGTACCTTCTCACCTTTGCAAGGATCCCCAGCTTTTTGGCAGCCAGTTGAGAATTTGCCTCAATGTATGGGCCAAATTTGGCCAAGCAAAATTGAGCGTCGATGTCCACGTAATGCCAAGAAGCTCAAGATGGTCAGTTATTGGCACGGTTACATCTCGGAAAGTTGGAGCCGGGTGAAATTGGCTCTTTTTAGCGGAAAAAAGACACGCCTGAGTTTTAGCAGCATTAAACCTGACCAGATTGGCATCGCCCCATTCGGAGACTGCCTGTAAGGACAGGTTCAGGCGCTCCACCATGGCCTCCCGGAGAGACTGGATCTGAGGCCCGGTAGCACGACCGTTGGACACGTATCTCTCAGCAACTGTGCTGTCGTCTGTATACCCAAAGGTGCCGGGTTTTAGCAGATCGTTAATGTGCAGCAAGAACAAAGTTGCTGAGAGCACCGACCCCTGAGGGACCCCGGCATTAAAATCCAAGCGGTCCGACGAGTGGCCATCGATAACCACTCGAATGGATCGATCTCTCAGGAAGTCTGCAATCCAATCACACAGACCACCGGGCAAACCGAATGAAGGAAGCTTACCAATAAGGCTCTCGTGCCAGACCCTATCGAAAGCCTTCGAGATGTCTAGGGAGACGGCAAGCGCTTCCCCGTGCCTCTCAATGGCCTCACTCCAGATGTGAATGGCATACGCTAGAAGATCCCCAGTAGACCGATTTCGGCGGAAGCCGTATTGGCGGTCACTTAGGATATCGTTTGCTTCTAGGTATGCCAGGAGCTTAATATTAAGTACACGTTCCATACTCTTGCAGAGTATGGAGGTTACAGATATGGGTCTGTAGTTGGCCGGGTCAGCTCGACTTCCCTTCTTGGGCACGGGCTGTACGTTAGCCTGCTTTCAAGCATTCGGCACTTTTCCAGCCTCATACGAAAGGCGGAATAGGCGTGTCAAGATCGGAGACAGTTCAGGCGCACAGGTTCTAAGAACAATTGCTGGTATTCCGTCAGGGCCGCTAGCTTTGTTCACGTCGAGGTAACGCAGCACCCTACGGACGTCCTTCTGATGGATACGAATGTCCGACATACTCGTCTCGCATCCATCAGAAGAAGGAGGGGGCCGCGCGTCCCCAGGATTTAGACGTGAAGATTCCGCAAAAAGAGAGGCAAATAAATTTGCCTTCTCCTCAGCGGAGTGGGCCAGCGACCCTTCGGGTTTCAGCAGTGGTGGTAGTGAGGGACGGCAGAAGTTCGACTCGACTGACTTAGCCAGAGACCAAAACGCTTTACTACCTGCTGGGTAAGAACCAAGTTTGGTCCCTATTCGGCCAATGTGGTTGAACCGAGCCCTCGCAACACCATCTTGCAGGACTTGGCAGCCCTGTTGAAGGCCTTCTTCTTCTGACCCACGTCACTCGCCTTACGCGATCGAGCGTCGACCCAAGCCAGGTACGCCCCATGCTTAAGCGCGTCGGCGCGCTTATATTCGGCACCAAACCATGGCCGGTTTTCGCTAGACATTGATACGTCAGAGAACGGAATGTAGTACTTCATTCCCCGACGCAACACATCCGTTACAGCGTCCGCGCACGACGATGGATCAGTCGAAGAAAAGCAAGTAGGCTGCCAAGGATAGCATGCGAAGAAAGATCGCATACCATCCCAATCTGCTGACTTGTACCGCCAAACCCGCCGGGTGCCTCTTGGGCTGGGATCGGGCGGGGAATAGACGGACACAGACTTCACCAGGCAGTGGTCAGAACTACCCAAAGGTGAAGCTATCGACACAGAGTATCTGTCTGGATCTGTTGTCAGAAGAAGGTCCAAGCAATTCGCCGTCTGCGAATCAACGTCCGGTACCCTCGTTGCCCCCTGGACCGGCTGGGTGAGGTTTAGCGCTAGCGAAAGCTTACGCATCTCCCGTCCAGCATGGTCAGTGCACTGGTATGGGAATAGCCACTCCTGGTGGTGGGCATTAAAGTCCCCCAGTAACACTAATTGGGCGGAAGGATACCGCTGCTGTGCCGCGTCAGCAGCCTCACTGAGGTACTCTGTGAGCCTGGTTGTCTCCTGATTTCCGCTATGCAAACGGTAGACACAGGCGTAGATAATTTTATCCAAACCTGTGTCTACTAAAGCCCACAGCGTTGAGAATCTGGAGTCCTCAAGGTTACGGAGACGCCTATAGCAAGTATCGTCACGGGCGTACATACACAAACCCGCGCGCGGTTTAATATTGTGCTCCAGGGTAAACCCTGGGTAAGATAAGTACGACACGTCTGACAGACTCGCTATCTGCGTCTCCGCAAGGAAAAACAGCGCTGGTTTCTCAGTCTCTAGGTGGAAGTGGACTGCAGAGAGATTTGAGTGCAGACCTCGAATGTTGGTGAGGTGCACTTTGTGGGGGAGGGGGTGCAGCCGCTGTTTAACTCCAGTATTCTTTTTCTTTTTCATAATTTTTATAAGAGTGAAAGGAGTAGAGGAGAAGGAAGTGAGACGAGGTTCTACGCTGCTAACCTTCAGACACGCACTGAAAAGACGACATCAATGGGGAGTTCCCCATTGATGTCGTCTTTTACTAGTTAGTCCAGAGACTGCGGGGACGCCCGAGCCCCCCCGGAATGTCCATCGGGCCCTCCCCATCTGGTCGCCAACCAGCACGATGATGCATTCCGGGATTTTTCGACAGTTGGCGGGGCAGCCTTTCATGTGCGGCTGGCACACTACTTGGGCCCCCAACTACCTGCGGTCGGCCAGCGGCGCACCGTGCCTCGGATCCCGCTACCCTCCGTGACTAGTCTCCCGATACGTCTATAATAGCGCGCGTCAGGCCTGTCTGCCAGCAGTAAAACAGCTATCTCGACCCAACTCCTCTAGTTGGCTACACCGAGCATCGTAACCGGAACACGGCTAGCCACTTGGCGGTACGTCTTTGCCCGGTGGGTGGTCGCAAGCCTTCGGCCGAAACCTACCACCAGTTATTGTCACCTGATTTGCACCACCCGGGGACCACGTGTAGGGAATCAGAGGGTACACTCCTACGGACGTGGGTGACTCGGCCCCCAAAGGCGGCTTGCGGCCTTATGCCGCATGTCACCTCCACACGCTTGCTGTTTGCCACAGACAGCAAGCACGTGCCGAACACTGACCACAAACAAACACACAAACACGGCATTCATACGCTTGGTGAACATGCTAGTCTATTCCGGATTGGCAAACATGGCGGACGACGAGCTTGTTGTGCCAGCGATTACTTTCGGGTTAAACTCCTCATTTATCCTTAAAATTTAGCTTAGGATACACAAAATGTCACGATTCGTAAATTTGACCACCACTATTAACTCTATCCGCCTCCCGCAAGCTCGCGCGTACTACTAAACTGAACAAGCATGTGGATACATCACAAACACGTTTGTCGAATACCCTTTTTTATTATAGATAGGCTCGCGCTTGACCACTATCTCACCTGATGGAAAGCGATGATGTGGTCGACGGTGTAACACGCTTGCCTAGAAGTAACCTATTCACTCTTGACTTAAAGACCCCGAGGTTGTAGCTATCTGGAAACACAGACTCCGGCAGGGAATTCCACTCCTTAGCTGTACGCATAATGAAAATATTTCCAAAACGCTTAGTGCGTATGGGTGGGATGTCCACCATGTACCGATGGCGCATCGCCGTACGT
Organism: Anorthoa munda; assembly: GCA_945859665.1. Taxonomy (NCBI): domain Eukaryota; kingdom Metazoa; phylum Arthropoda; class Insecta; order Lepidoptera; family Noctuidae; genus Anorthoa; species Anorthoa munda. The sequence continues at coordinate 30,002,909 of OX243910.1, read as the reverse complement.
CTTGTAGTCCGATGATGAAACGCCTTGAAACGATGATGAAATCCCTTTGATTAGTGCATAAAAACCGACACCGATGCCGAACATGGGCGAACACAAACAAAAACAGGCAAACACAATCAAACACCCATCCACACGTTCGTGTTTGTTGTTTGTTGTTCGCCATTGTTCGCCAAGCGTGTGGAGGATATCTATGTAACGTAATACAACACAAGAACGCAAAACCGACCTCTGGAAAGCTTGACCGGGTGACCGGTCTCTCTCTGTTAGAACCCTAGGCGTGTAGGTTGCACACACACTAACATCTGTTCGCCGCGAAGTAGCCAAGCCAATGGATACAGCATAATAAAAGGAGTAGGTTTCAACCACCCCGTTATCCACCCGTCCGTCAAAATCAGTGAGCGGCGAAAGACAATGGTAATTTCTATCATACTTTTCCGACTGGATGGTAGAATCAATTATTATTACTTTTACGTTCAAAAGTGCCGTTTAATGGCCTAATTAAAATAAAGAAGTTTTGTTTTGTATTATGTCTACTTCTCTAGCGCGGGCAGTTCGATGTCACACTTGGCATGTGGACTGCCGGGCTTTTGAGTACCTTATCTACTATTATTAAAAATTTATATATGACAACCGAGACGACCGGCTCAGGCCCACTTACCCCAAACTGTAAACTGTTGCTAAAACGAGGTTAAATAACCAATATATATATATATATATATATATATATATATTATCTATTATAGGCTTGCGCTTGACCACTATCTCACCTGATGGTAAGCGATGATGTGGTCCACGATGGAGCACGCTTGCCTAGAAGTGAACTATTCACTCTTGATTTAAAGACCCCAAGATTGTAGCTATCGGGAAACACAGACTCCGGCAGGGAATTCCACTCCTTAGCTGTACGCACAATAAAAGTATTCTCAAAACGCTAAGTGCGTGGGATTTCCACGTGGGATTTCCGGATAGTGGGTGGGATTTCCACCATGTATCGATGGCGCATCGCCGTACATCTGGTAGTCCGATGATGAAACGGGCTGGGTGGGATTAGATTATGCAATTCCTTCGCATACTCCCCGAAATGTAACCTATAAAAAACCGACAAGATGGCAACTCGTCGACGATGTTCAAGACTCTGGAGCTTTGACTTAACCAGTGCCTCATCGCCGATGAGCCTCTTGGCCCGCTTTTCGATCGAGTCTAGTGCATCAAGCTGGTATTTGGCAGATCCGTCCCAGAGATGAGAACAGTACTCCATGCATGATCGAACTTGCGCTTGATACAAGCTGAGCAGCTGTTCTGGCGTGAAGTAACTTTTCACCTTCGCAAGGATCCCCAACTTTTTGGCAGCCAGCTGAGCCTTTGCCTCAATGTATGGGCCAAAATTGAGAGTCGATGTCAACGTAACGCCAAGAAGCTTAAGATGGTCAGTTATTGGCACGGTCACATCGCGGAAAGTTGGAGCCGGGTGAAATTAGCTCTTTTTAGCGGAAAAAAGACACGCCTGGGTTTTAGCAGCATTAAACCTGACCAGATTGGCATCGCCCCATTCGGAGACTGCCTGCAAGGACAAGTTCAAGCGCTCCACCATGGCCTCCCGGAGAGACTGGATCTGAGGCCCGGTAGCACGAGCGTTGGACAAGTATCTCTCAGCAACAGTGCTGTCGTCTGCATACCCAAAGGTTTTAGCAGATCGTTAATGTGCAGCAAGAATAAAGTTGCTGAGAGAACCGACCCCTGAGGGACCCCGGCATTAATATCCAAGTGGTCCGACGAGCAGCCATCGATAACCACTCGTATGGACCGATCTCTCAGGAAGTCTGCAATCCAATCACACAGACCACCGGGCAAACCGAATGAAGGAAGCTTACCAATAAGGCTTTCGTGCCAGACCCTATCAAATGCCTTCGAGATGTCTAGGGAGACGGCAAGCACTACCCCGTGCCTCTCGATGGCCTCACTCCAGATGTGAATTTCCTCATTTTATATCAAACGCAATGGGCCGTGTGAGCTACTAAGTCGGAGTTATTAAGATTACCCAGGGTGGCACAGGCCATGCTCTGTATGGGGCTCCGATCTGGGCAGCTGACCTGACGGCCAGCAACATCGCTGTTCTGCGAAAGCCACAGAGAGTGATCAGAGTCATCAGAGGGTATGCACGATCTCCTATGAGGCGGTGCGAGGAAGCACGGGCGCGGGGCGAAGGGCCAATAAAGTGACATATGGAGTTGCGTCGGTCTCAGCTCCGCGAGGTCTTGGTGGCGAAATGGCGGGACAGGCTTTCACGCCCTACTACCGGCTTTGTCACCATCGAGACGGTCCAGCCAGTGCTCAAGCGCTGGTTAGGGAGGAGGCACGGCTCCCTGTGGTTTCGGGTGACGCAGGTGCTCTTGGGGCATGGTTGCTTCGGGAAGTACCTGTGTCGCATAAACAGGGATCCGGACGCCCGGTGTCACCACTGCGGCGACTGCCGGGAGGACACGGCGTACGCTGTCAGAGTTTGCCGGTTGGGAGGATCCGTGTCGTGCCCTCATCTCTGGAGTAAGCAGTGATCTGTCGCTGCCAGCCGTAGTTGAGCCTATGGTCGGCAGAGAGTAGTCCTGGGATGCGATCGTATCCATCTGCGAAACAGTCGTCTCGCAGAGGGAGGCTGCGGAAAAGGAGAGAGAGATTTTATTCCCTCACCCGATCGACGCACTGGACGTCAGCGGAGGGCGGCCAACGCCCTCTTCCAGCCCCCCTAAATGGGTCCAGGGGCGACGGTCTCGGGGAGGTCCGTCGCCTCCACACATCAGGACCCGGTGGGGCGGCGCGTAGTGGTCCACGCGCGCCCTTCTTAGACGTTGCGGGGGGAGTCAAACACCTCACTCGCCGGCCGGCACTAGCCGGGCGATGCGTATGTTCACGCGACCCCAGGCGTAGGTGTGAGATGGAACATCGGGGTGGTTTTTAGTCAGTAGGAGTATGACATACCCTTTAGGGCGGAGGATATCCAATGAGGATTTTAAACACCGGAACAAAAAAAAAAGTGTGGCACAGGCGGGCTTAAATGTGCTTTCCGTGGCACGGAGGGATCTCGGTATTTAATGGACGGACACCCATCAAGCGCTGCTTAACTTTGAAACGAACCCGTGCGTGCGTCTGTTAGTATTTAGCTACGACGTATGCATCAAATTAAAATGCAAAAATGTGAATGATTTCCTCTGACGTGACGTAGCACAAATACACAACATGCATGATTCATTTCTCAATACAAATTATTGTTTATTTATTTTCTATGTAAAACATGGTAATGTTATCTTTTACTACCTTTAGGGTTCTGTAGTCACCAAAATTAACATAACGTTATGCGGGTTTCATTGAAACTATTAAGAGGCACTTAAATTACGACTTTAACCCCATTCAATATTTGACAAACTGTATGGAATATAATAATACCATGCTACCACGAATAGTGTTGGGGTAATGAGCGAATATGAAAAAAACCGGCCAAGTGCGAGTCGGACTCGCACACGAAGGGTTCCGTACCACTATCGCAAAATACTGCATAAAAACCGGCCAAGTGCGAGTCGGACTCGCACACGAAGGGTTCCGTACCATTATCGCAAAACACTGCATAAAAATCACGTTTGTTGTATGGGAGCCCCCCTTAATTTATTTTATTTTAATTTATTAATTATTATTTTTTGAAGTAAATATACAACTAAACATTCTGTGAATATTTCAAGCGTCTACCTGTTGCCGTTATTAATATCGAGCAAAAAACGACAAAAATATCACGTTTGTTGTATGGGAGCCCCCCTTTCATATTTACTTTATACTGTTTTTAGTATTTGTTGTTATAGCGGCAACAGAAATACATCATCTGTGAAAATTTCAACTGTCTAGCTATCACAGTTCATGAGATACAGCCTGGAGACAGACGGACAGACAGACAGACAGACAGACAGACGGATCGCGAAGTCTTAGTAATAGGGTCCCGTTTTTACCCTTTGGGTACGGAACCCTAAAAATCACGTTTGTTGTATGGGAGCCCCCCTTAATTTTTTATTTTTTTATTTATTAATTATGATTTTTTGAAGTAAATATACAACTAAACATTCTGTGAATATTTCAAGGGTCTACCTGTTGCCGTTATTAATATCGAGCAAAAAACGGCAAAAATATCACGTTTGTTGTATGGGAGCCCCCCTTTAATATTTATTTTATACTGTTTTTAGTATTTGTTGTTATAGCGGCAACAGAAATACATCATCTGTGAAAATTTCAACTATCTAGCTATCACGGTTCATGAGATACAGCCTGGAGACAGACGGACAGACAGACAGACGGATCGCGAAGTCTTAGTAATAGGGTCCTTTTTTTACCCTTTGGGTACGGAACCCTAAAAAGAAAGAGCGCTATTTGTCTAATTAAAATTCTTAAGTCTATGTTTGTATGTTATGGACCAAGTGATTAATACGGCATTATTAATATTGCCCAGATAATTTGAAAAATGCCCAATATGAGTAGGCAATATGCTAAAAACTATTGAAATAATTAAATTGACCGGGCATCTGAATAATGCCAATCACTTAACGGCCGGATAGTAAAAATATTAGTTTTTTTTTAAATTACATTAATTTTAATATAGAATAGTTAAGTACGATTACTATCTCCTATTTCTGTCTGCCGGGTCTAAAGTAACCTTAGCGGGGTGCCCTAAGCTCCCGAGCTCGCTTCACTCGCTCTTGGACTATTCATTGGCCATAATTATAATGAGAACATTAAAAGGCTGATGATGATGAATTTTCGAATTGCCCAACCGTTACGTAGCAATATTCATAATGACCAGACAAAGTGATAAATACAGAAGTTCATATCAGTATTAATTATATTGCTCGATTTGACTTGACTTGATTCATAATGCCCGGGCATTATGCATAGTGCACTGATTAATCACTTGGTCCATGATATACATGGTCAAGAGAAAAATATTTTCACAATATAAATGAATTTAAATTCTTATATTTTGTATTAAAAAAAATTCATGGTGTGGCTTCAAAAGTGTCGTTTGTATAGCACTAATAAATTTATAGAACATGGAAATAATTGTTCAGAATTTTAATAATGAATGAATTATAGGTATTATTTGTATTATAGTAGTATACAATAATAATATTAATTGTGACATAAAAGAACTGCAAGCTTGCTTGCAGGCAGAATACAGTGACATTTTTAGGCTACAAGATGTTCCGTTGTGAACAATGTATTTTTAAATGAAATAAAAATATATAGGCTCACGCTTGACCACTATCTCACCTGATGGTAAGCAATGATGTGGTTGACAGTTTAGCAAGCTCTACCCCAAGACGCCGAGGGTGTAGCTATTATTATTTTCTCGGCAATAAACGTTTTAATTTGATTTAATTTAATAGAAGCCACTAAATTATTACTATGATACCTCCTTGAAAAACAACACAGTACAGAATACAAGTATTGTGCTAGTCCGACGCACTCTTGACGGTTTTTTAATCAAAACAATAACCCGGCTATTACCATACCGGACATACCTTAGGTATATATAGGCATATTCAGTCGTGTAATTGTCAGTGATACCTGCAAGTGGACGTTTGACAATATGTGAGTTTTATAGTTCTAAGCCTAACTGTATATCAAGTTCTTTTGAAGTTCCTTAAATCATACTACTCCTGATATGTATAACGTTCTTTAGTTGCTTTAAAATAATATTACATTATGGTACAAGTGTGTAATGTTGGTGATTACCGCTGAGCCACTATTGAGACCCGAGCCGTTAGGTGAGGGCATTAAGAGAGCCGAGGACGGTAATCATCAATACACACGTGTCGAAGGAAAGAAAATAATACTATAAAATTTTATTTAGTAGATAATAGATATTTTTTCTTGGAGTTTTTAGGTAGTAAACTTTCCATAACGTTAAGGGCTTCACATCTTATATCAGGCGGTGTACAACATACTCGTAAATCATTTTCTTCATAATTAGTACTTGTAGACATTTTAATTAACTGTAATTTTTGAGATCAAAGCAACTCACCAATATAATAAAAATAAACTATGACTTACTTGTGAATTATAGCAATGAAAAAGTCACAGTTTGATTACAGGTATCATTATGTGATGAATTGCGGTGAAATTAGAACTACTTTAAGCAAGTGTGTTGAAAAAATTATTATATTCTTTGCCATTTCAAAATTATATTACGCAAACAAATTTTGGTCAGCTGTCGACAACTTTGTATGTAAATTCCAATATATTTTTTTGGGAATTGTCTATGACATCATTGGAGAAAGCTTTTCATATACATAAGCAGAAGCAGTATTTAAAATATAATAGCATCTTTCCGTTACATCCTAAATGTGTTAAACAACTTTGTTTTCAATTAAACCCGTTGGTTAGTGACCCTAATTACGCGGTCACATGTTCAAAGCCTGCTAGTTACAAATGTTTCCGTGATGAACACGAATATTTGAACTTAACCATATTACCATGTGTCCGAGTCGACACTGATCACAAACTACAAGAAAAAAAGACCCAGACACATTTTTATTTCATGCCTTTTACACTACATAATGTATCTAGTAGTAGATACACTTCGATCGACAGTCTATCGAACATGTTATTATGACACGATATCTTGAAAAATACCCCGATTCAAAAAGTAAAACACCCATAACTTTTGAACGGCTGAAACGATTATCTTCAAACATAACTAGGAACAGTCTCGATAAAGTCACCTTTCAAACAAAAAGAAAGTAAATCGGTGCATATGTTTAAGAGCTATGATGCCAAAGACAACTACACAAATACCCAAATACAAAGGTACATACGTCAAACTTATAAAGCCCCTCTTTTTCCGTTGCGGGTTAATAATCACTCAGTAATATCAATACAAAGTTATCTTACTGCCGCACTCAGAGACGTTAACGGTTACTTTAGGCGATCCTTAGTAATGATTTTTAGTACAAAATCTATACTAAGGGACGGCTTAAGTAATCGTTAAATGTTTCTGAGTGCGGCAGTTAGTCACCAATTCCATACATATTGTTCGAAAATAGCCGCATTAATAACTATGTCTTCTGCACTAACCGTTTATTATCATGATTTATGATATATACATACAATGATCCTCTACGCCAATTTTCAAGATAAGCGTCAGAACCCCTGGATCAATAGAGATATTTGTTGTTAAGAAAATACCAAAGTGCACTACCTTTTTGCTACTATTTGATAACTAACTTCAAATATTACCTCGATTGACAGCGAAAGAACGCGTAAAGAAAGTGTAAGGATGTCTGAACCACTTCTTTATTCATAGTTCGAGACAACACAAAAAATTAATTCCTTTGTAAATATTTATAACCGAATGTTAACGCGGGCTAAGCCGCTGACTATTGATGAGTCAGTTTTAGTAAGTCAGTCAGTGATTAAAATAACGATTTTCGGACGTCAGCACGTCATTATCTCGTGAATGGTAAAGGATTTTTATTTTTTATTTTGGATTTATAATTGAAGGGCTCCTACTAGATATTTAAATATCGCTTTTTATGCCGAGAGCCTTTTTGGCCCTTTTTAATTTTTTGAATATTTATTTTGTTTCTTTTTTATAATTCATAATTCATAATTCATTTATTCATTTGTTAACATAGGTACAAAAAAATGGTTGTTATAAAAAAATACAAGCGCGCTATGTTATGCCAGAAGGCGTACAAATATTCATGGATATTAAAATTGATTATTACATTAGTTAATTGCAATAGATTCTTAAAAAAAATATAATAAAAACAAAACACAAAAAAAACAAGTTAAAAAATGTCAAAAGGAAAAATACAAAATAATGTCAACAAAAAATAAAAATGTCAATTACGAAAAAATTTAAATAATACAAAAAATGTCACGTGCAATGTCAAAAAGAAAGAAATTAGCCTATTAATAATAACTTAACATGTCAACGATTACAACTATGGGCAACAACACATTCATCACATTTGTCTGTCAAAAATTCTGAAATGCTGTAATATGCTTTATGCAATAGTAAAGATTTAAGCCTTTTCTTAAATAAGTTTATGTTTAACTGTTTAATTGAAATAGGTAAGTGGTTGTATATGATTGGCGCCATGCAAAAAACACTTTTTTGCATCAATGCTGTGTTGGACCTTTTTACGCACAAGTCATTGTTCTGTGGTCGAGTTCGTTTATTATAAAATGATATTCTGGTAAACAGGTCTGGATTGGTCTTAACAAATACAGCTACCTCAAAAATATATAAACTAGGAAATGTCAATAATTTGTACTTGATAAACAATGGCTTACAAGAGTCTAATCTGTGGAGTCTGAACATTGACCTAATGCACCTTTTTTGTGCTTTAAAGACCAATTCCCTGTTGGTTGAGTTACCCCAGAAAATTACACCATACCTCAATACCGAACTCACCAAACCATGATATGCTGTGACTAAAGCATCGACATTAATCACTGGTGTCAGTTTAAACAGGGCATAGGCTGATTTGCTAATTCGTTTAGTTAGCTCCTCCGTGTGTGTTTTCCAGTCTAATTTTTTATCAATCGTTAATCCTAGGAATTTGGATGTATCTACTTGTGTTATAAGTTTATTATTATAGCATACTGTCATATTGGTATTCGAACGCTGGCTAAACATCATTAATTTCGTCTTATCAAAATTTATTTTTAGGTTATTATTATCCAACCATTTCACTATGGAGGTTATTGTCTGAGAAACAGCCTCATTGTGGATTTGATCATCAGTATTCTTTATGGTCACAATGCTGTCATCAGCAAACAGTGACATAGGGTAACTTGTTACTTTTGGCAGGTCGTTTATATATAATATAAACAGCGGGGGCCCCAAGACGCTGCCCTGTGGTACACCATAAGCTACTGTGCGATAATTAGACTTATAGGTTCGTTGGCATTTAGTTTTGGGATCTATATCGGTAACTTCAACGTACTGTTTCCTGTTCCGCAAAAATGAATTTATTAAACTGAGGATATTCCCTCTAATACCGTACGCATCCAGCAGCCATATAATGTCTTGTACAATAGTACATTGTGATACAAGGGTGGAAAGTAGGTTATTGCAAACGAGCTGTCATTAACAAGCCCGAGCCGAAGGTGAGGGTTTTTAATGACACGAGTTTGCAATAACCTACACGCCCGTGTATCACACGATATTTTTCAATACAGTTGTGGGAAATAGTAAAAACAAATCTAAGAATTAGATTTGTTAATTAACAAAAAAATAAAATTTGCGCGCGTTTTTGCAACTGGACATATTTTTTTTACAACGAAAACAGCCTACACAGTTGATGTGAAAATAATTAAATTGAAACTGGTAATTAAATATATTAAACAACCATTTAAAAGACTTTTGAGAATTAAATGTGAAAACGTACGGAATCATTCATTTTTCCTCGTTTAAAATCTATTCCATTTTATTCTATGTATGAAAACTCCTTGCTACTAAACTTTTTTAAATTGACTTATAACTAAAGGCGTGTTTTTGCAACTTGACATTTTTTACAACGAAAACAGTCTATACAGCCTATTCGATTTAGACAAATGTTGATGTGAAAATAATTAAATTAAAACTGGTAATTAAATATATTAAACAACCATTTAAAAGACTTTTGAGAGTTCAATGCTAAAACGTAAGGAATCATTAATTTTTCCTCGTATAAAATCTATCCCATTTTATTTTATGTAAGAAAACTCTTTGCTACTAACCTTTTTAAATTGACTTATAAATTTAAAACTAAACTGCAAAACTAATGATCGAGCTCGTAAACAAAAGTCACGACCGCGTAACAGAAAGATGCCTATGCATAAGATTTAATTTTCGAATCATAATTATAGCCTCTGAAAGTACGCCATGTCTAACAACTGTATTGAAAATAAATATTTAACATTTCTTTCTTCACATGCAAAATTACATGTGTGTAGGTCTAAAAGGTTTGAAGTTATGAGGGTGTTGAAGGGGGCCGAAATGACTGGGTGATATATTCCTGTAAAAATCGGGAAGGGCAGCTATGTGCGCCCTGTTGTACGCTTGTGTCTGTCGCCAAATCAATTAAGCCTGGTTTGATAGTTAGGTTTTTTTAGTTTTAGTTAGTTTGCAATGCAAGGTGATTGTTTTACTACAAAAAAGTACTGTAGGTAATAATAAATAATAAAATAATAAAAATTTATTGTTTCCTAAAAAGTGTTACATTATTAAGCTGTGACACTGGATCCTGCACTAGGATACCCTGTGTCGCAGGATCCAGTCTCTTTCGACAAATATGGTTTATTGTTAAATTTTGATATTAAATGTAACGGTTCCAATCATTAAACATAATTTAAAAAAAAATTACTAAAACTAAAAGGTAACTAAAGGTGTGTATGTTATTGCTGAGTGTTAGTTTGCCACCACAGTTTAATACTCATTTGCTAGTAGGCTCTCAGTTTCACTATAGTTAAGTCCGAGTAACCAATCCTGGACCTCCCTTTTGCACCCAAACCTGGTCATGAGGAGGATATTTATCTTTTCATTGACCCTCTCATACAGGTGTAGCCCAATGTGTGAGAATGATTTTTTGCCAAAATTAAGTTAGGTATTGAGGCCCATTGTGGCTCAGATCCAGAGGTCATCACTGGCAACATACACTTTCGTCTTGAGACACTGTGGTAAGCTGGACGAGAAGATACCGCGTAACTTCCCGAACGCTACCCAGCCGAGTCGGATTCGACGGTTGACCTCTTTCTCGAAGTTGGTCCTACCCAACTGGAGCGTTTGTCCTAGGTAGACATAGTCGTCCACAACTTCGAGTGTAGAGTCTCCAACCTTGATAGAAGTGGGTGTAACATGGACATTCAACATCACCTTGGTTTTGTCCTTGTTCATCCTAAGACCCACTCTTTCGGAAGCTCTACTGAGGTCATCGAGCATTATACTGAGGTCCTCCATGGTCTCAGCTATGACCACTAAATCGTCGCCAAACGGAAGGTGAGTAATGTACTCGCCATTGACGTTGATGCCTAGCTCTCTCCAGTCCAGAACCAGTCAGTCCGTCTCGCGCGCTGGTTTGACGATTTCCAGCCTCCCGAACAAGCCGGATTCCGCAGAGGCTTTAACACCGTAGACCACATACATACGCTGCGGCAGGTTATACAGAAGACCGAAGAGTACAACCTGCCTCTTTGCTTAGCGTTTGTGGTCTACGAGAAAGCCTTTTATTCGATCAAGACTTGACCTGTACTGTCTCTCCAACGGTGCCAAATCGACTACCGGTACATCGAGGTATTGAAGTGTTTGTACAAAAACGCCACCATGTCAGTTCGACTTCAGGATCAGACCTCGAAACCTATCCTTCTGCACCGAGGTGTGAGACAGGGAGATGTCATATCTCCGAAACTGTTCACCACTGCACTAGAGGACACTGGTCAATGGTTGCACCGTTGGAGAGACTGCAGTTCAGCCCAAGTCTCGTTCTTCATTGCCTTGTTGTTCTTGAGCTGTTTAAGAACCATCCTAATCTCGAACAGGCTGACGTCCGGAATGTCTTCGGTATAGTGACGGGTCAATCTAGCTGATTGGTCTTTTACTAGATTCGCGACGGGTTTACTAGTTGACGTGTACAACTGCCCATAGAATTTCTCGATACCCTCAGAAGCGCCAATTTGGTGCATATGATCCTGCCATCGTCAGTCTTCAGTTTCGTGAGCTGGCTCCGCCCAATAGGCAGATCTCTTGCAAAGACCTTGGAGTCCTTATTCCGCTCAATCGCGTCTTTAATACGCTCGGTATTAAAACGGCGGAGGTTGCTTTTCAAGGACTTTGAGATCCTTCTATTAAGCTATTTCAACGCATCGTCTGAAGACTGCAGGATCATCTCACGCCTCTCCTTCATGAGCTTGAGGGTATGATCAGAGACCTTTTTCTCTATATCTATACGGCGGGCCTTGAAAAACCCGTCCGTATGGACCGCTTTCACGAACCCATCGCTGTATTCGTCCACGGAGCTCCCTAAGCACTCGAAACGATTCTGGAGTTCGAGCTGAAAGCTCTCGGGGTTTTGGATCTGGATCTGTGCTGGACGGAGCGTAGATTTCATCAGTCGAGACCTTTCAAGCTATATATTAATGCTCAATGTGCCTCTTACCATGCGGTGATCGCGCCCGGTTTTTACCGAATTGATCACAGAGACATCATTGATCATTTGATTCTTGTTTGACATGATGAAGTCGATCTCGTTTTTAGTTGCACCATCGGGACTTTTCCAGGTCCACTTCCTGTGCTCACGCTTTCGGAACAAGGAGTTTATCATACAGAGGCCCTCCTTTACCATAAAACTGGCCAGTAGGTGACCCCGGTGGTTCCGACGTCCAACTCCAAATTGCCCCACTTGCTCATCCTCGTCACGTTTGCCCAGTTTCGCGTTGAAGTCTCCCATGAAAAAGGTAAAGTGAGTTTTAAAACCATGCATGGCTATAGAGATATCCTCACCCATGGTCTCTACCTCGTCGTCGGGGTTTCCCGAGGTCGGGGCGTAGACCTATATGACCTTCAGCGAATATCTCGAGGATATTCTGAGTATAAGGTACGCCACCCCGGTCGACACACTCTCGATCTTCACCACGTTGTTCAAAAGGAACCGTAGTCGAGGGTAGAGGGGCAGCCGGGCACTCGGGGCCGTTTTTTATTTGTGCTTTTAATTTTTGTTTATCGCCACGGTTGCGTTAATCGCCACACTTGGCGGGTTGGCAATCGCAGTTTGTTGTTAAAGTGCATAGAGAACGCTGCTGCCCATTTTCTGGTGTATTCCTTAGTCGCCACCCACGGGAAGATATGGGATTGTGAGATTAATTACGTCTGACACCATAGGGAACTACTACGTCAATACGTAGTTGTTCTTGATTTGCCGCCAGGGGCGTGCTTGTGATTTGTTTTGACGTCCGTACTATTGACTAAACCCGACACGGCCATCCTGCGAGACAGACGTCCTCGTTTGTTCTTCATTGCCAGTTTTTCTACAGTGTATTGCATCACGTAGAAATCCTCAATGGAGCTGAGGGGTCTGTCAGACTCCTACTGACTAAAACCACATGGTGTTCTCTAGGCCGTAATTCCTCTTGAGAGGCGAGCGTGGAACACAGCACGTCACCTTCTCGGGCTTCTCTCAGGTGACAGACTCTCCAAATCTATCACCCGCAGACATCATCTTCATGTCCTTGCTCCATGCCACCTCATGCCATGTTGCGCGACACGTCCTCTCAGTCTACTCCATCCTGCCAATCTCCCATCATACAAGGGTAGTTTTTCTGAAAAATACAAAATCTCCAAACAGTATTCGCTTGTCCAATCCTGACTCAGACTCTAGGTGAGTGAGGAAACTTTTAAAACACACAATCATGATCATTTAAACCTCTTTGTTCACTAATGTAAGGAACGAGTAATTCTAATTCCAATTTAAAGAAAATTGCAATTTAGTCATCGATTTGATACCTATAAGCACCTACTCTTGTGATTACAAAGTCCAAGTACCACTGCTAGTCATTAATGTCACATTAAATGAAACAAAAGAATTAAGAATAAATCTGCCGCCTGCGGCCTGGCGCCGAGCGCTGAATCAGCTGGACCGGGAGCTCCTCCTGGAAGCCTCGATCGTGCAGGCCTGGGTGTCATCACCGGATAGGCTTGCTGACATCAACGACGAGGCGGAGTGGTTTCGGTAGGCCATGTCCGAGATATGTGACGTGCCAATGCCACGGGCCCAGCCAGGACGCGCCTGGCGCCAGGTGTACTGGTGGTCGCCGGAGCTTACCGCTCTGCGCCAAGCGAGCGTTGCTGCGCGACGCCGGTACACCAGGCACCGCAGGCTCCGTAACCGTCCTCCGGATACGGAAGCCATTGAGGTGGAGCTGTACGAGAGGTGCAGAACGGCGAGGACTGCCCTCTGAGCGCAGATCAAGCGGGCAAAGAGCTTGGCTCGCGAATTGTCGCTGGGGACTCTGAACAGGGATCCGCGGGGGTGCTCCTACAAAATGGTGCGGGATAAACTCCGCACATGGGCGCCCCCGCTGACACAGAGTCTCCAGCCGCAGCTCGTGGAGGGCGTGGCGAGCACACTGTTCCCTTCGCAAGGGCAACATACTCCCCCACCTATGGCTCCACCTCGAGGGGTGCCCGATGTGGACCACACCACCGAAGACGACGACGATGCTCCGTAGGTGACTGAGGTAGAACTGAGAGTGGCGGTACGTAGGCTGAATGCCAAATATACCGCCCCAGCTAAGCAAAATAAAGCCTGGGTCATGGCCTTGGAGGCTCTCGGGCCTCAACTAAGGGGGCTCCTTAGCGCATGCTTGGAGAGGGGCCAGTTCCCGCTTCGCTAGAAGACGGGAAAAATGGGCCTCATTAAGAAGCCGGCCCAGCGGACTCTCCGTCCGGCCGTTACCGGCCTATTGTGCTGCTCGATGAAGTGGGCAAGCTCTTTGTTAAGAGTTATTGCAGACTGCCTCTTTAGGCAGCTGGTGTAGGTGGGGCCGGATCTGGCGGAGAGCCAGTTTGGCTTCCGCAGGGGGGCGTTCTACGGTGGACGCCATCATGCGCGTGCGAGCCCTCACGACGGGGAATGCAGTGGCCCAGGGTGAGGACGGCGGTGTCTCTAGACATCGCCAATGCCTTTAATACCCTGCCATGGAGTTGCATCAGAGAAGCACTCCGGTATCACCGGATGCCACCCTACCTCTGTCGCGTGGTCGAGGCCTATTTGACGGACAGGGCCGTCATCTACCCCGGTGATGAGACGGCGAGAGATGTCGTGCGGTGTCCCATAGGGATCCGTCTTGAGGCCGCATCTGTGGGACATCGGGTACGACTGGGTGCTGCGCGCCGACCTCCCTAGCGGCGTCAGCGTGATTTGCTACGCTGACGACACGCTGGTTCTGGCGCAGGGGAGGTCACACCAGGCAGCGACTGAATTAGCGACACGCGGGGTTGCGACAGTCGTTGAGAGGATCCGGCAATTTGGACTCAAGGTGTCCCTGCACAAGTTCGAGGCCATGTGTTTTCATGGTCCTCGGAACGCGCCATCGCCGGGTTCCTAAATAACGGTAGGAGAGCCGGTGGAAAATCGTGGAGCATTTCCGAAGTTTGGCTCCCAGACTCAAGCGGCTCCTGCCTAATCTAGGGGGTCCAAACGCCTCCTACCGGAAGCTATACGCAGGGGTCGTGCGGTCCATGACCTTTTATGGGACACCGGCACGTTCCCTGAGGCGGCGACCAGTCTGCTGGTTGAACGCGTCCCAAAAGGTCATGGCCATCCGGCTGGTCCGGGGATACCGCACGGTCTCTGGTGAGGCGGTGAGCCTTCTTGCCGGATTGCTTCCATGGGATCTGGAGGCAAAAGTCCTCGCGCACATTTGGGAATGGCGCGAGGAGGCGAAACGCCGGGGCGAAACTCCGTGGCCGCGACAAATCGCGGCTCGGCGAACAGAGCACCGGGATCTCATGGCGACATGGAGAGAGCGACTGTCGCAACCCAGCACTAGGCACGCCACAATTGCGGCGATAAGGCCCTTTTTGAGGAGTGGCTTGAGAGACGCCAGCTACCTCCAACACATGAAAGGCTGCCCCGCCAACTGTTGGAAAATCCCGGAGTGCACCATCGTGCTGGTTGGTGCCTAGATGGGGAGGGCCCGATGGACATTCCGGGGGAGCTCGGGCGTCCCCACAGTCTCCGGACTAGTGCCCCAATGATGTCATCTTTTCAGTGCGTGTCTGAAGGATAGCAGCGTAGAACCTCGTCTCACTTCCTTCTCCTCACCTCCATTCACACTTCTACAATGATGTCAAGGAAAAATAATATTACACTTAAACAGCGGCTGAACCCTCTCCCCCACAAAGTGCACCTCACCAACATTCGAGGTCTGCACTCAAATCTCTCTGCAGTCCACTAACACCTGGAGGCTGAGAAACCAGCGCTGTTTTTCTTTACGGAGACGCAGATAGCGAGTCCGTCACACGTATCGTACTTATCATACCCAGGGTTTACCCTGGAGCACAATTTTATACCACGCGCGTGTGTATGTACGTCCGTGACGATACTTGCTATCGGCGTCTCCGTAACCTTGAGGACTCCAGATTCTCAACGATGTGGGCTTTAGCGGACACAGGTCTGGATACAATTATCTACGCCTGCGTCTACCGCTCACACAGCGGAGATCAGGAGACAACCAGGCTCACAGAGTACCTCAGTGAGGCTACTGATGCGGCACAGCAGCGGTACCCTGCCGCCCTAATAGTGTTACTGGGGGACTTAAATACCCACCACCAGGAGTGGCTCTTCCCATACCAGTGCACTGACCATGCTGGACGGGAGATGCGTAAGCTTTCGCTAACGCTAAACCTCACCCAGCTGGTCCAGGAGGCAACGGGAGTACCGGATGTAGATTCGCACACAGCGAATTACTTGGACCTTCTGCTGACAAGATACAGGCAGATACTCTGTGTCGATAGCTTCATCTTTAGTTAGTTCCAACCACTGTCTGGTAAAGTCTGTGTCCGTCTTTTCCCCGCGCTGAAGAAGGCCTTCAACAGGTCTGCCAAGTCCTGCAAGATGGTGTTGCGAGGGCTCGGTTCGACCACATTGGCCGAATAGGGACCAAACTTGCTTCTTACCCAGCAGGTAGTAAAGCGTTTTGGTCTCTGGCTAAGTCGGTCGAGTCGAACTTCTGCCTTCCTTCACTACCACCACTGCTGAAACCCGACGGGTCGCTGGCCTACTCCGCTGAGGAGAAGGCAAATTTATCTGCCTCTCTTTTTGCGGAATCTTCACGATTGAATTCTGGTGACACGAGGGGGCCGCCCTCCTTCTTCTGACGGATGCGAGACGAGTATGTCGGACATTCGTATCCATCAAAAAGACGCCGTAGGGTGCTGCGCAACCTCGACGTGAACAAGGCTAGCGGCCCTGAGAGAATACCAGCAATTGTCCTTAGAACCTGTGCGCCTGAATTGTCTCCGATCTTGACACGCCTATTCCGCCTTTCTTATGAGGCTGGAAAAGTGCCAAATGCTCGGAAGCAGGCTAACATACAGCCCGTGCCCAAGAAGGGAAGTCGAGCTGACCCATCCAACTACAGACCCATATCTGTAACCTCCATCTGTGTAAGAGTATGGAACGTGTACTCAATATTAAGCTCCTGGCATACCTAGAAGCAAACTATATCCTAAGTGACCGCCAATACGGCTACTGCCGAAATCGGTCTACTGGGGATCTTCTAGCGTATGCCATTTACATTTGGAGTGAGGCCATCGAGAGGCACGGGGAAGCGCTTGCCGTCTCCCTAGACATCTTGAAGGCTTTTGATAGGGTCTGGCACGAAAGCGTTAATTGTAAGCTTCCTTCATTCGGTTTGCCCGGTGGTCTGTGTGATTGGATTGCTGGCTTCCTGACAGATCGGTCCATTCGAGTGGTTATCGATGGCTGCTCGTCAGACCACTTGGATATTAATGCCGGGGTCCCTCAGGGGTCACATTAACGATCTGCTAAAACCCGGCACTTTTGGGTATGCAGACGACAGCACTGTTGATGAGAGATTAAGTCCAACGCTCGTACTACCGGGCCTCAAATCCAGTCTCTCCGGGAGGCCATGGTGGAGCGCTTGAAGTTGTCCTTGCAGGCAGTCTCCGAATGGGGCGATGACAATCTGGTCAAGTTTAATGCTGCTAAAACCCAGGCGTGTAATTTTTCCGCAAAAAAGAAGAAAATTTCACCCGGCTCCAACTTTCCGAGTTGTAACTGTACCAATAACTGACCATCTTGCTTCTTGCAGCTTCTTGGCGTTACGTTGACATCGACTCTCAATTCTGGCCCATACATTGAGGCAAAGGCACAGCTGGCTGCCAAAAAGCTGGGGATCCTTGCAAAGATGAGAAGTACTTTACGCCAGAACAGCTGCACAGCTTGTATAAGCGCAAGTTCGATCATGCATGGAGTACTGTTCTCATCTCTGGGACGGATCTGCCAAATACCAGCTTGATGCACTAGTGTCGATCGAAAAGCGGGCCAAGAGGCTCATCGGCGATGAGGCACTGGTTGAGTGAAAGCTCCAGAGCCTTGAACAGTTGCCAGCTGAGTTGTCAGCTTGTCGGTTTTTTATCGGTTACATTTCGGGCAGTGTGCAATGGAATTGCATAATCTAATTCCATCCAGTCCGTTTCATCATCGGACGTACGGCGATGCGCCATCGGTACATGGTGGGCATCCCACCCATACGCACTAAACGTTTTGAGAATATTTTTATTATGCGTACAGCTAAGGAGTGGAATTCTCTGCCGGAGTCTGTGTTTCCCGATAGCTACAATCTAGGGGTATTTAAGTAATAGTAAATAGGTTACTACTAGGCAAGCGTGCTCCATCGTAGACCACATGATCGCTTACCATCAGGTGAGATAGTGGTCAAGCGCGATAAAATATTAACCAAAGAAATAAAGAAAAAAGAAAAGAAAACACATTTATTTGACACAAGCCAGAGCACACAAAATACATACACACAAAAAAAACAAATACATACTAGATTATTGGGTTCGTGAAAATAGGGCAATTTTTGAACTCTATTCTTTTCATTTTCATTGGGGATGTAAGGTGGTGCACTCGCAAACTTAGCGCCCCAAGTCAACCTCACCTGCTCATGGTGCATCCTGCCGATCAACAAACGAGGCTCTGACGACAACCGACAAATGGCGGTATAACCATTCCAACAAATCTTCGCAGTCAAATGGCAAAGACTGGTGACGGGCAGCAGCGTCACCAGTGTGAGAAACTGCGATCTGCGATCGCCAACCCGCATGCCCAGCGTGGCGATTATGGGCAAACCCTCCAATATTATGGCAAGTCAAAAGAAACCACGGCCCCCAGTTCCCGGCCGCCCTGATATATATATTCCTGATATATTCCTGATTATGGCGGCGGTCACGGTAGCGGCAGGGCACTCGGGGGTGCGAAGAATTACCGGATTACGGACTACGGCCGCCAAAAACAAAAAACAAAACTGACCTTGGCTACGTACAACGGACGCACGTTACGGCTTGACGAACACCTCGTGCAGCTTGAACAGGAGCTCGAGAATATAAGGTGGCACATTCTGGGGTTGAGTGAAGTCCGAAGAGAGGGAGAGGACACAATAACTCTTGAATCGGGCCACCTTATGTATTTCCGAGAGGGAGACCAGCTATCCCAAGGCGGTGTCGGGTTCCTGGTTAACAAATCCATCTGTGGCAACTTTGTGGAAGTCTCCAGTGTGTCTAACAGGGTAGCGTACCTCATAGTGAAGCTAACCGAGAGGTATAGCTTCAAAGTTGTGCAAGTCTACGCACTGACCTCAGCGCACTTGGACGACGAAATGGTGGAAATGTTCGAGGACATTTATATGGCCTTGCACTCCACCACTAAGCCCACTACAGTGTTGTCATGGGGGATTTTAAAGCTAAAGTGGGAGTACAGAATCGGTAGTAGGATCATACGGGTTTGGCAGCAGAAATCACAGGGGTTGCCCCCTGTGATTTCTGCTGCCATGCTTGTCAACTTCAACTAAGGAGGGGCTTTTCGTTTTGAATTCCTTTTTTAAGAAACAGCCCCAAAGGAAGTGGACGTGGCAAAGCCCCGACACTATGACCAAAAATAAGATAGACTTCATCATAACAGATAAAAAGCATATATTCAGAGATGTCTCAGTGATCAACAGGTTTAATACCGGCAGCAATCACAGACTTGTTCGAGGCTCTCTGAATATCAACTTTAAGCTTGAGAGAGCTCGTTTGATGAAGTCTAGGCTCCGTCCAAACATGATCCAAACTATGTTAGGATCTGAAGCGTTCCAGTCAGACCTGGAGAACCGGTTCGCTGTCGTGGAAACCACAGACGACGTTGACTAGACACTCGACCAAATAGTGCAAATCCTTAGGGAGAAAGGTACGAGATTTTGTAAGATGCGGCGTACGGGCCGGAAGTCTAAACTTTCGGAACAGACTCTAAAGCTCATGACGGAGCGACGTGAAAATCCACCAGCCACTTCGCCAGAACAGCGGGCACTCAACAAAAACATTAGGAAACTGGCACGACGCGATCTCCGACGATCCAATACGCTCTCTATAGAGAAAGCGATTGAGCAAAACCGGGGGTCAAAAGTGTTCTTCCAGCCACTTGGGAGGAGCCATATGACGAAGCTGGCTAAATCGAGTGGGGATATCGTCGTTTCGAGGCCGGAGATTCTTTCAGCAGTTGAGCACTTCTACAGCCAACTGTACGCATCGCATGCATCTCGGCCTGATCCCGAAAATGAGGATTCTAGAGCCACCTTAACCCGCCATTTTACAGAAGACCTGCCTGAAGTAAGCCAAGATGAAATCGAGGCGGCTCTCAAACCGCGTACCTATTTAAAGCTTTCGGTGTATAATGATCACCGTCCTGTTATTTTCGGTAATTCAGTAATTCTAACAATTCTGTTACTCTTTACCATAATTCTTAAGCAATGCATACTCAACTCTTGAAACTTTCATTGTGATCTGTGCACCAACACAGGCCAGAATCGCACCAACAATTCTTTACATAGCTGCCGCCACATATGCTACAACACATGAGGGGTTCTGTGCACCAACACTGATAGAAATCGCACCAACGATTCTCATAAATCTCGAGCAATATGTGCTACAACACATGAAGCGCTCGATGCACCAACACAGAAATCGCACCAACGATTCCTTGTAGACCCATCGCCACATGATTTTGAAACATACCGATTGTTAATATGAGAGGAACAATTATTCTTTTTCTTCGTCGTATCGATGATTCCAAATTTAAATATGTTTTGACCAGTATTCAGCCACGCCAACAGCGTTGTCATTTCCCTCACAAAGGTCTTTTAAGGTGCAGGTGTTGTTGCACAGAGAGCACGACAAAAGGTGAGGCATTGTGGGAGTACCCCCATCTAACTAGGTTGTGCCTGCAGCGACCCACCTGGCTTCGCAGTCGGTTTACAGATTTCCAGGTGGGCCAAGGCAGTTGGTGGCCCGCAGGGAGCTTTTCTGCAGGCTCAATATAGTCAGCTGGAGGGGGGTGTCTGAGGAGCCATAGATTTTTTTTGTTTCGCTTAACTCATCACCATTAATTGATTTAGTGACCGACAGGAAGCTGTTTCGACTTTTTAATCTACCACTTGACTTCTCCACGTTATATAAAGGATGTCGTTTGTCTGTCACTTGCTTGTGCTTCTCTGAATAACATGCCACTTCTCTTCGGACATCCGGAGGGGCTATTCCTGCAAGCGGGTATAGTGCAGCAAGTGGGGTTGGTTTTAAGCACCCTGTAATAATCCTGCAAGTCTCATTGAGAGCTACGTCCACTTGTCGGGCATGGGCGGTTCGATGCCACACTGGGCATGCAAATTCCCCAGCCGAAAAGCAGAGAGCTAAACCCGATATACGAAGGACATGTGGAGAGGCACCCCAGGTTGTAGACGTTAGACGGTGGAGTAGATTGTTGCGGGTGCTGACTTTAAGTTTTGTTTTCAAACAGTGGTGTTTGTAAGTCAGTGAGCGGTCCAAGGTGGCACCTAGGTAAACAGGGTGGTCATTGTGTTCTATATTAGCGCCTCGCCATTTGATTCTTAACTTTCTTGAGGCCTGACGGTTTCTCAGGTGGAATGACCATGACTGTGTTTTAATCGGGTTAGGCCTTAATGCATTATTTTCGTAATATCCACTGAGATCCGACAGGGCCTTTTCGAGGTTGGTTTCGGCATCCTCAAAGTCTGCGGTCCTCGTAGCCAGTGCCAAGTCATCCGCGTAGAGGGATCTTTCTGTATTCATCGTTCTGGGCTGGTCATTGGTATAAATATTAAACAAAATAGGAGCTAGAACACTGCCTTGGGGTAAACCATTCCTTGTAAAACGCCATCTGCTCTTTTCTGAATTAAGTTGGACTATAAACCGCCGGTTACGCAACATTTCTCCCAAAAGGCGTATGAAAACTTGATCGTCTGTTAAAGTTATTAGTTTGAACAGCAATATTTTAACGTTGACGGTGTCGTAAGCAGCTGACAGGTCGACAAGTACGACCCCGGTTATTTGGTTGGAATCGTATCCGTCCTCTATATATTGAGTGAGACGGAGGATTTGTGCAGTGCAGGATTTTCCAGGACGAAAACCAGCTTGTTCCGGGATCAAACTAGGCTCGACCAGCGATTGGAGGCGGTTTAGGATAAACCGTTCAAATAATTTAAAAGTGTGGCATAGTAGTGAAATTGGGCGATAGCTTTTAGGATTCGTTGGAGATTTACCAGGTTTGAATAGTGCTATCACCTTAGCTTTCCTCCATTGCTTGGGTAGTTTTGTGTTCTTCAAGCATGAGTTGACAAGACCAAGCGACCATGAAATAGCCACTGGACCCATGTTTTTTAGTTGTTCTGCGCAGATGTCATCCACCCCGGCGGCTTTACCATTTTTAAGGGACTTTATTTCTGGTATTATATCAGAGAGTGTGAAGGGCTTGCTGATATCAGTACTACCGGTTGATGGTGTCGCAGTTTTGGGGATTTTAGGGAGTTTGTTCGGGGGTTTTCCGTTTAAAAGAAGTTGTTGGGTCTGGTTGGCTGTAACTTGATTCGGAGGTTTGGGCTCAGGGGGGTCGCCAGTGAGCGTTCTCTTTCACTTTTCCTTGCGACTTTCACTGACTTTATTTAACAGTTCTTCCCCCGCTGCGATAGTTTCTTCTGCAAAAGGGTCATTTGCGTACAAATGCTTATAGGATTCTAATAATCTAGAAGACTCGGAGTTGAGTCTAGGTATGTATTGTGAGCGGCACCATCTGGGAATAAATTAACGGGAAGTAGTCCGGACAGCTTCGACAAATTTTTCATAGTTATCTGGCGCTGGATCGGGAGAATACAGTTTCTGATCTAAGGTCTCTGCGTAATGCTCCCAGTCAGCTTTTGCAAAGTTAAACCTGCGTCTAAATAGCACGGTTGTTGGTTTAACAGCAGCTTGTACCTTACATGGTATCGGGCGATGCTGCGTACGAGGTATCGGGGCTTCCACTCTCTTGAGACATGTGTGGCTTATGTTCAAACTGACAAAAATAAGATCCGGATTATATCAACGTTTCCATCGGCCGCTGTTGAAGGATGCGGGTTGTTTAGCATCATGCAGTAAGAATAGACTTTCCGCTTCTGCCCATTGCTCAACCGCCACCCCATCATCGTTTGTGTTCTGGTAACCCCAGGAGGTACTGTGACTATTGAAATCTCCAATTACTATGCGACTGTCTCGGTCACGGAAATTGGTTGTGTAGCATAGTTGGAATGGTTGACTAGGCGGTTTATAGATAGACGTAACGGTGCAACTTCCAGTATCTATAGTTATCATTTCGATAGAATTTTCGGAGTTGCAAGAAGTGGAGACCAGTGTAACGTTAGGTTTTGTGAAGATGGCGCTACCGTGTTTAGGGTGCGGGATAAGTCCAGGTATTTGCGGTCGAGGTTGATTGTGATCTCGGTGGGTTTCTTGTACGCAGATAAACACACAATAATAATAATACACACACACAACACCCACACACAGCGTAGTCACACACACACACACACACACACACACATCACATGAACACATCAGAGAGAACCAGTGCTTTGTCTGAAGAAAAGCCCTCAGTGTTGATCGAGATCAGCTCAGAGAGCTGACGTAGTCGAATCTGGGAATAATTTTCGGATAAATTAAGGTACTCCGATTGTAGTGGCTCTGATAAGAATTTTGGTCTTGGTCCTGGGGGGGACCGTGAGAAATCATCGTGGTGAGAAGATTGGCCAACTGGACTCTGCGTTACCGAGTGCCAGCTGTTACAAGGGTGCGTCGGGCGTTTTATTATGATCTGGACGCCGCTCGGGGAGGCTCTTCTCATGCACCCCCTTTATTAAGCCTAATAATATTTGCATCTTAATAACTCGTGTGAAGGAGCTTCACGAATAACGCGGATCAATATCGTTAAAATCAGATTATCAACAGTAACCCTTTACTATCGCTCACTAACTCAGTTTTCATTTAAGTAAAACGATCGCGAGATCTACTGCTATCATAATATTACTTTGAAAATTAGCAAGTGAATTCAGATCTAAAGACGGTGGTTGTAAATCGTTACGCAACATAAGATCTGTTCTGAATATACACGTAAATGTCCAGTACCGTTACTAACTCGATACAATTGCCTTGGCCCAACGACATTACTAACTCGCTTTGCCACTGAAAATTACTAGCTGTGCAGTCATTTTGGATATCTCATCCTAAAGTTCGTACAAATTTTGAAACTTTTACCGTCAATAGGAAGCTCATTAACTACTTGCTTTTTACTAAGTGTGTCTTGATTACCTAGTGATTGTGCTAGGTACAACCACTATCAGTGATCGAATTAGAAATAGCATCTCTTCACTAGATAACATTCGAAAATAACATGGAAGCGACTCACCGAGTACTCCATTCCAAACTTGCGCGTACATGACCTGTTGTTGTTTTAACGTTAGGATACCACCTGTGAACTATAAGCCTACCATTCCTCTTAACCTCTCAGGTGTTGACACGTCAGCCTTTGCATACAGCATCTGAACCGCTAGCCTGCACTTCATGTAGGTATTTAATTTACTTGATGAGGTCATGTAGATAAAATACCTGTATGGAGGACACAGTCCCTTCTGACGAAACATTTTATCTAAAGAGGTTTTGTTTCTTGTTATTGCTCTCCGAGGCCGTCAAATAACTTATTATTTAATTTGAATAAACTTCCCTTCAACGTAGGTTCAAATTCCGAAAAACGATCTGAATTCAGTTTAAATTATAAGCTCACTATTCTTACATCGCGCGAATGTCACGTTCACTGTACGGCAAACTCGATCATTTCGTTGGCGCACCTACAGAAGGCGCCTTCCAGTTTTGCGATTAATAATGAACATTTGTATTCACATGATGACTGCTTTCTATTAAGACTACTGCTTAGCCATCTTCGTGACGAGCTCGGTTTGGCGCGCCCAAAGCAAATTAGTTGAAGCATTTGCTGTCAGAGAGCCAACCTACTCGGTTGACTGTTGCAAGCGTCAATAGCTCGATGCTGAGCTAAGTCTTCCAACGACTTCGGGTACCTATACTGATCGGTATAAGTTCGCCATTTATTTTATTTAACCAATAATGTACACACTTAATAAACAGACAAGAAGAAGAAATATCTGAAAATAGGTACAAAGGTATGCTTATTTATTCCTTACGAAATCTCTTTCAATATACCTGCAAGAGAAGAGAAGAAAAAAAAAGATATGTAGACTTCGTGTGTAGACGGAAAAAATAAGAAATACATATTAAACAATTCACTGTAACAGAATTAAAGCAAATAATTCAAGAAGCAAGAATTATCATAGATATATAACTAATTAATATATACTCTCATATGCATATTAATAAAATAAATATAACAATAATGAGTACTAAATAATATCATAAATAAATAATAAAACGTCATTATATGTAACTAAGGCGTAATGGAAATATAGTGTTCTTACACTCTCTTTTTAATAGCTGCAAGAGTTTGGCAGTCCCTATGTCCGGCGGTAAAGAGTTCCACAACCGCACCGCGTGCACAGTAAAGGAATAGGAGTAAAAGTCGGTAATGTGGAAAGGGGTATCAAGGAGATGCTTAAGATAACTTTTTTTTTTTCTTTTTTTTTTTGCTTGGAGAAATGCTCATGCATACTGCGCTACCACTGGAAGATAGCGCAGTTATGTGGGACTCTAACCCACTAAAACTCCACAGTGTCCTCCTGTGCCGGGGTACGCGTTAGCACTCACCGCGAACCCGCCGCGGCTGTCCGTCACTGGACCCTCCTCTGGGGATTACCCCCCATCACCGGCGCACCAGAACACACTGTGCGTCGTGACCACCCCAGGGAGCAAACCAGTACATGGGTGCCAGACGACCCCGTGTATGGCACCCTTGGTCAAGGTCAATGGCCCCGCCACCTACCATGTTTCGGTCGCAGGGGATAGGGAGAGTGGCCAACGCTATACTGGCACTCCTCCTCCCCTGCGGCCCCACCGCGTCCGCCATCAGACGGTGGCGACCCAGTCCAGATGCTTAAGATACCTGCTAAGTGAATCGGAAGGATGGAAGAAGAAGACGCGTTCGCGGAGGGAGGAAGGCATTAAAAAGCAGACATTATAATTATATCGTGCGAAAAGTGATCTTACTAAAAAGACTGAGCGCATAAACCGACGCGTTGGGCGCATCTAGTGATTTAAATCTTCGATGACCGCCCATGGCGGCCATTTACCTTTAGCTTTGCATTGACATAATTTCGATTTTAAAAACAACACATATGTCGTGGAAATGTGACTGTTCTATATTTTTTTAACTTTTTTGTCGCATTGTAACGTTTCCAGCTGCAGCTGATTTTCGAGTTATCGACATTAATAAGTGTGCGACATCATTAACTTCTCTAAAGTACTCTATTCAAAAATACTTTAAAAAAATTGAATTTGCACCTGACCCTAAACCGACCAACCCGATTAACATCACATTCTGCAACGTGCATAGATAACATAATCACAAATCATTATAAATACGAAGCAGATATATGGGATCTAGGAATATCGGACCATACATGTCAAGTAATAAAGATACCGTGTAATTTAAGTTTCAGAGAAAAATATTGGTTCAAAATGCGGCATAATATAAATTATGACATTGACATATTTTTAAGATACATTTCTCAAATAAAATTTCAAGATGTGTACCATCATCTGGATGCAAACACAGCTTACGAAGAATTTATTACCTTATATTAATTAATATTCGATATTTATAAAAAAAAAAGTAAAGTTAAAATGCACTATAAAAAAGATACATCAAGGAAAACCAAAGGCATCATAATTTCTAAAAAAAATAAACGTAAAATGTACCTCCAAACAAAAAGTAATACGTCTCAAGATAAAATAAAGTATGTTCGCTGTTGTAAAATCTTAAAGCGTGTAATAAAACAATCGAGAAAAAATTCTAATGCAAAATTCATCTCATACAGTACCAATAAAACTAAGGTGACATGGGCATTAATAAAACGACAAACCCAACTACAAATGTCCTTCAACCCACAATAGACTATATCCTGCACAATAACAATGTAATAAAATCTCCTGTAAAATTGGCTAGTATTTATAACAATTTCTATATTAACCAAAATCTCAACACTACGACAGCGGACAATAATAATTACAAATCACAATTAATCTCTAACTTAATTAGTATTTTCTTTTACCCAGTCGACAGAAGCGAAATAATAAATATAGTTCTAAAATTAAAAAATAAAACTAGTTGCGGACACGATAATATACCCATTAGAGTTATCAAAGAAAGTATCCCATTTATTGTTGATCCACTGGTTCATATTCTAAATCTTATGTTAGAAACGGGTAAATTTCCCGACACCCTAAAGATAGCTCTCATAAAGCCATAATGGCGAAAGGATCACGGCACGACATTAATAACTATAGGCCAATTGCACTGTTACCAAGTTTCTCCAAGATATTTGAAAAGGTTATCTTTGCTAGAATCACAGAGTTTTTAAATGTAAATAATATTTTAAATATCAACCAATTTGGATTTCAAAAAAATAAAACTACGTCATTGGCAATATATAAATTGTTCTATACCATTTGGGATAAAATCAATGATAAAAAACAATGTGCCGCTCTTTTCATTGATATGTCAAAAGCATTTGACTGTGTAAGGTATGATATTTTGTTTAAAAATTGGAAGGTATAGGAATAAGAGGTATTGCACTTAAATTAATTGAGAATTATTTAAATAATAGAATGCAGGGCACTGGTATTGAAGTATATAATGAATGCACAAAAATGGTGGAGGTGGTGAAATCTAAATTCGAATCTGTAATACAAGGAGTACCGCAAGGCAGTATATTGGGACCCCCCTTATTCTTATTGTGTATTAACGACATTCCAAATATAATTAAACATCTTTGCGTAATGTATGCTGGTGATGCAACTATATTTATTTCAAATGAATTTGCCAATGATATTATCTATGTAACAGAAATTGTAATTTGTATAGTTTACTTTTGTTTATTGTATAAGTAAATATTTAAATACAAATCTATATTATAAAGGTGAAACAGAAATAAATAGAACATTATTAACTGTGACTGACTTTTTTGGTTGGTTGCAGTCAATAAATTTAAAAGTCAATGTCTCAAAAACCAAATTGATTCAATTTAGAAATTATAAAAGTAAGCATACTAAATTGAATGTAACCATGTCTGATACAGCGATTGAAGAAGTAAAAGACACATATTTCTTAGGAGTTACAATAGATCAACATTTAAACTGGAAGGCACATATTGAAAAGATTAATAAAAAATATCCAGTGCTTGCTATGCATTGTCAGTTCCGGCTGAAACTACAAATCCAAGTGTTACTAGAAATGCTTATTTTGGAAATGTGTACCCACTCTTAACTTATGGTGTCATATA
Source organism: Anorthoa munda (assembly GCA_945859665.1). NCBI lineage: Eukaryota > Metazoa > Arthropoda > Insecta > Lepidoptera > Noctuidae > Anorthoa > Anorthoa munda. The sequence continues at coordinate 29,974,319 of OX243910.1, read as the reverse complement.
TTGGGGGAACTCGACAAACGTACAATCCACATTTATTCTTCAGATTTTTTTTTATATAACATGTATAGTACGGCATCAATAAGAGATGTCTTTAGAACGGAGGGTTTCCTGACACTGACTGGTATCTATATACTGGAATTATGTTTGTTTGTTAAAAATAATATGCAATATTTTAATTTCAAATCAAATTCAATAAGAGACATTCGGAAACAATATAAATATGACATTAATATACCGCCTATTAACAAAATGATATATTATAAAAGTACCTATGTTACTGCTTTTCGTGTGTACAATAAGTTACCGCCAGCAATTAAACAATTAAATGGAATTATGTTTAAAAATAAATTGAAAAAAATGATAAGATAGATAAGATAAGTCTTTATTTGCCTTAAACATGGTATAAAGTTGTTACAGTCGGGTTTTGATATAATGTCCACATGTTTAGCTATACAGAATATGTATCAATTGCATGCAAAATAATTAATACACAAGTTAAAGGTGAACTACACAATGTCACAGATTACTAATTGGTAATACAATAATAGTCATTCAGATCATACATCACTAATACATTTTCATTAATTCCTGTAGATACATATTTTATATTTTCAAGTTAAAGAAATCTTTAATGTCATAAAAATTATGTCCATTCAGCCACTTATATAGTTTGTTTTTAAATGAGTTAGTATTATTTAATAATTTTAGTTCTTTTGGTATTTTGTTGTATATACGTACACACATCACAAGGCAGCTTTTAGCATACTTGGCTGACTTAGGAGTTTCCTTCAAAATAAGTCTGTGGGGATCCCTTGATGGTCGAGAGATTACTTCATACGCACTGTTGAACAATCCCTTATTACTGTACACAAATTTACAGATTTCGTATATGTATATTGAGGGAAGTGGTAATAAACCTAGCTTTTTAAAAAACGGTTCGCAGGATTCATCAGGATTGAGTCCACAAATGGCTCTGACGCATTTTTTTTGTGCAATAAATGCTCTGTCCTTATCCGTACTGTTTCCCCATAAAATAAGCCCGTAACGTAAAATAGATTCTATATATGCGTGATATGTAGTTATTGCCGTTTTCCTATTGGTCACGTTCTTAACTTGCCTGAGAGCATAAGCAAATTTGTTAATCCTATTGCACAAATTATCTACATGTAATTTCCAATTTAAGTCTTGGTCTATGAGTACACCCAAGAATTTGGTTTGTGTAACTTCTTTCAGTCTATCAATATTAAGTTTAAAATTGTACTTAGCATGTTTAGATTTATTAAATTGTATAAATTTGGATTTGTCTAAGTTGATTCTTAATTTATTTATTTGTAACCATTCTAAAATATTGTCAATAGTATTATTAATGTCCATTTCATGGTCAGATATTGATTTATTTTTCTTATCAGACGTCACGATAATTGAAATGTCATCTGCAAATAATATACATTTATAATTAGTCACTAGTAGTATGTCATTTATATATAATATAAATAAAATGGGTCCTAAGACACTCCCTTGAGGTACGCCGCATTTATTTTCCCTGGAGTCAGAAGAATAAGAAGAAAGTAAGTTATCGTGTACTTTATCTATGACAACGTATTGTTTCCTAACACTTAAATAAGACGCAATCCACTGCAGTGCTAGTCCTCTTATTCCAATGGTTTCTAGCTTTTTTAATAAAACGTCATGTGCTACAAAGTCGAAAGCTTGCGACAGGTCGAAAAACAGTCCTGTTGTAATGTGATTATTATTTAGATTACTTAGGATATTGCTCAAAAGGGAATATATTGCCTGTGTTGTCGACTTGTGCTTTTGAAATCCAAACTGTTCATTAGCTATAATGTTATATTTGCTACAAAAATCGACAAGTCTATTGAGCATACATTTTTCGAATACTTTTGACAAAATAGGAATAAGAGTAATCGGACGATAGTTTCTCACGTCGTTTAAATACATATTCTTTAGTACACTCAGAACAATGACATTATTATTGCCGAATACATCGAGAAGTTGACGAAGCTGTGAAGATAAAATCTTGATGTCATAGTCATTTTCACCCACACAAATAATGAGTTTGTCACTTGGCGATGGCTGAATATTATGGCAGTTCTTAATGACGTCACTAGTTAGTGCGTATGGCTTCGTTATAGACGTGACGGCATATTTTACGTATGACGTATTCTGTCTTGATTGTATCAATGCAGATGATAGTCCAACACATTGTTGAGTGCCAAAAATATATATCTTGTTCGTGCGCTCGACTGTTAGGGCATCCAATGGAGTATTTATTTCCTTTTGACATTCACTTTTTGGTTCCAATATCTTCTGAAGCTTCAATATTTGATCCTTGAGGTTTAAGATTTCGTTACCGGCTTGTTTTAATTGATGCTCCAAATCTGCAATGTTTTTTTGTAGGCTCAAGATATTCCCACTGGGTTGTGTACTTGTATTGCTATTATTACTTGTAGTCAAATTTCTAGGTGGCGTAAAGAAGGCTTGCATATCTTGGTATAACATAGAATTATATGTATTGGCTTTTTTCTTATCTTCTGGTTTATTATATTCTCTTTGCGGTGGTTGGTTTAAGAATCTTTTCAGAGTAACATTATCTTTTAGTAGTTTATCATTGTCTTTCCGAAGCTCATTGTTTTCGAGTATGATATTCTCAAGTTCATTCTGAGAACTACTAAGTTGCGTTTGAAGGAGTTCAATGGTATCCTTCAGTTCCTGGGCGTGGATTGAATCAGTTACCGTATAGTCCATGCTCCTTGACAATGTTTTGTCGATTATGGCAGTTGATTCATCATATGGATCCATTGTGAGTATGTGTGAGTCATATAATATTTCAGAGGTTGTGCTCTTTGGAGTAGACCAAGGCGTAGTCTCTTCTGATGTGTTAGGTGTGTCATCTATGTATGATTTAGGAGACGAGCGTTTTTTTGTCCTCATTGTCACATTGGATACAACAGAGTTCGGTGTGATATGCTCTTTTGCTTTCTGGGTGCACGCTTTGCATTTCCATATGAATTTTTTTCTTTCTTCTAGATTCTTTAAGCGGTATACTTTCTCAGGATAACCGGCACAATCAAATTCAAAATAGTTTTTACATAAACTACATAATAAAGTGCTTCGGTGATCAACTTGTTTTTTGCATTTGTTACAAGTGACCTGCTGTATAGGGTCCTTACGGCCGCTATTGTTAATGTTTTTTATTTTCGATGCCATTGTCTTTTGTTGACGATTGATTTTAGAAGGTATCGCTTTTTGAGGCGTTCTGGTATATTTGTACCTAGATCGCTATTAAACTCTCAACTCCAATTATGACTCCAATTATAACATCCAATTATGGTGTTGGTGATCAATTTCTACCAGTTTATAGGTTTCTTATTACCTGGCAACCCCGCTTTAACAAAGCGCTAAAAGGCTCGTGTTCAAGTCGCGTGACATCGGTCTTTGAACGAAACTTTTTACGTCAAAAATTTTACCAGCCGTCTGTGATTGGTCAATGTCGCAAGTAGTAAATCACCTGTTGTTTGTTTACATTACAACGAAAATTTTTAATTCCTACTGGTTTTTGTCAACTAACTTTGTTGTTTATCACTCTTTGAAGTTATGTTCTTGTTAATTATAAGTCACTATTTAGTAATTTCCGTCTTTAGCCACACTATTTCACTGCGCATAGGTTTATTGTATTAATTCCAGGTCACTTTAGTCAAAATCACTGTGATCGTCACATTTAATATAATGCACAGAATCTTCTCAAGATAACACTGTCACTAGTGCAATATGATACACCGAGTATTTTAAGCGTTATTTAGTTACTTTAAAATAGAAAAAAAACATTAAAACTGAATATAAATTTGTGGACCGATGTTGACATTGTTAATTGATAATGTATTTTATAATCTGACAATGTTAATTGATAATGTATTTTATAATCTGCATGAGTTTTTTTATAAAAAATAATATTTGTAAGTACCTAATTTCTAAATACTATTGCATATGCGACATGGGTAGACTGCTGAAACTAAAAATGTAATGTTTATTAATAAGAACTTAATGTACACAGTTATGCAATAAATATATCTTTATATTTATAAAAAAAAACAACATTTATTTCGTATTTTAACATTGTAATATTGTTTGATACAACTTATTTTGTTACAGGTGGACCACTGGCCGCTTTTTTGTTTTTGGGACAATCCCACCGCACTATTCCCAAACCAGTGCAACTGCTGAAAGCTAGAATCAACAGTGGCGACCACCAGAAAAGCGCCGACAACCAGGTCTCACCAGTCAAGTTGAGAAATCGCTCATATTGGTGACGGTCATCTGCTCACGCGGAACTAACAAAACCAGTGCACATACAAGTCTACTACGTCATATTCTTCTACCAGTGACAGTGATTACAACAGAAAACTAGTTTCTTCTACACATCTACTACAATGGAAAGGCTACTACAACGTCAACAAATCATTGCTGAAGCTGTCTACAAACATCAAAAAGATTTCTAAAAACATCAAAAAGAAATTTGAGATTCGGAAAACTGCCGAGTACACAAAAAAACGGCTAGTGACTTTAGAAGAATTGTGGGATGAGTTCGACAACAATCACAAAAAATAACAGTGCTTTGTGATAACAAACACGAGTACTATCAGTCTGGCGCTTACCTCTTCGTGAAAGAGCTCTACACAGCTACATGTGCTTTGCTGATGGATACATCATGGTAAACAAAGAACAAACAAGGCACAACAACACAACAATAACAAGGTATAAGTAGTCAAGGTCAAGGTGACGAACAACACAATGTCAACACGGAAGAGAAAGGTATGTTTTTAAACTGATGAGCTGATTAATCATTTACGATCGAACTTTCGAGCCTTTTCAAGACTCGTACGAGGTATCGAGGTTAACACTATCTCTGAAAAATGGGAACTACAAGACAAACTGCAGGTGATACAGGTGCGCTGGAAAATTATTGACGATCTACATTGGCAAATAGATAATCAACTGAGCGGCACGAAAGTTGATTATGAGCAGGAGTACGTGGAGTATCAAAACAATTACGACGGCATCAAGGTACAACTCAACCAAAAACTCAGCCATACATCTCACAAACAACAAACTATGCCGAAATTGGTGATTCCGGCCTTTAATGGCATTGCATGGCACTATGCGAAATGGCCAATTTTCATCGACCTTTACTCAGAAACCACAACCATCCCATGCTGAGCAAGACTCAAAAAATGCAGCACCTCAAGGGCAAACTGAAAGGTGAGGCAGAGCGCCTAGTGTTATCTCAACGTCTCAGCTGAAAACTAAGACGCATGCTGGGATATACTCACCCGAAGGTACAACAACATACAGCTGCTGTTTACAAAGCAAATTCAAATATTTTTAAGCCAGCCACCTGTGCACAAACATTCTGCTCAAGAACTGAAAAACCTCCACGACACGATCTTGGAAACAATTCACGCCAAACACAATCTCGGAGTCGATACTACTACATGGAATCCGTTTTTGGTGCACAAACTTACAGAAAAAATGGATGCAGAAACCTACAGTTTGTACATGGAGTGCCGGTAAGCACCACGAAATCTGCCTTCAATCGACGAGCTTATGGCATTTTTTCAACAAAAAAAAAACAACAAGACTGGTTCCACGAAACATGAGGCCAAGGACATGGACAACAGTGAAACCAAGGAATTTTCTTCCAAACACCCACCTAAGAAGTACCAAAACTGGGCAAAGACTTATCACGCTCGATCTGAAAGAAAACGTCCGTTAAGCAAGTCGGACCACATATTGGTTTCTTGTAAAACATTCCAAAGTATGGCCCCAGTTGCGAAAATAAATAGAATTGCACAACTGAAAGTCTGTGAGAAATGTATGTACTGCCATAATGACAATGAAACAATGCAACTCCGCGACAACGTGTAAGGTGTGAAATAACAAGCATCATACGACGTTACATGATGCTATACAACAAAGGGCTCAACTTACAATTCATGCTAATAACATGACACCTAAAAGCGTTCCGACAGTAGCGCAACATAAAACACCTCACGTTGCTGGGAATGTGAACAAAGTTCTACTTGCTACAGTTGCATTGTTTGTTATGGCTGTAGACGGAATGCCTACAAAAGTTAGGGCTCTACTTGACCAAGGTTCCCAAATCAACTTGATTACGGAATCAGCTGCTCAGCGATTAGGACTTTACAGACGTAAACAAGAAGCAATCGTCTCAGGAGTAGGCATCTCCACATCTTTTTGGTCGCTTGTTTCTCATGATTCATGTGATTCATAATATTGTCTACTCTTTCAAGTACTGGTCAGGCGTTAACAGAATGCCAAGATATGAATTGGACAAACAACCCCGCAGAGGGATGGCCATTTACAGACCATCACTTCGAATTAAAGATTGTAATACTTCTCCTAAATATAAACAACTATTTAGGAAACGGCAAAGAATATACATTTATTGCTTCAGGGGTCATATTAGACAATAGTCGTATTTTAACATCATATAATCTCTTTAAGCAATTGATACACGATCTCAACATTACCGAACATATTTTGGCGTTGTTACCTACAGGATGTCGTGATAAAATACCGGTACTGAAGATAGCAATAATAGTGTGTGGTCGTCAAATAGCATATGTGATAGATGAGGCAGATCTGCCAGATGTGTATAATATTTGGCATGATAAATAGCACGCTCAAATTCACGATCTGATGTTATTAGCACTTGAAGAAGAAGTTGGAATCGCCGTTGCTTCGTTTTGACTACCGACAATAAGCCCAGCTCATCATGATAGTGGTAACTTTTATTTTTAAGATGAACTTAAAGAATTTCTTAGCTGTGCGATATCCTTCCTCGCAGGTTTTCGGCACCGGGTACCCGGGTCGGGGATACCCGGATATTTAAGCAGATAACTCAAAACTAGTGTGACCGTTTGGTAAGGCAATTCGTGCAGGCGATTTGGTTTGTAAAGTATTTTCGAATCCTAATAAGTTTCTTTTTTATAAACAATATTGACATCAAATGCATATATATGACGTTGTTTCGTTCAAGTACCCAATCTTTAGAGGCCTATAACTACTCTTTATTAACTACACTGCTACAATTTTAACGAAAAGTTTTCGTAACTTAAACTTGTAAATAGTTATAAATTTTAAGTACTTGTGTCCATCGGCTGAGAGTAATTAGCACTACACATTTGAAGTTTGATGTTTTTATACATTACGGTTTTTAAGTTGCATTGTAGATAAAAAAAATGCATACAGTTGAGCATAGAACCTCCTCCTTTTTACCCGACTGCCGAAGGAGGGTAATGTGTTTATTGTAATGTCGGTTAATAACGTAACATAATATCACATGAAGATGATAAATATTCATAGAGATAATGTATTTTTTTGTTTTCAAATAGTTGCAAACCATTAACAATATTTAATTTACAACATCAATAATATACAAAATCTTCAATTTATTGAAACTATTTACATAAATTTAATCAACTTACTTTTACTTACTGACTTTCCAGTGTGGAATTAATTGTTTAAAAAATAAGAAAGAAACACCGTTTACTTTATTTAGAAAGATAAGACGGTTAACAGATATAAACTGCGCGTTTGATCTACGAGTATTTTAGTTACTTTCACAGCATTATGCCGTTCAGAGAGATTCAGAGTACTCGTGATGTAATTGTAGTAGTAGCATGCCGCAGCGACTTGTTTCTGTTAATGTGCTAAACTGTTATATTGACAGATATTTAGACAAAAATAAAATCACTAACATTAACATTAGAAACGGGAGTTTCCGATGTTTCGGTGCTGTTGCAAGCACCATGATCACGGATAAACTGAAAAGTCATTGCGGGTGGTCAGTCAACCCACCCATTGCTCGGCAATTAATGTTTGAATGCTAGTGTATAGCTGTCTTGTTTGCTCGTGCTCTGAGTTTAGGAAATATTTATGCTCACTGACCCCACTCGCACAGATACGTATGTGATTATTCTGGTAATTTCCCCAGTAACTCTCCAGTAATTCCGAACGACGTCTGAAATAGTTATTCGTCTTTCTTTCGGCTCCGTCCTTTTTATGTTATTTTAAATTTTTTGAGCGCTGCACTAATCTCCTGTTGCAATTCGTAAAGACGTTCCATTTTATTGGTAGATATAATGCTTCTGTTGTTAATTAAAAAGAAAAGATCTTACTTGTGTTCTCCGTCTCTTACGACTGTTTGTTCGATATTGATGTTGGCGGAAACAGTTCTGCTGTTGATCCTATTCCATTGCTGCTGGCGACGCCCTGCTGCTGACGTCTTGCTTATGTTTGTTGGTTGTTATGCGGACTGCTGCCACAATGTTGATAGTGTAACGAACGAGTATCCTTGGTCTGCTTTAACACTAGTCAACTCCTTCCGGACGGAGGACTATCAAAAACTCGCGAGGTCCCGCTCGGTTGCTCGAAGGACCATGTATAGGTTGTTTGTTGGGATGTTGAATGAGAGATTGAAATGTTTACTGAAAACTGTATTGTTAAGAAAAGTTAATAGAGCGAGGGAGCATGCGCGACGGCACTTAATGCTAACTGATCACGTACTGAAGTTAATTATTATTTGGGTCACTTGACGTAAACGCGTATAGTGATGATTTGGCTATAAATATTATAGTTATGATGTGCGGTTCGCCGTACATATTACCTATATTCACAAATAAAGTAAAAAACTAAAAAAGAGAAGAAGAAAAAGGAGAACTCCTCTAAACTCTTAAAACCACGCAATTATTATGCGCTGGCTGTTTTTATCGAGTCTTTCAAACATTTCAGTATTGCCAGCACAAAATAGTAATCGACTATTTGTGCTGGCAATGAATATTGAATACAAAATAAGTGAATAAAAATATAACGTATAACGATCTGATTACTTACTATAACTAAGTCTAACAGACGGCCCTTCTACAATAGGAATTGCCCCATTTCTAAATTGAACCATTCTCAAGTGTACGATATGGCCTCATACCAAAGCAAAAAAATACATCCAGTAATCGTAATTCATTATTAAATAATTAGTTTGATATCTATTTAGATTTTCTAAAATAATTACGTATTCCTTTAGCTAACAATTTTACATTGAACAGTAATATAATGAACTCATTTCTACTCAACTCATTCGAAATACGAATAGTTTACATGAATCCATTACCTACTCATCTTAAAAACCGTTTCTTTTTATAATTTGGATTGTACAGTTTTGCGAGCAAACTCGTATACATAAATATCAATAAAATTGTTTCATTTTTATATTAATATTTTAATAAAATCACTACCTAGTTCGGGGACCACCGTCCATACCAACTATTTGTTTAAATAGTTACAGACAAAATAATAAAGTTTTTTTTTTTTTTTATTTGATATAGGCTCGCGCTCGACCACCATCTCACCTGATGGTAAGCGATGATGTGGTCGACGATGGAGCACGCTTGCCTAGAAGTAACCTATTCATTCAAGTTATATCTCTAAGACTCATTTTGTAACACTGAACCAATAAACTTTACACTATTCTATCTCTACGTATCTATTACACTAAGTCTAATAACTCCCAAGTCTCAAACAAGCGCTTACTTAGTTGTTGTTGGGTATTTCTATATTTTGTAATTATCCTTTAGGAAACACTCCTTGTATAATATATAATTTTGGAGGCACTGGATATCTATAATATACTTCTATCTCTACATTTATCTAGATACTTCATGCAGTTATTTAATCTACTTGATGCTGTCAAGTAGATAAATAAAATCATCATCTGCCTGCCCTTATCCCATGTTACTTGGGGTCGGCGCAACACGTTTGCTTCTTCCATACCGTTCTATCCCCCGTCATGTTATTACTGACTCCCTTTTCTTTCATATCACTCCTCACACAGTCCATCCATCTTTTCTTTGGCCTTCCTCTCCCTCTCCATCCATCCACATTTATATTCATAACTCTTTTAGTAATATGCGTTTCATCCCTCCTCATCACATGACCATACCAGGACGGTTTCCTTTCAACTTTTCTGCCACTGGCGCCACTTTCAAACTGCCTCTAATATACTCATTTCTCACTTTATCCAATCTCGTCACGCCGCACATCCATCTCAACATTCTCATCTCTGCTACATGCAATCTCCTTTCATCCATCTTTTTCACAGCCCAACATTCCGGTCCATACAGTATGACAGGTCTAATCACGGACTTGTAGATTTTCCCCTTTAACTTGAGGGGCATCCGTGGGTCGCAAGTTGTTCCAGTGACCTGTCGCCATTTCATCCATCCTGAGTTGATCCGGTGCGTTACGTCTCGGTCTACCTCGGCATTTCCTTGGACAAGCGACCCTAGGTACCGTAGATAAGTAAGTAGATAAATAAAATAAATATTAATTATTAAACAACTCAGTGACCTTAACAAACTCTGCAAAAGAATGAACAAGAATTATGTGATTAATTCTTGTTCAAATTCTGAAAAACGATCTAAATTCAGTTTAAATTATAAGCTCATTATTCTTACATCGCGCGAATGTCGCGTTCAATGAACGGCAAACTCGAACATTTCGTCGTCGCACCTATAGAAGGCGCCTTCCAGTTTTGCGACCAATAATGAACATTTGTATTCACATGATGATTGCTTTCTATTAAGACGACTGCTTAGCCATCATCGTAACGAGCTCGGTTTCTCTGAGCTCGCAAATTAGTCGAAGCGTTTGCTGTCACAGGGCCAACCGACTCGGTTGACCGTTGCAAGCGTCAATAGGTCGATGGTGAGCTTCCGTCTTTCCTGTATCGGAAGGACAGAAGTAGGAGACGCGTTCGCGGAGGTAGGAATGCGTTTTAGGGTTGTGAACGACGTTAAATAGCAGATATTAAAAAATGCTTATCAAATTAACTCTCCAACTAGATATCCATGCAGACTTGTATTGCAGGATACTCCTAAATCAGCCAAGTATGCGAAAAGTATCCTAGTCATGTGTATACACGCATTTATAACAGAATTCCAAAATAAATAAAATTGTTACATAATATTAACTCATTGAAAAACAGAGTATTGAAATGGCTGAAAGAATATGTGTTAAGACATTAAATAATTTTTTTTTAACAATAAACATAAAATAGTCTTTTGTCATTGCGGATAGTGCTCAGATAAATTATTATATTATTGTATTGACCTTATCTGTGACATTGAACAGCAATTAATTAATACTTATTTATTTTGCATGCAATTGATACATATCCTGTATAGCTAAACATGTGGACTTTAGATTAATACCTGACTGTAACAACTTGATACCATGTTTAAGGCAAATAAGGACTTATCTTATCTATAATTATATCGTACGAAAAGTGACCTTATTAAAAAGACTGAGTGCATAAACCGACGCGTTCGGTGCATCTGGTGATTTAAATCTTCGATGACCGTCAATGGCGGCCATTTACCTTTAGCTTTGCATTGACATTATTTCGGTGTTAGAAACATTACAAATGTCATGGAAATGTGACTGTTCCGTATTTTTTCACTTTTTTGTCGCATTGTAACGTTTATTAAACAGGGCCCAGGTGATAGGTGAGACGGTGACAATGGTGACAATCCATTTTCGAGTTATCGACATTAGTTAAGTGTGCGACATCATTAACTTCTCAATTATTTCGCCGATTTATGTATTTTTTAACAAATCTTATCATTTAGTTGATACATTGATGCTATGAATAGTATTCAACAGTAGCCAAATATCCTAATGAATTGCGTCAAAAAAAACAACATGTATGTATAATCATTTATTTCGTATTTTAACATTGTAATTTTGTTTGATATAACTTATTTTGTTACAGGTGGACCACTGGCCGATTGTTTCTGATGTTCATAATATTGTCCACTCTATCAAGTTCTGGTCAGGCGTTTACAGAATGGCAAGATATGAATTGGACAAACAGCCCCGCAGAGGGGTGGCTATTAACAGACCATCACTTTGAATTAAAGATTGTAATACTTCTCCTAAATATAAACAACTATTTAGGAAACGGGAAACAATATACATTTATTGCTTCAGGGATCATATTAGACAATAGTCGTATTTCAACATCGTATAATCCCTTTAAGCAATTGATACACGACCCCAATGTTACCGAACATATTTTGGTGTTGTTACCTACAGGATGTTGTGATAGAATACCGGTACTGAAAATAGCAAAAATAGTGTGTGGTCGTCAAATAGCATATGTGCCAGATGAGGCAGATTGTTATAGAGAAGAACGAACAGTTAAATAATGTGTTTAACAATATTTACATACATACCTACATTAAATCATATACATGAGGACGATGCACCTAGTATAACGCTACTTTAATAAGTACAGGTATAAAGAATTACAAGCACTAACATTTAAATTCATTAATTTAATAAATATTAACATGGTTTTCACATACTTACAAATATTGCAAACATAGGTAACTTACCTAATTCAACAACAACGGATCAGTATGTGAGTAAATTACTTTAAACAAAAAATACAAAAATTTATCCACTGAAATAATATGAATATAATATCAACCAGTTTGATTTTATCTACATTAAAGATTTACCTATGGAGCAGGACCAGCATGTTTCCAAGCATTTATATCTTGAATATAATCATCTAATTTTTAATATGCAAAACACAAACTATGTACAAAGTGTGCTTTTAGCAAAAGTTTTTTTTTTTATTATTTGGTGGTCACCCATCCAAAAACTGACCTTGGTAAGTGTTGCTTAACCTGTGCGTAAAACATAATTATATGCAACTAAGCAAATATAGTGTTCTTACACTCTCTGTTTAAAAGCTGCAAGAGTTTGGCAGACCCCTATGTCCGGCGGTAAAGAGTTCCACAACCGCACCGCGTAAACAGTAAAGGAGTAGGAGTAAAAGTTGGTAGTGTGGGAAGGGGTTTCAAGGAGATGCTTAAGATACCTGCAAAGTGCATGAACGACGTTAAGTAGCAGACATTATAATAACATCGTGCGAAAAGTGACCTTACAAAAAAGACTGAGCGCACAAACCGAAAAAAAAGACATGTATGTATAATCATTTATTTCGTATTTTAACATTGTAATTTTGTTTGATATAACTTATTTTGTTACAGGTGGACCACTGGCCGATTGTTTCTGATGTTCATAGTATTGTCCACTCTTTCAAGTTCTGGTCAGGCGTTTACAGAATGGCAAGATATGAACTGGACAAACAGCCCCGTAGAGGGGTGGCTATTAACAGACCATCACTTCGAATTAAAGATTATAATACTTCTCCTATATATAAACAACTATTTAGGAAACGGGAAAGAATATACATTTATTGCTTCAGGGATCATATTAGACAATAGTCGTATTTTAACATCGTATAATCCCTTTAGGCAATTGATACACGACCCCAATGTTACCGAACATATTTTGGCGTTGTTACCTACAGGATGTTGTGATAGCATACCGGTACTGTAAATAGCAAACATAGTGTGTGGTCGTCAAATAGCATATGTGCCAGATGAGGCAGATCTGCCAGATGTATATAATATTTGGCGTGATAAAGAGCACGCTCCAATTCACGATCTGGTGCTATTAGGACTTGAAGAAAAACTTGGAATCGCCGATGCTTCGTTTAGACTACCGGTGATAAGCTCAACTCATCATGATAGTGGTAACTTTTATTTTGATGGTGAACCCAAAGCTTTTTTAGCTGTGCGATAACCTTCTCCGCAGGACGCAGACAGATCTTGAAGTTCTGATTTGAATTTCAGGATATACAAACAAAAACCAAATGCGTGAATTTGTTACAATTAACGACATTGAGTACAAATCAGACGATGTCACACTGGTGGATTGCAAAGAGTGGCTGTCACGCCACTGGGTTTTTTTCATAATGTATTAGAAATATTGGCAATTTCCCAGGGTTGGTGTCTGGTGCAGTGCTATATTCTAAAAACAAACTGTTTGGAATCGGAAGCTTTGCCATGTTTAAAGAAGATTCAGGAATTCTAGTATTCATTGATGTACGACCGTACGAAGAGCTAATAAAGAAAACGTGTGGCGATGAGGAAAAGAATTCACTTGAAAAAAAGATAGCTAAGCAAAGTCAAAGTCAAACTCTTTATTGCAATTAGGCCACTAAGCGGCACTTGTGAATGTCAAAGATTTAAATTAAATAATAATAATAATTGATTTAACCGTCAATTCGCAAAGGTAGATTGTTATTGAGAAGAACGGACAATAAAAAAAACTGTTTTACAATATTTACATACATATCTACATTAAATCATATACATGAGAACGATACACCTTTTATATTATATGTTTTAGCTTGTAGAAGAATCCCGAACATAGTTTCTGGATTATTACAACAGGCTTTGAGGATGACAGAGGAATGGTGTACAAAGAACCACCTGTAAATTTGTCCGTGGCATCAACAGTGGGCCCTATCAGAATATCAGCGCAGCGTTATTTTCTTTTTAATATCGTTGCACATGCTGAGATAGGAGCCTTTTTGGTCTCGCACGGGTTTATTTATTTTTATTTTTTTATTATTGTTTGTGTTTTTCTTATCTCGTGTCTCCTGTGCGGGTCACAAATAAAAATGTTTTCTTTCTTTCTTTCTTTCACCACTCTATAAACCCAAGCAAAGCAGTCATTGTTCCATTCACGAGGAAGAGACAACTAGAAAACCTAGGAGAGCTCTCCCTCAATGGAATAAAGCTGCCCTGGTCCACCGAAGTTAAATATCTGGGTGTAACGCTTGATAAAGAACTCAGGTGGAAAACTCATGTGGAAAATATAACGACAAAGGCCTTACGAGTGTTCGGCATGTGTCGTTCAACCTACGGTAAAACTTGGGGGCTAAAGCCCAAAGTTATACGATGGCTGTACCGGACAATGATAATACCTATTATCACATACGGCAGCATAGTGTGGTGGCCAAGAACAAAGCTTGTTTTTTTTTTTTATAATCTATAGGCTTGCGTTTGACTACTATCTCGCCTGATGTTAAGCGATGATGCGGTCTACGGTGAAGCACGCTTACCTAGAAGAAACCTATTCACTCTTGACTTAAAGACCCCAAGGTTGTAGCTATCAGGGAACAAAGACTCCGGAAGGGAGTTCCACTCCTTAGCTGTGCGTACAATGAAAGTATTGAAATTAAATTCACTTTGCTTCGTGCAAAGTGCCACTCACCAGGTTATAAAGAACAGTGTGTTTCGGCATCACGGGTGCTTTCAGGACAACACAATTCAATTCAATGATGATGATTTTTCAATTTTGCATGCCGTAAGGTAAAATGTACCGGGACTGTCTACAGAAGTTACCATCTTATATGTATACCTACATTATTAGCAATAAATGATGATTCTGATTCTGATTCTGAACACCTACGGCAGCGATTGAAAGATACCTCAATATCCACCCATTTTATCAATTAGTTAATCAATCGTTTGAAGAAAGATTTTTGATGATTGTCAAAACGGATTTCGAAAAAATAGATCCACAACATTAGCATTTTAGAAATACATTTAAGAAGCTTTAAATATTCTAAATAATTAACAATACGCAATAGGAATACTACTCGACATGTCAAAAGCCTATGATAAGGTGCAATTTAAAATATTATTGAATAAGCTGTACGGAATAGGCGTACGCGAAAGAGCTCATGAATGGTTTGTATCATATTTACAAGGCAGAGAGCAATTTGTTGAGGTGGAGTACTATAATAAATAAATAAAAGAAGTACAGCTCATTAGGTCAGATGTCAGATCAATATATGGTTCAATTCCCCAGGGAAGTGTAGTAGGCTGCCTATTATTCCTAATATACATAAATGACCTTCCCAAAACTATAGACGGGCCATGTGTTCTGTTTGCAGATGATATTTCTATCCTCACCTCATGCCAAACAAATGCTAATTTGAACGAAAAACTTACCACTATTCTTAATATAATAATAAACTGGATGAACGAGCACAACCTTGAAATCAACTTTACAAAGACCAAATTAATTACTTTTTACCCCCGGCAAAAAAACCAAATTGATTTAAACTTCACATACAACCAACAAAAAATAGAAGTAGTTAACGATTTCACTCTTCTAGGTTTGACAATAGACACACATAAACTGGAAAACCCACATACAGAAAGTTAAATCGAAAATTTCAAAGTTTTCTTATGCCCTACGTGAAATAAAAAAAACCGGCCAAGTGCGAGTCGGACTCGCACACGTAGGGTTCCGTACCATTATCGCAAAACACTGCATAAAAATCACGTTTGTTGTATGGGAGCCCCCCTTAATTTATTTTATTTTAATTTATTAATAATTATTTTTTGAATTAAATATACAACAAAACATTCTGTGAATATTTCAAGCGTCTACCTGTTGCCGTTATTAATATCGAGCAAAAAACGGCAAAAATATCTCGTTTGTTGTATGGGAGCCCCCCTTTAATATTTAATTTATACTGTTTTTAGTATTTGTTGTTATAGCGGCAACAGAAATACATCATCTGTGAAAATTTCAACTGTGTAGCTATCACGGTTCATGAGATTACAGCCTGGAGACAGACGGACAGACAGACGGATCGCGAAGTCTTAGTAATAGGGTCCCGTTTTTACCCTTTGGGTACGGAACCCTAAAAACTACCAATCTACAAACCGCACTAGTTACATACTACGCATATGCCCACTCTTGGTTAAGCTATGGCGTAATATGATGGGGAAATAGCACGGACGCTCCCTCCATATTTATACTACAAAAAAGCTGATACGAATAATAACTAACATAGAACAAACAGATAGTTGCAAGCCTTGCTTTCAGAAACATAAAATCCTCACCTTAGTTAATATTTATATTTTAGAATTGTGTAAACTAGTCCGCAAATACCCAGAGTATTACAACACACGGGAAGACATGCAAAATAATTATTCGTTGCGCCACAAAAACAGACTTGATCTACCCTCCTCCCGCCTCAAATTACACTCTTCTAGTCCGTATGCTATGTCGATAAAAATATATAACAAATTACCGGAATACATAAAAAAAATAAATAAAACCAATATTTTTATTAATAAATTAAAACAATTCTTAATTAGTAAAAGCTATTACACAATTGACGAATATCTGACGGATAAATTCAATTAAAAATAATGACTACTGTTAACTCGATAAGTGAAATGACATTAATAAATAATTGACTCAAAATATAATATGGACATTTTAAATTTTATTATGTATTAATTTTATTAAATATAAACTATCTAAATCAAATATACTTATTGTAATATAAAAATTTAAACAAATAATTAATATTTAAGAATAATATTTAATTCGACATGAAAATAAAAGGGATACGTATTAGTGCATTAAACCAAATAAAAACAGATAGAAAGGGAACAGATAGCTGAATATTAATAGATAAGGAAATATTGAGCGCTATTCCTCTCTCCTAGACACTGACTGTATCTAGAATGTTGCTGTGCCCGACAGGGTCCATAATTGTTTCTGTAACTTATATTTACCACCTGTATGTACATTATGGATGCAATAAATTTAATTTGAATTTGAATTTGAATATCCCTTCTCTGCATATGATAGATGAATTCGAGGCAAGGAAGACATAACATCGTCTTGCTGTTGCTCGACTATCGGATGCCTCTAAGCCAAAGACTAACCATACGAAGTTGGATGAGAGTGAAGGCCTGGATCGGGTAACAAGCATGTTATCCGATAAAATCCAAACTATATTTGTGTTTGAAAGGCCTTTTAAGGTCCAAATCCCTACAATAGAGGACTGGACGAAGGGACTCGATCCACCAGAACAAGACAGTCTGGTGAAGTACACTGATGGATCCAAAATGGAATCAGGTACAGGAGCGCGCAAAAGGTCAGCAAAGGAAAAAAAAATGTGAAAAAAAGGGAAAAGGGTTCGCAAAAGGTTACAAATGTAGCAAAAGCTTAGGGAAAATGGCAACTGTATTCCAAGCTGAAACATATGCCATAATATCCTGTGCTCAAGAGAATATAGATAGAGGAACCAGAGGTAAATCCATATATATTCTTAGTGACAGTCAGGCTGCAATCAAAGCCATGGCATCCTACAAAGTGGACTCCGGACTTATTCTGGATGCTATCCAAATCCTAAACAGGCTTGGGAAGCACAACACGGTAAGACTGATGTGGGTCCCTGGGAACAAAGGAATCCAGTTTGCAAATCACAGACAACGAACTTATTTGCTGTCTAATACCGGTCTTTCAGACCGGTATTCCAAGAAATTCCTAGGCTCTCGTTCAAAGCCCGGGAATGCATTTAATTGAAACATGAGCAGGGGGCAAATCCGCTACCTACTTGGGGCCTTTACTGGGCACTTTGGAACCAACGACATGCTCATGGAGATGGGTCTAACCGCGACACCCATGTGCAGGTTGTGTGGGGAACATACGGAACGCATCTTTACATTCCCGACATGAGTCCCCTAATTATTAAGACAGTTCCAACTATGTCTGATTTCCATGTGTAATCTACGTGAAGTATATGTAGGATATGTCACAGGATAACGGTAAAAATCGTTAGATCATGAAACATCTCGAGATTCTAAAAACCATCGATAAAATTTGAACTGAAAATTTCGAACAGAATAATACGACCAATCAGAGCACTAGTCTACAATCTATCTGTTTTGAAGTAACCGTTAAATTGTAAACACGCCCCCCTCATTGGTCGGTTTGGTGTCAGTAGTCACTCAGCTCACGCGCATGTTACATGTTAGAAATTATTGACTCGCCGTTGTCCTATGTTAATAGTATTTTTTTTTATCTAGGATAAGCAACACTTGCTAAGGTCGGTTTTTGGATGGGTCAGTGTTTTACTTTGAGTGGCTGGGTTGGTCCGTGATAACGATGATGATATCCGTGATTATGATGATGATTTCCGCGATGACAATGGTGATGAACATCACAAACAAGCAGAACTCTTCAAGAAAAACATGCGATGCACTGGCTGGTAAGCGAATGAGTCTCCTAGGGGTTGGATA
Organism: Anorthoa munda; assembly: GCA_945859665.1. Lineage (NCBI taxonomy): Eukaryota > Metazoa > Arthropoda > Insecta > Lepidoptera > Noctuidae > Anorthoa > Anorthoa munda. The sequence continues at coordinate 29,955,246 of OX243910.1, read as the reverse complement.
TCCAAAACCAAAGACCAAACCACAGCTACTGAGCCCCCCCGCCTCGACAATGTGGGAACCCACCGGGACGGAGGACGATGCACCTAGTATAACGCTACTTTACTAAGTACAGGTATAAAGAATTCTTACCTAATTCAACAACAACGGAGCAGTACGGGAGTTAATTTTTTAAAACAAATAATAAAAACAATTATAAATTGAATAATCAGCTTCAATTTATTTCGGTTGACTCGAAATAAATTGAAGCCGATTATTCAATGTAACAAGCGATTATTTAATTTTTCGATGGTTCAGTTTCGAGGAACCCAAAACCAACTGTTGGATAATTTGTGACAAATTGTCAGCGGATTCGAAATGTTACAAGCGAACGAGAAACTGAAGTAAGGTTCGATTGTCAGGTCAGTCACAGATATTGTTTTTTATTATTTACATACAAAACATTTTTTTTTATAATCGTGTCAACCTTTTTATAAAGTGTTTTATTTAAAAAGTTTGTAATTACCTACAGTTTTTAAAATCTCGGTAATAAACTATAATTGATCTGATTAACATATTTTTTATAACTGAACCCAATCCACAGAGATGATTTATTAATAGATACCGAACATCCATTTATGATAAATTCTTACAAATATTTATTAACATAATTAAAAACAATTGAATATTCTAAAGAAACAAATATATAGACAAACCCAAAAGGGAGATTTATTTTCGATGGATCCCACTTTTGAATCCCATTTTAATATTTTTGGCGTTGGATCCCACAAAACAAGACAGAGAAATGCTCATTGTGCATTAAAAAAATCTTCCACATCGATGTCAATGGGAAACGTGCCCAGAACGCTGGCAGCATTTCCATGTTGTATGGCAATGCTGATTCTCTGGCCGAAAAAAAGGCCAGCCCTCTGGTCACATGAAGAGTCGACGAGTTATACCCAATCCATAGTTTTCGCCGATTCCTATTATCTTTTTATCATAATATTAATTTTAATCTGCGAATAATCGACAAATATCGAGAAACCGGGTGTTAGCTCATATATGGTTATGATAGCTCTCTTTTGCAATATAAATATTATAGATTCAATGTCAGCAGTCAGTGGGGTCAGGCCCACAGCAAAATACGAAATGGCATAATGCTGTGAAAGTAACTAAAATAGATCAAACGTGCGGTTTAAACTATTTACATAAACTTAATCAACTTATGATTAAGTTTAAACTTCGTTTATGTAAATAGTTTCAATAAATTAAAGGTTTTGTATATTATTGATGTTGTAAATTAAATATTTTAAATGGTCTGCAACTATAGTAAAACCAAAAAAAATACATTATCTGTACTAATATATCACCTTCATGTGAAATGTTCACGATATTAACCAACTTTCCAAAAAGGAGGAGGTTCTATACTCAAGTGTATGTATTTTTTTTATCTCTCAGCAACAGTGCTGTCGTCTGCATACCCAAAAGTTTTAGCAGATCATTTATGTGCAACAAGAAAAATATTGCTGAGAGTACCGATCCCTGAGGGACGTTGATATCCAGTTGGTCAGATGAGCGGCCATCAATAACCACTCGTATAGACCGGTCCCTCAGGAAGTCTGCGATCTAATCGCACAGTCCTTTGGGCATACTGAATGAAGGAAGCTTACCAATAAGGCTCTCGTGCCAGACCCTGTCGAAAGTCTTCGAGATGTCGAGGGAGACGGCAAGCGCTTCCCTTTGTCTCTCCATGGCCTCACTCCAGATATGAATGGCATACGCTAGGCTTGTTCACGTCAAGGTTGCGCAGCACTCTACGGACGTCCTTTTGATGGATGCGAATGGCCGACATACTCGTCTCGCATCCATCAGGAGAAGGAGAGGGCTGCGCGTCATCAGAATCCTGGCGTGAGGATTCTGCAAAAAGAGACGCAAACAAGTATGCTTTCTCCCCAGCGGAGTGGGCCAGTGTACCGTCGGGTTTCAGCAGTGGTGGTAGCCAGGCTTAGCCAGGGACCAGAACACTTTACTACCGGCTGGGTAGGAAGCAAGTTTGGTCCCAATACAGCTTATGTGGTCAAACCGAAAGTTAATAAAGAGTAGTTATAGACCTCTAAAGATTGGGTACATGAACGAAATAACGTCACATATATGCATTCGCTGTCAATATTGTTTATAAAAAACAAACTTATTATGATTCGAAAATACTTTACAAACCAAATATTTTACTTTGCCTGCACGAAATGCCTTAGCAAACGGTCACACTAGTTTTGAGGTACTTAAATACCCGGGTATCCCCGATCCGGGTACCCGGTGCCGAAAACCTGCGGGGAAGGATATCCCACAGCTAAGAAATTCTTTAAGTTCACCATCAAAATAAAAGTTACCACTATCATGTTAGGACCCATTAATTATTAATTCTTATTTTTATCCGTGGTGCTAGGCAACTGGGCTTATCCCAGTTGTAAACGACCCTTTGTGCCTAGTGGCCTTGTTTGTTCTGTCTCCTGCTTGATATGGAGGGAAGTGGAAATTTATGTTTTTTCCTACTCCTCCGTTATTCTTTTCTGATTAATTTCGTTGCGGGATCCAAGACAGTTAAATTCATTCTCCGGGACTTCGTCGAGCTTCATTGCCTCGGCGCTTTTCTGGTGGTCGCCACTGTTGATTCTGGCTTTCAGGAGTTGCAGTGGTTTGGGAATAGTGCGGTGGGTTTGTCTTATCATGATGAGTTGGGCTTATCACCTTTAGTCTAAACGAAGCATCGGCGATTCCAACTTCTTCTTCAAGTCCTTATATCATCAGTTCGTGAATTGGAGCGTGCTATTTATCACGCCAAATATTATATACATCTGGCAGATCTGCCTCATCTGGCACATATGCTATTTGACGACCACACACTATTTTTGCTATTTTCAGTACCGGTATTCTATTACGACATCCTGTAGGTAACAATGCCAAGATATGTTCCGTAATGTTGGGGTCGTGTATCAATTGCTTAAAGGGATTATACGATGTTAGAATACGACTATTGTCTAATATGACTCCTGAAGCAATAAATGTATATTCTTTCCCGTTTCCTAAATAGTTGTTTATATTTAGGAGAACTATTACAATCTTTAATTCGAAGTGATGGTCTGTAAATGGCCACACCTCTGCGGGGTAGTTTGTCCAATTCATATCTTATCATTCTGTAAACGCCTGACTAGTGCTTGAAAGAGTGGACAATATTGTGAACATCAGACACCATCGGCTAGTGGTCCACCTGTAACAAAATAAGTTATATTAAACAAAATTGCAATGTTAAAATACGAAATGAATGATTATACATACATGTTGTTTTTTTTGACGCTATTCTTTTGGATATAAGGCTACTGTTGAATACTATGCATAGCATCAATATATCAACTAAATGATAAGATTTGTTGAAAAATACATAAATCGGCGAAATAATTGAGAAGTTAATGATGTCGTACACTTATTAATGTCGATAACTCGGAAATGGATTATCACCGTCTCGCCTTTCACCTGGGGCCTGTTTAATAAACGTTACAAAGCGACAAAAAAGTGAAAAAATACAGAACAGTCACATTTCCATGACATTTGTGTTGCTTTTAAAATCGAAATAATGTCAATGAAAAGCTAAAGGTCACCATTGCCGGTCATCGAAGATATAAATCACTAGATGCGCCCAACGCGTCGCACAGAGTGGCCGGGGACGGTCAAAAAACCAATTTTGAAAAGTTGAAGCTTTTTGTCAAAAAAAGTTATGGCTATTTGATATTTGCTTCATTAAAATTCACTAATATGAAGGTAGGTTTATGACAAAATGGTTTATGACAAAATTAACAACATTCTACAATCGGTTGACTAGAATACGTTCAGTAAAAATTGCTGTTCTCTGTTGCTTTTTTAATTTCAAAACGACAAAAGTCACTAAAGTTCTCAAACATGAGTTCTGTAGGTCAAGGTATCTATTTTATTATAATACTATAATTTTTTGCATAAAGCATTTACTTAAAATGATAATAGTGGTGAACATAATAAACACAAATTTTACAAATCAAATTTATTTTACGAGTGTAAAAATTATAACAATTCATTACTCTTCGCAACAACACCTATAGGAAAATATACCTTCTTTTATTATGATATGAAAAACAAACTTGCTAAAATTTGCTAATCTTGACGTAATTATAATTTTTTAATCGTAAGGCGCGTACTAATTTTTACTAGTCGTGAAATGATAGACTTGATATTTCAAGATTTTGCAAAAAGTTGTGATTGTAAGAGAGAACACTTAATTATATTGAAAACTAGTTGTCCCCCTGACCAGCAAAATTCTATGAGAATAAGAGTTTTAGATTTTTTTATATTATAAAAATAAAATATTTATATATTACGAGTAGCAAGGACTACCTGTATAGTAATGAACGCTGATTTTCTGCAACAAACTGAAATATTCCCATTTGACACTTTTCTTGCTGGACCTGGTCGTCTTTGTTCTATTTTTTTTTTTTTTTTTTATTATTGATAGGCTTGCGCTTGACCACTATCTCACCTGATGGTAAGTGATGATGTGGTCGACGATGTAGCACGCTTACCTAGAAGAAACCTATTCACTCTTGACTTAAAGACTCCCAGGTTGTAGCTATCAGGAAATACAGACTCCGGCAGGGAATTCCACTCCTTAGCTGTACGCATAATGAAAGTATTCCCAAAACGTTTGGTGCGTATGGGTGGGATGTCCACCATGTACCGATGACGCATCGCCGTACGTCTTGTAGTCCGATGATGGAACGGGCTAGGAGGAATTAGTTCATGCAATTCCATCGCACACTCCCCGAAATGTAACCGATAAAAAACCGACAGACTGGCAACTTGGCGCCGATGTTCAAGGCTCTGAAGCCTAGACTCGACCAGTATCTCATTGCCGATGAGCCTCTTGGCCCGTTTTTCGATTGACTCTAGTGCATCCAGCTGGTACTTCGCAGATCCGTCCCAGAGATGAGAGCAGTACTCCATGCATGACCGAACTTGCGCTTGGTACAAGTTGAGCAACTGTTCTGGCGTGAAGTACCGTCTCACCTTTGCAAGAATCCCCAACTTTTTGGCAGCCAGTTGAGCTTTTGCCTCAATGAATGGACCAAAATTGAGGGTCGATGTCAATGTAACGCCAAGAAGTTCAAGATGGTCCGTTATCGGCACGGTCACATCACGGAAAGAAGGAGCCGGGTGGAATTGGCTCCTTTTAGCGGAAAAAAGACACGCCTGGGTCTTAGTAGCATTGAACCTGACCAGATTGGCATCACCAAATAGTTAGGAGTAGTAGTTAGTTAGTTAGTTAGGTTAGTTAGTTGTGGTAGTTCTAGTTTTGATTGAGCTAGTAAAAGATCAAAACGTAGAAAAGTCACGCACTTAAGAGAAATGGGAACAGCAGACTATAGTAGCGTATGAAATGGATCATGTAGCACCGGAAATACGTACTCGTGTTTATAGTAATATTATTAGTCTAATCAGATAAGTTAGGAAAGTACAAGATTGAGAAGACAAAAAAAAAAGCTTTTAATATTCTTCTTTTTAGTTTTGGTAGGTACCTCCAATTAACATGAAAATCATTTATAGCCAAAGTACATCTCATGACGATTCCAATTAGCCCAAACACGACTAGATTACATAGTTTTATTTCTGAGCTCCAGTGGCCATTGTGGTCTTCTTCATCAGTTCAACTTCAACAAATGATACTTTCTGAGTGCTTGCATTATGGATGAAAATACCAAAATCGCTTTATGTATGCCTATAATATTTGAGGAGTTCCCTTGATTTCTCTAGGATCCCGTCACCAGATCCTGGTTTCCTTATCATGGTACCACCCTTGGGATATCTCCTTTCCAACAAAAAAAGAATCATCAAAATCGGTACATAAACGACGAAGTTATCCGCGAACACACATAAAATAAAAATATACGGTCGAATTGAGAAATCTCCTCCTTTTTGGGAAGTCGGTTAATTATGCTTGCCAAACTGTGAAGAATCTGATTCAAACTATCTTTCTTTATTAAAATACATACATGTGAAAAAAAAAGAAGGGAATCAAACTAATAATAACATTTTAACAGTTTTTAAAATCTGTGTAATAATAAAATAACGCTATTCCTATAAAATTACTCAATAGTGGATAATATTAACTTCTCATAAAAATGGCAATTATAGTAGTTTATGCAATGGTCATATAGGGGTTATTAAAAGACGAGCGTAGGTTTATCACATGAGGCGAAGACAATTGTGATAATAATATTACGCGAGTTTTTTAATACCTAATTATATGCCGTTGCATACACTATTTTATCTTCACTCACACAGTTGAAATAAAACAAAAGAGGAAAAAGAAAAAACATGTGGTATGTCGGGCAATTTAGATTCTCATTGCACGTGACTGCGCAGCGCGCGCATCCATAGACAATAACACTACTTTTTTTACATAAGGTCAATGAGCCCATAAGCGCCAATAAATTAAAAAGTAAAAGTGTGCTATAAAAATTAAAAAGTTATTTTATGATGCAGTTGTTTGAAAATCGAATGAAAATGTTGCATTGTATTTATTTATTTATTTATTGAAGTGAAACTTCTTTATCGACGTATGGGAGAAATTTTGTACGTAGAGTTACGTTTTCGTTGGACGGACTCTATAGTCACGTTTATCGGTTACGCGCCATGTTGCTTTTTTTATCAAAGTTTAGTAAAAAGACTTATTCAAATTTAAGTGAATTTACAAGAAAAGTGAGAGTGATTATATATTTCATTTTATAAATTCAACACGTATGAGCATGATTTTAATGATATTATAATAAGAACAATGATAAAATAAATTACTCATTAATTGTATGCATGTCTATAAAAATTACTCATTCATTGTATGCATGTCTATAATAATAAAATAGCTTTAATTTAATACAGAAAAGATTTTTTTTTCTTAAGGCTTAAGCCTTATCTACCCCATTTTCGTTAAGTTGCAAATAGTAGAAAAATTATATGTCGTAAAGAAGTTTCACTTCTTACCTGTGTACTCTGGTACACACACACATTTTTTTATATATTCTTTATTGTACACCAGAAAATACAGTAACAAAAGAAACTTAAAACTAAAAATATACAACGGGCGGCCTTATCGCATTTCGCGATCTCTTCCAGGCAACCAATCAGGCATCTGTAATGGTTTGTTTTTTAATTTCACCCATCCACGAACATATAAAGTACGTGTTTATACAATATTTTTTGAAATCATATTTGGAACATTACGTTGTGAGTGTAGATAAAATACATTTAGACATTTTTATTCATTCTGCATCATTAATTTGATAAAAATAAATTTGACCGCTCTGTGCGTCGGTTTGTGGGCTCGGTCTTTTTAGTAAGGTCACGTTTCGCATGATATAATTATAATGTCTGCTATTTAACGTCGTTCACAATCCTAAAACGCCTTACTACCTCGGCGAACGCGTCTCCTACTTCCGTCCTTCCGATACACTTTGCATCGATCTTAAGCATCTCCTTGATACCCCTTCCCACATTACTGACTTTTAGTACTACTGTGCAAGCGGTGCGGTTGTGGAACTCTTTACCGCCGGACATAGGGGACTGCCAAACTCGTGCAGCTTTTAAAAAGAGTGTGTAAGAACACTATATTTCGCACAGTTTTACGCAAGGTCAGTTTTTGGATGGGTGACCACCAAATACTAAAAAACAAAATTAAAAATTAAAACTTTTGTTTAAATCACACTTTGTACATTGTTTGTGTTTTGTATATAAAAAATTAGATGATTATATTCAAGATAAAAATGCTTGGGAACATGCTGGTCCTGCTCCATAGGTAAATCTTTAGTGTAGATAAAATCATACTGGTTGAATACATATTACTTTATTGTATTTTTTGTTTTAGGAAATTAACTCACATACTGCTCCGTTGTTGTTGAATTAGGTAAGTTACATATGTTTGCAATATTTGTAAGTATAAGATAAGATAAGAAAAGATAAGACAAATTTATTAGGACACCTTTCTTTAGATACAATAAGCACAACAACAAAATAAAATAGTAAAAAATTATAGCACAGGTACATACGAAAATACAAATATTTAGTGCATTAAAGAAACCCTAGACCCCACACTAGACCCTGTGTCGTGGGATCTAGTTTTTTCGTCGTTAATGACACATAATTTTAAGTGCACTTGCAGAGCACACTTTTAGGTTGTCAATTATTTTCTAATTTCATCTGGGTCTGTTGGAGTAAAGAAGAAGGAGTTCCTAGAATTGCCCTCGAGTCTTGTATCATCCACCGGTTGTTTCTCAGTAACTCTAAGCTCCGACAAAATGGTGTCAGCTAACTTTTTACCAACTGTACTAAAAAATTCATTGGCATTATTTACCGATTCCACTGGATCATCTAGGATTTTGGTAATGTCTGCGTTAATATTGCAATTTTTTTTGGGGATAAATATAATGACCACCTAAAATTACTTTGTGACCATAACCTCTATTACCTAAAATTGTACTATGAAACCCAAATTTAGTAAATTGATCACCAAATTTAGTAAATTGATCACCAAATTTTAATAGCAAATTATTGCGCTATTTAATGTTGTAAAATAGGTTAGGTTAGGTTAGAACTGTGACCAACCGCGCGCGAGCCGAGCGAGCAAAGCGAGCGGTGCCGCGGCAGCGGCCGGCGAGCGCTACTTCCAAGTTGCTCCCAGAAATTTTATAATCTTTTTGGTCATTGGTTTAATTTTGGTGATCATTTACTACTTTTGGTGATCATTTACTACTTTTGGGTTAACAATGATTTATTTGGAGTCATTTTGCCTAAACAGGATAGCGAGATGTTAAAACTTTGGTTATAATTTTACAATAAGATGCGGGTTTAATTTTGGTGATCATTTACTATTTTTGTCTGTTATATGTTACTATATCTGGTGGTAAGTTAAACATAAGCCATTTTTTTTCATATAGCATATTTCCTGAATGCTTTGCCAAAGTTTCTTGGTATTGTCCTTATTTTCAGCCAGCAATTTCCGGTTATATTCCTGATTAGTTTTCTTAATAACGTCGTTGCAAAAATTTCTATAATGCGTATACTCTCTTTGAGCTGTAGTATCGTCTCGATTTTTTTCTGGCGTTGTAGTGCAGTAGATCCCTCTTTCAGACGCATCTAAGTAAACCAGGTGTCATCCAGGGCTTACGTAGCACTTCCGAACTACGTACTTTGTCTTGAGAACTATACTCTTTAATTTTATGTGTCATCAAGTTAATGAAACGACCTGTGGCAACATTTACGTCTGATTCGTCCGTAATGTTGGACCAATCTGTCTCGCCAATACTCGTTTTTAGTGCCAGGTAATCGATTTTTGTGTAGTATTTGGCAATCTTAGTTGTGACTGACGTTTTGCTGACACCAGCGATTACTGTATCATGGTCAGTAATGTCAGAATCACAAACGATGACGCGGACTGGTGACTTAGTTTTAAGCAGCATATGGTCCAGGCAGCTAGTTTCCCTAGTTGGATGGTTGTGACCTGATATAAAGCCACTGTACACAATAAGATTAAGGTACTCATTAGCTCTTGAGTCAGCGGTATTGGCTTTGTTATCGAGGTTTATGTCGCCGGTGACGATGCAAGTTTTACCTTTAGCCAAGTTCATCACCTCTTCCAATGACTCCAAGAAGTAAGAAATATTGTGAAAGGATGGTGAGCGATATAATGCAACAATACTATATTCCGTTCCGATATTAATTAAAAAGCAGTTAGCGTCTCGAAATTTAGGTTCACGAACCTGCACATTTAGACCACACTTTTACAATACCACGATGCCATCATTTTGATTTAAGTATACTTTGGAGATGTGAGAATCGTAATTGGGGAGGGTTACGGTGCTGAAACTGGGGTCAAGCCAACACTCTGTCAATATGATAACATCCGGCAGAAAGCCCAGTCTAGATAAAAATACAGAAAAACAGTCAAAGTTCTTGCGAATGCTTCTTATGTTCTGACTTAAGACAGTCAGGAAGTTACTAGGATGATCCAGCTTGATCATAATATCTTCTGGGGTGGAGACCCGGAAACAATCAATCATCGAAGTGTCATCAATATTACTTAGGAGTTCACTATTCATTATGTGGATAAATTAAGAAAGAAGAGTAGACCAGAAATTGGTGTAACGGCTGGAATCGTAATTTATTCAAGCAGATATGAAACCAATATATTATTGGCAAATAAGCAAGAAAGGAACAAAAACTCACCATTTTAGATCTGGAGATGGCAGTGATGATGTGTAGAGAACTTGTGTGTGTGTAGGCGCAATGAGGAATGAGGATGTCAGTAATGTGTGTTTTGCAGGGTTTAGTGGAAGAATTACAATAAGAATTTAACTTAGAACAATAGGACTCAAAATTTATGAAAGTTTTACATCGATTCAACAAGTAAAGGTATGGCTGAATACATTTAAAGACTACTCATTTATCTTGATTATCGTGGTTGAGTTTAAGCTCATGGAGATGTGCTTCTGACTTGATCCGATTATGGGGCTGGCCTTCTCGTTTGCGGAGGTAAACTTGACCATTCGATATCCAACAGTGATCATAATGAGCATATTTAGCAACATCTCGTGCTAAGAAATGAAACCGCTTCATTTTAGCTGTGATTTGCTCTGAAATATAAATCGGGTTTCTTTCTCCACCCATCCCCAGATGAATAGTGTTCAGCCTGTTGGAAGGGTTTTTGTTATTGAAATCCCTGGTTATTCCTAGAAAGTCGCTCTTAGTGAGCGTGTCTGTAAATTCAATAATTATGGTGGATTTACTATCAGTAGATTTACTCGGAGCTCTGTATACATCGCGAACATCAGATTTCAGTATTTCACTTCCAAGAGATTTAAACAACTTAAGAGCTTTGTCATACAGGCCCGTTTTAGTTTCTTTTTGAACTTTCGGCACATTTCTGATTTCTACAGACGTTTTAATAGCACTTCAATCTAACCGGTCAATCTTTTCATCCAGTTTAGACAAGCAATCAGCAAATTCTTTCTTCTCAAGTTCCATACCATGAATCCGACTTTCTAGATCACCCAGTCGCTTGCCAATGTGTATGTGAAAACCATGTTCCTATTTATCAAATCAATGAATTTAACTGTTAGTACTTGTAATTATTTATACCTGTACTTAGTAAAGTAGCGTTATACTAGGTGCATCGTTCTGATGTATATGATTTAATGTAGGTATGTGTGTAAATATTGTAAAACAATTTTTTATTGTCCGTTCTTCTCTATAACAATCTACCTTTGCGAATGAACGGTTGAATCAATTATTATTATTATTTAATTTAAATCTTTGACAATCAAAAGTGCCGCTTAGTGGCCTAATTGAAATAAAGAGTTTGACTTTGACTTTGCTTAGCTTAGGTTTTTTTTCAAGTGAATTCCTCATCGCCAAACGTTTTCTTAATTAGCTCTTCGTATGGTCGTACATCAGTGAATACTAGAATTCCTGAATCTTCTTTAAACATGGCAAAGCTTCCGATTTCAAATAGTTTGTTTTTAGAATATAGCACTGCACCAGACCCGAACCCTGGGAAATTGCCAATATTTCTAATACATTATGAAAAAATCCCAGTGGCGTGGAAGCCACTCTTCGCAGTCCACCGGTGCGACATCGTCTGCTTCGTAATCAATGTCGTGTATTGTATTAAATTCACGCATTTGGTTTTTGTTTGTATATCCTAAAGTTAAAATCAGATCTTCAGGATATATGATCTGCCTGCGTCCTGCGGGGAAGGATATCGCACAGCTAAGAAATTCTTTAAGTTCACCAACAAAATAAAAGTTACCACTATCATGATGAGTTGGGCTTATCACCGGTAGTTTAAACGAAGCATCAGCGATTCCAACTTCTTCTTCAAGTTCTATTATCATCAGATCGTGAATTGGAGCGTGCTCTTTATCACGCCAAATATTATATACATCTGGCAGATCTGCCTCATCTGCCACATATGCTATTTGACGACCACACACTATTTTTGCTATTTTCAGTACCGGTATTCTATTACGACATCCTGTAGTAACAATCCCAAAATATGTTCTGTAATGTTGGGGTCGTGTATCAATTGCTTAAAGGGATTATACGATGTTAGAATACGACTATTGTCTAATATGACTCCTGAAGCAATAAATGTATATTCTTGCCCGTTTCCTAAATAGTTGTTTATATTTAGGAGAAGTATTACAATCTTTAATTCAAAGTGATGATCTGTAAATGGCCACCCCTCTGCGGGGCTGTTTGTCCAATTCATATCTTGCCATTCTGTAAACGCCTGACCATAACTTGAAAGATTGGACAATATTATGAACATCAGAATCAATCGGCCAGTGGTCCACCTGTAAAAAAATAAGTTATATCAAACAAAATTACAATGTTAAAATACGAAGTTTGAGGCGATGATAGCTCAGTGGTAGTGACGTCGGATGCCGAGACGAAGGTCGCGGGTTCGAATCCTACAATGAGCTTGAGCTTTCGGTGAAGGAAAACATCGTGAGGAAACCATAGCACGGTGGTAGGGTACTTTGTAGTACCCGCCTGGCTGGCAACCACCCTCAAGTTGAAAATCTGTCGCCAAGCACTGGCTCTCAAGTGCTGCTGTCGGAACACACCGGAAGGTGTTCCGACAGCAGCACTTGAGAGCCAGTTCCCTTCTAGGCTTTGTGTGCTTACCACCATCGGCCACATCATCACTGACCACGGTGAGATTGTGGTCAAACACAGGCCTATACAAAGTAAAAAAAAAAAAAAAAAAAAAAACGATTATACATACATGTTGTTTTTTTTTGACGCAATTCATTAGGATATTTGGCTAATGTTGAATACTATCCATACCATGAATATTTCAACTAAATGATAAGATTTGTTGAAAAATACATAAACCGGCGAAATAATTATTAAGTTAATGATGTCGCACACTTATTAATGTCGATAACTCGGAATTGGATTGTCACCATTGTCACCGTTTTGCCTATCACTTAGGCCCTGTTTAATAAACGTTACAATGTGACAAAAAAGTGAAAAATACAGAACTGTCACATTTCCATGACATTTGTGTGTTTTTAAAATCGAAATATTGTCAATGCAAAGTTAAAGGTCGCCATTGCCGGTCACCGAATATTTTAATCACTAGATACGCCGAACGCGTCGGTTTATGCGCACAGTCTTTTTAGTAAGGTCACTTTTCGCACGATATAATTATAATGTCTGCTATTTAACGTCGTTCACAACCCTAAAACGCCTTCCTACCTCGGCGAACGCGTCTCCTACTTCCGTCCTTCCGATGCACTTTGCAGGTATCTTAAGCATCTCCTTGTAACCCCTTCCCACATATATCGACTTTTACTCATACTCCTTTACTGTTTACGCGGTGCGGTTGTGGAACTCTTTACCGCCGGACATAGGGGACTGCCAAACTCTTGCAGCTTTTTAAAAGAGAGTATAAGAACACTATATTTCCATTCCGTCTTTGTAACATATAATTAAGTTTTACGCACAGGTTAAACAATACCTACCTAGGTCAGTTTACGGATGGGTGACCACGTTTTCATATATCACAATGTATTTCCTTGTGATACATGAAAACTAAATGAATGAATATTAAAACTTTTGTTAAAAGCATACTTTGTATATTGTTTGCGTTTTGTATATTAAAAATTAGATGATTATATTCAAGATAGAAATGCTTGGAAACATGCTGGTCCTGCTCCATAGGTAAATCTTTAGTGTAGATAAAATCAAACTGGTTGATATTATTCCGGGGGGATCCGGAACAGCGCTCTGGCTCTTCTTACTTCATACTTGAGTAATAGGATTCAGAGCGTCGACGTTAATGGAAAAAGATCTCCCGGATCTATAGTAACAATGGGAGTCCCACAGGGCTCAATTCATGGCCCTTTCTTGTTTCTTATTTATATTAATGACTTGCCTTACCTCATAAAGGATAACCATGATATAGTGTTGTTTGCGGATGATACTTCACTGTTGTTTAAACTTAAACGTCAGCAGCTGGTTACTGACGATGTAAATAGCGCGATCTCAAAAGTAGTTCACTGGTTCAATGTTAACAATTTACTTCTAAATGAAAAAAAAAACCAAATGCATTAAGTTTACCCTACCTCACGTTAGGCAGGTGAAAACTGATGTGATGTTAAAGGGCGAAGAATTCAGTCCTGAAAATAGCACAGTATTCTTAGGCCTAACTTTGGATGGTAAACTTCAGTGGGGCCCACATATAGATTAATTGTCAAAGAAGCTAAGCTCCACAGCATATGATGTTAGAAAAATTCGTAAATTTACTGACATAGAGACAGCCCGTTTAGTATACTTTAGCTATTTTGATAGTGTATTGTCGTATGGTATTCTGTTGTGGGGAAATGCCGCCGACATCCAGACTATCATTGTTTTGCAGAAAAGAGCTTTTCGATCTATTTATAAATTAAGCCCGAGACACTCTCTCAGAGAGAAATTTAAGGGGTTTAATGTAATGACTGTGCCTTCTCAGTATATTTATGAAAATCTTTTATATGCTCATAAAAATATAAAATTGTTTAAAAAATACAGTGATATCCATAACATAAATACTAGGAACAAACACAAATTTGTAGTACCTACAACAAGGCTCAAGAAAATAGGTGGCTCGTTTAGATGTCAATGCATACGGTTTTATAATAAGCTTCCAAGCCACGTACAAGGTCTAAGTGTTAATAAATTCAAATCATTCATTAAACGTAAGTTGTGCCAGAAAGCGTTTTATAACATTAAGGATTACGTTGAGGACAAAAAGGCTTGGGATTGAGCTGCTCCAAGTAATATAGTATTTTTTTTATTTTGCACCGTGAATTTAGTTTTTAAACTTTGTGTTTTTTTTTTTTTTGGTTACAATGACAAGAATATTTACTTTTTAAAGTATTTTATTATTTTATTTTAATTATTGTGAATATGAAGACCATGTGGATCATTCTTTTTTTTTTTTGATTTTTATTTAACTTAGTTAGTTTTTAATCATGGTCTGGCAGTTTGAGTATTTATGCGGCCTACCCGAATGTCCTTTCTTTGGTATTGTTCGTCAATTCGTTGAGCTCCTCAAATTCTGAGTTGAGCTGCACGGTTATTGACAAATGCGTGCACTGACTGGACAGTTCCACTCAATCTGGCTGGTTATTTCCTCAAAAGATCATTTCAGACATCAGTCTACATGGTCTTCACATGATCTAACCAAGTTTTTGTCTGGTCTTTAAAAGAGACTGTGACCTCTGAGTTTGTTTCAGCCTTTCTTCTCAGGGTATTCAGACAGGAAACGCCGACCTCATCTAGTTTTAAAAAATATGATCGACATGTAAAAGTGTTTGTACAAACCAACTTACAGAAATAAAATCATGTCATTATTGTATAATTTTCATTTTTTTATTTTAAGAAATTAACTCACATAGTACTCCGTTGTTGTTGAATTAGGTAAGTTACCTATGTTTGCAATATTTGTAAGTATGTGAAAACCATGTTCCTATTTATCAAATCAATGAATTTAACTGTTAGTGGTTGTAATTCTTTATACCTGTACTTAATAAAGGAGCGTTATACCAGGTGCATCGTCCTCATGTATATGATTTAATGTAGGTACGTGTGTTAATATTGTAAAACAATTTTTTTAACTGTCCGTTCTTTTCTATAACAATCTACCATTACGAATGGACGGTTGAATCAATTATTATTATTATTTAATTTAAATCTTTGACATTCACAAGTGCCGCTTAGTGGCCTAATTGAAATAAAGAGTTTGACTTTGACTTTGCTTAGCTTAGGTTTTTTTTCAAGTGAATTCCTCATCGCCACACGTTTTCTTAATTAGCTCTTCGTACGGTCGTACATCAGTGAATACTAGAATTCCTGAATCTTCTTTAAACATGGCAAAGCTTCAGATTCCAAATAGTTTGTTTTTAGAATATAGCACTGCACCAGACCCGAACCCTGGGAAATTGCCAATATTTCTAATACATTAT
This sequence comes from Anorthoa munda, assembly GCA_945859665.1. Classification (NCBI taxonomy): domain Eukaryota; kingdom Metazoa; phylum Arthropoda; class Insecta; order Lepidoptera; family Noctuidae; genus Anorthoa; species Anorthoa munda. The sequence goes on along the minus strand of OX243910.1, from coordinate 29,939,185 downwards.
GAAAAAAGCCCAGTGGCGTGGCAGCCACTCTTCGCAGGCCACCGGTGCGACATCGTCTGCTTCGTAATCATTGTCGTGTATTGTATCAAATTCACGCATTTGGTTTTTGTTTGTATATCCTAAAGTTAAAATCAGATCTTCAGGATATATGATCTGCCTGCGTTCTGCGGGGAAGGATATCGCACAGCTAAGAAATTCTTTAAGTTCACCAACAAAATAAAAGTTACCACTCTCATGATGAGTTGGGCTTATCACCGGTAGTTTAAACAAAGCATCGGCGATTCCAACTTCTTCTTCAAGTTCTATTATCATCAGATCGTGAATTGGAGCGTGCTCTTTATCACGCCAAATATTATATACATCTGGTAGATCTGCCTCATCTGGCACATATGCTATTTGACGACCACACACTATTTTTGCTATTTTCAGTACCGGTATTCTATTACGACATCCTGTAGGTAACAATGCCAAGATATGTTCCGTAATGTTGGGGTCGTGTATCAATTGCTTAAAGGGTGAATAGGCTCAATCGGGACTTTATAATAAAAGAGTGGACTGTATTAAAATAGGTATATTACTGTTATTACGCTATCAACTCAGATAGAAATAGGTACAAAGAAATGCCCGTAATGGCTGGTGTCTGTGAGCTGAGTGGAGCGGCGGGCGCGCAGCCGGCCGTCGCGTCGTGGGTTCGGTCCCCCGACACCCCGCGCCTGCCTCTCGGACGCCCGCGCATATGTGATGCGCCAACATATTCCCCGGGTTGAAGGGAAGTCTTCAATTGTCGATTGGAAGGGGGCAGATGCAGTTGAAAGCACGACGAATGGTGCCCCGCTTCGTCTTCAGTTCGGCCACTCTCGTGACTCCGTCTACGCCAGGATAGGTCTTCGTGACCCGGCCCAGGGACCAGAGCAGAGGCGGCGTTGTTTTGTCCTTTATCAGGACTAAGGACCCCGGCTTCACTTCACCTCTGGAATGAAACCACTTGGATTTGGCCTGCAGCAGAGAAGTGTACTCGTTATGAAACCGTCGCCAGAAATGCTGTCTGATGTGCTGAATTCTCTTCCAGCGATCCAGTCGCGTGATGTTGGCTTCAGTCACCTGAGGATGTGGTACTGATAAGAATGGCCGTCCAATTAGGAAGTGAAAGGGAGTAAGTGCCGAAAAATCGTTAGGGTCTGAAGAAAGAGGAGTAAGAGGGCGTGAGTTAAGAACCGCCTCTATATGAGTGAGACAGGTAGCCATCTCTTCGAAGGTGAAATGAGTAAGATGCAGTAATCGTTTTAAATGATGCTTACATGATTTTACAGCAGCTTCAGCCAATGAATTGAAATGAGGGCTGTATGCGGGCGTGAAAATAAATTCAATACCCTGCTGCGCCATTTCAGATGCAACATTTGATGATTGCAAGAACCTGTACATCTCATTTGATGCGCCTACAAAGTTAGTCCCGTTATCGGACGTGATGCTTCGAGGCTTGCCACGACGCGCCACGAACCGATTTTGAGCGGCCATGTAGGCCTCAGTGGTGAGGTCGGTGACGAGCTCCAAATGTACGGCTTTTACTGCCGAGCAAACAAAGATGCACATATAGGACTTTGTAAGTTTGCATCCTCGGCCTTTACGATTGGCCACCAATACTGGCCCGGCGTAGTCAACATAACTATTTAAGAAAGGAAACTCAAGATTTGTTCTTGAGCTAGGTAGTTGACCCATTATAGGCTGAACGTTCTGAGCCTTATGTCGAAAACATTTAAGACATTTATTCACGACAAATCTAGACAAGTTTCTGCCGCCTAGAGGCCAATATGTTTGCCGTATATGTGACAATAACAACTGTGGACCTGCATGTACAAGTTTTAAATGTTGCATTTGAAATATAAGTTTTGTAAGTATATGCTTACTGCATAAAACAATAGGATGTTTCACGCTAAAATCGTAGGGGGAGTTATCGAGCCTTCCACCCACGCGAATGAGGTTATGATTGTCAATGAACGGTGTCAGAGGAAGCAATCTACTTTTGCGCGGTAATTTTTGTCCAGACTTTAACAAATTATACTCTTCTGGAAACATTTCAAGCTGTGAATAATGTATAATTATATTTAATGAGTTTTCTAGTTCTGTTGTTGAAAAATTACCATGCAATTTATTTTTATTTTTTATGTTGTAAACAAAGCGTTGTATATATGTAATTATATTTTGTATTTTTAATAAACTAGAATACTTTACTAATAAATTTGAAATGATTGATGAATGAATAGTTACGTCTAAATGATCACTACGTAACGAAATATGATTGTCACTATTACTACCAATGTAATGAGTCACTACTTCCGGCAGACTATCCTTCCCGTTGTTTGGCATGCTAGGCCACTCATTTTCACTATGCTGTAAAAATGAGGGTCCAGACCACCACAGAGGTGTGTGCATGATAACGTCGGCACTGAGACCACGGGAAACAAGATCCGCCGGGTTGTCCTTCGACGGTACGTAGCTCCAGGTATGACCACAAGTACTTTCCTGTATTTCATTGACTCTGTTTCTGACAAAAGGTTTTAATTGATTAGAAGGAGTAGAGAGCCAACCCAGGACTATGGTTGAGTCGCACCAGAATCTACATTTATGAATGGGCATGGTAAGCGATTCCTGAACCTTAGTACACAGCCTTGCACCCAACAAAGCTCCACAAAGTTCAAGCCTCGGTATCGTCGTTGGTTTGATCGGCGCTACACGATTTCTAGAGACTAGAAGTTGTACGCCTATGGACCCACTGCCATTACAAGACCGAATGTACACACAAGCGCCGTACGCCCTCTCGGACGCGTCGGTAAAGACGTGTACTTCATGCGTAATAGAGTCTTCACGCAAAACCCAACGAGGAATATTTAATTTATTTAATGCTGTTATTGTGCCTTCAAATGTATACCAAAGATTTTTGACTTCGTGCGATACTTCGTCATCCCAGTCATACTTGTCTTGCCATAGACGCTGCATAATCAGCTTTGCTTCGACGACGCATGGACCTACGAGGCCTAATGGGTCAAAGATTTGACTGATAACGGAAAGGACATGACGTTTTGTGACTTTAGTAGTGGAGGTGATATTTATAGCATAAGTGAGTGAATCAGAGTCACAAATCCAGTTAAGACCTAAAGTCTTAGATTGAGAGTTTGGACTATGCTCAGAAAAATTTAAAGTGTTATGTAACTCGTTGCTATGTGTAATTTCTTTTAGAATTTTTGGATTGTTTGATCGCCATTTTCTTAAATTGAATTTTGCAGATGATAGAACAGAATGTACCTTTTTTGAAATATCTACCGTTTCAGCTATCGTATCCCCTCCACTAAGAAAGTCGTCGACGTAAAAATCTCGTCGTATAGCGCATTTGGCACGACTGTCCTCAATGTCATCAGCCAGACTTACAAGACACTTAGTGGCTAAATAGGGCGCAGAAGCGGTACCATAGGTAACCGTATTTAAAGTGTAGGTTCTTAGTGGTTCTGAAGGTTCAAATCTGTAAACTATTTTTTGAAGAGGTCGTTGGACTGGGTTTAACTCTATGGCTCTGTACATTTTTTCCACGTCACCTGAGACCACGTACTTATGCTGACGAAAACGTGTTAAAATGGAAAACAGATCGTCTTGTACTACGGGACCGACCATCTGGATGTCGTTAAGCGACGCCCCCGAACTGGTAGGAGCTGATGCGTCGAATACTACGCGTAGCTGTGTAGTGGTGCTAGAACTGCGAATAACTCCATGATGTGGAATGTAATAATTTTTCATGGAGTTTTCTGGTGAAGGAGTACAGTCTGAGTCTAACGTCATATGACCAAGGCGCTCATATTCTCTCATGAACTCATTGTATTTTTTATAAAATGATGGATCGCGTTTAAATCGCCGTTCAAGGGAAAGAAAACGATTTCTAGCATTGGTAAATGAATGACCTAATGTACTAGGATCCCCTCTTAAAGGCATTGATACTACGAATCCCCCACCATCATTACGGACGGTGGTTTGAGCAAAAGACTGCTCACACATTCTCTCCTCAAGCGAGAGTGAATGTTTTGAAGCAATATGGTCAAGCTCCCAAAATTGAGTTAGGTCGGGAGTGACATTGGAATGATGGCAAAAATGATTGACGGAAAAACATGAGTGGCGCGAAATACTACCTGAAACTAACCATCCTAACTTGGTCTCGCATAATTTAGGTAGGTTTTTCCCTAAGTCAATTGTTTTGCTGCCTAAGACATTCCAGAAAACTTCAGCCCCTACCAGGATGTCTACGACCGACGGAACATTAAAGTTCGGGTCTGCTAGTTTAATACCTGAAGGAATAGGGACGTGATTGATGTGTATGAATGAAGACGGTAGAAATTTTGTGATTTCAGGCAAAATGTGACACTCGATATCTACATTAAAGGCACAGCATAAAGACTCTATTGAGAGGTGACAAGACTGTGTACTGGTGGATATGTGGTTATTAATACCCGTTACCTTGGTGCTCGTACCGCGTCGTAACAAACCCAGCTTCTCTGATAAGCTCTGCGTAACAAAGTTCGCCGAACTGCCATTGTCCAGCAGTAGGCGCGCAGTGTACTTCTTACCCGTCACGCCAGTCACGTTCACCATGGCTGTGGACAGTAAAACATGCGCAGAAGTAGCAAGCTGCATGGAATTGGCTGAAAGCACAACATTTGAAGAAGGAGAAGCAGAAGACAGTGCAAAAGGCGTGATAGAAGGCATTGGATTGGAAGCAAGTTTGGGCTCGTTACTTTCCAAATGCAAAAGCGTATTGTGCTTTGTTTTGCAATATTTGCAATGTGAAAATCTACATTTTGTAGAATTATGTCCAAAGCGTAAGCAATTAATGCAAACATTAAATTGAGTTGCCTTTTGTATACGATTTTCTATTGACAAGTTTCTAAAAGATTCACATTTAAATAACGTATGTGCTTGGGAGCAAAGTGGACATTTACTGTTTTTATTTATATTTTCTATTTTTTTATTTGTTGTATGCTTAGAATCGGTTTTATTTGAATGACTATTATTTAAGGCAATTATAGCATTCGTTTCGGAAAAACTAAGATTTGTCTCCACTGATTCTAACCAGTCCGCCTTTCTGCTTAAAAAAGAACAAAATTGTGTTAAAGTAGGATCATCTTTAAAAGTATTGTTTCTATGCTCTTCCCAGTCACGACTTGTTGTTAAATCTAATTTTTTAATCATAAAATAAATAATAATATCATCCCAATATTGAGTGGGCCTTTTTAATGAAGTTAGTGCCCTAATATTTTTGTTAATAACATCAACAAGGTTTCTAATGTAAACACTTGATTCTTTTGTAAGAGGTTCAACGTCAAATAAAGCTTGTAAATGATTTTTCACTAAAAGTCGGTTGTTATTGTAACGTTCGCACAACAGGTCCCACGCTAAATTATAATGGTCAGCTTTAAAGTCAATGTTTTTTATAATTAAAGCTGCATTCCCCTGGAGTGAAGCTCGCAAATAGTGAAACTTGTTGATATCACTTATGCTAGAATTGTCGTGAATCAATGACCCAAAAGTGTCCCTAAACTCAAGCCAGCATTGGTAGTTCCCATCGAAATGTGGCAAATCTATTTTAGGCAAACGAACAAAAGAATTCCTAAATGAAACATGTGCACCTGAGTCAGCATCTTTGAAGCCCGCCTCCGACGCAGCACCGTTGGTCGAGACACCGAGCAGGCTGCGCGTGAGTGCCACCAAGTTGAAAAACTGGCGGTCAAAGTCCTCACGTTCAGTCAATGCTGCCTCGTTGTCGTCGGATATCACTTCGATGTGTGTCTGTAAGGCGTCAAATTCGGTATGTAAGGTTTCAAATCTATTAAAACGCTCCTCTAAGTCTAAACGTTGCAACTCTGATATTGCGGAACTACTTTTTACTAAATTTAAATAGTTACTGTAAATAGTAAGCTTTGATTTAATTGAACTACGTTTTTTTATCAATGTTTTTAAGTTATCTGCCATTGTAAAGTTAAATAACAGCTGGACGCACTGATGCTAATGTACTCAATAGATAAGACAACCACAAACAGCTGTGCGTTAGTGAAAGGGATCGAGAAAAAATTTCAAGGTCAACAACTCAACACGTGTTATCGCGGTGCGAAGTAGCTAATTACCGAGCGTTTTCGATACAAAATATGCGTAATTTTACAAGCAGTGCGTAGGAAACACTATGAAAGCACTAATGTTGAGACACTGTATGAACACTGAAAGATAGGAAGATGAACAACGTTTTTCGGCAAGAAGATGAAAGCAGAAAAATAACTAATTGGAACGGACTCACTCAAATACAGTATTATACTCCCAAAGAATGACGCCAGCTCCCACGTTGACTATGCAGGCTGCCTCGGGAACGACTTCTTTGTTCTTTTCTTCGTGGTCGTACCGCGTGGTGCTCGCGAACGGTCCAAGTCCGCACAGGTGAACACGACGACCGATTTTGTTGACGGCGTTAATTACAGCAAAACCGGTGTTTTTTTTTTTTGAGCAATCGAAGGACCAATGAATAGGCTCAATCGGGACTTTATAATAAAAGAGTGGACTGTATTAAAATAGGTATATTACTGTTATTACGCTATCAACTCAGATAGAAATAGGTACAAAGAAATGCCCGTAATGGCTGGTGTCTGTGAGCTGAGTGGAGCGGCGGGCGCGCAGCCGGCCGTCGCGTCGTGGGTTCGGTCCCCCGACACCCCGCGCCTGCCTCTCGGACGCCCGCGCATATGTGATGCGCCAACAAAGGGATTATACGATGTTAGAATACGACTATTGTCTAATATGACTCCTGAAGCAATAAATGTATATTCTTGCCCGTTTCCTAAATAGTTGTTTATATTGAGGAGAAGTATTACAATTAATTCAAAGTGATGATCTGTAAATGGCCACCCCTCTGCGGGGCTGTTTGTCCAATTCATATCTTGGCATTCTGTAAACGCCTGACCAGAACTTGAAAGAGTGGACAATATTATGAACATCAGAAACAAGCGGCCAATGACAAAACGTGTAACAAAATAACTTATATCAAACAACTTTACAATGTTAAAATACGAAATAAACGATTATACATACATGTTGTTTTTTTTTGACGCGATTCATTCGGATATTTGGCTACTGTTGAATACTATCCATAGCATCAATATATCAACTAAATGATAAGATTTGTTGTAAAATATATATTTCGGCGAAATAATTGAGAAGTTAACGATGTCGCACACTTATTAATGTCGATAACTCGAAAATGAATTGTCACCATTGTCGCTGTCTCACCTATCACCTGGGCCCTGTTTATAAAACGTTACAATGAATGTAAAAAATACAGAACAGTCACATTTCTATGACATTTGTATTGTTTTTAACACCGAAATAATGTCAATGCAAAGCTAAAGGTAAATGGCCGCTATTGCCGGTCATCGAAGATTTAAAGCAATAGATGTGCCCAACGCGTCGGTTTGTGCGCTCAGTCTTTTTTGTAAGGTCACTTTTCGCACGATGAAATTATAATGTCTGCTACTTAACGTCGTTCACAACCCTAAAACGCCTTCCTACCTCGGCGATCGCGTCTCCTACTTCCGTCCTTCCGATGCACTTTGCAGGTATCTTAAACATCTCCTTGAAACCCCTTCCCACACTACCAACTTTTACTCCTGCTCCTTTACTGTTTACGCGGTGCGGTTGTGGAACTCTTTACCGCCGGACATAGGGGACTGCCAAACTCTTGCAGCTTGTAAAAAGAGAGTGTAAGAACACTATATTTCCATTCCGTCTTAGTAACATATAATTATGTTTTACGCACCCACATATAGATAAATTGACAAAGAAGTTAAGCTCCACAGCATATGCTGTTAGAAAAATTCGTAATTTTTCTGATATAGAGACAGCCCGTTTAGTATACTTTAGCTATTTTCATAGTGCAATGTCGTATGGTATTCTGTTGTGGGGAAATGCTGCCGACATCCAGACTATCTTTGTTTTGAAGAAATGTGTCTGTTGGATCAATTTATAAATTAAGCCCGAGACACTCTCTCAGAGAGAAATTTAAGGAGTTTAATGTAAAGACTGTGCCTTCTCAGTATATTTATGAAAATCTTTTATATGCCAATAAAAATATAAAATTGTTTAAAAAATACAGTGATATCCATAACATAAATACTAGGAACAAACACAAATTTGTAGTACCTACAACAAGGCTCAAGAAAATATGTGGCTCGTTTAAATGTCAATGTGTACGCTTTTATAATAAGCTTCCAAGCCACGTGCTCCATGTACTAAGTGTTAATAAATTCAAATCATTCATTAAACGTAAGTTATGCCAGAAAGCGTTTTATAACATTAAAGATTACGTTGAGGACAAAAAGGCTTGGGATTGAGCTGCTCCAAGTAATTTAGTTTTTTTTTATTTTGCACCGTGAATTTAGTTTTTTAAATTTTTTATTTTTTATTTTTTTTGCAATGACAAGAATATATTTACTTTTTAAAGTATTATATTATTTTATTTTAATTATTGTGAATGTGAAGACCATGTGGATCATTCCTTTTTTTTATTTTTATTTAACTTAGTTAGTTTTTAATCATGCGCTGGCAGTTTGAGTATTTTTGCGGCCTATCCGAATGTCCTTTCTTTGATATTGTTCGTCAATTCGTTGAGCTCCTCAAATTCTGAGTTGAGCTGCACGGTTATTGACAAATGCGTGCACTGACTGGCTGAACAACCCGAACCGTGCACCTTTTGTCGAAGTTTTATAAGTGCCCATGTAGGCCTATGTGAAATAAAAAACATTTGATTTTGATTTATTTATTTATTTTATTTATTTAGGTAACCAACAGCGATACTTTTTACAAAATATGCGTGTTACAATTTGTATGGCCAATATAGGTTTCCCTGTGTAAATGAAGGTCGCCGCGATGACCCAATTATTTATTTATTATAGTGTAAACAGTGCAATCAGTTAATTGAGAAGGTGTAGTGCCTATTTACCCCACGATGTCGCCAACAAAGATAAAAATTAAAGCCTTACCTGGAAAAGCTGCTGTATGCCAGTTACATCCAAGAAAAATCAAAAAGAGAAAAAAAACGAAACAATCAGAAGACGTACAAAAATAGAAAACGTTGCACTTAAAGTAAATAAATTAAACTGGAGATGGACAGGACACACAGTAAGGGGAAGGGAGAAATGAAGTAGAACATTGATGATTAGGTTCCCAAAATACAATAAACGAAAGAGGGGGCGACCGTTCAAAAGTTGGGCGGACGAACTAAAGGATATCGCAGGAAAAATATGGACAAGGACGGCGAGAGATAGAGAGGGGTGGAAGAGGTTGGAGGAGGCCTTTGCCGAAAATGGGCAAACAGATATATGTGTCGATGTCATGTAAAAATATTGTAATAATTAAGTAATTTGGAATTATCTGAAAAAAAGGCTTAAATATATATATATATATATATATATATTTGGAAAACAAAAAAAAAACATTATCTCTACTAATATATCACCTTCATGTGAAATGTTACGTTATTAACAGACTTTCCAAAAAGGAGGAGGTTCTATGCTCAAGTGTATGTATTTTTTTAATCTACAATGCAACTTAAAGACCGTTATGTATAAAAACATCAAACTTCAAATGTGTAGTGCTAATTGCTCTCAGCCGATGGACACAATTACTTAAAATTTATAACTATTTACAAATTTAAGTTATGAAAGTTCTTCGTTCAAATTGTAGCAGTGTAGTTAATAAAGAGTAACTATAGGCCTTTATAGATTGGGTACTTGAACGAAATAAAGTCATATATATACATTCGATGTCAATATTGTTTATAAAAAAAAAAACTTATTAGGATTCGAAAATACTTTACAATCCAAATATTTTACTTCGCCTGCATGAATTTCCTTAGCAAAATAGCACAGTAGTTTTAAGTTACCTGCTTAAATACCCTGCCGAAAACCCTGGTCTTCTAGACTTTATCCTGAATCTTACATTGACAGCTAGAAACCTAGAATATTTGATTGTTAACAAAGCTGTAAGTTCACTTTATAATTCGAGCCCAAAGCCCGAAGTGAGTCAGCGTCATAAGCATGTGCATCTTATAGATGTATTGGCACAGGTGACCTTTACACCCAAAAACATTCAGCTGGCGGTGATTTTATTGGCAGATACATAAGTACCAACTTACTATGGATAAGCGATTAAATCAATCTGAACTAAAACACTAACTAATACTCGTAGGGGTTAAAGTATGAAATTGGCGTTTTATTGTAATAGGTACTTCGACTTCCTTCATGGTTTGAGATTTTTGTGTGAAACTTTTTTCACATGATACCTATTAAGTTCTTCTTTTAAAAAATGTGCAACATTTGATTATCAACTTTCAGTTGTTTTTTTTATTCAACTTAGACATAAAGATGGGTACTTCGAAAATTCGAGTGATTTTTGAATACCAGTTCCGACGGGAACTAACGAGGCAAAAACAACTCGCAATATCAATGTTGCGTTTGGAGAGGGGACTGCTAATGAACGCACCGTGCGAATTTGGTTTAAACGCTTTCGTGATGGAAACTTTGATTTGAAGAACGAACCAAACTACCCACGAATTAGCGGCATGGTTTAACGTTACCTTACCAATAATATTGACTCTAATGAGTCAATATTATTGGTAAGGTAACGGCGTCAGATCAATAAAATAAAAAAATGGGTGCCTCATGATTTGACTGATCTGCAGAATGAAACGCGTTTGAAAATTGTGTTGCCTTGTTGAATCGATACAGAAATGAAGGAATATTGGATCGAATTGTGACATGTGATGAATAGTGGATTCTTCACGATAACCGTAAGCGAAAAATGCAATGGCTGACCCCAGGTCAAAAGCCGCACCAGTGTCCTAAAGCAAAGCTTACCAATAAAAAGGTAATGGTAACTGTTTGGTGGTCTCAGCATGGTGTTATTCACTATAGCTTTCTCCGATCTGGTCAAGCAATAACGTCAGATGTCTACTGTGCCGAACTCCGAACAATGATAGCAAAACTAACAGTGAAACAGCCCCGACTCATGAATCGATCTTCACCATTATTGCTCTATGATAACGCGAGACCTCCTTTATACAGTTTGAGAACCCGTTTTAACTCTACAGGAACTGAAATTAGAAACCATTCGTCACCCTCCGTATTCACTAGACCTTACTCCAACGGACTTTTTCGTGATTTGGACAATTTTCTACGTGATTAAAAGTTTTCCTCTCAGGAGGCAGTACAAAATGCTTTCGCACAGTTTGACGAATCTAGATCACCAGAGTTCTATCGCAAAGGCATAAATCACCTTCCTATTAGATGGCAGCAATGTATAGATAATAATGGTAATTATTTTGGTTAAAAAATATGTTAAACTAAAAAAAGAAACTAATTTCGATTTTTCAGTACAAATCGGCAATTTCATATTTTAACCCTTAATATAACTTTTTAAACACATAAACAAAAGATTTAAATTAAGATTTGAGTTTGTATTTGTACTGTTTTTGGTACTGGACCCGCGCAATTTTTGTGCCTTATGCCTCCCACTAGAAAAACTGGATAAACTCGTGTCAAAAAGTGAAATAGATATGACTATTTTGTAACATTTACATGTCTTTGAGGTAAAATTTAAGATTTAACGAATGAGTGCTCATAATTAGAAATTTATCACAGTACAGGCCGGCGTTCCAAAAACGCTGCATCCGGGTAATAAACAGCATAGTTCTTAGATAGCTATTAACCGCTCTTTAAAAAAATTAAAATCCTTCCACTGCCCTGTATGTACATTAGAGATATCTGCACTTTTACAAAGACACACATGAATTATTTTAAGCAATATAACGAGGTTATACCACGACAGAAAAGGTTAAGTTTAAGCTAAGTTTCGCAACCTATTATATCAGCCAGTTGGACATAAAGATATTTATAAGAAAAATGTGTTCAATATGTGTATATCTATACTAATATTATAAAGAGTGTTTGCGTGTTCAGTGTGGGTAGGCTTCAAATTGTCTGAGATTCCTAATCTTCTTGTGTGTCTGGGATTAACACGGGTAAATCAGGCGACTTTTGAAGATGTACTGGGATTTATTATTTTACAATAAAGCGTTTACAATGTTTTTGATGATTTTTGAAATGAGAATGAGAGACGTTAAGCGTCCGTGCAATGGTATATATAGGTGTGCTTCAGCGCCATCTGTTGTGGTTTCTTGACATCACGTGACGTAATCGATGCCGTGCTCGGCCATAGTGTTGCCCTTGGTCTATGGTTGGAGCTTCTCAGGCGCTCCGATAGATGGCTCTTAACATTCCGGCGGGCCTTGAGAGAATCCCTCTCAACATCTCAGCTCACGTCGTGTCACGCGCCGAGCATCGAACCTGGCACCTCAGCGACTGGAAGTGGGCATATCTTTGAGAATGCCCTGTGTATGACGCCCGTGGCCGTCCGAATGACAGCAACCCTTGGTACGCCGTCACTGCCTGAAATCAGAGTTATTATGCGCCCTAACCGCCATTTCAGCGGCGGAAGGTTATCGTCCTTTATGACAACCAATGTTACAGTTTGCAAGTCTTCAGTTTTCTGTTGCCATTTAGTACGTTTCTGAAGCTCTGATATGTACTCTGTAGACCATCTCCTCCAAAATGTCTGCCTCAACTGTTCAACTCGCTGGTAACGATTGAGTGTGTGCGTGGTTGCAGCGGTAACATCACTCTCTGCAGGTGCAGTCAGCGGCCGGCCAATCGTGAAGTGGGCAGGAGTGAGTGGAGAGTAGTCGTTGGGGTCTGAGGATAAAGGATACATAGGGCGGGAATTCAGGACAGCTTCAATTTATACCAATACTGTGCTGAATTCCTCATAAGTCATGTTTACATTTCCTACCACACGTGTTATATGGTGCTTACAGGACTTGATCCCAGCTTCCCATAAACCGGCAAAATGAGGCGCGTAAGGGGGAATGAATTTAAATTTAATGTGATTATCTGAAGCGTAATCAATGATAGACTGAGAATTATTCTTTAAAAAATCTGAAAATTCACGAGCTGTTCCTACAAAGTTACGTCCATTATCGGAAAATATTTGATAAGGTTTTCCTCTCCGGGAAATAAATCGTTTCAGTGCTAAAATATAACTCTGTGAAGACAAACAAGTAACTAGTTCCAAGTGTATCGCTCGAGTTGAAAAACATATAAATAAACATAAATAACATTTTTCTAGTCTGGAACCCCTACCCTTCTTATTTAAAATAAATAAAGGTCCAGCATAGTCTACTCCACAGTTTATGAAAGGAAAATTTGCAGTTACTCGTTCAGTAGGTAAGTTACCCATGATTGGTTGTATTATTTTACCTTTCAAACGACAACATATGACACACTGGTTAACGACTTTTTTTGCTAAGTTTCTACCGCCTAGTGGCCACCAATTGTCTCTGATATGAGATAAAATTAATTGAGGCCCAGCGTGTAATAATTTTAAATGTTGACTTTGAAATAATAAATAGGTAAAGATATGTTTACTACACAATAAAATGGGGTGCTTTTTGTCATATGAAAATTCAGAATTAACTAATCCGCCCCCGACTCTAATGATTTTATCAGCATCTAAAAATATATTTAAACTGGAAATATTACGTTTTGATTTATTTATATTAAGATTATTATGAAGCGCATTGTATTCTTCAGGAAACGATACTATTTGTGCCTGTCTAACTATAAACAACAAGGATTTATCAAGTTCTTCCACTGATAACAGCCCGTGTAACCGCTCATCAATAGATTTTGTTCGTATGTTATGTATAAAACGCATTACATAAGCACAAGTTCTTTGTAATCGATTTAGTTTAGAAAATCGGCTGAAATCAATGATAGGTAAATTGGAATCGCTACTACACAACAAGTTTGTAGTGGGAAGTTTTAACTCGGGCAAATCATTTAAGTTTTGTAAAATATTATTTTGATTTTGTGACCATTTTATGCTATTTTCAAATAAAAAGGTGGGTCCGTTCCACCATAAAGTTGATGAACTTAATTCATTTAAAAGTACTCCACGGGAAACTAGGTCAGCTGGATTATTTGACGAGTTTACATGCAGCCAAATTGTGTTGCTTGTCAACTCATTTATTTCGACAACGCGATTCTGAACAAAAGTCTTTAACTGATGTGGTGACATTTGCAACCATCTGAGAACTATAGTAGAATCGGTCCAAAAAACAACATTGTCAAAGTTCAGTCGAAGTGATTTAATTATTTTATCATACAACCTAGCTCCCAATAGTGCACCGCATAACTCGAGCCGTGGAATGCTAACCGGTTTTACTGGCGCGACGCGGCTCTTCGAACATAATAACCTCACCGTGATGACGTCATCATTACTATTGCACGTCTGAACATAAGCGCACGCACCGTATGCAGCCTCGCTCGCATCCGTAAATATGTGTAATTCAATCCTAGAATAGTCACACGTTCCTACAACATAACGCGGTACGCGAATATTATGTAAACAAGTTAATGCTTCAATAAACTTTTCCCAGTTCTTTAAAATATGAATTGGTACTTCGTCGTCCCAATCAAGTTTACATAACCATAACTTTTGTAATATTATTTTGCCAATAACTATAAACGGGCTTAATAAACCGAGAGGGTCATAGATCTGTGAAACAATTGAAAGAATTTGTCGTTTACTAACATTATTACATTCAAAATTGACCTTTGATGTGAAATGAAATTCGTCGCTTTTGTTAAACCAACCTAAACCGAGAGTATTACTAGAATAACTTTCATCTAAAGATAAATTTTTAGAATTATCAAAAGTTATGTTATTATTTAAAATAATATCAGGCGAATTAAATGTCCATTTCCTTAAGGGAAAACAACCAGATAAACAAGTTTCAGATACACCTTTACATATGTGTGATAACCTTTCAATAGAATCTGAACCAGTTATAAGGTCATCTACATAAAAATCAGTTAATATTGTACGTGAAATAACTTCGTCCGTACAGTCAAAGCCTAGTTGTTTAATACAACGATTGCTCAAGTACGGTGCAGACGCCGTACCGTATGTTACCGTATTAAGCCGGTACACACTGATAGGTTGTGATGGATTTTCTCGCCATAATATTAACTGTAAATCTCTTTGATTTTCATGAATTAATATTTGCCTGAACATTTTCTCAATATCTGCGCAAGCGACTAATTTATATTGACGAAAACGCAAAATTATAGAAAACAATTCGTTTTGCAATGCAGGCCCTGGCATTTGGACATCATTTAAAGATTTGCCAGTTGATGTTTTTTGGCTTGCATTGAAAACTACTCTTAGTTTTGTAGTAGTACTTTGTTCTCGCAAGACTCCGTGATGCGGTAGAAAATAATGAGGTGAAGTGTAGTTTTCAATACGTATCATGTGCCCTAGGTCTAAGTATTCTTGCATAAAATCACAATACATTTTTTTATACTCTTGAGACCGTTCTAACCTGCGTTCCAATGACAAAAACCTATTTTTTGCAATATTGTAACTATCACCTAATTCATCAAGTGTATTTCGTACTGGAATGCGAACTGAAAAACGACCATCAACTGCACGTTTTGTAGTTTCAGTAAACAGCTGTTCACAATGGCGTTCTTCCTCTGTAAGATATTGTTTAGGTCTATAATTTTCTTCTAATTCCCAAAATTTACGTAACTGCTCATCTAATTGTACAGATTGCAAATGATGACATTGTATTTTTTTATTTATTGATTTTGAATTATAAACAATACCTGAAATAATCCAACCTAGGGTGGTGTTTTGTAGGTAAGGACCTGCCGGTAAACGCATTTTACCTTCTATCAACAATTCCCAAAACATGTCAGCCCCGATTAATAAATCAATTTGTGACGGTATATAAAATAACGAATCGGCTAACTGAATATTATTTGGAATGTCTAAAGAATTATAATGTAATGGAACTGATGGTAAATTTGAAGTTATATGTTTCAAAACTATACATTTAAAGCGAGTATTATAATCACCGTTTAATGACCTGAGCTTAAGTTCGCACGACTCTGTTGACTGAGTGTGTGAATGCCCTATTCCTGTGATATGATATGTGGACTGTATCGAATCGACTTTTAATTTTTTACGTAATTTTTCTGTAATTAAACAATGTTGACTGCCGCTATCTAACAAAGCGCGAGCCTTATGATATACATTGTCACTACCTGCTATCTCCACTAAAGCTGTGGATAATAAAACAGTTTCTGACGCCTGCGTATACAAACTATTGTTCGCATTCTCGTTGCGTGTCGGTTGGGCTGTATGTAACACTGCCGACGAGTGCGGTACGGGGTTCGAATCCGGTTGGCACTCCACGACTGATACTAATGCGTTTTCTACTTTATCATTATTGTTACTGTGCAATAAACTGTTGTGTTTTCTACTGCATTGTTTACACGGACCAAAATAACAATCTAAAGCGAAATGTCCAGCTCGTAAACAATTAACACATAACCTTTTATTATTAACGAATTCTAATCTCTCTTTAACGTTTAAATCCAAAAACTTAGTACAGGAATAAAGCGAATGATTTCCGCTGCATAATGAGCATGTGCGGGTACTTTTGGAATTCACATTATTTTTTGTTGAAGCGAAAATATGTGATTTATGTTGCGATTGTTGTTGAGGTTTTTTACTGTTATCAAAAGGGACTTTACTATTAGAAAATGATGAAGAATTATGCGCTTTAATCATTTCTAAAGTATCAGCCTTATTTTTCAAGAATGTAATGAGATCGTCTAACTTAGTGCGTTTATGATGCTGCGTAAATACATTATTTTTATGTTCCTCCCACTCTTTCTCAACTACTGCGTCTAATTTGGAGGTAATGATGTAAATAATAAGTGTATCCCAATACTCTATAGGTTCCCCGAGTGTCTTTAAAGCACGTAAATTCTTTGAAACTATATCAATTAATTTCCTTAAATGAAATGAAGTCTCTTTATTTAGATTTTGAATAGTAAATAAAGACTTCACATGATTATGTACTAGCAACTTGACGTTATTATACCTCTCATTGAGCAAATCCCAAGCTATTGTGTAGTTTTCTGATGTGCATTCTATTGATTTAATAACTTGAGCTGCCTGACCAGTTAGCGATGTACGCAAATAATGGAATTTACGAATGTCATCAAGCTGGGTGGAGTTGTGAATCATAGAAAGGTAGGTATCCCTGAACTCTAACCAATTTTCAAACGACCCGTCAAAGGAGGGTAGTGAAATAGTAGGAAGCTTAATATTTATCGAAGCTTCACACTTAGAACTAGCACTAGTTGAATCAGAAAGGCTAAAATGTTTTATTAAACCTTCTGCTTCTGCCATGGTTTCGTAATAAATATTTTCAAACGATTCACGATGTTCTAACTGAATTGCAGTTTCACTATCTAACACCATGAGCATTTCGATGGAGCTTGGAATGCTATTAAATTCACTATTTAATGATTTGGCTAATTCACTACGCAATTTTAATTCGGTTAATTGTTTCTCGCTAGGACGAGAGTGGCTATGAAAAGAATTTACAAATTTTATGAATAACGTCAGTCTACCCTTGATTGAACCGCGTTTTTTATTTAATTCTCTAATAACAGTGTCATCAGAATCTACGCACAAATTAGGAGATTTACTATGAACGGTTACGTTTTCAACACTCATTTTGACGATTTATAAAAGTGGGTACTCACCAAATTCCTGTAAGCTGCGTACGTGACTCGTGAGGAAGCACAACACGGTACCTAGAGGAACAAGCACAGTTTTAGTAAAATTGAAATGGGATAAGATGGGGGAAAAAAGGAACGATTTGGCCAGACCCTTCGCTGATCCCTCGATGTGATGATGGATGATGCGGCTCTGAAGGTCCAATGTTTGCGTGTTCAGTGTGGGTAGGCTTCAAATTGTCTGAGATTCCTAATCTTCTTGTGTGTCTGGGATTAACACGGGTAAATCAGGCGACTTTTGAAGATGTACTGGGATTTATTATTTTACAATAAAGCGTTTACAATGTTTTTGATGATTTTTGAAATGAGAATGAGAGACGTTAAGCGTCCGTGCAATGGTATATATAGGTGTGCTTCAGCGCCATCTGTTGTGGTTTCTTGACATCACGTGACGTAATCGATGCCGTGCTCGGCCATAGTGTTGCCCTTGGTCTATGGTTGGAGCTTCTCAGGCGCTCCGATAGATGGCTCTTAACAAAGAGGAAAGATTTTTTTGTTTGTTTGTTTGTTTGTACCGAATAGGCTCCGAAACTACTGGACCGATTTGAAAAATTCTTTCACCAGTAGAAAGCTACATTATTCCTAAGTGACATAGGCTATTTTTTAATCCCTAAAAAGGATCCTGTGGGGTGGCCCACGGGAGCGAAGCCGCGGGGAACAGCTAGTTAATTTATAATACGATACCAAACAAATTGAAATTGTTGCACGGTAATGTTTTTAAAACAATATTGTCAGAGTGGTTACAAAAAAAAGTGTTTCTACAGCAATAAGAAATTTTTGGAACATAAAAATATTTGTTCAGAGTATTAATTAATGTATTGTAAATAAATTGATGACATTTGTATGTAATAATAATGTACTAATAATATTACTGCATAATAATTACATTTAAACATAAATAATTTGCACGCTTGCTTGCAGGCAGAATACAATTATGACTTTAAAGCTGTAAGATCTTCCCTTGTAAACTTTGTATTTTCTTGCAAATAAACATTTTGAATTAGCTGGGTCCCCTGATAGGAGGACCACCGCCTGGGGTACTTTCTTCATTGAGGTGGAGCAGTGTATTGTGTTTTTTCTTGCACTACTCACACCTAACATTTACCAGGGTGTGAATTTAAACATACTTTACTTACTTTACATAAGCTCCTTTTCATGGCAAAGGAGACTCTCTTTGCTAGACTGCAAATTAAATCATGGACACAAATATAATTTACGATTTTTACACTTAAGTAAATGCATTCCCTCGCTACCTTGGTTGTCACTGCTAGAGATACCTTATTCTGGGGTAAGGGTACAGTTGCATCCTGTCACCTACCGGCTCCTTCTTCTGGCCTGGTATCGCTGTTCTCTAAAGCGAGAGAAATTCTGTCCATATACCCAAAAAAATCCTCTACAGTAGGATTCTGCTCCTGGCCTCGCTCCAAATGATAGGACCTGGAAGTATAGAGGTCCAACTTGCGGACCAAGATGCTCAGCAAGATAGTTCCCCAGGAATCTACCTCTGCATTTAGGTTGCGCAAGGCGCTTAGTTGCTGGGACACAGGCCTCCTCTCTGTGAGAGGGAATGGGCCGTAATCCACCACGCGGACCCAGTGCGGGTTGGTAGATGTCACATGTATTCGATTTTTTAGTTCTAGGACATGCCGGATTCCTCAGGATGTTTTCCTTCATCGTTTTGAGAGCAGTGGTGATGAAATAATTTACACAAAGTAAAGCGCCTGCCTGGGTTCGAACCCACGACCTACAACTTGTAAGTCGCGGCCGATATCACTGGGCCACCACTGCTCTCAAGTCTAAGAGAGTATTAATATGTTCATTTATGATTTTATACCTACTGTAAAATCATATTTTTTAACAATTGCATTGCAATCTCATAGCTGTCATCAACGAGAGGAAGGTGACTAATTAGCTCATAAGGCTGGCCCTGCAGGAATGATCGCAGGTAATATAGTTTTTGGACACTGTCTAGAGACGGATTATTATGTATCACTGACTTAAAAAATTCTATGAAGTGAAATATTCAGAATACTGAACTGTAAATTTTTGTATATGTATGTGGGGTTATTTCGTTTTTGAAAATACACTATTACCTGACTCCGGCACGTTGTCCCTTTGGGTTGCACTATTTTTCTTTAAACATGCATTCAACAGTGATAAACAATGGCAATATTTCTCCTCAACTTCCTCAAAATTTTCTTCATCTGTTGAATCCAATGCCAAAATATCCCTGTTACAGCTTTCGTATTCCATTTATCTCAATTAGCTTTTCTTTTCTCACTAATTTTGCGCCTAATGTACTCTCACTTATCTAAACCGAATCTGTCACAAAAATGTTTAACCTTGCTATTGCAGCCTTTGAATAGAATCTCCCTATTTTGCACCTTTTTAGCATTTCATCCATGCTGTTGAACCATACAAATCACAAAACCGTAATTAGATTACCGTTATTACACAATATTGTCCACTTATAATGTCCCGTTGAGTCACCATGCAATAGGCACGTGGCGCGGTGTTCACGGACCATACGCTCGCCTCACTTTTTGGGGTTCGTCTCGTTGCGCTCGCCGCCAGATTCCAGTATTTCTCGATTATGTTTTCGTATGGATTTATTTCTCGCACCAATTGATACCTGTATATAACGCTGGTATGTGCTGTAATCCGTATGCTCCTCCTCTGTTGCACTTCGTCGTGGTTCCCAGCTATATCGCCACAAGCCTCGAACAGGCCGAATAGCCCAATATAGGAATACTGCGCTGCTATTCTTAGTTTTTTTTAGTTGGCATGTTTTATTAATATTTTACTGTAACTCACATGAAACGTGTCGTGATATAGAGAAGAAAGCGATGACAGTATTTTTTACAGAAATTAAATATAGAAACAAAAAATCTGACGATAAAAAATTAGACAGTAATATATACGCTCATATTAAAAAATTAAGTATGCGGCAGGATAATAAGCAAAGGTAAAGGTTGCAAACGCGACTGCTAAAGGTTGTCAAAATGGTTGATTCTTGGTGCCCGAGGCCAGGATTTTAGATCCCCGGGTAATCGGGTATCCCGTTGGCAAGAGGCTTGCCGGGGTACCTGAAACAATAACATACTTGTCTAGTCTACCTGCGGCTTCGCTCACTTGAGTTGTGTAAGTATTATGTGTTATAAATTAACAGGAACGTGAAGACAAAGTTCCTATATTAAATAAAATATAATTATATTCGTTGGAAAATTAGTCATCGTTTTAGTATGTAAATTTTTATTAAGGTTGCTTTGACTGAAGAAACATTGTGAAATAAGGTTATTTTTCGTTCTCCACATACCTAGTGATTTATTAGTTGTCCATTTACTGTAAGCTGTTCAAAATCGTTTTTTGCCTACGTGTACGGGTATAAACCGGCGTGGCGGCGGCGTTGAACTCTAAACTTTAGGAATTCAGCTGATAGGTAGCGCTTTCGAATTTTATTTGGATTGCTGTCTTTTTGTGATAACCAGGGAATTCATGAAAAAAGTCAACGAAAATGTAACCAGAATCATGTACTCTTTTTCGCGTCGGTGTCCAAGACACCCTGTATCATCATCATCACACACAGGCCTCCTCTCTGTGAGAGGGAACGGGCCGTAATCCACCACGCGGGCCCAGTGCGTGTTGGTACAGTAATAATTCTCAAATATAGTAAACTAGCTTCTGCCAGCGGCCCGCGTGAATTTCGAAAATTATCTCAAGGGAACATGTTCACGGAATAAATCTCTGTGCCAAATTTCATCCGGATCCGTCCAGCCGTTTGAGAGGGAAGAAGTAACAAACATACAAACACACACACAAATCCAAAAAACTTTCGCCTCTTGTATGATGGCGGGTAAATTTTTTCAAACGAATAAAGAAATACCTTACTTCAGTTCAGGGTGTTCAATACATGGTCAACGAAATAGGTCTACATAGGTTTTTAAACAAACCCACCGCACTATTCCCAAACCACTGCAACTCCTGAAAGCCAGAATCAACAGTGGCGACCACCAGAAAAGCGCCGAGGTAATGAAGCTCGACGAAGTCCCGGAGAATGAATTTAACTGTCTTGAATCGCGCAACGAAATTAATCAGAAAAGAAAAATGAAAAATTTACACTTCCCTCCATATCAAGCAGGAGACAGAACAAACAAACAAGACCATTAGTCACAAAGGGTCGTACAACTGGGATAAGCCCAGTTGCCTAGCACCACGGATAAAAATTAATATTAATGGGTCCTAACATTGTTAGCTGTTATGTTTGATTCCAATAATAGGTATGGCAAAAACGCTTGAACGCACGGAAATTTGTTCTAGTTTCCACAAGGTCCGTATAGTAAACAAACCAACAACCCAAGTAAGTAGCCCCATAAATAGTCCTTAAAGCCAAAAAAAAACTTTTTAACAAAAAATCAAACCGACTTCCAAAAAAACACTGCAAAACGAAAATCTCTTTTTAGTTTTGATAGGTACTTCCAATTGCCATAGAATTCATATATGGCCAGAGTACATCTCATGACAATTCCAATACACGACTAGGATATATTGTTTTATTTCGGAGTACCAGTGCCTACCTGCCGGCTTCATCATCAGTTCAGTTTCATCAGCACTATGTATTTATAAGTATTTGCTTCATCATAGTCGTTAAACTATTCGAGATATCTTATAACCCATGACATACTTAGCATTAAGGAATTCTATTGACCATCTGTGGTCTTCTTCACCAGTTCCACTTCACCAAATGTTACTTTCTGAGTGCAGATGATTGCATTGTTGATAAAAATACCAAAATCGCTATATGTATGCCTATAATATTTGAGGAGTTCCCTCGATTTCTCCAAGAACCCATCATTAGATCCTGACCTGATGACTATGGGACCAACTGGGAAGTATACCCTTTCAAACAAAAGAAGAATTTTCCAAATCGGTCCAGGCGACTTACAGTAATCGGGGAACATATAAAAAAAAAAAAAAGATTCCGACGAATTGAATTGAATTAGAAAGACCCCACGTAGATTTAGATATTCTCGTTAAGGCATAGAAGTTCTTTTTTGTTTTTCACCGACTATTTTAATATGATCTATAAATGCAAAATTCCTCTCTAGCAATATACCAAGATAGCACACGGACTACTTCCTTTTTACCGGAACGTTATTAAATTTAATAGTAGGACACGATTTAAGATTACCTTTCAAAATAAGTTGATAAGTTTTGTGCGGAGCAAAGGACAGGCGGTTTCGATCGCCTCACTGAGATATTAATCAAATCAAATCAAATCAAATCAAATCATTGTTTATTCGCTCAAACATGAGTATCATACATACATAACAAATTGCCAGCATGAAGAGATGTTAAAATAAAAAGTATCATGGAACGTCATGTTTGCCTTGGGCAATGGCATGCAAATATTGATCAAAATACAGTTGAAATAATTATTATAGAATTCAAAAAAAATAATAAAACATGTGCAAATGTCAATAAAATAATGCAAATCAAAATTACCATTCTAGAATGTCAGATAACAAAACATATAAAAAAATTGTCATATTAATAAATCATTTCAAAATAATCATTCTAGAATGTCACAGTAAAAAATATAAAAAAATAAAAAATAAACATTTGTCAAGATATCAATAAAATAAATTAGTAGAATAATAACAAATCAATTACTTTCGAATGTCACATTTCAACATTCAAAATTCTATAATTTAAATGTCAATGGAATTAAAAATGTCCTACAATACAAAACACGATTATAATAATTGTGCATTTGAATGCAATTCGAATAAATGTCAAGTTTAAGCCTCTAAAAAAATATAACAATTAAGTAAAAAAATTAAAATATAGTAAACAGTAACATGTAACGGTACTTGTCAGTTCACTACACTGCCAAAGATGCATCGATAACTTTCCTAGGTACCTTATATGGTATTAAATTTTATCGTTAAGGAATTCTATTATACTATAGTATGCTCTCCCTTCAAGATGGAACTTTAATTTCTTTTTTAATATACAGGCATTCTCCTCCCTCCAACTTTTTGGAAGTTTGTTGTATATTTTAGGAGCCATGCAGATAACACTTTTGTGCATCAATGCAGTTTTTGATCTATGTAAACAAAGAATTAAGTCATCACGTCTGTTACGATTGACTACTTCTGATTGCCGTGGAAATAAGTTTCGATTACATTTTACAAACATGACAATTTCTAAAATATAAAGACATGGCAGAGTCAATATTTTATATCTTTTAAAGTAAGGCTTACAACTTTCTGTTGTGTCCAATCTAAACATAGTCCTAATGCACCGTTTTTGGGCTTTGAAAGGTATATCTTTGTCTGTAGAATTACCCCAAAAGATGATCCCATATCTTAAATGTGAAGAAACTAAACCATGGTAAGCTGTAAGCAGTGAGTCAATGTTAAGCACTGGAACTAATTTGAATAGAGCATATGAAGAATTACTAATTTTTTTGCTTAGTTGTGCAATGTGCTCTTTCCAGTTCAGTCTTTTGTCAATCATTACCCCAAGGAATTTAGTAGTGTCAACCTCTGTAACAATTTTATTATTTTATTGGACCACAAGATCAGTCATAGTTGATGTGCGTTGACTAAAATGAATTACATTAGTTTTATTGAGATTTATTTTCAGATTATTATTATTTAGCCAATTTATTATTGATTTAAGAGAATTATTAATGTCATTATTATAGCTATCTTTATTATTACATTGAATTGTGATGGTGCTGTCATCAGCAAAGAGTGTCACTGGATGATCTACATACTTAGGCAGGTCGTTTATATAAACTATGAATAAAGGAGGACCCAATACACTTCCCTGGGGGACTCCATACTTGACTACTCGTTCATGTGAGTGAAACACTTCTTCACGCTTAGTCCTTACATTTATTGACGTTATCTCCGTAACCTGCTTTCTATTATCAAGATAAGATTTTATTAGTTTTTGAACATTGCCTCTAATGCCGTATGCCTCTAGTTTATCCACCAAAATATCATGCCGAACATAATCGAACGCCTGCGTCATATCACAGAATATTGTGCAGACGGGAATTGTCTTATCAACATTTACCATAACCCTATGTAGGAAATCATAAATAGCCATGTTTATAGTACGGTTTTCCCTGAATCCTTTTTGCTCGTTAACTAGTACATTATTTTTTTTCTAAATATGCACTTAATTCTTTATTAATAAATTTTTCAAATATTTTAGAAAACGTACTAATTATTGAGATTGGTCTATAAAATTCCATGGCTTCCCTATTTTCTTTTTTAAATATCGGTTTTACAATAGATTTTTTTAAAGCGTCAGGGAATATGCCTGTACTTATGGTTAAATTAATAAGATGACTTAAATGTGTACATATTTCAGGAGCAACTAATTTAACTATTTTTGTAGAGATACCATCGTAACCCACGCTGTTCGTATTTTTCAATGTTTTGATTAATTTTAATACATCCTGTGGTATGCAAGGGGGCATGAAAAATGATTGTTCTCTACTTGGGATTTTTGAAGTCACTCTATTACCTGAATTAACTATTGAGATCACTTTTTCAATAAAATAGTTGTTAAATGCATTAGCTATTTTCTGTGGATCTGTTATACTGTCATTGTCTACTTTTATTCTCGTAATAGGATTTCGGGGTACATTATGCTTTGAGTCATTAATAATTTGCCAACTGGTTTTGGATTTGTTAATTGAGGTTTTTATTTTGTAATTATTTTGAGCATACTTCGTTAGTTGGATAATTTTTTTAAATAATTTTGAGTATTTGGTAAAGTTAATTTTGTTAATTCTATTTGGGTCACGTCTATACTGCCATAAAAGGTGTCGCTTTTTTTTGCTGCACATTCTGATGCCACGTGATACCCACTTTGATTTTCTCGTCGTTTGTACGGTAACAGTTACTTCAGGAAAGCATAGATAGTAGAACAGTGAAAAAGTTTCCAAAAAATTATTGTATGCAATGTTGGGATCACTTGTTTCATATATTTCAGAGAAGGACAAACTACGTAAACAATTTACAAATTTTGTAACATATTCTAATTTATAACTACGCCTATTCCGACGCCAATATGTAAAAGAGCATCGGTTTTGGACGGGTATCTTAATGAGTTGCGCTGTGTGATCAGATAGCGCAAATTCAAAAACTTTTGCTTTACAGGCTCTGTTAAAGTTATGCGCAATATTATCGATGCATGTTCGGCTACTCAATCTAGTGGGCTGGTTAACAGATAACCTTAAATTGTAGTTTAATAGCAGACATTCAAATTCTAAAGTTTGATAAGTTCTTTTTAAGATATCTATATTGAAATCGCCCGCTATTACAATGTTTTGAAAAGATTTATTAGTGAGCTCTCTTAAAAGCATGTGCAATTTTTCCATGCACGTATTGAAGTTACTAACTTTTGGAACTCTGTAAATACAAACAATGACAATCTTATAGTTAATCAATTCAATTGCACAACATTCAAATACACCGGTCTCAGAAATTTTTGCAACCTGCTTTAATTCCTTGTATTGAAGTCCATTTCTCGCAAGTATGCATGCTCCACCTCTTTTGCTTTGCTTTCTGGTATAGCTCGCCGCAAGCTGATAATTAGGAATAGTTAAATACTTTTCGTAGCCCTCCATAATAAAATGTTCTGTGATGCATAGGATGTCCACACATGATTCTTTTCCTGCCAGCTCTTCTAGACACACTGTTATTGCTTCAGATTTTGCAAACAGCCCAGCGATGTTTTGATGCATTACGTGTAGATGTTTAGTTACGAAAAAAACTTGTTAATTTCTGCTCAATCTCGGAGCTGTTTTCATTATAATCATCGGCAGAAGCATTGTCACAGCTCGCACAAGTACTGATATTAGATTCAATAAAATAATTCATATTGGAGTATTCTATGTCATTGATTAGAGCTTTGAGATCTTCAAAAATTGTCCTTAAGGCAGTGTTATTTATTAAACCCGATCTTTTGTCAAACATACTGAAGTCATACTTAAGGTTTAAATTTGAATCCAAATAGTAAGCGTGTTCATATGCCAATAGATCCAAGTAGAGTAGGTTATTAAATGTTTCAATCCTCCAGTTGTAAAGGCTGTTATGATTTCTATAAGTGTATGTAGGAAAGCATAAGATTATGTTTGTATGTTTGATACTGCTTAGCACATCTCTTATGTAGATTATAGTTTTGTGGTAGTCCTTTGTTACTTTGAAGTCTTCTTGTCCAATTAATATTATGCAATAGTCGTCAAAGGTGAAGTCACATAGTTTTGATTCAATTCCTTCAAACAGCTGTTCTATTCCTACTCTCAGTGTTAAATAGTGACATATTTCATCTTGATCATTTAATAATACATTTTCTCAAACATGCTTGGAAATGTGATCATTATTTTGACAACCTTCTTCGAGATAAATCGAAATTGCTGTACTGGTCAAATACATGCGCGCAGCGGCCGGCAAAAGTTGTATGAAAATCCATATCTGTCGTGTCTAGCGGCCAAATAAATTACATAGTAAACTCATATCTGTCGTGTAGTTTAAAAATGGAACGATGTTTTACTCCGAAACATGGCAACCAAGGAGGTAACTTATCAAAGGTTTTATTTAAATTTCGAACTGGCTTGCAAATAGAACGCTGTTTATTGAAAAAAAAAAAAACAAAGGAACACTTTAACGCGGGAACAATTATTGTTGTTCGTCATTGATTTTGACAAAATGAGTTCTAGGTACTACTTAGTTTTAATTTCCGCGCATTATTTGAGAAAAGTACTATACAAGCCTTGGCCACAACTAGGCATTGATGGACTTACGTATGTGTGCCTCGGCTTCGCCTCGGCCCACATTTACACGTTCGTCCATCAATGCCTATTTTGCTGGCCGCTGCAGTAATGTACTATTTGTGCAATATTTAAAGCCTTGTTTTTGTTATCTGTGCTAAGTATACACACTTTTTTCTTTTTGCACTTTTTTTGTGGCATATTATCACTGCTATTTTTTAAAAGTGTATTTATTTTATGTGGTTTTTCTACATGTTTAATTTGGGCTTCAATATCATGCTTTTCAATGACTAAGGTGGTATCGGTTTGTGTTTGTTTTGTTTTGAAATCAGTGAAGGGTTTTTTCTTTGGTGTAATTTGGTTGACTTTAATTGGACTATTTGTTGTTACTTTTTTGTACAACTGGTTTTTTTTCATCAAATCATCGTTTGTGAGTTTAAGTTCATGATTTTCCAGGCTTAATAATTCTATCTCTTTGTGAGCACTATTTAATTGGGATGCCAATTTTTCTATTTCTCCTTTTAATACTTTTACTAGGTCAAGATCTTCATCTTCTGAGAAGTCTGGCATACTACTAGTAGTACACTCTAGTGTCCGTGATGTAGTATCATCAGCCTCGTCTGGAGTTGGGTCCGTATTGGCCCGAACGCGGGTACGACGAAAAGTTATATTTTCTAAGGAATTCATTTTAGCAATTTAGAAATCTTGAAGTAGTTTAATATTTATCCCTCAAAAAGAGCTTAGGCACTTTATGAGCGATCGCTGGGATCCGAACTCACAACCTCGAGTACGACGATCGGTGCGATATACTACTAGGCCAAAGAAGCATTCATAAACTTAGTGAATTTTTTTACCATTATGCAAAGCAAATATTGATTCACAGTTCTCAAACTAGATGGCTCAGTTTTAAAGTTTATTTGTCAGGATTTTTATTTCACCCTGGTAATACTGATACTATAGTTTGGTAACACAGTGAGGCAGTGTACTATTTCTGCGCTAGATGGTGCTACATTAAATATTTAATCTTTCGTTCAATTATTCTTATGGTCACACTGGTAAAAATCGTTTAATGTAGGTACACTGATTTCAATGGGATGTAAATAAACCGGTAACATATTATTTCAAATGTTTTTTTTTGTTTTTTCCTTAGTCACGAAATGTACAACTATTTTAGATACTAATTAGTCACATAGTCTTATTTAAATGGCTTTGGTTTATCGTTTACTTAGTTTTATCAAGTTTTATTGATACTAGTACGTCACTTTTCACAGTTCACTGGTAGTTTCTTTTTTTCCACTTTATATTCGTAATGTCTTGTTTTAAAGCACACAAACATTTGTCACTGGAATTTACGCTAGTTTCTTTGTATTAAAGTCATTTTAGTACTAATATTACTTTATTTTGAATTTACACAATAATCATAAGCAGAGCTAGACGTTGACGTGTTGACAGTTGGTAACGTTCCAATCGTATTGATAATATCGTATCGTAATCGTAGGCAAGTGTCAGCCAAGTTCTCGAGTCCAGCTCGAGTACTTGATTGAATGAGCAGAAGAGCGTCGTCCGCGTAACCGGTTAATGAACAGCCGCTTGGAAGCGGAATCGCGAGGAAATCATCAAAGTCTAAATTCCATCGCGGACCATTAACCTGAGGACATCCTATGGTGAGAGACATGGAATGATGACCGAGTTTCAGTTTCGCGGAACCATTTAAAAAGTAACAGTAAACTAAATTGTATATATTTCTATAGCAGCCTCGAGTTTTCATTTTGAGTAATAGCATTGGCCACCATGCGTTATCAAAAGCCCCAGAAATATCTAAAAAAAATCCAATTACGTGCTTATGTTCAGATGTATTAACAATTTTCCTAACAGTAAGGGCCGCATCTACGGTAGATTTTCCAATAGTGAAACCGAATTGATTATTATGAAATTTTGGTCCGTCCGGTAGCAAACGTGGAACGATAAGGCGCTCCAGGAGTTTTCCCAAAGATGGAAGTAATGTTATGGGCCGGTATGACTTAGGGTCGTCCGGGGGTTTGTCACCAGTTTTCGGGATGATTCGTATAAATCCGCGTCGCCATATACGAGAAAATACGCCCTCCGCAATACAGCGGTTGTAAACGGTCAAAATCGCATCACCGGCTGTTTTACACGCTTCTATAATCATCTGATTAGATATTTTATCTTCACCTTGTTGAGTGGTAACCTCTTGACAACGTTAATAAATTCGTCAGTGGATGGAAGGTCTGACGTTGGTAATTCAGGTGGTACAGCTGCCCACGCACTGATCTGTTGATGGTAGTCGTTGTCATTAGCAAGTAAGTCATCAGGTATAAGAGTATTCAGCAAAACTTCAGTAGTTTACTCAATACCGGTGGTGTGTTTATTATTTAATTTAATGTTCTGAACAAACGCGAGGTCGACTGATCGATTAGCTTTAAACTCATGATATAAAGGAGACCAAGGACCTTCTTTATCTAATTTTTCTACTATTTTACGCAATAAATTACCCTTTGATTTTTCCACCGATGCTCTGTAGCGGGACCTGGCAACTCTAAACGTATTTAACGCAATGGAAAGAGGATCACCGGTGACCTTACGTTTTTTAAGCTAGTTAAGATGATTACGCGCTTGGCGATAACTTTTACGCTGTTCAGTTAGGTAGTCACACCACCAATCACATCTGCGTATATTGGTCATAGATCCACGACCAATGGCAATGTCAGCACAGTAAGTGAAGGTGTCTGACATAATTTCAGCACTTTCTTCAGCTGACAGGCCATCACAAGTGAAGTCTTTGGCGTGAGACGCAAGAAGCGAGCTAAAGAATTCCCAATTTGCACCCTTACATTTATACCTAAAGTTACCAATGACATGTGACTCATAGGTTTTTAAACATGAAAATTAGATTTTTCATATGTATAAAAATTACTACTACTATATATAAAGTTGTCTTTGAAATTTTGACCTATCATCATCTTCCTGCCCTTGTTCCATGTTACTTGGGGTGCGCGCAACACATTTTCTTCTTCCGTACTGTCCTGTCCCCGGTCACGCAATGACTGACTTCCTTTTCTTTCATATCCCATCCCCTCCCCTTGCGTGTTTGAGCAGAGTGGACGTGTTTTCTGTTGCGCGAATATTAATTTTTTTAATTGATATTTTAAATTCATTTAAGTTCTGTGTTTTTTTAAATAATCGGACCCTCCTTTTCTATCTTGTGGCATCGTCCGTAAGAGGCGGCGGCCATAGTGGTTTGTGTCGGACCTCTCATTCAGCGAGCTGCGAACGTCAAATTGTGGAACTTGGATTCCTTAAAGTGTTGGCGTCTGCGGCGAGATTTGAACCTGGGCCGTCTTCGTGCACTGGATCGAGGTCGCGCCCGGTGAGGCTACGCCATACCAACATTGACGTAGCCGAGCGAAATTAAGTACCTAACTGCGCCCGCACAGCTACGAAGTTCTGCGTTATCGCGATCGGCTACGCCGCTCGCCGTTGAGTGCTACGAAGCTAAGAGGCTACGAGCTACATTATAACCAAAGCGTCGCGCGCGGTGAGTGATTCATTTGATCTGTTACGCCAAGTCTCCGTGCACAATACTATTGCAAAACGAGCAGTGTTTACGTTTTGCGTAACTTGTCATCGCCGTTGTGATATTAATAATGTCTTCCCGGCCCACTCCGCCCGCAAAAACTGAACAAACGTTATTGATACCGAGTACTAGTGTGCAGGAATCCGACACAGCATCGGATTGCGTGGGCTCGGACCCTGACTGTGGAATTCAGCCAAACATTTCACGTCGTCTGAAGCGAAAATTTGACGACCCTGCGCTCCGTGAAATAAAAGACATGCTGCTCGATGTACAGCTTCATCAAAAGAACCAAACTATAAAATTTGAGGAAGAAATGAAGAGGATGGCGCAACAAAATATTGAAATTATGCAATCAATTCAACACATGTCGGATAAATATGATGATGTTTTATGCCAATTTCAGCGAACAAAAGAAGAAAATACTGTTTTCAAGAATCAAATAAAAAAAAAGAGCAAAAGATTGATCTACTCGAAAGGAACTCCAAGGCGTCGAGCTTGGAACTTAGAAACGTGCCCGAAACCCAGTCCGAATCAAAAGCTACTCTAATTAACATAGTAAAAAATGTTGGTGGTGTACTTAATGTTGAGGTGCTTGATAAGGATATTCGGAATATTTACAGACCCAAGAAAACTCAGAGCAAATCTACTCCCATAATAGTAGAATTTTCCACGAACTCTCTGAAGGAAACTATCATAAGTGCATCTAAAACTTTTAACAAAAACAACAAAACTGATAAATTGAACACCACACATCTGAAGATAAGCGGCGAATCAAAACCGATCTTTATAGCAGAGTCTCTCACCACCTATGGAAGACACCTATACTACCTGGCTCGTGAATATGTGAAAAATATTAAGGGCGCAAGCTGTTGGACCTCATATGGTAAGATATATATACGCCAGAGAGAAGGAGGTCAATCTTTACTAATTGCCAAAGAAGAAGACGTGGCTAAACTAAAACCTCAATGACTAATCCGCTTACTACTACAATCACGCTCTGTCGCTGCCAAGATCCGTTTTGTATATTGCAACAAAGACTGGAATAACACCCAGCTAGGGATTGTTCTAACTTTTACAGAATATTTTACTACTACTTTTTATAGTATTTACCTCATACAAAATTGTAACTTACATCCAACTTACTCACCAATACACAAATACTACATTTCTTTACAAACTCACACAACTCGCACCCATATAAACCACACTACTCTACTTACCTACACTGTGACTTATTACAACATTTATATTTTTTCATTATTTACTTATACACGACTTCTACAGGTACATGTTAAAATAATGCAATTACTTCATCTTAGTCGAATCATTAGTCTCAATCGTATTTGCACAGTATTTCTAATCATATCACGTAATATGCAATATTTTTGGCGCCTGATAATGATCCAATGCGTAACTAACTGCTTCGCCTCATCTAGAACACAAGTATCATATATTAATAATTATCCTAAATATATTTTAAAAGCAAAATTTGCACCCATGTTATCTTCACTACATCCTAATGCGCGTAACATTCGATATCACTAATGATATAATAGGAGATATTGACCGATTTGATGTATCTGTTCCTGTTACATGCGAACCCGAGGAATGCATTTCACACTTAAAATATCCAGAACAATATATAAAAGTTCTACAACAAAATATTCGCAGTCTGAACTGCAATTATGAAGAGTTACATGTTCTGCTTAAAAGACTAAAGCTCTCGTCTGACATCATAGTGCTCTCTGAATGCTGGCTATCACAAGTTACTATGTTACCATTACTACAAGGCTACAATTCATACAAAACTAATGACAACTACAATCAGAATGATGGTGTAGTTGTCTATACAAACAATAACCTCGAATGTACTGTGGAGGAACCTAATCTGCTGGAAGCGAACTGCTTAACGATTAAAATTAAAGAACATACTGTGGCAATTGCAATTTACAGACCCCCTAGTTTTAAATCTCCCGATGTTTTCTTGAATTCACTTCACACAGTATTAGACAAATTTTCATCATTTAAGAATGTTATTATTGTTGGCGATATAAACATTGATCTCTTAAGCGCCAATCACATTACCACCGCGTACTTAGATACCATTAACTTCCATGGATTGCTTCCTGCCATTTATGCTGCAACCAGAGGTAAAGCGTGTCTGGACCATGTTATTATAAAAACGAAACTAAAAGCATTTACCTTTTCTCTGGGCACTAGTATTACTGACCACGAAGCCGTATTATTTTGTATGGAAAACGACACTACCAAGGATAAACCAATAAAACTGAAATTAAATTATAAAATTGACAATAAAAAACTAAAATCAGACTGCCAGAATTGCACTTTTGACGCTATATATCAAGAAACTAATTTAAATAACGCTATGAATAATTTCATTAACATAATAAAACAATTAATTATTAACAGCACAACAATAAGAATAATACCTAGAAATAAATTAACAATTAAGCCCTGGATATCCGTTGGTATGCTACGATGCATTAGAACAAGGGTTAGAATGCATAAAAAAATAAAAACAAATGTAAATGACACCATACTAAAGATAACGTATTTGAGATACCGCAATCATTGCAATAACTTGCTCAAAAAACTCAAAAAGCAATACCAAAAGGATCAACTTAATATGTCGAAAAATAATACAAAAAAGCTATGGTCTACCATAAAATCAATATCTAACAACCGTAAACAAAACCAAATACCACAGCAGCTTCTGTCTATCGAAAAAGAACCTATAGATGCGATCAATAAAACAAATAAGTACTTCTCAACCATAGGCAAACAATTAGCAGATAGGATACCTTCACATATTCCCACGTTCAAGCCAGTATTTAAATCTACACTAAATTCCTTCGTTCTTTTGCCCACTGACAACGAAGAAGTTGAAAGGACGATCAAAAACTTAAGAAGTGACTGTGCTCCGGGATGGGATCAAATAAGCGCTGACGCTCTAAAAACTACATGTGAAACCATCACGCCAGTACTTGCCAATCTAATAAACCGCTGCTTTGAGACCGGAACATTTCCTGCCGCGCTGAAAAAAGCCGTGATACACCCAATACATAAGGCGGGAGACAGAGGCAGTGTCAATAATTACAGGCCAATTGCAATATTAACAACATTATCAAAACTATTTGAACGCATAATAAACAAAAGGCTCACTAAATACCTAGAGGAACGTAATCTTTTCGCTGATACGCAATACGGATTTAGATCTAACCGCTCTACAGACAGTGCTGTTCTTGACCTTGTTAACTTCTTGGTGAGTAAACTAGACAACAAAAAAAAATGCTTAACTATATTTCTTGACCTTGCAAAGGCATTTGACACTGTCTCTGTTCCCCACCTTGTGCAAAAACTTGAAAACTTTGGTATTAGAGGGGTCCCGCTGGCATTGCTAACAGACTATTTAAAAAATAGAACCCAATGCGTAAAAATCGGAGAATATATCAGTAATGAACTACCAGTCGACTTTGGCGTGCCCCAGGGCAGCATACTGGGTCCTACCCTATTTCTTTGCTACATAAACGAACTTTGCTCTCTTAAAATTCCAAACTGCCGCATATCGGCATATGCTGATGACACTGCGCTTACTTTTTTCTCTGACTCGTGGGATGAACTTTATAACTTTGCACAAAACGGGTTCAATACAATATGTCACTGGTTACTGTCGAACTCTCTCTCCTTGAATGAAGATAAAACTAAATACATTGTCTTCTCAATGACAAAACGAAATAAACCTCCTAACCATTTAGACAGGATCTATGCACATAATTGTAACTATCCTCCTACTCCAAACTGCACTTGTCCTAACATAAATTCAACGGCATGTATTAAATATCTCGGAATTGAACTCGACGCTAACTTAACTTTTGGAAATCATTTGCAATCCGTATCCAAAAGAATCCGTAAGCTCACTTACATTTTTAAGGATCTCCGGGATATTGCAGAGAAACAGACCATGAGGATGGTGTACGAGGCCTTGGTACAGTCCATCCTTAGTTACTGCATAACCACTTGGGGAGGAGCATGCAAAACAAAAATGATAATGCTTGAGAGAGCACAAAGGATGATCATAAAAGTGAGCTTATCAAAGCCACGACGTTTCCCTACCTCCACACTCTATGAGGAAACTCAAGTCTTGACTGTCCGTCAGCTGTACGTGATGCTGACTATACTTCGCCAACGCTCCTATTTAACCGAAGAACTAAGAAAATGCAAAGCTCTCACTAGAAGACGCTATGCACTTTGTGAGTCAACACCGGTACGCACCCGTTTTGCTGAAAGATTCTTCTCATTTCGTGGGGGAGTATTGTTCAATAAACTCAATAAAGATATTGACCTATCTGACTGTAGCAAAACTGAATGCAAGAATAAACTTAGAAAAAGGTTACTCGAATTAAGCTACACGGACACTGAAAAATTGATTGAGATGATTTCTTGATTTTTCTTGAATTTTTGCATTTTATTAATAAATTTATTTATTATTATTTAAAAATAATTCAGTATTTTTACATACATACAAACAGTCTCTTGTAAATTTTATATATATATACAGCTATAAGGTAGTATTGTATTTCAAACTGACACAAGCTCGTACATACACGTATACACACACACACACACACACACAAACACACACATGCGCACGCATGCACATATTAGCTCATTTCTCCACCCACATATCTGCTTACTCACGACTTCCGACAGTCTGAGCAACATAATTTAATGGGGGGCCTGGAGTTCTAAAATACAGGCCTAGGCTTAGTTTAGACTCCAGATCTCCCACAAATTACACACTTTGCCAATATTTCTGTGTCTGACTGTAATTTGTACTCACGTTGATATGTAATTTGTGGAGATAAATAAAGATTTTTTTATTATTATTTTATTATATCACTCCTCACACAGTTCATCCATCTCTTCATTGGCCTTCCACTCCCTCTCCATCCATCGATATTTATATTCATAACTCTTTTAGTAACATGCGTTTCATACCTCCTCATCAAACATGACCGTACCAGGCACTATAATGTTCACAAAAAGTATTTTTCTGACGTTTGAAGGTAATGATCTGAACGACGTTGATATAAGTACAAAGGAATATTATCATGAAAATACGTCCTAAGTTCTTTATTTCACCGGTTTCAGCAGGTTTAATGCTGAAATGTGATGACACGGTTAGCGTAGTGGTCGAGCGAGTGGTTGGCTGCTGCGCTGCGTGTCGATTCCCGCACGGTACAAATATTTGTATGGCCTACAGATAGATGTTCCGGGTCTGGGTGTCTTGTGTATGTGAGTTTAAATGTTTGTAAACGCACCCAAGATACAGTAAGAAATTCCTAGTGTGGGGCAAAGAACATATATATATATATATATATAAAAATCGTTGGGTTAATTTGGGCCTCGTATTCGTAACGTTAAACATCTTATTCGGTTTGTCGTCAAGACACATTAGTTTATTGTTTGGGTGCACATTTGTTACACGCCATTTGATACTTGCTGAGCTGCCTGAAATCACTGGTCATTAGGAAGAAGAAAATAACATTGGTTTTTATAACAAATTATTACCAACGTGCTAGTACTTTTCAATGATGCACTGCAGGTGTTCACCGAACCGCGTACCCCTTTAGAGCGTGCTAGTGTGATGTTATGTTATGAAATAGTGTAAACAATAAACAAACATGCGATTGCAGCTATTCCGAGTGATTTGCCGTCATTGATTGAAGAGTTCTGATGTATATCTCCGAAGTTAAATGGGACCACATAACAAGCACCAGCTTTCAAATAAAAAAAAGAATCATCAAAATCGGTTCACCCAGTAAAAGGTTCTGAGGTAACATAAATAAAAAAAATAAAAATAGAGTCGAATTGATAACGTGCTCCTTTTTGGGCAGTCGGTTAAAAATACGCACAACTCACCAAGTCATTAGCTCTAGTCAAATTAAAACAATATAACTTTACTTTATAACTAACTGCATGCTGCAAAAGAACTACCAATTCGCTCTAAATCACCGTCGCTTTAAATTCTGCTTATCCTAGTTCCGGAAAAACTCATTATACATCCTGAACTCGGTCCAGCAGAACCAATTATTTCTCTATCTATGTGCGTGCCTCCACTGTTCTCTAAATTCCTGAACATTTCGCTAGAAATAAACGAGCAACTGTTAACAATATTGAAATGCTTAAATTCGAGTCATTAGAGCTATAAGCAGGGTCGTAATGTGAGTTTTCTACGTCTGCCACACAGAGTACAGAACCGCGCCTAGAGACGGCAGTAGGTACAAGTTACTAATAACATTAGAGGTGCCGAGAGGACGTTCATTGCAACAAACTTCTGTCACAGACAGCCTTCAACTCCATCTGTTTTGACATGAAACATAAAATCACAAAGAAACACACCGGTACCAGATCAGAAAAGTAGACCGTAACGAAAAGTTTTATATGTTCTTACCTTAATAGTTACAAAACTTTTAGTTATAGAAATATGAATCTAGTGTCATTATTTACCTTATATTGCTAACTCACTGTTTGAGTTTGGAGCGGGGACAGGCGGGACGACAGTGGAGGGGTTTTGTTTAGGATGACCTTAGCTGGTGCTCTCGGTCCTTTCTTTTCCGTTTAACTCACGGTCTTAACTCTCTCGTGATATTAGTGTTTCTTTTTTATCTTCATCAGCCAACCATGTATAGGATGACGACTTCTCCACACATATACTTCCATTTGGTCTGTTTGCCTGGCCACAGGAGCTGGAGCATATGCTGCCCAGACATGGGAGTGTTTTCTAATATTTGGTAGAATCAAATCTACACATACAATAAAATTGTAACTCTGTGATGTCTGTGTTTTGAGGTATTTAAGAAAATTTATACTATAATATTATAAAGAGGTTAAGTTTGTGAGTTTGTGAAGTTGTAGGGGGTAATCTCTGGACCTACTGAACCGATTTGGATAGTTTGTATTCTGTGGGGATGGTAAAACACTTTTGCGCGGGTGAAGCCGCGGACAGAAGCTAGTATCTATATATTAAAAGAAAAAAACCGGCCAAGTGCGAGTCGGATTCGCGCACTAAGGGTTCCGTACCATTATAGCAAAAAACGGCACAAAAATCACGTTTGTTGTATGGGAGCCCCACTTAAATATTTATTTTATTCTGTTTTTAGTATTTGTTGTTATAGCGGCAACAGATATACATCATTCGAGAAAATTTCAACTGTTTAGCTATCACGGTTCATGAGATACAGCCTGGTGACAGACAGACAGACAGACAGACAGATAGACGGACCGCGGAGTCTCAGTAATAGGTTTCCGTTTTTACCCTTTAGGTACGGAACCCTAAAAAGCAATAGACGCCAAAAATATATTTTTGGCCTGTTTGTTTGTCTGTCACAGAGGATGTTTGTACGCGGTTGATGCAAAAACAATAATTGCACGAAATTGGATGCGGTATTCCCAGTTGTATCATTTCTGGTCTAACTTAAAATATGGTATATGTTTTATCTTGCTACGCCGCCGCCGCCTAGACGTCGAGTTATCTATAAAATAGTGTTTTCCTTGGCTGGTTCAGTACAGGGAAATCGGAATCCATAGGAGATACCAAGAAATTGAGTGAGGAATCTTAGGTGCTTTGTTGTGAGAACAATTTTTCCATTGTAAAATTTTTGCGCAAGCGTGAGTTGTCCATTAAATTTATAAAATTTGTCTACAGTTAACTACAATCTTGTTCAAATTGCGCGGCATTGATACAAGAAGTCAAAAATGTTACATAATTGTAAACAAATACGAGGGTTTACCACATAAATTATCATGCTATACCTTCAAGGAGCTAAGTAGTCAATCATCATTACGTTATAAGACCGCCTATTTTATTTACAAACTGGAGTCCGTAGACAGGCGGAGTAAGTCTCCCTTCCAAACCGTACGTTGCGGGTTCGATGCACAGCTTTCGCAATACTTTTTCAACTCATTTTTATGATTTTTTGATACATGGTGTATGCTTGTTTGAATGCTTTATGCATGGTGTATACTTGTTTGAATGCTGCATGCTTGCTGCATGCATGGTGTATGCTTGTTTGCATGCTGCATGCTTGCTGCATGCATGGTGTATGCTTGTTTGCATGCTGCATGCTTGCTGCATGCATGGTGTATGCTTGTTTGAATGCTGCATGCATGGTGTATGCTTGTTTGAATGCTGCATGCATGGTGTATGCTTGTTTGAATGCTGCATGCATGGTGTATGCTTGTTTGCATGCTGTATGCTTGTTTGCATGGTGTATGCTTGTTTTCATGCTGTATGCTTGTTTGCATGGTGTATGCTTTTTTGCATGCTTCATATAGCGAATTACAACAATTAAAAAATTGTGTTCAATCTTTTATTATGGTAAAAAATACAAAATTACTGTAACTATGAATTATATGTAAGGTGATAGATAAGTATTTCAATTAATATGGATATGAAATGTATGCCAAAAGACGATTCTGACTGTGAACTTTCTGCGATATGATGGTTCTGCCTTTTAATGACTAACGATATGAAATTTATGCCTAAAAATGATTCTGACTTACAAAATTATAAGTCTGAATGTATGATAAATGAGTGTATGCCAAACGATTTTCTGCGAAATGATGTTTATGCTATCCGTTGTTATGCATAATAATATTATAACATAAAAAGTTCTGCTATAAAAGGTAGACCCTTATAGGATCACTTCGTTGTCTGTCTGTCAAGATCTTTTTTGCAGTAACGCGAGGAGGTATCAAGTTGAAATTAATGAGTATTTGATACTCTGTATTACCATGGTAACGCTGTAGTCGATTTCATCATCAGACTTTCGAGTTCTCACGACGCCCACCACGTAGAAGGGGCCCCGTGACGCCTCGGAACCCCATCTATGCAACATCTATTAGGGCAGATCTCTGAGGAGACTGAAAAAATACCTTCCCTGAGCCTCGCAATGCACGGCAGCACGTGATCACTGTGCCACCATCTTTCCTGGCGTCACTTGGTAGGCTGACAGATTCCCCAATCTGGGTGCCCGCAACCCAGGACTCCCGACTGCTTATGATCAAGGTGGGGTTTCGGTGTTTTAGGCATCGAGGCTGTTGCTTCCCTGACGCCTTCTTCTCCGAGAGGGAGCGGTACCCGGCAAGCCTATTACCAACGGGGCGCCCGGGCACTTAAAATAATCATCTTTTGGTAAGAATTGAGAAATTTTAATGGAAAAGAAAATCCCAAAACTATTTAATTTAAATGATTGCAAGCACGACTGCTTATAGTTGGGCTGCTGAAAATTACGCCGCTGCAGTTGCCCAATACAATACATATTATTTAAGTTTGAGCGTATTTTTGAATTTCTTGCCTCATTTACTTTCAAATACAATGTCGTGCTAGAGCGAATACAAAATAGATTTTCAAGACACTTGTATTTCAAACTTTATGGAGTTTACCCATTTTACCCGCTAATGTATCCTACACTGTTTGTACTGGGAATGGTGAGATACAACGAACTCATAGTGCGCCGGGAATTTACACTCGCGGCGTATGCTCTAAAGCGCCTGCGTGGAGTAGCACATAACCTGGGTGCGGCTGCCACTGCTGGACGTGCTTGCTGCTAGAACTAATCTATAGGCAAAAACACCTCTCACCCGCACAATCTGTGTGCTCAACGAGGTGCATGAGAGGCTAGACATATTTTCATGCAATTGAAGTGAATTCGCAAACAGTTTTGTAGAATTTTGTAAGATAGAATTAAAATTTAGATGAGTAAAGCTTTATTTTATATTAGTTTAGAACATTTTATTAGTGTTAGTAGTTTAGATTTATATAATTATTATACATTTAAGTAAAGTCTGATTTTAGATTAAGATTTTAACCACTCTATTGTATTGGGTTCAACATGTAAGAGAGTGTGTGTAAGTTAAATAAAAAAAATAAAAAATTGGCAGTCTACAGCAACATCAACAGTCGGTGGACACACATCACATCACACACATCACATCATCAGCCTATTAATGTTCCCACTGCTGGGACACAGGCCTCCTCTCTTTGAGAGGGAGTGCGCCGTAATCCACCACGCGGGCCTAGTGCGGGTTGGTGGATGTCACATGTCTTCGAATTTTTTGGTTCTAGGACATGCCGGTTTCCTCACGAAGTTTTCCTTCCGTTTTGAGAGCAGCGTTGATGAAATAATTTACACAAAGTAAAGCGCCTGCCTGGGCTCGAACCCACGACCTACAAATTGTAAGTCGCGGCCGATACCACTGGGCCACCACTGCTCTGCTCCAACAGTCGGTGGACACAGCTAGTTAAGTTTGTTTTTTTTTGTTAGTTTTGTAATTATTATGGTAAGACAATACATACCTTTTCGTTACGGTCCACTCTCCTGACCTGGTACCCATATGTTGCGGCGTGATTATAGTGACGTTTCACGTCAAAAAGATGTGTGTCTGAGAGGGAGCAAAAGATGACACACTTGGTTGCCAAGAAAAGTGGTGACAGTGGCGTCTGTAGCAGCGGCTGACGAGACGACTCCATACTCTGTGGGCTACCCACACATGGAACCGCGCCAAAATGAAATGGCGGTGTACCGACGTTGCCCACCGAACCACTTTAAACATCCAACTAACAGGCTTTATGAGACAATTTGCTTGGCATTAACATATTTGTTGAAGAGATGATACGCCCGTACAATTTTATCGTTACGACTAAAAGGGCCGTAAAAGTGCCGCCCAAAACTATATTGTTGGTCACCGCAAGCCATTCAAACAGGCAATTAGTTTGTTAGATGACATATGCGCTCTACTCAAAGTGACTGGTGACATCAGAGAGGCAATGGAGGATACCAAGGTTACCGTTTTGGTACTTATTGATTTCTCCAATGCCTTTAACGCCGTCAGTCACGATATTCTTTTATCTATCCTCTCACATCTTAAGATTTCTTCCGAGGTGCTGGAATGGTTCTCTTCTTATCTTCGAGGACGTCAGCAGTCGGTTCGCGTTAACGAGAGCTCGTCGAGTTGGCGTGATCTAGGTGCTGGTGTTCCACAAGGCGGTATTCTTTCTCCATTATTATTCTCGATCTTCATTAATTTTATAACTTTCTGTCTTCGGTGTTCGTATCATCTGTATGCCGATGATCTCCAACTTTATGCATCTGCGCGAGTGGAAGGTTTGGCAGACGCTATAGATGATGTAAACCGAGACTTGGATGCCATTAAAATCTGGTCTGAGAGATTTGGGGTGTCTGTAAATCCCTCTAAGTGTCAGGCCATTGTAATAGGAAGCTCACGTATGGTGGGTAGAGTGGCGGTTAGCTCTCTTCCTCCTCTTATTTTTAATGGTACCATCATTCCCATTAGCCCTAGCGTAAAAGATCTCGGTTTGCACCTTGACTCTACGCTTGGCTGGTATAGTCAGGTTGCTAGTATCAGTCAAAGAGTCAACGGCACTTTGCGATATCTGTATCGTCTGAGGAACTTTTTGCCCGCAAAGACAAAGACTATGCTTGTGCAGACTTTAATTTTCCCTATAATCGACTATGGTGACGTGTGCTATTTTGACTTGAGTGCGGTTCTGTTGAATAAGCTCGACAGACTTCTCAACCACTGTATTCGTTTCATATTTAACTTGAGAAAGTATGACCATGTGTCGAGCTACAGGTCTGAGCTCAAATGGATGCCAATTCGCCAGAGAAGAAAATTTCGCGCTCTAACTACGCTTTTCTCCCTACTCAACTCTCCCACCCCACCTTCTTACCTTATGTCTCACTTTCAATGTTTAAGTTCTTCACACGCTAGAAATCTGCGTTCCTCCAATAATCTTCTCCTATTGTGTCCCTCTCATACTACTGATTTTGTTCATTCTTCCTTTCATATTCAGTCTATCCTTCTCTGGAACGCGCTTCCTCTCGAAATCAGGACGGCAACCAGTCGGTATGCTTTCAAGCGGATACTACGGTTTTACTTTCAGCGGAGAGAGGGGTCATCTCTATAACTTCTTTTCGTGACTTTATTAATATATGTATATATATATATTTATATGGGTATGTATTATAATATGTATAAGATATATATGTAACATGTATTTAATTGACATATTATTGTTATTTTTTGTTTTGTTGTTTGCATTCTACGGTTTAAACAATGCACCTGCCATGTTATCTCTCCACCACCCTTGGTTGACTGGTAGAGAATGCCTAAGGCATTAAGTCCGCCTTTGTACCTTTGTGCATGAAGTTTAAATAAATAAATAAATAAATAAATATGCGCAGCGCATACATTTTCTTTCAATAGTGCGTCACATTGAGAGCAGTAGTGGCCCAGTGGTAACAGCTGCGACTTACAAGTTGTAGGTCGTGGGTTCAATCTTAGAGCATAAAGAATGACCTATCGGTATCCAACTGTCAGTCTGTATCAAACCAAGAATGTAGGATCAGACAATTTTTCATTGGATCTAACTTATTACGCTGCCACTGACAAGCACCCCATAGCAAAACAAGTCAAGTGGCTATCAGTTTATGTCTATGCACGGACTGAAGCTCTCCTGCACCTGTAGCCAAGTTGACAATCTACAAACGATAACGCTAGTAGAAAACGAATCAATGTATGGGAATGACACATCTGACCGTTAAGCCACGTGGTCAGACCATACAAATAGAAGACGTTAACGATTGTAGAAAGAAATTCGATACGAAACGTTTGTAACTTGGCTAGGGGGGCTGATACCCTTTTTATAAATCCCTCGCAATGACTTGCTTAGGTGTATCACATTGCTTTCTCACATTCATAAAAACTATAACATTTTCATCGGCGCGGCCATTTTTGCGCATCCCGCGCATCTG
Source organism: Anorthoa munda (assembly GCA_945859665.1). Taxonomy (NCBI): domain Eukaryota; kingdom Metazoa; phylum Arthropoda; class Insecta; order Lepidoptera; family Noctuidae; genus Anorthoa; species Anorthoa munda. The sequence continues at coordinate 29,895,145 of OX243910.1, read as the reverse complement.
GCACGGTACTTTGGGGTGATTTTTTGCGAAAAGGGCGCGTGTTATTAAAATGACGATCTCTCCTAAACTATCCAAGGGATCTGTTTATAATTTCATCATCATATCATCCGAAAGACGTCCACTGCTGGACATAGGCCTCCCCCAAGCTTCGCCACATTGACCGGTCCCGTGCGTCTCGCAACCAGCGGATCCCCGCAACCTTCACCAGGTCATCGGTCCACGTGGTGGGAGGTCTTCCAACGCAACGTCTGCCAGTTCGCGGTCGCCACTCCAGAACCTTTCTGCCCCATCGGCGAGCAATGTGCCCTGCACACTGCCACTTAAATTAAGTTATGTCGTTGGAATTGTTATGAAATAGGCTAATACATAATGATTGGAATAGACAGTTTAATGTTCTGATCTAATATCAATTCTAGTTTGAAATCAGGGTTAGGGAATTATTGGTCTAAAGGATAATGACCTTTAGACCAATAATTCCCTTCTCAAAGCGTTTCTTCTGCCATCTAGGTGGTTTTCTTTACAATAAAATTAATAGTATGCTACCGTTAGTTAATTTTACTAAGAACATGTGTGAAAACTTAATAACTTCCTTCCTACAAGAATTTAATTATGACGACACCGAAAAACTACTTGCTTCTTTAGTGTAATACTACTAATGTAAAAAACATACACACACACGCACCATCACACACATTCACCACTACACACTCTCATACAAAACACATGTATACTAACAAAAACTTGTCAATAACTATTATGTTCGTGTTCACCGATCTAGATTCAATACCTGCCTAAAAATAATGCATCGAGATAATGACTGCAGTGTTAAGGGCGGAGTCCTGGTATCCTGAAATACGGGCTTGCAGCCAAGTTTAGGCACCAGTCTCCTACAATAGTAATAAACTTGTTAAAACCTTCTTAATGATGTGGTTTGTGTAAAATTTAGGTGTAAAATAAAAATATTTTATTATATAAATTTTTAAATTGTCATGGTCACTAACATTAACATTAGAAGCGGGATATTTACCATGTTTATGTTTGTTGCGAGTTACCGATATTTCGGCGCCTGTTGCAAGCACCATGATCACGGATAAACGAAGAAGAAGTTATTGCGGGTGGGTGTTTATGAGGAGACGAATCGGTCTACCATCTTTCTTGTTTGGATGTCTAGGTCAGAGGTGACAGAGACAGAGTCGACGATGGAGTGAGTTTACCCAGAAGAAGCCTGTTCACTCTAACTTTGAAGAGATTCGGGTTGAAGGCGTTCGGAAACACGGACGCAGGTAGTGAGTTCCATTCATTCGCTGTGCGCATTATGAAGGATGTCTGGAAGCGCTTGGTGCGAATTGGTGGAATGGCAATAAGGTAAGGATGGTAACTTGCAGTGCGTCTAGATGTCCGATGGTGGGATTAGGTCGTGGAGTTCTTGAGCACACTCACCGAAGTACAGTCTGTAGAAGACCGACAAACAGGCAACTTTGCGGCGATGAGCCAAGCTATGTAGCTTGGCATCCGCCAGTTCAACGTCGCCGATGAGCCTCTTGGCTCTGCGTTCCACCGAGTCAAGCGCGGCAAGCTGATACTTAGCTGAGCCATCCCAAAGTTCGCTGCAATACTCCATGCAGGATCGGACTTGCGCTTTGTAAAGGATTAAAAGCTGTCCAGGCGTAAAGTATCGCTTCACTCTATTCAGGATGCCCAGTTTTTTGGCAGCAATTTGGGCTTTGTACTCAATGGAGGCGCCGAAGTTGAGATTGGATGTCAACTCCATGCCTAGGAGCTCGAGCCAATCAGTCACAGGAACAGATGTACCCCGAAAAGTAGGAGTATGATCGAAAAGACTCCTTGTAGCGGTAAAAAGACACGCCTGTGTTTTGGTGGCGTTAAAGGAGACCAGATTGTCATCACCCCACTGGGAGACAAGGGTTAAGGTCAAATCTGTCCGCTCCACCATAGCCTCTCTCAAGGAACGAACTTCATCCACGCTGGTTTTTGCGCTGGACAGGTATCTCTCTGAAACAGTACTGTCATCTGCGTACCCAACAATACCAGGCAGAAGTAGGTCATTGATGTGCAGCAGGAAAAGAGTTGCAGAGAGAACAGACCCCTGAGGAACTCCGGCGTCAATAGCCATAAGGTCAGAGGAGCAGCCGTCAATAACTACTCGGATCGACCGTTTGCTGAGGAAGTCTGATATCCAGCTACAAAAACCAGCGGGGATGCCATACGCAGGAAGCTTACTGAATAGACTCGCGTGCCAGACCCTGTCAAAGGCCTTCGAGATATCAAGCGACACAGCAAGTGCTTCGCCGTGTCTCTCGATGGCTTCGCCCCAGCAGTGCGTGACATACACAAGAAGATCGCCAGTTGACCGTCCCCGGCGAAAGCATACTGACGGTCACTGAGGAGATTATTGTCTTCAAGGTACGTCAGCAACTTACTGTTGAGTACCCTTACCATAACTTTGGACAAAATGGAGGTAATGGCGATTGGACGGTAATTTTTTCTTTCTTTTAATTAGACTTTTTACAATGATTTCAATAATCTTTATAGCCCTTTGCTATGAATAGTTACAGCACTGATAACAACATTTGTGCCACATGTTAAATTTAGTCTTGTTATATATTTTTATTTATTTTTTCCTTTGTATAGATTCTTTTACTGATTGTTTTGTGAATGTGTGAACATTGTAGGCCTTCTAGATTTCTAGACGCTTGTTAACATTTGTTAACTATCTCGTTTATACAATTTTTTTTTTAGTTTCTTACGACTTATTGTCGGGCCTACGTTGTCCCCCCATATCTAAGCAATAATACTGTAACGTGGAAATATTGTAAAAACAAACCAATTTTTTTAAAAGAGTAACCGTGGAGTTTCTTGCCGGTTCTTCTCCACAGGAAACGACTAACCCGAACCGTGCACCTTTTGTCGACGTTTTATAAGTGCCCATGTAGGCCTATGTGAAATAAAAAACATTTGATTTTGATTTTGATTTTGATTTTTATGGGCAGGGTCTGCACGGTTGCCTTTTTTGGGCACTGGTTGCACATTTGCAAGCTTCCAGGATTTCGGCACCATTATTTTTACAAGAGAGAGGCGGAACAAGCGTGTCAATACAGGAGACAGTTCAGGCGCACACTGCTCAGCACTCGCGCCGGAATGCCGTCAGGCCCGCTGGCTTTGTTCACGTCTAGACTGCACAATACTCTCCGGACCTCTCTAGTGTGCACAGCGATCTCCGGCATCGAAGAGTCACAATGAGGTATAGTAGGTGGTTGCTTGGAGCCAGCGTCCAGACGTGAATTGCTAGCAAAGAGAGATGCAAATAAATTTGCTTTCTCACTCGCAGAGTGAGCCAGCGACCCATCAGGTTTCAGCATTGGAGGTAATGTGGGACGACAAAAATTCGTTTCAACCGCTTTAGACAGGGACCAAAATTGTTTACTACCCGGAGGGTGTGATGCCAGCTTGGCCCCAATACGTCCAATATGGTCAAAACGTGCCCGACGCAGAACCCGCTTGCAGAACTTGGCGGCAGAATTAAAGGCTCTTTTCCTCGCGCGAACTCTACGTGCTCTAAGTTTGCGGTCGCGGGCCCCGACCCAGGCTTTATAGGCAGACTCTTCTCGGGCCTCTGCGTGGGCGCATTCTGCATTATACCAAGGTTGAGATTTGTGACCGAGCGGAATGTCGGAGAATGGAATGAAATAATCCATTCCCTGTCGAATCACATCCCCAACCGCGTCCGCACAGCTCGAGGGGTCACCCGAGGAGAAGCACACATGCCGCCAAGGATAAGACGCAAAAAAGTGCCGCATCTCGTCCCAGTCTGCTGACTCGTATCGCCATACTCGTCTCGTGCCTCTAGGACTGTCATCTGGAGGAGAGCAAGTCGACACGGATTTCACCAGACAGTGGTCAGACGTTCCCAGCGGGGCTGAGACCGAATGACTGTCCGGATCAGTTGTCAGCAGAAGGTCTAAGCAATTGGGTGTATGGCCGTCAACATCCGGTACCCGCGTTGCCACATTCACCAGCTGGGTTAGATCTAGCGATAGAGAAAACTTGCGCGCCTCCAACCCGGCATGGTCAGTTTGCCGGTAAGGGTACAACCACTCTTTACGATGGGCGTTAAAGTCCCCCAGAAAATTAAGCTTCGCTGTTGGGTACCGTTGCTGGGACATGTCAGCCGACTCCACGAGGAAATTAAAAAGCGCTGTCGTCTCCTGGTCACCGGTGTGCGATCGATAGACGCCGATGTAGAGAGACTTCTCCACGCCAGTGTCCACAAGTAGCCATATGGCAGAAAACCCCGATTTCTCAAAGCAACGGAGACGACGACAACAAATGTCATCGTGGACGTACACACAGACCCCAGCTTGCTTCTTGAACTTGTGTTCAAGAGAGTAACCCGGGTAGTTGAGGTACGCCACGTCAGACGGGGTTGTTATCTTCGTCTCCGTTAGGAAAAACAGGTGTGGCTTCTCGGTCTCAAGGTGATGGTGGACCGGATCGAGATTAGAGTGCAGCCCCCTGATGTTAGTGAGGTGCGCTTTTAGTGGGAGGAAGTGCAGCCGTTGTTTCACCATATTCTTCTTTGCTTTGTTCATATTTTTAGTTATAGAGTTTGCTGGGGAAGAAGTCGAACTGTCGAGGTGCCGTTCAGTGAACCAAGTGGAACACTGGAGCTAACCCAACCTATGGGGAACTCATCTGGAGACTGCGGGGACGCCCGAACCCCCCCGGATATGGCCACCGGGTCCTCCCATCCAGTCGCCAGCTGGCACGGTGGAGAATACCGGGATTTTTCGCGAGTTGGCGGGGCAGCCTTTGGCACGTGGCTGGCGTGCTACTTGGGCCCCCTACTGACTGCGGTCGGCCAACGGCTGGCACCGTGCTTCGGATCCCGCTACCCTCCAAAATGAGCTACCCGGCAAGTTTTGCCCAGAGACCAAGACCTGTTCTGAACAGCGCAGCGCAAGCTGACATCATGGGTGCCGTACCCAAAGGGTAAAAACGGAAACCCTATTACTAAGACTCCGCGGTCCGTCTGTCTGTCTGTCTGTCTGTCCGTCTGTCACCAGGCTGTATCTCATGAACCGTGATAGCTAGTCAGTTGAAATTTTCACAGATGATGTATTTCTGTTGCCGCTATAATAACAAATACTAAAAACAGAATAAAATAAATATTTAAGTGGGGCTCCCATACAACAAACGTAATTTTTTGCCGTTTTTTGCGATAATGGTACGGAACCCTTCGTGCGCGAGTCCGACGCACACTTTTTTCGCGCTTTTTTTCACACTTTTTCTCGCGGTTTTTTGCACTCAGTACCGCTACCACTGTCACTCACAACTCGATTCTGTTCCCGACACACGGCCGTGTCGGTGGGTGGAAGCTGTCCATACGGTCGGGTCTACGTTTTTCAAGACCCGTCGTACAGATAGAAACAAAAAGCTCTCTGATCCTTCTCTCAAGCTTATGAAGGAGAGGCGTGAGATGATCCTGCAATCTTCAGATGAGGCGTGCAAATACCGGCAGCTCAATAGACAGATCTCTAAATCCTTGAAAAGAGACCTCCGCCGCTTTAACACCGAGCGTATTAAAGACGCGATTGAGCGAAATAAAGGCTCCAAGGTATTTTAAAGGGATCTGGCTATTGGGCAGAGCCAGCTCACGAGACTGAAGACCGACGATGGCAGGATCGTATCCGCTAAACCTGAGCTTCTGAGGGAGATCGAGAGATTCTATGGGCAGTTGTACACATCAATCAGTAAGCCCGTTGTGAGTCTAGCAAACGACCCAAGACCTAGATTGACCCGACACTATACCGAAGATATCCCGGACGTCAGCCTGTACGAGATAAGGATGGCTCTGAAACAGCTTAAAAACAACAAGGCGCCGGGTGATGACGGAATCACGGCTGAACTCCTGAAGACGGGTGGAAAACCGGTCCTTAAGGCCCTTCAGAAGCTGTTTGATTCCGTCATACTCGAGGGCAAAACGCCACAGGCATGGTGCAGGGGTGTGGTGGTACTCTTCTTCAAGAAGGGCGACAATGCCCGGCTGAAGAACTCTAGGCCCATCTCACTTCTTAGCCATGTCTACAAGTTGTTTTCAAGAGTCATCACGAATCGTCTCGCGCGCAGGTTTGACGATTTCCAGCCTCCCGAACAAGCCGGATTCCGAAAAGCCTTTAGCACCGTAGAACACATACATACGCTGCAGCAGGTCATACAGAAGACCGAAGAGTATAACCTGCCTCTCTGTTTAGCGTCTGTGGACTACGAGAAAGCCTTCGATTCGATCGAGACTTGGGCTGTACTGCAGTCTCTCCAACGGTGCCAGATCGACTACCGGTACATTGAGGTGTTGAAGTGTTTGTACAAAAAAGCCACCATGTCAGTCCGTCTTCAGGATCAGACCTCGAAACCAATCCTTCTCCAGCGCGGCGTGAGACAGGGAGACGTCATTTCTCCGAAACTGTTCACTGCTGCGCTGGAGGATGTCTTCAAGGTTCTAGATAGGAAGGCGCTTGGTATCAACGTTAATGGCGAGTACATCACTCACCTTCGGTTTGCCGATGACATAGTGGTCATGGCTGAGACCATGGAGAGCCTCAGTACAATGCTAGATGACCTCAGTAGAGCTTCCGAAAGAGAGGGTCTTAAAATGAACATGGGCAAAACCAAGGTCATGATGAATGCCCATGTAACACCCACTCCTATCAAGATCGGAGACTCTTTACTCGAAGTTGTAGATGTCTACCTGGGACAAACGATCCAGTTGGGTAGATCCAACTTCGAGAAAGAGGTCAACCGTCGAATCCGATTCGGCTGGGCGGCGTTCGGCAAGTTGCGTGGTATCTTCTCGTCAATACCGCAATGTCTCAAGACAAAAGTCTATGACCAGTGTGTCTTGCCAGTGATCACCTATGGGACCGAGACGTGGTCGCTCACAATGGGCCTTATCAGAAAGCTTAAAGTCACCCAAAGGGCAATGGAGAGGGCTATGCTCGGAATTTCTAGTCTACAGTGAAGCACACTTGCCTGGAAGTAACCTATTCACTCTTGACTCGTTAGTTGTGTAAAACAGATAGTGAATATAGGTTTATGAAATGCCATGCCATGTAAAAATATACAAAAATAAAATCATAACATCCTTAATAATAATGATTTCTACATTAACAATGTTTAAGCTCGAATAACGAATTGGAGTGGCCTGAGTCGTTGTCAGTACCGACCCGTACGGGGCATGCGCGCGGGGGATTCTATTTTCTGATAGTGAAGAAGTATTTTTGACGTTTTGTAATCTAAAGATAAACTAGATTCGATTGCCAAGCAAATAATAATAATTTATATTGAAGGCTTAATTAAATACTTTTTATAAATAAAATCAATTTGAACTTATGTAGGTACTAATTTAATTATGCTCATTGAGGTGGCCCGTCCACCTCAATGAGCATAATTACACCCACCTCTTTATAATATTATCTTATAGAAATATTAAATTACTTATTTTCTTTTGTCAATATCCATCTATAAAGTCAATATCCGACCCAACTACATCACTAATTAATTATCAAAGAACTTTCAAGAACAAAATAGTGAATACATTCAAAATTTTAATGCGCGTAGCCCGACACGCACTTGGCCGGGTTTTTATTTTTCTATACTTAACCTTAGTGATATTTGACTTCCAGTTTTACAATAAATACGCATATTTGTCTTTCAACTACCCACTTATAACAAGTTAGGCGAAAATATTACCAATTTAGTTTTTTTTTTATTTGAAGAATGTGTCCGTCATATTTATTTACAATAATGCAAGAAAATTAAATACTTATTGATTAGATTCTAAATTGAAAGCAAAACAATATATCCTTGAAGCTGGATTTGAAGTAGCATCTTGTCCGTTTTAGCCTTATACAAGAAAACCACGAGACCCGATCTACTTGAAAATAATAATTGAAATAAGCTATTAGTAGCAATGACACTAATTATATTACAATACTCTGATAAACTTTAACTCTTACAGCATAAAAATCAAAATTGCATAACAAATATTTATAAATATCCTAACGCTATCCTATGTTAGGTTAGGTTAACCGTTAACCGTTCCGTTTTAAAGATCAAATTTTCTTATCTGTATTCATTTTGTATTTGTTCATCGAGTAGCGCTAGTCTGATAAACTCAAACAACAAATTAAATAATCCTTAATAGTACAGGATGAGGGTTCAAATTCGTTCGTTTTTAGGATGTATCACGTAATTGCTATTGCCGACTGTACAAGCTTAGTTGATACACTACACGAACTGTAGTTTGATAATATTGTTTTATTCTTCAAATAATTAACGTTTATTTGAAAAAATTTACACTAAAATACATGCATTTTTACGACATTGAGGTCCTTAACTGGAAATGAAACACAAAATAAATATCAAAAAACATTTTTTATTAAGATTTCGCGTATTTATTAGACTTTATAAAAACAATATAACATTTAAAATTAAACTTTAAATGACATATTGTTTTATTGGTTGTTTCACAAAAAAGTATCTCCTTTTCAATAGTTATACATTAGTTTCGGCCGCGGACAATTAGTTCTAAACACGTTCGAAGTTTGATGCTTTTATGTTAATACAACCGTAATCGGTTTTGAAAAAAAAAAACTGTAATATTTCACATGGGGGTGATATAATATTGTTTGTTTTAATTTTAAGGTTTCCATATTATGTATTATTGTTTTTTATCTTGGTGTACAATAAAGTATATAAAGGGTCTTTCAACAAGGACGGGTCGATGTTAAAATTGAATAAAACAAGATGTGCGTGAGATATTAACGAAATTTATTTTTTATTTTAAAGGCCCATTTATGCCATTATGGATGGAATATGACATCGTTCAAATGTCCGCCGCGGCTTCTTATGGTGGCACGAATCCGAGAGGTCCAATTTTTAATGACTCTGCTGCATAGATCGAACGAGCGCTACAGATCAATGATAAACAATTTCTTTTGGCTTGAATTGAACAATATGGACGTGAACGACATGTGGTTCCAGCAAGATGGCGCTACTTGCCACACAGCGAACGACACAATCGACATTCTGCATGAATGGTTTGAGGGTAGAGTTCGAGTTCCGCTAGACTTTTTCTTGTGGGGTTTTCTGAAGTCGCAGGTCTATGCCAATAAACCACATTCAACCGTTGTCTGAAAGCTGGCCGTTGGCTGAAAGCCAACATCGCAAGGCCATCGCTCGGATTCAGCCGGATCTTTAGCCGGGCCTTTTAAATAAAAAATAAATTTTGTTAATATCTCACACACATCTTGTTTTATTCAATTTTAACATCGACCCGTCCTTGTTGAAAGACCCTTTATAAATAAATAAATAGTAGGAAAAAATTAAAACGGGTTTTTTTTTGGTTTTCCAATAGTTGCAAACATTTACAAATATTTAAAGACACATTTTACATTGCACTAACGAGAACATATACCATTATAATATGTAAAACCGCTAACTTATTGAAAGTGTATTTACTTAAACTTAATTTACTTACTTTTAGTAACGGACTTTCCAGTGTAAAATTAAGTGTTTAAAAACAAAAGAAAAAAAAAATCGATTAATTTTGCTTAGCTTATCTTTTTTTCAAGTGAATTCCTCATCACCACACGTTTTCTCTATGAGCTCTTCGTATTGTCGTACATCAGTGAATACTAGAATTCCTAAATCTTCTTTAAACATGGCAAAGGTTCCAATTCCAAAAAGGTTATTTCCAGAATATAGCGCTGCACCAGACCCCAATCCTGCGAAATTACCAACATTTCTAATACATATGAAAAATCCCCATTGGCGCGGCAGCCACTCGTCGCAGTCCACCAATGCGACATCATCTGCTTCATACTCAATAACGTGTATTGTATCAAATTCACGCATTTGTTTTTTGCTTTCATATCCTAAAGTTAAAATCAGAACTTCAGGCTCTATGTCGTCTATAATTGTGGCGGGGATTGATTTGACAGCGTTAAGAAATTCTTCTTTGGCTTGACCTCCAAAATAAAACGTTTCTTTATCATGAATGTTTTGTTCTAACATCGGTCGTTGCCTATATGAAGCAGTGGCAACTCCAAGTTCTTCTTCAAGTCTCACTATCATCAAATCGTGAATTGGAGAGTGCTCTTTATCACGCCAAATATTATTCTCTGGCAGAATTGGGTCATCTGATATTTGGCGACCGCACACTATGTTTGCTATTTTCAGTATCGCTATTTTATCACGACATCCTGTAGGTACCAACGCCAAAATATGTTCGGTAATGTTGGGGTCGTGTAACAAATGCCTAAAGGGATTATACGATGTTAGAATACGACTATTGTCTAATAACACTCCTGAAGCTATAAAAGTATATTCTTTCCCGTTGTCTAAATAATTGTTTATATTTAGGAGAAATATTACAGCCTTTAATTCGATGTGATGGCGTGTCCACGGCCACGCTTCTGCGGGGTTTTTTGTCCATTTCATATCTTTCAATTTTGAAAACGCCTGAGTAGAACTTGAAAAAATGGACAGTACGAACATCAGAAACAAGAGGCCATTGGTCAACCTGAAACAAAATTACAATTTTTTTTTTTTAATGAATATGTTTAACATGTTGAGGTTTTAGGCATGTCACATCGCCGCGTATTTAAAAAATTGTAAACAATAAAAAGTTAAGATCTAAAAGGTATCTAAGTGGCGCAACATAGTGTAATAAGTATTTTGCAGTAGTGATATTGTTTGTGACAATTTTAAACCAGTAAAATATCATAAATGACAAAAGTGTAATGCAAAAACTAAACCCAGTGCTAAACGAGTTATACACATTAAATTGGTGCTCACTCTAAAGTAACAACGTCAAATTTCAAAATTATGAATAATTACTTGAGTGGCAATTTCATGAACCAAAAGTGACTAAAACAAAAAAACAATAAACAATTAATTCCGTTACGAAAAGATATTTAAAAAAATGGACTTTGGACCCTAACGATTGTATGACAACTAGCGCCATAACGGCCACAAGTGCTGACCAGGCGAACTACGCTACTCGCCGCCAGAGGGCCAAACCACGGTAAAGATAGTGGCCAAACGTTCTATTAGTGTTACCAACGTAGGAATAATTAAGTATTTGTACGTTAAATTACTATCATGGGGGATGAAAACATAACGCTGAGAAAAAAACAAATCCAGTCTACCTCGTTCTCAGAAACGTCACTTTTCGATGCTATTGTTATGAGTATGCCAGAAACTTCACTACGAGACGATGAAACCATAGCGACATTACAGGAAGAGATCAATGATTTAAGGATTAAGTTGCAAAGCGCAAATCAGGAAGTTGACAACTTGCTCTGTGAGAATAAAAATTTAAATTCAGATCAGGATAAATGTAATCGTCTCATAGAATTATATAAGAAGGTGGGTACAGGCGAAGCCAGGTGTGCCACCCCAGGTTCTAAACGAAAGGTTTCAAATTCAAACACGAAACTCCAAGTGAGTAGCCTAACATCAACCCAAATAATTAATAATAAATTGTTTATCGTTTCAATACTAATACGCTTTCACAGAGATGCCAAAGAACTGGCCCGCCATTCATACAGAATGTTAAAATGGGATCGACCTAGGGTTCAGTCTTCTTTTACACGCAGATCTTTTGAATTTCTTGGGCCCTTCCTCTATTCAAAACTCTACTCTCACAATAGAACTATAGTTGCCTTAACTTACAGACGTTTTAAGAATAATATATTTAAATGGCTGCATCCCCTAAACTACAACCAAACGGAATACCTTTTGCACGTACAGTCGTAAATTTGGGACATAATAGCATCACTTAAGCATGCAATCACCCACCTATATACTCCACACTCAACACATACTCATACACACACGCATACACTCACACAAAAGCAACTTAAACTCTATTCATATATTAAATATATGAATAGAGTTTACCCTCACGGGCGCACGGTTGGCGCAGTGGTTGAGCGATTGACTGCTGCGCTGCGTGTCGCGGGTTCGATTCCCGCACGGAACAAATATTTGTATGACCTACAGATAGTTGTTACGGCTCTGGGTGTTTGTGAATGTGAGTTTATATGTTTGTAAACGCACCCACGATACAGGAAGAAATTCCTAGTGTGGGGCAACGTTTTTTTTTTAAACAAAACAAAAAAAAAAAAACAAAAATAATAAACTCTTATTATCTACATTAAAATCATGTTTTATCTCTGTGTTATTAGTTATACTTTATAGTGAACATATTTTCCTTACCTACCTAGGAAGAGACTGGACCGCGCAACACAGGGAATCCTAGTGTGTGGTCCAGGGAATTTGTTAACACCTAGCACTTAAGGCCCTCTGTGTATGTATTATTGGTTAACTATAGTACTGTGTAAAAAATGAACGGAATAAAGTTTTTTTTTTTTTTTTTTATAATTTAAAAAAAATCTTTTGTAAATAAATCTACATGCCGAATACCAACTTTGAATAAGGAAACCCAAACCAATAATCTCGCGGGTCACACGCCAGCAAAATTAAAACGCCAAACATCGACAGACTGTAGTAATAAAAAAAAACCGGCCAAGTGCGAGTCGGACTCGCACACGAAGGGTTCCGTACCATTATCGCAAAACACTGCAAAAACACATTTGTTGTATGGGAGCCCCCCTTAATTTATTTTATTTTAATTTAATAATTATTATTATTTGAAGAGAATATACAACTAAATATTCTGTGAATATTTCAAGCGTCTACCTGTTGCCGTTATTAATATCGAGCAAAAAACGGCAAAAATATCACGTTTGTTGTATGGGAGCCCCCCTTAAATATTAATTTTATACTGTTTTTAGTATTTGTTGTTATAGCGGCAACAGGAATACATCATCTGTGAAAATTTCAACTGTCTAACTATCACGGTTCATTAAATACAGCCTGGTGATAGACAGACAGACAGACAGACAGACGGACAGCGAAGTCTCAGTAATAGGGTCCCGTTTTTACCCTTTGGGTACGGAACCCTAAAAACTAAGAACGGAAAATGCATGCAAACGAACACAAACAGTTTTAAATATTGAAAATAATACTTTTATACATCAAGACAGCAAAACTGAAACAACCAATACTGTTACACCAACAAAACAAATTACTAATGATTTGGACAACAGTAATTCAAAACGTAGCAAAATTTGCATCTTAAGCACCGACAACAGGAATAAATTGCTTGACATTGCAGAAAAAGCTTTAGATAAATGTGAACTTTGCCACTACATCACACCTTATGGAAATGTTCAAACTCTCCTGAAAGGCATCGAAGAAAAACTGGCAATCTTCACCATGATGGACTACCTGCATTATATTGATAGGTGCCGAGGACTTCCAAGTCACATGTAGATATTATGACAGTATTTTATTATTAAGACAAGTTTTACAAGAAATCAAAAATACAAACATAATTATATGCACACCGACGTATAAATTCTTCAATAATAATTACATATATAATTCGAGAGTGGAAACTTTCAATAACTTGTTATATCTGGATACAGCTACTCATGGACATGCTTATTTTCTGGATAGTAACAATAATTTAAGATACGATGATACCATGTTCAATAGACGCACGGGCATGATAAATTACTACGGAATGAAATAAATTTTTAATGATATTTATAATATGATTATTTATATTCAAAGTGTTAACACTGAGTATGAAATATGTGGATTTAACATATATGACAAAATGTACCCTAATGACAACTCCAATAAGTTTAAGACAACATCTGCGACTAGTACAGAGAGGGACAAAACTCGCAGTTTTTTCTGTAATACCCTCAATATTCTACACCAAAATATCGCCGGTTTGCTAAACAAATAAGACTTGTTGACTATTCAATTGATAAACCTTGAAAATCATGGAACTATTGTAGACGTTCTCTGTATATCAGAACATTTTATTACATCTGGCCTGAAAGTTTGCTTCACCTTCCTGGTTTCCATCCCGCCGCTTTCTTTTGTCGCAAAACAAATCGTGGAGGGACTTGTATTTTAGTTAGAACTGGGCATCAATATAAAGAACTGTCAGATATTGCTAAGCTCTCTGTGTCAGGCGTTTTTTAAATTTGTGGAATTGAATTGACAACTCATTCTATTATTGTAATTTGTGTTTATAGAATTCCCAAATACAATTATTTTACATTTTATGATAGACTTGTCATTGTTTTGAGTTATGTTTGGTAAATGGGAAAAAAAATGTGATATGTGGCGATTTAAATATTGATACATTAAAAAGGAATAGGATTACTTTGGAACTAGAGAATTTTTTACTTAGTTACAACTTGACATTAGAAATAAATCAACCTACGAGGCTTAGTAGTAACACATGTATCAATCATTTCGCGCATAACATACGAAGAGGATGTAAAGCTGAAATTATAGATCTCATCCTTTCTGATCACACGTCACAAATACTCAGAGTTCTCATAAATAGAAGATGCTGCTTAAAATTCTGGAAAATTGTAAGAAAAGACTACTCCACAGATAACCTCAAAAAATTCCGAGAATGCATTCGAAGTTTAACTTTTAAGGATGTATACGAAAGTAACGATGCCAATATAGCTTACAAAAGATTTTATGAAATGTTCTCCCTATTCTACAAACTTTGCTTCCCTGATAAAATAATAACTATTCATACAAATAAAAAGTAAAATGGGTATGGCGTGGCATAAAAAGCTGTAGTAAAAAACAAAGAAAATTACTATGGGCATACAGACTAAATCCTGTTTAAAAAATAAAACTAACTTTAAAAAATACTCTTTACAGTATAAGAAAATTGTAAGACTTACTCAAAAAGCTCAAAATGATTACTTTATAAAAACCTCGCAGAATGAGTCAAAAGCTACATGGCAAATAGTCAATAGACCAAAAATTAATTCTCCTAAAGAACAAATAAGTACCATTAATAATTGTGACCTGACTTTTTCAAAACCTGTTGACAATTCAAATGCATTTATTAATTATTTTATAGATGAAATCGAGAATAATATTAAAACTGATATGGAATTCGACAGTAAATTGAACAATTTAACAAGGCAATCAATGTTTATGCAGCCTGTTCTAACAACCGACATTGATTTGGCTATAAGATCACTTAAAAATAGTACTGTAGGATTTGACAGTAAGTCAACAAAGGTGATAACATTTGTAAATGAACTTATAGCGCTAATACGGGTGCGTATTAGCGCATATTATGAACCTTGGCATTGTTGACGGAATTTATCCTGAAGACTTGAAGAAAGTTATTATTAAACCACTTCACAAAAATGATAACAAAAGTGATATAGGCCAATAGCAAATATTTCTGTATTTTCGAAAATTTTCGAAAAAATCATTTATAAGTCGCTGTATTGCTATCTCAATAAATTTTACTTATTATGCAAGGAACTAAATGGCTTTAGAAATAAATACCACGATCAACATGGCTATTTTTTGCGTGGCATTATGTTAGCAGTAGACCAAAAAGCTCCTATTTGTGCTATTTACACAGATATGACCAAAGCCTTCGATTATGTACAGCACGACGTCTTATTAAACAAACTGTGTTTTTACGATATCAGAGGAAACATTTTAAAACTACTCGAATCTTATCTCTGCAACAGAATGCAATGTACAGAGATTGTAAGAATATGCGAAAAAACAAAATTTGAAAAGAGTTTTTAATCTCATTCTAGATTATAAGGTTTTGGTGTCCCACAGGTTAGCGTCCTTGGGCCACCTCTTTTCTTGATCTATATAAATGATCTGCCAAAACGTCGTCTAAGAGTGTAAACCTGCTAACTCCACTTTTAGTCCAAAATACATTTTTATACAATCTGTAAGAGAAAGTTAGGCCACGTGGACTGTAAAACCAGCTAAACTCACTCTAAACGTAAAACCGGCAAACAAGTGTCATACGTAAAACAGCTAAATTCATTTCGTTCAAATTCCGCGGCTAACTCCATGATTGACGCCACTTTGTATTGCGTCTTGGGCGCTAAAACGTTCCTGGCAATAACAATAAGTTTTCGGTGGAATGACTCAATTGTTACGAGATTTAACGGTTGAAATACTGTAGAGGCCTTTATTATTACTATTCACTTTTTGTTTTACGTCTAGTATTCAATAAATAAGTTTTTTTAGTTATTTTATTGATACCCTCCAAAAAGTTTTAATGAGGGAGTTAGCGCCGACGACTCTGCTGAACCGATGAAATTATTTATTTACAGTGATGGGTGCTCTTACCAAAACAGGCATGCTGTCTTGGATTGTTCACTACAGCTATGAATAAAAATATTGTGATAGTGCAAAAATTCCTCGAGGTAGGTCGATACGCAAATGGAGGCGGACTCCATGCATTCGACCATAGAGCGTGCTTTAAAAAATAAAGACATGCATGTACCAGCAGAAAATATTATATCCATCTGTACATCTGCAAGGAAAAAACCGCGTCCATAATAATAATAAAGCCTTTATTTCTCACTAATTACATGCATACATTCATTACATTATTAGCATATTACATGACATAATTATTATATTACATTATTATTAATTATTAAATAACATAATTCAAAATCACAACAAACTAGTTATACAAAATACAAAATAAATATACATTAAATTAAGCAAATTGGTAAAATTATTATTATATTATTGAATTTTAATATTTATTTGTTAAATATGAAATTTGCATTTGGTTTGTTTTTTCATTTAATATTTATTTAATTATCTATTATTAAGTGAGGTACCCATATTTGGGCATAGGCCTCCTCCAACCTCTTCCAATTATCCCTATCTCTGGCTAGACGGGTCCAAGTTGGTCCAGCTACCTGAGTGATGTCGTCGACCCACCGACGGTAAGGTCGTCCGCGTGGTCTCGTCGCGTCTCGTGGGTACCAGTGCAGGATCCTCTCGGTCCATCGATTGTCAGTGTTTCTTGCCACATGTCCGGCCCATCTCCACTTTAGCCTACACATAAGTTCCACGGCGTCTACTATTTTTGTTACTTTCCTTATGTCTGTATTTCTCCTTCTTTCCTTTCTGGTAATGTTTAACATGCTTCTTTCGGTAGCTCTCTGGAACACGTTTATTTTTTGTACTATAGCTTTAGTTAACGTCCAAGTTTGGCTTCCATATAGCAAAGTTGGGAGAACAATTGAGAAACAAACCGCGTCCATACGAAGTAATATATCTTAACTACATATTCTTTAAAAAGTTTAATGAGATTCAATTTTATAAAAACATTCGTCCTGGCCGATCCAAACAAGATGCTAAGGTTACAGATATCAGGGATGTTCACTACACTCCAAATGGAGATATTTATTATTAACTTAGATTCCTAGATGAGTGGAAAATATTACCACAAAGAAAAGCCTCATCCGCGACGCCTGTGCCATTTACCGATCTACAAAATGTATACAGTGACAGTCCAAAAATTAGCGCGAGAAAGTTCAAAGATCATCGTACTTTCTTCTTCGTAGGTACTTGAAAAACACCTTACCTGAAGATTATTTAGACGTAAACAAGAAGAAAATCATGCTGTGCAGTCGGAGGATACATCTGGTTGTGGCCATCCAGCTCGCGAATATGTATTCTCCGACTGCACAGCATGATTTTCTTCTTGTTTACGTCTTTTTAGTTCGCTTTTTAAGCTGTCGGGTATTTTGTTTTTTTTAATTAACTTTTTTTTTGTTTTGCCAAAGATTTTTGATTAAGAGACTTATCAAATTTAAGTTTTAGTCAAATGTGTAACTGCGTTGATTACTAACAAATAAATAGACTAATTTACGAAACAATTAAAGTTATTTTACCTATCCTTGAAATCGAAAAACCTACTATGTCCACAAAATAAAACGTTTGCTACCAAAAAAACCTGCTAAGTCATAAAAATACTTATAACTTATTAACATCCAAATATTACTATTTTATTAGTTCCTAATAATGTAGAATGTCCAAAAATACACCAACTGTATTTTTGGTTTTAACTTAAATTTGTAAAATTGAAATTTATTAAGTTTTATGTTTCTCCTGTAAAATTGGGTTAAAGTGAGTTAGCAGGTTTACACTCTTAGCCGACGAAAAGTGACTTAACATCAAATGGTGATGTTTGCAGACGACAGTACTGCAATAGTGAAATGTATTGATCGCAATATTTATCAAGATGACATAAATAATACACTATCGGACATAACTGATTGGCTTAACAAAAATAATTTAGTTATAAACTTAAAAAAAACCAAAATAATGCACTTTCACCAAAGAACTGAGGTACCAAAAGTAAATATCAGACAGCAACTGTGAAATTTAACATGTTAAAGAAGCTAAATTCTTAGGTTTATTCCTTGATAACCAGCTTAACTGGAAGGCCCATATAGATGACCTAAGTAAGAAAATAAATGAATCAGCATACGCACTTTTCCAAATTGCGAGAAAAATAAATATGGATTCGCTACTAGTAGCATATCACGGCTTAGTAGCTTAAATTTTACGATATGGTATTATTTTTTGGGGCAATTCTACAGATAAAGACATCGTTTTCAGGGCACAAAAAAGATGCATAAGATCAATGTGTGGTCTTAAAGTTGATGATAGCTGTGTACTGTGAGGACTCTGCTTTAAAAAGCAAACTCCTTACATATAATAAGGCTGGCATGATAGACATAGTTTTGCAAGGTAATTGAATTAGGAACACTTGTCATATATAGAATATGTTTTTCTTTAACTTTGATTGTCAATTCGATAGAAGCCGCCTAAGGGCAGGCACGTTGTTGAATTAATATAAATATAACAGATATCAGATAAATTGATTTGCCTTTCATTACGTAGCGCTCTGGCTACGTCCCTCATATTTGGTGGAGGCGCCGAGTAGGATAAAATCCCGATGAAAATTAAAATAAAGAATATATAAAATATATTTCGCGTGTATACGGCGTACAGAATACGTATAAGTCAATATATAAAGAAAAAAGTGTTTAAAGACAGTATTGTTCGCGTGTGCATGGCGATACAGTGCACGGAAGTCCTATTGAAGTAGATAAGGCGATATATAAATAATAACAGAGAGGGCTGTTACCTCTCATTCCCTCCCATAAGCGGATGGAAATATAAGAAGTTGGAGTAAAGCTAAGTGGTTTTTGTTATTTGGTGTAATTTAGCATAAAGCAAACATGATGAATAATTATTATTCAGGCACGGACGGATACTGCTTGGAGGAATTCTTAACCGAATTCAAGTCATTGGCCGAAATAAATGAATGGAGAAAGAGTGACTATAGCCTGATCATAGGAGGATTTTTACACGGAGCGGCCTATTACTATTATCGTATGATTTAAATATGACATGGATTTTGCAGTGTTATGCGATTGCTTGAGGAGTGAATTCTTGCGAACGGCGCATAAGAAATGAAATAAAAGCCGATAAAAAACAACCTGATGTATTGTGTGAGGATGTTAATGCACATTTATTTTCTAGTATCGTGATTAAGGACGAACAAACACAAAACAATATTCAGTGCAGTGAGAATAGCGTTGACCACATTGACGGAGAAGGCGACGCAACTGATGGCGATGGCGATCACATCGATGGAGAGAGCTGCATGTTCGAGGACGATGTTGACCAGACCAGCAGAGATGACAGCCCGGTTGATGTCAAGTTGGAGGTGGAGTCGGTGTTCCAGGACGAGCGCGTGGACGGCCCGGCTGTCGACGAGTTGGACCTCCTATCCAACAGTGAGAGCGCGGACGAGGGTATAGTAATGTGTCGGTCCAGTCCAATTCACTCCAATAATTCCGTTTATCTTACAGAACACCACGTTCAGATTCCTACAGAGCAACAAGTTGGGGTTCCATCTGATTGCCAAAGCAATATTGATGTAAACATACTGAATCCCATTGATTTTGAGCATAACATTGAAAATAATATCGAAATAATTCAATCTGACATAAAACAAAATTTTATAAAAGTCATTTTGAAAAGAAAGAAATTGACAGCCATTAAGAAAAGTTTTTTCCAAATTAAACCGAAAGAGATCCGTAAGAAATTGAAAGGAGTCTTTAATAAGGTTTCTTACTGCGCCAACAAAAAATCAAATAAGGCGATCAATAAGAAGGTTATGAACCGAATTAACCACTCTGCTCGACAAGATTTTGACACATGACACACCAGCTGAGTCGACAGGTTGTTGCAAATTACGTCATGAAATTCAGGAATTTACTTGAACTTTCAACATTCGAATTTATTCAGAAAAATAAGTTTACGCAGCTATTTTACACAGTAAATTTGTAAAAAATATCTTTATTTACATGTTGCGGTCGGTTAAACCGCGTCAGTCTACTACAAAATGTGTACAAAATACGAATTACTACACCTTTCCAAACGGTACACAATTTATATTTGCTCAAAATATGTACATAAACAACTTTGATGCAAAAGGACAACACAAAGATATACTCATTTTATTTGCGTCCTTATGTTCCTAATTTGTCATACAAAAATTCATAAAAAAACAAGCCAAAATCTGGAAAAAAATTGCTTAAAATTTTTATGCAACCTTGCAACATGACATTTCTTTGGTGTTGTTTTTTTTTTTTGCTGTCCAATCACGCGTCTCATAATCGATTAAAATTGCATTCAGCCTAATCGATTAAGGGTATTTCGATTATTTAAAATTATTCATTGAAATAAATGAGTGATTTTCAAAAATGTATTGTTTTAAAATTAAAATTAGTTTATAGGCACAAAATAAAATAACAACTTATAGTAATAATATATAGTAATAACTATACATAAATGCTTTCATAATGTTATCAGAACAGTAAATTGAAAAAAAAATAAGATTCGTGGCTAATTTCGCGCCGAATTCGCCGAACATAAAAGAATTCAAAATTCAAATTTGGAATGCAGTCGGTACTCAAAATATTTTATCGGGCACATTTTAATATAAAAGAGAGTTTTACATTGATCATTTCAGACGGTTTTATACAGAATGACCAGTATAAAAATGAGTATGTTTATGTATGACTAGCACTCCGCCCGCGACTTCGTTCGCGTGATTTCGTTTATCCTATAAATGATTTTCTTATATGCAGTTAGTAAAGGCAACCAAAAATAAGATATTATTAAAACAATTAAAAACTGGGTATCGTGGATTTGGGTTTGGGGTTGGTGGGTTTATTGGATTGGGACGATTCGTTTGCGATTTCGACCCGGGGTCTCAGTAAAACCCATTTTTTTGGGTTTTTTGTATGGGAACCATGTATGAATGTTATGTTGTTAGAATCGTTATGAAATAAGCTATCATATTTCACAGGGATTTGCCCAGTTTTACCTTGTAATTAATTTATAAAAATTGTGTAAGGGAAATTTTCCCAGTTTAGAGTAAATTTGAGTAAAAAAAAATTAATAAGAAAAAAACATACCATTATTTCATAAAGTTTTAATTTTATTTACAGGAATACACCCTATTACACAAGAATCAATAAAAATATCACACCTCCCCACACATTTTTTATTAATTATTTATTATTATTAATTACGACGGAAAAAAATAACCCGGCCGGCAGCACAAAAAAGTTTTTGTTTTCACTTAGAATCGAATTTGTTTCGTTTAGAACTTCATTGTTTCGATAGATAATTAGCGAAGCATTGGTAATTACAATATTTTGATGAGTATTAAGCACAAATAAACTTCGAAACACGAATAAATAAAAACGGACACGAAAAAGTCGGAACGTGGTTGATGAAACACTATTTCGGCTTGAATTTACACCAAATACACAAAAAAGCTATTAAAAACAGTTCAACACTCCCTCTTGGAGCCCTACATCAGGGCTCCAGGGTCTGCACTCAGGATCTAACACAATCACGTATTTTAAATGTATTTGTAAACACTAAATGGCGACTAATTTCGTGCACTGACTTTGACAATAAATATAAATGTCGTTTGACGGATCCACAGACCAAAATATTTTTATTTCTCATAATTGTCTATGAAATAATCGACTAAAACTAAAAGTTATCGAGAATACCCGCACTACTGACATACAATGTTAAAAAAAAACACACACCTCTCAACTGACCAAACCGACCGATATGCCAGATTGACATTGGCGCGATGGCAAATCGGTCGCCGTGACAGCGGAGAGGACAATAATACATTTTAGGTTATCGCCACAAAGTAAAATCCTCCCCTAAAAACTTATCAACCCTTTTTGCCCCGTTGAGGGTCGAGTTTTGAACAACCTAAATATGCTATTCACTCCTTTCTTCTCTTTTTTATTTATCATTTTATGTTAGTCAGATTGCGTAGTGAGTTGCCTCAAAAAATACTTTAACACCCCTAAACCCAATCTGGGAGGGAGTTTTCAAAATGTTTTATGTAAATTTTGATCATCAACTTTATCCCCAAGGAATTTGATTTTACATACAAACTAATTTTGATCCTTTTCACTTCCTTAAAGGTTGAATTGCCGCAAAATCGTACCTTAGTGCTCCCCTAGAAACCCACGTCAAAAACGAAACCCTGTCCAGTAAGATTCTTAGCTTGTGTTAGTTTCGAAAAATGTATAATGACCACCTTTATTGTTTCTTAGTTTGGTATTTGTGCCAAATTTCAAATTTATTAACCCGGGAAATAAAATTCTTCAAAGCACTTTAACTCCCCAAAAATCGTATTTTGGGACTAGATAAGTAAAACTAATAATGAAAATCTTTATGGTTCACTTAGGATGGGTATTTATGTAAATTTTCAAATTTATTAACCAAAGAAATATTTAATATGTGATTTATGGGGTGTTAAATTATTTTTGAAATATACAATATTTCAAAAATAATTTAACACCCCCTAAATCATCTTTTGGGGGTAGTTTCGAAAAACTAATAATGAAAACCTTTATTGTTTATTTAGGTTGGTATTTGTGCCAAGTTTCATGTTGATTGACCCAAGAAATCAGATTCTTCCATACAAACTTCATCATCCCCTAAATCGTTATTTGGGGATTTCGAAAAACTAATAATGGCAACTTATATTGTTTACTAAGAATAATATTTGTGCTAAGTTTCAAGAATTATGGCCGAAGGAATTAGATTTTTCATACAAAATTTAAAACCCCTTTTTACCCCCTTAGGGATGCAATTTCCAAAAATCCTTTCTTACTGCACACTTACGTCACTTGTGGAACCTTTCTGCCAAATTTCATGCTTCTAGGTGATTTTCAACTTAGTTGGTTGACAACCATGCCATAACTTGCTTGGAAAGGAACCGCGCAAGAAGATATGCACAAGGTACCACCAAAACCAAACATACGTTCTTAAAATGAATAAAAATAAACTTTTAAAAGTATGTATAGAATAACCAATTTTCATAACATTACAACAAACTCGGCCGAATTCAAAACCTAACTATACCATACTCTCAACTCATTATTAAATATATAATTATAATAATAATACCAGCCTATAACTGTCCCACTGCAAGGCAAAGGCCTCTTCTCATACAGAGAAGGCTCGAATATTGATCACTACGCTTGCTCAATGCGGGTTGGCGATTTGAGACTATAAGACCAGGTTTCTTCATGATGTTTTCATTCACCGTTGTCAACGATGTCTAAAATATACTTAGAAAGTACATTAATGAATTTGAAAATGGAAATCATTGGTTTTTGTCCAGATTTGAACCCATGACCTCAGGCAAGGCGAGTAGGCCTTTAGCCACTGGGCCAGTACGACACTCATTGCAATATAACGAATAATCACAAAATCGTTGGTTCCCCGAAACTAAATTTATCTACACTTGCGTTACAAACTTACATAAAAATATACTAGGCACTCTGTATACTTCTGAGACTATCAAAAAGACTCAATCATTATTATTTTTATACAAAATAGTTTTGAATAGCGAACGCATTCCGAATTTGAATTTTGAATCGGATAGATAATTCGGCGCGAAATTATCCACGGTTCGATGAAATAGTTTAGTTGGTTGTAGTCAAATAATGTCCAAAAATCTATTAAGATTACTTTAAGAAATAATTAATAGTAATAATTTAAGTACTAATTGTATTTTATGCCTAAAACTGGTTTTTCTATTTTTTAGGAATTGATTTTGGATAATCGATCATTAATCGAGTCGATAGTATACAAAAAATCGATTGCTTAAATCATTTTGGCACACAACTATTACATTAAAAAAAAACAATATAATTGACGAATTGGAAATTTTGAATAAATATAGTAGTGGTAATGAATTTTACGTATTATTGGACCGGTGTTTGTTAATTACGTTAAAATCTGGGCTTATTCTTGTTGTTTATTATATTTAAAGACATAATAGTCATATTTATAATAATTTTTACATGTGGGTGGGTGATATATGTGTAAAATAAAAATGTAAACAAACACGATTGGCGCGAAACTTCAACTTTGAATAACAAATAACTTCATTACCACTAATTATTTATTTTGAAATATGGATGAATTCGACCAATAATTAAACAATTAGCAAACCACTACCCCTGTCGTGGAGTTTGGGTGTCCAAAATCTGCATTTTTATGTTTTTTAGCTTCGACCACCACTGTCATCAAAATGGCGATTATCGTATTATTACACTTGTTTTTAACAAACGTAAATTAATAAACTTGCGCACTTATTCTAAAAAAAATATTAGCGCTAACATGTAAGCTTTTTATCCAACTATTTTAATTTAAGCCCCCACATAAGATTCGTTAGGTATCTTAATCAATAATTAAGTTATTAATTAGGATGTCGTATGACGTAAATCTGGGGTCCAAAATGAGCCGCGGCTGAGCCAGCGGAGGTATGCTTGTCAAGCCCCAAAATGTACCCCGTCCGAACTATACGGTTACTCAATAATTAAGTTATTAATTAGGATGTCGTATGACGTAAATCTGGGGTCCAAAATGAGCCGCGGCTGAGCCAGCGGAGGTATGCTTGTCAAGCCCCAAAATGTACCCCGTCCGAACTATACGGTTAAATACAAAGGAATTTGTAGTAAAACTTCTTTGGGAGCTAGATTTGGTAGAGAGAATATTACTATGATTGTTGCTAAGAAAAATTCGATTCATGTCTGCCTTAGATATAAATTAGTGTTAGGATATTTGCATTTGCATTGTGATCACATTAAACAATTTAATCTCGTAAAATGCAAGTTTTGGAAATTTTATCGAAAGAAGATTAGGGATAAATACAGGGTTGTAAATAATGTATTATTGATGTGATTCTTGTGATGTGTCTTATATTTTGTGTTTTATTAACCAATGTTTTCTTTTCATGTCGTGCAAATGAATACGATCCAACCTAGAAGGAATTTGCGATGCGCGCTGGGCATCGAAAGAAACTTAATACGATTAATTATTTGAATGATTTATCTGTATATGTTTTGATGAAATTAAATACTCTTCTGTCTTGTCTTTCTTTACAAAATAGGATTAGCTTATGAAATCGCAGACAAAGTCCAAATACAAATCCATAAGGACTAAGTCTGAAACAGTCATATATTAATAAAAAGTCTTTATCAGCCCTTAAGGCAAAAAAATGCTATGAAAGCATAGATGACATTTTAAACAATGGTATGACACGTGTCGTGCCACAGATAACACAAAAAAGCAGTGTCAAAACCTTGTCAAAAGTAAAACATAGTGTTGGAAAAAGCGCGGGAAACGTTCGAACTGATAGGCGCGAATTTTTTACATTTTGCAAAAAAAAAATTGTTTTATATTGTAAATAGTGGTCAGGAGGGTGTAGTTTGTATATAATTATCTTATTTTTGTATTTAGTTTATTATTTCACCTGTTTCTTTGGTAAGTCCTTGATTTTTCTATTTTTCTATGGAGGAGCCCCCTGATCCAGGGGGCTCTGTTCCCCAAGCAACATGCTTTTTAACATTGCCGTCAAATGAATCTGACATGGAAACAGACACTTCAATTGCGTCTAATAACACAGGTTCTGTTAATACTGCACGTAAATTAAAACGTCCCCGCACTCACAAAACCTGTCGCCATTGTAACAAACGCCGACGAAAACGCAACTCCTCTGCGGAATGTAAAGAAACGGATTGTACATGTGACTCAATCGATACATTATATGAAAAGAACCGGAATCCTTTAGCTCAACTTTCTCATCCGCCGAAAAATATCCTACCAGCCGACCAACAAAATGCATTTTCAAAACCAACCCACTCACAACCTTCGCCAGTAGGACGACTAACCTACGAGCATACTGATCTTGCTCCCTACATTGTTCACATTCAAAGAGAACACAACCCTAATGACTCTGTATCCTTGCACCCGGTGACCTTTGGAAAGTTCCTCAGGAAAGAAAATTTCCAAGGAATAGTAAATGGCAGCTTAAAAAAAATAGGAAGGAATCGAATGTCCCTTACTTTCACAGACTTCGACAAAGCCAACTTATTTTTAAACCATGACAGCCATAAAAAGAATGGCTTTAAAACATTCATACCCACTTTTAATATCACTCGCATGGGCCTCGTTAGGGGCGTGCCATCAGAATGGTCTCCAGAAGAGGTGTGTGACAGTATTTCAGTGCCTATTGGTTGCGGAAAAATCCTGAAGATTAGGCGTTTGAATTACAGGACTGTTGTAGATGGCTCGCCTGTATGGAAGCCATCACAAACAGTAGTCCTGACATTTGATGGGCAGGTGTTGCCTAAGAGAATATATATGTGTTACAATGCTCTCCCAGTTGAACTTTATACATACCCTACAATACAATGTTACAATTGTGCCAGGTTTGGGCATACCAAAGTACAATGCAGATCTTTGCCCCGCTGCTATAAATGTGGTCAAGCACACACAGGCGAAACATGTAACATCAGCGAAGACAAGGCTACCTGCTGTCACTGCTCAGGGTCTCATTTTGCGACAAGCAAAAGTTGCCCAGAGCTTGACAGACAAAAACGCATAAAACAATCTATGGCTGAGTCCTGCATTTCATATTCTGAAGCTAATAAAATACATCCACCTGTTGTAAAATCATATGCTGATATTGTATCAAATCATGCTTCTAATGTAGGGCGGTCTTCTAACAACTTTCCTACCTCATCCCCCACACTGTTATCTCCAGTAAAGACCACTTCATATAAAAAGACAATTACTAGACAACCCAGTCCACGTCAACATCATCCATCCAGTAACTTGTCCTCACATAAAGAACTCACCAAAGATTATCAAGTCCCCTGTCCAGCCAATGGATGTGGATATAAAGACCAATCAAGCCAAGAAAATCCTCCATCTATAATTGATGTAATTTTGACCCTAATTAGCTCTCTTTCACACTCAACAATTATTAAACCTGACCACGTTGCATCCATAGTTGAAACTTTGAACAAACTCATACACACTCATAATGGCTGCAACCAATAATGTTCCGAATAACTTAAATAACACTAGCAGTGTATTGTCTTCATTGTATTACCCCCATGTGGTGATGCAATGGAACTGCCGCAGTGTAAATGACAAAAAAGCAGAACTTTCATACCTTTTAAATAAACACTGTCCAACAATAATAGCCTTATCAGAAACCTGGCTCAGACCAGGCTCTGTCTTCAAAATAAAAAGTTACTCATGTCTTAGAGAAGACAGGAGTGACCGATATGCTGGGGTAGCTTTACTTATTCGAAATAATATCCTATATAAACCCATTCCTCTCCCTTCTCATGATGATTTTACAGCAGTTGCTGCACTTATTACTAATATTTGTTTCGTTTCTATATATATTACAAAGCCTTCTGCTTCTAGTTTCCAACAGCTCAGCAACATTCTTCAGACTCTTCCTAGGCCTCTCATTCTATTAGGCGATTTTAACTCACATCACACATCTTTTGGCAGTACAAAATCAGATGTCAATGGACAGGAACTTCTCAACTTACTTCACGAACATAATCTCTGCCTCCTTAATACAGGTTCTCCAACTCGCCGTACAAATCCTTCCCAACATCTCAGCTCCGTTGATCTATCCATCTCATCACCTTCCTTGGCTTCTTCTCTTACGTGTGGCTGACTCTGGCTTGGCCACCATCAGGGATTTTAATTTTGATAACACAAATATTTAGTCGTTAATTGGTCGAAATTAGTCGCCAAATATTAGATTTAGTCGGTCACTGGTTCAAAAGTTAGAAGGGTTGTTAGGTGGCCGATCTGGAGAGACTCTCCCCAGCTTGGCCAAATTTATATCTCAAAAACTAGGGCACCTAGCGAAGATCTGTTTTCTCCCAGATTTAATCGGTAATTAGTCGAAATTAGTCGCCAAATATCAGAATTAGTCGATCACTGGTTCAAAAGTTAGAAGGTTTTATAGGTGGCCGATCTGGAGAGACTGACCCCAGCTTGGCCACATTTATATCTCAAAAACTAGGGCACCTAAAGAAGATCTGTTTTCACATAGATTTAGTCGCTAATTAGTCTAAATTAGTCGCCAAGTCACAGATATAGTCGGTGTGTAATTAAAAAGATATTAAAGTAATAAATTTCTCCATACATTGGTACAAGCAAGTACAAAATACTATACGTAGTTTCTAGACAATACATGATGTCTTAAGGTGGAATGTTTGTTTCAAAATATAAACCTAAATATAAAGTTATTCTATGTTATTTTATACCAAAAAAGGAAAGCAGTATGTATTACCTAGAAACAGATCTACAATAAATATAATGTAATTATTTATCGAACATAATGTGGCAGTCGCTGGCAAATAGATCACTGCGCTCCAGCGATTAAAATTAATACTGTAATTAAAATGTCTACTGTGATTAAAATTTGATTTTTTAGGTACCTAGTACCTATATGTTTGATTAAGTCCTCGTTTCTAATAAGCGGCGCGTCGGGCGTGGCGGCTCGCACCAAAATTCAAACATAGAATATTCTATGGCGTTGTATGAGAATTTTACAAATTTTTGCTTGAGATGCAGGCCGCGTCCGCTGCTGCGAGCTCTCCCGGCAGCGGACGCTGCGGACGAGCTTTAGGTATTTTTATCTATTTACAACAGTATTATTATACAGTGGTACAGTGTTTTATTCAGTGGTATTATTTATTACTTAAAAAATATTTAACAAGTATAATATTTTTTAAGTAATAAATAATTATATATTTCGACAACAGATTTTTTATTATTCTTACCATAATTAGAGCCAATGGTGTATATATAATATTAGGTACCTATCTAAGTAGGTATATACATCTTTGATTTAAGATTATTAGTTATGTATTTTTAACCGACTTCAAAAAAAGGAGGAGGTTCTCAATTCATCGTAAACTTCTTTTTTTATGTGTGTTACCCGATTTCTCAAAGACGCCTGGAACTATTTGGAAAATTCTTATTTTTTTTGAAAGTGTATCAGTTAAATGATCTGTTCAAATAATCTTTGAAATGTGGATTATGAGCAAAATAATATACATAATTTTGTGCTGAGGAGAGTTGGTTGAACAAGAACATAAAATATTTATGTACAATTCCAGAGAATGTTAATTTGACACACAATTCAATAACAAATCGGTGCATATCTCGCCATCTAGTAATATTTATTTGAACCAAATTTTATTTCTTAGCGCTGGGTCCCCGTGCAAGCATAGTATTAAGTAGATACATCATATATTCTTATTGGGCAACAGAAGTTTTATTATTCTAACGTAATTTAGACCCTAACATTATAATTTGGTAAAACAGTTGTATGCGACTGTACATCTTGACACCAAATAGACCAAGAGCAAGGTTTAATGTTTTCAAAGAAGATTAGGATACTCTAACCTATAATAGTATAATAATAATAAGAGTATAATAACCTATAATAGTAACATAAAACATAAAAATATATATTTAATTTAGAATTTATATCTCTCTGACATTTCTAAGGACTTTAGACCGATAAAAATAAAAATAAACTTTTTACAAAAAAAAATACTACCGAGTTCCAAAGAAGAAACTGCAAAGTGAAAAATGACTTTATTTTTGGAAGTCGGTGTCTTTCATAGGTATCATTTTTATTCGATATGGACACCGACTTCCAAAAATAAAGTTATTTTTCACTTTGTAGTTTCTTCTTTGGAAGTCGGTAGTATTTTTTTGTAAAAAAGTTCTTTTTATTTTTACCCGACTGCCGAAGGAGGTCATTCACATTTTTTTATTTGGAAGTCGGTAGTATTTTTTTTAAAAGTTTTTTTCCCTTTTTAGTTTTACTTACCTAATAGTCAAGTTGTTTAGTAAGGTATTTATAACGCCAAAAAAGATTAACGCCGAATAACGTGAAACTTGAACACAACCGGTGAAATGAGAGATCTGCGTACGCGTACCCCTTTAGAGCAAACTGGCGTGATTTTATGTTATGTTATGAAATGATATAAACAATAAATAGACATGCGATTGCAGCAATCCCGAGAGATCTGCCGTTATTTATTGAAGAATTCTGTTGTTTATCTCCAAAGTTCTTCATCAGATCTTCCCCAAAGTAAAAAGGGACCAATTTCTAAACATACTCTTCGAAAAAGAAATGAATTTTCAAAATCGGTCCACAATTGACGGAGATATGGATGAACATACATAAAGTCGAACATAGAACCTCTTCCTTTTTGGTAAATCGGTTGAAAACTAGAAGTTTATTACACATATTAATAGAAATATTTTTTTCTTGGCTATCTTTCGTAAACTTATGATCTAGCTCTTGGACTATACCTTAAAAGTTGAACTCATTTTATCTTCGAAACTAAGACCCGACTAAATCTGTGACTTGGCGACTAATTTCGACTAAATAGCGACTAAATCTATGAGAAAACAGATCTTCGTTAGGTGCCCTAGTTTTTGAGATATAAATGTGGCCAAGCTGGGGTCAGTCTCTCCAGATCGGCCACCTATAAAACCTTCTAACTTTTAAACCAGTGATCGACTAATTCTGATATTTGGCGACTAATTTCGACTAATTACCGATTAAATCTGGGAGAAAACAGATCTTCGCTAGGTGCCCTAGTTTTTGAGATATAAATTTGGCCAAGCTGGGGAGAGTCCCTCCAGATCGGCCACCTAACAACCCTTCTAACTTTTGAACCAGTGATCGACTAAATCTAATATTTGGCGACTAATTTCGACTAATTACCGACTAAATATTTGTGTTATCAAAATTAAAATCCCTGATGGTGGCCAAGCCAGGGTCAGCCACACTTCTCTTACTTGGCACACACTCTCTTCTACCTATTACAGTGATCACTTTCCTATAATTATATCCTTCCCGGGCAAGAAAGTCAAAGCTACTCCAACTAAACCCAGACTTAAATATAAACTTGTAGATGACAATTGGCCTAAGTTTAAAAACTACATGGACACTAACATTTCAGATTTACCCAAAAATAGTGACACAGAAATACGTTCTACAGAATTTACCAAACTAATGATACAAGCGGCTGATACATACTTTCCAGTAAAAAATGCTTCTAAGGGCCAAATACCTTCTCCTCCTTGGTGGGATAATGAATGTACATTGGCTATTAAAAAAAGGAAAGAGGCAGAGGTTAAATACAAATTAAACATGACCAACGAAAACTTTAATAATTTAATGGATATAATGTCTGATACAAAGAATCTCCTTAAGAAAAAGAAATTTACGAGTTGGCGAAGCTTCTGTGCTTCTATCTCTCCTAGAACACCTCCTTCAGTTATATGGACGAATATAAAACGTTTCCGTACTGGAACCTCTCCAAACACATTTAATACTATTCCTTCATCCTTAACCGAGGAATTCTTATCGAACTTAGCTCCTCCTTTTGTTCCACAACAAGAATTAGTTTCTGCTCCTCCTCAAATTTCTTCAAATGTAAGTACTTCGTTCCTTGATGGACCCTTAAGTCTGGCAGAACTCAAAGGTGTCTTATCTTATGTCCGGGATTCTGCTCCTGGACAAGATGGAATTCCTTATTCATTTTTTTCAAATCTTGGTGATGATAGTTTACTTTATTATTTAGAGGTTATAAACTCCGTAATTCTGACAGGTGACGTTCCGGAATCATGGAAATTACAGACAGTGTTGCCCATTCTAAAACCTAATAAGAATCCATCAGAAAGTACCTCTTATCGCCCGATAGCTCTATCTCCTGTGATAGCGAAATTAGCTGAACATCTTACAAAAAATAGATTAGAATGGTTTTTAGAAAACAATAATTTACTCTCAAATTCACAGTTTGGCTTCAGAAAGGGAAAGAGTACCATGGATAATGCCGGTTTACTCATAACAGATATTCGTCTGGCATTTTCAGGAGATGAGTCTGTCGTAGCCGCATTCTTAGATATAAAATCAGCATACGATAACGTTTGCCTCTCAATTTTAAAAAAAAAGTTACAAAAATTACAAATTCCAACAAACCTAATCCGTTTTATCACTAATCTTTTATCTGGTCGTAAAATATCTATTAATGGCCTGACCAGAATGCTATGGAAAGGGCTCCCACAGGGTTCCGTGCTCAGCCCTATTCTTTATGCCATATATACATATGACCTTGAAAGCTCGCTGGCTGCAACATGCAAAATTCTGCAGTACGCCGATGATGTGGTTGTTTACAGTATTAACAAATCTATTGATAACGCTTGTGCCTCTTTGTCCAAAGCTTTAGATCTTCTTAAGGTCTATTTGGATAAAGATGGACTAGAACTCTCTGTATCTAAGTGCTGTGCGGTCCTCTTTTCTAGAAAACGTAAGCCGCCTCCAATTATTCTAAAATACAATGGAGAGCCTATTCCGGTTAAATCTCGTGTTAAATTTCTAGGTCTAATTTTAGATTCTAAACTCACTGGTAATCCACAATGTGATTATATTGCTGAAAAATGTGAACGTGCTCTAAACATCCTCAGATGCCTGTCAGGTGTCTGGTGGGGTGCACACCCTTTTTCACTTAAATTAGTTTACAATGCACTGGTAAGGAGTGTATTGGATTATGGCACTTTTTTACTGGAACCATGTAGCGCTGCTGGTATGAAGAGACTGGATGACGTCCAGGCCAAGGCCCTTCGAATCATAACTGGTGCGATGAAATCTAGTCCCATAAACGCATTACAGGTCGAATGCGCTGATCCTCCCCTCAAGTTACGTCGACAGTTCCTGGCAGACAGATTTTTCTATCGCATCTTTCAGTTTTCTAACCACCCATTAGTCATCAAAACTCATCAACTTTCGGATTTCATCAATTCATCCGCATACTGGGCACATAAACCATTACCGCATCTAGTTATTAGTTTCAGAACACACACAATCATAACTACACCCACACACCACTCTTCAATTTTTCCTATTTTTGAATCTGATTTTAAAGCGTTAATAATTTCACCTGAAATACATTTGAATAATGGTATCATAAAAGGTGATGCTAATGCCAACTTCTCTTTTAAAGCTGTAGTTGACGAGCTCTGGCCTGGTTGGCACCATCTTTACAGTGATGCCTCTAAACACACAGGAAATCAAAATGTTGGTGTCGGCATCTTCCATTCTCAATACAAAATAGTTCAAAAAATTAAACTCCCTCCAGAAACTTCAATTTTCACTGCCGAATGCTTTGGTATTTTTAAGGCCCTGGAATACGTCCTTCTAATGAAACTCTCCAAAACAGTAATCTTCACAGATTCTACGAGTGCATTAAAGGCTTTAGCAAAATTTCCCTTCAAATCAAACAATCTTTCCCCGGTAACTCTGATGTCAAGAGATTTACTATTAAAGTGTGAAAGTAAGGGGTATTCGGTGTCCTTCGCTTGGATTCCTAGTCATAGTGGAATCATTGGGAACGAAAAAGCGGACCAGTTAGCTAACGAGGCCATTGTGTGTGGCGATACCTTTTATTTTAAATTATACCCTCAGGACTTGACTGCTCTTCCCAGGGTCCGCCTCAAGGAATCTTGGGGGGAGGCTTGGAAGAGCAGTAGTCAAGTGAAGGGCAAATATTACTTTTCTATTCAACCTGAAGTCCCTATTAAGCCTTGGTTCTTCAAAACAAAGTTTGGTAAAAGAGCTACTTCAGTATTGATACGCATGCGTTTGGGTCACGTGTGCAGCCCTGCACATCTCGCTCGGTTTCGCATTATCGACAATGATACTTGTGAGTGCGGGGAAGAGGATGCTGACACGAATCATATTTTTCTTAGATGTCCACTGTATGATCATACTCTGCTATATACAAAATTATTGATTTTAGAGGTCCCATTGCCAACTAGCATACCGTGTTTACTATTTAATAACTACATTCCGATATATAAAGTCTTAGCTTCATTTATCGAAGCTAATGACATAAAACTTTAATATATAATACTGTAAATATAAATGTAAATATTTAGTAACTAGTTTAGTAGATTTATTTTTAGATATTTCTAGATAATTAATTTGTTTATTTTCATTTCATTTCTTTCTCTATCCCTTTCCATTGTCCCTTCCTTGATCATTTTCTATGAATGTTTATTCCCGCCTTTCCGCGATCTTTTTCCTACCCATACGTTTCCCCGTTTTATATTAAAAAAACACACCAAATCTCTTCCCTGCACTACCTCGTCTTTCCTACCCATACTCAAGAGATGATGCAACTCAAGTCCATATCAAAACTTACTTCACAAGAAGAAATTAATAAAATTATAAAAGAACTATTTAAGAGAAGAACTGAAAATGAGAGACAAACCATAAACAACTTGAATATGGCAAATGCACAAGATGTGCGAAGCCAAACTCCTCTGATGAGGATAAAAAAAAAAAAAAAAAAAAACATAGTGTTCATTATAAGAATAGGTTTGACGCGTTGTGCTATAAACAACACAATAAAGCACAGTGTTCATCACATCCGAATTAGATTTATACTCTTTGCGCCGTCTTAGCCATAGATTAGACAGGCCGGACCATAGAAAAAACACTAAATAATATTTTATTTTTATTTTATTTTTGATTTTGTTTAATATTATATTACCTACCTTAAAACAAATTTTCAATACAACAGATTGTAAGACAGGTCTTGTTCTATTGTCGTGACTTTGTGTTATATAGACTTTCCTTAAATAAACTCTTTTTAAATTGAATACCTATATTTCATTGTTTAATAACATAACTTATTTTTTTCACGACTATACTCTGTCCAGTTACTAATCTGTCCAGCTGAGAAACTGTCCAGCTGAGAATTTGTCCAGTTGCGAATCTGTCCAGTTGCCACGGAGGGGATAGGAATAGGTTGACAATAGAGAAATAAGATCCATTCCAGATAGTTAGAAAATTGGAAACATAAGCTAGTTAGGCTAGTTATACATATAAATAAAAAATGGTGAATAGGAGAGTTTTTTTTTTTTTCTTTCTTAGATATATGTAAATAGATTAAAACCTTTTAATGTTAGAGTAGAATAGGTGATAGATATAGAGTTAGAAGATGTGAATAGGTTAAGGTTATTTAGTGTCTTAGGTCCCCCATATTATTATATAGGAAAAGGCCCATTAACAAATTTAAAAATAAATAGGAATGTCAACTGTCAATATGTCATATTGAAATTAGTAGGGATGGGGAAGTAGAAAAATGTATCGATAGTTTTAATGTCGACCTTTTTAAAATAGTATCGATATTAATGAATGTTATCTTTTGCATGTTCTGATGTGCTGATGAGTTGTAAGCTGCTGGGCGAAGAAGAGGCTGGCAATGTTGGCTACGCATCGAAGAAAATGTTTATTTGTTATGCGAATTAAGGCATAGGCTAAAACTAGGGTATTAGTATAAACCCAGTTGGTTTATTAAGGTAATAGTTATAACTGATACCGACTTTGCTAACGGGGCATAGCCTTTGCAAAGGATGTCGAGTTGACGTCATTGGTTCAGTTAGTGGCTGTTGTTTAATTAAAATTAAAAGCATTTATAAATTTAAACCCTGGTGCAAGTTCTATGAATAGGATTAGAAATTCGATGCGATCCAGCCTTTCCTTCTCTAGCCTGACAAATGCACGAGATCGAAAAATTGTATCATGTCTGAATTTTTGAAATTTAAATCCCATCCGGGTCGATGTGAGTTGACGCATCATTCCGGGTACGTGTCGGGAGGACGCCTTGTTTGTTCCTTTTTCAGAGGTTTTGGCCAAGGAGGTTCAAGCATGACAGCGTTGATTTGTTAGTGCGTATGCGCATGTCAGCTAAAAAGTTAAAAGCTCATATCGGAGCATCAGATAATTCGTTTGTCTTGACTTAAGCCTTCCCCTTTTAAGGGTCGTACCTCAATTGTAAATGTAATTCCTCTGTTAGGTAAATGTTCGGGTTAGGATAAGGTAGGATTGATGTTACCTTTCAAAACATAGAATAGTAGCATCTTATATGATTCTGCGCGACTATTCGTAGGGGCGTAGCTCATGTGAGGACTCTGCTTTAAAAGGCAAACTCCTTACATATAATAAGGCTGGCATGATATACATAGTTTTGCAAGGTAATTGAATTAGGAACACTTGTCATATATAGAATATGTTTTTCTTTAACTTTGATTGTCAATTCGATAGAAGCCGCCTAAGGGCAGGCACATTGTTGAATTAATATAAATATAACAGATATCAGATAAATTGATTTGCCTTTCATTACGTAGCGCTCTGGCTACGTCCCTTACAGTACCATTCTTTAAATCGCTAAAAATACTTACCTTTCCTTCATTATATATCTTTGAAATTAGTGTTTTCGTCAAAACAAACATGAGGTTATTCGAAAAAGTGTCAACGTTAAGAGATGTCCTGATTCGTAGCCAATACGCAAACTCTTTAAGCAATCAGCGTTTTAAGACTACCTTAGTGAGTAAGAGTGTTTTAGGCATGGCACCGCGCATTTATAATAAACTAGCTTTTACCCGCGGCTTCGCTCACGTAAAACGTAGAAAAGGAAACAGAGTAGTAGTACAAAAATAGTGTATTTTGCGTTACATAAAATGCAGTAGGTACTAATTTGATTTTTGATTCTTATAAATATTGTTTAGGTCGACAAAAATGTGGAAATGGGTTGTGAGCACAGAGTTGTAATTTTTAATAAATTACTTTAACAAAGTCGTGTTAACAATATTTTTAGTTTTACCATCTTTTGCTAAAACATATTGATTATGTGGACTTGATACTCGACAACACGCTATATACAGTTGCCCATGGGAAAATCTTTTTTTTCTAAATGCACTCCTGCAACTTTCAGTGTTTGCCCTTGAGCTTTATTTATGGTAATCGCGAATGTCACTTTAAGGGGAAATTGCAACCTTTTAAATCGGAATGGCATATCAGTTGGGATTATCGGAATACGTGAAATCATTACATCTTCTCCCTTTGCTATTCCTGTCATAATTATTGCCCTTACTATATTGCGTCCCAGGTGTTTTATTTGTAGTCGGGTGCCATTATATAATTTTGGTGCGTCCTGATTTCTCATTAATAGGACTGGGTCACCAACTTTCAGCCTCAACGTATGGGACGGTACCCCTGATAATAATTCTAAAGAGTTAAGAAACTACAGGGTAGAGTTTCTTAACTCACCGTAGAGTTTCAGTGTGAGTCACTCTGCTGCCACTTGCTTCCACTTGCTTCAAGCTTGCTTGGAAGCATGTATTATATTTTCTTATTCTGCTTAAAAAACGGTGCGATTCATCACTGTCATACAAAAGCAAAGACTTGAGTGGTTCTTCTGGCTCACCAAGCGAGCAACACATACCCGGTGTCTCATCATTCCACTTGAGTGCTTCACAATATCTAAATTTTTTATCCATGTTCCCTATGAGAACTAATCGATGGCAAGTGTAATCAATCAATGGGTCATAATCAGACGTAGCGTTGTGGAACGACTCCCATGTATTTCTTGCAAACGTACGTCTCCTTTCAGACTACCGTTGAGCTCGTAAAATACGCTGTATTTGGGATTGTTCAGGCGTCTCAGCAGCTATCGATGACGCGTGACGTTAGGGATCTAAAATACGACGGGCCTGTGTTTGCTCAAAGGTCTCACCAGCCCTTTGAGTTGCGTGACGCTCAGCATCTGCGAGTTGGCAAGCCTGAGTCTGGTTGAAAGTCGCAGCAGCCCTTTCAGTTGCGTGACGCTCAGCATCTGCGAGTTAGCGAGCCTGAGTCTGATCGAAAGTCTCAGAAGATCTTTGAGTCTCGTGACGCTCAGCATCTCAAATTTGACGGATTGAGTCTGCTCCTCTGTTTCTTGGCTTCTAGCTACTCTTGCTATTCGAGCTCTGCTAGAGCTACGGCTCAGATGAGATTTACGCTTGCGAGGCATATCCACAGCATAAAAATATCTCCCTAATAAAATTAAGCAGTAGAATATTTTAAAGTTTTGCTTAAATTACCACTTTCACGGACACTGACATTAAGTTGACTTTTTCAAATTGACACTCAAATCTTTCATAAACAATTATATCATGCCTACAGCCGAATAAGAAGGACGCCATAAAAGAAGTTTCATATTATTTTCATATTTTATAACTACTCCACCCCATTTCTCCCGCACCTTGTTTTATACAAAAAAGTAGGCTATGTCCATCCCAGGGTCTCATACTATCTGCATACCAAATTTCATCTAAATCGGTTCAGTGGTTTAAGCCATAATAAGAAGTTTCACACAAATCTAACCCACCCCCCTATTTATTCCCATTTGTGTTTTATGCAAAAAAGAAGTAGCCTAAGTCCTGCCCAGGGTCTCAAACTATCTTCACACCAAATTTCATCTTAATCGGTTCAGCGGCTTAAGCCATAATAAGAAGTTTCATTCAAAATTAACCCCCCTCCCAATGCCCCCCTTGGCATTTTTTGCAAAATAAAGTAGCCTATGTCCGTTCCAAGGTCTCAAACTATCTTCCTACCAAATTTCATCTTAATCGGTTGAGCGGTTTAAGCGTGAAAAGGTAACAGACAGACAGACAGACAGACAGACAGACAGACAGAGTTACTTTCGCATTTATAATATTAGTATGGATTACCAGATGTCATAAAAAAATTAATGTCACCCTTTTCAAAAAAACATTAAAACTGTTACTAATTGAAAAATGTTATTATACGACTGATGAATTTCTGAATGATAAATTAATGTAGACGTATCTATTTATTTTAATGGAGAAACAATCTTTAATTGAATATTTTGACTAATTGTAATTTATGATTATTATGCATTGACTGTAGAAATTACTCCATATTGTGACATTCGTAATTTTGTTGTTATATACATAGCATATTCTATTACTGTTCGAGTTTTAACCGAACACACAGCGAAAATGCATAATTGCATCGAAAGCAATTATGCACATTCGCTCGATTACCAATATGTGGGCCAGTTCACGTTTAGATCTCGTCAGAGACACCACGTACTCATAACCAAAACCATAACCTTTTTACCATACTTTTTACCATTAATTTAGTTACATAGTTCACCATAATTTAGTATTTCGTGTATCTAAGTGTTATATAGTGTTTCAATATAGTTGTTTCCCTTATAATCCAAGACTTTAACTTTTACCATATCCTATCATTATAAGAAAGGTGTGTTAGGTCACCATAGCACCAAGCACTACTTTCTACAATTACTTTGGACATACCTACCAAATAATTTGTGTTTACCTCTCGAATGTTTATTATATTATTTTTTTGATTGTAGATATTACTCCATATTGTGACATTTTTAATTTTGTTGTTATTTATTGACTTATTCTATTAATTTTGACATGCCTACCAAATAATTTGTTATTACCTCTCGCATGCTTAATATTTTATTATTCTTCGTATTTCGCATGTAACCATAATATTTGTACGGTTCTTGGCATAACATAGCGACCTGGAAACTTTAATTTAAGAACTGTATTTACTACCTATATTACACAAATAAAATTGATTTTGATTTTGATCATGTCATCGTTCTATCATGAAGCTCTAGACAGCGGTAAGTCCCGCTATACTCGAATCTAGAAATACCTACTAAAATGTTCCACTATGCACGAATTCAGTGATGTACAAAAGTGTTACAAGGTAATATTTTATTTATTTTAACTGCCTCTAGATCTGCGCATACAAGAGGCAGCCGCCCTGTATGAAGCGAAGAGAGGGTCATCCCGGTTTTTGCCAGGAGATAGGCATATCGAGAGTGCGGTAAGGTTTGCAGAAGCCCCTCATCTAGCTACACAAATGCCCCTGGAATTCATGTGCCTGGCAGATCAAGAGTTACTAGTTAGTAACAATGTGCAGACGGTGCGAATCTTCACCGACGGCAGCAAGATTGAGGGGAAGGTCAGAGCCGCATTATCCATTTGGGATAGTGATGGCGAAGTCCGGAGCCTCAAACTTTGCCTTGCCGCGTACTGCACAGTCTACCAGGCGGAACTCCTGGCCATTTGCAAGGCAACCGAAGTGGTCCTCGCGCGGCAAGAGGCGAGCTATTGTTTGTACAGCGACTCAATGTCAGCATTACAGACGCTTGCAAACCATGGCTCGCTCCATCCCCTGGCAGTTCGCGCGCGCAAACTTGGCTCTAGTCCTGGGCCAGAACAAAGCTGTGTCTTTGTTCTGGGTCAAGGCCCACGCGGGCCTGCCGGGGAATGAGCGAGCGGACGAGCTAGCCAAGAAGGCAACATTGTCGTTACGGAGGAAGCCGGACTACGACCAGTGTCCGGTTTCATTTATCAAGCGACAGATCCGTTTGGAATCGCTTGATGAATGGAACCGGCGATATGTGTCAGGCGAGACCGCTGCCGTGACGAAAATGTTTCTTCCGGACACAATAGTGGCTTTCCGTATTGTGAAACAGGTACGGCCCTCAGGGGTTCTCACGCAGGTTTTGACGGGGCACGGTGGGTTCTCTGAATACTTGAATCGCTTCAAGTGTAAGGAGAGCCCATCGTGCGTCTGCGATCCAGGCGTGGCAGGATGTGTCCAGCACATAATTGTAGAATGCCCGTTATTTATCAGGGAGCGCAACCAACTTGAATGTGAGCTGGACATGAAACTGACGAACGAAAGTATATATGGGTTCATGACAAAGCAAAAAAGGGAAAGGTTCTTAGCATACTGCCATAAAGTAGCCACTGTGGTTATACACAGAAACAAAACTGACGCGCACTGTGCTTCGTAAATATTTAACTATATTTAAACGTAAGCGCAGAATGCAGCTCAGAAATGTATAGCCAGTAGCATGTTAAGTTAGTACCTAGTTAGTTGTGTAAGAAATTCTGTGATATATTATTTTACTGTGATAACTGCATTTTTTACATTTATTATCCCTAATGTTTATATTTTACTGTAATACTGCATTTTTTTATGTTTTATTATCCCTTATGTTTTACTTTTACTGTGATAACCGCACCTATTTAATGTCTTTATTGTACAATTTTATTATAACTATCTGTGATAAGCACTTTTGCACCTCTGTATAATTGTAAGAATATTAGCACTGTATTTTATTTTCCTAAACTATGATAAATAAATAAATAATGCCCATAGAAAAGACTAAATAAAGTGGGATTCCCACCCACAGTATGAAAGAGAAGAATGCAAGAAAGATATAGGATGAGGAATGAAAGTACGAGAGGCACAAAAGAAGGAATAGAAAGACAGAGGTTGAGCAGAAAATAGGCGCCAAATTCTGTGGCGAGAATTAGAGGTTAGAAAAAAAAAAAAAAGAATTGTCATTTAAAAAGTAAATTAAGAAAACCTAGTATGTAAATTCCGTTACTTTCGCGAAAATAAGTTAATAAGCGTTAAAAGAGAACTGTGCGGGATGACGTAGATCAATAAGTTAGATTTAAGTAACTTTGAGATGTTACTTGTTTAGTATTTACATAGATATTTTAGTCTTTAGTTTGAGCCAGTGCCAGATACATTTAGTTGTTAGTTATAATTATGTATGTATTCCTTATTCACTTTACTACTACTTTAAATTCATGGTACTTTTCTAGAATAACGATTCGTTCCCACGGGAAAGTTTTGTTAATGGGTCGGACGGGTTTATGATTCGACCGTAATTAAGATCTATTGTATACAATATTGTAAAAATAAGTTTAGTTAATGTTTTATAGTTGTCGGAACGGTCGATATTATAGCGAGCATTGTAGACCGTACCCTGCTAATGGTTATGTTTTATAGCAGGCATTTCCTGGACCCAAAAGTAATTGCGTATAGTCCCTGGCATGTAACTTGGCAAGGTTTTGGCGTAGTAGGGGAAAGTTCGCGCATAGTGCGCGAACTGACCAACCACCGTATAGAACGAACGGAACGTGGACGCCACACGATTGGTCAGTCGATCCTTGTGTCAACTAACCAATCGCGCGCTCGGAACGGTGCTAAACGCTCCCCGCGTCCTGCTAGGTAACCAAAGAGACCTGAAAAATTACTTGTGCGCATCTAACGACTCTTGCCAAGTTACATTCCGATAACTATACCATTCTGTAGATTATGAATAGTGTAGTAAGTAAAAGAATATTCCACTGAATATGAACCGAAGTCGACGGCTCTTATAAAAAGGTCCGTGCGGCTCTGAAACGACACTCGGTAGCTCGCCAGCCGTCGCTCCGTGCGGACGTCTCGCTGCTCGTCGCCCCACCGCGCTCCCCTGCGCCCCCGCTCTCCGCCTCGTCGCGCCCCTCTGCGTGACGTCACTGCGGCCGTCGCGTCTTCGCACGCCGCTCCAAAGGTGTCGCTACTAGTAACTTTGGTTACTAGTAGTGGCAGCTATTTTGGCCCTTCCGGGCAAATCCACTCTTTGTGGTCCCTGGCGGGAAACCTAGCGGTGTTAACAAGCCAGTGGGGTGTGCCCCAAGCACCCGCCAAGTCCCTTAAGGACACGGCAGTCATTGGAGTCGGGAGCGAGATCAGTTGGCCTTGGTAGATAGCCTAGTCAACCCCCGCTTCGTCCCCCAGCATTCACCTGGCACGGTCGGGTGTGTTTACCCTGACGTGCCAGACTTCTTCGGTACACATTGGTGGGTGGCTCACCTTCGGTGGGTTTACCGGTACCTTAGGGCCCTGTCACCCAATAAGATTGGTGGCAGGTGGACAAGCTTAGGGCTCACCAGATACTCACCTCCCAGTCTAACCCGACTGGGAGGGTAGGTTGCACACATCCCCGGGCCCCTCCACCCGGGGAAGATACCCCTCCCGGCTTCACCGGATCTACATTTTCTCAATTATGTCGTTCGCGGCAGTAATTGAACTCCTTCACGAGATTCTCGAGAAGGAGAAACTCACCAAAAGCTCTCAAAAACTTCAAAAACTCCCATCAAGCCATGCTGTAAATCAGGCTTTAGCCACTTATGTGCCCGCTTCGGGCCCGACCGGGGCCCCTGGACCTAGCCAGGCACCCGTGCCGAGCGAAGCCCAGGTCTCGCCCAGGTCGCCCTCCCCGGCAGCCAGGCCCACTTCTGGGACTGGTGAGCCATCCCTACCTAAGCCCCCAGCACCGGCCGTCGAGCCTAAAGCTACTGTCCGATCATGGAGAGATCCTCCTTCTCCTAAAGCTTCATC
This sequence comes from Anorthoa munda, assembly GCA_945859665.1. Lineage (NCBI taxonomy): Eukaryota > Metazoa > Arthropoda > Insecta > Lepidoptera > Noctuidae > Anorthoa > Anorthoa munda. The sequence continues at coordinate 29,851,602 of OX243910.1, read as the reverse complement.
TTCCCAACCGGCCGTCGAGCCTAAGAAAACCCGATCATGGAGAGATCCTCCTTCTCCCATATCCTCTCAAGTCAAAGCTTTTAGAAGCTATAAGGAGCGCATAGCCGCCCTTCATAAATTAAAGCCCAAGTCCAAGTCCAAGAACATCTGGGCGGACGATGATGACTCCCCCATGGAAGAGGGAGCAACCCTCAGCACTGACGAGGAATGGGAAGCTATGGCTGACCAAGCTGACTCAGTTGCTGAAGACCCATTAGACCCAAATGTCCCCGATAGGTCAGACGACTACGACACCGTCTCCTCCGACGGTGACTCCGTAGTTTGCTCTGGAGGAAAGAGGAAAAAGAGGAGTAGTCCCATTAATGCTACCAAGGCCAAAAAGGCGGTACCAAAAACCTCTCCTCAGTCAGTTCTGCCACCGGCCTCGCCCGTAAGGCAAATCACCCCCACCCCTGACATTGCTTCTTCTCAGCGGTCTAACCGCAGTCCCAGTCCCATGGTAATAGTTACCAATAAGAAGCTCCGTCCCCTTCCACCTGTTTATATTCAGGATAAAGTCAAGTGGAACGATGTTTCGAAAGCTTGTGTTGAGCGGAAAATCAACTACACCAAAGCCACTGCATGCCAACAAGGCATCAGAATCCAAGTACCCACCCCCACTGATTTCCGGAATCTAACCCGGTACCTCAAAGAAAGGAACATCTCGTTCCATACTTACTCCCTCCCAGAGGAAAAGCCCGTCCGAGTAGTTATTAGGAGAATCCCAAAAGAGATCCCTACGGAGGAAATCCGTAAGGACCTTCTAGACCAGAATGTCCCCGTCACTGAAGTCCACCGCTTGCATAAAGCAAGAGGCGGACAACAGTACGATATCATACGATATCGTATTATTTATAACAAGTTGCCAAAGCCAGTTATAGAATTGACCGATGGAAAGTTCAAAAACTACATCAAACGTGTCCTTATTAAAAAAGCATATTACAAAATCAAGGACTACGTTGAAGATAAAAATTTTAGCTCCTTCTGCGCATGCGGCTTCCCTGGTAACTCATAAACGGCACAAATATGTGGATGTCTCTAACTATTCTCAATCTCATTTTTACTTTTTTTCTTTCTTTTAATTAGACTTTTTACAATGATTTCAATAATCTTTATAGCCCTTTGCTATGAATAGTTACAGCACTGATAACAACATTTGTGCCACATGTTAAATTTAGTCTTGTTATATATTTTTATTTATTTTTTCCTTTGTATAGATTCTTTTACTGATTGTTTTGTGAATGTGTGAACATTGTAGGCCTTCTAGATTTCTAGACGCTTGTTAACATTTGTTAACTCTCTCGTTTATACAATTTTTTTTAGTTTCTTACGACTTGTTGTCGGGCCTACGTTGTCCCCCCATATCTAAGCACTAATACTGTAACGTGGAAATATTGTAAAAACAAACCAATTTTTTTAAAAGAGTAACCGTGGAGTTTCTTGCCGGTTCTTCTCCACAGGAAACGACTAACCCGAACCGTGCACCTTTTGTCGACGTTTTATAAGTGCCCATGTAGGCCTATGTGAAATAAAAAACATTTGATTTGATTTGATTTGATTTATTAGTTGTCTGTAGCCCTACTGAGGGATACAACCCGATCTTCAATATAAAGACCGTGTGCTCCCTGTCGGGCATTTCGATCGAGAAACCCTACCGCCCCCATCTTGTAGGACAGTGTCACAACTGTCAACTTTATGGCCATTCTCAGGCCCATTGCTATGCAACACCCAGGTGCGTTAAGTGCATGGGCGATCATGGCACTAAGGACTGTCCCCGTCCTAAAGACCGCTTACAGTGCACGGAGCCTCCCAGCTGTGTGCTCTGTGGCCAAGTCGGGCACCCGGCTAATTACCGGGGTTGCCCAAAAGCCCCCAAGCTCGCGCCTAAAATGGCCAAGCGATACAATGCGCACATAATGCGCATCGCTCCCTCTTCCCAACCACCCCCCCGTCTAGCCCCTCAGAGAACTTCACCATGGGGTAAGCTGAACCACCAAAGTGTGGCTCCTCAGACTTACTCCCAGCCCATCCCATCGCTGATGGCCCACCCCATAGCAGCTCCAAATCCAGTCCCCGACCCAGTGGCCCTAGCTGCCCCCATGCCCGCACAAAGCCGGAAGGTGGCTTCCACCACCACCGCCGCCATGTGCCCGCCCCCTGTCGCCCCCTCCGGGCTCAAGCCATATTTGAGCGTCGCTGAGAATATTATCAGCGCGTATTCCATATGGATGACCCCTCAAGCCCGTGCTCTGGATGCAGAAATCCGGAATGCAGGCTCTCTCTCCCCCGCTTCATGCAGTGCCCTCTTCTCGAGGTACGAGTGCATTACCAGGGAACTTGACAGCCTTGTCTACAAGGACGGTCAATGGGTTCGTAAATAGTACGAACACCTATACAAACGTAGCATACACACCGATTGGTCCGTCCTCGCCGCCGAGGCCCCACCGCGAAGTCCCAGTCATTATTTATGTAGCCAGCCCGCGAATAGCTGTGCCATAGTTAATTCTAATTAGTTAATTGGAGTTTCTTGTCCGTTCTTCTCCACGTAGGCTTATTCCGAACGGATGGTAGAATCACTTTATTAAGATCCAGCCTTAGTTGTCCCCCCAGCGACGCCCTGAGCCGAGGTTCGACCCCAGATTTATAAACCTAAGCGAAGATAAAAATTTACTAAACCTAAGCGTTGTCGCTTAGGTTTAGTAAATTTTTGCCTAGCTGGAGGCTATATTGTTTAGTCTCCGTAGGAAAGCCCGGTTAAGCAGCTGAACAGTCACTTTGACTGAGTTGCGAGACGCCACGTAGAAAAAAAAAAAAAAAAAAAATAACAAAAAAAAACTGAAACGTCACAGTTGGCAATCGGCAACAGAGCTCTCAACAATATAATTAAGCTCCAAGATACAGTAAGCCAAGAAAACAAAGTGTTTCACTCTCTCCACCAATCCCAGTCAACAGTTAATGTACACATAAGCGAGCACATTTAATGTGCTCGCTTATGAGAAGATAGAAGAAATCGGTTGCAAGAATGCCGGTTACACGCTCAGAAGAAAAAAGCCGCAAGCAACCTACAGAACAGACTCCGGGAACAGGCACGGCCTCTACAGTCACAAGGAATATCGCCGCAGAGGGGAGGGATTTACTTCCATACACTAGAAACAGAAGATACAGAGGAAGAAGAAGATGATGTCTCCGTATACTCGGCAACAGAAGCAGAAGCACGAGTAGATACCTGGCTGGACAACCAAGTCCCTCCACCCGTCCTAGCCATCATGGACCATCCGCGCCCACCGCCACTCGCATCCTTACAACCCAAAATAGCAACCACTACAGAAGGGATAGAAGATCCTGAAGCTCACCGCCGCAGCCGGGATAACTCTTCGAATCACCAGTCGGGACAGGCGGGAGCCCACTCAAATCCGCAGTCAGATATCGCACAGCTGGCTGAAGCGATCACGCGCGCAGTCAAGGCCGGTCAACGTCCAAAAATCATCGAACTTCCGGTATTTAGCGGCTCTCACCAGGAATGGCTGCCCTTTCGTACGGCCTACTACGAAACCGAGAACTTGTTCTCATCTATAGAGAACATTAACCGTCTGCGGCAGAATTTGAAAGGGCGAGCCAGAGAAGCTGTAAACAGCGTACTCATAACCACCGCGCATCCAGGGGATATCATGAAGACTTTGGAGACGAGGTTTGGAAGACCGGAGTCAATTGCCATCGCTGAAATAAACACGCTTCGAACATTGCCACGCATAAACGAGTCACCCAGAGACATCTGTATATTCTCAACCCGGATGACTAATGCCGTAGCTACGCTAAGAGCTTTGAATTGCGTCTACTATCTATACAACCCAGAAGTCGCAAAAACAATAATAGAGAAGCTGACTCCAACCCAGCGCTACAGATACTACGATTTTGCAGCAACTCAGCCGAAGGAATAACCAGACCTTTTAAAGTTCGAGAAGTTCTTAAAGAGAGAAGCAGAATTATGCGGACCCTACGCACAACCAGAACAAATGAACATGCCAGTCCCACAATCTACGAGTCAACAGAGGCGTCAACAGAAAGTGCATACAGCGACAATAGAAAAGTCAAATAAGCCAAAATGTCCTGTATGCGAAAACACAGGACATACAGCAGCGGACTGCCAGCAATTCAAAGAAGCCGACAAAAATTCAAGATGGGACATAGCAAAGGCCCGACGCCTGTGTTTTATGTGCCTTTGATACAGAAGCAGAACTCATAGCTGTCGTCCAAAGACGTGTGGTATCAACAGCTGCAAATACTATCATCATAAAATGCTGCAACATGTCAAGAAGAAGCGGAAGACAGCGAAGTTAAAATGGAGTCTGCGGCAACAATTAACTCAGCTTGGACAGCCAGGAAGAAGCAGTCCTACCTGAAGATCCTGCCAGTGCATGTGACTGGCCCGGTGAGTAAAATAGACAAATTTGCGCTCTAGGACCGCAAATTTGTCGAGACGGGTCAACAGTAACTTTGATTGACGACAGCATAGCCGGCCGCATCGGCCTCCAAGGACCCGTCGACCCACTACACATAGAAGCTATAAATCAAATGAAGACTGCTGAAAACACTTCAAGAAGAGTTACCTTCACCTTTAGAGGACCCAACAAACATGAAGAACGAATCGAATCTCGAACAGTAAAGAACTTGAAGGTGTCGCCACAACAAATCTCAAGCCATCAGCTGCTAGAGTGTGAGCATCTACGGGATATGAGTGACATTCTGACGTATGAGAACGCCAAGCCAAGAATCCTGATAGGCCAGGACAACTGGCCTTCTGCTAGCTTCCAAGATTAAGAAAGGGAACAGAAATCAACCAGTAGCGTCACTTACTCCTCTTGGGTGGGTTTTACATGGAAGCTACACAAGGACATTGGGACGCGCCGTCAACCTTGTAAACCACTTGGTGGAGCCAACATCTGAAGATGAGCTTCATGAAATGATGAAGCAATACTTTGCCATAGACGCGCTGTGTATAAACCCGAAGAAACCGAAGTCTGATCCTGAAAAACAAGCTCTGCGCTTCTTAGAAGAGAATACTGTACATACAGCAGAGGGAAGATATGAAACGGCACTTCTGTGGAAGAAAAAAGATGTCACACTCCCAGACAATTATAACAACTCCTTGAAGCGGCTCTTCAGCATTGAAAAGAAGCTCGACCGCGACGTACGCCTTAAAATAAAATACTACGAACAGATGGAGGATTAAATTACTAAGGACTACGCCGAGCTTGCACCTGCAATAAAAGAAAAGGACATGGTACTTACCTCACTTCGCCGTGGTAAATCCCATGAAGCCAGATCTTCTTCAGTCACTACCGGGCGTCGTCATGAAGTTCAGAGAACACGCTATTGCAATAACTCAAGCGACATCAAGGAAAGGTTTATTCAGGTGAAGCTTAGAAAGGAAGACAGGGATGCACTCAGATATCTCAGGCGTGGGGACCGCCGAGACAATAGTCCAACGGAAGAATACAGGATGATTTTATTAATCTTCGGTGCATCGAGTTCGCCTTCAACAGCCATTTATGTAAAGAACCTGAATGCGAAGAAACATGAAGTAACTCACCCCGAAGCCAAGGCTGCCATAGTCAGGAAACACTACGTAGACGACTACTTGGATAGCTTCAGAAGCCATGAAGACGCTGTACGCGTCGTCACTGGTGTACGTGAAGTACACAAAACAGCGGGATTCGAACTCAAGCAGTGGAAATCAAACTCCTCCTGAAAGCCCTAGGTGAAGAAGAACAGTCAGAAGAGATGGAGCTCTATAAAGCAGAAGAGAAGGCAGTGCGAGTTCTGGGATTGATGTGGAAACCTAGAACAGATGAACTCACCTTCAACCTCAACCTCGTCCGGATACTGACAGACCTAGTCAATGGGAAAACGCCGGAATAACGAGCCTCAATCAATTACTTTGCGCAAAAAAAAAAAGCCTGAGCTTGACCTTGAATTTAAAGAGGAGATTACCAAAATTCATATGGAAATAAATACCATGAATACCCAATTTACAGAAATAGTATCCAACTTTCGTAAGGATATATTTGCTTCCATAGAAAAATTCTCAAAAACTCAGTCCGACAACATGTCACAAATACGGCAAGACTTGAGTGATCTTAAAACGGACTTATCGAGCATTAATCAACGTGCGGACAAGCTAACAGCTGAGCAACAGTTATTAAAGTCCGATTTATCGCAGCTAGCATGTAAAAGTGATATAACCGAGCAAATGCTAAAACAAATCGAATCCCAAATGTCTTCCATAAAAACAGAACCAACATCCATGTTTAAACAGGAAGAACTACTGCATGAAATGCGCGAACGAAACGACCGACAAAAAAAAATTATCATAGCGGGTGTTTTGGAATTGGTTTGTTGAACCATTTTTTTTGTAAGAAATGGAAAGTTCATATATAAGTTTTCATACAAAACAATATTTTTTTTCATTGTAATTACATAGTAAAATCCAATTGAAAATATGTTTTTGAATCCAGTACCGAAAAAACCCCGACAGTTTTCCGAACAAACCCGAGCCCGTGTGACGTCACAACGTTCATTTCTATTCATTGTGGCACATAGCTTATACAGTGTTTTGACTTTTAACCGATTCAATTTTGTTATTATCTATATATATAAAATGCTTTGTCCTGAATGACTGACTGACGGATCAACGCACAGCCCAAACCGCTGAACGTAGAGACCTGAAACTTGAAAGGTGTATTCTTTGTATGATGTAGGCATCCGATAAGAAAGGATTTTCCGAAATTCTACCCCTAAAGGGGTTAAAAAGGGGGGCAAAGTTTGTATGAAAAATCTAACTCCTTCGGCTAATATTTTTTAAACTTGGCACAAACAGTACATGATAAAGATTGACATTAATAGTTTTTTAAAACTACCCCCTCAAGTGGATTTAGGGGGTGTTGAAATTTGTATGGCAGAATCTTATTTCATGGGTAACTAAACTTGAAACATTACACAAATACTAAAATAAATAAATAATAAAGGTTGTTATTATTAGTTTTTCGAAACTCCCCCCAAAAGTCGATTTAGGGGGTGTTAAAGTTTTTTTGAAAAACTTATTATTAGGTTAATAAACTTGAAACTTGGCATAAATACCCAACTAAGTAAGCAACAAAAGGTTGCAATTATTAGTTTTTCAAAAAAGTCGTTTTTTTTTTGAAGAATCTTACTTCTTGGGTTAATAAACTTGAAACTTGACACAAATATCAACCTAAGTAAACAATAAAGGTTGTCATTACAAGTTTTTCGAACCTACCCCCAAAATCCGATTTAGGGGGTGTTAAAGTTTTTTTGATGAATCTTATTTATATCTATATAAAAGCGATTCGGTCACTCTACCCCTATCACGAAATATCGAAAACTGCTTGATGTATAAAGATGAAATTTGGCAGGGAGGTAGTTTATAGTTAGTAGACGTCCGCTAAGAACGGATTTTACGACAGGGCCGGATTTAGGGGTCTAAGGGCTATCGCAAGTTAGTATGAGAATCCTTCATTTTTTGAGCTGCTAACTTAAAATATGGGCAGGGATGTAGTTTATAGATAGTAGATGTCCACTAAGAAAAGATTTTGCGACAGGGCCGGATTTAGGGGGTCTAAGAGCTCTCGCAAGTTTGTATGAAAGCCCTTCATTTTTTGAGCTACTAATTTAAAATTTGGCAGGGAGATAGTTTATAGTTAGTAGATTTCCGCTATAAATGGATTTCGCGACAGGGCCGGATTTAGGGGGTCTAAGGGCTCTCGCAAGTTAGTATGAAAGTTCTTCATTTTTTGACCTACTAACTTAAAATTTGGCAGGGATGTAGTTTATAGATAGTAGATGTCCACTAAGAACGGATTTTGCGACAGGGCCGGATTTATGGGTGTCTCGCAAGTTTATATGAAAGTCCTTCATTTTTTTAGTTACTAACTTTAGATTATAGTTAGTAAACGTCTGCTAAGAACGGATTTTTCGACAGGGCCGGACTTCGGGGGTCTAAGGGCGCGCGCAAGTTTATATGAAAGTGCTTCATTATTTGAACCATAATCTTGAAATTTGGCATGGAGGTAGTTTATAGTTAGTAAACGTCCGCTAAGAACGGATTTTGCGACAGGGCCGGATAAAGGAGGTCAAAGGGCTCTCGCAAATTTATATGAAAGTGCTTAATTTTGTGTGCTACAAACTTGAAATTTGGCATGGAGGTAGTTCATAGTTAGAAAACGCCTGCAAAGAACGGATTTTGCGACAGGGCCAGATTTAGGGGTCTAAGGTAGGGCATGCATTTCGAAATTTCATAGTTTCGAAATTTCGGACCATATTTGCATGTTTATTAATTTCGAAATTGACACCCCTAATTTCGAAATTTCGAAACTGGATTTAATTTAAATAATATGTTATTTTTTATACAATTATGTAATTTATTATTGAAACCAAAAGAGGATCATCTGAAAATGAGCCTGAATAGGAATCTAAAGCCATCTAAAGCCTGAAATTTAGCAAGTCTAGAGTTTATGAGTTGTATAAGCTAAGAAAGAATTTTGTGATACTCTACATTTTTTTTCTAATTCGTGCTTTAAAAAAATATGCTTAGTATGATAGGCATTTTCTGTTGACTGAAATATAAAAATAGTTTGCGTTAACCATCATTAAACTTTATATCTTAACCACGCGGACGAAGTCGCGGGCAACAGCTAGTCGTCAATATATTGATGAATATCGAATATATTGATCATAAAAATCGAACCATAAAAGTTATCGTGCTTGCTTCGTATCATTATGTACGAACACTACAAAAAGATCCCCATTATATGTGTTTCGCGCAATAGCCAAGTACCTAGCAATCTGTACTAAATTTGAGAAATGTTCTGTCTAACTAGATTCCAATTATAATGTGTTAATTATGTTGTTATCTTGTTTTAATTAGTATAGATATATATGTATATAGTATTAGATACGTATTAATTTCTTACTTTGATAATTAAAGACTGAGAAAAGTAAATTTTTAAGGGAACTTTCGAGCAAAGTTGACATTGTTGTATAATTACGTAACTTGGAAACATGATTTTTTGGTTTATGGAGATATATTCATTATTTTATTCTTAAATGATAGATATAGGCGTAAAACAAATATTTCTGATTGAATTATGAAAATCGGTCGACGCATTTAAGAGATATTTACTGACGAATTAGTGTAAGGAAAATCTACCAAGTTAATATTTCCACGTTTCTGTTCTACAAACTTTTTAGTGTTTGTAAATATATAATATAGATATTAGTGTTAAATATTATTAAGGGATATGGAAATAATGTGAATTAACGAAAATGTTATGTTTATGTGTATCATATTTAGTGGTACAAATGAAATTTTTTGATATCCAAAGTCGAAGTATCGCGCCAATCGTGTTTGTTAACATTTTATTTTACACCAATATCACCTACCCATAAATGTAAAAACGATTACGTTATGACAATTATGTTTCTAAATGTACCTGGTAAACAACAATAACTAACACCGGTCCACTAACACGTAATATTCATTACGACTACTTTATTTATGCTCAAACTTCCAAATCGTCCATCAGGTGGGTATATTATCGACATTAGCCTTTATGAATCCTTTATCACACATGACTAAATAAAATTTGTTGTTTAATAATATTTTTGCACTAATTTTCGGATATTTTTAGTCAATTCACGTGCAGTTGACACTGTATTATCGTGAAATTCCTTAACCATTATGACGTCACCAACATGGCGACCAATCATGGCCCGTTTGTAGACAGGTGGTTCTTTTTACAATTTTATTGATTTTCAATTGCTTATAATAAATTTAAAAAAATATTTAAGATATTTCTGCAACGACAATATAATTTATGATATGTAAAGTTTCAAAATACATTTAAAAAATCGTATTCTTTTTTAAATTCAACAACCCAATTGGAGGTCACAAACAAAACAAACCAAGAGTTTCTCGAAAAACAACAAATACACAAATTATTAAAACCTGTTTACGGCGATAGTAACTACCTCAACATCACCAAATGCCTGCGCCTCGGAAAATATAATGCCGGTAAAAACAGGCTCATCAAAATAAGCCTAGAATCCCATGAAATAGCTCAAGACATACTACTACGCAACAAAGACAAGCTCACCAAATCAAATTTAAAAGTATTCTCAGACCAAACACCCAACCAACAAAAATACCTAAATTAATTAAGAGCTGAACTACAACACCGTCAAAAAAATGGAGACACCAACTTAATTATCACATCACATCATCAGCCTATCAATGTTCCCACTGCTGGGACACAGGCCTCCTCTCTGTGAGGGAATGGGCCGTAATCCACCACGCGGGCCCAGTGCGGGTTGGTGGATGTCACATGTCTTCGAATTTTTGGTTCTAGGACATGCCGGTTTCCTCACGATGTTTTCCTTCACCGTTTTGAGAGCAGTGGTGATGAAATAATTAACACAAAGTAAAGCGCCTGCCTGGCCACGAACCCACGACCTACAATTTGTAAGTCTCGGCTGATACCACTGGGCCACCACTGCTCTTTAACTAACTTAATTATAAATTATGTTAAAGGACTACCTAAAATTGTGAACAGTATACCCTCAAAAACTAATATCCACTACAACCCAAACAAGTTGTACAGACCCAAACAAAACAACATATCAAGCAATACGCGATTACTCTCAACTTACCACCGATGCGCAAATTCCTATATATCAACATACGAAGTTTATCAAAACAAGGGAAATTGGATGAACTTCAGTGCATTTTGAAAAGCATACCCCACGTAATTCACCTGATTTTATTAAGTGAAACGTGGATTAGATCCCACTCCGAAGGCTCTTTACTATACAAACTAAACTATACTCATCACTACAATTATCGCAATGATCGGCGCGGCGGAGGGGTATCAATTTTCGTCCTTAATGACCTTGAACACAAAGAGATTCAACAAAACTACATTGAAGGGAACAATTATCTTTGGATTTTCCTGGAAAAGTATGCGCTGGACGTCGGCATTGTCTACAAACCACCAGATACAAACAACAAAAACTTTATAGAATACTATTCTTTACACCTTCGACAAAAACGACGATGCATTGCTTTCGGCGACTTCAAACTTGACTTACTCAAACTGGATCGGACTACCACAACCTACACAAATACGATCAAAGAGGCTGGATAGAAAATACTAAACAAAACAAAAAGTATTCAACCCGGACTACCGTTACCACCAATACAATATTAGACCACGTCTGCACAAACCTTTCCAAAGACGACTTTCATATGGCTGTCATTGAATCGTCTTTATCTGACCACAACTCAAAATTGCGAAAGTCAACTCTATATACAAATCCGGCACAAAATCAGACCCCAGGAATTATCGACCCATATCGGTACTACCGGTGCTATCAAAAATTTTTGAACGATTAATTTACACAAGACTAGAAAAATACCTAAATGACATCAGTTATATTTATGATCGACAGTTCGGTTTCCGACCCAAATCCAACACCTTTTGCGCCACAATCGATTTAGTCACCACCATTAAAACAAACATTGACCAAAAAAAACATTGCACTCGGGATTTTTATTGACCTAAACAAAGCTTTTGACACAGTTTCATAAAATCCTATTATTAAATCTAAAAAGCATTGGTATCACCGGAGAAATGTATAATATCCTTTCCTCATACATATACAATAGGAAACAAATAGTTAAAATGGGAAACGTGATGAGTAGAGAATCTCCCATAGAATTTGGTGTTCCCCAAGTATTTCTGCTATCCCCCGTCTTATTTGCTATTTACATAAACAATATTAAAGATTTAGGCTTAATTGGACAACTAACATTGTACGCCGACGATACTTGCCTATTCTACTTCGGTAAAAACATAAACACCATTGTAGCTGACGCTCAAAAAGACTTGGACATATTGTATAACTAGTTTAGCTCCAATTTACTTACTATAAACGCATCAAAAACATCGTACATGATATTCTCAGCTAAAAATAAAAAAAATCTCTGATCACCCAGCTTTACACATAAACAACACTAAAATCATCAAAAACATTTGTGAAAAATATCTCGGACTTAGATTAGACAACAAACTCACTTGGCAAGCGCACATTGATTACATAAAATCAAAAATAACATCGTTAATGGGATCAATCCGCAGGTACATAAATAACATCCAAAAAAAAATCCGCTTCAACATTTACAACGCATTAATTCGCTCACACATAAATTATCTTATCAAAATCTGGGGATGCGCTACAAAATCAACAATTAAAGATCTGCAAATAGCACAAAATAAAATAATCAAACTTCTATTTAACTATGATTATCATACATCTACATCTGAACGATACAAAAACACCAAACTAATGAGCATTCATCAACTTTACACTTTCAATTCCTGCGTTCTTATTAGAAAAATTCTTAACAAAACCATACACACACAGTTATCCTTCAACAACAAAACATCCAAATACAGCCAAAGAAACCCTAACCAAATACAGACTCGTCCCCCGCGAACGCAATATGGCAAGAAAAATATAAAATAAGAAGGCGTCCTGCTTTCACATCTTCTTTTAATGTATTCAGAGCTAAACTCAAAAAGTACGTCACTAACAACACAAAACTTCTAAGCTAACGATATAAGTCTCACTATAACAATGTCGACATCGTACCTACCTACATTAAGAAAACAAAACTGTTAGCTACTGGACTACACTAACCTTAGTCATGTATTTATTCGCTAAGTGAACAATGTGTGTTCTTTTAGAATAAAATAAAGAATCTTTAACCTCTGACGCGTATTTCGTACCTACGCATGTACGTAAGAAAAGTAGTCGCGAAACGTGTTACGTACCTACGCCGTACGTACGTAACTCACAGCTCCGATTGGACGGTGGTTTTTGGCGTAAAATCTTCACTTGCAACACTTTCTGGCTGTATCATTCGTTCAATCGAATTATATTTCACCAACTTTGGTAACCATTTTAGTGAACTATCACTAAAAGTGAACGAAAGAAAAAATTCACAAAATAGGTCTGTAGTTTTTGCGACTTCGCCATGTTTTTTTGTTGTGTAAACAAAATAGTTTTTATTACATTTTTTTTATTGTTGAGTGCTGTTTATTTGGAATTGCTTGTCTAAACATTACCTAAACATATTGTTTTATCGTAATGAAGTGTTTTTTTGTGAATATGTGTGTGAAATCGATATATTGTGATAAAGTTTTATGGTGCGAGTGAAAGATAAGCGATTGAAAATTATAAAAGTGATAACTGCTACTGTATTTCATCACTGCGAGATGAGGTCAGTTTTATTTGCTTATTGAATAGCATAAATAGTTAGGTAAACTCATAACGAAGCCAAGATAGTATAATAATATGGCTTATGTTTAACAAACCACCAAATCTAGTAATATACTGACAAAAATAGTAAATGATCACCAAAAATAGTAAATGATCACCAAAATTAAATTTAGAATCGCAACAGAGTCGACGGAGCCCCGCTGGGCGGGGCTCCTATTTCTGAATACAGGGTCTAAAGTAAACTAACACGAAGGTGATGACGGGAGCTGAGTTCGCTCGCTTTGCTCGCTCACTTCAGCTCCCGTCATCTCCTTCGAACCTAACCTGTCCGTGTCGGGGTGCCCTTAGCTCCCGAGCTCGCTTCGCTCGCTCTTGGACTGATTCATTGACCAAATCACTAGATTTGATATCTTACGGTTTTAGCACTTATGAAATTTGGTGATCAATTTACTAAATTTGGTGATCAATTTACTAAATTTGGTGATCATTTACTATTTTTGTCAGTATATTACTAGATTTGGTGGTTAGGGGTTATCGTCACAAAGTTTTTTTTGGTGGTCATTATATTTATTCCCTAATAATATACCATGATTCATAGCAAAAATTGCTGATTTCTCACTTTTACTGAGGGCCCGCCCAAAAATAAAATAAAACGCAGCAGGCGCTCGCGTTTCAGGTACCTTGCCGGGTACGTACCGGCTTCGCGCCAAAGGTTAAAGCGAAAAAACGGCCCCGAGTGCCCGGCCGTTTACCCTCGGCTACGGTAGCGGTCGAGGCGATGGTGTGGCAAGGGGTGCTAAGAATCCCCGGAGTGGACCCAGCTACCCCTATAAACACCGACGACTGGACCTGGGAACATACAACACACGAACACTCCGGACCGACGAGAAGATAGCCGAATTCGAGGAAGAATTGAGCAGGTGACGATGGAGTATTATAGGGTTATCTGAAGTCCGAAGAGAGGGGGAGGACTCGATAATCCTCAAATCCGGTAACCTGCTCTATTTCCAAGAGGGTGACTGGCAGTCCCAGGGTGGTCTCGGGTTTATCGTCCACAAGTCTCTTGTGAACAACGTGGTGAAGACCGAGAGTGTGTTGACCAGAGTGGCGTACCTTATACTCAGAATATCCTCAAGATATTCGCTGAAGGTCATACAGGTCTACGCCCCGACCTCGGCACACCCCGACGACGAGGTAGAGGCCATGTATGAGGATGTCTCTACAGCCATGCATGGTTTCAAAACTCACTTCACCGTTGTCATGGGGAACTTCGACGCGAAACTGGGAAAACGCGACGAGGATGAGCTGCAAGTGGGGCAATTTGGAGTTGGAAGTCGGCACCACTGGGGTCACCTACTGGCCAGTTTTATGGAGAAGGAGGGCCTCTACATGATGAACTCCTTCTTCAGAAAGCGTGAGCACAGAAAGTTGACCTGGTAAAGCCCCGATGGTGCAACAAAAATTTAGATCGACTTCATCATGTCAACCAAGAAGCAAATGTTCAATGATGTCTTTGTGATCAATTCGGTGAAAACCGGGAGCAGTCACCGCATGGTAAGAGGCACATTGAACATTAATGTCTATAAAGTAATGATGAAGTCCACGCTCCATCCAGCACAGAACCAGGTCCAAAACCCCGAGAGCTTTCAGCTCGAACTCCAGAATCGTTTCGAGTGCCTAGGGAGCTCCGTGGATGAATACAGCGATGGGTTCGTGGAAGCTGTCCATACGGACGGGTCTAAGTTTTTCAAGGCCCTGATCCTACTCTCAAGCTTATGAAGGAGAGGCATGATATGATCTTGCAGTCTTCAGACGATGCGATGAAATACCGGCAGCTAAATAGACGGATGTCAAAGTCCTTGGAAAGCGATCTGCGCCGCTTTAATACTGAAAGTATAAAAGACGCGATTGAGCGGAACAAGGGCTCCAACTCCAAGGTTTTTGCAAGAGATCTGTCTATTGGGCAGAGCCAGCTCACGAAACTGAAGACCGATGATGGCAGGATCGTGTCCGCCAAACCGGAGCTTCTGAGGGAGATCGACAGATTCTATGGACAGTTGTACAGGTCAACCAATAAACCAGTTGCGAATCTAGCGAATGACCCCAGAGCTAGATTGACCCGACACTATACTGAAGACATTCCGGACGTCAGCCTGTATAAGATTATATTATTCTTAAAGAAGGGTGACAATGCCCTACTAAAGAACTATAGGCCCATCTCACTTCTTAGGCATGTCTACAAGCTGTTTTCAAGAGTCATCACGAATCGTCTCGCGCGCAGGTTTGACGATTTCCAGCTTCCCAAACAAGCCGGATTCCGTAAAGGCTTCAGCACCGTAGACCACATACATACGCTGCGCCAGGTTATACAGAAGAACACAGAGTACAACCTGCCTCTCTGCTTAGCGTTTGTGGACTACGAGAAAGCCTTCGAATCGATCGAGACTTGGGCTGTACTGCAGTTTTATTGTTTTTGGGTAGTCATTGCTGGTACATTGGGACTGCTGGGCAAAGAGTACACCCAAGTAATTCCAGACATTCTTTTCCCGCACCGTCTCGAACCAGCCCTCAAGGTACGCGTCAAAATCATCTGGCTACCTATTTCTGGGCCTGGCCTCAACGGCGCGTTTCATCTACAGGCACCATTGTGGAGGCTTGCCCAGCGGTCAATTTGCATGCAACTAACCTGAAATGCAATGAGTTTGGCCCATTTGAGCCTAGCAGCCTTTTTACCCACGTCTATTATGCCCGTTTCGGAACACAGCGTGGTATTCCGTATTTGGTCTGTTCTTTTTACATCTAGAATGCTGCGTAACTCTCTGGAAATCCCCAAGTGCAATTCTTTGAGTAACCATGTCTGAAAACCGTAGGTTCGGATGAGCAGAATACACATATCGATGAGTTTACTCTTTAGGGTGATCGGCAGATTTATTGTTCATAAATAAAAATGATCAGTGCCGATTTGGCAAAATGATAAGATCAATAATTAATAATTAGCTTATCAATATTAATACGTTAACAAACTATTATAGTAGCCCGTTATTGCAATTGTGACTTTTAATTGCGAGAAATACAGGACTAATCGATATGGTGATCTTGGGGAGCTTTATGTCCACATGTGGTACTTTGGTTGAAACGATGATGATAGTCTATTTCTCACGAATTTGACACATTTTGGTCAGTTCTAGGTGCCGTATGTTAGAAAGAAACAAAGATTGAAACAAATGGATACGGAGTAATTTTATTAGTTCTGTCATTTCGAGACACTGCCAGCGCGGTGGGTACGACCATTCCATGTTCTGTGTTTTATCCTTCTATTGTTTTTACATGAATAAGGAAGGTTAATATCGTATTCTAATAATAATAATAATAAGATCTGTGGCCTGACCTGTCCTGGAAAATTTTCCCCCTAAATTTTCCAATGTATACTAATATTAATATAGAATCATACAATAGAAAAATGACTAAACACACTAAAACAACGACAAAATAAAGATAATGCAAAACTACAATAGTTACAACATAAACTAAAAAAATCAACATGTAAAATGATTTGACAAGCTGAAACAATAAAAATATGTTCACAGGAAGCCAGGCCCGTGACAAGAACACACGCCCAACATCTTCGGGTTCGTCGCTCAGCTCCGCCTCGCAGCCGCTGGGACCATCTACAATCGTGAGTCAAGCGATCCCGGACGCTGTAATTGCGTCGAGCTCGAGTGACGAATACTTCTCTCCGCCGACGAGTCCCCCACCTGCGCGTCGACTGGGAGGACGCCGGCACCGGACAGCCTGGGACCTCGAGGCCCATCGGCCTCTGACAGGGTCCCCACTCCCGGTGGAAGTGTGCAGCGCATGCGATAGACGCAATCGATCAACGAAAACGTCATGCGCGCATATTTTGGGGCTACAGAGGGGGGAAGTAACCTGACTGCGTACCGTGGCCGGATGCTTTATCTGTTTCAGGTGCTTGAGCCAGCTGTCAACGTTTCGGCCCAACGTCTGTCGGATCAGGTGCGGGTCATCCAACGTAACCGTATGTTGGATGATGCCGTACTTGATCGACTGCGCAATGAATCACGGAATAGCCGTATCTCGCCTGCCTTGCCACCGGCCGCGGTGCAACTGCAACCCAGTGTTTCACCACAACCCGATCATGATGGTGAGGATGACGACGACGGGGCTATATCTGTGAGTACCCAATGCAATGCACGTTTAAGGAGCGCTTTGGAATGTGCATTCAGCGAGTATCGCTCCGCACCGCCTGAGCTTAGACCTCGACTACCTCGTCTGCCCATGCATAAGAAAAATAGGGCGCTGGTGTGTGCTCTAGATTCACATTTATCAAATGTTTTTGATAGCAGCAAAGACCTTGACTCAATACTGTACTGTGCGGCTGATGCGACATGTCGTGTAGCTAACGTCAAATTCCCAAAAAGTGACAGAACTACACGACCAGCTGTACCAGCCTGGCAGTCCAGGATTGAGCGTCGTATCGGTGAGGCTAGAGCACTCATCGGCAAGCTTATCTGCTTCAGGGATGGCAACACTCGCCCTAGAGTGCTTTGTGAGGCGGGCTTTCTCGGGGACTGATATCAGTTCTCGAGATTATCTGTCACGCGTCACAGAGCGTATCGACTTCCTGAAGCAGAAGATCTATGCATGGGCAAACCGTATTGGTCGGTACAAGCGGCGAGTGGAGCAATACACACAGAATCGTACATTCCAGAACAACGAAAGGTGGGTTTATAGGGCTTGGGAGCGACCCAACCAAGGTGTGACTGATACACGCCTACCAGATGATGACGCCATGTATTCGTTCTGGCGCAATATCTGGTCGGTGCCTGTCAGTCACACCGAGGGTGATTGGACTCGGGAGGTCGAAACAGCGTGCGATCCAATACCACAAATGGGGGCAATTACCATCAGCCCCCAAGATGTAGCTCGTGCAGTCCGTCCGTTGCCTAACTGGAAATCGCCAGGGCCGGACGGACGGAATGGATAAAATGGTTCCAAAGGTCGCACGCTCGTTTGGCAACTCAGTTCCAGTCTGCCTTAGAGTCAGGATCGCTGCCCCAGTTCCTAAGTTGGATAACTGCCCCTACCGAAGACCTGTAGTCCAACTAGTTGGACATTATAGTTGGAACACGACCCCTAAACGAAAAAAATACATAATAAAATGGAATAAAATAGAATGGATGTCAAATAAACTAAAAATAATTTAAATTACAATTGTCAATATTAAAATACTTAACGTCGATAAAATAACCAACAACTTACATTTTGTCTACTGTCCTCTTGCAGAGATCACACGGCTGAATATACCACGACTGAATTTACATCTATAAAATGCAAAAGTGGTTGACTGATGTATCAACGCACAGGCCCAAACCCTTAGGGCTAGGAACTTAAAATTTCGCACACGTATTCCTCTTATGACGTAAGCATCCACTAAGGAAGGATTTTCCAAAATTCAACCCCTAAGGGGGTGAAATAGGGGATAAAAGTTAATATGAAACTTTTTATTAAAAAGTCATCTGTAGGATAAAACACAGATCACGCGAACGAAGTCGCGGGCGAAGTGCTAGTCTTATTATATACCTATAGCTAAGGTATGTCATGTTATTGTTTTGATAAAAACGCGGTCAAGAGCGAGTTGGGCTAGCACAATACTGCTGTTCTGCATTGTATTGTTTTAACTCATAGTAATAAATAGGTAATTTTCTGAGTTTAAGGAACTGCTGTAATAGTTAAACAACATCATTAAATTCGCTCATCCCGGGGCGGAAGACATCTATGAGGATAATCATAATCATAATCATAATCATTTATTGCATTCATGTAGTTTACAAAGTTGTTACAAATATAAAGGTTTCATACATGAACCCTGCTAGGGCACAGCAATATAAATAGTTAAAAATGCTACAGTGTCACAAATAAACAAACTACTGTGCTTAAACAAACACTAATTATTACATGCTTATCAAGTGTCCAACATTTATTTTTTTAAACAAGTAACTGTTTGTTAAAACATAGGCTATGTGAGAACAATTTGGTCATCATTTCCATTCATAAATTAAAATAAGATAAAAATTAAATTAAAAACAAACAATTAGGTCATCATGTCCATTCATAAATTAAAATAAGATAAAATTAAATTAAAAAACAAACAATTAGGTCATCATGTCCATTCATAAATTAAAATAACATAAAATTAAATTAAAAAACAAACAATTTGGTCATCATTTCCATTAATAATCATAAAACAACATAGGTAGGTCATAATTCAAAATTGTAGTAAGTGTTGTGTGTATTGTGTTCAGGTATGAATTTCAATGTCAAAATTTACTTATCGTCAAAGAATTCCTTTAGATTGTAATACGATTTTAATATAAGGTATTTTTGGAGACTGTTTTTAAATTTATGTTCGTATTCTATGTCCTTAATTGAATTTGGAAGCTTATTATATATTTTAACGCACATGGCTAAAGGTCCTGAATGGAATATACTTAATTTTGAGCTTGGTAAGGCTAATTCATTCTTGTTTTGGCGTCTAATACTGCGATGTTGCGGGCGAAGGTCCTTAGTGAGTGGGAATAGTGCCGGATATTGACAGGTTAAATAAAAATAAAAGGTGATCACGACTCATATAATCATATAATAAGGTGGTTGCTCAATCTGGAGCCCTGAGCCCCGGTGGCTTGGTCCCTGTTCCCGATAGCGGTTGGCCACTATCTTTTATGATATATATATTTTATGTTTTTTATACTAAAAAAGTAAATAAACAATTTTTTTGTTGTTATGAGTGTAAGAGGGAATCCGCTGAATGCCAGACGGTCAATGTAGCGACATTTGGGGGAGGCCTATGTTCAGCAGTGGACGTCTTTCGTCTGAAATGGTGATGATGATGATAAAAGAATGAAGGTGTTACAGAGTGTTTCAAAAATGTGAGTGGCAGGCAGATTGGTTTCAACTTCATTTTGCCTCATTCATTACTTTTTAAGCTTCGTCACATTCGGTTGTGGTTCAGCAGCCAGGAAGTTAGTTTATTGTTTTTTAGTTGATTCAGCATGACATTTTTTATACTGTACTTATTAATCACTTTAGTGTTAGGCATTTAACTAAAAAGAGTATGTTTGTCATGTAAACTCTAAGGAGAAGATTAGGTATGCATGAGAATTCAGAAAAAGTGAGTATTTATTCACAAACGGATTTAGTTGCATAAGTAAGAATCCTCCTTACAATTGTGATGAGTCTTTGATGTTACATTCAGTACATCTTTTTTCTTAATCTTAATAGCGTATTTTTTTGAGTTTACGATATCTGTAAGAAAACGGTACGGTTTGTGTAACATGGTTTTAAGAACTGCGCGTTGTGCTCTTTTGAGGATTATGAAGTGAGATATTACAGCTCCCCCAAATTACTATGCAATATTGTATCAGCGACTGATACAAAGCTATATATATATTTTTTTTTTAAACCTTGCCCCACTCTAGGAATTTCTTTCTGTATCGTGGGTGCGTTTACAAACATATAAACTCACATACACAACACCCAGGGTCGGAACAACTATCTGTAGGTCATACAAATATTTGTTCCGCGCGGGAATCGAACCCGCGACACGCAGCGCAGCAGTCAATCGCTCAACCACTGCGCCACCACTTAAATTTAAAAATTATACATGCTTTTTACATCCACAGGTGCACAGTCGTATCATGCTTCCGAATGCGTTTAACAAGTTACGTAAGTACTAGTAGCACTTTTAATCATGTTCAGTAATTTGACCAGTACCTTGAATCGAAGGGATACCAGTTTCTTATAGAAAATTAAAAAGGTTTTTATTTTTATTGTCGATGGGCTCGCGCTTGACCACTGTCTCACCTGATGGTAAGCGATGATGTGGTCTACGATGAAGCACGCTTGTCTAGAAGAAACCTATTCACTCTTGACTTAAAGACTCCCAGGATATAGCTGTCAGGAAATACAGACTCCGGCAGGGTATTCCACTTCTTTGCTGTACGCATAATAAAAGTATTCCCAAAACGATTGGTGCGTATGGGTGGGATGTCCACCATGTACCGATGGCGCATCGCCTTGTAATCCGATTATGGAACGGGCTAGGAGGAATTAGTTTATGCAATTCCAACGCACACTCCCCGAAATTTAACCGATAAAAAACCGACAGGCTGGCAAATTAGCGCCGATGTTCCAGGTCCTGAAGCCTAGATTTGACCATTACTTCATTGCCGATGAGCCTCTTGGCCCGTTTTTAGATCGAGTCAAGTGCATCCAGCTGGTACTTAGCAGATCCGTCCCTGATATGAGAGCAGTAGTACCATGCATGATCGAACTTGTGTTTAATACAAGTTGAGTAACTGTTCTGGCGTGAAGTACCGTCTCACCTTCGCGAGGATATTTTGGCACCCAGCTGAGCTTTTGCCTCAATGAATGGACCAAAATTGAGCGTCGATGTCAACGTAATGCCAAGAACCTCAAGATGGTCAGATATCGGCACGGTCACACTTCGGAAAATAGGAGACGGGTAGAATTGGCTCTTTTTAGTATATAATCAAGACACGCCTGGGTCTTAGCAGCATTTAACCTGACCAGATTAGCATCGGCCCATTCGGAGACTTTCAAGGACAGATTCAAGCGCCCAAGCATGGCCTCCTGGAGACCCGGATCTCCGCGCGCGTCGGACACGTATCTCTCAGCAACAGTGCTGTAGTTCGCATACCCAAAGGTGCCGAGTTTTAGCAGATCGTTTATGTGCAGCAATAACAATTTTGCTGTAGAGTTCTAGAGAGTACCAACCCCTGGGGGACATCGGCATCCAAGTTGATCAAACGAGCGGCCTTCAATAACCACTCGAATGGACCGGTCTCTCAGGAAGGTTGCAATCCAATCGTACAGACCACTGGGCAGTCCGAATTAAGGAAGCTTACCTGTAAGGCTTTCATGCCAGGCCCTGTCAAAAGCCTTCGAGATGTCGAGGGAGACGGTAAGCGCTTCGACGTGCCTCTCGATTGGTTCACTCCAGATGTGAAGCCACATACGCCAGATCTCCAGTTGACTGATTTTAGCATCAGCCATATTGGTGGTCACTGAGTATGTCGTTAGCTTCAAGGTATACCAGGAGCTTAAAGTTGAGCACCAGTTCCATACTCTTGCAGAGGATTGACGTCATTAAAATGGGTCTGTAGTTGGCCGGGTCAGCCTGACTGCCTTTCTTGGGCACAGGTAGAACGTTTGCTTGCTTCCAAGCATTCGGCACTTAACCCATCTCAGTTAAAAGTTCAATTAAAATAACTTGACTTTCGTGGCATGTGAAACAAACATTGATGCCTGAACAACACGGATTCATGAAAGGCCGTTCACTGGAACCAATCTTGCTTGCTTCATATTGGATTTAGCCGTCGCCATAGACCGTGGATCACCTGTAGATGTAATCTACACTGATTTTAGCAAGGCGTTTGACAAAGTGGATCATAAAATGTTAGTAAATAAATTACACAAAATCAGAATTGCAGGCAACTTATTGCAGTGGTGTGAGTCTTACCTTGTTAAACGCACATCTAAGGTTGTGGTCAACGGTTATTCGTCAAACCTGTTTCCGACACCCTCAGGCGTACCCCAAGGCACGCATCTGGGCCCGTTGTTTTTCAATATATTCATTAACGACGTAGCGTCTTACATACACTCAAAGATATATTTGTACGCGGATGATCTAAAAATTGTAAAACGAATAGAGTCCAATCAGGATCCATATAAACTCCAAAAGGACTTAAACCGTTTTTCTCAATGGTGTTTGGATAATAACATGTTACTTAATAAATAACCGATAATAAAAAAGGACCGTATTTTCGTAATTATAAGATTAATGACCAAATTATTTCCGAGAAAGAAGTGATTCGTGATTTGGGTGTTTATATGGACAATAAGCTTCGGTTTAATATTCACGTTGATAAAATCACCACTAAAGGGTTTAAGATGTTGGGTTGCATACTGCGTAACTGTAAAGATTTTAAACGCGCCTCAACCAAAATTGCAATATTTAACTCAATAGTCAGGTCAGGCTTAGAATATTGCTGCATAGTTTGGACTCCATTCCACGAAATACATAAACGTCGTTTAGAATCAGTTCAGAAAAGATTTCTTTGGCACTTGTCATATCACTGCACCATGGTCAGAAAGTTAACTAGCTACAGCTCACGCTTGAAACATTTCAAACTAATGAGTCTGGAAAATCGCCGTATGATCTTAGATCATCTGTTTCTATACAAAACAATAAACACTCACATTGATTGTCCGAGGTTGCTGAGTCAGATAAATATAAATGCGCCTTACAAACTTGCTCGTAAGTCCATATATCAGTTATTTTGCGCTAAAGGCTTTAAAACCAATCTGGGTCATTTTTGCACCATTAACAGACTGCAGGTTCAGTTTAGTCGCCTGTCACGCTCACCTGGTGTGGATATTGATATGTTATAAAGTTAAATCTGCCTTGCACAGGGCATTATCTCAAGAGTGAAAAGAAAAAAGAATATAGTATTGTATTTTTTCTTTTGTCTTTTTCACTTACATAATTATATAAACATAAAGAATTGGAATATGTTTGTTTTAGCTTTTCTTTTTTTTTTGCTGGTTGGCACAACGTTGACCAAAATTGATTGGATTAATCGAGCGAAACCAGCATTAAGTCATTAGTTTTCATTTCTATTTGTATGTCGGCTTTATGTTACAAAAATATTGTATTGTATTCATGTAATTTTATTTTTAGAAAAAAAAAAACAAATCGCCCGAAAAAAATATTTATTTTTTGTACTCTCAAATAAAATTTGGGCAAATCGGCTACTAAATAATTTGGAGTGGTTGATTATTGCTGTCTCCCTATTAGTGTTTTGTCGCCAATGAATCAAAAGAATCATGAGCGGTAAAAAGAGTACCGGGCGATTTTCGATTCTGAAGTCCTAGTACTCCGTTAGTCTCTACCGCTAATGATTCTAGCCCTGCAAATACTTCTTCATGGTTCTGGCCTCCTGGTAGTATGGGTATAAATGTCTTATTTAACTGGCATATCTCCACGTTTTAAGTTGTAATTACTTATTTAATGAATTGCTTGCCTAGTTATTTAGTAAAATATCTATTAACTTCGATTAATTCTTCATATTATTTCCGAGACGGGTGAGTATGACTGTACTTTTTTATTTATTTTTCTCTAATTTTATCTTCGGGCGAATCGACACAGAAAAATGAATACTTTTAAATGGTGGTCGATTCGCCCGATTCGGGCGAGTTAAATTCGGGCGAGTCGTCCAATAACCCATTACGACAGGTCTAATCACGGACTTGAGTTTTGGTGACTACAGAACCCTAAAGATTGCAAAAGATGACATTACCGTGTTTTGTACACAAAACAAATAAATAAACAATAATTAGCATTCATAAATGTACTACTCATGGTTTGTATTTGTGTCACGTCACATCAGAAGAATTCATTCACATTTTTGCAATTTAGTTTGATGCATACGCCCGCCGTGGCTAAATATTTAACCTTCAAGCGATCACGCGGCGTCGAATCGACCGCATTCGATACATTTTCGTTCATAATACCGAGATTTCTAATCACAAATATGTCTCATTTCTAGTAGCATGTAATTCGTTCACTACGCACGAAAACCACTCCATTGTCTTCTTCTTCGCGCCTCCCGAGGGGAACAGAAAGCCTGTCTCAGCGCAGGCGTCGAAAAAACTACGCGTGCCTGCCCTTTTACCTTGAAGAGAAGACTAATTTTGAAGAAAGCTGGACCTAATTTGGTAATACACACTTGGTGACTTTTTTTTAAATTTGAATTCTATAACTAATTTAAAAAATAGTGATAGGGCTACCATAGCGGCGGTACGACGTAAATTACTTCAAAATCAGCGATTAGCTTTGATATTCTTATGCAAAGCATACAGGACGCGTTAGTACTGAGGACTTACCGGTTCTTGCTGGCGTACTGCCGGTCACCCTTGAAGTGTGCTGCAATGTACTATTTCGCACGAGAGACCTAGAGTAGGGGTGTAGTGGGTTGAGTGGAAGTAGGTAGGTTATATTCTATAAGGCGGTCTTTCAAAATATAGGAGATTCACTTATATACGTAGTATTATTTATTTTATTTACATATCTTTACATTTTTAAATATTATTCTATAAAAAATTAAATAAAAAAACATTTAAAAATACAAAAATAGTAGCCCACCGGTATCGGGAACAGGATCCAAGCTACCGGTGGTCAGGGCTCCTGAGAGAGGAACCTCCTAACGATACGCGCCGTGTCCAGGAGTACCGCTTTCTGGATCAAGCCCTTGATCCAGCTGCCCAACGAGAGCCTCCTCAGATGTTCGTCGAGGCTCTTGGCTATTATGCCATTGGCCGTAACGACTATCGGCACAATGACTGCTGTATTCACATCCCACATGTCGACAACCTCGCGAGCCAGATCAAGATATTTGCTTTTCTTATCTCTCTCAGCCTTCACGAGGTTCTCGTCATGGGGGACCGCTATATCAACAATCATTGCGCGACGCTCTAGTCGGTCTATCACCACTATGTCAGGCTTATTGGCAACAATAGTCCTGTCAGTGATGATAGACCGATCCCAATACAACGTGACATTGCCATTTTCGAGAACTGGGTCGGGCTGATACTTATAGTAAGGCACTTCCGATTCAACAAGATTGTATTTCAGAGCAAGTTGCTGATGGATAATCCTGGCTACAAGGTTGTGTCTATGCAAATAGTCTCCGTTAGCTAGACTAGAACAACCGGAGATAATGTGACGGATGGATTCCCCCGGCCGGTGACATGCCCGACAGATGTCAACCGTGCCGTCTTTCACAATATATTTCCGGTAGTTGTTCGTCATCATAACTTCGTCCATAATCGCAAAGACAAAACCTTCGGTTTCCCCGAAAAGGTCACCAAATCGCAGCCAGGCCACGGACGCTAAAAGATCTACATCAGGCCCATGTAGGACCCGGTAGAAGCGTCCGTGAAGCTCCTTGCTCTGCCATACCTCCCTGCGGTCATTAGTATCTAATACTATAGGTTTGCGCCAGTTCTCGTTAGCCAAGGAGAGCGGGGTTAGGCCCTTATCCACCGCTACCACATCTCGATGCATACCCACGTCAGCTGCCTGGAAATATTCCCTAAGACTGCATACCTCGCGGTTGTGCAGGGTCTTAGCATTTAAAAAGCCACGACCCCCGCACTTCCGAGGGATATACAGTCTCATAACCGATGACCGTGGGTGATGCATACGATTTGCGGTAAGCAATGTGCGGACTCTCCTATCCAGGGCGTCAAGTTCTGTCTGAGTCCATTTGAGTATGCCGAAAGAATACATCAAGACCGGCATGACCCAGCCGTTGAAGGCGCGCACTGTTTACGGTGTTTAGCGGAGCCGTAGCGCGATCTAACAAAGCGATAACGTAAAGTTGAAGTTTCAATTCCCTAGATGGCGTTGGGATCGAAATAGATCTCGCTATGGTTTTGTTACCTCGGATAGTATAAGTAGTTTTTAATTTTAGATTTTTTTTGAGAATGATTTGTTTGCACGATAATCTGTATATTGTGGAGTGATTTAATACAGTTATTCGGGAGCGCGAAACAGTCTTTCATTTCTCCAAACCCGAAAAGACCATCGTCAGAGGGCGCCACGTACATGGTCCTTCGAACCGGGTATAGTCGCGAGTGGTGGTGATAAGTGGTTCCGGCGGTGGTAATATCCACCCTGCGTGCGTCATTTACTGGGCAGTGGATCGCTGTCCAGAGCAAACCCTCCCTCGGCGGGCACCAAGTGCGGTGTCCGGGATTGGGAGGCATCAGTGCAGTGCATCAGCTGTTGCCGGGAGCCGAGTGCAGGTAGCAGTCGGGAGCCAACCTGGTGGAGGAGCAGCAACGCAGGAGTGGTTTCAAGAACAAGCATCAGAGGGCGCCATCTGCCAGTGGCAACAAGGAGCGTTGGCGCAGTTCACGGGCGAACAGGCAAGCAAAGGGCGCTAGTAGAGTGGTGTCATAGTGAGTGCAAAAGTGGACAAATTGTGAGTACTTTCATCCTTATTATAAACAGGAAAGTCATTCCTGGACTTGTAAATAGTGGTTTGGACGAGTAACCTATACTCGTTTGGCCCTGGAATTAATTGTGAAAAACTTATAAAAATCTACCAACTTAATCTTTGTGTTCTGAAGAAGGGCAAGATCTGTTATTTGTGGACATTAATTAATTATTTACCATAATAATTGTATGCTTCCACTCTTGATTAGTTGGAGTTTGTCTTATTTGTTCTATTGTGTATATTCGTGTTATTTCTTATTTTTCTGTGATTGTAACTTGTGTTAAAAATGGATAGATATATTGACATCCAAGAAGACATCAAAACTAAAATTGAAAAATCTTTGATCAATTTTAAAAAATGTCCGAAAGATCGCCTAACGATATCATACTTTGAAACTCGCCTAGATAGTTTAGAGCAACAGTGGCAACTTTTCTATAGTACACACACCAAAATAATCAGTGAATTTAAAAAGCCTGAATTAGTTAGTTCCCAATATTATAAAGATGGGTTATATGATGAAGTTGAGGATTTATATATTCATTTTAAAAGTACTTTGAAAGATCTTATTAGAAAAGAAACTTTGTATAACCCTAGCCAGGAGTCTAGTACTAAAGAAAATAGTAACTTTAGATTGCCAGAAGTTAAAATACCTATGTTTTCCGGCAAATATCACGAGTGGTCAACCTTTCGAGACTTGTTCGTAGGGTTGATACACAAAAATAGTAGATTAGATAATGCTCAGAAGCTATATTATCTAAAAGGATATTTGACCGGCGAAGCGGAACTATTATTAAGAAACATAAATGTAACATCAGACAATTACTTGGAAGGTTGGAGAAAATTAGAGTCAACATATAATAACAAAAGATTTTTAGCAAACTCGATTATTAAACGTTTGTTCAATCAAAGATCTTTAACATTCGAATCAGCCAGTGAAATAAAGAAATTAATTAGTACTACTTGTGATTGTTTAGCCTCCATAAAGAACTTAGGGATAGATGTATCATCTTGGGACATACTTGTTATCTACATAACTAGTACCAAATTAGATAAAGAAACCAGGAAGGCTTGGGAATTAAAAATATCGTCCGATTCCTCAGAAGACCTTCCTTCATTTGACGAGTTTCGGGAATTTTTAATTGGACGTTATAGGGGTTTAGAAAGTATCGAAAATAGACCTAAAGAGGTTCATAAAGGTGCGCAATCTTTCCATGTAGTGGGAAAAGAAAAGAGCGAAATAACTTGTGCATATTGTTCTGCCGCTCATAAGATAACAAATTGTAAATCGTTTATAAATCAAAGCAGTGATGTCCGCCGTAAGTTTGTACATGAAAAACGCTTATGTTTTACTTGTTTATGCGACAATCACTCTGCCAGATTTTGTCGAAATACTGGAAAATGTAATGTGTGTAAAAGGCGTCACCATACACTACTTCATTCTACTGATGGTTCAGAGTCGTCCGAGAAGGACACGTTAAATACAACCGCGGATAAGAGCAAGAATAGGTTGCCTGAGGAGAATAAAACGGCCCCTCCACGAGCGGAGGGATCTGATAGTGCGATCGTTTCATGCCTTTCTACAGGAACATGTAAGGACACCGTTTTATTGCCTACGGCATTAATAAACGCGGAGGCTAGAGGAGGAACGTATAGGGTAATTCGTGCATTAATAGATCAAGGATCTCAAGGGTCTTTTATCACAGAATCTATGTCTCAGTATTTAGGGTTGAAGAAGTCTTCAACAAACCATTTAGTAGCGGGTGTAGGTGGTCACAAAACTGTCAATTGTAAAGCCACTGTTAACGTAAAAATACAGTCTAGAGTCAATCCTGCTTTCAACGTGCAAGTCAAGGCTTACGTTTTAAAATCTATAACCTCCCTTCTGCCAGCTGTTAAGGCAACCAGGATAGAATGGATCGATTTAAAGGAGACTGACTTAGCCGACCCTGAATATGACACGCCTAACAAAATAGACATTTTATTAGGTGCTGAAGTTTACTGTAAGATCATTCAAAAGGGCCTTAAGCACGGGGGAAGTGGGTCATTCGTAGCTCAAGATACGGTTCTGGGCTGGATTTTATCAGGAGTTGTAGGTACAGACCATTCGGTAAGTGTAAATTCCTATCCATGCATCACTGTCCTGCACTCAAATATTCAGGCAGATGAGTTATTAAAGAAATTCTGGGAGATAGAAGCTGAACCCTCTGAAACAAAAAAGATTCTCACAGAAGACGAGATTAAATGTGAAACTTTGTTTGCAACTTCTACTACACGAAATGAAGAAGGTAGATATATCGTAAGGTTGCCTGTTCGGGAAGTTGATTTGGTTAATAAGATAGGTGACTCCAAGATGATAGCTGAAAAAAGACTGAAAGGTTTAGAATCAAGGTTAGAAAAGAACACTACATTAAAAAACAGTTACATTAAGGTCATGCAAGAATACCTAGATTTAAATCACATGAAAAAGGTTGTAGAAAGTAAATCGATTAGTAATAAAGCCGTATACTTACCCCATCACGCTGTCGTGCGCGAGGATAAAGACACTACCAAGGTGCGAGTCGTGTTTGACGCCTCCTGCAAAGGTTCCAAGGGGTTGTCACTAAACGATAACTTGTTAGTAGGGCCTACGTTGCAGGCAGATCTTCGACACATTGTTATGCGATGGCGAACACATAGAATATGTTTGGTTGCGGATATCATAAAGATGTATCGGCAAGTTTTAGTTAATGAAAAGGATACAATATATCAACGGATTCTCTGGCGAGATAATTCTACACAGGAAATAGAACAATTTGAATTAGTTACGGTTACGTTTGGTACGGCATCAGCACCGTACTTAGCAGTGAGGGCTTTACATCAAGCAGCTTTTGACGAGTGTCAGGGTTATCCAAGGATAAGGGATATCATCTTAAATGATTTCTATATGGATGATCTAATGACCGGAGCTGAAAATATAGAAGAGGTTAATGATATTTACACTAAAATTAATGAGACGTTAAAAAAGGGAGGTTTCTCATTTCAAAAGTGGAAAACTAACAGTAAGAAATTATTAGATAAAATAAGGGTCGAGCAGAGCACTACAGAGAAAGAAATAAAAATAGATGAGGTAACCAAAATACTAGGACTTACCTGGAACTCCAGTGAAGATATCTTCCAATACTCCATTAATATTCCGCTCACAGCTACACCTGCAACTAAAAGGAAAATAATTTCTGACATTTCTAGACTGTACGATCCTCTAGGATGGTTAGCCCCTAGTATAGTTAAAGCAAAAATATTGATTCAAAAGCTATGGTTAGCCGGCATAGCTTGGGATCAAGAAGTACCAGACCAGTTATTAAAGGAATGGTTAACTTACCGTGAGAAGATGTCTCAGCTGGCAACCATCAAAATCCCACGATGGATACATGTCACTTCCACAAATGTAACTACGGAGTTGCACGGTTTCGCTGATGCTTCGAAATTAGCTTATGGCGCAGTTATATATTTAAGAGTAGTGGATGAGACAGGGAATGTATTTGTGTCATTAATAGCTTCTAAAACAAGAGTAGCACCGGTGAAACAGGTGTCTATTCCCAGACTAGAGCTTTGTGGGGCTGTACTCTTGACTAAATTGCTTCGAGAAGTAGGAAAAGTGATGGTCATTCCAAAGACAGATTGGCACGCTTGGACAGACAGTGAGGTGGTACTAGCATGGTTAAACAGTCATCCTAGTCGTTGGAAGACATTTGTCGGCAATCGAGTTTCGGAGATATTAACTTCTTTGGATAGCCATCATTGGGCTCACGTATCCACAAAACAGAATCCAGCAGACTGTGCTTCGCGTGGAATTTGTCCTTCCGAGCTTGAGAATACTTCTCTGTGGTGGGATGGCCCGTCATTTTTAAGGGATCAAGTAATTCAATATAAAAGGCCAAAGCATTTAGTGACTCAATTAGAAGAAGTGAAGGTTCATACAACCACAGTAGGTAGTTCATTTTGGAGTCAATTCTCATCGTTATTGGAGTTAGTTAGAACTATTGCTTACGCTCGACG
Organism: Anorthoa munda; assembly: GCA_945859665.1. NCBI lineage: Eukaryota > Metazoa > Arthropoda > Insecta > Lepidoptera > Noctuidae > Anorthoa > Anorthoa munda. The sequence continues at coordinate 29,820,070 of OX243910.1, read as the reverse complement.
CTTTCTATTCGATTTAAAAAAGCAAGGTCAGATTTCGGAGGAGCAAGCAGCTCCGCAACCTCTATCGAGAACAGAACGAGAAAAGGCTCTAATTATATGCGTAAGAAAATGCCAGGAAGAAGGATTCCCTGAGGAATTAGACCTTTTGAAGACTAATAAACCTCAAAAGATACGCGGCACGTTGAAATCACTCAATGTATTTCTAGATTCTGAGGGAATTATGAGAGTAGGGGGTAGACTTGAGAAATCGCAGTTAGGATATGATAGAACTCATCCTATTTTAATCCCGAAGGAATCTTTTTTGACGGAACTTCTCATAACCGATGCGCACAAAAATACTTTGCATGGTGGTCCCCAGCTCATGATCACGTATTTGCGGTCTAAGTATTGGATTGTAGGATTAAAACTGTTAGTTAAAAAGTGTGTTAGAGGTTGTGTAAAATGTATTCGTTACGCAGCAACGATCAAACCCCAATTAATGGGACAATTACCCACATCTCGTGTAACTCCATCGAAGCCATTTTTATGTAGTGGAGTGGATTATGCCGGTCCTATCAATATTAGGGTCTCAAAGGGACGCGGTAATACCTCGTACAAGGGTTATATATGTTTGTTTATATGTCTGGCCACAAGGGCTGTGCACTTGGAGGCAGTGAGTGAATTGAGCTCTAAGGGATTTTTGGCCGCCTTTAAAAGGTTTGTTGCTCGTCGTGGTCGGTGCTCAGAGCTGCATAGCGACAACGGTACCAATTTTGTGGGAGCTGCGCGCGAGTTGCTTTACTTATTTAATAAAGAGAAGTCTAACTGCAATCCCGAAATAGCAGAGATTTTAGCGGATAACGGTACGGAGTGGCATTTTATTCCTCCTCACGCACCTAACTTTGGGGGACTTTGGGAGGCTGGGATTAAGTCCACCAAATTCCACCTCAAACGGGTCATAGGCAATTCAACGCTAACCTTTGAAGAAATGGCTACTGTGTTAGCTCAAATTGAGGCGTGTCTCAATTCGAGGCCATTATCTTATAATGAGGATCAGGATAAGTTAACGATTATGACGCCTGGCCACTTTCTGGTGGGCGAAGCCCTAGTTTTGCCGCCTGAGTACAATTATGAATCATGCAATATTAATAGTTTACAAAGATGGCAGCTACACCAGAGAATGGTACAGGACTTCTGGCGTCGTTGGTCACAGGACTACCTCCATCAATTTTTACAACGTCGTAAATGGCATTACGTGAACCCTGAACCATCGGTAGGAGACGTAGTCTTGGTAAAGGAGGACGATTTACCGCCTGGCAAGTGGTTACTCGGTCGGATAGAGCAGAAACATCCGGGTGCAGATGGCATTACGCGGGTTGTAACCTTGCGCGTTAAATCGTCATCCATAAAAAGACCTGTATCTAAACTATGTATCCTACCCATAACTTAATTTTAAGATTAGTCTTGTATATTCTCCACCAATGGCATTCACCTCAGCACTGTTTCCTCATGGTGAGCGGTACTGAAGGACATTTCGTAATAATGTCCTTGGTGGGCGGTATGTTTACGGTGTTTAGCGGAGCCGTAGCGCGATCTAACAAAGCGATAACGTAAAGTTGAAGTTTCAATTCCCTAGATGGCGTTGGGATCGAAATAGATCTCGCTATGGTTTTGTTACCTCGGATAGTATAAGTAGTTTTTAATTTTAGATTTTTTTTGAGAATGATTTGTTTGCACGATAATCTGTATATTGTGGAGTGATTTAATACAGTTATTCGGGAGCGCGAAACAGTCTTTCATTTCTCCAAACCCGAAAAGACCATCGTCAGAGGGCGCCACGTACACGCACCTTGTTCCCGCCTGATAAAAGACTATTTAGTACTTTTTTCAGGCGGCCAAAGAAGCGTTCCCTCAACGACTGTTTCACGTCAGTTACATTGATGCCTAATGCTTCCGACATACCCAAATACTTGTAAGTTTCGGTTGAGGAAAGGGATCGAAGGTGTATGGAATCCGAGAGTTGTATTATTGTTAATTAATATAGTAACCCAATAAATATTAAAAAATATTTATTTACTGGAAAACTGATAATTATTTAGGTTTGAAGATGTGAAAAGAGAACCAACATTTTACTCACGTTTGAAACAAGCACAACAACTATTTAGATCTCTAGAGATTTTTCAAAACTGTTTACAAAACAACAATTAACTATAAAAAACTTAAGTGTAACTTGTGGGGCAAACCTATATTTATAACGGAGAGAGTAACCTTTATTTTATACTAGCTACAGGGTGAGAAAAAGCCAATGTTGCAGTTTTAGTTTTAATCAAAATCGGCTCCGTGACTCCTTTAATTGTTTTGTGCTATTCTTCATAGTGATAATTTGGCCATCCACGCCCACTTGGAAAACTCAGTCTGTATAGGTACAGGAAGCATTAACTTCAAAACGATTACTTAACTTATTTAATTGAAGCCTAACGTCAATACAGGTATAGGTTAAAAAGTTACAAAAGAAAACAAATAATACATAAACAATACACTTTAATTATTTATGACGGAAATATTTCCGCAAAGTTTGAAGTGAATCAATCGCCATAATAAGAAGTTTCGTACAAAACTAACCCGTCCATTTCTCCCCTTCGACTTTTAAGCACAAAGCCTATGCCTATGTCCTTTTCAGGATCTTAAAGTTTCTCTATACCAAATTTCACTTAAATCGGTTCATAAAAAGAAGAAGTTTGCATGATAAGAAGTTACATACAAAATTAACCCTCTCTCCCATTTCTCACCCTTCGTGTTTTATGCAAAAAGAAGTAGCCTTGCCATGTCCTTCCCAAGGTCTCAAACTATCTCTATACCAAATTCTATCTAATTCGGTTCATCGGTTTATGCCCAATTAAGAAGTTTCATTCAAAACTAACGCCCCATCCCCCATTTCAACCCCCTTCGTGTTTTATGCAAGTAGCCTATGTCCTTTCCCGGGTCTCAAACTATCTCCATACCAATTTTCATCTAAATCGGTTAAGCGGTTTAAGCGTGAAAGGTAACAGACAGACAGACAGAGTTACTTTCGCATTTATAATGAGTATTGAGACTCACCCATATTTATAGAGACTTATTAGTATGAATAACTTCTAATCTGAACGATGAGTTTCGGCGAGTTCATTTTCTTGGCAGGTTTATAATTATAGATCCCAGCTGCATGTAAATGTCTTCGGACAGTAGTAAGCGAAATGCCATGTCTTTAAGCACCAGATCGGGTGGTTGTAATAGAAACCGTGGTTTGGCTATTCAAAATATCATGATGACGGCTGGATTGATTTGTGTAAGCAATCGCACGTGCCCTTTGCCTGTTACACTTCAGTTTACCAGTTTCTTGATACCGTCGCACCCATAAACGAACTGTGTTTCTCTTTAAAGAAGTTTTAAAAGTTAGATTCCTAATGGAAAAAAAAATGATTTAATTTTAGATTACAATTACGTCGACATTTAATTCTCGAGCAATACTCTTTATACTTTGTTTTATTTCCCAAAGGACGATTATTTTCTCTTAAAAATAAAGTTATTCAATCCAGAAATAATTTTATTGTAATTTAATAAGTCGTTATTCGAACAAATCAAGCAGACGAGTAATTATGCCATGTTTAACTTAACAAATTTTTAAGCTTACCCTCAATCTTCTTCATAATCAAATTTTTATAATAATGATAAACGTCAGCCGACATGAATGTTGTTATGGATGATTCATAAACATATCGATGAATTTCACAGCTATGATAATAAAATAATGGCCTGACTTGTCAAGAGTGACATTAAAAAAATCTTATTAATCTCTACGTATTTTCTATAATTTATTTATCAAACCGTTTATTTATTACCGTTATATCTGCATAAAACTAAATTTTAATACTGTTTACATATATAATAAACCAATACAAAATCAAACCAAAAATGACATAAACTAAGAAGAAAATGTTGACACGAAGCCAGGCCCGAACCAAGAACACACGCCCAACATCTTCGGGTTCGTCGCTCAGCTCCGCCTCGCAGTCGCCGGGATCCCCTACATCCGTGAGTCAATCACACAAGCGATCCTGGACGCTGCAATAGCGTCGAGCTCGATCGACGAATACTTCTCTCCGCCGACGACACCACCACCTGCGCGTCGATGGGGAGGACGCCGACAGCGACAGCGACAGCTTGGGGCCTCGAGGCCCATCGGCCTCTGACAGGGTCCCCGCTATCGGTGGAAGTGTGCAGCGCATGCGATAGTCGAAAACCATTAAAGAAAACGTCATGCGCGCTTACTTTGGGGATACAGAGGGAGATAGTAACCTGACTGTGTACCGTGGTCGGATGCTCTGTCTGTTTCAGGTACTTGAGCCAGCTGTCAACATTTCGACCGCGCCTATCGGATCAGGTGCGGGTCATCCAACGTAACCGTATGTTAGATGACGCCGTACTTGATAGACTGCGCAATGAATCACGGAGTAGCCGTGTCTCGCCTACCTTGCCACCGGCCGCGGTGCAACTGCAACCCAATGTTTCACCGCGACCCGATCATGTTGGCGAGGATGACGACGACGGGGCTATATCCGTGAGTACCCAGTGCAATGTACGATTGAGGAGCGCTTTGGAGTGGGCATTCAGAGAGTATCGTTCCACACCGCCTGAGCTTAGACCTCGATTACCTCGTCTGTCCATGCATAAGAAAAATAGGGCGCTGGTGTGTGCTCTAGATTCGCAGCTATCAAATGTTTTTGATAGCAGCAAAGACCTTGCCGATACCCACTCGATACTGTACTGTGTGACTGTAGCGGCATGTCGTGTAGCTAACGTCAAATTTCCCAAAACTGATAGAACTACACGACCAGCTATACCAGCTTGGCAGTGCAGGATGGAGCGTCGTATCGGTGAGGCTAGAACACTCATCGGCAAGCTTATCTGCTTCAGGGAGGGCAACACTCGATTATCTGTCCCGCGTCACAGAGCGTATTGACTTCCTGAAGCAGAAGATCTATGCATGGGCAAGCCGTATTCGTCGGTACAAGCGGCGAGTGGAGCGGTACACTCAGAATCGCACATTCCAGAGAAACGGAAGGTGGGTGCGTTATCTGGTCGGTGCCTGTCAGTCACACCGAGGGTGACTGGACTCGGGAGGTCGAGCAAGCGTGTGATCCGATACCACAAATGGGGGCAATTACGATCAGCCCCCAAGATGTAGCTCGTGCAGTCCGTCCGATGCCCAACTGGAAATCTCCAGGGCCAGACGGACTAAAAAACTTTTGGATTAAATGGTTCGTAAGGTCGCACGATCGTTTGGCATCTCAGTTCCAGTCTGGCTTAGAGTCAGGATTGCTGCCCCAGTTCCTAACAACAGGAATAACCCACCTGCTCTATAAATCAGTTAGTACTGCGGATCCTAAACATTATAGATCGATAACGTGTTTACCGACGGTCTATAAAGTTCTTACATCCATTCTGAGAACGAAAATTAATCAACATATAGACAATAACGCCATCAGGAATGCTTCTCAGAATGGATGTAGGATCGGGTCCCGTGGTACTCAGGAGCTGCTCCTCATAGACATTGCCATTAGCCAACAGGTTCGCCGTTCCCGCAAGGATCTGGCGACATGTTGGATAGATTACAAGAAAGCCTATCCAGTGCCACATACATGGCTCATGAGGGTGCTGGAGTTGTACAAAATTGATACCGACAGATTCAGGAAAACAGTGAACCTATAAGGATTGAGCGCGGAAATTTTCAGGGCGAAAGTCTGAGTCCTCTGTGGTTTTGTTTAGCCCTGAACCCTCTCAGTACACTGCTGGAGGGTTCAGGCCTAGGCTATTGATTGAAGAGAGGTGGTCAGGGCATATCACACCTCCTTTACATGGATGATCTGAAGCTCTATGCCCCCAACAACTTGCAACTAATGAAGCTATTGAAGGTAACAGAAACCTTCAGTGACGCCATCAGGATGGAATTTGGTGTGGACAAATGTGCAGTCATGCAAGTAAAGCGAGGGGTGATTATGGAATCCGTGGGAAAATAAAATAAAATTTAAAAAAAAAAAAATGTCGGAAGCACTAGACATCAATGTTACTGACGTGAAACAGTCGTTGAAGGAACGCTTCTTTGGCCGCCTGATAAAAGTACTAAATAGTCTTTTACCCAGCCGTTGAAGGCGCGCACCTTGTTGCCCAAGGTGCGCGCCTTCAACGGCTGGGTCATGCCGGTCTTGATGTACTCTTTCCGCATACTCAAATGGACTCAGACAGAACTTGACGCCCTGGATAGGAGAGTCCGCACATTGCTTAACGCAAATCGTATGCATCACCCACGATCATAGGTTATAAGACTGTATATCCCTCGGAAGTGCGGGGGTCGTGGCTTTTTCAATGCTAAGACCCAGCACAACCGCGAGGTATGCAGTCTTAGGGAATATTTCCAGGCAGCTGAAGTGGGTATGCATCAAAATGTAGTAGCGGTGACAAGGGCCTTACCCCGCTCTCCTTGGCTAACGAGAACTGGCGCAAACCTATAGTATTAGATACAAATGATCGCAGGGAGGTATGGCAGAGCAAGGAGCTTCACGGACGCTTCTACCGGGTCCTACATGGGCCTGATGTAGATCGTTTAGCGTCCGCGGTGATTTGGTGACCTTTTCGGGGAAACCGAAGGTTTTGTCTTTGCGATTATGGACGAAGTTATGATGACGAACAACTACCGGAAATATATTGTGAAAGACGGCACGGTTGACAACTGTCGGGCATGTCAACGGCCGGAGGAATCCATCCGTCACATTATCTCCGGTTGATCTAGTCTAGCTAACGGAGACTATTTGCATAGACACAACCTTGTAGCCAGGATTATCCATCACCAACTTACGCTGAAATACAATCTTGTGGAATCGAAAGTGCCTTACTATAAGTATGAGCCCGACCCAGTTCTCGGAAATGGCAACGTCACGTTGTATTGGGATCGGTCTATCATCACTGACAGGACTATTGTTGCCAATAAGCCTGACATAGTGGTGATAGACCGACTAGAGCGTCGCGCAATGATTGTTGATATAGCGGTGCCCCATGACGAGAACCTCGTGAAGGCTGAGAGAGATAAGAAAAGTAAGTATCTTGATCTGGCTCGCGAGGTTGTCCACATGTGGGATGTGAATACAGCGATCATTGTGCCGATAATCGTTACGGCCAATGGTATAATAGCCAAGAGCCTCGACGAACATCTGAGGAGGCTCTCGTTGGGCAGCTAGATCAAGGGCTTGATCCAGAAAGCGGTACTCCTGGAAGCGGCGCGTATCGTTAGGAGGTTCCTCTCTCAGGAGCCCTGACCACCGTTAGCTTGGACCCTGTTCCCGATACCGGTGGGCTACTATTTTTTATATTTTTAAATATTCTTCCATTTTGTATATGTTTTATAAAAATATGAAAAAATTTAATTAATAAGAAAAGTGATAAATAAAGGATAAAATAATAAAAACCATTTATTTCAGACAAAAAAGTCCATATACAAGGCAAGGATGTTAGTAACAAGAATTTTTTGGTTCTAGGACATGCCGGTTTTCTCACGATGTTTTTCCTTCACCGTTTTGAGAGCAGTGGTGATGAATTAATTTACACAAAGTAAAGCGCCTACCTGGGGTCGAACCCACAATCTACAACTTGTAAGTCGCGGCTGGTACCACTGGGCCACCACTGCTCTATGTATATTCTCTATGTATATAATATATTATGTACTTATGTAAACATTGTAAAAAACTTTTTTTGAAAGAGTACGTATATCGTTTCTTGTGAATTCTTCTCCATAACAAGCTACTTTTCCGAATGCACGGTAGAATCAATTTTTAATGAAACTGTGATCAAATTTTACTCTTGTGAATAGGAGTTCTCAAAATATTATATTTACTAATAAGGCATTGAATATGCTGGCTAGCCGTACATTTTCATTTCTTTTTTCTATGATTTATGTGTGTATATCTTTGTGGAATAAATTTAATTTGATTTGATTTGATTGAATATGATTTAATAGTTTCAATGAAATCCATAGGTAAGTAAAACTTTGTTTATTTTTGGTGACTACGGAACCCTAAAGATTGCAAAAGATAACATTACCGTGTTATATACACAAAACAAATAAATAAACAATAATAGGCATTCATAAATATAATACTCATGTTGTGTATTTGTGGCACGTCACATCAGAAGAATTATTTCACAAATTTGTGTCACGGCTTCCCGGAACTACTCTGCTTGCGCATCAATATCTACAAGCCTGTCTGGTGAGTCCGACTAGGCTTGCACAAGGTCGTCAGGAGAGCCTCCTGCTTCATTCGTTTGAGTGCCCAACGTGAACCGTTCCTAGCCCCGACTGGCTTTGCTTGAACTGGGATAGTTGAAGTCTGGGAAGAGACGTCGAGTTTGATGTATCGATGATCCGACAGCGTTTTCAACTCCTCCAAGATACACGAGTTCATGACACGCCGTGTGACAGTTGGATTAGCAAACGATAAGTCCACTATAGACCCACCCAGCTGCCGCACACATTTCTGGACCAATCCACGGTTAAGGAGCAGTGTCCCTAACTCCACCACTCACACTCTCCACCAACAAAGCACCCCCGTGCACCAGTTTCCGGAGAACCCCAAGCCATTGACTTGGTGTTGATCACCAAGACGGGGTGAGGATAACTTCAACTGACAACTGTGCCTGTGCTGAACTGCCCTTGGCCTTGTATTCAGGGTAGTGTTGGGAGACGCATCCTTGAACGCACATGGGGTCGGCGTTATCCGGTACTGTCCAACAACTTGTCACAAAGCTACACTGTGGGTTTATTATTGTTTATTTATTTATTATATACGAGCAGAGTATAAAAAAGAAAAGGAAACTTAAAACTAAAATACATACAACGGGCGGCCTTATTTATATAAGATAAAAATAAACTCTGGGGGCTAAAATTATGGTATGGCTTATGATGATAAAAAAACTTCAAACAAGTTATACATATTACAGTGATGTAAGTAATTACTTCGGTAATTTACGACGTTTAGTCCATATTTTCGTAGTGTAGTGTAGTGTCGGAGTTTGGCGAAGTTTGCCCATATTTGAGAGAACTTGTACCTAAATGAGGCCCCGCTATACATGAAAGGCGCCTTACATACTCACTAGTTTTAAACTTATGATATTGTACCTACATCTTTAAGAATATTGCCTAATTTAAATTCTGGTTGATGGTCAAAATTAAAATTTTGCTCTATATTCATGATTTAGATTATATATATTAAACTACGGTAATGACTATAACCGTATTTTACAGGACGTCCATTACAGATGTTTAATTCAAAGACATCTCAAAAACTATAGGTATAATAATATTGCTAAGAACTCTATAACGTGTAATGTCACCTTGGTGTCTAGTTACAACTTATTACGATTTACTCCATGTGCTATGAACGTTTGTTAATACTATATGTAAATCATGCATCTGAATGCAGATTTGGGGACAAGATTAACTATCTACATTAGATGCAAAGAAATAGAAATAATCATCAGACATCGATTAAGTAAAAGTTTTTGTTTTGTTTGTGGTAATCTATTACCAAAAATAAAAAGCAAATATTAAAGTTTACTCACCATTAACTGCGGCCCACTATATTGTTGCCAACGTCACCTGCTGTCAAAAATAACTGTCATGGCGCCCGCGGTGTCAACATTCGGACTTTTACCCTTGTCACACGGGCGCTTCATCAACTTTTATGTTTACCTTACAACTTGGAAATCTATGCATTACCTATGATAAAAATATGGAATATAATATGTCCGTCCGCCGAAATGTCAAGGAAATGTAATTCTTAGTACCCATAACAAAAATGCTATAAGCGTTAATCTATTGGTAACTTTATAAGATACTTCTTATTTGATCTTTTTTTTTCAGTGCAAATTAAGTCAGTAAAGGAGGAGGCCTTCCAACGCAACGCCTTCTGGTTTGCGGTCGCCACTCCAGAACCTTTCAGCCCCATCGGCCATCCGTTCTGCGAGCAATGTGCCCTGCCCACTGCCACTTAAGTAATTCTTCGGGCTATGTTGGTAACCCTGATTTTCTTGCGGATCTCTACATTTCTGATTCGATTTCGCAAGGAAACTCCAAAGCATAGTCCTCTCCATTGCCCTTTTGTGTCCTTTGAGTTATTTTGTATAGGCGGAATGAAATCAGTCGCGGTAAAATAATGTTATTGTTTCGTTTTTCCGCTATTAGAAAATATTAGCGGGTAACCGCATATTGCGTTTAATTTTAAATTTAATAAAACCGGCTTCGGCTTTATAAAACTTCGTAAGCATTGAAGCGGTAGCGTGATGCATTGACATCTGATTCCTCTGAGTCTCTGAATCTGAGTTCTTTATATTAAACATTTTATATTGATAAATCATCTTAAAGTTTTTACATGCTTTTTTATGTTAAAACACTTAACTTTTATTACTTTGAAAAACGATTGCATTTAAATATTGTATGTAGCACACAAGAGGATTCATAATGTATTACATTTTTCTTGCTTGAGTAAACCGGTTCTTGAAATTTTACAGAGTTTAAAAACTGGAACCCGACTACGGTTTTAGCCTAACCAGGCCATAATTACGAATCGATTGGCACCTAATTCATCAAAATCGGATGAATAGTTTAGGCGCTACGGAGAAACATACGTAAATACAAACATACATACATGTGTAGACTGCTAAAATCATAACCTTTCATTTTGCCTTCGCCATAGTCGGTTAAAATATTTGATAAATCGACGCTAATAACCCTTATGTACGCACTTCATCTCACATCGACCATAATTTCATAAATTATGTATTGATTTATTGCAAATTGAGTGGATTTGAGCGGAACCGCCATTTTGGCTCTTAATCGTTGGCCGAGCCCTCCGATTGGTGGACAACACCGCAGCGCCACATCTTCTCGCGTGTTTTTTCACTGAACTAATGGACTAGCGCGCGAAAGGGCTGTCTACCGAACCCTCGCCAGCTATTAAGTGAAATTCCTAGTTTTCCTCTCGCTCATCAAGTATTCTAGTGCTCCGGATAAGAGAAGTGAGTGATCAGCACCTGTGGAACTGTGCGTTAATTGCTGGATTCAAAACCTTCGCTGTCTGCACGTCGACCGAGCCCACGGTGCGCAAGGCTGGTGTGCGGGAGTTGAAAAGGTGAGTTCTCATTCGAATCCACACATGAATGCTTTCTTCAATACATAATTTTGGTCCTTCGAGCCGGATTTCTCATATTTTCTTAACTGTGAGGTTTTTTTCATTAATTACCTTGTAAACGCATTTGATTTACGTTGCCACGCGGCTATCAATATGGCGGCAATCCAACAAGATCTTTTCGAGCGAGAAATGATCCTGGATGATCTTCAACGCACATTACAGTGCATAGATACGGATGAACAACAGTTTAAATCCAGATCTAAAGATTTAACTGTACAACAGCGCAAGTTTTACAAACTTCAAGCTAAGATAGAAAAATCCCTCATCAAATCTAATACTTTTGAGAAAGAGGAACAACTTAAGATTCGTAACAGTTTTGATGATTGTTATTATGCTATTGTGGGACATTTAGATAAAATCAAAGAAGAAGAAAAAGAATATAAACGTAGGTTGTCGTCATACGAATCCCCGAATAGGTCCGTTGTGCACGTGCCACCGCCAAATAATATTTGTGCAAGTCGATTACCTATACTCCCAATGCCTACCTTTTCAGGAGAAATTACAGATTGGCCTCCGTTCTACGATTTATTTAGATCATTAGTACACAGCAGAAATACCTACTCGGACACGGAGAAATTTCGCTATTTGTTACTTGCTTTGAAAAATGAACCCTACAATCGTATTAAATCTATTCCAATAACTGACGAGAACTATAGTGTCGCTCTAGCTATGTTACTTTCTCGGTATGATAACGAACGAGCCATCGCTTCTATACATCTAGAACAAATATTAGATATAGAACCTTGTCATTCCGACAAAACTGACGCAATAGTTCAGGGTCTGAGAAATTTACTCAACACTTTTCATGAAAATATCAAGGCATTAGAGGTGATGCAGTTTCCTACAAATGAGTGGAGTTTCATGTTAGTGACGATTTTATTACGTAAAATTCCGTCAACACTACGCAGACGCTTCGAATTGTCTTTATTAAAACCATCTAAGATACCTAAGATTAGTGACTTGATAAATTTCTTGGAACGTGAGTTATCCGCAAGTGAATTCACTTATCCAGGCAAACCCGTTCATAGTTTAGAGAAAGTGGGTACTTCGAGAACTCGGGCTCCGCCTAACGCGCGTCAAGCGCTCGCGTCCAGTGTCCCGGCGGTATCAGAATCAAAAATAAACCATTCACAGTCCAACCTTCCAAACAATAAAAAGATTTCTTGTATTAATTGTGGTGCTCAACATACGTTGACTAAATGTGCGAATTTTCTAAACCTATCTCCACATGAGAGGTATTCTTTCATAAAAAACAAAAATGTTTGTTACAATTGTTTAAGCGTAGGACATGATGTAAAACAATGCAAATCCAATTTTGTATGTCGTGCGTGTCATAAAAGACACCATAGTTTAATTCATTTTAATCAATCGTCACTTATCAATGAAGTAGATTCGAACACAAACGCGTGCGCTGTCTCACCTCCCGTGAACCAAATGACAGAGACAGCAGTGCTGACCGCTGTGAATCAGGCGTCGCGTGATCACGCGCCCGCTTCACAATCCATTGCGCCGTCCGTACGTACGAATACGGTGCTTTTATGTACAGCGCTTATCAATGTACACGTAGGCTCGCAAAAACACACCGTTCGATGTATTATAGATACCGGTAGTCAAGCGACCTTTATTACAGAGTCTTGTGTGCAGCGGTTAGGATTGCAACGTAGGCATGCGCGCGTTCCTGTGTTCGGTATCGGTGGAAGTGACCCCGTATATCCAAAGGGTGTCGTATCGTGCTGTATTACACCTACTCATACTGATCAACCTTCCATTTCCGTGGATGCATTGATTTTACCAACTCTCATGTCACATATGCCTTGTGTAACATTACCATTTAGGGATTGGCCACACATAAAACATTTACACTTGGCAGATCCCAAATTTTATCTTCCACAAGCGGTGGAAATGCTTCTGGGTGCGGATATTCTATCCCAAGTGGTATTAGGTCACGTGATCGCGGGTCCCTCCGGGTCCCCATTAGCGTTAAATAGTATCTTTGGTTATTTATTGATGGGAGATGTTTCTTACAACCAAAATACGCCTTCTCTTCAAGTGTGTTTCAGTAGTTCAAGCTCATCCTCCGATGACGTCATGAATCTGAAACGGTTCTGGGAATTAGAGTCTCTTCCAGAAAAGAGAGTTTCCAGCCCTGACGAAGCTTTATGTGAGTCTATCTTCGTAGATTCACACACTCGCGACGAAATTGGGCGATATATAGTTTCACTTCCGTTTAAACCATTGCACCTGCCCTCGGCGAATCACGAGATACGGCAGTCTCCAGGTTGAAGAAATTAGAGTATAGGTTAGAACGTAATCCACAACTTAAGGTTGATTATCACGCATGCCTCCAGGAATATTTGGATCTTGGTCACATGGAGCCCGTGGATTCCGCTTCTATAAATACCTATTACATTCCGCACCACTCCGTGGTCAAAGAGTCCAGTGAGACAACTCGTACTCGTGTTGTGTTTGATGCGAGTTGTAAAACTTCTAATGGCATTTCACTTAATGATATTTTATTAAATGGGCCAAAGTTGCACCAGGATATCATTGATGTTTTGTTGTGTTTTCGTATTCATGCCATTGCTGTCACTGCTGATATTAAGCAGATGTACAGAAACATTTTGTTACAAAAATCGGATTGGGATTATCAGCGTATTGTGTGGCGACAATCTCCAACCGAACCTTTGCGTGATTATCGGCTGCGAACCGTTACTTTTGGGGTCAGTTCATCACCGTACTTAGCTCTTCGTACTATTCAACAGCTTGCGGATGACGAAGCCGCTCAATTTCCGTTGGGTTCTAAGGTCCTCCGAGACCAAGTTTTCGTAGACGACGTAGTCACCGGGACATGTGACGTCACACATGCTCTGGCTTTACAGCGGGAATTAGTAGGTATTTGTTCAGCGGCTGGTTTCGAACTACGAAAGTGGCAGAGCAATTCGCCAGCGTTACTCGCTGCATTACAGACATCAGAGGCTCATGGCGAGCGGCCCGATAATAAATTCTTGGTCTAATTTCATCAAGGAATTATCATTACTATCAAAGTTTCAAATTCCACGTTTTGTGTTTCCAAACACAAGTTCAATTCAGATTCATGGATTTTCGGACGCATCCGAGCGGGCGTACGCTGCGTGTGTGTATGTCCGTGTGACTGATAGTAGTGAGAACGTCAAAACATTTCTTTTACTGGCGAAAACACGTGTAGCACCGCTCAAACCGGTTCTCACTATTCCGCGCCTCGAGTTGTGTGCAGCTGTTTTGTTATCACAACTAATTGATAGGATTATGAAGGTGTATGGAGACCGCGTAAATTGCAATCAAGTTTATGCGTGGTCCGATTCTCAGATCGTGTTAGCGTGGCTTCGCTCGCCACCACATGAATGGAAAACATTCGTCTCCAATCGTTTAAGTGAGATTTTGTCACGGCTTCCTGCCGATTGCTGGAGACATGTTCCATCTGCTGATAATCCAGCCGATGCACCTTCGCGAGGAATTCTTCCTGCTAGTTTTATCGAAAATCATATGTGGCTCCAGGGGCCCTGGTGGTTATCCCGCGATTCAAAGTGTTGGCCAATTCCTAAAAGGGTACCAACAGTTACCGAGGAAAAACGTAATTCGTCCCTATCATTATTAACACACTCGTCTATCGCGACTCCAGCGCCTCCGGATGCTGCGGACTACATTGAAAGGTTTTCTACTTTAGGTAAACTTGTTCGAGTCACAGCACTCCTATTTCGATTTTATAATAGATGCAAGAAGGTTCAAATTCAGTATCCAACCTACATAACTGTTCCCGAATTTAATTTTTGCTTAGATCGACTTATTCATTTAGTTCAACATTCGTCTTTTCCCGAAGACATTAAAAATATTTTAATTGGAAAATATCCTTCACTTAAATTACGTAGGTTGAAACCTTTCATTGATAAACAAAATAATTTGCGTGTAGGTGGGCGAATTCATAAGTCTCTGTTGCCATTTGTTTCCAAACATCAATTAATTCTGCCCAAAAGGCATTATCTTACTAATCTAATTATTGATCATGTCCACGTGACTCACTTGCACTTAGGTCCACAAGCCGTACAGTACATTTTGTTACAAAAGTACTGGATCTTGTCTAGTCGCGACGCGATACGTATGCGCATACATCGCTGCGTGCGTTGTTTCCGTGCGCGTCCCGCGCACCTCCAGCCATGTATGGGTCCGTTACCAGCTGCTCGAGTGCGTCCCGAGCGACCTTTTCTCAAGACATCAGTTGATTATGCGGGTCCCTTTTACGTTCGGGCAAATAAGGTCCGCAATGCTAAAATTGTGAAATGCTACGTTTCCGTTTCCGTGTGCATGTCCGTCAAGGCCATTCACCTCGAACTCGTACCTGAGTTATCAACTGATGCCTTTTTAGCGGCTTTGCGACGCTTCTCGTCCCGTAGAAGTTTGTGCACCGATATCTATTCTGATTGTGGAAAAAACTTCGTGGGTTGTAATAACTACCTACAAGACTTGTATAAGTTTTTACGTGAAGATTCTGTTCAAGCTGCTTTAAACGTATGACGTTAGAGCAAGGTATCACTTGGCACTTTCAACCACCATATGCGTCACACTTTGGTGGTCTTTTCGAATCTGGGGTCAAAAGCTTTAAGCACCATCTCCATCGTGTACTTGGTACCCAGACTCAAACTTATGATGAGATGCATACCCTTCTTTGCTAAATAGAAGCGGTTTTAAATTCGCGCCCACTCTGTGTGTTGAGCGCTGACCCGTTAGATCCTTTACCCCTAACTCCCTCTCATTTTTTAATAGGAGGTCCTTTGACGGCCCTACCTGATGTTTCGTTATCTGAAGACTCGCCAAACCGTCTCACTAGATGGCGTAGGGTACAACAGTGAGTACAGCATTTTTGGAGGCGTTGGAGTCGTGAATACTTACATGAGATTCAACAATGAAATAAGTGGTTTCAAGATCGCGGATCTCAACTCCGAGAGGGTATGATTGTTATAGTGCGTGATGATAAATTGCCACCGTTACTTTGGCGACTGGCTCGTGTACACGCGCTTCATCCGGGGTCGGACAATGTTACGCGCGTCGTAACCCTTCAGATGGGCAATTGCTTTGTTAAACGGGCAGTAGTTAAAATATGTCTTCTACCGTTACAATAAGTTTTTCTAATTATTACTGTTACGAATCTTAGTTAAGTACATGCCTGTTAAGTATTGATAGTAAGTATACATTAGTCTTTAGTAAACTTTCATTGCTCTTAGAAGCTATTTCATTTAAGTAAACATTTCATCCCTTTTAAGTTAGGTTAAAAGAATTACATTCTTTTAAGGCGAGCGGCATGTTCCGTACCGTTCTTTGTATCAAGAGTAAATACTGCCCCCACTGTAGGGAAAATAAAATAATAATTTCAAGGGATTTTTCTGGGCTTTTCTTCATCTCACATCGACCATAATTTCATAAATTATGTATTGATTTATTGCAAATTAAGTGGATTTGAGCGGAACCGCCATTTTGGCTCTTAATCATTGGCCGAGCCCTCCGATTGGTGGACAACACCGCAGCGCCACATCTTCTCGCGTGTTTTTTCACTGAACTAATGGACTAGCGCGCGAAAGGGCTGTCTACCGAACCCTCGCCGGCTATTAAGTGAAATTCCTAGTTTTCCTCTCGCTCATCAAGTATTCTAGTGCTCCGGATAAGAGAAGTGAGTGATCAGCACCTGTGGAACTGTGCGTTAATTGCTGGATTCAAAACCTTCGCTGTCTGCACGTCGACTGAGCCCACGGTGCGCAAGGCTGGTGTGCGGGAGTTGAAAAGGTGAGTTCTCATTCGAATCCACACATGAATGCTTTCTTCAATACAAATAAGTCGGTTGTATTTTTTTGTAAAAAAGTTTTGTATTAACTACATACAACAAAAATATAAAAAGTTTGTCGCCTTTGAATATGGGACAGACACTTTTTAATAATTGTGGTACATAATGAACCAGTTCTATTGGCTATATTATGGCCAAAGTGATGCCAGAATAGATTAACCCAATAACTAACCCGGTGGAATGAGAGTATACCAGGGTGAACTGTTCACATACAGTGGTGATGAGTGGTGATGTGTGTGATGTTATGTTATGGAATGGTGAAAACAATAAACACACATGCGTTTGCATCTATCCCGGGTGATTTGCCGTCATTTATTGAAGAGTTCTGATGTATATCTCCGAAGTTCTTCATCAGATCTTGACGAAATTTAAATGGGACTACATGAGAAGCACCAGCTTTTAAATCACCTAGTAAAAAGTTCTGAGGTACATACATAAAAAAAAGGCCAAGTGCGAGTCGCACTCGCGCACTAAGGGTTCCGTACTTGGTAAATTGCGGTTTACGATTTATGATGTATAAAAAAAAAACTACTAACTAGATCTCGTTCAAACCAATTTTCAGTGGAAGTTTACATGGTAATGTTCATCAATATCCATATCTACCATAGATACCCCACACCTATGGGTTTGATGAAAAAAAAGATTGAGTTTCAGGTCTAAGTATGGGGACCCCAAATATGTAGTTTTTTTTTTCTATTTTTGTGTAAAAGTCTTAATGCGGTTCACAGAATACATCTACTTACCAAGTTTCAACAGCATAGTTCTTATAGTTTCGGAAAACAGTGGCTGTGACACTGTGCTGTGGCTGTGGGCTTTGAAAGGTACATATTTGTCTGTTGAAATACCCCAAAAGATGACCCCTTAACTTAAATGTGAAGCAACTAAACCATGGTAAGCTGTAAGCAGTGAGTCAATTTTAAGCACTGGATTATTTTAGTGCTTAAAATAAGAATAGAGCATAATGTAGAATTACAAATTTTGGTGCTTAGTCTGTTGTTCAATGTTTCTGTCTTAGTTGTTTAAATCCAGTTTAGTCTTTTGTCAATCGGTGATGATGACCAAGGAATTTAGTAGTGTCAACTTCTGTAACAATTTTATTATTATATTGGACCACAAGGTCAGTCATAGCTGATGAGCGTTGTCTAATAGTAGTTTATGCAATGGCCATATAATAGGGGTTATTAAAACACGAGCGTAGGTTTTTCAAATGAGGCGAAGCCGAATTTGATACGCGAGTGTTTTAATACCTAATTATATGCTATTGCATACACTACTTTATCTTCACTCATACAGTTGAAATAAAACAAACGTGGAAAGGGAAAAATATTTGGCATGGCGGGCAAGTTAGATTCTCATTGCGCAGCGCGCGCATCCACAGACAGTGAAACTTCTTTACTACAGCCCATACGCGCCAGAAAATTAAAAAGTAAAAGTGTGCTATAAAAATTAAAAAGTTATTTTATGATGCAGTTGTTTGAAAATCGAAGGAAACTGTTGAACTGTAATGGTTTTTTTTTTTTAATTTTACCTATCCACGAATATAAAGTACGTGTTTATACAATATTTTTTGAATTCGTATTTGGAACATTACGTTGTGAGTGTAGATAAAATGCATTATGTTAGTTATACTAACATTAATTTTTAAATTATTATTGTTTAGCCAATTTATTATTGATGTAAGAGAATTATTAATGTCTCTTGTACAATCTCGGGAGAGCAGAGGCCTTTTTAGACATGTTTCATGATATGTGACACCAACCAACGATGATCCCTGTATGCACTAGTCACTACGCAAGAGCACCCAAGGAAAATCCCCGGCTAGTGCATGACTACTGCAGAATATGAAGGCAAAACACATTGGGCTATGTATGGGTTTGGAAGGTTTCTGGGATCAATTACCTAAAACTATAGAAGGACTATTCGCCCCTGCCTGACCACTGTTGATCTACACGGCTTTAAAATGGCAGGGGTACACACTTAATTAATGGGCCCCCCATAAACAGTCGCTAGCACTTTCGTGACGTAGCGCCAAGGGGGCAACATATATGGAGGTGCTTGATTAGTGGAGAGGTATGTCATGGCTATCAGATTGTCCTCCGTTGTCCGGTTATGTTCCGGGATTGTATCCGGAAGTACGGTCAAGATACCTACCAGCATCTTACTGGGTTAATTTTTTTCCTCCGAGCACGTTTGCTCTTTGCTCGTTCTTTGTTATTAACCTCCGACGCGTTTTTGGCCCGATGCAGGTCCATAAGAAAAAAGTCACGAAACGTATGATGGCCCTACACCGGGTTATAACTCACAGGTCCGATTTGACGGTGGTTTTTGACGTAAAATCTTCACTTGCAACACTTTCTGGCTGTATCATTCGTTCAATCGATTCATATTTCACCGACTTTGGTAACATGTTAGTGAGACAACTAAAATTGAATGACATAATTTTTTTACAAAATGCATCAGTGATTTTTGAGACTCCGCCGCCATGTTTTTTCGTTGTGTAAACAAAATAGTTTTTATTACATTTTATTATTGTTTTTGAATATGTGTGTGAATTCGATATATTGTGATAAAGTTTTATGGTGCGAGTGAAAGTTATGCGATAAAAAATTATAAAAGTGATAAGTTGCTACCGTATTTCGTCACTACGAGTTGAGGTCAGTTTTATTTGCTTATTGAATTGTATACATAGTTAGGTAAACTCATAATGAAGCCAAGAAAGTATAATAATATACCGAGCCATAGCAATAAATTGCCGATTTCTCAGTTTTACTGAGGGTCCAACCAAAAATAAAAATAAAATCGCAGTGGGGTCACGTGCCACGACCTTGACGTTTGCGGGCCGGCCCGCAGGAGAGGTTAACGCCATTATTATAGCTATTTTTAGAATTAAATTGAAATGTAAAGGTGCTGTCATCAGCATAGAGTGTCACTGGATTATCTACATACTTAGATAGATCGTTTATATATACTATGAATAAGGGAGGGCTCAATACACTACTCTGGGGGACTGCATACTTGATTACTCTTTCAATGTGAGTGAAACACTTCTTCATGCCTAGTCTTTACATTTATTGACGTTATCTCCGTAACCTGCTTTCTATTATCAAGATACGATTTTATTAGTTTTTTAACATTGCCTCTAATACGAATGCCTTTACTTTATCTACCAAAATAACATGCCTGACATAATCAAACACCTGGGTCATATCACAGGGTATTGTGCAGTTCTGTTATGAAAAATAGATAGCAGCGTTAGAAATTGAGATAGTAGATATGTGGAGCTAATTAATTTTGACAACTATTTTTCGATGGATCCAGTATGCGAATAATATGTTGCCAACAAGTGGATATTATAACTTATCTCGAACCAGCTATAAGTTTATCGATGTTGGCTCTAGAGACTTTATACTAAGAGCATGATATAAGTAAAAAATCTATAATGTGAATTTTTATAAATTAAAACTGCTTATTTTTGCATACTCTCGCGGATTGAAATACAATTTACTAGATTATATTCCTCTAAGTAAAATAAAAAGTAGCAGGAATTTCTGAAAACGTAAAGTATTGCTACTACTACCTATTTCATTTTTATAAGAACTTTAGCCACACTGGGGGCTCGTTCATAGTTAATATGAAACTTATATCGGCGATGGCTTATCCCAAGTGTACGTAAGATATTATATTTTTGGCAATATCCATGAGTATTTCTAGCTGAAGTAAATATTTTGTTAAGGGTTTGCTCATACTGCCCTGAAATTGTAGGCGAGAGGCCGAATATCAACATTTCTTTTGATATCTGGATTTTAATTCAATATATGTAACCTCAACAGGTCATCTATCCAACTGGTGGGAGGCCTTCTAACGCGGCGTCTTCTGGTTGTCTTCGGTATAGTGTCGGGTCAATCTAGCTCAAGAGTCGTTTGCTAGATTCGCGACGGGTTTACTGGTTGACGTGTGCGCCCATAGAATTTCCCGATCTCCCTCAGAAGCTCCGGTCTGGCGGATATGATCCTGCCGTCATCGGTCTTCAGTTTCGTGAGCTGGCTCTGCCCAATAGTCAGACCTCTTATTAAGACCTTGGAGTGGAATAAGCCGCTCAGTCGCGACTTTTATACTTTCGGTATTTAAGTGGCGGAGGTCACTTTTCCGCCACTTAAATACCGAAAGGACTTGAGATCCGTTTATTTAGCTGTAGGTGTTTCAGCGCATCGTCTGAAGACTGCAGAATCATCACACGCCTCTCCTTCATGAGCTTGAGAGTATGATCAGAGAGCTTTTTGTTTATATCTGTACTGTGGGTCTTGAAAGACCCAACCATATGGACAGCTTCCACGAATCCGAATGGTGGTGGTGGTGACCACGGGTAAAACGCTGAGGCAATGATGCTCAACGTGTCCCGGAGAAACGATTCAACTGCCTTGCATACCGTAACTAAATTAATTGCAAAAGGTATGTAAGGTTTTAATACTGGTGACTGTATATTATGAGAGTGTCGGGTAGGCGGATGGATTAGTGGAAACAGAGCCCACAACTTCGTTTTATCAACACGCCATGTTGGAGATGTTAGAAGTGTTAGCTGGCTCGCCCACGATGCAGACTGAATGACTGATACTTAATTGGGATTTAAAGAAGAAAGGCTAGATTAACTCTATCGGTGAAGTAGGAATAAAAGGCGTAACAATGTGTATGTAGCAAAACATAAATAGTAGTCGTAAAACTTCAATTTTAAGACTGTGCATTAGAATTACCCTAACTAAACTAACAAAGGTTTCCGAAAAGTTGTAGAGTGAAGACCGCGTACAGAAAGAAGCAGCGTTGGAAGGCCTTCCACTAGGTAGTACGATGAGCTGGTTAAGGCTGCGGGATTTCACTAAATGCGAGACGGACTGTACTGGCCGATGCACGATGTGGCGAAATTTGGATCCTTTGTTCAGCAGCGAACGTCTTTAGGTTGAAATGTTCAACCTGGTTTTAGACTGACTTAAGTACTTTAACTACATGTTTCATGATGTACTTTTAAAAGTTTTATATAGCTCCCCATATTTACAACCGAATGAGATAAAATTTAATTCTTGTTTATAATGCACACTGTGTAGGCAAGCATCATATTATAAGTAAGGGACCTCTGATAACAAAAATGCTTGGCTTAAAGCTGGTCCGGCTCTACAATCTAAATTCTTAACATTATAGAAAGTTTTTACTGTATGGTACTGAACTATATATTGTATACGCAATGTGAGTGAAACCGCGAGAAAAACAGAGTGTTCTATAAAACTACATTATCCATATATAAAGTGGGCGACACTTGCTTTATTTTTTATATAATCAAATTCAGTCGTATTGAAAACCTCCTTTTAAGTCGATTTAATATTTACTTCAAAACTAAACCAGACTAACAGCTATTGTTTACAATAACGCAACCACCAAACTCAGAGCCAATAAACTAACTATGTACATACTAAGTAATATAGCTAGTAAATCTGCCATATCATTCATAAATCTTACTTAAGCACAAGCAACCACGCCTGCTAATCTATTAAGACTCGGAGTTTGCCGCCCTTGAGACAAAATCCTTGCATATTCCGCTCACAATGGATTAGGAGAAAAACGTTTACGATTCAGACCTTTGTGGGTAAACTCTTTACCATGAAAGACACATTTTTAATCTGGACTGAGCCATTTGTGGTCTAGCTTTTAACATTGAGGACTCAATTTGAATTTGGAATTGGGTCTAAATTGTTAATTTGTAGATTCGTAGGGAGGGGACTATTTGTATATTGAAATAATAAAAAATACTCCTAATAATCTCGCAAATCGTGGTGAATAGTTAAGTTAGGCGACTTGTACACGCTAAGAAAATTAACCGTGTCTGCTGCAGACAAGACCAATTCATCGTGTACAGAATTTTGTCGGACCTAGGCACGAAAACTTGTCGTATGAAGAAAATCATCATTTTAACTACTGTGCAACAAATAGCGCGTTGTGTCTAGCAACAAGATTTTTTCAAGTGCCGTGGCAGTGTACACAGTTCGTGTGTAGAAACGACACGAATTCTTGCGCAGGCCTGGTGAACTGTCTGAGCGTGTACAAGAGACGTTAGTGTCAACCAGAAAATATTATAAAATGCTCTTATACTAGTTACCTAACTGTAACCAAGTTTACGTTTCAACGTAAATTAGAGAGCATAATATAAATGAGATTAAAAAATGGCGAAATTTGTTGCTCAAACTTACAGACATTGATGTTGAGTATATTATGTTACTGTCAAATCCTGAACAACGGTAAATCCTAGGATTTACTGGTGAAACTTAAAGTTTACCAAGTCCTATTGGTAAAAGTTCGAATCAATCTATTATAATCATTAATTTCGGGGTTTTACCAGTTTTCACACGGGTAAATCTTAGGATTTAGTCGAATAATTATAATGTTCAAAAATTGTGATGTCTATAACCTACTATGATACAAAATGATGACACCTAGTGATAGATTAGTTTCACCAAAGTCGGTTTTATGTTTGTCAGACGATTTTTTAACGCATTTTCTCAGAAAATGTTTTACAATCATGTATCGACGAATATTTTTTTAAATCATGTTAATTTGCCCTAAATTGTTCTTATTATCTTCGAACATCCTGAGATTTAATGTGCGATTTCTGGTAAAAGGCCAAAATTAACGATTGAATGGGACGATGATATAGCGGCGATAGCTGGTTCCTTGTGTGCCAGAGTTACACGACACCATGACAAATGGAGGAGCCTGGCGGAGGCCTATGCGTCAAGGGACGCACTGATGGACGACGCCGAAGTGCAATTATTCCTTCTATTTTGTTATAGATTATATTGTAATTAGTTTCTTTATCATTAAATAAAAGCTATTATTTATTTATAGAACATTTCGGACTTTTACCTGTAAGACTTGGTAAATTTAAGATTGTATCGCTAAAACCTAGGTTTTACCGTAGTTCGGGCATTTACAATAATATATACAAGTTATAGGTACCTATGAATGAAAGATAATGTGTGATATATACTCTGTATAGGCTCTCTCTCTTTTTTTATGACTCTGTGCAAAACTAAAATTATGAAAACCTTCGTAAAACCACTTTTGTTTGGTCCATCTGTCGTTTAATAAGCCTAGCCGTCACAAACTGAAAGGTTTAATTCTAGATGGTAAATAATTCTAGTTTTAGTGCTTGAACTGTTTCTAACGACCCACAGGCCACAATACGCCTTTCAAACTGGTATTATATAGATATAGCTTCTGCCAGCGGCTTCACCCGCGCAAATGTTAGAAATTATCCCAAGAATACGTACTCCCGAGATAAAAAGTATCTTAAGGCCTAATCCAGGACATTGTCTATCCCAGTGCCAAGTTTTTCATACACATTTGTTCAGCAGTTAGGGATTGAAAAGGAAAAGAACAGATAGACAGAATTACTTTCACATTTTATAATATTATATGGATATAAGAGTCTATTGTGAAAATTGTGCTTCAATATAACTGAATGAGTTTGATTATTTTTAGTACTTTGAGAATTGGGTTTTTAGAAAGAAGCGAGTAATAGCGAATAGAAAAAGAATTTATGTCGAAATACAAGTTTTGAGACCTTAGTGAATTAGATTGATTAAGTTCTTTTATTCAAAGGACTTTTGACCTTCACATGAAATAGAAATGTTTTACTTATGGCGAAAATTTCGCTAAGCACAGTTAATTACATGCAATTGTAAGTTTTTTGATCTGATTATTTTATTGATTTATTATATGCTTTATTGTACACCATAAAATACTAAAACAAAACTTAAAATTACTAATGAACATACAATGGGCGACCTCATCGCATTCCGCGATCTTTGCCAGGCAACCTGCTATGGACACTAATTGCCTGGACATAAAATGGGGCTGTCGTTGGTGTGTGTTAAAATTCTATATTATAATAGATACACAGATAAAAGAGAAGTGGTGGCCCAGTGGTAACGGCCCCGACTTACGTGTCGGTGATCGTGAGTTCGAACCCAGGCAGACGCTTTGCTTTTAATTCTTAATTCTATACCAAAAGGAACAACATTATATACATGTGATAATAAAGTACATGTACAAAGGCGAGCTTAACTCAATGCTGAGTTCTCTTACAGCAAACCCTACGGTGACAGAGAAAGTTGACAATTATAGAGGGCAGGCATCCAATGTACAATATTAAAATAACCTCAGACGAATTAAATTAAAACATAAATATACTTACTACATAAGTACATAAATACATATACACACGCATATATACATACTAATATTATGTAATCTTCCTCTTGAAGACCTCCAGAGAAGGGCTGTCTCGTTAGGAGTTTGGGAGAGAGTTCCAGAGACGCACTGCTGTAGCAGAGAAAGAGCCATCATAGCGGCTGCAAGTGTGTCGCGGAGGACGGAGTACGATAGGGTTTACCTCTCGGCACGAGGTATGCAAAGTGTTCACGAAGGTATTGAGGAGAATTAGGATTGTGCAGGATAGTACAGAGAAGGGATAGGATATGGGTATCTCGACGACGCCGAATCGGCAGCCAATTAACCTTTAATCTGTTCCAACACATGGTCGTACTAGCATTATAATAA
Organism: Anorthoa munda; assembly: GCA_945859665.1. Taxonomy (NCBI): domain Eukaryota; kingdom Metazoa; phylum Arthropoda; class Insecta; order Lepidoptera; family Noctuidae; genus Anorthoa; species Anorthoa munda. The sequence continues at coordinate 29,794,342 of OX243910.1, read as the reverse complement.
TTATCGTTTAATGAATATGTTTTCATATTATATTTGCGTTTGACATTTTTATTTGACATAATAACTGTATATTTGACATCATTTAATAATTGTCTGACTAATAGAAGTGTTTTATTGTTTAATGTAAAATTTTGATTTATTATCTTGTAATTATTTCAAAGTTAGATTATACCGTGTAGTGGTGCTTGTTGCCAATTCTGATTCTTTATAATTTTTACACAATGTAAAAATTGTTTGGAATAAATAAATACAAATACAAATATTTGCGGAGGCCAAAAATAAAGCGGATGCACAAATTCTGCAGTCGCTCGAGTTTATTAAGGAGTACCTCCGTTGCATCTAGAAAACAGACATCCGCATAGTCTATGAGCGGTAGAAGAAGGGATTGCGCATGAGTAAAAAAATATTCAAATCGTAAATAGAAAACTTCTATTACAATGAACTATGAACAAAGCTTTAAAAGATCTAGAGGCAATAAATTTATAAGTCTTGTTATTTTGTAATGATCCTAATTTATTAATCAGTAGTTTTATTAATGTACTAACCAACGTTATAAATGAAAACACTAATTTAAAATAATCCAAGCAATCAACGTATCATAAAGTGGTGGATTACCTTGGGCATCCTTCGTTGTATCAAAAACCGAAATAAAATGCAATGACCCTCATAACGAAAACTTAAAAATAACATATACTAAAGAAAATATGAAAGAAACTTACTTGCACAATCAGTATCCAACAATAATATAAATATAAAAACCATCACATATTCAAATAGATTAAAAAGTCAAAACGTAAAGTAATTATTAAACATAAAAACAACCCTCATAGAGTCAATAAACTATGTGAATGCAAATTTTGCTAATATTGGAAAACAACTTGCACAAAAACAAATGCATTAGAATCACACCTATCAATATCAGACGATACGATACCTTCGTACTACTAGATACGGACGATTATGAAGTGGATGGTATTCTGATGAATCTGAAATCTAATAGTGCCCCTGCCTGGGATAATGTACCGACTAAGTTCTTAAAGTACATAAGAAAAGAAGTTGTCCCCATTATAACTCACTATACTAATCTCTGTTTTCAAAAGGGTGTCTTCCCCGCTCCACTAAAACAATCCGTTATATAGCCAGTTTACAAGGGTGGGCCAGTGACGATGTCAGCAACTACAGGCATATTTCCGTTTTACCGTCGATATCAAAAGTACTTGAAAAAATAATAAATATTAGAATAATTAATTATTTATAAATATAAAACATCTTTTATCTAACTCACGTTTTGGGTTTAGGCAAGGTGTATGTACTGAAGATGCAGTAACTGCGTTAAGTTCGCTTATCTGAGCACCTTGACAAAGGAAACAGATGCTTGTCTGTTTTCTAAGACCTCAAAAAAACATTCGACACCTTCTCTGTCCCAATCCTTGTAAACAAGCTGGAAAAAGCTTGAATAAGAGGGAGGGCCCTCAGTTTACTCAAAAACTACTTCTCCAACAGAAAACAAAGAGTAAAAATAGGACAGTACTCCAGTGACGAGGTAGATGTATCATACGGCGTCCCACAGGGTAGTATTTAAGGCCTACCCTCTTTCTCCTGTACATTAACGATCTTTGTACTATGGAAATAGAAAATGCTTAAATATTTTCGTACGCAGATGTTACATCTATTGTGTTCTCTTGTTCATCCTGGCATAAAGTAAAACTGAAATCAGAGGCAGGAATGGCTCGGGTAGCTAAATGGCTAAAAAGTAACTTACTTTCCCTAAATACTAATACAACTAATTACATATGCTTTAGTATCAGTAACCAAACATAGTCTATTGAAGAATCAGATCTAAAGGTACACATTTGTGGAAACAAGTCTACTGTAAGCTGTAATTGTCCTTGCATTGAAAAGGTTACTAAAACTAAATATCTTGGGGTTGTCTTAGAATACTGCGTAGAAGGAAGTGCAGGTTTGACAAAGGTTTCGGATACAAGGACAGCGTGATCAAGATCTAAGTCAAATGACGACAGCAGTTCAGAGTAGTGGGCACGGATGCTTTGAGCATTTATGTGAACAGCGTTGAAGAGCTTGCGACAATTTAAAAATGTAGAAGAAAAAATATAAGAGCCCTCTTTGCTTTTTTCTCTTTATTTTACTTTGTGTAAATCATTTTAACACTACTGCTTTTAAAACGGTGAAGGAAAACATCGTGAGGATACCGGTGGTTCCCTATCCATTTGCATAAAAACTTTAGACATAATATAACATGGCATACTTTTGTTTATCCTAATTATATTTACGCTTATCAGCTTACGCATATTTTTCTTAGCATAATTACTCTAATCTGTGAAAAAATGTAGTGCTATTTTTGGGTGCATCGTCCTCACATATGAATTTATTAATGTATGTACATAAGTAAACATTGTAAAACACCGATTATTTTTTTAAAAGAGTTTCTTGTACGTTCTTCTCCATAACAAGCTACTTTCCGATTGCACGGTAGATTAAATTTTTATTACTTGTACATTTTTAATTTAGATTTAATAATGTTTGACGTTCAAAAGTGCCGCTTATTGGCCTAGTTGAAATAAATATATTTGACTTTGACTTTGAATCATAATAATGTTTAAGCATAACATTCTAAAGGATAAATTTGTTTACTTATAATGATATTAAAACATATTATTTTTAAGCATAACAAATACGCATAATAATTAACTCTTAAAATGTTTTTGTTCTTTTCCCCCTAAGAAGCATGCTAACAAGCATGCACCATGCATGGAACAAGCATGCAGCATGGTTTTAAATAACACTCTAGGAGTAATTATTTTTCACTTTTTAGTTGTACCTACCTAATGGGCAAGATGTTTAGTAAGGTACCTATAACGCCAGAATAGATTACCCGAATATCATGAAACTTGAACATAACCGGTGAAATGAGAGATCTGCGTACCCCTTGAGAGCGTACTGGCGTGATGTTATGTTATGAAATGGTATAAACAATGAACAGACATGCGATTGCAGCAATCCCGAGAGGTTTGCCGTTATTTATTGAAGAGTTCTGTTGTATATCTTCGAAGTTCATCATCAGATCTTCACCTAATTAAAATGGGACCAATTTGGATACATCAAACAATAAAGAATTTTCAAAATGGGTCACCAAATGACGGAGATATCGGTGAAAATAGATTAAAAAAAAATACATACATGAAGTCGAACATAGAACCTCCTACTTTTTGGTCAGTCGGTTAAAAAATAAAATACGTAAAAATAATTCAAATTTGTTTCCTTTATCCTTTTAATTTTTATGCCTTAATACTTTATGCTAATAGTCATTAGGGCTAGTAACATATGTGAATTAAAATTATGCCAAAACAAATTAGTCTTCAAGATAATTATGTCAAAATAAACAGTATGCCAAAAAAAGCCTCAGCAAACTACAGACTTTTTAACGGCCGATAGTTTGGTCGGCGATTTTATAAGTATGAGAAAGTATGCAGGTGCGCACATTACAATAATTTGGTACTGAAATTAAATAAAAATTCGTCCATAGGTACAAATATCAATAAAAGAAATTTACAAAAAAAAACATGTAATAAAATTTAATTTTCAATCCGATCAAACTATCGGTTGATAAAAAGTTTATAGTTTTCGTGGCTTGTCTCCGTGGCGGCTGGCACGGGTGGCAGGCGCGGTCGCGACTCACGTTTAATCCAACATGTAGAAATCTTACTCTGTTCATGTAATACCAACATTGTTTTCTAATTACGGTTATTAAGTTTAAAATGGCAATAGTGTTCATTGCCCTATCCATAATATTTCGTAAAGTGTAAAATATTTAAGTGTAAAAATCTTGAGGAGAATCATCGACAGATCTCGATTCAGGATTTTGTTTAAATAAGGAAAGTCAGTAAATGACGGTGTGCTTTCACTAGGCCATAGGTCCATGAAAATGCTTGGCTCAATGCTAGTCCTGCTCCACAACCACTAGGGCGCAAAAACAAGTGATATGCAGAACATTATTGTTTTGAAATATTGTTGGACCTGCTGAAGACTGTATGAATATATTTGAATTGTATAAACTCAATTTCCTTAGTATTATATAACTGCATAGCACGTGTGTGAGTACTATGTACCCAACTGTAAATCTACCATTTACTGTACCTATGTGTCGTTCGTTGACTTGTGTGTGCCCTGGCAGTTGAGTGTGTCATGCTCTCTCCAATGTCTCTCTGATGGTGGCGCATGTGTTGGATCATCCGGTTCCTTTCATGATGGTTGAGCAGGGTGGTGCCAAATCTTGCGTCATGTTCGTGAACGGACACCGTCAGTTTGGATTGGTCATAACTTAACTGCTTCGGATGTTAATGTTTTTCTATTATCTATTATATAACGCACAGTACATGTGTGAGTACTTTTAATACTTTATGCCTGTATGTAGTATAGTGTGTGGTGCTATTCTGGGTGCATTGTCCTCACATGTATGAATTTATTAATGTATGTACCTATGTACCTAAATAATAATAAATTAATAATAAGTTTGGCATTTCTTGTGCATTCTTCTCCATAACAAGCTACTTTCCGAATGCACGGTAGAATATTTTTTTTATGTAACGTTCAAAAGTGGCCTAGTTGAAATAAAATATCTTTGTCTTTGTCATGTTGTGGGAGGCCTTCTAATACTGCATCTTCAATTGAATCCTTATGTTATACTCTTTAATACAAACTAATTTCATTAATATCATAAAAATATCTGTGTTGCTAGAAGATAAAGTCAAATCTTCAATCTAGTTAACCGGTAACTCTCAATTCTGGTTGAGAGGCGTCTACTATTAATATATTAACTCAACTGGGATGTGTAATTAACTCCTCGTAAATGATTGATGGTGACAAATTACAATTCTGATTACCGGAATACAAATGTAACTTGATTTTAGCTACGAATTAAAATGTTTAGATGATGTGGTTATAGTAATTACAAACTTGTGTAAATCCTAAAAGAGTTGGCAGCCAAGGCCTTTGCCTAGAAGAAACACGAATAATATTGCCTAGCCTTTTCCCAACTACATTGGCGACTGCCTATCTGACCTCCACAACCCAGTAACTGGGTAACACGGCACTCCTTGGCAAGATTGATGTCAGATCTCAGGCTTCTGACTACCCGTAACGACTATCAAAGATCTTGAAATGACAGTCGGGACCAACGGCTTAACTTGTTTTCCGAGGCACGGAGGAAACTCGGCATGTTAAAATGGTCACCCATAAACGGACCGACCTCGTCAAGCGTTGCTTAACCTCCAAAGAGCTCCAAGAAGAGACACGAAAAACGTACTAAATAAAAATAACAAGTTATGAATGCAAAGGATTTTGCTTTGGGAAGCAATGTAATTTATAGATCAATTAACAAAGCTGGTACATTGAAGCTTTTCAAATATTAATCACATTTCCATTGCAATGTAATAAAACAGAAATAAACCATATGAACAGAACTCTTCAAGAAAATGCAAATACACAGAAGACCGATCCTCCTTACGCAAGCTCTATATCTCACATACAGTAACATACACCCAAATTGGATGAATAAAAAATCTGAACGTAGAAACTGGACGTGAATTGACCAGAGCAACTAACGAGGCACTTACAAAGATTTATAGAGATAGGCAGGCGCGGGCAAAAAACGCGAAGCCCCGTCTGGTGCGAGAACAAACGTAATGGAGGCTTCCCTAATACAGAGCTTAAAAACATGAGAGTTTATATCACATGCACTTTATTGTAGTATTTTCTATACGTTTATTTGAGTTGATAGCCAACTTGCTTTTTGACTCGACATAATTAACGATCGAGGTCGTATTCGGTCAGGATTCGTGCAATAGTTTTATGCTAAATAAATTATAACACTTTAAGGAAATTTGCTCAATTGATATTAATTACCGATGCCACACGTTTTTCTTTGTTTTCGGATATTTAAAAAAATCTAACATTACTGCTTTGGACTTAATTCAAATCAATTCAGTTCTTTATTAATGAGACCAAGATCCATAAATGTTAGTAGCTCAACTTATAGATTACTAGCACTAAGCCCGCGACTTCATTCGCGTGTTTTATAGAGTACTTTCTTATGTGCAAACTGTGAAGGCAAACAAAAATAAGCTATTGTTAAATCAATGAATATTGGGGTCTCATAGATATCTAGGGTTTATTAGTTTGGGATGATTCGTTATTTAACTTAAATAATAATAAATTATAGGTAACCGCCACAAAGTAAAATCCTTCCCTAAAAACTCAGACACAATAGAAATTCCATTGTTTTATGGCAATTTGGCGCGATGGACACTCAAGGGGACCAATTTTGAGCCGTTGTGCGTCGAGTTTGTAACAGCCCAAATATTAAGTTATTCACTCTTTTCTTCTCTTTTTTATTTTTCGTTTATGTTAGTTAGATTGCGCAGTAAGATTTCTCAAAAAAACTTTAAAACCCCTTAACGCTATCTGGGGGGTAGTTTTAAAAATCGTATTATGTAAATTTTGATTATTTAATGTATCCCCAAGGAATAAGATTTTTCATACAAACAAATTTCTCCCTTTTCACCCTCTTAAATGTTGAAAGTTCTGGAGTGGTGACCGCGTACCGGAAGACGCAGCGTTGAAAGGCCTCCCTCTAGGTGGAGCGATGACCTGGTCAAGGCTGCGGTAGTCCGGTGGATGCAAAACGCACAGGACAGATCAGTGTGGTGACACTTGGGGGAGGCGTATGTCCAGCAGTGGACGTTTTTTGGCTAAAATGATGATGATGATGATGGTGAAAGGTTGAATTGGCCAAAATTCCTTCTTAGTGCTCTCCTAGACGAAACCCTATGCATTAAGATTCTTTAACTAACTTACTATTCTCTCTAACTTTAACACCCGCTAAATCGTATTTTGAGGGTAGTTCCAAAAAACTTGTAAGGACAACCTTTATTGTTTACTTAGGGTGGTATTTATGTCAACTTTCAAGTTTATTAACCCAAGTAATGATTTCTCAAAATTAAACTTTAACACCTCCGAAATCGTCTTTTGGGGGTAGTTTTAAACAAGTAATAAAGACAACCTGTATTATTTGCCTAGGTGGGTAGTTATGCCAAGTTTCAAGTTTATTAACCCAAGAAATCAGATTCTTCCATACAAACTTCAACACCCCTTAAATCATCTTTTGAGGGTAATTTAAAAAAACTAATAACGGCGATCTTTATCATTTACTTAGATTACTATTTGTGCTAATTTTCAAGTATTTTGGCTGAATGAATTAGATTTTTCATACAAACTCTCAACCCCTTTTTCACCACCTTAGGGGTAGAATTTCCAAAAATCCTTTCTTATCGGATGCCTACGTCATAAAAAAACACACCCTCCAAGTTTCAGGTCTCTACGATCAGTGGTTTAGGCTGTGCGTTGTTCCGTCCGTCAATCATTCAGGACTAAGCATTTTATATGTATAAATAAATATGTATAAATTATGTGACTGATTTACTAGCGTAAATCAGTCACATAATTTAATAATTTCAAAGTATAAATACATAAATAATCCATTACAATTATCAATAAATAAAATCCAATCGCATACAACAAAAATCAAATACTCCATGCCTTATGTACTTAATAAGCCCATTTCCCGTTGCACTGGTGTAATCGCTGTGTAAGCCAGACCAGTGCCTTTCCCTCGAAAGGACAGTCAGACTTATATCTTAAGTTTAGGATACCGTTTGCGCTCCCCCGCATCCTGCGCACCAGGGATGCTGTTCTCTTCCGCATTATCGCCTAAAAACTATGAATGATGATGATGATGTAATGATGTGACTTACTGATTTAATGTGTATTGTATATGCTATCAACACAGTGCTAAGAAATACGGTTGTCCCTGGACCGTATTTTGTATTTTATGCCAAAATACAATCCAATATTAATAATAATACCAGCCTGCTACAGTCCCACTGCAGGATAAATTTCTCTTTTCATACAGAGAAGGCACAAGCATTGATCACCACGCTTGCTTGGCGATTTGAAAGTGTCGTTCCATAAGTGATGGCGATGTTCGAAATGCCAAAATGTAAGGGATTTATCACGTGACATTTCTATTATAAATTTTTGACGTTTTTTCAATCGCTATCGCGTCGTTTTCGTTGATAGAACGTCAATTGCCTAAAGTCTCTGATTTCCTCACGTTGTTTGCCTTCCATTTGTCAGCGATATCTTATATAATATTTGAAAGTACGAGTATTAAGTCCCATATTAGCTTGACATTTTTGTCCGTTCACAGAGCTTCACGCCACTGAACCATCTGACTACTAACAGTTAGTATGCATGCCAAATACCAAAACTTATCTACCTACGATTTTGTATGTGCGGTCAACATCAAATGATGCGTCCATATTGAATATCGATGGCCTGACTGGAATCCATTGCGAATTTTGATAGGAGTGATGTACGTATTGTATATAACAACAATGGAGCATTATCTGAGGGTCATTGAATAGTGGCCGGGGCTACATAGTGATGCATGGCTACTGGGATTTGTGCCGAAGGTTTGCTTTATAAAATATTTCAGTACTTTGCCAGTAAAAAACGTAATGGTTCAATTCATTTTTTATTCATTTATGTAGGATACGGAATGTAAGTATTAGTGAAAGGGATGGATGTATCGAGAGTGAGGGAGAGAGAGGATGTACGAGAGATGGCAAGATGGCGACAGACGTTAAAACGCAAAGACGTGTGCTGAAAATATTAAATTAAATAAAGTGAGAATCAGTTAAATAAGAAGTTGTTTTACTCTGAGTCCACAATCCCACAAATTTTGGGGGCTCGTCCGGGATTTGTGCGGCCCAGAGTCACAAGGAAGTAAAGTTATAAAATACGAAGACGACCGGCGCCGGAGTGCACGTGGTGTGGTGCGCGTACGGTGTTCGAAAGACGACGTTATCACGATAAGACGGAAGACGAAGGCGATATTTTCTACGACACGGCGGCGGATCACCTGCCTACCAAGACGAAGACGGCAATGACGGACGACGGTAGCAAAAGTGGTGGCGCGAGCTCACAGGCAGCGGTCGCGGCGGCGGCCATGTTCGGCAATTTCGAGAGCGGCGTCGCCCAATTTGACGGCGAGGATAAAACATATTCCTCCACCAAATGGGCCCAAGACATTGAGGATAATGCGGAAGTGTTCAACTGGACATCGCAACAAAAGCTGATTATCGCGCGGCGGTCCCTCATCGGCACGGCCGGGCTATGGCTAAAATCCGAAAAGGTGTTCAAGACTTATGAAGAACTCCGAGCGGCCCTAGTGAAGGAATTCCTAGAAGCAGTAAACTCTAAGGAGATGCACGAACTGATGGCAGCGCGTAAAAAACGGCGAGAGGAGAGCTACTACCAATACATGCTCATAATGAGAGAGTTGGGTAAGAGAGCTAAATTCCCTGACTACGTAGCTATTCAGTACATCATCGACGGTATTGAAGACCACCAAATAAACAAAATGATACTATACGGCGTTACGACGTACGGCGCGCTCAAAGAAAAATTACTGATCTATGAAAAGATGAAAAGTTGCACGAAGAAGAAAGAAGGACGAGTCGACCCAGCCACTGAAAGAAGAAAAGAAGCATCCACGATTCCCAGTTCCACGCGTCGTTGTTACAACTGTGGAGAGAAGAACCATTTGTCGAGCCAGTGTGCCAAAGGAATCAAATGTTTTCGTTGTAACGAATATGGCCATATTGGCAAACAGTGCCCTCTCATTGGCGGAGGCGATACGTCGGTAAAACAGCGGGCACTCCAACAACGTGAACATCGTGCGGTCGGTAACAGCCGATTAGCAGCGGGCGCAAGCGAGTCGGTAAAACAGCGTTCGGCTCAAGGATCGGCTATGTTCGGGACTACGACCGGTCCGACCAATCAGTGCGCGTGTACGAGCGGCCATGACATCGACAGTGGATATGTCATCGACACGTCAAACACAGTGTCAATGGTGTCGAGCAAGAATCAAAACAAAGACTTAACGGCTATCAATTTACGAAAACCGGTGAAAACCATATTAGTGGCGGGCAATCACAGTTCTAGCGCATTGATCGACTCAGGAAGTGATGTAAACCTGATATCGGCGGAGCTGTGTACTAAACTATTTAATGTTAAGTGCAATGTCGGTGGGCTAACGCTAACCGGACTAGGACGTTCGCAAGTGCGGTCGTTAGGTACAATTACGACGGTGATCGTCATCGATGGACAGTGCTACAACGATGTTACGTTTCACATTATACCTAGAGACTGTATGCCTTATGATATAATAATAGGTCATGAGTTTTTGAGAAGTGTGACAGTGATAATGAGCGATGGATCTGTGGACATATTCAGAGATGAATGTGAGTTGTTACATAAAGTAAATTGCATTACAGGTGACTCGGAATCGCTGGTTGAACATGTCAGCAGTCCATCAGTAAAACAGGAAGCTTATCAGTGTGTTGACATGTACAATCCAGTCCAAGTAAAGGAAGCCCCGTTGGAGCTCAAGATTGTGCTAAAAGACGATGTACCAGTTGCACAACGGCCCCGGCGACTGTCATACATGGAGCAGGGTATTGTAGAAAAACAAGTCGATGAATGGTTGAAAGACGGCATAATAAGGGTAAGTTTTTCTGAATACTCTAGCCCACTAGTGTTGGTAAAGAAGAAGGTCGGGACAACTCGTGTATGTGTTGACTACCGGCAGCTTAATGCAAAGATTGTGAAAGACGAGTATCCTCTTCCTATTATTGATGATTTAATTGACAGGTTATCTCAAGCGAAGGTGTTCAGTGTTCTTGATTTGAAGAATGGATTTTTCCATTTGAAAATCAGCGAAGAGTCCATACCGTATACTTCATTTGTTACCTATCATGGGCAGTTCGAGTTTCTGCGAGCACCGTTTGGACTTTCGATCTGTCCAAAATATTTTATGCGGTTTGTTGACATAATTTTTCGGGATCTGCTTTCTCAGAAGATAATGATGATTTTCATTGATGATATTATAATTCCAGCTATTGATGAAGAGCAGGCATTGCAACGACTAAAGCAAGTTCTGGAAATAGCGGCACAGTATGGATTGAGAATTAATTGGAAGAAGGCAAAGTTGATACAGCGTGAAATAGAGTACTTGGGCCATTTGATTAAAGACGGTGAAATACGCCCAACTACTGAGAAGACGGATGCTGTGGTGAGATTTCCAGAACCCAGGACAAGTAAGCAACTTAAAAGTTTTTTAGGTTTGACTTCCTATTTTCGGAAGTACATAGAGCAGTATGCTGTTATTGCCAAGCCTCTAAATGATTTGTTAAAGAAAGATGCGGACTTTGTGTTCGATAAGATGCAACAAGAAGCTTTTCATATTCTAAAAGAAAGGTTGTCTACTGGCCCAGTGTTAAAAATATTTGACCCTAACTTAAAAACTGAGTTACATACAGATGCTTCCAGCATAGCTATAGCGGCTATCCTTATGCAGTATCACCCTGATACTGGCTTGCACCCAGTTCAATATATGAGTGTTAGGACTAATGAAGCACAAAGCAGATACTCAAGTTATGAACTAGAGGCATTAGCTATAATAGAAGGCGTCAAAAAGTTCCGCCATTATTTATATGGAAAGCGCTTCAAAATAGTAACTGATTGTCAAGCTTTTCAGCAAACCCTGATGAAGAAGGACCTCACAGCAAAAGTAGCAAGATGGGTGATAATGCTGAATGAGTATGACTTCGAGGTGGAGCATAGAGCTGGAGAAAAGATGCGGCATGCAGATGCACTCAGCCGTAACCCCTATGTGGCCACAGTTACGTCCTTAATCGATTAGATTAAGCTGGCACAGGATCAAGATGATGGTGTAAAAGCTATTAAAGAGGTGCTGAAAGAAAAGTCTTACAAAGATTATTTTATGGATGGAGACATACTCTACAAAGGCCCTGGCAAATTGTTGGTTATACCTAAAAATTTAGAAAAGGAGATTATCGTGCGAATCCATGGTAATGGACATTTTTCAAAGAGAAAAATGAAGGATTTAATATGTCGAGACTACTATATAAAAGATTTGGACAAAAAGTTAGAAGAATTTGTATTAGCCTGCATACCATGTCTGTTGGCTACAAGAAAAGAAGGCAAGCAGGAAGGATTTCTCAACCCCATTGGAAAGGAAAGCATCCCGTTAGACACCATGCACCTGGACCATGTAGGACCATTGACGGAGACCAGGAAGCAGTACAATTATATTCTTACAGTGATTGATGCTTTCACTAAATTTGTATGGTTGTTCCCTACAAAGAGCACATCTAGTGCGGAGACACTGAATAAATTAAGAATACACCAACAAATATTTGGAAATCCAAGAAGAATTATAACAGATCGTGGAACAGCATTCACCAGTCATGATTTCCAGGAGTACTGTAATGAAGAAAACATTCAGCATGTAACAATCACCACAGGGATACCAAGAGGAAATGGTCAAGTTGAAAGAGTCCATCGAATAATAATCCCTATGTTGACTAAACTTTGTATTGAAAACACGGGCGTGTGGTATAAACATGTGAGCAGAGTTCAAAGAGCATTGAACAGCACATTTCAGAGGAGCATCAATACCTCACCCTATGATTTATTAATTGGCACCAAGATGAGATATAAAGAGGACATTGAAGTTTTCAAATTACTTGAAGAAGAAACTGCAAGACAATATGAGAGTAATAGAGAAGAGCTACGTCAAAAAGCAAAAGAGCAAATATTGGCTGTGCAAGAAGAGAACAGAAGACATTATAACAAGAGAAGGAAACCGAGTCATAAGTACCAAGTAGGTGACCTAGCAGCTATAAAGAGAACCCAATTTGGTTCAGGGCTCAAGCTGAAAGCTAAGTACCTAGGACCGTACCAAATTACCAAGGTTCATCCAAATGACCGGTACGATATGGAGAAAGCCGATAGTGCGACTGAAGGTCCCAATCGCACTTCCAGCTCAGCTGATCAAATGAAGAGGTGGCCAGACAGATGTACCACAGAATAATTATGCGAGTGAGTAGCTAAAATCGGTATGCAATGGTGATGAATGGTATGAAAGTGTTTAGTGTAAGTTTATGTTAAGTTTACGTTAAGTTTGTGTGTAAGTATTAAATATTGCTAAAATTAACATGCATTATCCATGTAAGGTTTTAGAGTTATGGTATCATGTATCTACCTAGTAAGTAAGTATATTATGTGTAATTATAGTGCAAGGTGCTGTTTATACTTGTACTCTACTACTACTCCACTATTTTCTATCTAGTGAATTTGACGAGTTAAATTATGTTTAATTTGTAAAATAATTCAAATGAGTGTAGCACCTCTATGTAAGTAATTTGTTTGTTTGCCATGTAAATAAAACTAAATTGAAGAAATGCTTAATTATGTAATAAGATTTATTCGGTAGATGCTAAGAGTGTAAGATAGAGGTATGTAATGTAGAATGAATGCGGAAAGGAGTGTCTGGGGACAGACAAGAGAGCAGGACGGCCGAATGTAGGATACGGAATGTAAGTATTAGTGAAAGGGATGGATGTATCGAGAGTGAGGGAGAGAGAGGATGTACGAGAGATGGCAAGATGGCGACAGACGTTAAAACGCAAAGACGTGTGCTGAAAATATTAAATTAAATAAAGTGAGAATCAGTTAAATAAGAAGTTGTTTTACTCTGAGTCCACAATCCCACATTTATATTTTATATTTAATTGATTTTAAGTTTCCTTACAGAAATGAAATCGTACCGACCCGGTGAGAAAGGCGCCATACCCCAGCTTTCTGAATTAAGCATATGTAGTTGAGTATTTGTCAAACTCTACTTTAGCCTGAAAACCTGTAAAATGTTGGCATTAAAGTAGGGTTTGAGACGTTCTTAATTCAAAATACATAATTCAGAAATTGGCCCTTCGGGTTCACTATTAAACGGACGGTATATTAAGAGGCTTATGAGATATTACTAATTAATTAAAAACGTAATTTTAGGCATGCGTGCTTCATTGCTTAATTGCTTCATCATAATCGTCCCTCAGTGCGGCAATCAAGCGGGCCAATGGGCTGGCCAGCAAGAAGTCGCTTCGAACTCTGAACAGGAATCTGTGGGGACGCCTCTACAAATTGGTGTGGAAAAAACTCCGCACATGGGTTTCCTCGCTGACACAGAGTCTCCGGCTGCAGCTCTTAGAGGACGTGGTGAGCATTTTGTTCCCTTCGTAACACCCTGCCCTGGAGTTGCATCAGGGAAGCACTCTATCACCAGATGCTGCCCTACCTCTGTCGCGTAGTCGATGCCTATTTCGACGATTCCCGTCCCGATTAGCTCGCCTAACGGCTGAGTATTAATAGGAACAACTTAGTTAGATGACTCCCATCTCACTAAGTTGTGCCTGTCTGTACTCCAATGACCCGCATTGCGATTTCGCCGCTACGTCCCAATCAATATTTCACCTCCTATCGTGCTCTCCATGCAACAACACCTGCACCCTGAAGGACCTTTGTGAGGCGAATGAAAACGCGAATTCTAGTTAAAACTAATATAATTGTGGAATCATTGATACGACGAAGAAGAAGAAAAGCCACAATTTGTTATGTCCTCATCATCATCATCATTTCAGCCGAAAGACTTCCACTGCTGGACATAGGCCTCCCCCAGGCGTCGCCACATTGACTAATCCAGTGGGTCTCGCATCCAGCGCCTTTCGGCAACCTTAATCATGTCATCGGTCCACCTAGTGGGAGGCCTTCCAACGTATCGTCTTCCTGTTCGCGGTTGCCGTTCCAGAACTTTTCAGCCTCATCGGACATCCATTCTACGAGCAAAGTGCCCTGCCCACTGCCACTTAAGTTTGGCAATTCTTGAGGCTATGTCGGTAACTTTAGTTCTCCTGCCATCCTCATTTCTGACATGATCACGCAAGGAAACTCCGAGCATAGCCCTCTCCATTGCCCTTTGGGTGACTTTAAGCTTTCTGTTAAGGCCCATTGTGAGTAACCACGTCTCGGTCCCATAGGTGATCACTGGCAATACATACTGGTCACAGACTTTTGTCTTAAGACACTGCGGTAAGTTGGACGAGAAAATACCACGCAACTTCCCGAACGCCGCCCAGTTGACCTCTTTCTCGAAGTTAGACCTACCCAACTGGACCGTTTGTCCCAGGTAGACATATTAATCTACAACTTTTAGTGTAGAGTCTCCGACCTTGATAGGAGTGGGTGTTACATGGGCATTCAACATCACCTTGGTTTTGTCCATGTTCATTTTAAGACCCACTCTATCAGAAGCTCTACTGAGGTCATCGAGCATTGTACTGAGGCTCTCCATGGTCTCAGCCATGACCACTATGTCGTCGGCAAACCGAATGTGAGTGATGTACTCGCCATTAACGTTGATGCCGAGCCCCCTCCAGTCCAGAACCTTGAAGACATCCTCCAGCGCAGCAGTGAACAGTTAACAGTCGGAGAAATTACGTCTCCCTGTCTCACGCCGCGCCGGTGAAGGATTGGTTTCGAGGTCTGATCCTGAAGACGGACTGACATTGTGGCGTTTTGTACAAACAGTTCAATGTACCGGTAGTCGATCTGGTACCGTTGGAGAGACTGCAGTACAGCCCAAGTCTCGATCGAATCGAATGCTTTCTCGTAGCCCACAAACGCTAAACAGAGAGGCAGGTTATACTCTTCGGTTTTCTGTATAACCTGCCGCAGCGTATGTATGTGGTCTACGGTGCTTAAGCCTTTTCGGAATCCGTCTTGTTCGGGAGGCAGGAAATCACCAAACCTGCGTGCGAGACGATTCGTGATGACTCTTGAAAACAACTTGTAGACATGGCTAAGAAGTGAGATGGGCCTATAGTTCTTCAGCCGGGCATTGTCGCCTTTCTCGAAGAAGAGTACCACCACACCCCTGCACCATGCCTGTGGCGTTTTGCCCTCGAGTATGATGGAATCAAACAGCTTCTGAAGGGCCTTAAGGACAACCGTGCCCACCCGCCTTCAGGAGTTCGGCCATGATTCCGTCATCACCCGGCGCCTTGTTGTTTTTAAGGTTTTTCAGAGCCACCCTAATCTCGTACAGGCTGACGTCCGGGATATCTTCGGTATAGTGTCGGGTCAATCTAGCTCTTGGGTCGTTTGCTAGACTCGCAACGGGCTTGCTGATTGATGTGTACAACTGCCCATAGAATGTCTTGATCTCCCTCAGAATCTCCGGTTTGGCGGATACGATCCTACCATCGTTGGTCTTCAGTTTCGTGAGCTAGCTTTGCCCAATAGCCAGATCCCTTGAAAATACCTTGGAACCTTTATTTCGCTTAATCGCGTCTTTAATACGCTCGGTATTAAAGCGTCTCTTTTAAAGGATTAAGCGATCTGTCTATTGAGCTGCCGGTATTTGCACGCCTCATCTGAAAACTGCAGGATCATCTCACGCCTCTCCTTCATAAGCTTGAGAGTAGGATCAGAGAGCTTTTTGTTTCTATCTGTACGGCGGGACTTGAAAAACTTAGACCCGACCGTATGGACAGCTTCCACAAACCATCGCTGTATTCGTGCACGGAGCTCCTTAGGCACTTGAAACGATTCTGGAGATCGAGCTGAAAGCTCTCGGGGTTTTGGACTTGGATCTATGTTGGAAGGGGCGTGGACTTCATCAGTCGAGACCTTTCAAGCTTAATATTAATGTTCAATGTGCCTCTTACCATTTGATGATCGCTCCCGGTTTTTACCGAATTGATCACAGAGACATCATTGAACATATGCTTCCTGATTGACATGATGAAGTCGATCTCATTTTTTTTGCACCATCGGGGCTCTGGCTGGTCCACTCCCTGCGTTCACGCTTTCTGAAGAAGGAAAACATCATGTAGAGGCACTCCTTCTCCATAAAACTGGCCAGCAGGTGACCCCAGTGTTTCCGTCGTCCAACTCCAAATTGCCCTACTCATCAACGTCTCGTTTGCCCAGTTTCGCGTTGAAGTCCCGCATGACAACGTTGAAGTGAGTTTTGAAACCATGCATGGCTCTAGAAATATCCTCATTCATGGTCCCCACCTCGTCGTCGGGTCGTAGACCTGTACAACCTTCAGCGAATATCTCGAGGATATTCTGAGTATAAGGTACGCCACCCTGGTCCATACACTCTCGATCTTCACCACGTTATTCACAAGGGATTTGTGGACGATAAACCTGACACCACCCTGGGACTGCCGGTCACCCTTTCGGAAATAGAGCGAGTTACCGTATTTAAGGATTATCGAGTCCTCCCCCTCTCTTCGGACTTCAGATAACCCTATCGCACCCTGCTCAATTCCTCTTCGATTTCGTTGATCTTCTCGTCGGTCCGAAGTGTGCGCGTGTTGTACGTTGCCAGGTCCAGTCATCGGTGTTTGTTGGGGTAGCCGGATCTCCTTCTTTTTTTCTTAGCACCCCTTGCCATGCCGTAACTTTGACCGCTACCGTAGTCGAGGGTAGGCAGGCTGCCATTTTTATTTGTGCTATTTTGTGTTATTTTGTTTTATTTGTGGTTTGCCATAATCGCCACGCTTGGCAGGCGGGTTGACAATCTTAGTATGGTGATTATAGATGCACAGAGATCGCTGCTGCCCATTCTCTGTTGTGTCCCTTAGTCGCCTCTTACGACACCCACGGGAAGACATGGGATGGTGAAATTCTTTACGCCCGGCACCATACGGAACGTCCTGTGTGTATGTTATGTCCTGGATTGTGTAAAATATTTTTCTTTCTTTTCTTTCCACACGATCTTCAATCTTAAACCTTAAGCAGCCGACCCCAACATGGTTGGAAAAAAAAGTTAATTAAAAAAATCAAAATACCCGACTGCTTAAAAAGCGAACTAAAAAAAAAAAAAAAAAAAAAAAAAAATTTATTCATCATTAATGGGTACAATTAATCTATCCTAGACAAAAACACTAAAATAATAAGGTTTGTTTGTTTTTAAAGATAGAGTGAACGACGATGTCTGTACTAGTATAAACTGTGTTACAGACACCGGCGCCTTCCTCCTACAGCTAAAAGTTACAAGTCAATCTACACTTTAGTTTATTGGATGCCAAAATTATAGCAATACAAAATTACAATCTTAATTATGCTAATAGAGTTAATTGAATTTAAAATAATATATTATAATTTAATAATAATAATTTGTTACATGACAGAATAATTTTATTTAGTAAAATAATATAACTTAATTAATACCATGAACTTAATTTACAAGCATGCATGGGAATACATAAATATGCTAATAAAGTTAATTGAAATTAAAATATTACAATATAATTTAATAATAATAATTAGTTACATGACAGAATAATTTAATATAATTTAATTCAATAAAATAATCTAATTTAATCAGTACTATGAACTTAATCTACAAGCATGCATGGGAATACATAAATGTGTATGTGTTAGCGCTTATTACCAATTACCTAGAGAACAGACCTTCAGTTTCGTCATAAGTTAGGGCCTGAAGATAATCATTCACAACACTCCTACACCTGTATTTTGGAAGTGAGTATATTTTGCAAGTCTTATTAATTACATTGTAGAGGTAGCCACTCAGGCTCACATAGTGTCGGTGCGCCAGGACAGTATTAGCTTTGACAGAAGGGCATACAAGGTCCTTACGACGTTTGTTTCTAAGCAAGTTTGGTTCATACGTTAGGGAAGAATGCTTACGCAAGACTATTTGGAGAGCACAGAGTTGCCTGACTGTAAGTACAGAAATGTCCTTGTATAACTGAGTTGTCGAATAGCGATACGGTTTGCAAAGCATCACCTTTAAAACGGCTCTCTGCGCTCTCTCAAGACGAAGCATAAAAGTCTTAAATGTGCCACCCCAGACCGAGATGCAATAGCTTAGGAGTGACTGAACCAAAGCAAAGTAAATGGTTTTCAACAATGGTACGCTAACCACGCTCCTAAGCTTTTTCATTGGAAACATCAGCTTGCGTACACGAGATACCGCAACGTCTATGTGTTTGTTCCAACTCAGGGTGCAATCTATATGTACTCCCAGATACTTCACACACGATGTTTTTTGAATGGGAGGACATGTGCAGGTATTAAGCTCAGGATAAAAGCATCTATGAACTTTTATAAATGGGATTTTAGGCTGTGTAGAACATATTCGTGAGCTGGCTGACCAAAACCAGATGTATCCTCCGACTGCACAGCATGATTTTCTTCTTGTTTACGTCTTTTTAGTTCGCTTTTTAAGCAGTCGGGTATTTTGATTTTTTTAATTAGCTTTTTTATTTATAACTTTTTAGTTAACCTTTTTTTCGAATTAGGTACATTTAAATATATAAGTGTTATATATTTTTGAAATCACCTCTTGAAACCCTTTATTTTGATACCCCACACGATGGGTTTGGAAGAAAAAATAAAATTGACCCCCCACAATATGGCGCCCAAAAGCCGCCATTTTCCTATTTTCCAATTTTAATGTAGCCTATGACACTCACAAGGTTAAGACGAATCGATTGACGTATGAATCATCAAAATCGGTCAACGCGTTTGGTCTCTGGACCGCCACATAGGAACAAACATACATACATACATACATACATACATACATACATACATACATACATACATACATACATACATACATACATAGACTGATAAACACATTACCCTCCTTCGGCAGTCGGGTAAAAAGGCTAGGCAAGAATATCATACCCTCAACATCAGTAAACGCAAGCATTGCACCTTCTATAATATTTTCTACCCTGTGACGTAATTGTTAGGAAGTCTGTGTGATGTGGCGGTAGTAAGTTGACTTATGTATGTGTGTGGGTGTGTGTATGTGTGTGTGGCTGTGCAGATTGTTTGTTATTTCCATATTGATGTATTTGTCTGCTGTTCAATATTTATCGCTGTGCAGTGTTTCGATTGGGATTACAATTAGAAGGGATTTGCACAACTGACCTATAAAATACGCTATGGTCCTCAAAATAGGTGTTTTTTAGTTGAAGTCACGCTATCAGGTACATTTAAATTAATAACTGAAACAATAATTATTTACGATCCCAAATAATTCTGCAAACTCAGTAAATCCTTTAATTAAGTCAGGAGAAATTTTCAAATACAACCTGATCACAAAGTAGGTAAATATTATCAAGAATGTAGTTCATATCCTATGAGCTAAAGTCTTATTTAAAGTCGACGAATAATATTCATATCTTTTTAAACTTTAAGAAGAACGTTTTATTAATAGCTCTTTCACTCAGTTAAGACTTACTTTCAAACAATTTTTCTTTAGCAAGGACAGTATTTCCTTATAAATTGTTCCCAAAGTACAGCGATGATAAGTAACGTATTCCTATTGTTGTTTGTGCAAACTTTTATTAGGAAATGAAGCTTATGTATACCCACGCTGATGTAAATAAATTGTCATTATATATAAAAGAAACATTGTGTTTGTTCAATGTTCTCGAAATCACGAATGGTACCGTTGCTACGCCGTAGGCGGCTAGACATAAATTTCTACGGCGTAGGTGGTACGCCATGGCATGGTATAATCTATCATGGTTTGCATGGCTAGGACACCGTGGTATCTTAGCTAAATGGCTTTTATAATCCCCCCTATTTATGAAATAATAATTTAATTGATACTGTCATCCCTTTACTTGTTATCTTTACACAAAAAAGAACGAAACACAAATACATATTTCCTATAAACACCACTTACATTGTCCTACTTTATAAACATATCCAAGAAACTTTCAATCCGAACAAATACGAATGACAACACAGCCCCAATACTCGAGATTCGCATCAAATAAAACAATATATCCGAAAACAGACGGGTTCTGCTAAGTTGGGTACAGTTGGCGCAACTCGTTCCATCAACATAAATATCATGTGTTTTACAAGACAAAAAGTTGGCGGACGAAAAAATTGCAACGACGCGCCGCTATAAAGCTTTGTATGGATTATAGGACTTTTTATTGCTTTCTCTACGGCTGCTGACGAGGATTTCCTCAATGATACCGCGTTCTAGCCTGCATGTATTTTTGGCACTAGCTGCCGTACGAATGCTCTCTTCCGCTGGTAATAGTTCTAGTAGAATTTTCAGGCAATTTTTATGTTATTTTGAAAATTGTCTTGGTTTTCAGTCTAGTCATCATCATCATTTCAGCTGAAAGACGTCCACTGCTGGACATAGGCCTCTCCCAGGCGTGTCGCCACAGTGTCAGTCTAGTGTGGGTAGTTATTATCAGATTAATATAAAAATTAAACAGACTCAGATTTTCCTGTCTTTCTTTTCTTTCACAAGTTTAAAATGACATAGAATGACAGAAAGATGTACAGTTTTTTAGGGATAGGTTTCGGGGGGAAGCCGTTGGAAAAGGCGTACTTAAGTATATGTAGCTTTACTTTGCGTTTACAAGTCCGTCTATCTGTATTCCTTGGTTTGATAATAAACATGGCTCTTTTTTTAACGTAAAACAAATAAGTTGGCAAAAACTATTTAAAGAAAACAATATGCATTTAAACGAAAGATTTTCATGTTTTTTAGTTAACATTACAACTATATGGATAAAACTTGGAACAGAAAAGTTTATTTAATTCGTGCTCATTCTTTTTTATTAGATTAGGTATCTCTCAATTTGGGGAAAAGTGCAAGTTTCATCAAAATTTGTTAAGCACTTTTGATGATATAGAACATACAACCGAACTTCTTAGCGACAAAGAGCACGAATGTGTAAATTAAGTTATTATGGGTATCTTGTCAATCTTTTAGGTACCTTACTAGCACTTGGTCACTGGTGATTGGGCACTAAAACTAAAAAGAGGAAAACGAATATTATTTTTGCACTTTTGCTTTCGAAGTCAGTTTTCTTTCTCGTGCAATGAAGTAAAAAGATTTTTTGCATTATAAGACAGCTGAAGAAATACTTAGTTTTTGCCAAATGCTTTTGAAAAGCATATTTTTTTTACATCTTGTAACATCGCCTCTCGTGCTTGAAGTCAAATCCAGGCAAGTAACAATGTTACTTTTTCAATTCATATGTTATACTTAATCACATAATTACTTTTAAATTAATCTTGTATCTGTTTGACAATTTGTCACATTAATTGCGATAATTGTCTATCCAGAGGCCAGATAATTAATTAATGTAATTTTTCCAATTGCTAATTTTCACACTTTCGATTATAGAATGTCACTTACATTCTATAATCGAAAGTGTGAAAATTAGCAATTGGAAAAATTACATTAATTAATTAATTTATGTATTAAAACTTTACGCAACATACAGGTGGACTTAATGCCTGAGGCATTCACTACCAGTCAACCAAGTATAGTGGAGAGATAACATGGCAGATGCATAAAAATATAAATAATGATAAGAGTAAAATTGAAGAATTACAATTTTAAGTTTTCTAATCCATCATCCACGCACTTCTTATCATTTGATTAATCTGAAAATTGGGATACTCATACAACTCTTGAATCTATGCAAAAATCTTGGAGCTAATGTGTAAATGTAGTCGAAGAAAGCACCATTGTCAAAGTGTTGTCAAAAGTGATATCACACATAGTATTTTTAACCGACTTTCCAAAAAGGACGAGGTTCTTTTTTCGACTAGGTCCTGAGAACGTTTTAGAACGTGCTAGTTAGTATTCATGATTAGTACTATACTGGTGTATCCCAAAAAGGCCCTAGTTTTATCACTGATTTATTATAAAAACATTACATAAAGGCTCTTACGGTGATAAATCAGCTCTATAGTTGAAATGTAAAAGTGTCGAGAAACGCTTTTTAGTACTAAAATAGTGCTGTCTGCAACGTTTATATCACAAAATTTGCAGTATTAAAGTAACCAAAACATGTTTATAGTGCTATTTTATACAGAGAGTCGTGAGTGTTCCCCAAGAAAACAAAATATATCGGTAAGTTATGCTTCATGTCATTTGCCATTTTTGCTTAGCGTAATATGTAATAAGGACATTCTACAAAACACTGTAATTCTGCCATAACTTGCACTTGCAAAAATAATTGTATCGATAAAATCATTATGCTGATTTAAAATTTGACAATGCGACCTCATATTTTTTTTTTTTTTTTTTTTTTTTTTTTTTTTTTTTTTATTAAAATAAGGAACAGTAAACAACTACATTATAGGATAAAACATTCAGAATATAAAATAGTTTTGTATACGTAATAATGCAGCCCACAGCACCGTTCACATGTTGACAAAAATGAATAAAACTATTAATTAAATTTAAATTAATAAAATAAGGACTTGTCCCGACTATGGCTGCTATAGTACATATAGGCTCCAGCCGTGCTGCTAATGTGCTATCAAGGCAGAAAACAGCAACCATCTTATTTTCACCAAAAACGAATTAGGATTAATTATAATTATTATTATAATTATTATATATTATTTATTATAATTGATACTGAAAGTCTAGTATAGATCTAATTAGCCCTATAATTATTGATTTTAGTACATTTATATCACGGTTTAATCTCGTGGCAGTAACAAAAATTCACCAATAGAGCTATTTAAAATTTAAATTATTTAGCAACTGCACCAGGAGTCGCTATGGTGCTATTTAGTACTATAGAAGAGTGTTCATTACTTTTACATAACTAGCTCCATAGCGATGTTCAAGGAGCTCTTAAGAAGCTTACAGGATACGTAATGGTTTTGCAAGGTACTTTTATAGTGCAGATTGATCCTGTAATAGTATTTTCGATACTGCTACAATACTAGCACTGGAAAAGTTATTTTGACGTATTATTAGTGCAAAATAGATACATATTATAAGTGTCAGTAAGATCACCTATAGTACTAAATAGTACCATAATGCCTTTTTTCATATCTATTACAGTGCAACACTTTTAAGATTCTTTTGTATGGTCCTGTAAGTGTTTTAAGAGCTAACTTATAGAACTTAAATGCTCTTTAATCTTATAGAATCAAAACGCTCTGTTAAAAACCTTTATAGTACAAGCAGTTACAATGGTTACCATTATAGGGTTACTATATGACTGTTTGGTGATAAAACGCCTTGGTTATAGAAGCTTTTGTTACTTGGGATACAATTGTAATACTAGAAATAAAGATAAGTTAAATCAACCATCTTATAGATTAGCTAAAGTACACATATCTTTCATGGGGTACTGTGTTAAATTCTATAACAAAATACCTTGCGAGATAATAAAACTAAATGAAAGAAAATTTTAAACTATTGTTAAAAGCACACTTTGTAAACAAGCATATTACAAATTAGATGATTATATTCAAGATGTGCTTGGAAACATGCTGGTCCTGCTCCATAGGGCAATATTTAGTGTAGACAAAATCAAACTAGTTAATTTGTATTATATTCATAATTATAGTAAAGCCTTTTTTTTTCTTCTCTTTTTGTTTAAATTGACTCGCACCCTGTTCCATTGTTGTTGAATTAGGTAATTTACCTATGTTTGAAATATTTGTAAATATGTGAGAACCATGTTCCTATTAAACAAGTGAAGGAATTTACCTATTAGTGCTTGTAATACTTTATACCTATACGTAGTATAGTAGTGCTGGGTACATCGTCCTCACGTATATGAATTTATGTAAATGAACTAAAAAATTAAACATGTAAGTATGGAGTTTCTTGTCCGTTCTTCTCCATAACAAGCTACATTTCCGAATGGACGGTAGAATCAATTATTATTAACTAAATTTTTTATATTTTTTGTCGTTCAAAAGTGCCGATTTATTTATTTATTATATGCTTTATTGTACACCTTAAAATACAATTATAAAAATAAAAATTAATACAAATACAATGGGCGGCCTATGGCTTAGTTGAAATAAATATTTTTTGTCTTTTGTCTTTGTCTTTGACTGTGGGTATGTTTCTTTTTTAATTTTTAATTTATCTTCACCGATTCCTCCGGCAATTATAGACCGTTTTGCAAAATCTTTTTTTGTTTGAAAGCGCATACTTTCGAGGTGGTCCCATCATCACAGGTCAGGATCTGATGAGGGGATCCCATGGTAATTGAGGAAAATCCTCAAATTTTAGAGGCATACATTAGCGATTTTGGTATTTTCATCAACATGGCAAGCATTTGCTTTCAGAAACTATCATTTGTTGAAGAGGAACTGATCAAGAAGACCACAGAAGGTCGCTGGAACTTTTCAATGATATGTTTGTTTTGAGTATTGAGAAATCTTGGATAGTTAAATTACTGTGATTAAACAAATTTAAACAAAGGATTTTTTTGAAAATGGTACTATCGAACTGATCTGGTGATGAAGCCAGAAGGTAGGCATCGGCAATACGTAATAAAACAATAAAATCCAGTCGTGTTTAGGCTTGTTAGAATTGTTAGAGAAGAAGCCCTCTGCCTATAAATGATTTTTAAGGTAACGTACCAAAACTAAAAAGAGAGAAATACAAATCTTTTTAATAAAAAATTAAACCGACTTCCAAAACAAAACACTAAAAAGCTTAATATAACTTTATTTTCGGAAGTCGGTGTAAAAACAAAAAAAAATATGTACCAAAGAAGTCTGTTTAATTTTTTGTTAAAAAGTTTCTTTTAAATCTTCAAAAGGTTTTTTATAAATATATTATTATTTACTTGTAAAACTATATCACAAACGAACTGGATACGAAATAAACTGGGTGTTCACCAATCACACGTCGGGATACCAGGACTTTTTGACAGTTTGGTAGTGCAACGCTAGTTAGTTTAGAGTTACGTAGCTTTAATTGGAAGCTCATAGAAACGCGACCATACTAAATGTTTCAGTGATCCCCGTATAACAAGTTCCAGGATTTTTTTATGAATTATGAAATTGTGTTATGTTCGCTGCAACTGGATTTAAGTATGAAATTTTTTTTGTAATTAGTTTATTGCCTAAATAATTGAATATGTTACAAGCAAATATTTTAAATTAAAATAGACTAGTATATTTAGTTTTTAAGACTATCTTGCGATTACAAATAACATTAATTCAGTTTTTGTTATTTATAATTTCGTGTTAGAGCCTTCTAGATAATGAGTCTTCCCACTGCATAGTGACGGCAGATATCACCGAAAAAAACAATTGCTACGTAATCATTATGTGGTTTAATAATGTAATCATATATATATGGACCCTAAGACCCAATGGTGTACCGTATGGTGACGGACGTAAAGAATTTCACCATCCCATATCTTCCCGTACCAGAGAATGGGCAGCAGCGTTCTCTGTGCACTTTATCAACAAACTGCGATCGCCAACCCGCCTGCCAAGCGTGGCGATTATGGCAAAACCCCCCAATCCTAATGATCAGCACAAAGAAAAAACGGCCCCGAGTGACCGGCAGCCCGTCTACCCTCGGCTACGGTAGCGGTCGAGGCGATGGCGTGGCAAGGGGTGCTAAGAATCCCCGGAGTGGACCCGGCTACCCCAATAAACACCGACGACTGGACCTGGGAACATATAACACGCGAACACTCCGGACCGACGAGAAGATAGCCGAACTGGAGGAAGAATTGAGTAGGTTGCGATGGAGTATTATAGGGTTATCTGAAGTCCGAAGAGAGGGGGAGGACTCGATAATCCTCAAATCCGGTAACCTGCTCTATTTCCGAGAGGGTGACCGACATTCCCAGGGTGGTGTCGGGTTTATCGTCCACAAGTCCCTTTTGAACAACGTGGTGAAGATCGAGAGTGTGTCGACCAGGGTGGCGTACCTTATACTCAGAATATCCGCAAGATATTCGCTGAAGGTCATACAGGTCTACGCCCCGACCTCGGCACACCCCGACGACGAGGTAGAGACCATGTATGAGGATATCTCTAGAGCCATGCATGGTTTCAAAACTCACTTCACTGTTGTCATGGGGGACTTCAACGCAAAACTGGGCAAACGAGACGTGGGTGAGCTGCAAGTGGGGCAATTTGGAGTTGGACACCGCAACCACCGGGGTCACCTACTGGCCAGTTTTATGGAGAAGAAGGTCCTCTACATGATGAACTCCTTCTTCAGAAAGTGTGAGCACAGGAAGTGGACCTGGCAAAGCCCCGATGGTGCAACTAAAAACGAGGTCGACTTCATCATGTCAACCAAGAAGCAAGTGTTCAATGATGTCTCTGTGATCAATTCGGTGAAAACCGGGAGCGATCACCGCATGGTAAGAGGCACATTGAACATTAATGTTAAACTTGAAAGGTCTCGACTGGTGAAGTCCACGCTCCGCCCAGCACAGATCCAGGTCCAAAACCCCGAGAACTTTCAGCTCGAACTCCAGAATCGTTTCGAGTGCCTAGGAAGCTCCGTGGACGATTACAGCGATGGGTTCGTGGAAGCTGTCAATATGGTCGGGTCTAAGTTTTTCAAGACCCGCCGTACAGATAGGAACAAAAAACTCTCTGATCCTACTCTCAAGCTAATGAAGGAGAGGCGTGAGATGATCCTGCAGTCTTCAGACGATGCGGTGAAATACCGGCAGCTAAAAAGACGGATCTCAAAGTCCTTGAAAAGCGACCTCCGCCGCTTTAATACTGAGCGTATAAAAGACGCGATTGAGCGGAATAAGGGCTCCAAGGTCTTTGCAAGAGATCTGTCTATAGGGCAGAGCCAGCTCACGAAACTGAAGACCGATGATGGCAGGATCGTTTCCGCCAAACCAGAGCTTCTGAGGGAGATCGAGAGATTCTATGGGCAGCTGTACACGTCAACCAGTATACCCGTCGCGAATCTAGCGAATGACCCTAGAGCTAGATTGACCCGACACTATACCGAAGACATTCATTCGAAAATAAAATAAAATAATAAATAATTCCGGACGTCAGCCTGTATGAAATTAGGATGGCTCTGAAACAGCTTAAGAACAACAAGGCACCGGGTGACGACGGAATTACGGCCGAACTCCTGAAGGCGGGTGGAAAACCAATCCTTAAGGCCCTTCAGAAGCTGTTTGATTCCGTCATACTCGAAGGGAAAACGCCACAGGCATGGTGCAGGGGTGTGGTGGTACTCTTCTTCAAGAAGGGTGACAATGCCTTACTGAAGAACTATAGGCCCATCACACTTCTTAGCCATGTCTACAAGCTGTTTTCAAGAGTCATCACGAATCGTATCGCGCGCAGGTTTGACGATTTCCAGCCTCCCGAACAAGCCGGATTCCGTAAAGGCTTCAGCACCGTAGACCACATACATACGCTGCGACAGGTTATACAGAAGACCGAAGAGTACAACCTGCCTCTCTGCTTAGCGTTTGTGGACTACGAGAAAGCCTTCGATTCGATCGAGACTTGGGCTGTACTGCAGTCTCTCCAACGGTGCCAAATTGACTACCGGTACATCGAAGTGTTGAAGTGTTTATACAAAAACGCCACCATGTCAGTTCGACTTCAGGATCAGACCTCGGAACCAGTTCTTCTGCAGCGAGGTGTGAGACAGGGAGACGTCATATCTCCGAAGCTGTTTACCGCTGCACTGGAGGATGCCTTCAAGGTTCTGGACTGGAGAGGGCTAGGCATCAACGTCAATTGCGAGTACATCACTCACCTTCGGTTTGCTGACGATATAGTGGTTATGGCTGAGACCATGGAGGACCTCAGTACAATGCTCGATGACCTCAGTAGAGCTTCCGGAAGAGTGAGTCTTAGAATGAACATGGACAAAACCAAGGTGATGTTGAATGCCCATGTTAAACCCACTCCTATCAAGGTAGGAGACTCTACACTCGAAGTTGTGGGCGACTATGTCTACCTGGGACAAACGATCCAGTTGGGTAGGGCCAACTTCGAGAAAGAGGTCAACCGTCGAATCCGACTCGGCTGGGCAGCATTTGGGAAGTTGCGCGGTATCTTCTCGTCCAACTTACCACAGTGTCTCAAGACGAAAGTCTATGACCAGTGTGTGTTGCCACTGATGACATATGGCTCTGAGACGTGGTCGCTTACAATGGGCCTCATCAGAAAACTTACAGTCACTCAAAGGGCAATGGAGAGGGCTATGCTCGGAATTTCCTTGCGTGATCGAATCAGAAATGTAGAGATCCGCAAGAGAACCAAGGTTACCGACATAGCCCGAAGAATTGCCAAACTTAAGTGGCAGTGGGCAGGGCACATTGCTCGCAGAACGGATGGCCGATGGGGCAGAAAGGTTCTGGAGTGGCGACCGCGAACCGGAAGACGTTGCGTTGGAAGGCCTCCTACCATGTGGACCGATGACCTGGTGAAGGTTGCGGGAATCCGCTGGTTGCGAGACGCATGGGACCGGTCAATGTGGCGACACTTGGGGGAGGCCTATGTCCAGCAGTGGACGTCTTTCGGCTGATTTATTTATTTATTTATTTATTTCAATAAGGCATGCCAACAACCTATTCGCAATTACATTTTATAGAAAGAAATTTAGTAGATATTCCTGTGCAAACAGGTCAGTTATAGGAATGCACAGCACTCACAGATTAGGACTATGAAATAGTTATTTTACAAAAACAACAATATAAATAAGATACAATATTAAAATTAGAATTAGATCACAATTGAATTATTATGATGAGGCTGATATGATGATGATGATGAATCGCATCATTTATACTCTGATTTTTAATTTCGTAGACTATACTGACATTTGGTGGGTTGTCACTTTATCGTTACATAAAAATAGTGTCGTATCCTGAGTGATCTAAAAATGAACGAAAATCGAAGTAGATCGAAAATGATACCATTTCTCGGCAAAAAAATTACATCTGTTAAGAAACTAGCGTACCTTATTTAATGGGTTTGTAACGCTTGATATAATAACAAAACTTCTAATGATCATATGACCTAATATCATTTAATATACTTTTTTTAGTATAATGATCAAATGAATGAATTATTGATATAATTTCATTTAACCTAATTTTATATGGAATAATGAACATTTTATATAATGCACATTTGAAATATAATTATTTGAAGTAAGGTTTAATATAATTTTGAAACGTATACTTTGTTTTGTATATTTTTGCAAATACTGATTAGATTTTAAACGCCAGCCATTTTCGCAATCGCATTTTGCAAAAACAAGCACCACATAAATATTGCTTGTTATTAGTTTGCTTTTATGCGGGTGGATTGTGGATATTTTATATTTTGCTTTCTGTTCTGTCATACAGCTAAAATAATTATTGTATGTGTAAATAGGTCAAATCTGTTCCAAAACCGAATTCGAGCACCCCGACTTCAGGTAGTTTTTTGGCTGCTACCCTTAGAGTGTATATAAAACCGGAGGCGCGAAGGGAGAGCAGCCCCCCACTCGCTGTAACGAAGCATAGGCTCCCGTGCGAGCAATAGCGGCTGAGGCTGGGCGCCGGAGGCGACCAGCAAGCCGAAGCTGCTGAGGTAAGCATATTTTTTTTATTAAAAACGGTGCTTTTACCATAGAAAATTAGTTAATATGAAAATTAGGTAAACTGTACGTTTTATAAAAGGAGCATTATACTAACTGAAAATTATATGAAACGAATGTTATTAGAGCAAAAGAAGGTTACACGAAATAAAAAATTAGATCACATGAAATTAGGCTATTTTTTATAGCATATGAAAATTATATAATTTTTATATGCGATAAAAAAATGATTGATGATTTGAACGTTATTTCAAGTGATATTATACTATGTGTTATTATACCATACATTACACACCCTTATTTAATTTCCATTCATCTATGTCAGACTTCATTCTACTCGTATCGATCGCATTTATTTTATTGTTGATTTCTTGTTTATAACAATAATAACTAGCTTCTGCCAGCGGCGTCACCTACATTAAAGTCGAAAATTATACCGAGGGAACATATATCCAGGATAAGAAGATTCCTATGTGCTTTTTCTGACTATAATCTATCTCTGTGCCAAATTTAATCTAGATCCGTCCAGCCGTTTGAGTGTGAAGAAGAACCAAACATACTAACACACACACACACTCAAGAACTTTCGCTTTTATATTATTAGTGTGAAGTTTGATAGTTTATGTACTTTGTATGTTAATACTGTTATATTAAAATGTAATACGTTTATATTCATAAAACATTTATTTACACAACTAAGTAAAATTTAAAATTGAAGAGTCATGTCACATCATTCATCATTCGATGAATAACTTATGATTAAGTTTTATCTACAACACTGCTCCACGCATTAACATAAAAAATAAGGTCATTGACTGTCAATTTTGTCTACGAAATGAAAACTAGCTAAGTGCGATTCGAACTCGCGCACGAAGGGCGCCGTACCTTTATTGCACAAAATTGCAAAAATATTAAGTTGGGATGGGAGCCCCACATAAATATTTATTTTATAATGTTTTTAGTATTTGTTGTTACAGCGGCAACAGAAATACATCATGTGTTAAAATTTCAACTGTCTAGCTATCACGGTTCATGAGATGTACAGCCTGGTGACAGATAGATATATACAGACGTACAGCCGAGTCTTAGTAATAGGGTCCCTTTTTACCCTTTGGATACGGAACCCTAAACATGTGAGTTTAGCTTTGATAAATCCGTTACAGAAACCGGGTGTACCTAAGAATATAATACAAGGCAGGAAGAGCATCTGTCGTCACGACGCAATAGGAGCACTCGCTAAATGACAATTTTGTCATTCGATTTAACTTAACTGAACCACTTAAGCACCGAGCAAAGATGCCAAGTTATAGGTGTGTTCTTAAATTTTATTAACTTGTATTTTACAGTGAAAGATTATCTACAGCAGTGATGTAACCATCCAAGGCCCGTGACGAATTTATCGGATGGGGCACTCCCTTAATATATAAAAACTTGATGAAGTTTCAATGTTTGTTTTTCAAAATATTGTAATAAATGTTACTCCTCCTCCTGTGATTATGGGCTCTTGGGCTGTGGGCCCCTTGGACCGTGGACCCCCTTGGACCGTGGACCTATGGCATTTTGACTTCTAGGACACCCTATACGCCACTGATTTACAGTAAGCCACTGACTTAAGGAAAATCTGGCGTTACAATTGAGAGAAAATAGAAAAATCTGTAAAACATTTAGGTCCTTGCTGGTACAATGGCCATATGAACAAAAATATTAAGTCATTCAAAACTATGATAAAAGTATTATAGTAGTATAAAAAAACAACACTAACCAAATTAAATAAAGCTGCTAATATCACTAACAATTATCTTCGTATAAAGTCTGGCAAACTTGTCTCCAAGAAAGCTGACGTGTGATAAATATTCTATAAAATAATGTTTAAAACGCTGGACTGGAATATTACTATTCGTGCAGGATTTAAGCTAACGACCACAGAGCTTCTGTCCTATCTCTAACGTAATCCATTTCTATAAAAAACTTCTTTCGTACGAAAAAATGTTCGTGAATTCAAGTCGATCGTTAAATCAGTCAGTCGCTGAGAAAAATTGTTTTTACACAGCTACGGATTTGGGAATAGCGAATATTCCGCACGTCCAAACATTCCATCGCTTGTCGTCCCAATGAAACTTCGACCTTCTCCCGGGAACCGGATCCGACTATATGGTCCTATAAGTCCCAACTTTTTATTACTATTATCAAAGCCGATGTGCTGTGTTTATGAGAAAACTACCCAAACTAGGTCAGCTTGCATCGCAAAAAGCTCTCGCCACTTGAGTCCCAAGGTATAAGAAACAAATCTTATCTCAGCCAATTCAGGTACGTGAGCCAAGCACAAGCTCCGATTACTAGCTTCTACCACTTTTATAATAGTACTCCCAACAAAAAATAAAACTAACAACAATACATGCACCGGTCTCACACTTTTCTATTCCAGATTTCAGCTTTGGAATTGTTTCAATATCCTAAAGGCTGAATTGGGGATAAAGATTACGATACTGAAATCGTAGATTCGGATTCCAATATGGAATCGCCGTTGAACCCATATCAGACCCGAACCAATCTACCTTAGCGAGGTTAATGGAAAACTAGAAGACGCATTGAAAATATTTAATTTGCCCAAAAGCTTCTCTCTATAATTAAATAAGAAAAATATTTTTCTTCGGACCAATATTGATATGCCCTTAGAGCTCTCTTTGATTACATCGCCACTCGAGAGAGTTTTTCGAACGTATCTACAGTAACTAGACAGGCGCCGGGCGTCGACTGAGCTGGTTATTAAATCGAGTAGTACAGGGTGCTTCGATCAGTGTGGCCTAGATTGATGCGCGTTGTTATTAACAAGTAAAGTTGAGACGCCGCGCTATGACACTCAACTGGGGCAAACTTCACCCTGACTTTGCTAATAGCATTTTAGTGTGAACAAACAAGCCTACGCAACAATATATTTACGCGTCCAATTTACGTTATTTACCGAACAATCCTGAGAACTCGCTCGGTAAATAATTAATGAAGATCCAATTGAAAATTCACCCCTATTCCCGACATATTTGTCTGCGAAGTAT
Source organism: Anorthoa munda (assembly GCA_945859665.1). Classification (NCBI taxonomy): domain Eukaryota; kingdom Metazoa; phylum Arthropoda; class Insecta; order Lepidoptera; family Noctuidae; genus Anorthoa; species Anorthoa munda. The sequence continues at coordinate 29,760,892 of OX243910.1, read as the reverse complement.
CCGCGGTACGTGAGACGCGAAAGGAATCTATGATGGAATACCCCCACCGCAGGGAATGACTAATGAAATTCCCCACAAATGGTGCCATTCTCTTAATGCGTTCACTTGAGCTATGAACACACTACTGCGAACGCGGACGCCACAAGAAAAAACAAATTGTGTAGCATTCCGCGCTCGCCTCCCTTGTGACGTCGTAAAACTGTTGTGGTCTCTTTGAAGTAATATCTTTCCCGTCTGACGTTCCGCGTCGTGACATAAGCAGATTCGGCCGTTATTTGCCCGCTGTTTAAATTTTATCCTGACACGGAAAAATGTACAATCAGTAAAGTTCACGAGCGAAGAATTACGATAAAAGGTCTTGTGTTGACTCTTCTGTCGGCTTTTGAATAAAGAAAATCGATCTGCCGTTCTCAAATATATAATGTTGCCACGTTTTTCTACGAAGAGTTTATTTTATGTTGATTACTTTTTACATTTCAGATAAAGTCACGAAACAGGAATGTAGGTTAGACTGAAGAATTTAGCTTAAAAAAATCCTCCGTCATTGTGGATGCAGGCTGCTCAAAATGGCGAGATGTTTCGTGGATCGTTGATTATGAAGATGTGAATTAATTAGAAAGGGGACTTATATTAAAGTGGTGGTTTCTCTGAGGGCACACAAAGAACGGTTTTAATGTACCGAGGGTACAAGATGCGGATAATTAGGCATGTGCAAAATAATTAATGAAACTCTTGTACTTGTGCCCCGATGGGTTCGAGGCCTAACATTGTTCACGCTCTGGAGATCATTACAGTAGTGATGTAATGATGTAACTGTGGTTAACATAACCCAGATCGAGACACGCGTGGGATTACAGTTACCGCTGGATGCATTATTAATCGATGGTTCATTGGACCATGATCCAAATTATACCAACAAACTATGCTTTGTAATTTCTGAGACGTTTAATAGTGAATAGCAGCTATTCAATGTATAATTCCAGACAAGCCCAGTCACTAGCTTCTTTTAAGAACCTTGTTAGAAACCATTTCCTTTCTCTCTAAGGTTTTTCTATTTCGATGTAATTTCTTCCATCATTATTAGGGCCTTTTTCATATTTTTCCATCTATGAATTTGTGTGACATGTAATATTATGTATGTCTGTTTATATATAAGCACAGATACACGACATACTACCCCTGCTTTATTTTAAGTTCTTTAGATCCATCCAAAGGTTGTCTGATATATATCGCTGTCAGCGATAAGACCGCCTTTGTACTCGTAGAAATAAGTTTTCTTGCAAAAGAGATGTGTATTTTTTTTAGTGTACAATAAAGTATATTCTATTTTATTATATATTTATACATATAATAAATCTGTAAAAAGTCGTTTTTGTATATCGAAAATATTTCCAAAAACAATAGCCAGGGTGTTAAAGGAGAACCAACAGAACCCATTTCGAGCATTTTTTTAATTTTTGTCTGTTTGTCTGTTCATTTGTGCACGCGTCACGTAAAATGTACGAAATCAATGTAGGTTATTGTTTCATCTCAATCGGTTCACTCTATCAATAGTTAGATGAATTTAAAGTTTTCAAGAAGTAAAATATCGCAATACAGGCAACTGTATTGCGTATATTGCGATATTTGATTTGGAATGTTGAACTCCATATTCGATATATGGCGTTGTGCATTTTGCGTCATTTTCTGAATGGCGGTGTTAAGAAGGAAGAATGACCAATACAAAAAATTGGTAGGTAGTTAGGGTCCCTAAAACCCGCCCGCCGAGCCCCCATGCGGGTGTTCAGCGAACCAGGGGGGTGAACTCTCTATGTCAAATCAACGAAATTCCTTCAAGGGCTATTTTGTGGGGCTAGATTAAAATTATAATTCGGGACCTAATGCACGAGACTAAAAAATACGTTTTATGAGATTTTAGGTCTCTAATCATACTACCTATACTAATGTCAATAATGACGTTGACGTGCGTGCAGTTTTGTTCGTAATTTCTATGCCGCTATTGCCCGTCTGAATAGCCTAATAATATACGTGGCGGCCTTCTACACTTCAGGTTGCGAGTTCGAGTCCCAGCTATGGATAGGTATTATTTAACCGACTTTCCAAAAAGGAGGAGGTTCTATGTTCGACATAATGTTTTGTTGTTTTTTTGTTTATGTTCACCGATATCTCTGTCAATTGTGGACCAATTTTGAAAATTATTTTTTTATTTCATTAAGTATGTATCCAAATTGGTCCCATTTTAATTTGGTGAAGATCTAATGTGGAACTTGGGAGATATACAATAGAACTCTTCAATAAATGACAGCAAATCTCTCGGGATTGATGCAATCGCATGTCTGTTTATTGTTTATACCATTTCATAACATAACACCACGCCAGTACGCTCAAAAGGGGTACGCAGATGTGTACAGTTCACCTTGGTACACCCTCATTTCACCGGTTATGTCCATATTTCATGATATTCGGGTAATCTATTCTGGCATTATAGGTACCCTACTAAAGACCTTGCTTATCAGGTACAACTAAAAAGTGAAAAGTAAAAAGTTAAGGTAAAACTTATTTTTATATTTTCGTTTCGGTGTGGTTTTCTGGAGTGCTACTAGATGGCGAGCAGCAAATCTGTCCTTACTTATTTTGTATAAAGTGGATATTCTTCACGCTAAAGTAAATAGTATTTTGTGCATTGAACGCTCGATCTAGGTAGGTAGAAAGGCAAGTAAGGTAGGTAGGTCTACCCTAGGGTGGGATAGGCAGTTAACGGGAGCGAAGCCGCGGGCACAGCTAGTATATAATATTCCAATATAAGTACCATCTAAAATAATAGTATACCATCACCGCCAAAAACAGAAAATTCTTATTTAAAATAGAAAACTAAGTACTAAATAATTAGGTTTTGCCAAAAATTATTGGACCCTCTTTTCGAAAGAGTCCAACAACTATCTTCTAAGAATATTGTCTTGATTCATACTTTTCAGAGCGCGGGTTTTAGTTTACACAAGATTGTTTTAATAAAAATGTTTGATTGATCTTATTTTCCACCTTCGCCTCCGCGATTACCTCCGTTACATATCTAGAGCTAATGCTGATCTCTAAAGACAATGATTAAATTGATTAAATAATTGGATATTAAGAGCGCCGAATATATCCAAACCAATTCTGTCCGTATAATTAGTGTTACAAAAGAACAACACGCTCTACCAGCCGGGTTTATTTCTATCGAGATTTCCCATAATTATTGGTCAATCAAAAACGTAATCGACTTTTGACAATAATTATCGCTGACAGAATACAAATTTATCTGTAGCCTTCTGAAGAGGTCTTCTAACCCCACCTAATTAAAGTGGGGTTAAAAGACCCATGTAATACTTTGATGAGACTAGGAAAAAAAAACTTAATTTTATTTGCTTCTTTTTTATTTGTAAAATGATAAGTCCGAGACACTATTTCCAACCACTGCAACTGCTAAAAGCCAGAATCAACAGTGGCGCTCCCTAGAAAAGCGCCGAGACAATAAAGCTCGACGTGTCCCGGCGAAACGATTCACCTACGGATAGTTGTTCCGGTGTGGTTATTTGTGTATGTGAGTTTATAATTATGTTTGTAAATGCACAGAGAGCAGTGGTGGCACAGTTGTAATGGCCGCAACTTACGTTTCATAGGTTCAAACCCAGGCACGCGCTTTATTTAATCAAAAATGTTGTATGTCGTTTTTGTGGCGAATAAACACTTTCTATCTTTATTTCTTTCTAGTGTAAACTATTTCGTGCGGAAACCGACATGTACTAAAACCAAAAATTCGAAAACATGTGACATGCGCCAACCCGCACTGGGCCCGGGTGGTGTATTACAGCCCATTCGCTCTCAGAGAGAGGAGGCCTGTGTCCCAGCGGTTGGAACATTAAAAGACTGAAGGTGATGATGATGGAATGCACCCAAGATGCAGGAGAAATTCTAGCGTGGAATAACGTTTAAAAGAACTCGCAAAGGATCGGAAAGAACAGCTGAGGAGTAATAACAACTTAATGTCTATGACAGCAGTTAATGACGGGTGACTTATAATGTATGTCCATTTAACGGACATTACACTCACAACATTAAGGCTCTGTTGACCTTGGTTCCAAAGGCTTTCATCCACATTTGATTCTGACTCACAAAGGACGATTTAATTTCCGTTTTACAACAACATTTTGTTGTATTGCGTCCATTTGTTCGCGCGATTATCGTCGGGGCATTTTAATTTGGTTCCTATTTATAGAATGCGAAGAGAATGTTACGATAATTAATGTTTTATGTCAATCAGACAGGCGATTTGTGTTTGGATCGGAATCCATTCGTATTAAGAACGGTTTTATAGGATCATTTTAATGTCTTTTCATGTTTTTTGGGCAAATTGAAATCCGTTTTACTATTTCTTTTAAATGTATTAATGGAGTTTTTCGTGTTTCAAAATCTTTACAAATTTTTATCTAAGTTTAAGTAAATTTTAAGAGCAGATATTTTATAAAGCGTAGCCTTCCTTCCAAATTTAAAGGGCATCTGTTTATAGCAGTATTTCTTAAAAGGTTCAAGTTCATCATTTTCATACTACGAGAGATAGGGCACGAATTTACGTAGAAAAATGTTTGTACAATGAAACCAGTAGGATATAGTTGCTTGAGTCAATGCCTAAACAAATATGATGCCACCAAGCCTGACAGAATAATTCAACAGGATATATCCTTACTTAGCAGAATTGTTTTAAAACTGCTGAATTTCGGAAGCCCAACTGTAAAATGCGAAGTATTTGCGAAGTTGTGAATACTTGCCGTTTACGAGCCCCGGTTGAATTTATTGACCTTTCGTAGGTACATCAGATTACGGAAAGACCGATACTAAGGGATTATAACTCCACGAGGGTTGGTCATGTAAATAAAAAATAACAGTACTTATCTCCCTTGTTTACGGGACATTTCCCTTCGAGCGCTGACCCCGGTCAATTAATGTTTCCAATATGAACACTGATGTTCGTTTCGAATTTGCATTTTTTTGGGAGATTTAAAACATATTTTGCGTCTCTGTTTTCTGAAAGCATTGGAAAATGTTGTTAGAAACCAGAACACTAACAAACATTTCTATGTTAGCTTTTATTTGGTTGACCTGAATAACAAAAACCAATCATTTAAGTTGACAACGGATTAAATTCAACTAGCCTTCGGCTAAATATAGTGATGTTTACTCCTTATTTTAGTAATTTTCCAGTCCAAAGGAAAATGGTTTTCAGGATAACAATTAAAATTATTTTAATTTGACTATGGAAACAATTTTTGATTATAACCTGTTGTCAGGGTCGTGGAAAATTATGAAATACCTACTGGAATATTCTATTAACAGCTTTTATATTTTTAATGATGTCTATTAGGCCACAGATAAATTATGTGCATTTAGTTATGTAATGGAAGTAACTGCTTTTCAGCATATTTTATCAAGAGCGTGTGTGTTTAATAATAAAAACAATTAGGATTAACATCTCGAGTCGAAAATAACCCGCAATATCAAGCGTGGCGATCAATGCTGGTGCCTTCTTTGTATGAGAAGAGGTCTTTGCCCTGCAGTGGGAGTGGGACAGTTACAGACTGGTATTATTATTATTTATCACGCGGCCTATGTCAAGCGGTGGACATTTTTCGGCTGAAACGATGATGACAATAATCACAACGCTTATTGTGGTTTGTAACGTTTTTTTGCCAGCAGCTTTGCCCACGGAAAAGTGTTTTATCATCCCAAGGGAATATTATATCGGGATAAAAAGTAGCCTATGTGCTATTGCAGACTATAATTCCAAGTACATGGCAATCAAAATATTTAATAATTTACCCCCACGCATCAGAGTGTTGCCCACTAATAAATTTAGGAAAACAATATTTGCCTTGCTTTTAGATAATTGTTTCTAGTCAGTTAATGAATTTGTAAATTATAAATTTTGACATAACATTTTATTGATACTTATTTACACTTGTTAACTTGAATTGTCTTTTTTTTTTAAGCATTTATATAATTATAAAATTTTGATGTTTCTTTCATAATTATCATAACATTGTATAAAAATTATCTAAACTAATTTATAATATTATACACCTCAAACGTCGCGCGCACACCATGTATGCGTAAGCTCTTGTTGTGTCTGCTCATTGACGCGCAATGGAGGAATATAGCCTTTTCTTAGCGTTTCGATGATAAATTACTTACTGCAGTTATATTGTTGCGGCCGGTAGTGTATGTGAAACTGTTTAATATTAAGATCTTAATGTAAAGGGTCTTTCAACAAGGACGGGTCGATGTTAAAATTGAATAAAACAAGATGTGTGTGAGATATTAACGAAATTTATTTTTTATTTAAATGGCCCATTTATGCCAATTATAGATGGAATATGACATCGTTCAAATGTCCGCCGCGGCTTCGTATGGTGGCACGAATCCGAGAGGTCCAATTTTTAATGACTCTGCTGCATAGATCGAACGAGCGCTACAGATCAATGATAAACAATTTCTTTTGGCTTGAATTGAACAATATGGACGTGAACGACATGTGGTTCCAGCAAGATGGCGCTACTTGCCACACAGCGAACGACACAATCGACATTCTGCATAAACGGTTTGAGGGTAGATTTAGAGTTCCGCTAGACTTTTTCTTGTGGGGTTTTCTGAAGTCGCAGGTCTATGCCAATAAACCACATTCGACCGTTGTCCTGAAAGCCAACATAACGCAGGCCATCGCTCGGATTCAGCCGGATCTATGCAGCAGAGTCATTAAAAATTGGACCTCTCGGATTCGTGCCACCATACGAAGCCGCGGCGGACATTTGAACGATGTCATATTCCATCCATAATTGGCATAAATGGGCCTTTTAAATAAAAAATAAATTTCGTTAATATCTCACACACATTTTGTTTTATTCAATTTTAACATCGACCCGTCCTTGTTGAAAGACCCTTTACCATATACTCAGAAATAAATATATCTTATCTTATCTTAACTTATAATCTATCTGTGTACCAAATTTCATCCAGATCCGATCAGCCGTTTTTGCGTGATGGAGTAACAAACATACATCCATCCATCCAAACTCTCGCATTTATAATATTAGTTAGAATATTCTACTTTGATTCTCAACTGTAACTAGCTAATCTTAGCAATCAACCACCAGGAGCCGTGTGTACAGGTAATTGTGCTGGTTTCTTATCTATCTTAATAGAGAATTCACAGTTAAAAACGAAGAAAGAAATACATCATCTGGGAAAATTTCAACTGTTTAGCTATCATGGCTCATGAGATACAGCTTGGTGACAGACAGACAGACGGAAAGTGGAATCTTAGTAATAGGGTCTCATTTTTACCCTTTGTACCCATCGGAACCCTAAAAAGAGTTTGACAAATACCTACATAATTTCAAATTCGATATTCAGACATCGAGACTGTGTGCTCAAAATCGGTTAGATGGTATCATCATCAGTTGACAAATAATATCGTGGTATTAGCAAAAATATTTCAGTATATTATTCAGTTCACCTATAGCTTTGCCTACAATTGGCTGTAGGTAAGTGATTAACCATAGGGTTAGGTATCTTCGAGCATCACAGGTATAAACAAACATAATATCCCCAAACTCAGCACATGACATTGACAAACTTCATAATATGTCTCACCCCGTTAACCTCCGAGGTCGCATCACAAGCAAGTGTCCACCCAAGCCCAAACCGGTGGAAAACAAAACAAGAACAACAAAGTTTTACGGTCCAGGAGATGCGTCTGTTTGCATATACCCGTTCTATGTGTAGTGTGTACTGACCCTTATGTGGAAGTCTAAACTCTTCATAAATCTGGCCGGTTTTTGTAGCCGAAATCTGCTTATAATGTAGATATTTTTTGTATACTCGGACATATATGTATTTTTACCCATGAGGGTAGTAGACACTACAGAAGGCTACCTGCTATAATCCTTAGGTCCTCGTACATACACATTTCGCTTCATTTCCTTTTATACATCTGGTCACGTAAGCACGGGATTATCAGTACGAAGTCGGTACTTCGATTCTACATTTTGAAGTTAATTTTTAATGACGTGATATGGTAAATGTAAAGGAATATTTTATTTTTTTCACGAAGTCTGCAACGAGTGACGATAGTTACATTTTAATGTAGATTACGTGCCCTGGTTTGTGGGACTCGCGCCAAATTGCTGAATGAGTATCAATTACAATTTGGAGGCGCGAACGGCTGGTTTAGAGGTCTGTATCTGCGATGCGGAGCAAAACGATTGACAAACTCTTGATGATAAGTAATTCGATTTGCGGGTTAATTATAATCATATTACATGCGAACATGCGATAATTCCAAAGTTATCAATATTTTTCTAAGGTGCAAGACAAAGCCATCTGCGTACGCGGTGCGGTCCAATTCGGAAGTAGTTTCCACAAATATAGCGGAGCGAATCTTTCTATTGACTCGCGAGGTATGTGCGGGAAACGGATAGGTATAGGGAAAGCAATTAGCTACCCCTCTCCACAATGAGCATCATTGGATTCAACACAGAAATATTTAAACATTACAAATCCTCCAACCCGGTTGGTCACCGTGGAGCATCATGACCATAACCCTCCAAAAAAAACCACAATCCCAAGAAATAACATACGTAGCAACATATAACGTTAGGACGTTATCAACCAGCCACCGCCTATTGGAGCTGATGAACTCTCTGAAGAATACAGAATACGATGTAATCGGTATTTCAGAAGTCCGACGTCTCGGTACATCTATCCAGGAGTACGATAGCTTCATATTTTGGTATACAGCAGAGACACGCGGATTATATGAGGTGGGGTTCATCGTTAAAAAATACCTGAAAAGAAACATTGTGAGCTTTAGTGGAATATCGGATCGAATGGCTCTCCTAAGACTTAATATGAATGGGTATCAACTAGACATACTCCAAGTCTATGCACCCACAGAAGCCTCAAAAGATGATGAGGTGGATTACTTCTACAACACTGTCAGCGAAACCTTGAAAAAGTGTGCAAAAAATGTGATAGTCATGGCAGATTATAACTCAAAAATAGGGCAACCTAGAGCCGAAGAACGCTTAGTAATGAACGATTATGGATACGGAGTTAGAAATAGTAGAAGTGAACGCCTGATAGACTTCGCAAACGAAAACAAGATGAGTATAATGAACGCCTTTTTTAAGAAACCCAAAAACCAAATTGATTATATATTAACAAACCAAGATAAAAATGTTAAAAATGTACAAGTTCTAAATATTAATTTTCCCTCAGATCATAGACTTCTAATAGCATCTCTTCAACGAAGAAACATAAAGAAAAGCCGCATAAAATACAGAAACAATTTAAGAAACCCACTAAAGACTGCCTCAGAGAGAGCCAATTACAGACTATTTCTAGGAAAACACGAAGACCAACTTCAATTTCAAGAGGATGCTACCGTCCAAATAAACTACGACAAAATCATTCAAAGCCTAGAAAGAAGTCTACATAATGCCAAACAACACGCCACCAACCCAGGATCTGAGATAGGATATGAGATTCTTGGTATTATCAGCATACACCAAGAGTCTCATAGCCCAGAGAAAACAACTACATGAAACTAAACATAAAACACGAGCACAGAAATATCAACTAAAAGCTTTATACAAACTCATAAGTAAAAGTATAAAAAAGGACTATACCCTTCACAGATCCAAAACATTTGATAAAAATATAAGTACTACTTGTAGCGTTAGAAGAGCATATAAATAGTTCAATATACACAAGACATGGATAAAGGAACTAAAAGAGGCAAATGCAATATGCAATAGGCCTGATATTATTAAAATTGCTACAAATTTCTACAAAAAAATGTATAATTGCCAAGAGAAAAATAATATGGAAAAAATCGATAATGTCAACTTGCAATATATTATATATATTTATCATAGAAGATGTCTCTGAAATAGAAATGATAGACGAGCTGGAAGTTTCAAAAGCAATCAAAAGTTTGAATTTTGAAAAGTGCCCAGGCCCAGATGGAATTACAAATGAAGCGATAAAAAAAGGTTGTCACTATCTTGCACGCCCTCTGGCATGTCTTTTTAACTCTTTACTTGAGTCAAGTACCACACCCTTTCAATGGTCAGAGTCGTTCATGATCCTGCTCTACAAAAACGGCGACCCAAAGGTAATTATCGCCCCATCAGTCTGTTGTCATCACCCTAAAAGCTTTTTGCATCAGTTATCGAAAAAAGGATTAGTAAGAGTATAGAGATACACCAACCGATAGAAAAAGCTGGCTTCAGAAGTGGATATTCTACGATAGATCATATCCACTCAATTGAACAAATAATTGAAAATAATAGCGAGCACCAGAGACCACTGTATGTTGCTTTCATCGACTACCAGAAAGCCTTCGACACGATCCTGCACTCTTCCATATGAACAGCTTTAAGCTCACAGCACGTAGAACACAAATACATAGAAGTTATTAAGTATATATACATCAACTGCAGTGGCAGAGTGAAGCTTGAAGCGACAGGTCCGCCAATAAGCATAAAAAGAGGTGTAAGGCAAGGGGACCCTCTGTCACCGAGAATTTTTATAGCGGTGCTACAGATGGCCATCAGCAACGTCAATTAGAACAGAACAGGACTAAACATTAACGGAAAATTTATAAGCCACTTAAGGTTCGCTGACGATATTATTCTTATATCTGAAAATGCAAGAGAACTAGAATCAATGATACTCTCAATAAAATCTGTGAGCGTTGAAATAGGCTTGCAAATGAATCTAAATGAATATGGGGTTTGCGCGTGACGCGAGCGCCACGATAATATTTAGCTCCGTATCGCTTAATGTTTAAAAATATTTGTACCACCTATTTTGTGTTGTGATTAGTACCAAAATAAAGTAAAAAGTGCAAAACATTGGTGCAAGTGTTATCAAAACTCAATGACTTAATTGGACGTTATTAATGAAGATATTCTTCCACAAACTGATCCAGCAGTGTCAAAGTTATAAATGTGTAGAAATTACCTAAACGGTGCTATATGTGCAATTTGAACAACATAATATAAACAATAAAACACCAGAAGTGCAATAACAGAAAGCGAAACGGAAAGCAAAACAAAATAGTGTTCTTCAAACAAAGAAACGGACTTTGAACTTTCTTATTTAAATCTGTTTGCAACGGACTCGTTATGTTTTAAAGTTCAAATCTTATATACACCGTAATTTTGTCAATAAACTGAGAGTACAAGTGGCGCATTTACATAGCGGTCGACACTGATCTAATACTGGATACGAGTGACGGTGGTTCGATCCCCACGAATGACTTTACTTTTTGTGTTTTCTTTCATTCATTTTATTTTTTATTTTTTTATTCGTATTTGTTATCTTTTGTTATTTTGATTTTTTTGAAGTAACTTAAAGGACGATTAATAGTGTTATGATGTCTTCTAAAACTGGTAAAAAAAGTGACCGCAAGACGTCAGAGAAAGCTATATGATTTAAATGCAAGAGACCAGTAGACATTAAAAAGACAGCCTTATGCTCAATGTGTAACAATCGATATGAACCCGATTGCGATGGTTACCCAGAACAAACATACCGTCTGATGGACCAGGAATCTAAAAGCAAGTGGAGATGTAAGACATGCAAAGGTAAGAAAAATTCAAACACCAGCCATGTACCTCATATCACAACGAGGAGACAGGCAAACCTGAACCGAAACTGCTCCTCTCCAGAACCAAGTGGAAATATCCAGGAAAATAAAGAACTCGAAACTGTGACGCCCGCCATTCTGAAGTCTTCTGATATCCTGGACTCTCACATATTGTCTGAATACGGAAATTCAGACGATTCATATAATACTCCCAGTAAACTATCTCACAGTGTAGACGGCACAATATCTGAGACATTAACAGTACTGGAAATGAAGGACAGCATAAAGGAGCTCACACACAAGCTGGAAAGTACAGAGAATGAATTAGAGAATATGATACTAGAAAATAACAATCTCAATCATCAAATAAATAAGTTAAGTGCGGAAGTAAAAATGCTTAAATCATTGTGCCAATCTCCGGCAACCTTAGGAAATAATCCAGCAAATAAATATAAAAGGAAAAGACAATCGCTTCTTGACCAAAATGCATTCTCCACGCCTTCTACTCCTTTGGCGAGTAAGTCGATTGTCAACAATTATAAAAACATTGAAATATTGTGCCTTCAACAAAAAATCGCGGATCTGCAACGTGAACTGAAAGACGCTCAACAGAAGATAGATACGTTAAAACGCGACTACAGTCTACCAAAATATTCAAAGGTATCAAATATTCGCACACAAACGCCTATTTGTACCGAGGAGCAAAAACATGAATCAACAAATAGGATACTTATTTTCGGCTCGCAACAGTGTGTCGGCCTAGCAGCTACCATGATAGATTCAAGACGAAATACAAGGTATGAAAAGTATGAGATTGTCGCGGATACTAAACAAACAACAAACATTCAGAAGTATAAAGAATGCCTACAAGAAATGTCTTGGTCCGAAATTTACGCTGAGAAGGACATAAATAAAGCATTTAGTTCTTTTCATGATAAATTGTACTTATTCTTTAATTTGTGCTTCCCAAAAATAAAGCTAAAGGTAAACACCAATAATAAAAAACAACAGAACTGGATAAGTAAGGGGCTTAAAAAAAGTTGTAAAACGAAACGGTTCTTACGTTATCAATATTATAAGAATAAAAATATTAAAAATAAAATAAAATATATTCAATACTCGAAACTTTTACAGAAATGCATATATAATTCGAAAAAGAACGCAAATATCAAGTTAATTAACAAAAGTGAAAACAAATGCAAAGCGGTATGGAAAGTAATTAAGGATGAAATTATGGGAAATAACTTTAAAAACGATATAGAAAATATCCTAATAGACAATACAATAATTACAGACCCCGTGGAAATAGCAACTGCGTTTAATAATCACTATATCAACACAGCACACTCTTCTAGCACAAGTACAAAGAGGAACTGTGACGAAAGTTCACTAGTACATTCGATGTTTCTGAAACCTGTATCCGAGAATGAAGTCAAAGCGGAGATGACATCATTAAGAAACACTAATTCGGCAGGTTATGACGAAATTAATACGAAGATTATAAAAGCATGCACTAATGAACTTATTAGTATTATGACATATTTAATAAATCAGTCATTTGCACTTGGCACTTTTCCGGAATCATTGAAAGTGTCAATTGTTAAGCCACTTTTTAAAAAAGGTGATAAATCTGATATTAATAATTATCGCCCAATAACATTAATACCTATAATATCAAAAAATTTCGAAAAGTGTATGTCTAAGAGAATAATTGACTACTGTGATAAATTTTACATTATTAAAAAAGAGCAATTTGGCTTCCAAAAAAACAAATCCACAACACTAGCCATCTTCACTCTTATAAAAACCATATTGACTAATATTAACCGAAACCACTTTACTACAGGGTTGTTTTTTGACTTATCTAAAGCCTTTGACCTAGTATCTCACGACCTGACCTGTTACTACAGAAATTGGAGGCAATTGGTATTAGAGGCATTGCACTTCAATGGATATCGACATATCTAAGTAACAGACAACAGCGTGTTATAATTACAAAAGTAAATAGACATAATGACATGACACCACACTCTTCTGAACTTAAATGCAACAAATATGGCGTCCCGCAAGGAAGTGTGTTAGGCCCAATTTTATTTATATTGTATATTAATTCTATTACTAATATAACTAATCATAGATGTATATTATTTGCTGATGACATTTCCATTATTGTGACATCTGATAAAAAATATAATACAATTGACGATCATGAAACTGACATTAATAACACTATTGACATACTGATTGAATGACTTAATAAAAATAATTTATCATTAAATCTTGCAAAGTCTGTTTATATACAATTTAACCGATCAAATAATTCTAAATTTAATAATAAAATGAATGTAAATAAAATTTGTGAGGTAACGCATACTAAATTTCTAGGCGTTACTCTGGATCAAGACATAAACTGGAAAACCCATGTCGATACTGTCTCGAGACGAATAAATAAGTTTGTATATGCGTTAAAAAAAAATTAGGAATATAACAAACGTCCAAACGGCAATAACATCATATCATGCATATGTTGAATCGGTGTTACGCTATGGATTGATTATGTGGGGCAATAGCACCGATCAGAATAGAGCATTTGTTGCACAAAAAAAATGCATTCGAGCAATATACGGGCTTCAATCCGACGATTCTTGTCGGCCGGTATTTCAGAAACTTGGTTTGTTACCGCTACCGTCTCTATATATATATGAGATATGTATGTTTGTGTGGAAGCATAAGGCATTATTTACAAAAACAGACGACGTACATCCTCGAAACCGGCGTGACCCTCACAGGCTCGTACTGGATGTCATGCCAAGGCTTACTAAATATAATAAAAGCTGTTTATATATGTGTGTAGAAATATTTAATAAGATACCAAGCGACCTAAAAATTCTAAGTACCAGATTATTTAAAAGTAAATTATATAATTGGCTGTCCACTAATAGTTTTTATAGTGTAAAAGAGTTCTTTGACAAAAAATTTAAATGACTGTATTGTATGTACGAAAAATTTTCACGCTTATAATGTTAAGCAAAACATGTATGCTCTGTATTTAATTTTGTACCACCTTCTATACCATGTTTTATGCGAATAAATGTTATTCTATTCTATTCTATTCTATTCTATTCTAAATAAAACCAAAATTATGACTAATAGCAAAAAATATAAAAAAAATCGCGAACCTATAGCAAATAAAAAAAATAAAAAATAAATATATAAAAATATAAAAATAATAGCAATAAATTTTGGTCAAGATACAAGGGTATCTTGACCAAAATTTATTAGATTACGTGGTAAGCTACATGTACTTAGGAAAACAAGTGTCTTTCGACAAGCAAAACAATGAATTAGAAGTAAAAAGAAGAATTTCAGGCGCATGGAAAAAAATCTGGAGCTTAAAGGAAATATTAAAAGGAACTATGCCTATTCATTTAAATAAAAATGAATAGGCATAGTTATAACTTTTAACATAGTTATAACGTTAATAACTTTTTTTCTTCGTGGGTAGTTGTAACAGTTAGACAAAGAAAAATTTGCTCATATTTTTAATTTTAATTTCATATAATAAAAAGTATTTTTATAATTATTTTATGCCTTATAATAAAAGTTAAGAGTCTATACCTGCTGGAGTAGCGTTTTCTCTGCACATTATACACACAGTTACAAACTACAGTCACTTCATAACGCCAAGATGGATTCACTATCAAGCACTCTAAGTGAACTGAAGGAGATGTTTCACACAAGAATGTCTACTTTTGAGGAAGAGTTGCTGATAAACACCCCACAGTCACCTGTCACAGCTTCTGGCCTGGCTGCAGAGTTTAGTCTATTCCGGACATTCATAACACAGGCTCTAAACAGGCTTCAGCAGCAGGTGGGGCTTCTAGCTCGTAGTGTTGACCAGATGGAGATGCAGGGCAGAAGGAAGATCTTGCTCCTGCATGGAATTGCTGAGGAGCAAAAGGAGGACACGGCCAAGTTGATCACCGAGGTGGTCCGAAATAGGCTGCAGCTGAGCGATTTCACTGTTGCTGACATCAGTCGTTGTCACAGGATGGGGCGAGCGGTGGCAAACAAAACCAGGCCTATCTTGTTTAAGGTTTGCGGTCTTGCAGTCAGAGACAAGATTTGGTTCTCAAAAACCAAATTGAGGGCTTCGGGCTTCACTTTGTCTGAGTTCCTTACAAAGGGGCGGCATGACGTTTTCTTGGCTGCGAGGGAGAGATGCGGCGTCACCAAGAGCTGGACTAAGGCGGGCTGCGTTTATATCCTAGCACCCGACGGTACGCGGCACCGGGTGGAGACCCTAGCAGAGTTGGACAAGATTGCGCCGGTGGCATCGATTCCCAGTGAGCTCGGGCTGAGCAATCCAAAATCGGCTGTGCCAGCTATTGGTGCTGCTGTGAAGACCGCAAGATTAAAGCGTACTGGAGCCTTGAAGAAGTGATGTTTTGTTTATTGATGCAATGTCCGGGTAATGTTGACTTTTATATTTCACCTTCACTTGTTTTGTTTTTGACTACACTTTGGTCTGTTTTTGACCCATTAATATTTATTAATGTTACTCAGTCTTAGCTTCACCTTTACTTATTCTAATTACATAATGTAAATAAGTCAACAAACAAAGACTTGCTGACATATGACAGATTGTCAGTGTCACTGTCAGTCAACCTTCATTCGAATAATTATTTGTCATTAGTGCGTTCCGTTACAGTTAACGATGCATTAGTACACCGTTGCCTGAAACGAAACAGCAAGTTAGGAGAAGCGATTTCTTTTTTTTGTTTGTTTTATTTTGAAGTTCCTCTTGTTGGGATTTCTCGTTTCATGTTATTATTGTTTATTAATTTTGTTTTTTAGTTACCCGGACTGCTAGTATTGTATAATGTATTAT
Organism: Anorthoa munda; assembly: GCA_945859665.1. Lineage (NCBI taxonomy): Eukaryota > Metazoa > Arthropoda > Insecta > Lepidoptera > Noctuidae > Anorthoa > Anorthoa munda. Next base: position 29,744,315 of record OX243910.1, on the reverse strand, counting down.
AAGTGATAGGACTCAGTGCGTAAAAATTGGAAATTACCAGAGTGGTGATCTTCCTGTTACTTTTGGCGTTCCTCAGGGAAGTGTGGTTGGTCCCACACTCTTCCTAGTTTATGTCAATCAGCTGTGTAATCTTCTTCTCCAAAATGGAAAAATCACGGCCTTTGCTGACGACACTGCACTCACTTTTATTGGCGATACCTGGCATGAAGTTTTTGATGCGGCGCAGAGGGGACTAGATCGTGTCTTAAGTTGGCTTCATAGTAATCACCTTACCCTCAACACAGATAAAACTAAAATTATCTGCTTTACGCTACGCCAGTCTGCGCAACCACCAATTGCATACTCCCTAATCGCTCACTCAAACGACTGTCTAAAAACCGTCGCCTGTTCTTGCCCCAAACTCACACGTACCTCCACAGTCAAATACCTCGGAGTGACTCTTGATGCCAATTTGAGCTTCTCGGCCCACATAGATCTACTGACTGGAAGGATTAGAAAGCTAATATTCGTATTTAAGACTCTTAGACATGTGGCAGAAGCAGCGATTGTCAAAAGGGTCTACCTGGCCCTTTGCCAATCACTCTTATCATATTGTGTTTCGGCCTGGGGTGGTGCCCCTAAGACCATAATGTTGAGATTGGAGAGAGCTCAAAGAGCCGTGTTAAAGGTCAGTACTTTTCGTCCGATACTTTTTCCAACGGAAGAATTGTATAAGTGTTGCAGGGTACTTTCTGTCAGACAACTTTTTATCCTTAGTACAGTCCAAATACAACATAAAAATACCCCTTACGCTATAATCACCAAAAGACGTAGGGATAATGTTTGTCAGCACTACAGATGTAAGTACTCTTTTACCAAACGTTTCTTTTGCTTCCAAGGGCCACAATTATATAACAGACTTAATAAGAAATTAAAAATTTACTCTCTTTCGGCCTTGTCCTTAAAGAAAGCCATAACAAACTTTCTCCTAGCAACTAATTATGCCGATACAGAACGCCTGCTTATTTCCGAGAATAATCCCTAGTAAAACTTTCCACCGAAAACATAACACATCACATCTTGCACACAATCACAATACGCACACTAAAACACACTCACACACACTCACCACACACACTTTTGACTCTGATGCAAAATTTTGATTTATTTTAATTTTTTATTTTGATTTAATCTAATTTCTTTTGATTCTTCTTTAATTTCTTTTGATATAATTTAATTTGTTTTTATTTGTAAACTCTGCTTGTTAACTTTATCTTAACAAACGCTTGCTCTACCTGCAATGTATTGAAATATTAAATTATTGTGTATGGGCTTGTACCACTGCCCTTAATACGAGTTATTTTATAACTTAGCAAGGGCGCTGGTTGCAACACCTATCTGTTTTGTTAACTAATTGTAACCCTCAAATGATCCAATTGATTTATGTTAACATGCTTTTATTGATCTGAATAAATTTATTATTATTATTTCCTTTATTCTTCTACATTCTTATTTACTACATTTTTAAATATTAAAAAGAAAACTTAAAAACATTTAAAAATATAAAAATAGAGGCCAACCGGTATCGGGAGCAGGGTCCAAGCTACCGGTGGTTAGGGCTCCAGAGACAGGAACCTCCTCACAATGCGAGCCGTATCGAGGAGTACTGCCTTCTGTATCAGACCCTTGATCCAACCGCCCAATGACAGCCTCGACAGATGGTCGTCGAGGCTCTTGGCCATCAGGCCGTTGGCCGTAACGACAATCGGCACAATGATCGCCGAGTCCACATTCCACATGTCGACAACCTCGTGTGCTAAGTCAAGATACTTGATTTGTTTCTCTTTCTCAGCTTTCACGAGGTTCTCGTCATGCGGGATGGTGACATCGATTATCATTGTGCGGCGCGCTAATCGGTCTATCACCACTATATCCGGCTTATTGGCAACAATAGTCCTATCAGTGATGATAGACCGATCCCAGTACAACGTGACATGGTCATTTTCGAGAACTGGGTCGGGCACATACTTGTAATACGGTACCTCAGAATCCACCAGATTGTATTTCAAAGCAAGCTGCTGGTGAATAATCCTGGCCACTTGGTTATGTCTGTGTAAGTACTCGCCGTTAGCCAGACGAGAACAACCAGAGATAATATGTCTGATGGATTCACCAGGACAGTGGCATGCCCGACACACGTCAACCGTCCCGTCCTTCATTATATATCTCCGGTAGTTATTCGTCAGGATGACTTCGTCCATAATTGCACAGACAAAACCTTCAGTTTCCCCGAAAAGGTCGCCGAAACGTAGCCAGGATACGGACGCTGAATAATCTACATCGGGCCCATGGAGAGCCCGATAGAAGCGCCCGTGTAGCTCCTTGCCTTGCCATACCTCTTTGCGTTCATCAGTCGATAGTATTACAGGCTTGCGCCAGTTCTCTTTAGCCATGGATAACGGGGTGAGTCCCTTGTCCACTGCGACCACATCCCGGTGCATACCCACTTCAGCTTTTAAAAAGTATTCTCTGAGGCTGCACACCTCGCGGTTGTGAAGAGTCTTGGCGTTTAAAAAGCCTCGACCCCCACACTTCCGCGGGATGTACAGTCTCATCACCGATGATCGTGGGTGATGCATCCGGTTTGCGGTCAGCAGTGTCCGGACCCTCCTATCGAGGGCGTCGAGCTCGGTCTGAGTCCATTTGAGTATGCCGAAAGAGTACATCAAAACCGGCATGACCCAACTGTTGAAGGCGCGCACCTTATTTCCGCCCGACAAAAGGCTATTTAATACCTTTTTCAGGCGGCCAAAGAAACGCACCTTCAGCAGTTGCTTCATGTCAGAACTGTTGATGCCCAACGCTTCCGACATACCCAAATACTTGTAAGTTTCGGTCGAGGAGAGGTGTCTAAGGTGTATGGAATCAGAGAGTTGAATTCCCTCGGATTCCATAATCTCCCCTTGCTTTACATGCATGACTGCACATTTGTCCACACCAAATTCCATCCTGATGGAGTTACTGAAGGTTTCAGTTACCTTCAGTAGCTCCGTCAGTTGGAATTTATTGGGGGTAAAGAGTTTCAGATCATCCATGTAAAGAAGGTGAGATATGACCTGACCACCTCTTCTCAACCGATAGCCTAGACCTGAATCCTCCAACAGTGTACTTAGAGGATTCAGGGCTAAGCAGAACCAAAGTGGACTCAAACTGTCGCCCTGAAATATCCCCCGCTTAATCCTTATAGGCTCATCATCCCCCTGAATCGGTCGACATCCCGGATATCGAAGGACAGTCTTCCATTGCCCCATACATGACTCAAGGAAGGTGCGCAGAGTTGCGTCTATTTTGTACAACTCCAGCACCCTCATGAGCCATGTATGTGGCACAGAGTCGTATGCCTTCTTGTAGTCTATCCAGCATGTTGACAGATCCTTACGGGAACGACGAACCTGCTGGCTTATGGCCATGTCAATGAGGAGTAGCTCCTTAGTGCCACGGGACCCATTCCTACATCCATTCTGAGAGGCAGACATTATTATGTTACTTTCAATGTGCACATTAATTTTTCCTCTCAGGATGGATGTAAGAAGTTTATAAACCGTCGACAAACATGTTATTGGTCTATAATTCTTAGGTTCCGCGGGACTACCTGTCTTATGGAGCAGGTGGGTAACACCAGTTGTTAAAAGCTGCGGCAGCGACCCAGACTCTAAGCATGACTGAAATTGAGATGCCAGTAGTGCGTGTGAGCTGCTATACCATTTTAGCCAAAAGTTATGCAGTCCGTCCGGGCCCGGAGACTTCCAGTTCGGTAGCGGACGAACTGCTTTGGCTACATCAGATGGACTGATGACTACTTTTTCCATTTCTGGTATAGCTTCACACACGCGCTCGACATCACGCATCCAGCCACCCTCAGTATGACAGACGGGCACCGACCAGATGCTTCGCCAGAATGTACTCGTGGCGACATCATCCGGGCGGCACGCGTCTGTCACATTATGTTCAGGTCGCTCCCAAGCTCTATATACCCACCTCTCATCGCTCTGGAACATGCGATTCTGCGAGTACCGGTCAACCCGTCGTTTATACCGCCGAATACGGTTTGCCCATGCACAAACTTTTTGTTTCAGGAAGTCGATGCGCTCCGTGACACGGGATATGTATTCTCGGGGACTAACTCCAGTCCCCGAAAACGCCCGTCTCACGAAGCGCATCACACGTGGTCGTGTATTGCCCTCCCTGAAACAGTATAGTTTGCCGATGAGTACCCTGGCCCCATCGATACGTCGTTCGATCCTGCATTGCCAGGCTGGCACGGCAGGCTTTGGTCGAATAGCCTCGTTTGGAAACTTAACGTTGGCTAAACGACATGCCGCAACAGCTCCGCAATACAAGATTGAGTGCGTATCAACGAGGTTCTCACTGCTCTCGAAGATGTTCTTAAGCAGCGAGTCCAAAGCACACACCAGCGCCCTATTCTTTTTGTGCATAGGCAACCGTGGTAATCGGGGCCTAAGTGCAGATGGAGTGGACCTATACTCGCGAAGCGCATCCTCCAGTGCGCTCCTCAATCTATCATTGCACTGGCTACTTACTGTAACAACCCTATCATCTGCCTCTTCATCAACACGATTGGACCGCGGCGGGACAACAATAGTGGCTGGCGGTGCAGCGGTCTGTATCGGAGGTGAGACGATTTGGTTGCTCAGCACTTCTGAGCGCAGCCTATCAAGTACGGTGTCGTCCAACCTGTGGTTATGTTGGATGACCCGCACCTGATCCGACAATCGTTGGGCCGAGACGTTCACGGTTGGTTCAAGTTCCTGGAACAGAGACAGCATCCTAGCACGGTACGCAGTGAGGTTAGTTCCCCCCTCTGTAGACCCGTAATATGCGCGCATGACGTTCTCATTCATATTTTGAGTCCATCTCATGCGCTGCACACAACCACCGGCAGCGGGGACCCGGCGCGGAACCGGTTGGCCCCTAGGTCCCAAGCTCCTCGGCGGCCGGCCTCTCCCCTGCCGACGTACAGGTGTTGGCGACGTTGGCGGGGAAAAATACTCGTCGCTCGAGCTCGACGCGGCTGCAGCCACCGATGACACAGGAGATCCGAGGTCCGGCGGCGGCGGGGCGGAGCTGAGCGACGAGTCCGGAGGTGGAAGTCGTGCGCGACTAGCTGCTGCTCTCGTCAACATTATGTTTTTTCCTTACACATTTTGTTCATTGCACTTGACGTCGTCACTGACAGACGTCAACCGGTTTCTTGTATTATTTATATATATTGGATTGGTTTTGTTGTGAATTTGCTTGAGTAGAATAGGTGAATAGATTTAATTATTTATTGGTTACTTCTGTTGGGTATTTTGTCCAAATATTGTGGTTGTAGAAATTTTAAAATTTATTATACGTTGAAGAAAAAACGAAAACATGTTGACATTTCGGTGTTGCCAGCTATATGTTATGTTATTATTATTATTATTATTATTCGTAACTTAATAGCGCAACCAGCAGGTGGATCTGATTTTTGGTGTAAATTGATTTAAGGACTATATATAATTTATTTATTTTATTTTTTATTAGGTAAATATTTATGAATTTCGATCTGAGCAGTGATAGTAATAGTTTTTTCTCTCTAACCAGTAACGATGACAGTTTTGTGTCCATTCCTTCTCATGCAGACAGTCTTAGGGCGCAGTTTTCTGATGATCCTAAAAAAATTAACGTTATTCATATCAATGCCCAGAGTATTCCGGCCCATTTCCACGATATGCTGGCAAGTTTTGACTGTAATAACATTCATGCTATTCTTGTATCCGAGTCATGGCTTAAACCTTGTCTCCCTTCAACTAGCTACTCTCTTCCTGGCTTCGTACTAATTAGAAACGACAGGACGGTTGGTGGTGGTGGTGGTGTTGCCATATATCTCCGTGCGCACATTCCTTTTTCTGTAGTCCATGTGTCAGCGCAGCCACCGCCATCAAATGCTGGTGAACACCTGTTTCTTGAAGTCGAACTACATCACTCAAAACTACTTCTTGGTGTGTATTACTGTCCCTCCTTACGCATCAATTTATTTTCATCTTTTGAAAAACTCTTAGAAATTCTGATCCCATCTTACAGTCATAGCATAATCATGGGTGATTTTAACACCTGTCTCCTGAAAAAAGATCATCGCTCTTCTTCTCTGAATAATGTTGCTGCTTCTAGTAATCTTTCCATTTTGCCACTAAGTGCTACTCACCATTTTCCAAATTGTACCCCTTCGCTTCTTGACTTGATTTTTGTCTCCTCTCCCGATCGCGTCGCTAAGCATGGCCAATGCTCAGCCGATGCCTTTTCGCATCATGACTTGATTTTTCTTTCTTATAAAATTCGTCCGCCTAAGGCTTTCTCATGCAACGCAATTTTGGTGGTATGAACGCTGACAATCTTTGCGAGGATGCCAGCAATATTGATTGGGCTCCTCTGTTTGCCTCTACGTCGGTCGATGAGAAAGTGGAAATCTTTACTGCTAAACTTGTCGATCTGTATGATGTGCACGCTCCTGTACGAGCAGTTAAAGTTAAACATTTGCCGGCGCCGTGGCTGACGGATGAGATCAAAAAGTTAATGAACAAAAAGGTTGCGGCAAAGTCCAAATTTAAGCGTCGGCCTACTGATGAGAATAGGGACAAATATGCCTCAGTCCGCAATCTCTGCAATAAGGTGTGTAGGATTGCTAATCGCCAACACATTCATAACTCTGTCCAAAACGGAGACACATCCAAAGTTTGGAATTTTCTAAGATCACTGGGGGTCGGTAAAACCCGGCAAGAGTCAATCCCTAAAGATTTAGACATCGATGCTTTGAATAATCATTTTACAGCTTAGTCCAATTTCGATCGGACAGTAAAATTAAGTACATTGAATTATCTTTCATCTCTTACGACTCCCAGTTATTCTCCATTTGTTTTTAGTCAATTCTCCGCATGTGATGTTAAGAAGAGCATACTGTCGATTACTTCCAATGCAGTAGGATGTGACTGTATCAGCCGCAAAATGTTACTCCCGGTGCTGGACGTTATCCTTCCTGTCATTTGCCACATCCTTAACTTTTCTGCGTCTAGCGGTGTCTTCCCAAGCTCATGGAAAGATGCGCAAATTATTCCTTTACCGAAAAAGTCCAATCCTACATCCTTTTCTGAATACCGTCCAATATCCGTATTACCATTCCTGTCCAAAGTCCTAGAACGATTAATTCATAATCAAATTAGCACTTTCCTATCCCAAAATAATCTCCTCAACCCTTTCCAGTCCGGCTTTCGTCCTGGTCACAGCACCTCCACTGCTCTACTCAATATCACGGAAGATATCAGATCGGCCATGGAAAGCAGTAATCTGACGGTATTAGCATTGCTAGATTTCAGTAATGCTTTTAATACTGTTGATTTCGATGTTTTGCTGGTATTTTACGCTCTCTTAATGTATCTCCATCGGTGGTTGACTGGTTTCGAAGTTACCTGTTCGGCCGCCGGCAACGTATTTGCATCGGAGAGAACTTGTCTTCCTGGTGTAGTACTTCTGCCGGGGTACCACAGGGTGGCGTTTTATCCCCTTTACTTTTCGCAGTTTTTATAAACTCAATCTCCAATAAACTCATTTCATCCTACCATCTTTATGCAGACGATCTACAAATTTATTCGCGAGCTCCTCTCGGAAATCTGTCTGAGGCTATCGTTGCCATCAATTTGGATCTGGCTCGCATTTGCGATTGGAGTAAGCGGTACGGGCTTATGGTCAACCCTATCAAGACGCAGGTTATAGTAGTGGGCAGTTCGAGAATGGTTTCAAGGATCGACTGGACGTCTCTTCCCCAAGTTCTTTTTGACAATTCAGTTATTCCCTTCAGTGAGAAAGTTAAGAACTTGGGGATATTCATCGACAAGAACTTCTCTTGGACTGCCCAACTGCAGGAAGTAAGCCGCAAGTTATTTGCATCTGCTGCAACTTTGAGGAGACTGCGGAATTTTCTTCCGACTGCCACCAAGATTGCGCTTGCACAATCTCTTCTAATTCCCATCCTTGATTATGCTGATGCCAGCTATCTTGACCTTACTCAAGAACAACTCGATAAACTTGAGCGCCTTCAAAATTTTGTATAAGGTTCATATTCGGTTTGCGCAAATATGACCATGTTTCCGAATTCCGTGTAAAGCTCAAGTGGTTGCCAATTCGCCTTCGCCGGAATGCTCATATTCTTTCTCTTCTGTATAATGTGCTCTTTACTCCTTCCACCCCTCTCTACCTCAAGAATCGTTTTCAGTTTATCTGCGATTCCCACACGAAATCACTTAGGTCATCGGATAACCTGCGACTTAAAATGCCAATGCATTCCACTACTTTCTTAGATAAAGCTTTTACTGTCCAAGCTGCTCGTCTGTGGAATGCATTGCCAGACCCAATAAAACGCGCCCAGTCATTGCCTGTATTTAAAAGACTCGTAAAAGAACATTACCTGACACTGTGATTGTCGTTAGTCAACAATTTCTTTCATTGCCTATATATATTAAGTATGTATGTATTTATGTATCTATTATATAACATATGTATGTATTCGTGTATCTATAATAATATTATTGTATATTTAAAGTAAATATTCGTAATGTTATGTGTTACACCAATGTCAACCCCATTTCATGTCCAGTCTATCACTGTCCATTCCAGGTTGCCTGGAAGAGATCGCGGTATGCGATAAGGCCGCCCATTGTATGTATTTTAGTTTAAAGTTTCCTTTTCTATGTTTTAACTTGGTGTACCTACAATAAAGCATATATAAATAAATATAAATAAATAAATAAATAAATAAAAAAGTTATGGACACCTGCTTGCTTCCCTTCATCACCTATGGATGCCAGACATGGAAGTACACACTGAGAGTGAAAACATGATTAGGTCCTGCCAAAGAAGCATGAAGAGAAGCATCACAAATGTGAAAAAATACAAAAAATCGCACATAGCACTATACGAAAAAAAACCGGCCAAGTGCGAGTCGGACTCGCACACGAAGGGTTCCGTACCATTATCGCAAAACACTGCATGAAAATCACGTTTGTTGTATGGGAGCCCCAATTAATTTATTTTATTTTAATTTATGAATTATTATTTTTTGAAGTAAATATACAACTAAACATTCTGTGAATATTTCAAGCGTCTACCTGTTGCCGTTATTAATATCGAGCAAAAAACGGCAAAAATATCACGTTTGTTGTATGGGAGCCCCCCTTTAATATTTACTTTATACTGTTTTTAGTATTTGTTGTTATAGCGGCAACAGAAAAAAAAAAAATAAAAAAAAAATAAAACAGAAGTACATCAACTGTCTAGCTATCACGGTTCATGAGATACAGCCTGGAGACAGACGGACAGACGGATCGCGAATTCTTAGTAATAGGGTTCCGTTTTTCCCTTGGGTACGGAACCCTAAAAAGACTAAAATTATAGATGCACTTCAATTCTCACAAAGATTAAAATGGTGCTGGGCAGGGCACGTAGCCAGGATGGAGGACGACCGCTGGACTACAAGACTGACGTCATGGCAGGGCCCTGCAGGCATTAGAAAAAGAGGAAGACCTAAAACTCGCTGGGAAAACGACATAATAAAAATAGCAGGAAAACACTGGAAAAAATACCAAAGATAGGGACAAGTGGAAAAATCTGGAGGAGGCCTTCACCCTTACATAATAAGGGGTTCTTGCATGTCAACATAGTAATTAAAATTAACAGTAAAAAGGTAAATTAAAAAAAAAAACTTTAATAATAGTAAATTATAATTCCATAATATTAGAGAATGTAATACTCTTATTACAGAAATTAAAATTAATTATAGATTAGATTATAGATTAATTATTAACAATCAATAGTAATAATAAGAAATCGTATTAACTAATATAAATAAACTATTATATTAAGAATAATAAATTATAAACAACAACAATAATACAGAACACTGATTGAATCAACCATAATAATCATCCTCACTTGCTTCTGGTTTATTAAACGCTAACGTTTCAGCCTGCCCGACTGAATTTAACTTTTCACATGTAAACCCAATAACAGTAATAAAAGCTTTTAAGCAAATCAAGATCAAACTGACCGAAGATCTATGAGGAATGTCCATCAAAGTTGATACCTCCATTATTCAGACTATAGCGCCGTACTTTGCTTTTAATTTTTAATTTGTGTGTAGATCAAGGAGTCTTTCCGGATCTAATGAAACATAGTAAGGTTATACCACTTTTTAAATTCGGGGACAGTAAAGACACACATAATTATAGACCAGTATCGGTGCTGCCGGTTTTCAGCAAGATATTTGAAAAGATAATGCTAAATCAAATGCTCATTCATTTTAATACGAATAACATCCTACACGATAAACAGTATGGTTTTACCAAGGGACGTTGTACGACTGACGCTTGTGTCACCTTTTTAAACTCATCTTTGATGCGTGGGAAGAGGCATAATATGCCATAGGGGTCTTCTGCGACCTGTCGAAAGCATTTGATTGCGTTAATCATTAAACATTACTTTTGAAACTTGAGCATTACGGGCTAGGCCAATCAGCGTTGAGTTTAGTTAAATCTTATTTAAATGATAGACATCAATTATTTAAAATAAACGGTGTCAATTCGTCCGGGTTAATCGTGAAAATGGGGGTACCCCAGGGTTCAATGTTGTGTCCTTTCTTGTTTCTAGTCTACATCAACGATTTATCTCATTTATTAAAAAACAATCTAAACATAGTGTTATTTGCTGATGACACTTCTTTGATTTTTAAGATAAATCGACGTACGAGTAACGTTGACGACGTAAATATCGTCTTGTGACAGATTCAAAATTGGTTCACAGCTAATAATCTAGTTATAAATGCTAAAAAGAGTAGGTGCGTAAAATTTGCCTTGCCAAATGTCAAAAGTACTGATTGTGACATTATATTAAACAAGTAGAAGATAGAGTTCGTCGAAAAACAGTTTTCCTGGGGATCACGCTAGACTCGAGGTTACAATGGGGTCCTCATTTAATATCACTTGCGGGGCGGCTAAGTTTGGCAGCTTATGCTGTTAGAAAAATACGTCAGTTTACTGATGTCGATACCGCGAGGTTAGTCTATTTGAGTTATTTTCATAGTATAATGTCTTACGGTATCTTACTATGGGGAAGGGCTGCAGACATTGAGTCAATTTTTATTCTGCAAAAACGAGCCATCAGAGCGATACACAATCTTCGCCGGCGCGATTCTCTAAAGGAACTGTTTAAGGTCATTAACATCATGACGGTACCTTGTCAATATATCTATGAAAACATCATGTATGTTAGAAAGAATTTACATATTTTTAGTAAAAACGGCGACAAACATAATTATGTTACTAGATATAGGGACCAATTAATTCAACCAGGTTTCAGCCTAGCTATAGTAGCATCAACTTTTATGCGGTACTGTATAAAATGTTACAATAAAATACCTCCCAACATTCTAGAACTAAATAAGACGAAATTTAAAACTTGTATATAACGCACACTATGCAGGCAAGCATATTATAAGTTGGGGGATTACATCGCTGATAAAAATGCATGGCTCAATGCTGGTCTTGCTCCGCCGCCACTAGGGCGCAAGAACAATTAGTGATGCGCAGAAAAGTTTCGAAGTATTGTTGGACCTGCTGAATACTGTATGAAAATTTTAGTTTTGTATAAACTCAATTTATTTTAGTATTATATAACTGCACAGCACATGTGTGAGTACTATGTTCCGACTGTAGATAAATCTACCATTCACTGTACCTATGCGTCGTTCGTTGACTTATGTGTGCCCCGGCAGTTAAGTGTGTCATGCTCTCTTTAATGTATCTCTGATGGTGGCACATGTGTTGGATCAGTTGGGATTGGTCATAACTTGGCTGTCCCGGCCTGTTAAAGTACTTTTTTTTTTAATTGTTTGTTACTCTAGACGCTTTTACGTACACGTCTTTTTACATCGTTCTCACATATATGTATTTTTTTAACAAGAGTGATGTAACCAAAATTTTGTAATTAAAACTGATTGAAAAGAGTTTCCGTGGAGTTTCTTGCAAATTCTTCTCCATTGAGACCTACAGACGCTTGCGAAATTGCAAATAGAGTCATCTTTTAATAAATTTTTTGTTTGACTATTAAAACCTATATGGAAATAAACTACTTGATTTTGATTTTAATAATAAGAATGTATCTGTAATGTGATTATGCAAGAAATAAAAGGCTTTTTTATTATTGGAAAATTGGCTGTCAATCAAATATAGAATGCCGGCGCAACCACAAATTGGTAATGCATGAACTATCCCAACGGTATAAGAAGAGCAGGACGCTTCTGGTCACTCTCTTGAATTGGTCCCCTGGTCAAATATCTTAAAAATCAGCAACTAGAAAGCCATAGCCATATGTTTTTATGTGCCCGTGTTTTGCGGATATTACTTTTATATTTTGTCAAGATTTACATTTGTTTTAAAGTCATATGATATCTTAAGTGTTTTATATCATATCTTATTGTATTTATATAATATTTTTGGATCTATTTTTACGTACTCAGTAGTATTCCGTACGACATGTCCTAGGAGATTACTGAAAATCAGCGACGAGCTGTGGATGGGGGACCCATGTCGATGATTTTCAGTAAACTTGGCACACTATCATGCTGAAATGCATTGCCTTCTTGATACGTCTTGTCTATTCCTTTGTATATACATATTACAAACATAATTATTATAATTTACGTATTACTAATACTATTGATTAAGGTTCAGTTTAAGCATTTCCTATGTATTGTCATGCCAGATTAGTTCTTTCTTCTTCTTTTTATACTCAGCCAAGCTACAACCCGAACCACGCTACATCAAAAACTCTTCATAAACCTGTCCTGTTTATATCGCGGCGATCCACTATGCCACGGATACAGAATTTATTGAACCTCCAACACTTTGGTTTACTTCGACAGTTTTCAACTAGTTCAGTGACGGTTCTAGAAAAAGTTTTGAGTATGAACGTAAAATTGAAAGGTGGAAGTTTGAGGAATGGTTCCGGTGAACTGCTCTAACAACTATCATATGAAGTTTAGGATATTGGTTTTAGATAGATTTAGGTGATCCATCCTCAATTTACGAGAAGTATTTCGTAAATTTGAGATAGATCTCTTCCTTTCTATTTGTTTATCGGGGGCAACTTCATCTTGAAGATAGTCAGAAGCACAGTTCTGTATGTTTCTTGTTATACTAGCTTGATTTTTCTTTTTAGTTATTGAGTTTATTCCATCTTTTGTATGAGTAGAAGATAGAATTTGAAAAAAGTTATCCCCAACTAATTGAGCTGAAAATTTACATGCATGTTTTGGTTTAGATAATGTACGGTTCGCTAAGTTCGTTTTTCTTCCAAAATGGCACTCTTAAAGATGGCGGTACTATTATTTTTATGCGCTTTCATGATATGGATCTTTAATTTTTTATTATCCTTCTTTTTTGGTTTGGTGAGAACACAAAAACTGTTTTTTTATGTTAGTATTTTTTTAATGTAATGGCATATTTCTTTGTTTAAACGGCACTGTTTGTTTTAAGACTTTTGGGTGTACTCAAATTAGGTAAAGTCATGTTTAGGAAAAATATATTTGTTTACCGTTATTACTTTTTACTTTTGTTGGTTTTCGTTTGTTGGAATATTGTAAGTGTTGTTTTACCGAATCACAAATACAACATTGTTGTGTTTGGTTTAACGAAATAAAATCACAATACGTTTTCCTGTTGATTTTATTTTACTCCTTTCTAGAAGTTTTATACTTATACTACCTATATCTAACAGAATCGTGGCATTTACGTCACAACTAAAACTATTTGTATTTTTCGCCGAAAATAAAACTTAGTAGTTATAGTCATTATTCTTTTTTATTTTACAAAAGTTCTATTCGTTTATTTAAGGAGACTAAACTAAGAATTAGAATAAGTTTATTTGTTCATTGTTACATAGTGAATCTTAAAACTAAAACATTATAATCTTATCTGTAACTATTTTTAAAACATTCAGTTTGCATAGACGGTTATCCCCAAACCAGGTACTTAAAACCTGTTTCGTGGGGACCTGAGTTGTGATTACATTAAAATATTGAATTACTGTTGTGAAGACATTACGTAACTATTGTAAGTTTTTATTGGATTAAAGTATTAATTAGTTGTGTGGACATGTATTCTAAAGGTTTTAAGCAGGTTCTTATAAACAATGAAACTGGTGGGTTGATAAAATGAAATAAACAAATAAAACTAAGAGATTACTTAGTTTAGTGCCCACGATAGCTACTAAGATAGTGTGATAGGGAGACTGTTTATGGTTGCTTATAAAACAGAATCGTATTGAACATTCATACTTATAAAGTTTGTCTGTAAGAGATTTCTCTATGCGATAAGACCGTCCACTGTACACTTTGTTTTTGAAAATATTTTTCTGTATGTTTTTTATTTTGTGGTGTAAAGTAGATAATAATAATACATAATTCTTAACCATTTTTTTCTTAAAAATCTAAGCTTAAGAGAATATTTTAATGGCTACTATGATCTCTTCCAGCAATCTATAGCCCCTCTCGATAGCAAAGGACGGGACAAACCAGGGAATGCGTAATGAAATACCCCAGGCAGAAAGGAATGTCAAATGAGAGCAAACCAAAGGGCCCACTCCGTAATATTAATGTTTATTTAACTAAATATACTTCAAGCGACGCTGCTGTGTTCGTAATTAGGATTTATTACTTATCCTAGACTATGATGCTAATTTATGAGTACAAGTTTAAATAATTAGCATTAGGTCTTATATAAATTAGTCAAGATATAATTTTTAATTTATTTTGTTATATTTAATGAACGCATTTTTGAAGAACCCATCTTCAAAAATGCGTTCGTGAGATATTTATCAAGTTAATGAAAAGCTATTAAAATGTGAAAATTATTTCTTTTAGGTTACAAACGAATGCTCCAAAATTGGGCTCTGGAATGATGCTCAAAATCTCGCTAACGAGTTATCATTAATTTCAAGATTTGAATAACTTATACATAATTATAATGGCACATGACACGGTAGCAAGTACCCTACATTATTATTTGTTATTTATGTCAAAAACTGTACGAAAACAATGATTAATGTGGTACAAAGTATGACTTCGTACAATAGCAATGATTATGATGTTATGAAAATGGTAAATCTAAACCACTGAAATGCAGTGATACCTAATTCATACACGTGTGTTAGATCAACATTGAATAATTGCAATTGCAAATTCAAAGTCAACGTCAAAATTATTTATTTTAATTACGCTTTTAAGCGGCACTTTTGAACATCAACAATTATAATGTACCTACAAGTAATAATAATTGTATCTACCCACAGTGTGTTATTTTGTCTCAGTTGCGGACATGCCCGTTTTATTTTTTAACTTCATAGATTTAATCCTAATAAAGAATTTAAAAAAATTCTCGTTTTGATATTTCACTTAATTTAGGAGATAAAAATAAATTTGTGAAAGGTCATTGCTCTGCCCGAAAAAGTATTTCGTCTGTATTTCTTGAATAAATTAAATCTTAACCTTTTGTATAAATACAGGTTAGTTGTTGGTTTTAAATATATCCGGCCTGAAAATTTCAAGTCCCTAACATCACAGGAATAAGAGTAAATAATTATTTTATAAATAAATAAAAAAAAAATATTTAAAATTAACTATTTACTGGTCGCGTTTTTTTTTGTTAGCATAATATACTTATTTATAGTACCTTCAACTTGAGAAAATTCTAAATATGTAACTAGCGAGATCTCGGAGATATTGCGTTTCTAAGTTTTTTTAAAATTTCTATGGAAATAGGGTTTTCACAAACTAGTAAACATTTCAGTTAATTAATTCAATCGATTTGAACTCGTTTTTGACGGATTGGCCGGTGATGGCTATGGGGGAGGCCTTTGCCCAGCAGTGGGATAATATAGGCTAATTTAAAAAAAAATCTTTTAAACTAGTTATCCTCTGAACGGTTATGACATAACCTCACTATCAGATTCAATTACCATTTCGTCAGTCGTCAGCGTGATATCATTTGCTTCAAACTCGCACTCGCACTTACAGATAAATTTGGAAATACTCTCTAAGACTTTTGTTTTGTACATCAACATTGTTAGGAATACCCGTTGGATATAATGCATTTAAAATAATCATGGATCGTTCGTTCATTTCAAGGTTACCCGGTCTATGTTTTGATCCATATAATCGGGCTTTTTCTACCAAAACATTATAAAGGGTCTTTCAACAAGGACAGGTCGATGTTAAAATTGAATAAAACAAGATGTGTGTGGGATATTAACGAAATTTATTTTTTATTTACAAGGCCCATTTATGCCATTATGGATGGAATATGACATCGTTCAAATGTCCGCCGCGGCTTCGTATGGTGGCACGAATCTGAGAGGTCCAATTTTTAATGACTCGTCATTGGCCCGTACTTCTTCGAAAACGACGTTGGCGAGGCCATCACTGTTAACGGCGAGCGCTACAGATCAATGATAAACAATTTCTTTTGGCTTGAATTGAACAATATGGACGTGAACGACATGTGGTTCCAGCAAGATGGCGCTACTTGCCACACAGCGAACGACACAATCGACATTCTGCATGAACGGTTTGAGGGTAGAGTTATCTCTTGCAGAGGTGACGTGAATTGGCCACCAAGATCGTGTGATTTGACTCCGCTAGACTTTTTCTTCTGGGGTTTTCTGAAGTCGCAGGTCTATGCCAATAAACTACATTCGACCGTTGCCCTGAAAACCAACATAACGCAGGCCATCGCTCGGATTCAGCCGGATCTATGCAGCAGAGTCATAAAAAATTGGATCTCTCGGATTCGTGCCACCATACGAAGCCGCGGCGGACATTTGAACGTCATATTCCATCCATAATGGCATTAATGGGCCTTTTAAATAAAAAATAAATTTCGTTAATATCTCACACACATCTTGTTTTATTCAATTTTAACATCGACCCGTCCTTGTTGAAAGACCCTTTAAATATCCAGTTTCGTAAGCTTGTTCGGATCCGTATTCAGGCTTTGGTCGTCGGTAATAATTGCCACTCGCTGACCAGTATGAAGGTTGGCGACCTCATGCCCCCCTTGCATTAAGTCCTCTGGTTGGGGCCCAGACGGACATTCCCCAGCAGGACGGGTCAGTGACGGGACGGGCCTGCTGAGGCAAAGCAGTGCCATGGCTCTTTGACGGCCCCATGACATCTCACCCCCTGTTCTCCAGATATTATGTATAGCAATTGGTTTTTAGCATTTGCCTGATGAGAGCAGATCCCTTCCCAATTCCGCATAATATCCTTCATCGAAGATAGAAAATCTATGGACGGTACTAGGTAAACAAAAGTGGTCAAAATTAAACTATTATTAATTTTAGCTTTCCTCAACTATTTTTCCATAATTATAAACTTAAACTATCTAAACTAGGCACGTAACAATTTGAACCGGTAATTGCTAATACCTGAGTCCAAAAATAATGTTTTTATAAAGTAATTGTATGTTGCTCACAGGTTTATTGACAACCCTAGCCCACAATAAAAAAATTGATATTTCCAAAATCCTGGGTTTGTTGCGTCTGGTTTTTTTTGTGGCGATAGTTACTATAGTAATCAACATATATACATTTAAAAAAAACACGACCATGAAGAGATCCGCCAGAAAAAAAATTATTTCAGAATCAAATAAAAAAATATTTACGCCTGGGTGAACAAGATTATTAAAGTTTTCGATAAAAAAAATTGTTCCTATAGTAAATTCCTATCATACCTTAAAACATTTAGTGTAAATTTTTTATCCAAAAACGAGATATTGCGTTTCTATGGTTTTTAAGGCTTTTTCTCAATTTTCTTAATTTCTCTTAAAGTATAGTAGTTAGAGCCGGCGGAGTTTTAATGTGGTGTATGATTAATTGATAGCTTTCCAAAAAAAAAAAAAACTAGCATGTCCGCAACTAAGGCAAAATAACACACTGTGCTACCGTCTAATACCGTTGCCATTAAATTACAAGGTTAACACTACAAAATGTATTCACAAAGCATCAAAGTCGGGTGGTGGCTGATAATACGGCCGGCCCGACTTGATCCCAATACGTAGCTTTGCGAATAATAAATAAAACAGAGGGTAATACTGAGTAATGGACCGTAAATTATGTTTAATTTAAGAGCCATGTTTAAAGAGACAGAATTGAGGCGTATTATGTGCATAATGGAGTGAATACGGATGACGAAAGATGCCTGTTTTGGTAAGCGTTTTTCATCAAACAAGGCGGTATTGGTCACAAAGGTATTTTTTTCAAAGAAAAGAAAAACCGGTTTTGCGAGTCGGTCTCACGCAAAGTGGAAAATATGTATTGACACGTTATTTTAAATCCAAACACTTCTTATACATAGGTTGTCCTGTCATCTATGTTAACTCAAAATCAACAATCAAATCAATAATATTTTATTTTAAGTAAACCATCTGACACCAGTCTTGCCAAAGGGTGCCGTGTTATCCAGTTACTGGGTTGTGGAGGTCTGATAGGCAGTCGCTCCATGTAAAACACTGGTACTCAGCTGAATCCGGTAAGACTGGAAGCCGACCCCAATAAAGTTGGGAAAAGGCTAGGCAGAAGAAGAAGAAGTAAACCATCTAAAGTTACTTTTGAATATTGTCAAACAAAATATAAATCTAGTTGCACATTTGCAAGCATCAGTAGGTCTCAATGGAGAAAAATGTGCAAGAAACTCTATGGACACACTTTTCCATCACTTTTAATCATAATTACATCATCTTGTTGGAAAATTACATATTATAATGTGAAAACGATGTAAAAAGACATGCACGTAAAAGCGTCTAGCTAGACTAAAACCAACAAGTCAAAAATATAATAAGTAATTAAAAACAGGCCGAGGCAGCTAAGTCATGACCAATCCCCAATGATGGCGCCCATTCACGAACAAGACACATGAATTGGCACCAGTTAGCTCAACCAACATGAAGGGAACCGAATGACCTAACACTCATGTGCCACTATCAGAGAGACATTAGAGAGAGCATGACACACTCAATTGCCAGGGCACACACAACTCAACAAACGCCACATAGCTACAGTAAATGATAGATTTACAGTTGGTACATAGTACTCGCGAATGTGCTGTGCAGTTATATAATACTAAAAGAAATTTAGCTTATACAGTACAAATATATTCAGTCTTCAGGGTGTATAGAAAGTAGTGCTCGGTGCTATGGTGACCTTAACACACCTTTCTCGTAATGATAGTATATGGTACAAGTTAAAGTCTTGAATTATAAGGGAAACAACTATATTGAATCACTATATAAAACTTAGATACACGAAATAGCAAATTATGGTAAACTATGTAACTAAATTAATGATAAAAAAGTATAGTAAAAATGGTTATGGATTTGGTTATGAGTACGTGGTGCCTCTGACGAGATCTGACCGCGAACTGTGCCACATTTTGGTAACCGAGCGAATGTGCATACTTGCGTTCGATGCAATTATGCATTTACCCTGAGTGTTAGATTAAAACTCGAACAGTGTGTATAAGTTAAGATGAATTTTCTGTATTTCTTCGAAATTTAAGACAGGAGTTTCTGTGATAATACCCTCCCTTTTATCTTGGCAACTAATGAGCTAAAAATTACGGAAATATATTAAATATTCTTATTTACTTAAATACTATAAATTAAGCTTGAATTTATCTGTATCGTGCAACTTCCATTATGACAACTTATAAAAATACAAAACACACAATAAAACAACAATACAATGATCAAATCACGTAGTTCAGAAACAGAATTGTAATGGAAACAATACGTGGCCATGTTTCACGTGAAACACGGAGTCATCACTTTAATTATTTCCCCACTATTGTGGTTAAAAGCCATTATACTGGTTACACTTCGCAGAAAGGCTAAAGTTTGCTTGTTAGTAAAGAAAATATTTAGTTTAAGTTAGAACAAAAGACGGTGGTTTATTACTGCGAATAGTATGACTGGGGGTAGGCTTATTTTATGTAAAACTAGCTTCTGCCAGCGGCTTTGCCCGCTTGAGAAGAGTTTTATATCATAAACGCAGCCAGGCTACGGACGCTGATTGATCTACACCGGGCCCATGTAAGGCCCGAAAAAAGCGTCCGTGAAGCTCCTTACTCTGCCATACCCCCCTGCGGTCGTTAGTGTCAAGCACTACAGGCTTGCGCCAGTTCTCATTTGCCAGGGAGAGCGGGGTGAGTCCCTTGTCCATTGCTACTACATCTCGATGCATATACCCACGTCGGTGTTTAGAAAATATTCCCTGAGATTGCATATCTCGCGGTTGTGGAGGTTTTTGGCGTTTGAAAAGCCTCGGCTTCCACACTTCCGCGGGATACACAATCTCATGACCGACGATCGCGGGTGATGCATTCGATATGCAGTCAGCAGTGTACGGACCCGCCTATCCAGGGCGTCAAGTTCCATTTGAGTTCATTTGAGTATGCCGAAAGAGTACATCAATGACCCAACCGTTGAAGGCGCGCACCTTGTTTCCGCCTGAAAGAAGGCTATTGAATACCTTCTTCAGGCGGCCAAAGATGCGCTCCTTCAACGATTGCTTCATATCAGTAGTGTTGATACCTAACGTTTCCGACATACCCAAATACTTATAGGTTTCGTTTGGAGAGAGGGATCTCAGATTTATGGGATCGGGAAGTTGAATTCCTACGGATTCCACAATCTTCCCTCGCTTTACATTTGCTTTACATGCATGACCGCACATTTGTCCACACCAAACTCCATTCTTTTGGCGCTACTAAAGGTTTGAGTTAGCTTCAGTAGCTCCATCAGCTGAAGATTGCTGGGGGCAAAGAACTTCAAGTCATCCATCTACATTTATTATTACATTTATCATATCAGTAAGATTATTTCAACTGCCCAATTGGTCTAATCGTCGTAAGCGCTACTGCTGAAAATGAGGTCTTAGGTTCGATTCCATGGTCGTTCAAAGTGTTACTTGGTTTTTCTATCTGGCATTTCTCAGTAGTAGGCCGGAGTCGAGACTTGTGCCAGATTGGTGGCATTAGGTTCGGCCCTTATTACTTGAGATTTAAATATAACTGGCGAAAACTGGGTACTATAGGTGCAAAACCAAAGTAGCAGCCAGGTTTGCAAATAAAGTATTTAGTTTTTTTGTACTGAGAGATATAAAGTAATTCAAAGCTTCTGCCAGCGGCTTCGCCCGCGTGAAAGTCGAAAATTATTCTGAGGGAACAGATTCCGGGGCTTGCTATTCCTGAATTTTATTTATCTCTGCCAAAATTCATCCAGGTCCAGCTATAAAAACACACACACACTCTCACAAACTTTCGCCTTTATAATATTAGTGTGATTTCAAAAAAAGCTTTTTTACAAAAAAATACTACCGACTTCCAAATAAGAAAACTAGAAAGTGAAAAATAACTTTATTTTTGGAAGTCGGTGTCTTTGGTAGGTACCAAATTATTAAGTTATGGACACCGACTTCCAAAAATAAAGTTATTTTTCACTTTTTAGTTGTACCTACCTAATAGGGAAGTAGTTAAGTAAGTACCTATAACGACAGAATAGATTACCCGAATAACATGAAAAATGAATATAACCGGTGAAATGAGAGATCTGCATACCCCTTTCGAGCGTACTGGCGTGATGTTATGTTATGAAATAGTATAAACAATAAACAGACATTCGTTTGCAGCAATCCCGAGAGATTTGCCGTTATTTATTGAAGAGTTCTGTTGTATATCTCCGAATTTCTTTATCAGATCTTCACCAAATTAAAATGGGACCAATTTCGGAATATAATCTTTCAAACAAAAAAAGAATTTTCAAAATCGGTCCACAATTGACGGAGATATCGATGAACATAAATAAAAAAAAAAAAAAAAAAAAACATACATAATGTCGAACATAGAACCTCCTCCTTTTTTGGTAGTCGGTTAAAAAGTGTGGCAACTGGCCTTCTTTTACCCTATGAAATTATATATAACATTATTTTAAATAATAAGTATTTTATAAACCTAATCGACAAGAACGACATGCAAAAGTAGATAAATGTTGCTATTAAATGACAATTATGTCCTAAAACAGATATTTTATCTTACTTGTACAACAATTTTTTCTAACTTATATTGTCCCACTGCTGGACAAAGGTTTCCCCCATAGCTTTCCACTCTTTTTATTTTTTGCCATCACCTGCCAATTTCCCGTAACCGCCTCTAAGTCATCCGCCAGCGTCCTAGGCCTCCCACACAATACTCAGACATTTTTATTCAGCGTGCTACAAGTACAATGCTATAATGCCGCTTAAAACTCGAAGTCCCTTTAAATTAAATATATTTTGGTGAAAACTCAACAATTGAAGGTGGATCACGTAAAATTTATTGTAAACCTAATCAAATAGTTTATCCGTGGTCGCACATCATATTTTTCACAATCAATAATCAAATATAATAATAAAATAAAACCGGCCAAGTGCGAGTCGGACTCGCGCACGTAGGGTTCCCTACCATTATCGCAAAAAACGGCAAAAGAACACGTTTGTTGTATGGGAGCCCCACTTAAATATTTATTTTATTCTGTTTTTAGTATTTTTTGTTATTGCGGCAACAGAAATACATCATCTGTAAAAGTTTCAACTGTCTAGCTATGACAGTTCATGAGATACAGCCTCGTGACTGATAGACAGATGGACCGCGGAGTCTTAGTAATAGGGTCCCGTTTTTACCCTTTGGGTACGGAACCCTAAAATCACAAATTGCTTCAATACCTTTATTAATATTAAATACTTATATTTTTTAAAGTTTTAACACTCCGCACCGTCACGAAAATAAATGGTGAATGAATAATGTGAACTAAAGGAATCATAAACTCTCGTATGGTAAGAAAAAGTACAATAAAAGAACCTTAAGAGGAAATGTGGTCGCAGAACTCCAACTGAATTTCCTGAATATAAAACTGAAATATTAACATATACTGTGCCCCTATGTTTTCCTTTTTGATGACACATTATCTTTAGAAGCACTAGAACAAACAAAATATGCTCAAAATTGCGCTTTCAATAGAAACCTAGTGTACATATTTGACAACTATATAAATGAAAAAACCGGCCAAGTGCGTGTCGGGCCACGCGCAGTAATAGGGTTCCGAAGTTGCATAATAATGCGGACTTTAAAGAGGGTTTTGTTGTTGTTACATGAACATTATAACGGTTTCAGCGGCTCACAAAGTCTAAAAATGGGCCCACATAGGATGATGTTTTTTTTTAATCTATATTCTCGCGTTTGATCACTATTTCGCCTGATGGTAAGCGATGATGTGGTCTACGGTGAAGCACGCTTGCCTAGATGTAATCTATTCACTCTTGACTTAAACTAAATCCAACTTCGCAACTGAAGTTAGAAAAATATTATCTGTTTGAGTACCACCGCGGGTGCGAATAGCGAAAGGAGCCTATACGAGCGCGCGTTAGAGGCACGGGGAATGGCATAGTTCGTTCCTGGATCCTTGCGTGCACGCTCCTTGTTTATTTCTCTTTCGGAATTAGAAAAAAATCGTATGTATTCACCTCTAATCTCCGCTAATACCGCAGATAAGAGGTGAATCCTCTAATCTGCTGTATTCACTATTTCATTCTGGAAAGTTTTACGCTACTCAATTAGTGATGAAATCGGGTTGAATATTGACTTTATAGAAGGATATCGACATAAGAAAATAAGTAATTTGCTTGGAAATCGATTCTAATTTGAGTTTACTTTTACGTTTTCATTACAAAACGTCGAAAATGCTTCTGCACTAACACAAAATAGACTCCACCGCGCGCATGCGTCGTATGGACTACGGACTGGTACTGCCAACGACTCCGGCCACTCCAATGCGTTATTCGAGCTTAAACATTATTAATTTAGAAATCATTATTATTAAGGATGCTATGATTTTAATTTTTAATTTATTTTTTTCTTTTTGTATAATTTTACATGGCTCATAAGCATATATTTACTATCTGTTTTACACAGCTAACAACATTATTTAAGTAATTTTTCAATGGCATTTGTACAAAAATTTTACTGTGCCAAGTACATTTTATAATTTGGTTGACTATTACGCGTAAACTAGTAAAGCCTGTTATGATTTGAATTTTTTATATTTTGACATGGTTCATAAGCATATATTTACTATCTGTTTTACACAGCTATCAACTTTATTTAAGTAATTTTTCAATGGCATTTGTACAAAATTTTTGCTGTTTCAAGTACATTTTATAAGTTGGTCGACTATTACTCGTAAACTTGTAAAGCCTTGTTATCCGTGATAATTTTGCTTTTAATTTCGTTATATTTACTACTGCCGTGAATTTTTTCACATAGCCAAGAGCAACCATTTCGCTGGCAGTGGGGGGGGGGGGACACTTGACTCTAACATAAATTTGCAACTTCAGTCTTAATTTTACGCAAACGAATCTCTGAATCGAAAAATAGTTTTCACATACTCATAATATTTTTGAATGGCCTATCCAATGATACCCCACACTATGGGATAGATGAGAAAAAAAAATTACATCCCCACTTTACGTCTATGGGAGGTACCAGGAAAAAAAATATTTTTCATGATTTTATGTTACCACTTTGTCGGAATTATTAATATGTATATATATGCCAAATTATAGCTTTCTAGTACTTGGATTCTCTGAGATAACCTGCGGACGGACAGACGGACAGAGCAAAACTATAAGGGTTCCTTGTCGACTTCGGAACCCTAAAAAGGAAAACATAGAGGCACAGTATATATCTTTCTTTTTCAGTTTATTGAATATTGGAGGAGGAAATAGGCGAGAGCCAAACCTCGAATTATGACTTTTTACTTAGGATATTCAGTCGGAGCTCTGCGACCGTATTTCCTCTTATAGGTGTTTATTACTGAATCGATTGCGTAGCCAAAAAAAAAAAAAAAAAAAAGTTAGGCCGCTGCAAATATAGTTTGGCTAAGTAAGCGATTATTGATTCATCAAAAACCCAAGGCCAAAAAGGCTTCTATTTTAGCATGTGCAGCGATATCCAAAAAGGAAATAACGCTGCGCTGATATTCTGATACACACTCACGGAAACGGAAAATAAAATAGAATACACAAATAAACAAAATATTATAAACACAAAAGGGGAGCCGCTAGATGCGAGACGCACGAGACCGCTCAATGTGGCGACGCTTGGGGAGGCCTGTAGTCAGCTGTAGTGGACGTCTGCCTGCTGAAATGATGATGATGAAAAAAGACGTCGATGTATTTATTGATAATCACATTTTAGAAAGGGAAAAGTTAGAGTTCCATAAAAAAAAAAGTTTTACCGTTTTGTGGAAGAGACATCTTCCGGAAGATTTATAGACCTTGTCGATGGCGCGATGAAACTTGTCCCAATATACAGCTTCTCATAACGGTACTTGACATAATAATGGGAGCAGAAGCTTGAAACTTCGAGTTATAACCACTACGTTAAAGGGTATTTTCTTAGTTGCAGCTGCACCCTAATAGCCTAACTGTTTTAATAGCTCGAAGGACGCACGCTCCTTACAATTTTTTCTTTCTTTTTAAAATTATTCGTCAAAAATGGGCACAATATATCTATCCTAATCTAAAACACTAACATACTAAGGTTTATTTGTTTTTAAAGATAGAGTGAACGACGATGTCTGTACTAGTATAAACTGTGTTACAGACACCTGCGGCGGCGCCTTCCTCCTACAGCTAAAAGTTACAAGTCAATCTACACTTTAGTTTATTGGATGCCAAAATTACAATAATAAAAAATAACAATTTTAATTATGCTAATAAAGTTAATTGAACATAAAACTAATACATTATAATTTAATAATAATAATTTGTTACATGACAGAATATAATTTAATTTAATAAAATAATATAATTTCTCCGCTCCTTTTCATTCAACAGTATTCATTGCGTGTCTTACGCTGTAGAGTAGACGGAATTTTAACACATGTAGCAATGAATGCAAGCAAAGTACGAATGCGCCATTTTTGAAGTTACGCAATTAGGGTGCTTATTAACTTATATAAGACCTTCACAACAATACTGCAAAAAAATGTGGAGGTAAATGTGGTGGTATTACTTCTACAACCTAGGCGTCTTTAGGTCAAGAGTGAATAGGTTACTTCTAGGCAAGCGTGCTTCACCGTCGTAGACATCGTCGCTTGCCATCAGGTGAAATATTGGTCACATAGAATTAAAAAAGATACAAAGATTTCATTCGGAAAATCCGCATTTACGAAGGCTAAGACTAAGTTTGGTTACAACCCTAGTACAAACGTATAAATAACGCTCCTCTAAACCGTGTTCATTCGATTTTGCAGCCGTTCGGCGAATAGAGACAAGAGCATGCAACTCTGTGTTCTCCAGAGACGCTCGATTGAGCATCCCTGCTTATGCTCTAAGAGCGGGTGCTTGTGAAGTCACTGATGCGGTTGTATAGAAGGATAAAAATGCTTGTGTTTTTAAGGTTTTTATAACTGGTTTTGAGAAGGAAAATATAGGACGGTAGCGACACTTACGATACTTTTGAAGGGTTAGGCAAATAGATTATTTTTAAGTGAAAGCAGTTTTACAATTGGTTTGTTGAACCAATATTTTTTTTGTAAAAAGTGGAAAGATCATATATAAGTTTTCGTACAAAACTAATTACAAAGTAAAATCCAATCGATTTTTTTTTTGAATCCAGTACCGAAAACACCCCGACAGTTTTCCGAACAAACCCGAGCCCGTGTGACGACACAACGTTCATTTCTACTCGTTGTGGCACATAGCTGATACAATGTTTTAGACTTTTAACAGATTCAATCTTGTTATTATATATATCGGAGATAGGAGGGCTATCTTCAATAATACCCTCGGTCTGTGGGCATATCGTGGGTATGCGATGCACAAAGCAGGTAACTTAAGCCGTTTTAGAGATAGTTCTTGTTCCAATTTTATCAAAGCAGCGGATTCGGCCACCAATCGTTTCGCTTTTTCCCAACTTAAACACACTTGTTCAAGTTCACACACGCCACTTTAGGCTACTTCTCAACTCCTTTTTCTCACAACTCTTTTCAACTCCAAAACAGCGCGTCCGCGCGTATCTTTTCTAACTTCACGACCCAATATGGCGGGAGAACCCACTCAGAGTGCCTCTATGACACTCCTGCTTTTTATTGGCTAAAAGAATCTCTTCCGGCAAATTACTGCTTGTATTATCCAATCCAAATCGAGTATTTTGACATAAGAAAAATAAAGTGTTGTCAATCGAATAAAATCGAACTGAGAATTGATCAGAAGCTAAATGTTGCCAATTAAACAAACCTGAAGTAATAAGTTTACAAGCGATATACCTTCCTCCGATACGGCCATCTTGACATTCAAACGGTCCCACGTTTGATGTAAAGCGACAAGCAACATCGTTACTCAATAAAAAAAAAACAAAAACCAAGAGATAAAAAAAATAAGTAATAGGTTAAGTTCGGCCGCTCCTGACCAAATAAAAAAAATAACGTGGTCGTGACATCTTCCACGTGAAACCTTCAATCAACACCTTATATTACCAGCCTACAACAAAACTCAAGTACATCTTTACTCATGAAAACTGAATTCTCTTAGCTTTCACACTGTTCATTTGTTTTCTCCATGTAAATCTAGATCTCCACACCATACACCGTACACAACCATCATCGTACTATCGAACCAGCCACCTCACCATTTAGACAACCATATTAACACATTCTAAATGGTTACCGAAGCACCAGAGGTACCAGGTTCCCAACAAACGTCAAGTCGGTCTCGGAGCACTAAGTGTGCCAGAAACCACCCAAACGCCCAACACAACATACCATGTCACATACACCAAACAACAGGTCACCGAGGCCCCAGAGGGACCTGGCTCCCCCAGACATACAACAGGTCACCGAAGCCCCAGAGGGACTAGGCTCCCCCCAGACAACAGGTCACCGAAGCCCCAGAGGGACCAGGCTCCCCCAGACAACCGGTCCTCTCGAGGCAACAAGACTGCCAGATACCCATGCCACATACACAAAACAACAGGTCACCAAAGCCCCAGAGGGACCAGGCTCCCCCAGACAACCGGTCCTTTCGAAGCAACAAGACTTCCAGATACCCATGCCACATACACAAAACAACAGGTCACCAAAGCCCCAGAGGGAGCAGGCTTCCCCAGACAGATAACAGGACTCCAAAGCCCCAGAGGGACCAGGTTCCCCCCTGACAAATCCAGCAATGTTTCTTGGTCCCACAGCAATCGCTGTGGCTCCTGATGGTCAACCCAGTGACCATCCTGCAACCATAGTCATCCTGACCAGGCCTCGTAACCCACCTCGGTTACAGCAGTCATCCTACTGACCACTCACCTCGTAACCCACCTCGGTTACAGCAGTCATCTTACTGACCACTCACCTCGTAACCCACCTCGGTTACAGCAGTCATCTTACTGACCACTCACCTCGTAACCCAACTTGGTTACAGCAGTCATCTTTGACTACTCACCTCGTAACCCACCTCGGTTACAGCAGTCATCTTTGACCACTCACACCTCGTAGCCCACCTTGGCTACAGCAGTCACCGCAGTAACTACTCATCACCGTACAGTCAGTCCTTTGACCATACACACGACCTCACCATTGCTAGATTGATTTGAATCAGTCTTCAACACAGTACATTCAGTTACTTCAATGGGTACTTGATCTTTCAGCTTTCCTCTAACTCATCATGAACCAAAGCCTTTAATGCAACACATAGCTGCCACCATTCAGAACTCCAATAACCATAAACTCCAAACCAAAATCAAATTTGTTATTTCAATCTTCATTCTCAGTACTGAATACAACGGCAATCTCAAATTCAAGATTTATTACCCAGCCAAAAGCATATTCAAGAACTCCATTTTATGTTCATGATTTCATACCAAACCCTCAGTGCGATAGGTATAATAACTACCAACATCAAACATTAACAATTTTGCAAACAAAAATTGAAATTGAAATCATGCACCGCATGTCACCGAGTTTACATCTGCATTAACATTATCTTATCCAACTTGCTCAGATAGCAAATAAAAAAAAATTACGTTAGGTATGTTCACAATGACCAGCACAGAACATTCAACAAGTTAGAACACCACAACCATTACTGACAGTATACTTTAAATTCCACATTTATTATTCAAGGTCAACAAGTTAGAACACCACAACCATTACTGACAGTATACTTTAAATTCCACATTTATTATTCAAGGTAGGTACTAGCCTACATGACACCACACAATCACACAATTCACAAATGCACACCTTTCTTTAAAGAGATGTTACAATTATTAAAACTTCTGAATAATGTTCAAGATTACCGAGGCCAAGCATCCTTGAACAACACAGAACAAGGAAACCATTCCTAGTTTCCACCAAAAAAACAAAAGCTCCTGTACCAAGTAAATCAAATAGAACCCAAGTGTCCCATTCATGGTCCACAATCAACAATAACTTAGCAAATACATTCGCTACACAGAATGCACTTTCAACTTAAATGCCGAATCAACTCTTGACTCCGTCATCTCTCTGACCCACGACACTGAGAAACTGTGTTATGTAAATTAAAATGTTGCCAATTGAACATCTATCTCATCTTCAGCCACAACTTCAACAGTTCCTCGAGAGGGCCAATCCCTCAGGCATCCCATAATACCTGAATACGCCTTCTAGACACCATCTTAATGTCTAGTTGCACTTTTCATTTGCCATAGTCAATTTAAATCGTTTTTATTTGTAGGTATCGTTAGAATGACATGTTATCAGTTGGTTAGTTCCCTACATAGTGATTTATAACAACTACAGACATTAACTTTACCTTTATTCAACCGTTGGTAGCAACAAAACTAAACGCCAACTGTCTAGGCTATAGTAACGTTAATCCTCGTGATATTTCCAGGTTGTAAGATTGCAAAACGAGTCAACCAGCAAACTATTTCACTAAACTTTAACACCGGTTTGAAAATAATATTGATCACATAACTCTTAACTGAAAGTTATCGCAACTATTTGGAACGAAGCAGAAGTTAAAAGTTTAATCCTCACAGTGACTCACACCTTGTAACGATTTATTAATAATCTAGTCTTTATCTAGTAACTTATAAGTTAAAAATCATACCACAGTTATAAGTTATTTGTTTTTGTTTTGTCTTGTCAGACTTTTTCGAACTTTTTTCGAATGTTGACACTTTCATGTCACTGTCTAATAGAGATGAGTAAGGGATGGCGATCTGTTATCAATTAATCGAAGAATCGATTTAAAGGCAAAAAATAAACAAACAGTTTTTCAATCGATATCCAGTACTGAATCAATCCAGCGTATCGATATTTAGCCCTAGAATATCGAGATTCGATTTTTCTGTTTTGATATGAACCAAAATATTATTTAAAAATAGTCGAATGTATTACACAAAGATATTTGAATTCAACGTTAACAAAATAAATTTCTTTCCCTTTTACCTGATACTTTAATTTAGTTGTAAAAACAATCCCAATCAGCCAAAGATGTGAAAAGATACACTATTATTACGATTTTTCTTTTTACTTTCCATAACTCTTGCATTAAAAATACCAACGCGAATAGTTAGAATGTACGTTATTTTCAAAGAAAAGCATATTCACAAATTGCCTAGAAGATCAAATCAACAACAAACTCAGTGGTAATAATATTTACGGGCAATCTGAAGTGACACCTATTAATAAAGAATGCATGGCTAAAATGCCTAGTATCTTTACTTCTCGATTATCAGTAGTGAGTAAACTAACAACCTATTCATTAATGTGTGTACTCTTGTGACAGCACTAGTGGTCACAAAACTGTATATTGTTCTAACATCATGCAACATAAAATAATGTAATGAAATCTAATTTCTTTCCGTTTTGTTCTCACATTCCAATGCTCCAAGTACATTAGAAAGATGAAATTGCGAAAATCGTTTCATTGTTTATTTTGTTGGTAAATAAAAACGATTAAATACTTGAAACAAAATATTTCAAAGCTTGAGCCCGTCAAAGATTTAAAAGATGGCGTGACATGCACGGACTTCTCATTCTGTCTATGCAAAAATTATTTGTTTGTTTTTAAATTGATCACGAAAAAACAACATGCTCGTATTCAATAAGCTCCCCCAAGCAGTAAATTACGGCATAATGGGGTCACGAATCCAATTTCGATGATTATTGAAAGAAACATACAGTATCAATACCATTACATAGATGGCGCTGTTTGATTTTTCTACTCTTTTCATGTAACTTACATAAAAC
The DNA here is from genome assembly GCA_945859665.1 of Anorthoa munda. NCBI lineage: Eukaryota > Metazoa > Arthropoda > Insecta > Lepidoptera > Noctuidae > Anorthoa > Anorthoa munda. The sequence goes on along the minus strand of OX243910.1, from coordinate 29,712,870 downwards.
TTTTCCATTAAACAACATAATGCAATAGTTATAAATTGCAATTAATGCAACAATTAATTATAAAACTTAGGTACTTCCAAACCCAATAGATACTTTGGCTGCCACAAATGTATGCCAATGCACAGATAGTTGAATGCAGATTGTTACCGCCATATAAAGCGCTAATATCCAAATCTACCTACTTCAAGTCTTTTTAACTTTTAGTTATATCAGAATGTGGCGGTAGTAGTATTACATTTCCCATCAGTGACCTTCCTTCCTATTCATTCCTGCAGCGTCTACCATAGGTCAGAGCGAGACAGCCATACAAGGCTAGAAGAAGATTGACCGTAACGGACGCCATATTAAAAGGAAAAGGTTCGTTCTAATCCGCCGCCGCGAAAGCATCTCTCCAGAGCTTTACCGCTAATATATCTGGATCTCGTGATAAATCCAGGTTTTCGGGTCTACATATTAAACTAGACCTACCTACTTATCAAGCTACATTGATTTGAAGTGCTGTGTAAGAAATAGGAATCATTAGTGAGACCACGCTGGCTTGCCGCGTGGTTAACCTACACATCGAGGACATACAAGGTGCTAGCAGCCGGCAGGCGACTCCAGACCCCAATAAAGGTAAGGCGCTGCATCCTGTATCCTTCTCTTATTCCTTGTTTCCCCATACCAAAAAATAGCCTCATTTCCAATCAATGTATACTGCCGCATAAATTGTATTACAGTCCACAAAACCGCCGATTCTCATAGCAAGGCTTTGAATCACCGCTCCAGTCTTTTAGAAGTCTGGAAAGAGCTGTTTAGACAGTTCTACCTATTTCAGGGTAAAATCCCCGCACCCCCTCATGTTAGCGTTTAAGAACCATTCAAAAGGCTCGCGGCGCTAACATTTTGGTCCTCCGTAAGCCGGATTTACTTCCTATTTGCAATCTACCATACATATTAGAATTTTCACTTAATTCCCTAGGGAAACCCGCACTCGGATCTGAATTCGTTTAGATTCAACTAGTTAATTACATTCGTGTCATTAAATTCACCTAACAAAATCATAAATCAGTTTGTAAAAATACGTTTAGTATATAGGTACCTACGTTTCAATTGTATCTAACAATCAGTAAAACTCAACTTTATTCATAGTTACATTGTATCGTAGCACATAGTACCTACACGTTGCGCTTTAAAGAATACCCGCTACCCGCCGGTTAATATTATAAATTTTTCTACATTAGCTGCTTGTTACCGCGCGCATTATAGTTATTGAATATAGGTTGTTTACGCACTAAGATAGGTTGAGAATTCACTCAGTGCATTCCGGTCTATTTACTTGAACAGATTCGATAGATACCTACATGTTTAATTGTTATAAATTAAGATGCCTCGACCTGCAGCTGATGCTAAGGATAAGAAATCAGATGAGTTCGCCTCATCGCATTTAAGTTCAGAAATAATTCTCGTAGAAGCTAAACGAAATGCCCTTTTTGAATCAATTCAAATTGTATTCGAAAAGGCGAAAAGGGCTCACATTGACAGCGAGTTGGTGGAGAGTTTTTTGGATTCAGTCGCGACTATTGATGAAACTCGATCTGAATTTAGGGATCTCGTCAACGAACACAATAGGCTACTTTTAGAAATTGATCCATCCGCGAAGCCTAATTATCAATCATTGATTTCATTTGATGATCTTTTTTGTCGTATCAAACGTGTGTTGAAGCAGGTTGAGCCTGTGCCTTCGAGGGTGAACACTGACGATGATCAGAAAGTCATTAGATCTAAACGGCCTACTTTAGCGCCAATCGAAATTGTGTCATTTGACGGTGACATTCGCAACTGGCCCTTATTCTATGAAAGCTACAAGTCCACAATACACAAAAATCCATCGTTGACAGACGCTGAGAGACTGTACTATTTGATAGGAAAGCTTTCCACTAAAGCACAAGCGGTATTTTCAGGCATCGCGCCGTGTCCTGAAAACTATCAAATAATCGTAAGATGTCTCGTGGATAGGTATCAAGATAAACGCATACTTGCTTCTACGTATCTAGATCAGATGATCAATCTTAAATTAAATGGCCCCGCTTCCGCATCTAATATGCAAACATTTATGGATCAGTATGTCACTGCCGCAAATGCAATAAAAAATCTTGGAATAAATGACTTAACAGATTTTGTATTTTTGCATATAGCACTCAAAAAGTTGGACGGAGAAACTATACGTGCTTTCGAGTCACAACATCGTGAAGTTTCGTTGCCGACTTTTAGTCAGCTGACCGAATTCATTAGGAGTCAACATAGGATTTATCAAAACACTCAGCCTAGTGCGGCTGGCGTTTCCACGCGTAGTTCTGTTAAACCTCGCAATAATGTACCAAATCCGCAAAGTTATGTAGCCATCGCGACTGCTAACAAAAAATGCCTATGTGACAATATTGTACATGATCACTTTTTCAAGTGTCAAAAATTCACTGAGATGACACCGTCCGCACGCTTTAAATGCGTGAAGGATAAAGGTGCATGTATTAATTGTTTAAGCATTAAACATAAGTCTCGCGATTGTAATTCAACGCTCAAGTGCCGCACTTGTCATCAAAAACACCACTCTTTATTACATTTCAATAAGGTTACGAATCAAACCGCCTCACAATCTCATAACAGTGGTTCGGCACAGGTATCGAGCTCCGAACCTACGATTCTTAGCGAGCCCGCCACCGCGCCGCCGCCGCCGCCGTCCACACAGTTATTCAGTGCACGCGCACCGGCCGCGGCGCCTACTGCGAGCGAGCCGAGAGTATCGTCCTTTCACACGACATCCATTGCTGCGCCATTACAGCTTAGTGCTAATGACGGCGACCGCGCCGCGCGATGTATTCGTCACACAACGATATTGCTATCGACCGCTCAAGTTGTTATCTGCGATCAAAATGGACAAAATCATATTGTAAAATGCCTTCTAGATTCAGGATCGCAGAGCAACTTTATAAGTAAAGAATGTTGTAACCGGTTAGGTTTAGATTATAATAAAAATACGCAAATGATTGTTCGAGGGTTTGGTGGTTCAGAAAAACCTATTAAAGGTTCGACTGACTTTAAAATATATTCCCGATTTGATAAAAACATTTCTTTCGATGTATCGGGATTTGTCGTAGATCGCATCACGGATGATCTGCCAACAGTTCCCGTGGACGAGGCTGCCTTTTCCCACATCGTATCATTGCCGCTCGCGGACAGTACGTTCGCGACTCCCACCGCCGTTGATGTTCTGCTTGGAGCATCTATTTTTCCGCACCTGTTGATGCCTGATACGGTACATAGCAGCGTGCATGGAATACCGCCCGCCATACAAACAATGTTAGGGTATATTATAATGGGTTCCGCGCCCGCACTGCTCGCCTATAAGTCTACTGCCGCATGTTGCGCTATCGTAAAAGACGATTTAGGCCACCTCCTCAAGCGTTTTTGGGAACTTGAGGAAATTTCCGCTCCAACCCCGACCAGTCAAGATGACATTGAATGTGAAATTCATTTCCGCACTACTACTACGCGTGATTCTAGTGGTAGGTACACCGTTGCGTTTCCATTTCGCGACGATGTTTATAAATTGGGAGATTCTTTCTCCACAGCGCGTCGACGTTTTCTGTGCTTGGAAAAGAAGTTGGAGTCATCCAGCTTTCTACGCACTGCCTATGACGCTATCATTCGTGAATACATTGAGAAGGGTTATGTAACTGAAGTAGGGCCTATTGACAGTAATAGTATAATATCCACCGCCGCTTCCTACTTCGTACCACATCATTGTGTTCAGCGTTTAGATAAGACGTCCACAAAGGTCCGCATGGTTTTAGACGCTAGTTGTAAAACTAGCACAGGTTTGTCTTTGAATGATGTTCTTCATCCAGGCCCTAATTTACAGGGTGACTTGAATAACATTCTTTTGAATTTTCGGCTATTCAAAATCGCCATTTCAGCAGATTGTAGACAAATGTTTCTTCAAGTAGGAATGTTAGAGCGAGACCGCAAATATCAAAGATTCATTTATCGTTTCCGGCCGGAAGATAAATTGACGGTTTTTGAACTGGCTCGTGTTGCGTTCGGTATGAAGTCGTCCGTATTTCACGCCATCCGCGTTGTTCATCAGTTGATTGCTGACGAAGGTGAGAGATTCCCAACTGCAGCTGCTGTAGCATCCTCTTCCACGTATATGGATGACGTCTGCTACAGCATTATGTCAGAGGATTCTGCACAGGAAGACGAGAACGTCGCTATCAATTCATGTATCGAACTTATAAAATTATTTAAATGCGGTCAGTTCGACCTCGTGAAGTGGACGAGTAACTCGTCCGCTGTCCTTCGCGCTATTCCCGCCTCGCATCGAGCTTCGTCAGATCTCGAAATTGATAAAAATGTACCTGACAAAATTCTAGGTACGCATTGGGAGAAATCCGATGACGTTTTCAAATTCAAGGTCGCAAGGCCAGACTCAAGCTGTACTAAGCGCAGTATCTTGTCCGTCGTAGCGCGCTTATGGGACAATCTAGGGTTGGTGGCCCCCGTCATACTTTATGCCAAGCTCCTGATTCAGGAGCTATGGTTATTGAAGTGCGACTGGGACGAGGCCCCCCCGCAACGCATCGTAATCCTCTGGAGGCAGTTCTGTAGCGAACTTCCCGCACTCAACGAGATACGCGTTCCGCGGCATCTCGGGGTAGTGCAGGGTTGTGTAGCAAACCTCTTAGGATTCGCTGATGCAAGTGAGCGTGCTTACGGCGGCGTTGTTTACTTGCAAGTCAAAGATAACGCAAGTACGACCGTTAGGATTGTTTGTTCGAAATCGAAAGTTTCGCCGCTTAAAACTATTTCGATTGCTCGCTTAGAATTGTGTGCTACAGTTTTATTATCCACGCTTATGCGTAATGTGTTGAACAATTTTGAGCCAAGGTATAAAATTTCGAATGTCTTTGCATTTACCGACTCGAAAGTCGTTCTTTGTTGGATCAATTCGTCTCCGCACCGCTGGCAAACTTTTGTGGCAAATCGCGTCGCAAAGGTTGTCGAAAACATTCCCGCGAGTTGTTTTCATCACGTGGCAGGCATTGAAAACCCTGCTGATTGTTTATCGCGAGGTTTATCGCCCGCGCTGCTCGTTAATCATCCTCTGTGGTTTACTGGACCGCCATGGGCATCTAGGCATACATCAGAGTGGCCTATTTCTGAATTCGATCGCGAAGATGTTAGTGAAGTACCGGAACTGAAGCCCTCTGCGCACGCTATAACAGTGGGTGGATCAAAATCAATAATTTATGAGCTCGCTCAACGTGTTTCCTCATGGCCGAAGTTACTTCGCATAATTGCCTATATATACCGCTTTTCAAAATTATTACCGCGCAGATCTTACATGAACAAATCTGATTTGGAATTTGCTGAAATTAAAATAATATCCGCATTACAACAAGTCTACTTTAGTGACGATATAAATAAATTAAAAAATAGTGAGAACTGTTCTTCCGCTATGCAAAAACTTAAACCGTTTTTAGACGCGAACGGTCTGATCCGCGTTGGTGGTCGGTTGACTTACGCAGACATCAATTACGCACAGAAACACCCTTATGTATTACCTAGGCACGATCACGTGATTGATATATTAATCGATTATTATCATCGAAAGCATTTACACGCCGGCCCCGAATTGCTTATGTCCTTACTTAGAAATCAGTATTGGATACTGGCAGCTCGTCGCGTTATTCGCCATCGTATCCACAAGTGCAATACGTGCTTCAGAGCAAAACCGCGTCCAACTTTTCCGATCATGTCAGACCTACCGGAATTCCGCGTCACCCAAGTTGACAAGCCTTTCACGCATACTGGATGTGATTATGCTGGTCCTCTCCAGTATACACCGGTTCGTGGAAGAGGCATTAAAAGCCGTAAGGCTTGGCTCTGTATTTTCACGTGCCTGACAACCAGGTGTTTGCATATAGAGATCGCTTCGGAGTTAAGTACCGCCAATTTCCTTGCTGCTTTGAAACGATTTCTAGCACGTCGCGGTCCTGTGCAGTGTATATATACTGACAACGGGACTAATTTTGTCGGATGTGGTTCTTACCTTCGCGACCTTTATAGGTTCCTCGATGAGCAGCGCCCGCAACTTGAATATGAGCTCTCAGAAAGTCGCATAGAGATGAAACGCATAACACCCCAGTCGCCTCATATGGGAGGTTGCTGGGAAAGCATGGTAAAGGTGGTAAAATCTCATTTATTCAAGATTATCGGTCAACAAATATTATCGTATGAAGAGCTGTTGACGGTGTTAACGCAAATCGAGGCACTTATAAATTCGCGACCGCTGACCGCTATGAGTAGTGACCCTTCAGAGCCTTCTGCTCTCACGCCGGCTCATTTTCTTAACACTGCGCCCCTTCGCTCTCTGCCCGCTCCCCAGGTAGAGAATGTAAGTTTGCTAGACAGACATTCAATTTTGCACAAGATGGTACAGTCTTTCTGGCAGCGATGGCGAGTAGAATATTTGCATCAATTGCAATCCAGGTCCAAGTGGAATATTCCATCCACTCCAATTCCACTGCGATCTGTAGTTATACTAATTGTCGATAATGCTCCACCATTTACTTGGCCACTAGGTGTGGTGGAGGCTGTTCATACCTCGAAGGATGGCACAACGCGGTCTCTTACTGTTAGAACTGCTAAGGGTAGCCTGGTCCGCCCAGTTGTCCGTGTGTGCCTTTTACCGAGCCAATGAGAGTGTAGCTCTATTATCTTTAGGTTAGTTTAGAGATAGGTTTATTGCAAATAGGTAAATTTATGTTATTCTCTGTCTCTCTTTAGAGCAGACGATCCCGCAAATAAATTGTCGAGGACTCTGATTATGTCTGGATCAGATCCTATCGCTCAATTATATAGTATTAATATTTGTAAATTTTCATGGTTCACTTCTTTAAAGGCAACCCTTTAAGGCCGGGAGAATGTTACCGCCATATAAAGCGCTAATATCCAAATCTACCTACTTCAAGTCTTTTTAACTTTTAGTTATATCAGAATGTGGCGGTAGTAGTATTACATTTCCCATCAGTGACCTTCCTTCCTATTCATTCCTGCAGCGTCTACCATAGGTCAGAGCGAGACAGCCATACAAGGCTAGAAGAAGATTGACCGTAACGGACGCCATATTAAAAGGAAAAGGTTCGTTCTAATCCGCCGCCGCGAAAGCATCTCTCCAGAGCTTTACCGCTAATATATCTGGATCTCGTGATAAATCCAGGTTTTCGGGTCTACATATTAAACTAGACCTACCTACTTATCAAGCTACATTGATTTGAAGTGCTGTGTAAGAAATAGGAATCATTAGTGAGACCACGCTGGCTTGCCGCGTGGTTAACCTACACATCGAGGACATACAAGGTGCTAGCAGCCGGCAGGCGACTCCAGACCCCAATAAAGGTAAGGCGCTGCATCCTGTATCCTTCTCTTATTCCTTGTTTCCCCATACCAAAAAATAGCCTCATTTCCAATCAATGTATACTGCCGCATAAATTTTATTACAGTCCACAAAACCGCCGATTCTCATAGCAAGGCTTTGAATCACCGCTCCAGTCTTTTAGAAGTCTGGAAAGAGCTGTTTAGACAGTTCTACCTATTTCAGGGTAAAATCCCCGCACCCCCTCATGTTAGCGTTTAAGAACCATTCAAAAGGCTCGCGGCGCTAACACAGATCAAAGTAACATACCTTTAAGCCTGTACTCCCGGAAAGGTCAGGCAGCAGTGCCGACCATGCACATGTCCAGACTCCTAGGTGCTATCAGAAAATATTAAATTGATTGATCACCGCAGCGGCATGTATAACACCACTAAAGTTCCTCTTTCATAGCGCTGTAGACTGCAGGTTGTATGTTGCCTCTTGAAATGGAACCTGAGCTCCACACTTATCTTGTAGCACTACACGCAGCCGGTCACAACAGGACTTGTGGTATCCACAGCCATGTTGAAGGGTTCAGACGTCCGTGCTATTTGTTGCATATTGTGTGAATGGCTGAAAAATTCATGTCTATGAGCAAGTTTTCCACAAGCATAATGTTTTATTGAATCAAGTTGTAGCTTAGGATGTTTGCTCTCTTGCACTGTATTTGCACAAGTGGTCTTAATCTCTTGCGAATTCCGCTGACAGTATGAATCTGGCTGAGTTTCATTTAGCATCATAACGAAAATAACAATTTATTTTAAATTTTAGCCACTATAAACCAAGAAAAACAATATTGTGGCTAAACTTCATAAGGCATTAGATTGGTACTTATTATTGTCGGAATACTTAAGTTTATACTTCCCTGAACATCACCACCACAGTTGCGTTTCCCAAGTATCTAGTCAGGATTGGGCGTCGATGTCATCATTAACTTTATCATTATCTGCAACTCGACTTCGCATATTGTCTAGGATAGGCCACACTATACGGTTGAACTCGGGCAACATGATATTCCTGTCTCTAATAGCCGGCAAGTTGCAAAACATCTCCATTAGGTAGATAGGTAGGTACTTCTACTACTAATTTTCGCGCACCAGAGCGCGCCAACCATTACTCGTCTCATTTGGTCCGTATCGCTTTGTGCGTGCATTGTTTTCACTTCTGATAACGGAGATAGGAGGGCTATCTTCAATAATACCCTCGGTCTGTGGGCATATCGTGGGTATGCGATGCACAAAGCAGGTAACTTAAGCCGTTTTAGAGATAGTTCTTGTTCCAATTTTATCAAAGCAGCGGATTCGGCCACCAATCGTTTCGCTTTTTCCCAACTTAAACACACTTGTTCAAGTTCACACACGCCACTTTAGGCTACTTCTCAACTCCTTTTTCTCACAACTCTTTTCAACTCCAAAACAGCGCGTCCGCGCGTATCTTTTCTAACTTCACGACCCAATATGGCGGGAGAACCCACTCAGAGTGCCTCTATGACACTCCTGCTTTTTATTGGCTAAAAGAATCTCTTCCGGCAAATTACTGCTTGTATTATCCAATCCAAATCGAGTATTTTGACATAAGAAAAATAAAGTGTTGTCAATCGAATAAAATCGAACTGAGAATTGATCAGAAGCTAAATGTTGCCAATTAAACAAACCTGAAGTAATAAGTTTACAAGCGATATACCTTCCTCCGATATATATATATATTGATGAATATCAAATATATTGATCAAAAATATCGAACCTTTATTTCTTTAACCCAAAACCCTTTATTTCTTTCATCATTATCATTTCAGCCGAAATATGCCCATTGCTGGACAAAGGCCTCCCCCAAGCTTCGCCACACTGATCGGTCCTGCGCGTTTCGCATTCACCTGACACCCGCAGTCTTGGCCTACCATAAACATATAATTGAATAATATTTTTTCACATATTTGACACATCACATTTATTTTCGAACGCACTACATAAATGTCAAAAGATGAAAAGTATAATTTACGAGGTAATTTTGAAATTCAAGTGGATTAGTTTTTGTAAAATTTAAAAATTAGCCTTAGAGTATTAACTGAAAGTAGACATTTTGTTATGTGGCCGTGTCTGTGTAGTTGTAGTGGTAGGCAAGTGCAATTAATAAAGTGTGACTTTTGTGACTATCGCTTCAAGACGAGTTCTCTCTTACGAACATTTTCTTTTTTTTTCGAAGGTTTAGATCACGTGATCGCTGGCCTGCTACTTGGTGCGGTACAAATTAGCATGACAGGCCATTTTCCGTCTAAAATTTACCTGCTATAAGAGTTCATGGTAGGCCCCAGGTCGTCGTTCCAACTAGAGAGAGGCCTTCCAACGCTGCGTATTAGTCAACTTTATTTCTTTATCTTTATTAAAACACACATTAAAGTATTCAATTTTCTCTTCTCTAGATGTTGTGTCACTGAAACGAACCGGCAACGAACTATCATACAATTCTGTAGGGAAATAATATACTTTTGTATAACAAGCAAAAAAAGTTTTGCTGCCAAACAGCAAATTGCCATATTTTCTTCCCTTGGGTCACCATCGGAAAAAAATGTATCTATTTATTTTATCTCAGTAAATAAATTAACATGTAAGGATAATAAATTACATCGAACAGAAAAGTTTTTATTTTATTTGACTATTTTATTTTTGACTGTCTTTTGCTTTTTACCCGCGTAAAAGTCAAAATTTATCCCAAGGGAAAGTACTCCCGGGATAAAAAGTATCCTGTCTTTCTTCAGGGTACAATCTTTCTCTATTCTTAAAATAAATAAAATGTTTTAACGGTTTAGGCGTGAAAACGTAATAGACAGAGATATTAAAACCATACAGAAGTGCAAATATTTTGACAATAGGAATAAAGGCTTAACCAGGCAGGTTGCATCGCGACAGTGCGACAATTATGTGACGACCTGTTTTCATAGAAATTGTTCTAAGATTACTAATCCCGTTCTTCTGTCAATCATTCTTGGCAGAACAATTTCTATAAAAGAGCTTTATCGTAGTATCGCCTCATTTTGCCTGTCTATGCGAGCCTTAAAGCACAAACATTTCCAGACACGGTCAGGAAAGTCTTTTCAAGGCCAACCTCTCTTAATAGCCCCCTATACAAATGAAATGAAACTCAATAAAAGTGATAGGTATCCCGATAAGGAGTTCCCAAGCACTTTGACAGTTACTAATCTATCGAGTTTGGATTCGTTGTCTCTGAACGTATTGCAGTAACGGTTCTTATTTCTTATCTGCCAATCATTATGGTACTATTGGCACCGAAAAGATTGCCTGTACGAAGAAAAGTAGGTCTCTTTGTAAAGATAAGGGCAAATATTTTTCGGGTATAGTCTGCTAACATGTTGACGGCTCATCTAATGCGAAGAGTTTTCTTCTGTGAGTATAAGTATATTGAAGATATATGTTTGGTGTATTTTTCTATACATTGGGTTTCTAAAAAATATATATTATTTAAACGCTATTTATTTATGCGATTGCCTGGTGATTTTTGTCAACACATTTCACATGGCAATTTGTCGCATTGATTTTGCGATAAATTTCGTTCAGAGTCCTTATAGTTTGCTGATGCATTGCGAGCCTATCCACAGAATACTCAGATGACGCCTTTAAATATATTTGAGACCGCATCAAATGAGCGCGTCCAAAGACGTTCTTCAAACTATTTCTCTCGCTACAAACACTATCCGTAACGACTTAGGTACCCATATACTACATTAATTATTCTACACCTATTGCTTTGAAAATAATGTTGCTTTAACGATGTGAATGAAGTTCAGAACGTACTGGACTCAATCATATTGGCTTAAAAATATTTGAACATTTATGGACCGTTGCCAAACATTAGGTGAACTTTTATAGAGCAGCTGGTTATGCGTTTATTGGCAAAACGTTAAACCAGATTCTACATCAGTGGAGCCTACTGTACAGTATATACGTCGTTTTTTTTTAAATTGGTGCTTGAACTTAATGTACCTATGTTTACTATAAATGTGTCTCTTTTTGCAGCTTTGATCCGAGTTCAAGAAATCAATACATATAAAGTGAATATTTTTTTTCTAGACAAGCGTCCACATCATCGCTTAACATCAGGTAAGATTGTGGTCAAGCGCGAGCCTATCCTGTAAAAAATTATTTTTTGTAAATCGAAAATATTGCCTAAAAAAATACCCAGGGTGTTAAAGGATAACCCTTAATAGGGCAAAGGACAATTGTTTACCACCTCAGATTTTTGACCATAGAGCAAGAGTAGTTCTTTTTACACTTTCATAAATACGATATTTTTTATGTGGGAATATCCTTAAAACTTTTATTAGTACTGGCAACTAAGCTAACTGTCAAAGTTTGCAAACTATCAACATTCAAAAACAAATATCGAAGAATTTTGAAACTCTGAGGTGTTTGGTGCCATTCAATTGAAATTTTGTTTTAACAAGATTCCGGTAAGTGGTTTTGTGATATTTGATAGGAAAATTGATTATATTATACTGCATGACTTGTAGAATAATTTTTGAAGTGAAACTTGTACTAATTAGAAAATTGTCGTAAACTCGATGGTAAAACTCTTACCATTGCCTGGTTACGAAAACTTTGTAGTTTTTGGTGGTAATATAGTTACCGTTACCCATTAGCGTATTTGTTATTTCAGGAGAATGTCGAACAAAAAGCAGTTAGCTGACAGTATTATAGCCAGTATTCTCGAAGATGATCTCTCCGCGATTGAAAGTAGCGACGAAAGTGTTTCAGAAGAACCACTTTTGGGCGATTGCGTACTGGATTACGACGATGAAATTTCGCGAGGTCTATCAAGGATATTTGGGGAAGAGCCTATGTTGGAGATGAGAGGATAAGAAAATGTTCAAGACCCTCCCGGGCCACGTGTTTCGGTAGAATATTTAGAAAGCGTTGAATCAGCAGTGACTGAAGAACCGGTGAGGGAAGTAAGTACGCGTAATGAAAATGATTTCGACGTCTCTTTTGGCGCTCTTTCTGAATCGAACCACCCGACGCCGGCTCAGTCTGACATAGTGCCTAATGAAACGCCGAGCACAAACATAGAAAGTAGGCCCATTCGTGTAGCACAAATCTGGTCTGATAAGGTTTCAAAACATAGCATACCAAAGTTTGATAAACGGCTGACTGTAAACATGAGCGTCACTCATAAAACACAGCCTATTGAATATTTAAAAAAAAAATACTCAAAAACGATCAAGAATCATTTGCGATGTCTGCAAAGTAGCTTTATGTGCCACACCATGCTTCAAAAGCTTTCATATTGCTACAGAAGAAGAAGAGGCTATGGATTGTAGCAGCTCTACTTCTAGTACCTTAACGGGCTAAGGTCAAATAATTACCACTAGCACCTTAACGTAAACGGGCAATGGTAAAATAATTACCACCGAAAATTCGCGTACTTGTGATTATATATTTTTAGATTTTCATAAATGATGTTAAAAAAGGTCCCAATAAACGTATAAATAATACCACATAACCTAGTTTTTCAATCATTCTTTCCTCCGCCCTATTAAGGGATAACCAACAGATTTTTTTTTAAATGCTGGTTATTTTAGAATTTTTGTCTGTTTGCCTGTTTATCTGTTTAGTTTTGCGTATCACGTAAAATGTACGAAACTAATTTAAATAATTTTTATACATAAAAATTTTGCGTAACTTGAAATATTACTTAGTTTTTGTTTCATCGCAATCGGTTCACTCTATCAAAAGTTAGATGGCGTTGTGCATTTGACGACATTTTCGGAATGGCAGTGTTAAGATTCGCCGCGGAAGAATGACTCTAGAAATAAAATTGGAAGGTAGGTGGGTCAGGTCCAAATTTTTGCCGGATACAGACGCTGTGGTTTCCGACTCATAAGTGACAAAATATTGCTAACTTTACACGCCTTAAAATAATTTTGGATATTTGCTAATAATAATTATCTTTATATATTGTAATTGAAAAATTGTAAATATTAAATTAAATTTAATTAATTACCAAAATAATTTACTGATAAATTAAATTACGAATAAATAATTAATATACATATTGTGACCAGCCAGGAATGAACCCTGACACCTGAGATACAGGACATGTCCTAGTTTGGATGTCATAAGTTTCTAGCTTTTTGCATGTATTAATGTAGCCTAATCATTATATTTCTTTTGTCAATTCTCTCAATGTGTATTAGGCTTTGAATGAATAAATTAATATTATTATTGTTAACAGTCTCATTAATTAAACAACTAAACTTGAAGCTTAATTTCTTCAAATAAAATATAATAATAAGCTCAGTGTATTTTTACGCTATGTAAAATACGCATGTCTTTGCTTGACTACCTAAGAATATTTTTGCCGCTGTTTTTTTTTTATTTGTGAATTGTTGCAACTCGTTCATTCCATTGTGCGATCCAGTGTGACACATTGTGATTTCCGTTGTGCAATAACGTCATAAATTTGGTCCTGACCCAGGTAGCAAGGTAAGCAGGGTAGATAGGTAGGTAAGTAAGGTAGGTAAGTAGGGTTGGTAGGTAGATAAGTAGGATAGATAGGTAAGTAGGGTAGGAAGGTAGGTTAGTAGGATAGTAGGAGGGTAGTAAGTAGGGTTGGGTAGGCAGTTGAAGGGAGCAAAGCCGCGGGCACATCTAGTTATAGTTTAATGTCGACCAAATGATTATAAAATTATTTGTTTTCTTGATAAGAAGTACCTTTTCCAGTGGAAAACTGTGTATATAACTGTCATCAAAATGTCTCATTTAATTAAAGACAAAGAATAGTCCACATTTGACCAAAAAAATAATATCTATAGCAAAGAAAAGGAACAAAAATGGTCGGTACGCTTCCTCTTATATAATATTATATAAGTCATATAATAACGTAGAGGTTTACGTTTCATGTCTCCTCATAATGTTTTTACGAGACCACGCTGGAACAAAGCGCGAGTTATAATAAGTAAGCACACAGAAAAATATATAAAAGGCATTAAATGAATATTTTTATCACCCACGAGGGAACGACGTGGAAAAATAACATGAAACTACGTTTTAATACGTTAAATTTTAAAACTTTTGCAGAGATAAGAAATCGTCATACGTTTGAGTGATGCCAATGCATTTGTTTAAATCTGCCTTACTTTTTCAATTCTAAAGTAAATCACTAGCTTTACTTCTGTGAGAAAAGCAATAACAAATGCCTCATTATAGCAAAACAAAGCAAAATAATTATCGCTCACATCCTCTAATGAGTCAAAGAAAGTGTATCGTGGATCCTTCAGTAACGCGATATCTATCAAAGGGAAATGATGTGTGGTATCGTATTGATTGCATTGATACAATCAATACGATACCACACACAAATTATGAGGAGAAATCCAAGAGAAATCTCGATTTCCCGTTGCCATCAAATTCGTCAGCGAAAAGAACAGTCAAATAAAAAAAGGTCACACATTCAAATACGACTCCATTGACATTCTCGCGGAAACGTACATTGAAATGTCCCCCGAAAATCATACAAAACAGTCAACTGTTTGTTCAAAGAAAAGGGCACCGACTCGATTCCAATTTCTTTGTAATCGATGAACTTTGAGTTTTGGCCCAAATCATATGTAAATACAACCCTCGACTGTTTACTTAGTACGGTGTGTAAATACCATTGCTTGCTTAATATAAGGTGAGGAGCGATTCCGGATATGAAGTCATGTTATGTTGTTATTAAAAATATTTGGAATATTCACTGTGTTAATTAAACATAAACCAAACATCGTGGAGGAAAATATTATGAAACTATATGTGTTTGGGTAAAATATGTTGACTTTACTGTCTGGGTGGGTGTACGTCTCTGACCTTACATAAATATGCTGTATTTCACTTTATTTTTATATACTAGTTAAATCATTTTAAGCAATCTAATGTTGTGAAAAAATAGGTGTAGTCCTTTGTATAATCAGGACATATATTGAAAAATGGACCTAGTTACTGGCCTCTTCTTTATTATAATACCTATTGTTAGCAATTTTATAAGAAAACTAGTACCACACGGCAGATAAGGTCATCTTTGGTAACTATTCTATAGTTTTTAGTAATAGTACCAATGAGTTGTTTTGTTATGTTGATATTGTAAGCAGTGAGAGCGAGATTTTGTAAGCAGCTGTGACAATAAGGTAATGCTTATCCCGCATGAAAAGTTGCCAAAGTTTTCCGGGATTACCAACATACGTAATGTTTGTCACTACTGTAACAAGTTACGTTTCTGTTAATCATTACATATAATAAATCTCTAGAAAAGTGTTTTTCTACTTAAAACATATTTCCAAAAAAATTGCCAGAAGGATAACCAACAGAAACCTTGCCAGCATTTTTGGAATTTTGTTTATCTGTTTAATTATGCACGCATCACGTAAAATGTACGAAACCAATGAAGATAACTTTTATGCATAAATTGTACGTAACTTTAAAAATTACTTAGATTTTGTTTCATCGCAATCTGTTCACTCTATCAAAAGTTAGATGAATTTAAATTGTTCAAGAAGTAAAATATTACAACACACGCAATTCAGATACTCGGACAGTTGAACTCCATATTCGATAGATTGCGTTGTGCATTTGACATCATTTTCTGAATGGTGGTGTTTAAATTCTCCGCGGCAGAATAACCCTAGATCAAAAATTGGTAAGTAGGTTAGGGTAGGCAGTTGACGGGAGCGAAGCCGTGGACACAGCTAGTCTAAGCTAATTTTGTTATGAGGTCATTGTTTAGGTCTTCTCTTGATACTGGTTCTGGATCTCCAGGTACTGTAAGGATTTTGCATTAGACTTCAATCAATTTGCCTTGCCTTTTTCCCAATTACGTTGGGGTCGGCTTCCAGTCCTACCAGATTTAGCTGAGTACCAATGTTTTACATGGAGCGACTGCCAAGCAGACCTCCACAAACCAGTAACTGGGTAACACGATACCCCTAGGCAAGAGTGGTGACATTAAACTACGTTACCTTTATAAATCATTCCTGGCTGGATCTAATTTCAAGTGTCATTCGTATTTAGAATGTTCTGATTGTCATCTATGTCAGGGCACCTTGGAGCGCATAGGCACGTCTTTTCATAAGTAATGTGAAAAATATATAAAATTATTGAGAATAAACGCTAAATACAATACAAATATAGTATATTATTCACTGTGGAAGCCACAAAATACTTAGTTACTATAGAATACACCACGGCCACTAGTTTTTATCAAAATAATACATACTGATGCTAATAAAAGTACCGTATGTAACTAGCAAACAGACAAAGTTTTGCATAAACATTATAACCCTTATCAAAGATTCGCAGACTTATATTTTTCTATTATATGAGAAAATATGTTAACCTCACTGCAGTGGTGAGATATTTTGCATAATAATAATATGAATGTTATTTTATGACGTAGCAACGAGAGACAGAATTTTTCAAAACTCCTGCAGAATCGTAAAAGTGGGTAGTTAACTTTTCATGCGAATGAAGATACGGTATGATCTTGTGCATAATGTGCCAGCAAATTGAGCTAGTGTTCCATTTTATGGCCATTAGCTGGTTTATGCTCTATTCCTATGAGTTGCTGGTTTGACTAAAAATAGTAAATGTAGTATTTACTATACCTATTTTTAGTCAAACCTACTATCTTTGTCTATATCGAGGCGTATGCAAATACATAAAATTTTTCTTTTACCTTTAAAATCGATGTCGACGAATTTGTTGATACGTAATGAGCACAAATTCTTGCCTTATTCCGTTTATTATACGGACTTGTATATAGGTACGTTTCTTGTTATTCTTATTTTTAATTGAATTCTAATGTAAATAATACATGATTCTGTTTGGGTGACGACTCTACAAAGAAGCTATGGTTACGCTTGGTTGAGCTAGACTATGCTTGGATAGGCTACGTTCGCTTGGATCTCCTGCGGGGAGCCCTCCTCCTGGGCACGAGTGTCATTTGTTACGCGGATGACACTCTCCTCGTTGCCCGGGGGGGGAACTTTGGGGAGGCGGCCTGTTTGGCCTCGGCTGGCGGATCGTTGGTCGCAGAGAGGATCCGCCGGCTAGGATTGAGGGTGGCGCTGAACAAGACCGAGGCCGTGTTATTTCACGGGTCTCGGCAGCGCCGCCCTCCAGACGCCCACATCGTCGTGGAGGGCGTCCGGATAGAGGTCGGGGCCCATATGAAGTATCTGGGCCTCGTGCTAGACAGCAGGTGGCGCTTCGGCCCGCACTTCAGCGGGCTGTCAACGCGCCTGCTGAAAACCGCGGACGCCCTCTCATGGCTCCTCCCAAACCTGGGAGGGCCCAAGGACAGATCAGACAGACAGACAGCGCCTCTATGCGCATCTTGAAGAGCATGGCGCTCTACGGGGCACCCATCTGGGCGGACTCCCTCCAAAGGAAGGAGAATGCAACCGCCATCCGCAGGCCTCAAAGGGCCATTGCACAGCGGGTGGCGAGGGCCTACCGCTCAGTGGGTTTCTCGGCGGCGTGCGCTCTAGCTGGCACCCCTCCCTGGGAGTTGGAGGCATGGGTGCTCGCCAGAGTGTACGAGTGGACGGCGCGGCGGAAGTCGCTAGGTGAGCGCCCCGCCGCGGAAGAGCGGGAGGCCGTGCGGCGGGAGGCGAGGGACGCCATCGTCCTCCATTGGACGGAGGACCTCGCCACCGCCGCCTTTGGACGCCGGACGTTAGACGCGCTCGGTCCAGTCTTGCTGGGCTGGCTCGAGCGGCCCGGATCCGGAGGGAGGAAACCCCGGCGTGCCACGACTGCGGCGCGGAAGAGGACACGGCGCAGCACACCCTAGAGGTGTGCCCAGCCTGGGCTGAGCTTAGCCGTGCCTTAACAATTGTGATCGGGCAGGACCTCTCGCTTCCCGGCGTGGTCAACTCCATGCTGGGGAATGAGGAGGCCTGGGTGGCGGTTGCCTCCTTTTGCGAGGACGTGATGTCGCAAAAGAAGGCGGCGGAGCGTGCGCGGGAGGACGATCCTCTCGCGCCGCCGCTCCGCAGGCGGAGAAGGGGAGGGAGAAGGCGGTTGTATAATCGTCTCCTCCCTCCTCCTGGTGGTGATTAGCGGACGAATGGTGCGGGGGCACCTTCGTCCGCATTGCACCAATCACCACCCTCGTTGGGCGGGAACGGCCGGGCACTCGCGGTCGGTCCCGGGCCCCTCCACTAAGGGAGGGGCGTGAAGGCCCTGCTGTAAAGGCGGGCGGTCGTTGGCGGAGGACTGGAAGTAAAGGCTGTGCCGGTTTCCCAGTCCTCCTCCACTCAGACGATGCGGGAGTGCCTCTGGGTTATTTTAGTGGGTATACCGGGTCAGTCAGCCCGGGGATTCCCATTCCCCCAATGGGTGGGTATGCGTAATGCATTTATTCCCAGCGAGACCAAAAAAAAAAAGGTTTGCTTGGATCTCCCCGGTGGGTTCCCGCATTGTCGAGGCAGGGGGGCTCAGTAACCGTGGCTTGGTCACCCACGGTGAAGCGAAGAGGAACCCGAGGAGGGGCCACTCGTCAGGGCTTTTGCCGATTAAGCCGACGACGTAGCGGCCAACTGGTAGGTTGCGGTGCCGCTTGGGAACAGGCGACAACGCAACTGAGGCGCGCCGCGATGTCTTATGGAGATTTCCAGGTCCCATACGATGTCGCGGCTGGAGGTTGGAGTCCGCGGCGGGAGAGGAGTGCCGGTATTGCGGTGCGCCGCTCTCCCTAGCTGCCGCGGCCCAGACGGGGTCGCCACCGTCTGATGGCGGACGCGGTGGGGCCGCAAGGGAGGAGGAGTGTCGGTATTGCGTTAGCCGCTCTCCCTATCCCCTGCGGCCGAACAATGGTAGGTGGCGGGGCCATTGACCTTGACCCGTCACAGGGGGACCAAGGGCGCCATACACGGGGTCGTGTGGCACCCATGTGCTGATTGGTCCCTGGGGTGGTCACGGTGTACAGTGTGTTCTGGTGCGCCGGTGATGGGGGGTAATTCCCCGAGGAGGGTCCAGACACGGACAGCCGCGGCGGGTTCGCGGTGAGTGCTAACGCGTGCCCGTGTTCCCGCCATAAGCGGCACAGGAGGACACCGTGGAGTTTTAGTGGGTTAGAGTCCCACATAACTGCACTATCTCCCTGTGGTAGATACTGCACAATAGATATTGCATGAGCATTTCTCCACGCAAAAAAAAAAAAAAAATCGCTTGGCTCTCCTGCGGGACACTCTCCTCCAGGGCACGAGCGTCATCTGCTACGCGGATGACACTCTCCTCGTTGCCCAGGGGTGGGATTTCAGAGAGGCGGCCTCGGCTGGCGGATCCTTGGTCGCAGAAAGGATCCGCCGCCTTGGATTGAGGGTGGCGCTAAACAAGACCGAGGCCGTGTTCTTTCACGTGCCTCGGCAGCGCTACCCTCCTGACGCCCACATTGTCGCCAAGGGCGTCAGGATTGAGGTGAAGGCCTAGATGAAATATCTGGGCCTGGTGCTGGACAGCAGGTGGCGCTTCAGCCCGCACTTCAGCGTGCTGTCGACGGACCTGCTAAAGGCCACCGATGCCCTCTCCTGGCTCCTGCCGAACTTGGAGGGGCTCAAGGCGCGATGCAACCGCCGGGTTGTATGCTGGCATCTTGCGAAGCATGGCCCTGTTCGGATCCCCCATCTGGGCGGACTCCCTCAACAGGAGGGAGAACGCAACCGCTATCCGCAGGCCCAAAGGGCCATTGCACAGCGGGTGGTGAGGGCCTACCGCTCGGTAGGTTTTGCGGTGGCGTGCGCTCTGGCGGGCACCCGCCCTCCTTGGGAGTTAGAGGCTTGGGTGCTCGCCAAAGTGTACGAGTGGATGGCGCGGCGTAAGGCGCTCGGGGATCGCCCCGCGCGGAGGAGCGGGAGGCCGTGCGGCGGGAGGCGAGGGACGCGGTCCTCCATCATTGGACGGAGGACCTCGCCACCGCCACCTTTGGCCGCCGGACACTGGACGCGCTCAGTCCAGTCCTGCGGGGCTGGCTCAAGCGGCCACACGGTGTCCTCTCTTTCCGTTTGGTGCAGGTGTTGTCCGGACATGGATGTTTCGGAACGCACCTACGAGGAAACACCAGCGTGCCACGACTGTGGCGCGGCGGAGGACACGGCGCAGCACACCCTCGAGGTGTGCCCAGCCTGGGCTAAGTGGCGCCGTGCCTTGATCGATGTTGTCGGGCAGTACCTCTCACTTCCCAACGTGGTCAACTCCATGCTGGGGAGTGAGGTGGCCTGGGCGGCGGTTGCCTCCTTTTGCGAGGACGTGATGTCGCAAAAGAAAGCGGCGGAGCGCGCGCGGGAGGACGATCCTCTCGCGCCGCCACTCCGCAGGCGAAGAAGGGGTGGGAGAAGGCGGTTGTTCCTGGTGGTGATTAGCGGGCGAAAGGAGCGGGGGCGCCTTTCGCTCGCATTGCACTAATCACCACCCTCGTCGGGCGGGAATAGCCGAGCACTCGCAGTCTTTCCCGGGCCCCTCCACTAAGGGAGGCGCGTGAAGGCCGCGCTGTAAAGGGTCGTCGGCGGCGGACTGGACGTAAAGACTGTGCCGGTCTCCCAGTCCTCCTCCACTCAGACGATGCGGGAGTGCCGCTGGGTTGTTTAAGTGGGTATACCGGGTCAGTCCGGGGAGTCCCACATAGCCCCCCCATTCCCCCAATGGGCGGGTATGCGTAATGCATCTTTTCCCAGCGAGATCAAAAAAAAAAAAGTTTCGCTTGGCTGTCGTATTTAACACAAAAGAAGTTACAAAAGTTGACGAGCACTAACAGTTTACTTCCTGTAACGACAACGAAATTACTAATACTTAGGTAATAAAAAAAAAATAAGTTTACTGTCAGACACGACACAGCCCCACTTGCCAAGATATGGGTAAAATTGATTATAGATGAAATGAAAATGAAATGAAAATGAAATGAAATAATTATTTATTTGCAAAAGGATTAGCCTAGGTTACATCAGTGTTTACATAACAAAAATGGACATGGCTATTTCACATAATAAGATCCCTGTCCTTCAAACTAGGAAAATCCTGTATCTTGAAGAACAGTTTTCTCTAAATGGATTTATACATTTTAAAAAGTTTTTATAAATTGAGCACTGATGTTAACACATTATTATTGTTGCTTTAATTTTTTAAAGTAGTAGTTAGGAAGTGTTGATGTGTGTTGGTGTGAGGTTTGTCCTAAGTGTGTTTTGTATAAATAATAATTAAAATTTATAATTGTGAAAATTGACAAATAAAAGTTAAGTAGGTATAAGTTTAATATTATTATTTGATAAATCAAATATTGTAATTATAATATCACATTAATAGTAATTAACAAAATTTAACTTCATTGTAACTTCATTTAATTTCAATAAATTTAACATTTTAATAACTAGTTTATATAATTTAATTTAATTTAATCAAATTTCATAATACAATTTCATTGAATGTTTCATTTTATTTTATGTAGTTTGATTTAATCATTTAATTTAATGAGGTCCTCAGTATCACCATAATTTAAATTTAAGAGCCACGTTAGTATTTTTTTTTTTAATTCGTATTTATTTAAATTATTTATTAATAATATTCCATGCATTTTATTGTAAATTCGGGAACTTAAGATGAAATTCTGGTGGGCAGCAAATGCGGTTCTGAAATGTTCGACTTGGCACATTCGTGCAGCCCTTCGTCGAGTATGGAGTGCGTTACGTGGTGGAACGGAGGCATGTTTGCGGAGCGTTGAGTGATAAACAAATAGCTGTCTGACGGTGAGCAATTTGCAGTCCCGATATAGTTGTTCAGTCGGGTACCTAAACGGTTTGCGTAGCATAACCTTCAGAACAGCTCTTTGGGCTCTCTCCAGCGGTAAAAACGATGTTTTAGTTGCCCCCCCCCAAGCAGTCACACAATATGTCAGTAGTGACTGGCACAAAGAGTAGTAGACAGTCTTGAGAGTGTCAGTGTCTGCTGAGTTTCTAAGCTGTTTAAAAATATAGATAACTTTGCGGATCCTAGATGTTAGTGACGTAATGTGTTTGTGCCAATTTAAACGCTCGTCTATTACCACTCCAAGGTATTTAATATAGGAAACTTTGGCTAAGCATGGACAAGTACAATCTGGCTTCAACTGGCAGCTGTGAAATTGAATGTTAAAGTCATGTAGAGGCCGACTTTTATTACTTATAGAAAATGGTATAAATTTAGTTTTCTCAAGGTTTAGTGTCAAAAGATTGGTGGAAAGCCAATTTGACACCATGTTAATACATTTCTCAGCGTGACCTCTCGTTTCATTCCAATCTGAGCCATGCACAATGAGTGCTGTGTCATCCGCGTAAGTAAGGATATGACAATTTGTAAGTTTCAGTCTGCATAACTGGTTAATGTAGATTAGGAAGAGTGTTGGTCCCAAGATACTTCCTTGTGGAACTCCGTAATCACCTAGAGGGTGTTCATTACTTATGTGATTATTTATAATCACACTTTGTGTTCTCTCCGTGAGATAACTTTTAAATAGACTCAAGGGTGCTCCTCTTACGCCAATATTTTCCAGCTTAAGTAGAAGCTTAGAGACAGAGACTGTGTCAAACGCCTTTGATAGGTCCAAAAAGATTCCAAGGCATTTCTTACCCTGATCCAAATTGCGTGACAGAAGATCACTCAATCCCGTCACAGCATCCTCTGTGGACTTACCCGACACGAAACCGAATTGATTGGGTGCTATGATGTTATTGGCGTCTAGATATTTTATTAACATACGGTTTATTTTTCTCTCCAGTATCTTAGACATCGCCGAGAGCACAGAAATAGGTCTATAATTATTGACACAGTCTCTGTCACCTGACTTGTAAATTGGGTGGATAAGCGCTTTTTTGAAGGCATCGGGAAAAGCACCGGTGGTAATCGACAGGTTACAAATATGGGTTATTACGGGAACTAGAAATTTTCTTGAAATTTTAATCATCTGAGTAGATATGCTATCCCAGCCTACAGCGGTGTCGCTGCGGAGAGACATGATGACTTTCTCAATCTCAGCCTCGTCCACCTCTTGCAGGACGAAAGAATTACACTGAGAGTCGACAAGATGTGGAGCCTCAGTGGTTTGTGTTTGTTCTGACAGTATTTTTTCCGCTAACTTGGTACCAACTTCGGCAAAATAATGGTTTATGAAATTAAGTGAGTCTTCTGGCTTGTCACAAATTTTGAGAAGTTCGGTACATGGTATTTTGGGTGTATGGGTATGGGTTAGGTTTTTAATAACATTCCAGGTTGCCTTCGGATTATTTTTTGATTTAGAAAATTCATTTTTCTCGTACGCCATTTTCAATTTCCGCAACAGGGCATTACAAAAATTACGGTATCGGTTATATGTAACTTGTAAAGTAACATTATTTGGGGACTTTTTTAAATTGCAGTGCATTTTGTCGCGATTTTTAATACAGCGCATAAGACCAGGCGTTATCCATGGCTTTATGTTTCTTCGTTTACGGGGGATATTTACGACAGACGTGTGGTCTCTCACTATTGTTGAAATAATTTCAACGAACCCATTAGCAGCCTCGTTTGCGTTAAAGGTGTTCAATATTGCAGTAAAGTCTGTTGTTTCGATGACCCTCGCAATGGTCGAGTTATCAATGACAGTTTTTGTACGATTTGCTTGACATTTCTGAGGTTTCATTGGTATAGATAGTAAAACAGCAGAGTGGTCCGTGATAGTACTTTCTACAATTAAGGTCGTAGCGATTTGGTTAGACTTCAGGATTACGTGGTCTAAGCAGTTATCAAGTCTTGTGGGTTGCAGGTGAGCTGGAAGTAGACCATGGGATGATGTGAGGGTAAGGTATGGGTTAGAAAAACGATCCATATTGTTTTGCTTTATGTCAATATTGATATCCCCAATCAACGCTATTTTATTAAACGAGGATACCTGTGATAAGACTCTGTCCAGACTACTAATAAATTTGTCCGTCGTCGCAAATGACGGCGACCTATACACGGCCAGTATAGCCAAAGATTTATCTATAGTGCAAAGCAAACCACTTGCTTCCTCAAGACTGGGATCAGCAACTGAGCAGTTTAAGCCGTCCTTAGCGTAGATGACGACACCATCATTTTGATTGTGGGGATTTGACGACTGGAAAGAAGAATAGCCGTCTAAATGGGGAATAACCGATATAGTTCTGAGCCAGCATTCCGACAGTATTATGACGTCACATGTCAGATTTATTACTGCTAAGAAAGCTTGTAGCGCGTCAAAGTTTTTATTAAGACTTCTGATATTAATGTGAAGAATGTTTAAGCTATTCCTTGTATTCCTGACCATTTTAGAACATTGATCCGGCAAGCAGACGTATGATTTAGAAATTTGAAAAGAATCAAGTTCCGCAATAACGTGATCTATGTTAGCCATGTATAACAGAAACAAACGCTAGCAAGTATTTCACTGCGAAAAATAATATTATTTAAGAGCGCAATTTTTTGGTCCAGGGAATATTTTATAACACTGCCAAAGGTGCCAAGAAGGAACGGCAGATAAACAATATAAAGCGTACTTTTGACTTTTATGATGTGTGTGGGATGAATATCAAGTTGCCTGTGGTTGATTTGTGTGATGTGATAAGAGATTGTAATAAGTGTAATTTTAGTGAAGTGCAATGTAATACTTGTAGATCTTAGAATAAACTTATACAAAAATAAACTAACATGCAGGCATTTGACAGTTGTATTAACAATTGCAATAAACAAAATTAGTTCAACATCTATTTTTATACTACAAACAAAGCGAAGCTGACAGAGATAGAGAAAGCAATATGCAGAGGTGCTGCAAGTGGCAGACCTATGTAGTCATTGGCCATGTATTATTTTCCCAAGACATTCTTCGGAGTTAATACGATGTTGTTTGGCACCATCTTCTTTGCGCAGGTAAATTTTCCCATTTGATGTCCAGCAGAATTTAAACGAGTTCTTTTTTGCGAAAACTCGTGTGTGATAAAAAAGGTTTTTTGCTGATTGGTTTAGGTGTTCAGTTATATAAATGGGTGTGCGCTGCCCTGGCATACCAAGGGTTTGTGTGTTAATTTTCTCTGGAGGAGGTTTGTCTTTATTAAATGACCGGACACTTGCGAGGAATTCAAATTTTGTGTTCACTGAGGAGAACTCAGCAATTATGGGCCCGCGGGTACCTGGTTTGCTGGGAATACGGTATGCGTCCCTCATGTCGGATGACTGGATGTTTATGCCAACGGTCTTGCCAATTTTTGCAACAGTGCCTGTTATACTAGCCCTTTCCTCTCTATCCAAAACCGGCACATTTCTGATCTCAATACACGATGAACGCGAACTTTGCTCGTAGTCTTGGACTTTCTTCTCAAGAGCCATGATGTATTCCTTTTGCTCTTTCCTTTCCTTGTCCACTAAGTCTAGCTTTAACTTCACATCATCATACTTTGCGCTTAAGAAATTCATTGATTTTTCAATCTCCTGGTAAGCTTTCTTAATCTCCTCGTTCTGTTGCCTAAGTTTAGACATGTCCGCGGCGATTTTCGTTAGTTTCGAATCTTGGTCTTTCCGCCATTCGTTCAGAATTTCAACTATCTCCTGCTTGTTGCTAATATCACTGCCTTGCACTGGCGAACCTTCAACACGTGGACGCTTTGATCTGCTGGACACGTTACAAAGTTCTAGCTTCTTTGGACTAGATGGAGTTGTCTTGTTTGATTCGGGCTGTTCATGGGATAAATCGCAGTCTGGAGTCTGAGGAGGTGATCGTTGTTTTCGCGGCATTTCGTTTTCTGACCCTTTGCGGCCTGGTCGTACGGTGATAATAAATTGGAGGAAGTGCAACTTTTACCTATGTTAAAAGCGGCAGGCGCTTGCTCTGTTTACGATATGGATGACGGGTGACAAAGAGTTTGATTATGATTCGGAATGAGGGTAAATGAATTATGTACTCACAATTTTTGTCCCCTTTTTTGTAGTTATTTGTCACCTTTTTGTATTTTATCGTATGTGTTATTGCACAGATTTGTAGTGGACGGTTTTGGCTTCAGAATTAGATATATCAATCACTATTTGCGTTACTATTTGCACTTTTAAACTTTTTTTTTTATAGGAGCGAAATTTTACACGTCTGGTGGCAGATATTTTTTTTGACAGCCAAATTCATTACAAGATTCACTAAATTTTTCACATGATTTACTTTTATGACAATAAAAATAAAAGAGAGAAAGAAAAAACATTTATTTGAGCACAAACTTAAAGTCACACAATTTTTTTCTGGACGACGAATAAAACATAAAAAATATAAAAAATAAACCGATTCATAAAATTAAATATAAAAGTTTGGTTAGCACTAAGAAATGAAAGGCGTTTTGAAAGTTGCTTGAATTGATGTTTGTCAGTTGCCATGGGCTGAAAGTCAAACAATACCCTTGCCATATAACCTTGTCCTACTCTTGAGGGGTAACTAATAAATTGTAGGTCCTTTACGAATGAAATGAACGTGTTGTAGCTTCCGTGTTATTGATGATTTTTTTTCTTGTTGGAATAGAAACTAAGTAAAGCTCTAAAAAAGTTAATTCAAAAAATCTAAAAACCCGACAGCTTAAAAAGCGAACTAAAAAGACGTAAACAAGAAGAAAATCATGCTGTGCAGTCGGAGGATACATATTCGCGAGCTGGCTGACCATAGCCAGATGTAACGTTTTAGTTTTTTTTTTAGAACTATGTACAGTTAAACATATAAGTGTTATATATTTTTGAAATCAACTCCTAAAACCCTTCATTTTGATACCCCACAATTTGATGGGTTTGGAAAAACAAAAAAGTTTGGTCCCCTACAATATGGCGCCCAAAGCCCGCCATTTTCCAATTTTAATGTAGCCAGTGACACTCGCAGGGTTAAGATGAATAGATTATCGTAAGAATCGGCCAACGCGTTTGGTCTCTAAAACGCCACATAGGAACAAACATATATATATATACATAATTACATACATAGTCTGATAAACACATTACCCTCCTTCGGCAGTCGGGTAAAAGAGTAATAGATTAGTTATTATCCCAGTAGATAACCAACCTTTTTTTTAATAATTTTTAAAGGCACACAGGTCACACACAAATCACATCACATCACACACACCACAAATCACACACCACCACATGAAATGAAATGCGATGTACAGAAGAGAGGTAAATTAATGAAATGATTTCAAATTATGTAAAAGAATGCGGCTGTAATCAATACCATTCTTTTTGCTTCTGCTTTTATTCCATACTTATTCTTTGTTTTTGTATCTGACTTTTTATATCTTGAAAGACCTTTTTTTGGGTAAAATACCAGGGAATATGGGATTATACTTTACTAAAACCACCCTGTGATCACTGATGTGGTCACCATCAGCACTTAGAAGGGGCCCCGAGACCTCTCAACAGACTACCCCGGAACACCATCTGTGCAACGCCAGGGACATCCAAAGGGAGACTGAAAAAAGCGTGTCTATGATAGTTTTGACACGTCAGGGTTAGGGGGCAGGATGCACGGTAGCACGTGATCACTGTGCCACCGTATTTCCTGCCCCCTAACCCTGACGTGTCAAAACTATCATAGATTGACAGAAAAAAGGACAGATGTATACAAATCATATACATCTGTCCCTAACGCACACTCAAAATAACCTTACTCTAAGAGCTTATGGGCCCTGGGGTCATTTGGTGGGTAGAGTATCCTCAGAAAGACCTACAGAACTAAATTGTTCGTGTATGTATTAAACCAGAAATTCAAGCATTAAGTCCGCCTTTGTGACTTGAATACTAACTAGTCTTCTTGTCTATCGTTAATTGAAAGTAAGTAATTTATTTATTTATACTACACTACAGTATTCTTACCCAAGGACGCCTACAGTTAGAAATAAACTGTATTGTTAATTCATTTACTGCGTTATATTATAATAAAAAATACAATAATGATATACTTGCTACAGTCACTACCTGTCACTTGGCCGAATAAGTGTAAAATGGTTTTTCATCCGTGGTAAACCAGTTAATGTTATACTTTGAAAAAACGTAGTCAATTAATATGAATTCTTTCGTATATAACTCACTTTTACATGCTCAAATTTAAGTCAGCTAAGATTTCGCCATTGTTCTTTCAAGCCAATAACTACCAAAGCGCGCGTCGCCACTAGCTCGACAGCGTTCCCTGCCAGGTGAAAGGTGGGGATGTGCGAAAGAGATAGACGTACGCAGGTAGAAAGAGAGGTAAAATTGAATGAGAAACGTATGCGCTTCTCTCAATAGTAATTAATAAGGTAATTAGTTTATTAAGCGTTTTATTTCAGGTAAAACGCTGCTACTTAACAAGGTAAACACAGTCAAAACTAATTGGGTGCCTTAATCGATTAATTTATAGCCAATTAAATAACCAATCACTCCAGGTTTAAGCGTATATCCTGGCCCATTATGTACACGGCTACACCCAGGATTGTCATCGAAACACTTGATGCATGAAACTATTGATGAAACTATTCGATGCGTTATTAATACGATCCGAGCAACAACGGCGACTGCTCGCTTTGGTGGTAATTGTGCAATTAAATGTAACCGGCCACAGAGTAGACAGACACAGAAAACTGGCTCCTTACGAAGAGCGAAAACGCACGCACTTATAGACACGCTTCATGTACAGCGAGTGCCAACGCACTCGCGACTTTCATTTGTTTGAGATCGGCGTACGTACACGTCAATGTGTGCGTGAGGTTTTGCTTATAGGACCGGTTGTAATAGAGTAACACCGGTGATTGAAAAGTATTAAGGAATCCAGTTTTTTTTTTATTTGTGATGGGTTTGCTCTTGACTCTAGTCTAGGTCAGAGGTGACAGAGACAGAGTCGACGATGGAGTGAGTTTACCCAGAAGAAGCCTGTTCACTCTAACTTTGAAGACATTTTGATTTCAGTCATACTTAGAATCTGGGTCGCTGCCGCAGATTTTAACAACTGGTGTTACCCACCTGCTCCTTAAGACAGGTTGTCCCGTGGAACCCAAGAATTATAGACCAATTATATAAAAAAAATAAAAAATAAAAATATTTTATTGTCAGGCATCAAGGCCCATAGGGTATTAGTATTACATCTTACTTAAAAACTATGTTAGTAACATGCAGGAACACTCAAAAATAATAACAAAACGAAAACACAATGACGGGATGGCTTAACAGGCTTTGTTGCCAACATGTAGCCTGATAAACCTCCCCATCGTAGGCCCATCTAGCCTCTCTGCAAACACCCTCAGAATGCTGTTGCTGCTTTCCCTCACTCTGGATATTACTGAGGCAACTTTCTTCCGCATTATCGCAAAATAATCGTCAGTGTGCGCGTCAGCGAACATACCTGACGCACTACAATAAGGTGGAAGCCTCAACAGCGCCCTGAAGGTATTGTTATATTGAATGCGCAGGGCATTGTCTGCTTTTAGGGTATGGTTATCCCAAAGGCTGCTGGTGTAAAATGTTTGGCAGTAGGCCTTAAAAAGAGTTAATTTGACCGCCACTGAACAACCATGAAACCTTCTGCACACCATATTTCCCCTCACAGCCAGTGCCCTGCGCTCCCTTTCCATATCCAAGTCGTCTTTTAATTCCTCCGTAACAATGTGGCCCAAATATTTAAAGTAGGCGACTCTCTGCAAAAGTGAACCATTTAGTTTAACAGGAGGGACAAATGTTGGATTTTTATTCCTACCTCGAAACACCAACAACTCACTTTTTGTAGGATTATATTTTAGCCCGTGCTGTTTGGCATATCCTTCACAAATGGAGAGTAATTTTCTAATCCCACTGATAGTAGGGCTCAGCAGCACCATGTCATCTGCATAACTTAAGTTATTATATGCTTGTCAACGGTTTATAAACTTCTTACATCCACCCTGAGAAAAAAAAATGTGCACATTGAAAGACATAATAATGTCTGCCTCTCAGAATGGATGTAGGAATGGGTCCCGCGACACTAAGGAGCTACTCCTCATTGACATGGCTATAAACCAGCAGGTTCGTCAATCCCGTTGACATGCTGGATAGACTACAAGAAGGCATACGACTCTGTGCCACATACATGGCTGGAGGGTGCTGGAGTTGTACAAAATAGACGCAACTCTACGCACCTTCCTTGAGTCATGTATGGGGCAATGGAAGACGGTCCTTCAATATCTAGGATGTAAACCGATTCAGGGATTCTATAATATGGATTATGCAGGGGATATTTTAGGGTGACAGTTTGAGCCCACTTTGGGTCTGCTTAGCCCTGAATCCTTTAAGTACTCTGTTGGAGGATTCAGGTCTAGGCTATCGGTTGAGAAGAGGTGGTCAGGTCATATGTCACCTCCTTTACATGCATGATCTGAAGCTCTTGCCCCCAACAACTTTCAACTGATGAAGTTACTGAAGGTAGCAGAAACCTTCAGTAACGCCATCAGGATGGAATTTGGTGTGGACAAATGTGCAGTCATGTATGGGAAATTATGGAATCCGAGGGAATTAAACTCTCTGATTCCATACACCTTAGACACCTCTCCTCGACTGAAACTTACAAGTATTTAGGTATGTTGGAAGCGTTGAGCAACGGTATGTTGAAGCAACTGCTGAAGGAACTCATATTTGGCCGCCTGAAATAGGTATTATAGCCTTTTATCGGGAGGAAATAAGGTGCGCGCCTTCAACAGTTGGGTCATGCCGGTTTTGATGTACTCTTTCGGCATACTCAAATGGACTCAGACACTCGATGCTTTTTAAATGCAAAGACTCTTCACAACCGCTAGGTGTGCAGCCTGAGAGAATACTTTTTAGAAGCTGAAATGGGTATGCACCGGGATGTGGTAGCAGTGGACAAGCGACTCACCCCGTTGTCCATGGCTAAAGAGAACTGGCTCAAACCTGTAGTACTTACTACTGATGAACGCAAAGTGATTCGTGCGCCCGTGAATCTTCTTAGCTTCACGGGCGCTTCTATCAGGCTCTCCATGGGCCTGATTTAGATTTTCCAGTGTCCGTATCCTGGCTACGTTTCAGCGACCTTTTTGGGGAAATTGAAGGTTTTGTCTGTGCAATTATGGATGAAGTTATCCTGACGAATAACTACTGGAGACATATAATTAAGGACGGGACGGTTGATGTGTGTCGGGCATGCCACCGCCCAGGTGAATGACACATTGACATTTTATCTCTGGTTGTTTTCGTCTGGCTAACGGCGAGTACTTACATAGACATAACCGAGAGGCCAGGATTATTCACCAGCAATTTGCTTTAAAATACAATCTAGTGGATTCTGAGGTACCGTATTAGAAGTATGTGCCCGACCCAGTTCTCGAAAATAACCATGTCACGTTGTACTGGGATCGGTCTATCATCACTGACAGGACTATTGTTGCCAATAAGCCGGATATAGTGGTGATAGACCGATTAGCGCGCCGTACAATGATAATCGATGTCACCATCCCACATGACACATCCCTTGTGAAAGCTGAAAAAGAGAAACAAATCAAGTATATCGACTTAGCACACGAGGTTGTCAATATGTGGGGTGAGGACTCGGCGATCATTGTGCCGATTGTCGTTACGGCCAACGGCCTGATGGCCAATAGCCTCGAAGACCATCTGTCGAGACTGTCATTGCGCGGTTGGATCAAGGGCCTGATACAGAAGGCAGTACTCCTTGATAATCCCCGCATTGTGAGGAGGTTCCTCTCTCTGGGGCCCTAACCACCGCTAGCTTGGACCTAAGGCCTCGTTTCTGGAGAAGCGGTGCGTCACAGGTCGCGTTGGTCTTTGCGGAGTGCACTAAATTTAAACACATGGCGTTGTATGGAGACCTGATGGCGTTTACGTAGAAGAGACTCGCCGCGAGATGCCACGCTGCACGAGACGCGCGACGCCCCGCGTCTTATTAAACGAGGCATAATAGAGAAGAATGGAAGAAAAAAGTCCAGCAAACAAACTGTTATTACGCAAGAGAATAATGATTTAGCCTTCTGTACGTATGTAGTCTGTTCCAGGACATACGGTAACAAGCAACTGCTTTGTGCCTAACATATAATCAGACAATGGTAGGTAATATGTAATAATATGTTTGTCACCTGTTTGTTTACCATTATTATGCTGTTGGTTGGACGATTCCGGATAATACATTATGCTAAGCGATACCTACCGGTTTCTTGGTACTGAGAATAGATTAGCATCCCTGTTGCTCATTAAGGTTGAGGGAATGAGGCTTTGAATACTTACGAGTTATTGCACAGCAATTTTTTGTATGTGCTTAAACATAACATCAAGCCAGCATTTCCCAAAAGGTTAGTTAGGCAGATGTACACAGGACCTCATAAATTAGATACAAGTCAACTGATGCAGCTAACAGTTAAGAGTTATTTCATATAAGCCTAGTAGCTAACGCACGTTTGCCAATTTGTCACATTAATTTTGAAATCATTTTTGTGCTTAATTTGTTCCTTCGTCCTACATTGACTTAACAATATTTTTAATCAAAACTTACAACAAAAGCAGCACCTAAATGGACCCAGTGGAACTGTTTCTGAATTCCCGTCGTATTAAACTTGTACGCGAGTTTTTCGTAACTTATAAATTGTGGCGGAGAATTACCGAGATGTGTAGAATTGCCCCGATACAATTTAGGTTTCTTACTTATTCGGATTTAGTAATGTACGGATGTTGGTTTTATTTATTTTTAGAAATAATAGGTAATTGGTGGACTAGCGTTTTAAATATCTTGGAATGATCTTTTTGATTTTGATTTGAAACAATTTATAAACAAATTTTTGCTTGACAAGTAACGCTTGTTTTCATTAAATCTCAAAAAACAACGTTTGGAATAAAAACGTTATATAATTATATTGACTTATTATATGTACGATCATGAAACGGAATATTTTTCACCATTTTGCGTGTCGGTGATCTGATATGACATTAACTCCGTTCTCTTGCGATTATTCCCGATGTCCACCACTTGGTTGGCCACCACTGGGGGACAGCGGGAAAACTTTTAAAAATTATTCTTGTTGTCCACCACTGGGGTCAGTGACACGGATTTTTAAATATTCCCTATGGCCACCGCTGGGAGACAATGTTACAATTCTGTTTCATTTTGTTTGCTTATTAGCTTTTTTTATGCATTTTTTTTCATATCATCATCAGCCTATTAATGTTCCCACTGCTGGGACACAGGCTTCCTCTCTGTGAGAGGGGATGGGCCGTAATCCACCAAGCGGGTCCAGTGAGGGTTGGTTGATATCACATGTCTTCGAATTTTTGTTTTTTTTTATTTATTTTTTTTAAATTTATTTCAACAAAAGTTACATAAGTGTATTATACAAATCTTCTGCCAAACTGCAGGACAGTTTGTCGGCAGTGTTCTCGTGAATACAGCTCTTAGTTAAAACAAAATTATTATATCATAAACTTAAGGGAACACACAGTTTTATTATGACAATGGTATATCTAAGGGTCAGTACATCGCCTTGTATCTTTAGCGCGCCGTATACTCACACAGACGGACGTATGCCAAGCCAAAAATGCACATGCCAAAAATGCACACATACTCGAGCTGCCCAGTTTGTATTTAAAAAGAGACCTATACAGCTTGGCCAGAAAGAGTAGAAAAAAATTGAGGTCGCCACTATCGTTTATATGGCATCATTTATACTACAACATAAATGAATTTGATACTTGAAGTATTTTTAAAGATAAATCAGAATGGGGAAAATTGTTAAATCAGATGCTAATTTTTTTTATTTTTCTAACTGTTAAATAAAAAGCCTAGGAGAGTAAAAACATCTTTATTATAGTAACAATATATTTTCTAATCACTATCTAAATATTCTACACCCGACTCTGTGCTTGGCTGTTGTTGCAAATTTGCCTTCATTTTTATTGCCTTCGTTTATTTTGCGTCGAACAGTGCTTTCCGAGTTTCCTGTAATCAAAATAAAACATTAATGTAGAATGATGTGCGTGACTATCAAAAATTGGATGCCTTAGTTCTAAAAGTAACTAAATCCATTTTCTTTATTTTGAGATATGATCAATCAAAGTGCAAAAAAAAACATTTGAAATAAAAGGGGGAATGAATTAATTTTGAAAAAAAATGAAACAATGCTTTATTGGGTAGGCTTTAATATAACGTCCTTAAAAAAATAAAAATATTATTACAATAATCAGTATTAAATATTTAATTTAAAGGACTTATCGCAAAATCAGTGGAGTTAGAGACTTCTTATGAAAATTCTTTGGAATTAGTGACATATTATCTTAACCCAATAAAGATCAAACAACCAAACAATAATAAAAGTAACAAAACTTCTTTTCTTTTAACACAATATTAAATCTTACTTCTAATTAGTTTAAAAAAATCACGTTTAGTCATAATGAACACAATACTTTTATTATAATATCTACTTATTCATAAATTTCTTCCTGTGTGTCGTTATCATTATCCTGCTCTCTTCCTGAAGAAGTAGCTGCTAACAGTATGTTATCATAAAATAGTCGTTTTTGAACAGGAACATACTCAAGCAGTTTCTTGATATCCTGAAGTTTTGCTGGTTTTAATGGTACCATCCCTTGATAACAGTCGCTGAGATCTTCGGTGATCTTGCCACCCATGCCAACACGATATAACGTCATCTTCTTTAAATTTTGACCTGTCATTGAAGTACTAAATTCAGGGTGTCGGAATCTTTGAAAACGTACTTTTCGGCATAGAGCTATTCCAGTTATTGATGGCTTAACATAAACATTAAATAGGTTCTTGTAATTTTTAATTTTTAAGACGCGATCTACAGGATTTTCCTCATCCCTTAGATTCTTTTCTAGAAAGATAACTTGGAATTTACCTGTGTTGCGTGCTTTTTCTATCAGATCTACGTAATAGCTAGGCGTGTATATCTTTTCTGTTTTAATACGCTTCCTTTCTATGAGTGCAAAGTCTCGATCTATTGGCATCATGCTATGTCCAGGAATCGGGTACGAAATTGAAACTTTTTGAAATATATTATTTGCACACAATTGATCCAGGAAAGTGAATAAGTAGCGATTTTTGTTTTGGCTAAAACAATTATCACAAAACAACTCCAAGTGAGTGTGCTCTGGAAGTTTGTTGTGCGCGATGTAGTCTGCCAAAGCTGTTAAGACTTCATTTGGCCCTTTTTGTCCATAATTTTCAGTATATAAATACATGGAAGCTGTGTTGTTAGAAAGATTGTGAATACCGAAATTATGTAACCACAATTGACGTGAATAATATTCTACAGAAACATTTGTTACGGGTAAAGGCAAATTCTTCTGGTAATCAAAGCAAAGTGATAGCTTATTGTTTTGTTTGTCAGCTTCAGTTTTTGTCATTGTTTTAAAAAAAACTTCAGCCTTTCTCAAATGAAGTTCTTTTTCTATTTTCAAAGAATTAACATGTTGCATGTTTTTGTTCATAGTCGCAAAATCAATCTGCACTTTTAGTTTTTCACAGGTCGCGCAAATGTCTTTTCTAGGCTGTCCGAAAGCAATATTAAAATCTTTATTGAAGATTTCATTGAACTTGCTGTACTTAATGTTTACTTCAGGGTTATCTCCTTTGAACTTTCTATGTAACTCAGCAATAGATAGATTTGAATCAATATATTTTTTATGTTTATTAGATTCTCTAGAATAGTGTGATTCTCTAGCTGGAATACTTTCAATAAAATCGTGTACTTTTTTTATAACATCTTGGCTATAAGTTGAATGACTTTGCATTCCTCTCAAGTCAGTGATGTCTTTTTCTTTATGTTGTACTTTGCGCTGAAGCCTTTCCCTTTTGATACCGTGTATGGCCAAGAAAGCTTGCTGACATACCACCACAACTCTTTTTTTTAGACTAACGTGGTACTTAAAAACCTTTCGTGGTCTTGCCTTTATTGGAGATTTCGTTGGGCGAAATCTTAGAGGGTTAGTTTCTTGAAGGCAACCTTGCAGGTATACGTTTTGATTAGTATGCGAAGACAAACCAATAAATTTATTGAATATACTCTCAGCCTCATTTTCTGATAGCTTTTCTTTACACTTGCACCGAGATTTCGGTATTTTGCGCCTAACATGGTTCTTGACTTTATTCTTCTTGACCAAATTTTTCTTCCAACTTTCTGGCCTAGATGTTCTTTTTTTCCCACGGTTTTTTATTATGTTTACTTCTTTACCGTTCGTTTCATCGATTTCTTCTACCACATAAAACTCGCCAGTTATTTCATTTAAAATTTGCCTTCTTTTAGTCTGTTCAACAACTCGAAATTCAATATTTGTATCGTTATTTTCATTATCTGACCCATCCTCAAGTTCTATTACTTCTATTACACTATCATCAACTTCATTATCTGATACGATTTCTCCCGTTTTTTCATTTAATGTTACTCGTTTTTCATTTATTTTTCTGATAGGATTTGTATCATTATTTATTTCATTTGTCAAAATCGCGGCACTCTGTGAACTGA
The DNA here is from genome assembly GCA_945859665.1 of Anorthoa munda. Taxonomy (NCBI): domain Eukaryota; kingdom Metazoa; phylum Arthropoda; class Insecta; order Lepidoptera; family Noctuidae; genus Anorthoa; species Anorthoa munda. The sequence continues at coordinate 29,675,881 of OX243910.1, read as the reverse complement.
TAAAAATAATCTTGAAGAATGTGTCCAGATTCGTAAATTTTTGAGGGTAGTTCTAATATTTTTTACCGATATTATGCCAATACACTTACCTATTCCCTGTATGAACGCTGACGGAGGTCGTAATACGCGTATAGGTTTTGGTCGTTTTTGCATTTTCAGGAGTCCATTCATCACCAGATGAATCATCGTCCTCGTCAGCAGCATTGAATAATCCACTATCATCTATAAGTCTGTTAAAAAGAGAATAAATTTTACTTTTTCATTCTAGCCTACGACTCGCGATCAAATAAAAAAACATACTTACTGTTTCAGTTTATCCTCAAACATTCCCCAATTTATCACTTTCTTCTTCGATATTAAAGTTGAAACAGTTTCTGCAAACTAATCTTGTTCCAAATTCAAAACAGTGAATATAAGCGACTGCTTGTATGACCAGGATATAGTTTAAAAATGAATGGATTTAGTGACTTTCAAATAAAATTTCATTGGATTTAGGTATTTGTTGCTTTAATTTGGATTAAGTGACTTTTTGAATTCAGTTCAGAGGATTTAGTGATTTTAGATTTTCGAAAAAACCAACTTAACGACATTTTATTGAGAAAAGGATGATACCAGCAAATAGATAAAAAAAAATGTGTTTTTTTGAACTGGTAAACTCAATATCGATAAAAATGGACTTAGTGACTTTTAGAACTAAGGCATCCAATTGCAGTCGCTCTATACAAAGTCACTGTGTCAAAGTACTTTCCCTATGTAAACATAACCTCTAAAATTAAATAAATCCAAAAAAACTTCGATGATGTGGTATATTTTAAAGACCAAACCGATTTTAACTGTAACTTAGATCATGAACTATGTATATTATATAGAATTAGATTGAATAAATACCTGACATATCAGCAACTCGTTTGTAAAGGTCATCCAATTCTCTTAGAAGTTTTCCGGCATGATATTCCTCCAAACACCTCTTAAAAACATTGTAAATAACTTCTCTGGCACCACTTTTTATCGTCTTTCCCATTTTCAATAACAATTCACCGACTAATACGTTTAATATCTACCAAAAATCACATTAATTCACGATACACTTTTATTGTTTTGGTAGTTTGACTGATGTTTGACATTTCTTTCATGTTGCCATGTTTAGAAAAAATTAGTTCACATTTATTTAATTTCTACTCTTTCTGGCCAAGCTGTACATCATTATACCGATCTACAGCTCGAGCATCCGTACATGTACACTGGCGTCTATAGATCGTCTCATATCGACTTGCCCGCCATGCCAGCACGCGCGGCGAACGCTCGCTCATGCCCCTACCATCCCGACCACCGCCGCCGCACCCCCCCATAGAAGACGAGCAACTCATCGCGAGTGAGACACAGCGGCAGCCGCCCGACCGACAGCAACACGTCGCGCGCGCATGCTAACATGGCCGACCCATTCATACGTTAGGTACATCAAAACATCATTAGGTACACTTCACCCGGCGCACCCGCACTATCACTCGCCCAAACCAACCGCAAAAAAAAAGTAACTTTATTTCAATAACACTAAGATACATACTTTACATGAAACAAGTAAATAAATAAATAAATAAACACGCGAATCTCCGGACCAGTACGCCAAGCGAAGCAACACCATAACAATTTAGGTTCCAACGCTAGGGACACAAACCCAAATAGTGCTTGCGCAGAATAGTTTTTAAGGCATTTTTAGACATTGTTTCGGTAGACATTTCCTTAGGTAATTCATTTAACAATGTCGGAACTAGCCATTGCCGCGTCCTTTGACCGAAATAATTCCTCACCTTAGGGACCGAATATTTGTTTTTCTGTGTCACTTTACGGGTTGGTCGGTTATACACTTCCTTCACCTTGAGTTCATTTTTGTTGTGTTGTTCTAAAATTATAGTTGATTTTACTTTTTTCTTTATGGGTAATATTCTACAAATTTTAAATAATTTTTCGTACTCCTTATTAATGCTATCTTTAGTTGCCTTGTTTACTAGTAATTTTAAGAATCGAATTTGCAATTGTTTAATTTTATTTAAATGTACCGGAAATGTCAGTCCATAACCAACCAAACTGTAGTTTATTGTTGCCTCCGCAAGTGCATGATAAAGTATATATAGAACTCGCCTACTAACTATATATTTTAAATTATTAAGTTTCCCCAGTACGGAGCGTAGTCGATTACATACTGTGTCTACGTGTGCGTCCCAAGTAAATCGTTCGTCAATTAATAATCCTAGGTATTTGTAATGCGTTACACGTTCAATACACTCACATTGGCAGTTTGCATTGCTGTTGTGAAGACATTCGTACGAGTGGCCTTTTATTGAGATACTGGCACTTTTAGCAATGTGATTATACGGAGACGATATCAACATACACTTGGTTTTATTTATATTTATTAGGATACCATTATCGTGCGCCCATTTGATCACATTATCTAGGTCTTCTTGCATTGCCGACCGGATCAGTTCACAGTCTCGACCGCTGTATGTCAAGCACGTATCGTCTGCATACATGTATGCTTTACAATTTTTCACAACATTAACCATACTGTTGACGTGCATGACATACCCAATCGGTCCAGAAACCGACCCGGTCGGCACACCGTAATCGACTCTACCGAGGTCACTGTCCATTCCTTTAACCCTAACTTTTAGATGCCTATTATCTAGATACTGCCTGAACCACCCTTTTACAGGTCCCCGTATTCCACACTCGTCCATGGCCTGCAGCAAGCCCTCATGCTCTAGAGTATCGAAAGCTTTTTTAAAATCAATAAAGATTAATAAAACCACCTCTTTTGAATTTAATGAGATGTTTATGTCATCTGTAAACTTACTTAATGCCGTTGCTGTGCTTCTATTTGGCCTAAATCCGTGCTGAATATCTGTTAATATGTTATTATTTTCTAAAAACTTTGTGATTTGGCCTATGATTACTTTCTCAAAAATTTTATTAATTACACTCAATATCGCAATGGGCCTATAATTTGTGTACTCTTTATGTTTCCCCCCCTTAAAAATTGGTCTAATAATTGAGGTCTTTAGGTCATTAGGGTATACCTGTCGATCTATACACTTATTAATGAAGTGTGCAAGAACTTGGCTGATAGGATACTTAATAGTTTTTAAATCCTGTACTCGAATGCCATCAGAGCCTGGGGACTTGCTGCAGCTTAGCTTATCTATTATCAAACATATATCTCTAGGGCTGGCCTTTTTAAATCTAAAACTTACATCACTTTCTTTTACATATTCATATCTTTCATAAAACAAACTGTTACACAAATGCTTCTGTTTTAGTAAACCAATTTCATTAGTAAAAGTATAACAGAAATTATTACATACGCTTTCCAGGTTTTCGTTACTGTTTATAAAATACTTTTGGATCACGTCATCAACATTTAACTTACGCCTACCAAGCCACTTGTTCGCACACTCCCATACTTTTCTCATATCTCCGTTACAGTTTTTCAACTCTTGGCGCCTGTGCGCATTTTTAGCAACATTTACAGCTTTATTAGCTTTATTTCGATATCTTGTGTACTCTAATCGTAGTGTCATATTTTTAGGATTTTCTTTCCATTTTCGGAACAATGCGTCTTTAGTTTCTAATAATTTTTGCAAATTTTTATCAACCCAGATGTTAGATTCCCTCTTTTTAACTAGTTTCTTTGTTTCCGACGTGCTGTAAATGTTGCCAAAAATATCACACATTTGCTTATACAGCTCTAAAGGGTCTTCAATACACATGAGATTTGTCCATTCTACCTCACATAACTTAGTTTTAACCATTTCATTATTAAGCGTCGTGCGATAACAAGGCGGCATCAGCTGTTTGTTTACTTCGAGCGAGAGTCCCGTTAAGTAGTGATCGGATACCGTGGTCGTTAGTACGTAGGCGTGAAGCTCGCCGACCGGCCGCGCACTTCGCACAAAAATATGATCGATGCATGATGCCACTCGTCGCTCTGACAGGACTACCTCCCGCGTGACGTCCTGAATGCAGCATTCCATGCCTAAATCACTCAAGGTGTTTAGGTATTCGTTGGCGCGTGAGTCGGTTTCGCCTCGCAATATGTTAATGTTGCAGTCTCCCAATAACACTAAATCATTTCCAATAGGTATGTCTTGTATTAATTTCTTGAGTTCCTTTATAAAGTGTGATTTATTCATTTGTGGAGGCCTGTAAGTAACTATTATGTCGATTTTTTTGTGTTCCGTGAGAATTTGACCATGTATTAGTTCACAGAATATGTTATATTTCTTTATAATTTCAAACTCCATACTTTCATGTACATAGATAATTATACCACCTCCCCTTTTTTCCGATCTAGTTAAGTAATACGAACAGAAACCATTTATTTCATAGTTATATACTTCCTCCTCCTTTACATTTATTTCTGTTAGACATATTAGTTCCAATTTAGGTATACAGTCTCTTATTAATACTATAAATTAATTAAAATGCTTCCTCAACGAACAAATATTCATGTGTATGATATTTAATTTATTTTCAGTATTTGTTATATAGTTTTTCCAAAGTTTTGCAGATTCATATTTTGAATATATAATATCCTGTAGGTCTTCAGAGTTCATATTTGTATTTAGAACCTTCAAATCAAGAAATTTTATATTTCAGTAGGTTTTGTTTACTCTCCGATCTCGCTATTTATAGATATGTATTTATTTATGTCGCTGTCACAGCAGATATTATATACTTTCTTCTCGACCTCACTTTTTTTAATTAAAATTTTTCCGTCTTGTATCCAAATAAACTTGAACTCATCCTTTAGTTTTTGTTTCGTTGTCCACAGTAATTGGCGCATTTGGCGTGTAAGATTTTCGTTAATATAGATGCGGGTATCATCGTTGTTGTTGTAGATGGAGTGGTTCGTAAGCTGTTGTTTCTTGCTTTTTAGCCATTGATTACGCGTTGCCGCGTTGCACATTTTTACAATAACTGGCATTCCACTTCCCTCGCCTCTGACTCTCCATACCTTTTCTATGCCGTCTACCCTCAATTTCAATTCTTTCGCAATCTTTTCTACTACCTCTTTGATGTTTTCTCCCTCTTGTTTACGTACATTAATTAACTCAACATTTAATTTCAATTCCTTTTGCTCCAACCATCCTATACGATCCTCAAGTGACTTGTTATACTTTTCTAGAAACATACTCCGTTGTATTAAGTCCTTCATCCTATTTTCATTTTTGTGGTTTGATTCATTTAATTTTATTTGCGCCTGATCTAATTCCCTGTGTTTACCCTCCAAGTTCTTGATAACGTTATCGGTGTCACAGTTCTTCTTCTAGGACATGCCGGTTTCCTCACGATGTTTTTCTTCACCGTTTTTGAGAGCAGTGGTGATGAAATAATTTACACAAATTAAAGCGCCTGCCTGGGTTCGAACCCATGACCTACAACTTGTAAGTTGCAGCCGATACCACTGGGCCACCACTGTACTAATTTTTTTTAAGTATCACTTAAATTAAAAATTAATCGTCATCCTTAAAGGTGTGACTGTTTATTTTTTTATTATATTATATTGGGTAATTAACAGACAATATTATCACGGCGATATCAGATTTCTACAGACTGTACTTCGGTGAGTGTGCTCAAGAACTCGACGACCTTATCCCACCGGCCCCCTTCTACCATCAGACATCTAGACGTACTGCAAGTTACCATCCTTACCTGGTTGCCATTCCACCAATTCGCACCAAACACTTCCAAACTTCCTTCATAATGCGCACAGCGAATGAGTGGAACTCACTACCTGCGTCTGTGTCCGAACACATTCAACCCGAATCTCTTCAAAGTTAGAGTGAACAGGCTTTTTCTGGATAAGCTCACTCCATCGTCGACTCAGTTACCTCTGACCTAGACTAGAGTCAAGAGCAAACCCACGTCAAATAAAAAAAAAACAGTATTAATTTCTCATAATTTCTAGAAATTGGTATTTGGCCGTTTACAAGTTCCAATTGGGTTTCTTGAATAAAATGATCGATTTTCTTTGTTTTGAGTTATTTGCATTTCTGAGAAAAAAAAGGAAAAAAAGAATATAAACAAATTGGAATAAACAAACAAAATTGTGACATTATCCCCCAGCGGTGGCCATAGAGAATGTTTAAAAATCTATGTCACTGACCCCAGTGGTGGACAACGAGAATAATTTAAAAATCCGTGTCGCTGTTTCCCAGTGGTGGACAACGAGAATAACTTTGAAAACTTTTCCCGCTGTCCCCCAGTGGTGGCCAACCAAGTGGTGGACATCGGGAATAATCGGTAGGCTTATTACGTATCTTTTGCAAGAGCAAAACGATAGCGATCAATCGCTTTTTGTCATAAATGTCGGAATTACCTGCAGTGTAGGTATGGTAGGTCCTATACAATCGTTTTCTAATCGCTCCCTGTTTTTCAAATGCATTTATTTGAAAGAAAAACCGCCAACAACTCTAAAACGTTTGTATGGAAGAGCTATTATTGCGGAAAAATCGCTATTGTTTTGCTCTTGCAAAAGATACGTAATAAGCCTGCGGTTCTCTTGTAGTTCATTACACTTCATGGTTAAAATAGGTCGAATCTATTTCAAAACCGGATCGGGCAACCCGACTTCACATAGTCTTTTAGCTGCTATCCCTAGATTGTATATAAAAATCGGCGGCGCGAAGGAAGAGCAACACTCGCCCGCTGTAACAAAGCATAGTGCCTATCCTTTGTTACGTAAGGGCGAAGGGGTTGCACTTCTCGCAGCGTCGGAGACGATGCAGAAGCAACTTTTAAGTTCAATAAAATTATGCAAAACAATACCGTTATGATCACTTTGTGGCTTGTTTAGAAAATGCATAAGATTAATATAAACGTCTTTTTCCAAAAGAATCTAAATATTTAATGAAAAATGTATAATAGATGAAATTTCATCCGAAACATTTTTAAAGAGAAGCATTTTGGCAAACAAATGTTTGTAAAGTGACTGTTTATAAAATAAAACATTTGCGCCATACGTTTATTTTGATATAAATAGTATACGAAACTTTAGTTGTGAACAAAAAAAAATGTCAATGGTGTTTTGGTGAAACATTAGTGAACCGTAACTACTATTCGATTTTTTGAAGGCACGAGCATTAATCACCACGCTTACTCAATGCGGGCGATTTCAGACTGAAATTAATTAAAAGTATCCTCACGATGTTTTCCTTTACCGTTGTCAGCGATGTTCAAGATAAACTTAAAACCGGCCAAGTGCGAGTCGAACTCGCACACGAAGGGTTCCGTACCATTATCGCAAAACACTGCATAAAAATCGCGTTTGTTGTATGGGGGGCTCCCTTAATTTATTTTATTTTAATTATTAATTATTATTTTTTGAAGTAAATATACAACTAAACATTCTGTGAATATTTCAAGCGTCTACCTGTTGCCGTTATTAATATCGAGCAAAAAATGGCAAAAATATCACGTTTGTTGTATGGGAGCCCCTCTTTAATATTTATTTTATACTGTTTTTAGTATTTGTTGTTATAGCGGCAACAGAAATACATCATCTGTGAAAATTTCAACTGTCTAGCTATCACGGTTCATGAGATACAGCCTGGAGACAGACAGACAGACAGACAGACGGATCGCGAAGTCTTAGTAATAGGGTCCCGTTTTTACCCTTTAGGTACGGAACCCTAAAAAGTATATATGAATTTGAAAAAGTGACAACCGGATTTGTATGTAAAGTATCTCGTAATTATTATAAATTGGTATGCCTTGCGGGAACATCAACCCAGACTGTTGCACTTAGCCGATTCTGTCCCACTATTAGGCTGAAGCCTCTCCTAAGTCCTTCCAGGAACTCTACTCTCGTGCCTCCTTGAACCATCCCTCGCGGTACGCGTCTAGGTCCTCTCGCCACCTCTTTCTGCCATTTTTAGGCACCCATTGTGTGCGGACGTTTGATCAGTGATCATTGTGCATGCGGTTGATGTGACCCGCCCATCCCCATTTGAGTTTGATAGCTACTTTCTACGTCTACTAGGCCCGTGTACCGCATTATAATCTGTCTTTTCACTCCCAGAATGCTGCGAAGTCATAGCGAAGATTATTTCGGTAACTCTTAATTAAGGTTAGAATCAGTTTTTAACTAACTAGCTTAGCTTTCAATCCTTTAACATGCATTCTCACTACATCTAGCTAGAAACCGCATTCACGCTCAGAGTTCCTCAGTGAAGCTTTGCAAGCCCGAAAATAAATAAGTACTATTATCCCCTAAGCGTAGATTCGTAGCGATTCGTTTTAAACGAACATTCCCGAGCGTAGTTTAATTTCAAGACAGTGAATCGTGTATTCGCTGATGCGGCAAATAGGCACAGTTCGAATGACGTCCTGTTTGTGAACAAAAATACGAAGTTTTTAATTGGTCAGTCAGTTTGTACGGAGTTTTGTCCTTCGATAGTTTATTACTGGGCCTGTAGGAGATCGTTTCCGCACCGGGAGTCGGAGGATGTCGAAAATTATTGCTCCTGTCCTTTTTGTTTTATGTAGGCTTAAGGAGTCTGCTTGCTACACCGCTTGCTAAGAACAAATCAGACAGAAGAACAGGACATGCACTACTATGCTCATTAGAGCTTACTAGCAGCTTTGCAATTGTCAGCGAGATTATATTCTCGGCGCCGAATCGCCAATTGTATTGCACGTGAATGTGTTGGTTGGTGGCGAAACGCGTCTAGTCTCATACTTCTCAATACAATTCATGTTTTTGTTTGCCAGACACGTTCCTAGCACGGTTATGGTATGACACGGTACATATAGTGGACAGACTCCTTTAAAAGAGGATGTGTTTCTAGAATTCTACATAGTTCCTTTTGTGTAATAATATAAAAAGATTTCTGTCTCGAGGATATTCCTGGCGTAAAACAATCCTGACAAGATTTGACGAGAATCGTAAAATCTAGAGTGGCTTTTAATGAGATTGGCGTAGTGGCTGATCGATTGTCTTTATGTGCCGAGATTTGTGTCTAAGAAGCCTTATTCGGAAGAATGCTCAATATGGGGCACCGTTTTAAAAGCAAATTATGGTATTTGTGTAACATTAAAAATGCGTGATGCATCGATCCGTAAGCAACATGAAAAATGGAGAGGAAAATTATTATTGTAATATTTGCTTGCTTCCTTGAGGGAAAAAAATTAAGTCTTTGAAAAGGGGCTTTGAACCTCTTTGGCATAGTCACCCTTCGCCATTTGTATTTGTAATTAAGGGTTATATAACGATCTTTACCTTCAAATATGTTGGCAATGCAATAGTTAAGGGCACTATATATGAAGTCGTTTTTGTTTGTTTAAGGGTCTCCGAGCCATAATAATTATATAGTCGTTCTTCGTACGCCGTAACTTTTAAAAATTACTAAGCCATAAAAAAATCTTCAAACCCCTTTGCCTACATTATATTGATAATTCCATAAATGTAATTTAGTTATTCGATACAATCTTGATCAATGATACGCAGCACAAATTCTACATTACTGCGAACTTTAGACATAAACGTTACCGCTCGTTGACCTGATTCCAACTCACCTGATTAATGTTCACTCCACAAAGGACAAACGTGAAACACGTATTTATTGGGACACATATGCGTCGAACAATCATTACTATTGAACAGCCGATCTCCGGAACTATACAACTCGTATTAATATCTGAAAAAGTAAATGAAAAATATCGGAAACAGTTGCAAGCGACTGTTAATTTATCAATGTCGACCACGTTTATACGCAGACTATCGCATTGGTCGCCATATTCTTTCAGTCGCCATATTTCTTTGCCTGCTCATAATTAATGAATGCTTTGATTTGCTTTGAAAGTAAATGTATTGGTAAATGTACTGTATCGGCGACGTGCTCTTTGTTATCGTGTTATTTATTATGATGGCAAATGCGTTTGGTTTACAAAGCGAGGGGTGTACATACATAAACGGTTAGGCGGGGAGCTGAACAACGTAAAATTCTCTGAATGTGTTTTTTAAAATGTTTTTTATTATTATTTTATTTTACTCTTGATCTCGATCTGCTTTTATGGTAGCCGATGAATGAGGTCTGCAGTGGAACGAGCGAGCCCTGAAGACTATTGCTTTGAAATTCTTTGGATTATATGTCATGATAGTTGGTAGGGATGACAGGTACTGGCAAAAAGTTCCACATTTTGGCTTTGCGCGTAATAAATGTCGAGGAGAAAAGCATGGATAGTTAGGATATCAACCAAGTGCGGCTGGTATAAAGGTAGTTTGTGCATACAAGGTGTTATAAATATTATTGCGTACTCTTAAAGGATTGGCCAACAGACTCAGTAAACTGGGAGAAGTACAAGAAGGGAGATCTTTACCCTGCAGTCAGACAACGCAGGCTTATAACAATAATTCTTCATTGTGTATATATGTCTCATACCTGAAAATTAACTCTAACTAAACAAACATTTAAACTACTTTAGAATGCTCAGACATTTCATTAACTTCCTGAGTCCAAACGTTTCAAGTTATTTGCTAGAGTCCAAACGTTTCAAATTATTTGCTTAAAACTTGGTGAGTCTGCTAGGCACTACAAGCATCGTTTGAAATTAATGAATTATGCAATTAAACAGCGTAAGAAATTAATGTTAATGAATAGATATAAATGTTTTTCACTCGAATACGCGACACTAAAGTCAGGTATATGTTTTGATGCGTATGTATCTATGTGGACTAATTTATACCTTTGTCATATAGGCTGAATGGAATTTAATAGTCAACCAGGCTAGGTGTTGCGATGGATATAAGCAAAATTTGTATTCATCACTTGCTGTATGCGTTTCAATATAATGTAAAGTAAAAAAGTGTTTCAAATACATTTTTGGCCTGAAATCTTCGTGAACGTACGCAAAACAACCAACCAAAGTTTCATTACAATCGGATCAATGGTTTAGTAAGGCATTGAGGACAAAAATGTAAACATTCATTTTAATTTATATAGATAGATTATGGCGGCCGTTCTGAATTATTATTTTCACGAATTGCTAGAAGGGAGAGAGAACACCTATAGCGTGCGACTGTATGTTATGTTTCACTACACAACCTTTCAGTTATTTTAGTTAAGATAATCTTGTTAATATATTTTAAATTATCTTTTTATTCAGTTGGATTTTAGAAACGAAATTCCTTAACGCGGTTATCGGTAGATTTGATTCAGGAGAAAGTGTCATGTAAGATTTTTCGATATACCCCTCCATAAGTGTATAACGAAAATTGTTCTAGTGAGAAGAAAGGCTTCTCCTAGTGTTACTTTCTATGTGCAGCCATATAATATCACTCATTAATTCTAATGTGTCTGTGTGTAAATGAACTATACAGTTTTTATATCGAATTACATTCGAAGTTATAAAAAAAGGTTTCTTCACGCATTTTTTTACTTCGTTCCTGACCACACACGTTTTCTTTTAGCTAATTAACAGTTGTGTACGGCTAATGCAGTATTTTATCCCAACAAGAGGTTCCCTCATGATTCGATTCCGTAATAATTACGCACTTCTCTTTTCCTTGTTGGTCCACGAAACGTTTTTGATCATCATAATTATTAGCAAAATGAACGCCTTTTGGCCTCGATTGGCTAAAAGGAAAACGCTATAATAACCATACTTGTTATTAGCAGGAGGAAGTCGCTACCAATCTCTTTGGCGTTATGGCTTAATTGGCTTCTGTATCATTTAAGTATTAGGAGAGTTTCTTGTTAAAATTCACATAACAACAACTCTGTGATTTCATTAGGGTAAGGAAATAAAAAATAGAAAATTGGGCATTTGCTCAATTAATGCAAGGAAAAACATCTAAACTCACTTCTTGGTGATTTTGAGTTTCAATCATATCCTCGTTAAACAGAAAATTGCTCTTTTATTTGGGCTCATTTCTGTATCTAAATTAATCCGTGTTTATTATGCTACTGAACTTTTATTAGAGCTTTATTATGTGTTCTTTTATCAACGTCAACATGAAATTATAATGATATACCTACAGAAACTGGCCGTAAGGTTGAGCTTATTTATTTATTTGATTCACCAACAATTGTATACAATGGTATAAGCAAATAAAACAGAAACAAAAAATCAGAATAAATTACAATCACTTACAGGTTAACTCTGCATGCACACAAAACTTTGTCGCAACTTACAAGAAAATAGAAATAAAAGACTACACTATCCAGGTTGCACTAAATTAAACTTAATAAATAAATTAAAACAAATTAAACTAAATAATATTAGGTATTAAGAAAGGTAATATGGTTGCCGCACCCAGTGAGATAATGCAGGGCTAGGAAACTCAATATTCGCGAAGATACTTATTAAAACTGGCCTTAAATTTGCCTAAACTGTCAAAAGGAGGTCGATTCGATTTAAAATAAAACATAACGTTTTTATTGTGTCTCATACATTATATTGCATTACATGATAAGAGAAATGTTAGTCTCTTCATCACTCATGTGACAGAAAGAATCTTTCTAAAACTTATTATTTTTTTATTATTAAAATAAGGCATATCGACAGCCTAAACGCAATTACATTTTGAAGACAAATTTAATAGATAATCCTGTGCAAACAAATCAGTTATAGAAAAGCACAGCATTCACAGATTAGGACAACTAATAGTTACATAAAAAAAAAATATATAGAATTAGATCACGTCTGTTTTTATGTTTTATAAACTTCTGGTTGTACTGTAACTTAGATTAATTTACGTGTATATCAATCTGTGGAAACTGTTTCTGGATTGTGTTGAACTAATTGTATGCTTATGTTTGTTATTGCATCTGTTTGTTTCCCAAATAAAATAAAATAAATAAATAAAATAAACAAATCATCAATTTTATTTCAATGAAAATTTACATACTATTACATTGCATTACTATTACGCTGGTGAGACTCTTTGGAAGGAGCTTGCGGCTCTAATCAACCTAATGCTCTCCGGTGGTATAAACGATGCTGTCGTCGATGTCTTGTACGCGGCCAACTTATGTGCCCTGCGCAAGAGGGACGGCGGCATTTGTCCTATTGCCGTCGGATGTACCTACAGGCGTATGGCAGCCAAAATTTGCTGCAATCTCTACGGCCAAAGACTCACTAATTAGTTCCAGCCCCTGCGGCTCTAGAGGAGGCTGTGAGGCTGCTGTACATGCCCTATCAACTTTTTAAAATTCTGACAAGGGTGAGGTCATCCTCAAGGTTGACGTTAAGAACGCCTTTAATTCTGTTAACAGGGACACTTTGTTGGCGGAGGTAAAAAAGGAACTACCTGAAATTTTCGGTTTTATTTAGCAGTGCTACAGACACCCTTCTAAATTATTATATATAGAAAATCTTTTGGAATCTACTGTAGGATGCCAACAAGGTGACCCTCTCGGGCCAGTCATTTTTAGTTTGGCTATTCATCCATTCATCAAACAATTAAATTCAAAATTCAACGTCTGGTATCTAGATGGCACACTAGGAGGTGACGTAGATACGGTTTTGAAAGATTTTCAATTCCTGAAGCAGCAATTCCACTCCATTGGCCTAGAACTCAACCACTCCAAATGCGAAATTTTCATCTGTGACAATACTGACAGACAATCGACCCTTCAACAATTCAATACTATAGCACCAGAGATCAAAATTGCAGAAAGAAGTTCACTGCACCTCCTAGGTTCCCCAATTTTAGAAGATAGTTTTTCTCCATTCATTGACGCCATAATAACACATTTCAACGATATTTCGGACAGACTCTCTAAAATTAATGTACATTCGTGTCGACACCCTTGCGCCATTCCATCACGGCGGGCACTTAACACGGCGGGCTGTGCTGGGGCAGCTGCTGCTGGTGCAGAAAACCTCAAATGGCGCAAATACAACAACCTTATTGGAAGTTATGTGTTTGAGCCGTTTGGGGTTGAAACATTAGGTCCATGGGTGCCGAGTGCTCTTCACATGACCAGAAGGCTGGGCTTTTCCTTAGCCAGAGAATCAGCATTGCCATCCAACGTGGCAATGCTGCCAGCGTTCTGGGCACTTTTTACGTTGACAGTGATGTGGACGAATTTTTTGACGCCCTATGACCCCTGCCCTTTTATACGCGTTCGTAGTTTTATTTTATTTTTATTTAACTGTATATATAGGTAGTTATTGTTATTTAAGTATTTAATAGTATGTAAATTTTAATTGATCACATCTTGATTAATATAAACTAGAATTATAATATTAATATAAAACAAAAAGTATTAAGTATTTAGGTATCTTAATAGATGATAAACTGAACTGGGGTGCACACATAAATTCGGTAGCGGCCAGGACAAGGAAATTAATACTCACCTTTAAAAACCTGCGTGATGTGGCTGGCAGAGATCTCCTGGTACAAACCTATCTTGCACTTAGTCAAAGTGTTATTAACTATTGCATCAGTGCCTGGGGTGGGGCTTGTAAAACAATTATGATTGTTCTTGAGCGCGCACAGAGATCATTGCTAAAAGTCGCATTTAAACTTCCATATCGCTATCCCACCAAAGATCTATACGACGAAATAAATGTCATGAGCGTTCGTAAACTTTATGTCTATGAGGTCCTACGTAGATACCACAGACAGGTCATTCCGACATTACCAAAGTTGAATAAAAGGAAAGTGCAGTGTCCAGTACCTAGAGCCAACACAAAATTTGCTAGCAGAATTTACAATGTCCAAGCTCCACGGTTATACAATAAATTAACACAGTCCATTCATGACATCAGATCATTCAGTAATAATCAAGTCAAATGTAGAATTATTGCATGGTTGAATGACATGGACTATGAAAAAATTGAGTCTCTTTTTGTTGTAACGGTATGATATACGCACACAATCACGCACACGCTCACCCACACACATATACACACACCCACGCACATATACATATATATACACACATACACACACACACACAACTACACACACACGCATTCATTTTTTTTCTTTCATTTTTTTTTTTTTTTTTTTTATGGATTTTTGTTTTTCTAGTTTTAGTTATATTTATAGCTAGTGATTTATTGTTGTTTATTGTTCTAAAGTATAAGATAGCCTACGTTAAAATTTATGGACGTATTGTACTTGTATTTAATATAAACACGTTTGTGAAGGGAAGGAACTGACCTTCAAGATACAGTATTTTACTAGTTTGGAGGTCAGGGTCTCACCTCAAAGATACCCTGTAAGATGTTCATAATAAAGATTATTATTATTATTGCATTTATTTATTTTATATACATATTTTTACATTTTTAAATATTATTCTATATAAAAAATAATAATAAAAACATTTAAAAATACAAAAATAGTAGCCCACCGGTATCGGGAACAGGGTCCAAGCTACCGGTGGTCAGGGCTCCTGAGAGAGGAACCTCCTGACTATACGCGCCGTGTCCAGGAGTACCGCTTTCTGGATCAAGCCCTTGATCCAGCTGCCCAACGAGAGCTTCCTCAGATGTTCGTCGAGGCTCTTGGCTATTATACCATTGGCCGTCACGACTATCGGCACAATGACTGCTGTATTCACATCCCACATGTCGACAACCTCGCGAGCCAGATCAAGATACTTGCTTTTCTTATCTCTCTCAGCCTTCACGAGGTTCTCGTCATGGGGGACCGCTATATCAACAATCATTGCGCGACGCTCTGGTCGGTCTATCACCACTATGTCAGGTTTATTGGCAACAATAGTCCTGTCAGTGATGATAGACCGATCCCAATACAGCGTGACATTGCCATTTTCGAGAACTGGGTCGGGCACATACTTATAGTAAGGCACTTCCGATTCCACAAGATTGTATTTAAGAGCAAGTTGCTGATGGATAATCCTGGCTACAAGGTTATAAATAATAAATAAATAAATCTTTATTCAGAAATTAGAAAGGCAAAAACACAGTTTCAATCTTAGATAACTAATGTAGGTATAATAATGTAAGATGCCTGTACTAGGTAATCCTGTATCACAGGCTGTAGGAGCTCTAAAAATATGCTTATCGTAGGACAAGAGAATTTAAACAATATTTAACATAAGAAGTCTAAAAATAGTGGCAAGATTGTATAATTTTGAAAATTAATTTTAATTTACTTAAAACTATAAACATGGAACTAAACTACTAGGTCATAATTACTTAATGTCTAATTTACCTTTATTGCAAAAAAATGCACTTTGATTACACATATAAAGATTCGGAAATAATTGGTAAGCAAAATTGTAAAATTAAACATACACTTAATTTTTGCAGCTAACGACTAATGTGCTTAGCCAGCAACAAATTGACGGTTAGTAGGCCATTGCAGTGTCAGCAGCATCGTTCAACGCGTGTGACCTTGAGTATGACGTACTAGACGCCCTCATAGTCGATAGAGTTTATGTGCCTGTATTCCGCTATTTTCCTAGCAGGGCACTCAGGGTCTCCCGTTTTATGGTTGTTGGGCTTTTTAAAGCGCGAACAAGTTGCGCATTTCGATGTGTCCGCTTTCTTCGTGCAATCGGACACCGAGTGTCCAGATTCACCGCAGTGAGCACACACAGAGTTGACCTCTCTGCATGTTTTGGCTGCATGACCATATAATTGGCACTTGTAGCATCTGGTAACCAGAGTGAAGTCCCTAACAGGGCAGGACGTCCAATTTATAAACAGCCTTGATGTCGAAATTAGGGCTTTACGTATATTGGCTGGAATTTCAATAATGTAATTACAGCTCGACGCATCTTTCTTTCCAGATTTGTGGCTTAATTTAACAGAGGCCAAAAAGGACTCCATGGACATATCTGGCAACTTGTCGGGTATATTCTGTTCGTAAATGCACCTGAAGACTTCAGTTTCAGACAGGGAAGACGGCACTCCTACAATCACGATCCGTGGTTTGCGCTTGTTGGGCTCATCGGCGGTTAGTCCAGATGTAGAAAGCTGGACGGCGTTCTTGATTTTTTCGGCGTCATGCTTGGTCTCTGTGCTAATAATAACACCTCCATTTTTGGTCTTGCGAACACCTCGTACATGCAGCTTCATTTGATCAGGTCGTATGATTTTTGTAACCATGTCTTTAGTTTCGTCACTGGACTTGAGTTTGTCACTAGGATAAATGACCACAGAGCTTAAATTGTTCGGTCGAACGAAATCATTGGACCCCTTTTTCACCATGTCGGTAAACGAAACATTGCCCGCAGTGCCAGAATCCTTAATCGTCTGCTTCAGGTCCGAGATGTGTTCAGTCAAATTGCGCTTTTCTTTTAATGCATCAATCATGTCGTGTGCTAGAATTGCTTTCTGCTTCAAAGATTGGTATAGGACTGCCATCTGTGAGGTGCCAGATCCTATTTTACGACACAAGTTAGAAATTTTTAGTTTCTGTTCCGAGTTTAGTTTGCCATCCGAGGCAATAGAGCAAACCTCATTTAAGTGCTGCTCAATGGTTGACATCCATCTTTGTATGTCGGGCGTGGATGCGACTTCAATCGAGAAATCTGATTGGTTTGGAATTTGCGTTGTCGTCTTCGCTGGCGAGGTGGAGGCTTGCACTCGGCCGATTGGATTACAGGGACTGTTATCCATCATATTTGATAGTCACTTCACTGTTTCTAAGTTTTCATTATGTTTACAAAACTATACACAGTAGGCAAAAATTTGTACAATAAAGAAGGTCACTATTTTAATTGTTTTAATTAAATATTGCTAACGAGCACGTCTGTATTCTACGAACGAGTGCGAATTATCCAATTTTGGGGTTGTGTCTATGCAAATAGTCTCCGTTAGCCAGACTAGAACAACCGGAGATAATGTGACGGATAGATTCACCCGGCCGGTGACATGCCCGACAGATGTCAACTGTGCCATCCTTCACAATGTATTTCCGGTAGTTGTTCGTCATCATAACTTCGTCCATAATCGCAAAGACAAAACCTTCGGTTTCCCCGAAAAGGTCACTAAATCGAAGCCAGGCCACGGACGCTAAAAGATCTACATCGGACCCATGTAGGACCCGGTAGAAGCGTCCGTGAAGCTCCTTGCTTTGCCATACCTCCCTGCGGTCATTAGTATCTAATACTATAGGTTTGCGCCAGTTCTCGTTAGCCAAGGAGAGCGGGGTAAGGCCCTTGTCCACCGCTACCACATCTCGATGCATACCCACGTCAGCGGCCTGGAAGTATTTCCTAAGACTGCATACCTCACGGTTGTGCAGGGTCTTAGCATTTAAAAAGCCTCGACCCCCACACTTCCGCGGGATATACAGTCTCATGACCGATGACCGTGGGTGATGCATACGATTTGCGGTAAGCAGCGTGCGGACTCTCCTATCCAGGGCGTCAAGTTCTGTCTGAGTCCATTTGAGTATGCCGAAAGAATACATCAAGACCGGCATGACCCAGCCGTTGAAGGCGCGCACCTTGTTTCCGCCTGATAAAAGACTATTTAGTACTTTATTCAGGCGGCCAAAGAAGCGTTCCCTCAACGACTGTTTCACGTCACAAGCATTGATGCCTAATGCTTCCGACATACCCAAATACTTGTAAGTTTCGGTTGAGGAAAGGGATCGAAGGTGTATGGAATCCGAGAGTTGTATTCCCACGGATTCCATAATCTCCCCTCGCTTTACATGCATGACTGCACATTTGTCCACACCAAATTCCATCCTGATGGCGTCACTGAAGGTTTCTGTCACCTTTAGTAGCTTCATCAGTTGAAAGTTGTTGGGGGCAAAGAGCTTCAGATCATCCATGTAAAGGAGGTGTGATATAACCTGACCACCTCTTCTCAACCGATAGCCGAGGCCCGAACCCTCCAGCAGTGTACTGAGAGGGTTCAGGGCTAAACAAAACCACAGAGGACTCAGACTGTCGCCCTGAAATATTCCGCGCTCAATCCTTATAGGTTCGCTGTTTTCCTGAATCTGTCGACATCCTGGATAGAGAAGGACCGTCCTCCACTGCCCCATACATGACGTCAGGAAGGCACTGAGTCATAGGCCTTCTTGTAATCTATCCAACATGTCGCCAGATCCTTGCGGGAACGGCGAACCTGTTGGCTAATAGCAATGTCTATGAGGAGCAGCTCCTTAGTACCGCGGGACCCATTCTTACATCCATTCTGAGAAGCAGACATGATGGAGTTATTGTCAATATGTTGATTAATTTTCGCTCTCAGAATGGATGTAAGAACTTTATAGACCGTCGGTAAACACGTTGTCGGTCTATAATTTTTAGGTTCCGCAGTACTACCCGATTTATGGAGCAGGTGGGTTATTCCTGTCGTTAGGAACTGGGGCAGCGACCCTGACTCTAAGGCAGACTGGAACTGAGATGCCAAACGAGCGTGCGAACTTTGGAACCACTTAATCCAAAAGTTTTGCAGTCCGTCTGGCCCTGGAGATTTCCAATTGGGCAACAGACGGACTGCACGAGCCAGATCTTGGGGGCTGATGGTAATTGCCCCCATTTGTGGTATCGGATCGCACGCTTGCTCCACCTCCCGAGTCCAGTCACCCTCGGTGTGACTGACAGGCACCGACCAGATATCGCGCCAAAACGAACACATGGCGTCATTATCCGGTAGGCGCATGTCAGTCACACCTTGGTCGGGTCGCTCCCAAGCCCTATAAACCCACCTTTCGTTGCTCTGGAATGTGCGATTCTGAGTGTATCGCTCCACTCGCCGCTTGTACCGACGAATACGGCTTGCCCATGCATAGATCTTCTGCTTCAGAAAGTCGATACGCTCTGTGACGCGGGACAGATAATCTCGAGAACTGATATCAGTCCCCGAAAACGCCCGCCTCACAAAGCGCATCACTCTAGGGCGAGTGTTGCCCTCCCTGAAGCAGATAAGCTTGCCGATGAGTGCTCTAGCCTCACCGATACGATGCTCAATCCTGTACTGCCAAGCTGGTATAGCTGGTCGTGTAGCTCTGTCAGTTTTGGGAAACTTGACGTTAGCTACACGACATGCCGCTGCAGCCGCACAGTACAAGATCGAGTGGGTATCGGCAAGGTCTTTGCTGCTATCAAAAACATTTGATAGCTGCGAATCTAGAGCACACACCAGCGCCCTATTTTTCTTATGCATGGGCAGACGAGGTAGTCGAGGTCTAAGCTCAGGTGGTGTGGAACGATACTCTCGGAATGCACACTCTAAAGCGCTCCTCAATCGTGCATATGCTTATTATTATTATTATTAATTGAATCAAGGTTGAAATAAAATAAAATTACAATTAAAAACAAAAAGCTACTATTATGTCACAAAATATAATAAGCAATTGATGTGTCATACAAGTTCTATTTGTTACCGCGGCTTTGCTTCCGTGGCGTATCCCACAGGAACTTTGTACTGGGATAAAAGTATATGCCTATGATACTCTACTTTAGTATAGCTTTAAATCAATGAAAGATTTTTTTAATCACATTCCAATCCATTGCCTTTTTTCCATGGGGGTAGGCTAAACTTCAGAATGCTACCTGCTACAATCCTTACATACTTCTTTTGCTTCGCACACGTTCATACATATAGTCATACACGCACGCCGGTTATGAGTACTGCGCAGCTGGCTTTTCTGATGAACATTACCAATAAGGCCTATATATGTCTGTCTAGGGCGTCCTCTCCCAACGTGTCCATGCCTTGTAAATACTTTTACAAGGCAGACGTGAATGGACACTTATAATATAAGTTTAAAAAAAATAGCAAATCAAAATTTTATGTCTACCACTTCCAATTTCACGAATAGGATAGAATAGAATAAACGTTATTAGACAACAAATTTATTTTACAAAAAAATCCTTTCAATGGGTAAAATGATGTACTAGACCACCTTTGAATGGACAGATAGAGCTAGATTAAAATTGGGGTAGAATGCAATCTAACCCTACATAAAAGAATATAAAGTAGGCGATGATAGATTTCCGTCTCTGTCTCCCGGACTATCCAGTATTAACAGTATAATGAGGGTAAGAAATATTTTCTTAAGGATATTTCGTTTTGCCGTTACGATAGGATATTAAAAAGCTTGATCAATATTTACGTTTCTTTACTGTACCCGATGCTGCCATATAAAGGCAAGAAAATGCAATAGCTTAGTATGTGTTTTTTTTTTATTTGATAACCATGGCAGTGTGTGTATAAGCGAGAGCAAGGGATATAAGTTCGGTTGAAAAAATCGGTTGCATTGTTAACTTTTATTTTAATTTTTACTTATTGAAAAATTTGTATAACTTACAAAAAAAAATATTAAAAGTTATTATTACTAAATATTTCTTAAAGAAAATAACACAGAGTTCAAGGCTATAATTATGCTCAAATGTATTCCTAAGTAATGAATGCCAAGAAGTCTTTGCCTTAGAAAACGCTACGAAAATACAAGTAGCCAAAGCTGCCTCCAATAAAAAACTCTGATAAGTAAAATTGAACACAAAAAGTCATTGTTTTCATTGTACATTTGGCGGAACGCAATAATGAACTGTCGGAGCCAACTTTTTTCAGAACAATGCCTGAATTTAGATGATTAAAATGCCGAGAGCAATGATAATTCTTTGTTAGCGAGCTGTTGGCAAACATTCACATTCACACTTCCATTCATTCCGTTCAAATAATTGAGCAATTTGGAGGTTGGATAAAAATACAAGGAAAAATCACAGGGAAATACTGACTGGCGGGTCTACACTGCAAAGAGAGCTTAGGCAAATTGAAATTCCATCACTGGTAACGATTTTCAAAAAGACCGATTATACATTGGTACATTTTGACAATTATTTTTGTTTTTTTTTTTTTTTTTTTTTTTTTATTAATGATAGGCTTGCGCTTGACCACTATCTCACCTGATGGTAAGTGATGATGTGGTCGACGATGTAGCACGCTTACCTAGAAGAAACCTATTCACTCTTGACTTAAAGACTCCCAGGTTGTAGCTATCAGGAAATACAGACTCCGGCAGGGAATTCCACTCCTTAGCTGTACGCATAATGAAAGTATTCCCAAAACGTTTGGTGCGTATGGGTGGGATGTCCACCATGTACCGATGACGCATCGCCGTACGTCTTGTAGTCCGATGATGGAACGGGCTAGGAGGAATTAGTTCATGCAATTTCATCGCACACTCCCCGAAATGTAACCGATAAAAAACCGACAGACTGGCAACTTGGCGCCGATGTTCAAGGCTCTGAATTCTAGACTCGACCAGTATCTCATTGCCGATGAGCCTCTTGGCCCGTTTTTCGGTTGACTCTAGTGCATCCAGCTGGTACTTCGCAGATCCGTCCCAGAGATGAGAGCAGTACTCCATGCATGACCGAACTTGCGCTTGGTACAAGTTGAGCAACTGTTCTGGCGTGAAGTACCGTCTCACCTTTGCAAGAATCCCCAACTTTTTGGCAGCCAGTTGAGCTTTTGTCTCAATGAATGGACCAAAATTGAGGGTCGATGTCAATGTAACGCCAAGAAGTTCAAGATGGTCCGTTATCGGCACGGTCACATCACGGAAAGAAGGAGCCGGGTGGAATTGGCTCCTTTTAGCGGAAAAAAGACACGCCTGGGTCTTAGTAGCATTGAACCTGACCAGATTGGCATCACCCCACTCGGAGACTGCCTTCAAGGACAGATTCAAGCGCCCAACCATGGCCTCCCGGAGAGACTGGATCTGAGGCCCAGTAGCACGCGCGTCGGATACGTATCTCTCAGCAACAGTGCTGTCGTCTGCATACCCAAAGGTGCCGGGTTTTAACAGATCATTTATGTGCAACAAGAACAATGTTGCTGAGAGTACCGATCCCTGAGGGACCCCGGCATTGATATCCAGTTGGTCAGATGAGCGGCCATCAATAACCACTCGTATAGACCGGTCCCTCAGGAAGTCCGCGATCCAATCGCACAGTCCACTGGGCAGACCGAATGAAGGAAGCTTACCAATAAGGCTCTCGTGCCAGACCCTGTCGAAAGCCTTCGAGATATCGAGGGAGACGGCAAGCGCTTCCCCGTGCTTCTCGATGGCCTCACTCCAGATGTGAATGGCATACGCTAGAAGATCCACAGTTGACCGATTTTGGCGGAAGCCATATTGGCGGTCACTGAGGATGTCGTTAGCTTCTAGGTATGCCAGGAGCTTGGAGTTGAGCACCCGTTCCATACTCTTACAGAGAATGGACGTAACTGAAATGGGTCTGTAGTTGGCCGGGTCAGCCCGACTGCCCTTCTTGGGCACAGGCTGAACGTTAGCTTGCTTCCATGCATTCGGCACTTTTCCAGTCTCATATGAAAGGCGAAACAGGCGTGTCAGGATCGGAGACAGTTCAGGCGCACAAGTTCTCAGAACAATTGCCGGTATCCCACCGGGGCCACTAGCTTTGTTCACGTCAAGGTTGCGCAGCACCCTACGGACGTCCCTTTGATGGATGCGAATGTCCGACATACTCGTCTCGCATCCGTCAAGGGAAGGAGGGGGCTGCGCGTTACCAGAATCCAGGCGTGAAGATTCCGCAAAAAGAGAGGCAAATAAGTTTGCTTTCTCCTCAGCGGAGTGGGCCAGTGTTCCGTCGGGTTTCAGCAGTGGTGGTAGTGAGGGACGGCAGAAATTCGATTCAACCGACTTAGCCAGGGACCAGAACGCTTTACTACCGGCTGGGAAGGAAGCAAGTTTGGTCCCAATACGGCTTATGTGGTCAAACCGAGCCCTTCGCAATACCCTCTTGCAGGACTTGGCAGCCCTATTAAATGCTCTCTTCCGCTGGCTCACGTCGCTAGCCTTGCGCGTCCGAGCGTCGACCCATGCGAGGTACGCCTCATGTTTAAGCGTGTTAGCGCGATTGCACTCGGCGCCAAACCATGGCCGGTCAACGCTAGACATTGCTACGTCAGAGAATGGAATGTAGTACTCCATTCCCTGACGCAACACATCGGTTACGGCGTCCGCACACGACGAGGGATCAGCTGAAGAAAAGCAAGTGGGCCGCCAAGGATAAGAAGCGAAAAACGAACGCATCCCATCCCAATCTGCTGACCTGTACCGCCAAACCCGCCGAGTGCCTCTTGGGCTGGGATCGGGCGGGGAGTAAACGGATACAGACTTCACCAGACAATGGTCGGAGCTACCCAAAGGTGAAGATACCGACACAGAGTAGCGGTCTGGATCTGTTGTCAGCAGAAGGTCCAAGCAATTGGCAGTGTGCGAATCAACATCCGGCACCCTCGTTGCTCCCTGGACCAGCTGGGCGAGATTTAACGCAAGCGCAAGCTTTCGCGTCTCTCGCCCAGCATGATCAGTGTACTGGTATGGGAAGAGCCACTCCTGGTGGTGGGCATTGAAATCCCCCAGTATCACTAATTGGGCAGAAGGGTACCGCTGCTGTGCAGCATCAGCCGCCTCACACAGATGCTCCGTAAGCCTGGTTGTCTCCTGATCTCCACTGTGCGATCGGTAGACACAGGCGTAAATAATTTTATCTAGGCCTGTGTCCACCAGTGCCCAGAGCACGGAAAACCTTGAGTCCTCAAGGTTTCGGAGACGCCGTGACCGTACGTCTTGTAGTCCGATGATGAAACGGGCTAGGTGGAATAATTAGGGTTACTAACGTTAGAAACTTAAAATTTCGACAGTAAGATAAATCTACCAACGGTTTGTATCGTAGATATTAAATTGAGATATATGTGAAAAAGCTCCTCATAAAGGTTAACTCCTTCATGAGTAGATTATTCAAAGAGATGTAAATTAGACCGGCGAATTCCGAAATTCACACGAACGAAGTATGGGACAAAAGCTTGTTGCTAAAACACACAAAATAAAAAACATTTTGTGCTCTCCATTTCGTTAAGGGAGTGGCCGATGGATCGAATCGTTTGCGAGTGCCAATGACGCGTTTACAATTTGTGATGTGTACAGACAATGAAGCTATTCACAGCGAATTGGCGATCACCAATCGGCTTTTCAAGTAATGTGGAATGGTGATACTGATCGTATTTTGAAAATGATCTTGCAATCAAATGGAGAAAGAATTGTTTAAAAGAGTGATTTGAAAAATGAAAGTACATTGAATCGAAAATATAACCTCCTCCTTTTTGGAAAGTCGGATAAAACTTTAGATTTTAGAACGTCCGTGATTACCGGCGACTCTAGACAAACTGACTTCTATTTCGCTAATGACAGTGAAAACGTAAAAGATTGACAATTCGGTAGCCTTTGATTACAATCGTTTTCGCTGATTGAATGTTATTTTGTCTAGGTCTTCTGGAGATATAGTTAAACATTTTCTTAGTGAACATTTTGTAAGAATATAATCCAGCCTTGGATCTTACTTCTTCAAGTTCATTCTATGACTCTCCAACAAGTATGTAGATATAGTTTAGCCCGCAAAGTCCCCAATTAGAGCACATGACAGTCTGAAGTCACACGCGTATGAAATAAAATATTGTTCCACAAAATCCCAAACATCACACAAAAATAAGTTTTCACAAAAAAGGCATATTTACCGCAATTTAATTACCATCCCATTAGCCCGGAGTTGTCAACAGGATAACTAACAAACGAACAGAGGAAAAAACTAGTGGAAACTCGGAGATGATATCACTAGACTCGCTGAACAAAACATCGTGCCTTGTTAGGACGAAAACTAAATAATTATATTTATTTTCACGGAGTTCATTTGCCGGGTTCTGCTTTTGTTTAGGTGCTTGGTGACTCGTCTTAATCTTCACACTAGAAGTGGGTCAAGGAAATCAGGTGATTCTTTAGCCTGACTGGTTGGTTTTGAATATTTAATACTAACGCCCCGCCTTCTAAAACCTTCAACTTATATTAAAAAAACCTTCTTCGTTTATTGCTCGTTCTATTAGTGAAGATCGTATCAAAATCCATTGTGTGATTTAGAATAAATTAGTAGTAGTAGGCGGAGAAACAAGAAATGACGTCGATAGACGCAGATACATGAGATAATATGAACGAATTTTCAAAATTGTTTTATTTTCGTAAGATGTATGCCCAATAGCACAGCCATCAGGTGAGATAGTGGTCAGGTGCGAGCCTATCAATAATAATAAAAAACGTGCATTTTATCAAAGTTGGTCCTTCGTTTCAGTCATCAAAAAACCCAATAAATAGAAACATTTCCGAATTACACATTTGAAGTGAACTTGATATGTTCTCATGTTAAAGGAGAGTTAGGTTCCTAACTTCCAATTTTAATTTCAGAAACTAAGGGTCAGTTTGGCATTAAATGGGTAATTTAGTAGCATGGCTAGTTTGTTCTTTATGTAGTAAAGAATGATATTGTTTTACAGGACATGTATCTTGAAATAACAACATACATGAAAAATGCCATAAATATTGCAAAACTCTAAAATTCAAAACATATTTGTTACGATACGACAGCACAATTTGTCATAGCATATCATGATCCTAAAGTTAAGAGTTATGGCCCGATTCAGTATTCTACCACTAACAATGTAAGTACACCGTGGCGTTATTCGTAAACTGTGTTCTGTAGAGTTCCTGTTTTATGTGATGGTTCATAAGGCATTTGTGTTGTACTATTGGTTATTTGTGTTACACGGTTTGGTGTTTCACAATTAGTGTTTGGTGTTCCACTATATATATTGTGATTAATATGGAATTTTATAATGATTATATATATATAGTGATAAATATATAGTTATTAATTTGGAATAACAGAAAACAACTTTATTAATTCAAAATTAATAAAGTTGATTTCTGTTATTAGATTACAATATGATATAAACTGACTTATGACTACGGTTTCCGGTTTATCGTTTCATAGAGCGGTTACGCACTGTATCCGACCTGAATCTGAAAATTTGGGTTCGGAAGTAGCCGTAGTACTTCATGTAGGGAAGCTTACGCATTACATCTGAACTCTATCCGTCATAATTCAGAACATTTTCAATTCGGATAGAACTCAGAACTCAAATCACGGAGTCAGATCGGATGTAATGCGTAACCGCCCTTAGGCTTTAGAACAGTAATATTCTGTCTGCCTGATTGATTGTCAAAAAAATTATAGGATTAACAATAGTCGTCGTCGGCGCAGTTGCTAAACAGAAAAAAAAATAACACCATACATTTTGTTGTTTCGACATTCTCCAGCGTGGACAAAATGACACTTTATATAGAGGCAAAGAGTAAATAAGGGCAGTCGTGCTGATCCGGCCAACTACAGACCCATATCTGTAACCTCCATACTCTGTAAGAGTATGGAACGTGTACTCAATTCTAAGCTCCTGGCATACCTAGAAGCAAACGATATCCTAAGTGACCGCCAATACGGCTTCCGCCGAAATCGGTCTACTGGGGATCTTCTAGCGTATGCCATTCACATCTGGAGTGAGGCCATCGAGAGGCACGGGGAAGCTCTTGCCGTCTCCCTCGACATCTCGAAGGCTTTTGATAGGGTCTGGCACGAAAGCCTTATTGGTAAGCTTCCTTCATTCGGTTTGCCCGGTGGTCTGTGTGATTGGATTGCTGACTTCCTGAGAGACCGGTCCTTTCGAGTGGTTATCGATGGCTGCTCGTCGGACCACTT
Organism: Anorthoa munda; assembly: GCA_945859665.1. Classification (NCBI taxonomy): domain Eukaryota; kingdom Metazoa; phylum Arthropoda; class Insecta; order Lepidoptera; family Noctuidae; genus Anorthoa; species Anorthoa munda. The sequence goes on along the minus strand of OX243910.1, from coordinate 29,648,315 downwards.
GGATATTAATGCCGGGGTCCCTCGGTACTTTCAGCAACTTTATTCCTACTGCACATTAACGATCTGCTAAAACCCGGCACCTTTGGGTATGCAGACGACAGCACTGTTGCAGAGTGATACTTGTCCAACGCTCGTGCTACCGGGCCTCAGATCCAGTCTCTCCGGGAGGCCATGGTGGAGCGCTTGAACCTGTCCTTGCAGGCAGTCTCCGAATGGGGCGATGCCAATCTGGTCAGGTTTAATGCTGCTAAAACCCAGGCGTGTCTTTTTTCCGCTAAAAAGAGCCAATTTCACCCGGCTCCAACTTTCCGAGATGTGACCGTGCCAATAAATGACCATCTTGAGCTTCTTGGCGTTACGTTGACATCGACTCTCAATTTTGGCCCATACATTGCGGTAAAGGCTCAGCTGGCTGCCAAAAAGTTGGGGATCCTTGCAAAGGTGAGAAGGTACTTCACGCCAGAACAGCTGCTCAGCATGTATAAAGCGCAAGTTCGATCGTGCATGGAGTACTGTTCTCATCTCTGGGGCGGATCTGCCAAATTTTATACCAGCTTGATGCACTAGAGTCGATCGAAAAGCGGGCCAAGAGGCTCATCGGTGATGAGGCACTGGTTAAGTCAAAGCTCCAGAGCCTTGAACATTGTCACCGAGTTGCCAGATTATCGGTTTTTTATCGATTACATTTCGGGGAGTGTGCGATGGAATTGCATGATCTAATTCCGCCCAGCCCGTTTCATCATCGGACTACCAGACGTACGGCGATGCGCCATCGGTACATGGTGGACATCCCACCCATACGCACTAAACGTTTTGAGAATACTTTTATTATGCGTACAGCTAAGGAGTGGAACTCCCTGCCGGAGTCTGTGTTTCCCGATAGCTACAATCTAGGGGTCTTTAAGTCAAGAGTGAAAAGGTTACTTCTAGGCAAGCGTGCTCCATCGTCGATCACATCATCGCTTACCATCAGGTGAGATGGTGGTCAAGCGCGAGCCTTTATAAAAAAAAAAAATAATAATAATAAACCAATTTGGGCCATTCAAGCCATTCGTTCACGATATAAAATCACTTACCACCCTGGGAATCACCTCATTATCATCATCCTATTAATGTTCCCACTGCTAGTACACAGGCCTATTCTATGTGAGAGGGAATGGGCCGTAATCCGCCACGCGGGCCCACTGCTGATTGGTGGATGTCACAAGTCTTCAAATTTTTGTTTCTAGGACATGCCGGTTTCCTCACAATGTTATCCTTCATCGTTTTTAGAGCAGTTGTGATGAAATAATTTACACAAAGTAAAGCGCCTGCCTGGGTTCGAACTCACGACCTACAACTTGTAAGCCGCGACCTATATCACTAGGCCACCACTGCTCTATGCATATTTTCCAGGTATCAAATGTTGTAACTTGTCATCTTTAAGCCTGTGCTACACGGTTGCCAACCGAGGCAAAAACCAAGGTCACCTTAGTCGGAAGCGGCCGTTTCCAACCGTGTAGACAGTGGTTTCCAACAAAACGTAGCATCACCTTCCAACGCCCTTGGACGGCGTGCATGCGTTGCCAACCAGTTGGTTGGCAACTTGTTTGAAGCCGTGTAGACGCTTGTTGACAACCACGCGTATGACAGTCGCGCTTCTGCAGGCGGCGAGCGCAAACACACGCGCAAAATATGGCTCAACAGAGCGAACGTAAAGTAATAACGGAACTTATCGATATATACAGAGACTTGTCCTGTCTTTGGGATTTGACATCAGAGTCATGATTGTTTAGTAGATATTCTTTTACTTTAAAGGTACCTATATTAAATATACAAGCTTCTGCCAGCGGCTTCGCCCGCGTGAAAAGTGTTTTCTCATCCCAAGGGAACATTATACCGGGATGAAAAGATGCATATGTGCTATTCTAGATTATAATCTATCTCTGTGGCAAAATTCACCCTGATCCGTTCAACAATTTTATCTTGATTGAGCAACAAACATTCATCCAAACTTTCGCATTTATAATATTATTACTAGCTGTTGTCCGCGACTTTGTCCGCGTCAAACTCATAAAAAATACATTTTCCCGCCGGAACTATGAATTTTCTCGTGATCAAACGTAGCCTATGTTACTCGTTATTACATCAGCTATCTACCAGTGAAAATCCCGTTAAAATCGGTCCAGCCGTTTCGGAGATTACCCGGAACAAACAGACAGACAAAAATCTAAAAATTGCTTTTATGTTGTTAGTACCGTATATACTTTCACGTGCATTCAATAAAACGTTGTTATTTTGATATTCCATACAGACACTTCAATTTTATTTATTTGTAATAGATAATAGATGTAATAGATTAACAAGACAGTAAGATTGGAGTTTGAGTTTAGTTTTATTAGTATATTATTTTTAAAGTTTTGATAGGCAAGGCGTCATGACGTCGTTGTAATGAAGGAACGGAACGAGCGTAAATACGTTCTCTGCGCAGCGTTCTAAACATGAGGTTGGGAGCTTGTTTCAAACCGTGTAGACGGCATCGCCCCACGCACTTCCAACCAAGGTGCCCTTGGTTGTTGTCTTGGTCGGCAACCGTGTAGCACAGGCTTTAGAAAAACTGAATGCAGAATGCCAGACTGAAGTTATATATTTCTTTAGTCTGGTACTGTCTAAGTGTGTCGGCATAACTATTTTAAACAATTTTACCGAAGGACCAGTTTGCTTATCGCCTCACTAAATCGCGAATAACCTATTCTGTCGTAAATTGAAGTCGGCGACTTTAACATAACTTAAGAGAAAAATAGAAAGATCAAGACCATTTTATTTTCATTTCTAGCACGGAGCATAACCGAGTTTAGTGTCACTATTGCCCTCGTGTGAAAGTGTTAACTTTACATACAACTCTCATTCCCATAAAGCAGGAACGCGAAAAGCATACAAATATTTAGAAATAATATCATTTTATCTCTTTCATGTAGACGGCTTTACGATCTAGGCAATATAATTCACATTCGCTTATCTTTACGCGCAACTCTAAACATGTAGCATACAAAAGCAATTTTGAGGGAGCCAGTGAAACATACGACTTGACAAATTGACGGGCCGACGCGGTACTATTGCGTTCGCACGACAAACTATTTCATTTGTCCGGTTTATAGCTCGTAAAGTTACGTAATAGGTGGGTACAAACGAGACTCGTCCTGCGGTGACGATAATATATTGTTTATTTTTGTCTGTGGTTATTAGGTACCGATACGTTATTTATCACTTTTGGCTGGTTGGCATGCACAGCGCGTGCGTCTATGCGTGTATTGCCTCCTTATTGCGAATATTCTGACAATATTTTAGTGTTTCATACTGAAATTGGAAAGATGGTACACTATTAGACATTAGTGTCGTTTTGGCATGTGCTTGTCTTGTTTATGATAATATGTATTTGTTGGAATATTTTCACGATTTATAATGACTGTCAAGACGGAAACATATTTACGTGTCGTGGCGTGGCGTGGCGCGAGATTCATCAATCAAACGACATTGTTCCAGCCTACTGTCTTAACACAACTAATTTTGTAGCCAATGAACTGCGTCAGAAGGCACCACGACACAGAAGTGTGTTTCCGTCTTCAGTCGTAAAATTAAGAAAGAAATAATAACCGAATAATCCGAATAAGTAACAAAGAAGCTTTACTTAGTACTACATAATCTAGTATCAGGCCTTTCGTAATCTGCAGTAATACTTAGCCTTTTGTGGTACTTATTACTTAGTGTTACTTTGTTCTGAGGAAGGGTGAATAGCTCATAACCCTGGTTCTGTCCAGGTTGAACTATGCTGACACAGTTTACGGCCCGCGCCTATTGGCTCGTACAGACCGCCTCATCCAAAGGGTACAAAACGCTTGTGCTCGGTTTTGTTATAATATTCCTTACAGAAGTCATGTAACACCTTTTCTGAACAGGCACTTTATACTGAAGATGAAGTCCAGACGCAAACTACACTTAGCTTGCCTTCTGTTCGGTGTGGTAAAATATCAAAAGCCGGATTACCTTTATGACAAGCTAAGTTGGATCACGAGTAGACGGGAATGCGGTAGAAGGCAATGCTCACAACAACTCTCAACTCAGTCTCAGGGTACAGCTGCTTTTAGAGGCAGCTTTCGTTATGCGGCTTCCAAAATATGGAATAACTTGCCACCACCGATTAGAGTAATTAACACAATACACGTTTTTAGACGACGCTTACGGCAGTATCTCGTAGAAGCACAAAGAAAGCTAGATATGGTCGCACTAAATGTCTCAATTATATGATATTTTTATCTACCCACATAATCAAAAAAATTTATTCTTGCAATGTTATTTACTCTTTTTCACACTATTTATGTACATATTCCCATATTCCTCACAATTTTAATATAATATAATAATAATATAATATAATCTTTATTTATATAAAACAGATTGTAGTACATGTAACACATATTTTTTTTTATTTTTTTTTACTGAACACCAATTTATTTTACTTATGTATACATAAACACGTCACCTTGCAGTATAAAGCTGATATACATCCGTCACCTCACACATCAGGTCCAGTTGAAAACCAGCGTCAGACACTAGTTGTCTGACATTTTTGCTGAACTGGGCCTATTTGGCGCAGCCGTGAGGCACACTTTCCTGCAAACTCCTTGCGTCAGATTTTATACTTTTTTGTTTATTTTTTATTTTTATCTGATGTTAATATTTATTTTGAATGTATTACTTATATTGTGTGTCTTTTAGTCTGTGCTAAATAAATGTATTTTCTTTCTTCTTTCTTTCTTTCTTTCTTTCTCATGTATTCGTGTAATCATTTGGTACCTATCAATATAGGTCATATTGATTCAGTTGGCGACCTCGCACCTGTGTATAGACATGGTATTGACAGAGAGAGAGATTAAATTGCAGCTTATTAATTGTCTACAAGGACTATAGTAAGGATTATTGATAAACCCAATTTGGGTTCTACGAAAAGCGAAAGGTAATGAAAATATTAACTATAAATTTTCTTCATTAATCTGGAGCCAGCTGTTGCTCACTCGTTATTTTTCTTCTTTTAATATTTACTGTAAGATGGAACATAGATTCTTTTTTATGAATGTGCCTTATTAGCGAGATAAGATAAGATAAGATATTTATTTGCCCAAACATGTGTATTCATACAACAAATAATTACACTTGCATGCAAGATGACAAAAAAGAAAACAAAGGTTCAGCCATGGCGTGCAAATATTATTACAAGAAAAATAATTAAATGATAATAATTAATTACTCCAAATGTCAAATCCTTGTAAAAAAATAATCAAAAACAATGAATGTCAAAATAGTAATAACAATCTATGTCAAAATAGTAATACCAATCTATGTCAAAATGAAAGATTCTGCCAGAAATTTGCTAATACTATAATAAGCCCTGGTACTTAGAAATAACTTCAATTGTTTCTTCAGTTGCACATTATAAAGATCCCTCCAACTTTTGGGTAGCTTATTATAAACAATTGGAGCCATGCAAAAAACACTTTTGCGCATAAGTGTCGTTCTACTGCTATGCAGACAGAGCTGACTTTTATCACGCCTGTTTCTCGTAAATTCATCTGCCATACGTAAAAATAAGCCACTATTATTTCTAACAAACATGACCGTTTCCAGAATATTTATTTATTTATTTATTTAATATACTCGTAAATAGAAGCCAAAGTTAATATCTTATAACGGACGAAATAGGGCTTACAACTGTCGGTGGATTTTAGCTTAAACATGGCTCTTAGGCATCTCTTTTATGCTTTAAACGCAAATTCTTTGTTTGTTGAGTTACCCCAAAAGATAACCTCATATCTGAGAACCGATTCAGTTAGCCCATAGTAAGCGGTTAGTAGCGCATCTATATTAACGGTTCGAGATTGTATGGACAAGGTGTACTACTACAGCTTATTCTTTTAGTTAGGGCTTCTATGTGCGTCTTCCAATTTAAACTACGATCTATTGACAGTCCTAGAAACTTGGTTGTGTTAACTGTGTCAATTGCAATATTATTATATCTTATGTCAAAAGGTCAGTACGCGCTGACTAAAATTAATCTATAGTTTTATTCAATGTTGTATTTATATCCTGTTTATAAAAATTTAATTGATCACACGGGTATTTTTATTGTACTGTCATCCGCAAACAGTGTCATCGGATGCTTGATTGCCATTGGAAAGTCATTTATGTACGAGCTGTAGGTGATTCACACTTTTTGGGATGGGATTTTATTCGACATGGTTACAATGAAGAAAAGTCATAATATTCTAGCCCTTGTCCCATGTTACTTGGGGTTGGCTCAACACGTTTTCTTCTTCCACACCGTCCTGTCCCCCGTTACTCCCTTTACCTTCATAACACTCCTCACACAGTCCATCCACATTTTATTTCATTATATCCTTAGGTTATTGTCAGATATTTTACCTTCCAGCTTTGCCAATTTGCCGTCACCCTCCTAATGTGATTCTGAACATCAGACAGTTCAGTAGCTATAAAAATTTTCACGGAACGGCAAAGAAGTAACGGGTTGTGTGTGTTCTCGCTTAGTGTTGGTAATTATTTTTCATCATCATCGTACGTTGTCAACCTACAGGTGTTTACAGGACATGGCATTATCTTTATACCGTTCAACTACACGTTATTCATCGCGATTTTCAGCAGCTCTCAACCAGCTGACACCAAGCAATTAGCAGTTGCTGTGACCACAAACCCGCACTAGGCTATTCACCAACCCACACAGGGGCTGTACTGTACCGTGAGGACGCCATCATGATTCCGCAGTGAATAAAAAATAAGTTCAAAAACTAAAACCCGTCTACTGAAAAATCACGCTCTACAAATTATGAAACAAGAAAATATTCTCATCTGGAATTGTTATGTACAAACTATTCGATATGTATCGGGCATTCAATAAACAACTTACATGTAATACATATTTTATTGTATTTCATACATATTCATAGCGATGTTTAAAGGATAACTGCGGTCGTATGCTACCAACCGTAATAAAACAATACATTCTGCAAAGAAGCATACGACCAAGGCTATCCTCTCGATTACTGAAACCCGCACGCATGGTTTCTTCTTTCTTCTTTACCACCCACTTTTTCTTATAAAGAAAGAGCCATGTCCCAGCAGCAATACGGGTATTGCTACTAGGACGTAATTTATGTGCAGTTTCAGTTATACAAAAATGCTTTTTCATTCCAAGAATCTAGCTATTTACCGATTCAGACTAACCTACCTACTTATCACATTTTCTGTACATAAGTAACAAAAATATTTACGCATTAAAACAGTTTACGAGCGCGATGTGGGTGTCAGTGACTTGTCTAACAAATGGAGGCTTGATGGAACAGGTGTCGCCTCCTCCCGGCTATTGTGAGTCAGTATATCACGCTGATGTTTATGTTGATTTACTACGTGTTCTGGTTTTATTCTGATTAATGTTAGTATGTATATGCTATTTTAGAAGACTAGGTTAATGTATAGTAGGTTTCGGAATTAGTCAACTTTGTAGTAAACGGGTTGTTAATGTCATCATCATCAGCTTTTTTTTTAAAGTTCCCACTGCTGGGACATTCCCCCTCTCTGAGAGAGGGAATGGGCCTTAATCCACCAAGCAGGCCTATTGGGGGTTGGTGGATGTCACATGTCTTCGAATGAATGTGAATAGAATGGAATGGTTGTGAATGTGCATGTACACAAATAATATTATCGGTTTCTATATAGGGTTTTTTTGTTACGTTCCAAATGGCATATTCGCTCAGGATCAAGTTGAGTAGCAAAAGGAAACCTTGTCTCTTTGCCCTGCAGTGGGGCAACGCAGGCTGAATTATTGGTATAAATAATTTATGTCTTACAGTTATACAATCTTGACAGTTATTTCAGACACCATGACATTACACCACACCTGTTTTTTTCAGAAGGTTTGGCATTTGTAGACATTTAGCCAGTTATGGTTAAGTCCCTTAAATTATTACAATGTATCTGTCCCATATAATATGAGTCTATGGCCATGTATTAGTCGTGATAGAACAGAAGTCGTCTCCTCCCGGCTATTGTGAGTATATAACGCTGATGTTTGTCTTGATTTACTATGTGTTCTGGTTTTATTTTGATTAATGGTAGGTTGTGTGTGGCGCTTTAGAAGGGATTTGGGAACTAGTTTCATATGTGGACAGGCTGTGATGGTGATAAGAGTAGGTATTAAGTGCTATTCTGTATTATTTATTCCTGAAACGTACGTAACGTAGGCGTATCTAGTACCTATTAACAGTTTCCTTATCCAATGATGAATGATTTATGATTCATTCTATTGTTTTAATAATTAGACAGTGAACTTGTTAATAGTACATCCACATTTAAGTCCTCTTGTAAGACCGATGTCATGGAAGAGTCTATTTAATATCCAGACTCTGGGTTCATACCGAGAATTTCAGATAGAAAAAAGAACACTTTGCCCGACACGCAATGAAAAAAATTAAAATTGGGCTTGCAAACTTTTTCTTACTGTAGCTCTTTTCAATTTGACTTCAACAACAATAATCATCACAGACTATCTACTGCAATGTTCAGTTATTCAAAAGGCCTCAGCTTTTAGAGGTTAAATCTCCACACGGCTGCGTCCATTAAAATACCTATTAGAATCTACGCCACTGCTGTAACCTCGATTACACGGCGTGACTATTTTAAGTACCCACTTTTCCAATCTACAGACACTTCTTTACTGACATTCCACATAACAGATACAGTTTCAAGTTCAATGCTGACCTCATGAACTTGTCCCGCATTGCAATCAACAATGCTCTTACACTGGCGAGCTTGGACCACAAAATATGTCCATTGCTCCATTACTAACAACTTTAATGGTGCTCTTGCATACAGGGTGGGTAATGGACGCGTAATTTTCTAAACGTTGGCCTAACGTGCTTACAGAGGCTGAAGAATTATGGGCCCATGTCGTTTTATATTGACGCTGGGAAGTTTTTATATGGCCGTGTTTTAGCCACGGTCTACGCTAGTGTCAAACTCCTAAGTTTGCAAGGTAAATAGTCAAAGTGGTTGCAGTTCTCAGTACCTATATCTCCAATTAAATTCGTCCTTTTAGAGTAGGATTCACCGGGGGAAAATAAAACGTTTAAAAACTGTCATGGTTACGGTAGGTATTTCTTTTGCTGCGAGTTTTATTGATATGTTTCCTTCTCTCGATGTCTTCAAGAGGAAAATTAAAGAGCATTTCATTTAAACGCAATGTCAGTAGATATATATATATATATATTTGTATTTATGTACTTATGTATATCTTTATGATATAAGATTATAATTATGTTATTTCAAAATTGTACACTGGATCCTACCCTCTCTAGGGTTTGCTTTAAGAGAAGAAGAAGGCTCGCCTTTGTACATGTACTTTATTATCACATTGTATGAAATATTGTTTTTGGTGTACAATAAAGAATTAAGAATATGTCACTATTTTATAAGCGTCATAAGATTGTATGAAAGCCACAAAAATACTTCTAAAAGAAATCTACCTCTCTTTCTCAGTCTCTTACATCCATACATTCCTAACTTTTACAAGTGTTTGCCGTAACTGTTCGTAGCAGTCGCCTCAGCGGCGTACACCTCCCTTTAATCGCTCCACACACTTCTATCGCGCACCTTCTGCATTTAGTCCGGTCCACAACGTTTTGTAAATATTTCTCGCCATCTCTTTCTTTACAATACAATTCAATGTAAAATATATTTTATGCAATAATATGATTCTGGTATCAACCGAATTATTTTAAATTACTTCCATACGACTCACCATAGTAAAATATATCATTCAACAATAGTACGAGTGCTCATGATCAAAATTTTTGTCTCATCAGCCAAATCCGGATACAATCGATAGATTTGCTTATTTTTATTACAAAAATACTGATTTCTAAAGTTTGCCGCGTCACGTCTGACCCCACCGCATTTTTATAATTTCATAATCAACAAATTACCGAGACGTTTCATAGCAATCTATCAGATTTTTTAGAATGTAGTGTTAGACGATAGATTTTAAATACCGATTACACAATTTTCAGAAATCAGAAGTGCCATACGTACCTAGGACACCATTTGAGAACATCAGAAATGAGGCAAAAAACCTACAGAAAATCGTCTGAATATCATGTTTTCAAGTGAACTTTGGTTAGTTGATGAGAATAAATAATTTTTCAGAAATGTGAGCATTCTGTGTTGAAACCATTTTGAAGCGATCGCGAAACGTTCTTTTTGTTATTGGAATTATAGGTAACATAAAATGTCTGTAAACAATATTTTGGTAATCTCGAAAACCGTACAAAAATTAAAAAAATTGTTTGACAGAAAAAAATTGAAAATATTAAACAAGTCGGGTAAAATTTTAATATTTTTGAAAATGCGCTCGAGCCACAAACAAGCTTTTTCATAACAAAATTATGAAATCTATGTACATTTTTAATATTAGACATCTTGTAATAAAACCGTATGTTTATGTTTTACATAGCAAAAATTACCCCACATAGCACTGACGTTTTTGGTCGGTACTGCCAACCTAGCCGGTTTCAGATTTAACAAATTTAGCGGTTTTCTTCGGTTTTGACCGATAAACGATTTGATATGGTTTTGGTGGTGGGCACTCGTACTATAATAATTTATTTTCATTCAGACTTGCACAGACTCATTAAAAACAAACGAACATCAAAGTAAAGCCAGTTCGCAAAGCTGTTTTTAATTATGTTGTACCATCATACATTTATTAAACTTAATCTTTTTTCGACTGTCTGTATGACTTCTTACATATTACACACGTATTATACAAGTACACAATGGTTTTTATACGGTTTTCTCCATAATTGAGAAAACTAGCCTGCCAGCGACTTCGTCCGCGTAAATGTAGTGTATTATACACAAAGAAACATACTCCCGGGATAAAAAGTATTCCATATGCTTCTCCAGGGTCCAATGTACAATGTAAAATTTTGGCGCGGGGCGCCACAATTTACCAACATTGGTTAACGGTTCTTGCGTGACATAGTTACTTCCGCATAATTAGTATGGATTTGTATAGATAGTACGGATTGTCTCCTAAATTAACTATGCTAAACTTTAATTTTTAGAAATCTCAAAGTGAAACCGGGGGAAGCAGGGGCGCATCGCTGGTTATAAAATAAAATATATTTATTTTAAAAAGCGCTGACGTTCCACGTCCGGTCTTACGGACGGCGTCCGGTCCGTTCATCCGGCATCCGGGTCGATCATCCGGCGTCCGGTGTAAAGGCGTGGCTCACTGTGGTTAACCTTCCACTGCGGTTGGCGTCTTGTGATTGTGCACTCGTGTGATCCGAACTATGTAATTATGTTCATAACAGGATGTATGTAATTATGTATTATTGGACTTCTATGATTATATTGATATGCAATTAGCTATTAGAACGACAATTCCATTTGATTGGGTTTAATTCGTTGCTATTATTATTATTATTATTATTTTTATTTGATATAGGTTCGCGCTTGACCACCATCTCACCTGATCGACGATCGATCGCGCTTGCCTAGAAGTAACCTATTCACTCTTGACTTAAAGACCCCTAGATTGTAGCTATCGGGAAACACAGACTCCGGCAGGGAGTTCCACTCCTTAGCTGTACGCATAATAAAAGTATTTTCAAAACGTTTAGTGCGTATGGGTGGGATGTCCACCATGTACCGATGGCGCATCGCCGTACGTCTGGTAGTCCGATGATGAAACGGGCTGGGCGGAATTAGATCATGCAATTCCATCGCACACTCCCCGAAATGTAATCGATAAAAAACCGATAAGCTGGCAACTCGGCGACGATGTTCAAGGCTCTGGAGCTTTGACTTAACCAGTGCCTCATCACCGATGAGCCTCTTGGCCCGCTTTTCGATCGACTCTAGTGCATCAAGCTGGTATTTGGCAGATCCGTCCCAGAGATGAGAACAGTACTCCATGCATGATCGAACTTGCGCTTTATACAAGCTGAGCAGCTGTTCTGGCGTGAAGTACCTTCTCACCTTTGCAAGGATCCCCAACTTTTTGGCAGCCAGCTGAGCCTTTGCCTCAATGTATGGGCCAAAATTGAGAGTCGATGTCAACGTAACGCCAAGAAGCTCAAGATGGTCAGTTATTGGCACGGTCACATCTCGGAAAGTTGGAGCCGGGTGAAATTGGCTCTTTTTAGCAGAAAAAAGACACGCCTGGGTTTTAGCAGCATTAAACCTGACCAGATTGGCATCGCCCCATTCGGAGACTGCCTGCAAGGACAGATTCAAGCGCTCCACCATGGCCTCCCGGAGAGACTGGATCTGAGGCCCGGTAGCACGAGCGTTGGACAAGTATCTCTCTGCAACAGTGCTGTCGTCTGCATACCCAAAGGTGCCGGGTTTTAGCAGATCGTTTATGTGCAGCAGGAATAAAGTTGCTGAAAGTACCGACCCCTGAGGGACCCCGGCATTAATATCCAAGTGGTCCGACGAGCAGCCATCGATAACCACTCGAATGGACCGGTCTCTCAGGAAGTCAGCAATCCAATCACACAGACCACCGGGCAAACCGAATGAAGGAAGTTTACCAATAAGGCTTTCGTGCCAGACCCTATCAAAAGCCTTCGAGATGTCGAGGGAGACGGCAAGCGCTTCCCCGTGCCTCTCGATGGCCTCACTCCAGATGTGAATGGCATACGCTAGAAGATCCCCAGTAGACCGATTTCGGCGGAAGCCGTATTGGCGGTCACTTAGGATATCGTTTGCTTCTAGGTATGCCAGGAGCTTAGAATTGAGTACACGTTCCATACTCTTACAGAGTATGGAGGTTACAGATATGGGTCTGTAGTTGGCCGGGTCAGCACGGCTGCCCTTCTTGGGCACGGGCTGTACGTTAGCCTGCTTCCAAGCATTCGGCACTTTTCCAGCCTCATACGAAAGGTGGAATAGGCGTGTCAAGATCGGAGACAGTTCAGGCGCACAGGTTCTAAGAACAATTGCTGGTATTCCGTCAGGGCCGCTAGCCTTGTTCACGTCGAGGTTGCGCAGCACCCTATGGACGTCCTTTTGATGGATACGAATGTCCGACATACTCGTCTCGCATCCATCAGGAGAAGGAGGGGGGCGCGCATCACCAGGATTCAGACGTGACGACTCCGCAAAAAGAGAGGCAAATAAATTTGCCTTTTCCTCAGCGGAGTGGGCCAGTGTTCCATCGGGTTTCAGCAGTGGTGGTAGTGAGGGACGGCAGAAATTCGATTCAACCGACTTAGCCAGGGACCAGAACGCTTTACTACCGGCTGGGTAGGAAGCAAGTTTGGTCCCAATACGGCTTATGTGGTCAAACCGAGCCTTTCGCAATACCCTCTTGCAGGACTTGGCAGCCCTATTAAAGGCTCTCTTCCGCTGGCCCACGTCGCTAGCTTTGCGCGTCCGAGCGTCGACCCATGCCAGGTACGCCTCATGTTTAAGCGTGTTGGCGCGATTGCACTCGGCGCCAAACCATGGCAGGTCAACGCTAGACATTGCAACGTCAGAGAATGGAATGTAGTACTCCATTCCCCGACGCAACACGTCGGTGACGGCGTCCGCACACGACGAGGGATCAGCTGAAGAAAAGCAAGTGGGCCGCCAAGGATAAGAAGCGAAAAACGAACGCATCCCATCCCAATCTGCTGACCTGTACCGCCAAACCCGCCGAATGCCTCTTGGGCTGGGATCGGGTGGGGAGTAGACGGATAAAGACTTCACCAAACAATGGTCGGAGCTACCCAAAGGTGAAGATACCGACACAGAGTAGCGGTCTGGATCTGTTGTCAGCAAAAGGTCCAAGCAATTGGCAGTGTGCGAATCAACATCCGGCACCCTCGTTGCTCCCTGGACCAGCTGGGCGAGATTTAACGCAAGCGCAAGCTTTCGCGTCTCTCGCCCAGCATGATCAGTGCACTGGTATGGGAAGAGCCACTCCTGGTGGTGGGCATTGAAATCCCCCAGTATCACTAATTGGGCAGAAGGGTACCGCTGCTGTGCCGCATCAGCCGCCTCACACAGATGCTCCGTAAGCCTGGTTGTCTCCTGATCTCCACTGTGCGATCGGTAGACACAGGCGTAGATAATTTTATCCAGGCCTGTGTGCACCAGTGCCCAGAGCACGGAAAACCTTGAGTCCTCAAGGTTTCGGAGACGCCGATAACAGATGTCGTCTCGGGCGTACATGCATACACCCGCGCGTGGTTTAAAGTTGTGCTCCAGGGTAAACCCTGGGTATGATAAGTACGACACGTCTGACGGACATCCGATCTGCGTCTCCGAAAGGAGAAGAAGAGCTGGTCTATCAGTCTCCAGGTGGTGATGGACTGCTTCGAGATTTGAGTGCAGCCCTCTTATGTTGCTAAGGTGCACTTTGTGTGACAGGGAGTGCTGCCGCTGTACAGCTTTTCCTTTACTTTTCCTTGGCATAGTTGAGTGAAAAAGGGGAGGAGAAGGCAGTGAGACGAGGTTCCACGCTGGCAACCCACAGACACGCACTGATAGGACGCCATCAATGGGGGACTGGTCTGGAGACTGCGGGGACGCCCGAGCCCCCCCGGGAATGTCCATCGGGCCCTGTCTTCTGGTCGCCAACCAGCACGATGGTGCATTCCGGGATTTCTCGACAGTTGGCGGGGCAGCCTTTCGTGTGTGGCTGGCACACTACTTGGGCCCCCAACTACCTGCGGTCGGCCAGCGGCGCACCGTGCCTCGGATCCCGCTACCCTCCGCGACCAGTCCCCCGATACGCCCATAACAGCGCGCGTCAGACCGGTCCGCCTGCAGTGGAACAGCTAGCTCGACCCAACTCCTCTAGTTGGCTACACCGAGCATCGTACCGGAACACGGCTAGGCCGCTTAGCGGTACGTCTTTGCCCGGTGGGTGGTCGCAAGCCTTCGGCCGAAGCCTACCACTAGTTTGTGTCACCTGATTAGCACCACCCGGGGGCCACGTGTAGGGAATCGTATGGGGTGCTCTCCTACGGACGAGGGTGACTCAGCCCCCAGCCATTAGGCTATGTCTATAGATTAGTTGAGACGATTTCCGAGTTATCTGCCCGTTGCGGGAGGGATCTGATGACGATATGCAAGAGCTCCGTCATTCGCTTGTTTCTTAGTCGTGTCAATGATTCTTATTTTTATGAGCATCAACTACACAGCCATGTCGACAGCCTTAGTGCTGGCCTCATAGAGGTATTTAAGGTTGCACGTGTTTTTGCACAAAAAGCAAAATGAGTGATGGGCACAGTTTGGTGTGGTACGACGGTTCGTTTGCTGACGGGCTTCTAATATTAGTAGAATGTTCGGCAGTCATTTTGCTACAGAACAGTTACCTCTTGTTGATTTGCCAATTTACTGAACTGCGTCACTGACTCTACAATTAAACTTAGAAGAGCTACACTTTTTTAAAGAAAATAGTAATCAAATACACAACAACGGTCTCATCTAACACACGTCTCACGGACTGTGGCTGGCGTGATTGCGGTTAACCTTCCGCCTGCTATTGATGCTCTGTGCCGTCATCCACACAGCTCCGGAGAGTTCGCCAACTTTGTCATACGAGTTATGTAGATATCGAGCTTAGATAAAGTACCTATAGATTAAGCTTTAAAATGACTTTGATTGATAGAGCGAGATGGCTAATTGGCAGCTCCATGTAAATAATAAGGACAAAAGATTATTTTTTGTCTTTGTCACCGTGGCCGGTTTCTGTTGTTTGTCAAACTCTAATACAATGGCAGGTTTGACAAACAAACTCGGTTTTGTTTGATTTTCTATGATTTCGTGGTATTATGTGTTAATTGAGACAAGGAATTTGGGTTATTTATAGATAACAAGTGTCAGTGCGATGGTGGGTTGTAGTGTTCTTGTTCTTGTTGTAACACCAGAACTAACTATTGCTGTCTCATGTGCGGCCACGCCAGTGCTTAATCTATAGGTACTTTATCTAAGATATCGAGCATCGACCGAATTGTGTAACGACATCGCGCTTCGCCTTGATGCAGATTCACTGGTAAATTGTAGCAGAGCAAAAATATAAGATTGATAGTCAATATCGCATAATATATTTCTATGAAACAATACTAAAAATAAAATAAAATAAAGGACTATATTCGACTAAAACATCCAAAGAAAACTTAATATTTTCTATAATAACAGTCCCATCTAACACACGTCACACGGACTGTGGCTCGCTCGACTGCGGACTCGCTTAACCTTCCGCCTGCTATTGATGCTCTGTGCCGTCATCCACACAGCTCCGGAGAGTTTACCAACTTTGTCATACGAGTTATGTAGTTATCGGGAAACAACCGAAGTGTGCTCAGTGTGCTATACAGATGTATGCTATGGTACAACTTAAATTGCGCGATTGTTAGCAATTACCACACAATCTTGGCATGAAATTTGCTCGAGTTGCCGAGAAGGCATTCTTTTATAAAACTCTAAGTAGTAGTAAAAACGATTTGAACTCGCACGCTATAACAAAACTGGAGAAATAGTGGAGTGGTTTATCAAAAAACGCACAAATGTGTCTGTCCTTTCACAACTCAATATCAAGACCCGATTGTCTACGGTTTGCTTACAGCGTATTTTGACTTACTTTGGCCACATAATGCGAAGAGGAGATAGCAGCCTTGAAAAGCTGGTCATTGTTGGCAATACCGAAGGAAAGAGAGCACGAGGCCGGTCGCCAACACGATGGTCTGACCAAGTGAAGGAAGCTACGTCCTCAAGCAACTTCCAGCAGGTGGTGATGACAACTTTGGACCGGAGTCGATGGAGGCAGATAGTCCGCTTAAAGGGGTCCAGTGACCACGTTCCTCAGTAATGAGGAACCGACTGAAGAAAGAAAGAAAATTATCAAAAAAACAAACCCAAATAAAAACAATAAAAATAATTAATATTAATGGCCTAGATTTCCAAAAGATGTATGGGATTGCTACCAAAATGTCACATGTCAAATGTCACATTCTTTACATTTTGATGTTTTGGCAATCAATATCACTGATCTAATGTCACTTTGTCTAGTGCCTCTTATCTTTTTATAACGTGCAAGTGATTTTCAATCTTAAGGTGATAAACTATTCCTTTTCCTGACTATATATTACATAATTTTAGCGGGTGATATCAATACAAATATTAAACTAAAGGATACTGAGACGTCTCATGATCAAAAAAACAGACTTAATTACCTCAATACACTATCCCAGTATGGTATACTGCCAGGTCATACATTGCCTAATAGAAATGAAAACTGTTTGGATCATTTTATGATAAAGTTAAACAAGCACAAGACATCCGCTTTTATTGCCATTTTGCAAACAAGCATAACAGATCCCTTTCAAAAATTAAAGAACCCCAATTGCGAAAAAAAATAAATCTTCAATTGACTTTGAGAATGCATATAAGTATCTGCTAGAAAATAGATTAGCTGATTTACTTTTCTGTAACGATCCGGAATCCCTAACTAACCTTCTTATAAATAAACTATCCGAATCGATTAATAAAAATACTATCCTTGTAAAAATACCAAACAGTAAGCGCATAATCAAGCCATGGTTTACCCCAGGCATCTTGAGATGTATCAGGAACCGCAACAAGTTGCAAAAAGATTATAAAAAAGAACCATACAATGAAATATTAAAAGTGACTTTTATAAGATATAGGAACTATTGCAATAATTTAATAAAAAAAATAAAAAGTAAGTATGAAAGAGAATTAATAACCAAATCAACTACTAATAATACATTACTATGGAAGAATATAAAAACGATTATTAAGTGTAAAAGCCACAACACAGAATTAATAAATATTAAATCATCTTCATTAGAATCTGTAAACTATATTAATAATTATTTTGCTAACATTGGTAAGAACCTTGCACTGAAAATCCAGCCTCGCCTAAGTCATAATCAGCGGGATCGACCTCTCAATCCAATAGGTCAACCTAACTCATTTGTACTGCTTGACACTGATATAAGTGAAGTGAGCCGTATCCTCATGAGTCTTAAGACAGGCAGTGCACCTGGATGGGACAAGGTTTCAACTAGTTTTTTGAAATTCATACAAGGATGTTGTTCCAATTATTACTCATCTCGCCAATCTGTGTTTTAGTCAGGGTATCTTTCCGGCAGCATTAAAACAGGCTATTATTACGCCAATATTTAAGTCTGGAGATGAAGACGATGTAGGCAACTATAGGCCTATATCTATCCTACCTGCAATTTCTAAAATAATCGAAAAACTAATTAACATAAGGTTACTTAAATATTTAAAAGATTTTAATATTTAATCGGACTCTCAATTTGGCTTCCGGAAAGGTATCTCTATTGAGAATGCAGTTGCTGCGCTTAGTAAGCTAGTTACCGAACAACTTGACCGAAGCAAAAAATGTGCAACTGTATTCCTAGATTTAAAAAAGGCCTTCGGCACCGTCTCTGTCCCACTCTTAGCAAATAACCTGGAAGATATTGGGCTTCGCGGGATGCCGTTGAATCTTCTCAAAGATTATCTCAGCAATCAAAAGCAGAGGGTTAGAGTGGGTCAGTATATTAGTGGGGACACGGTGGTGTCTTACGGAGTCCCCCAAGGCAGCGTGTTGGGCCCACCTTGTTCCTTATCTATGTGAACGAACTCTGTAACATGCATATTGCAAATGCAAAAATCTTTTCTTACGCTGACGACACAGCAGTAGTCTTCACGGGTAAATATTTGGGTATTATCATCGACCAGAGATTATCTTGGCATCCCCACATCGATCAAGTTACTAACAGAATCAGAAAACTAAGCTGGATCTTCAAGACTCTCAGACATATAATACCTAAAAGTGTTTGTTCTCCTTCAGGCGGGAACAAAAACCTCCTAAATATAATATATTTAGCGCTTGCACAATCAGCATTCTTATACTGTATCCCTATATGGGGGGGTGCTTCTAAAACAAAATGTTTATGTTTGTTTGTTGTGTGTTGTTTGTTTAGTTTGTTGTGTGTGTTGTGTGTGTGTGTTAACTATATCATATCAGTAACCTTATAACGGTCCGGAAACTTTACATTACTCAAGTTGTTCTCACAAAACATAAAACACTTACCTATGATTTCAGAACATTATCAAGAAGAAGAAAAGACATTATAATAAAAGCACCACAAACAAGAACACAATTTGCCAGTATTCAACTTTGGAAACGTTCTGCTCAGCTGTATAACGCTATTATTAAACATATTTACGTCTACCCTAAGAATAGTTACGAATGCAAAAGCATCCCTGAGCACTTTATTTTGGAATTTTTGGATTGTTTTGACATTGCTTTGTTTAGTACAGCCCCAAAGTACATATATACTATTCAAGTGTCAACAATCAGAAACACTAAATCTGTTTGTCACGTTCGGGTCTGTTGTAACATCAGTCGTCATGTCTATGATTAATGCGTTGCGTATTACTGTAGTCTCAAGTTCAATTGTTCAACTCTGTGATACACAAAGTTTTTATCGGAATCTGGCAGTTAAATGCAGTTAATATATTGGACTCAACTAATATTATAATGACTGGTGTACAATTGCCCGGGAGAAATGGAAAGAATTCCATTTGTACCAATTGTCCAACCAATTTTTTTAAACTTTGCCCCATACTAGGAATTTCTTCCTGTATCGTGGGTGCGTTTACAAACATATAAACTCACATACACAACACCCAGAGCCGGAACAACTATCTGTAGGTCATACAAATATTTGTTCCGTGCGGGAATCGGAACCCGCGACATTCAGTGTAGCAGTCAATCGCTCAATCACTGCGCCAACCGTGCGCCCCTACAATGGGACAAAACTAAATAAATACATATTTTTCATACTTTAATACTTACTTACTAATTTTTTTTTTTTTTTTATTCTATGTAGGCTCGCGCTTGACCACTATATTTCCTGATGGTAAGCGATGATGTGGTCGACGGTGAATCACGCTTGCCTAGAAAAAACCTATTCACTCTTGACTTAAAGACCCCTAGATTGTAGCTATCGGGCAACACAGACTCCGGCAGGGAATGCCACTCCTTAGCTGTACGCACAATAAAAGTGTTCCCAAAATGTGTTGTGCGTTTGGGAGGAATGTTCACCATGTACCGATGGCGCATCGCCGTACGTCTGGTAGTCCGATGATGAAACGGGCTAGGTGGAATTAGATCATGCAATTCCATGGCACACTCGCCCGAGTGTAACCGATAAAAAACCGACAAGCTGGCAACTCGGCGACGATGTTCATCGCTCTGGAGCTTTGTCTTGACCAGTGCTTCATCGCCGATGAGCCTTTTGGCCCGCTTTTCGATCGACTCCTGTGCATCAAGCTGGTATTTGGCAGATCCGTCCCAGAGATGAGAACAGTACTATGATCGAACAGTTGAGCAACTGTTCCGGCGTGAAGTACTTTCTCACCTTTGCAAGGATCCCCAACTTTTTGGCAGCCAGCTGAGCCTTTGTATCAATGTATGGGCCAAAATTGAGAGTCAATGTCAAAGTAACGCCATGAAGCTCAAGATGGTACGTTATTGGCACGGTCACATCTCGGAAAATTGGAACCAGGTGAAATTGGCTCTTTTTTGCGAAAAAAAGACACGCTTGGGTTTTAGTATCATTAAACCTGACCAGAATGGCATCGCCTCATTCGGAGACTGCCTGCAAGGACAGGTTCAAACGCTCCACCATGGCCTCACGGAGAGACTGGATCTGCGGCCCGGTAGCCCGTGCGTTGGACAAGTATCTCTCAGTAACAGTGCTGTCGTCTGCATACCCAAAGGTCGGGTTTCAGCAGATCGTTAATGTGCAGCAAGAATAATGTTGCTGAGAGTACCGACCTCTGAGGGACCCCGGCATTGATATCCAATTGGTCCGATGAGCAGCCATCGATAACCACTTGAATGGACCCATCTCTCAGGAAGTCTGCTATCCAATCACACACACCACCGGATAGACCGAATGAAGGAAGCTTACCAATAAGGCTTATTAATTTCGTGCCAGACCCTATCAAAAGCCTTCGAGATGTCGAGGGAGACGGCAAGCGCTTCCTCGTGCCTCTCAATGGCCTCACTCCATATGTGAACGGTATACGCTAGAAGATCCCCAGTAGACCGATTTCGGCGGAAGCCGTATTGACGGTCGCTAAGAATATCATTCGTTTCTAGGTATGCAAGGAGCTTTGTGTTAAAGTACACGCTCCATACTTTTACAGAGTATGGACGTTACTGAGATGGGTCTGTAGTTGACCGGGTCAGCTCGACTACCCTTTTTGGGCACGGGCTGTACGTTGGCTTGCTGCCATGTATTTGGCACTTTGCCAGTCTCATATGAAAGGCGAAATAGGCGTGTCAAGATCGGAGACAGTTCAGGCGCACAGGTTTTAAGAACTATTGCTGGTATTCCGTCAGGGCCGCTAGCCTTGTTCACGTCGAGGTAGCGCAGCACCCTACGGACGTCCTTTTGATGGATGCGAATGTCAGACACTCTCGTCTCGCATGCATCAAGAGAAGGAGGAGCCCTATTGAACATCACTCGCTTTGGGCGATCGACCCATGCCAGGTACGCATCATGCTTAAGCGCGTCGGAATGATGACATTCGGCGCCAAACCATGGCTGGTCAACGCTGGACATTGTTAAGTCAAAGAACGGAATGTAGTTCTCCATTCCCTGACGCAACACATCCGTCACGGCATCTGCGCACGACGAAGGATCAGCTGAAGATAAACAAGTAGGCTGCCAAGGATAGCATGCGTAGAAAGATCGCATGCCATCCCAATCTGCTGACCTGTACCGCCAAACCCGCCGGTTTCCCCTTGGGCTGGGATCGGGCGGGAAGTAGACGGACACAGACTTCACCAGACAGTGGTCGGAACTACCCAAAGGTGAAGCTATCGAAACAGAGTATCGGTCTGGATCTGTTGTCAGCAGAAGGTTCAAGCAACGTCCAGTATCTTCGTTGCTCCCTGGACCAGCTTGGTATGGTTTAGCGCAAGGGAAAGCTTACGTATCTCCCGTCAAGCATGGTCAGTGCACTGGTATGGGAAGAGCCATTCCTGGTGGTGGGCCTTAAAGTCCCCTAGTAACCCTAATTGGGCGGAAGGGTACAGCTGCTGTACCGCGTCATCAGCCTTACTGAGGTACTCTGTGAGCCTGGATGCCTCCTGATCTCCGCTAACGGTAGACACAGGCGTAGATTATTTTATCCAGACCTCAAGGTTAGGGAGACGCCGATAGCAAGTATCGTCACGGGCGGCAGTTTAAAATTGTGCTCCAGGGTAAACCCTGGGTAAGATAAGTACGACACGTCTGACGGACTCGCTATCTGCATCTCCGTAAGGAAAAACAGCTGGTTTCTCAGCCTCCAGGTAGCAGTGGACTGCAGAGAGATTTGAGTGCAGACTTCGAAAGTTGTTGAGGTGCACTTTGTGGGGGAAGGGGGTGCAGCCGCTGTTTATAGTCCAATATTCTTTTTCCTTGACATCATTATAGTAGAATGAGTGGGGGTGAGGAGAAGGAAGTGAGCCGAGGTTCTATGCTGCTAACCTACAGACACGCACTGAAAATACGACATCATTGGGGCACTAGTCCTCAGACTGCGGGGACGCCCGAGCCCCCCCGGAATGTCCATCGGGCCCTCCCCATCTGGTCACCAACCAGCACGATGGTGCATTCCGGGATTTTTCGACGGTTGGCGGGGCAACCTTTCATGTATGGCTGGCACACTACTTGGGCCCCCAACTACCTGCGGTTGGCCAGCGGCGCACCGTGCCTGGAATCCCGCTACCCTCCGTGACTAGTCTCCCGATACGTCCATAACAGCGCGCGTGAGGCTGATCTGTCAGCAGTGGAACAACTGTCTCGACCCAACTCCTCTAGTTGGCTACACCGAGTATCGTAACCGGAACGGTTAGGCCGCTTGGCGGTACGTCTTTGCCTGGTGGGTGGTCGCAAGCCTTCGGGTGAAACCTACCACCAGTTATTTTCACCTGATTTGCACCACC
Source organism: Anorthoa munda (assembly GCA_945859665.1). Classification (NCBI taxonomy): domain Eukaryota; kingdom Metazoa; phylum Arthropoda; class Insecta; order Lepidoptera; family Noctuidae; genus Anorthoa; species Anorthoa munda. The sequence goes on along the minus strand of OX243910.1, from coordinate 29,625,226 downwards.
TGGGGACCAGATGTAGTGTATCAAAGGGTATACTCCTACGGACGTGGGTCACTCGGCCCCCAAAACTTAATGGGAAAATAACTCTATCTGTCTGTTACCTTTCACGCTTAAACCGCTGAAGCAATTTAGATGAAATTGGGTATGGATATAGTTTTAGACCCTAGAAAGGACATAGAATAGTTTTTATCTCGACAATCATCCTTAAGGTCCATCATTTCATGTACCGTATGGTGACGGACGTAAAGAATTTCACCATCCCATATCTTCCCGTGGGTGTCGTAAGAGGCGACTAACGAATGGGCAGCAGCATTCTCTGTGCACTTTAACAACAAACTGCGATCGCCAACCCGCCTGCCTGATTATGGCAAACCCCCCCAACCTAATGAATAGCACACATAAGAAACGGCCCCGAGTACCCGGCAGCCTGTCTACCCTCGGCTACGGTAGCGGTCGATGCGATGACGTGGCAAGGGGTGCTAAGAATCCCCGGAGTGGACCCGGCTACACCAATAAACACCGACGACTGGACCTGGGAACATATAACACGTGAATACTCTGGACCGACGAAAAGTTAGCCGAACTCGAGGAAGAACTGAGCAGGTTGCGATGGAGTATTATAGGGTTATCTGAAGTCCGAAGAGAGGGGGAGGACTCGATAATCCTCAAATCCGGTAACCTGCTCTATTTCCGAGAGGGTGACCGACAGTCCCACGGGTGGTGTCGGGTTTATCGTCCACAAGTCCCTTGTGAACAACTTGGTGAAGTTCGAGAGTGTGTCGACCAGGGTGCGTACCTTAACTCAGAATATCCGCAAGATATTCGCTGAAGGTCATACAGGTCTACGCCCCGACCTCGGCACACCCCGACGACGAGGTAGAGGCCATGTCTGAGGATATCTTTAGAGCCATGCATGGTTTCAAAACTCACTTCACCGTTGTCATGTGAGACAAGATGGATGGGCTGGTGGAATGAGCTGCAAGTGGGGCAATTTCGAGTTGGACGCCGGAACCACTGGGGTCACCTACTGGCCAGTTTTATGGAGAAGGGGCCTCTACATGATGAACTCCTTCTTCAGAAAGCGTGAGCACAGGAAATGGACCTGGCAAAGCCCCGATGGTGCAACTAAAAATGAGATCGACTTCATCATGTCAACCAAGAAGCAAATGTTAAATGATGTCTCTGTGATCAATTCGGTGAAAATCGGGCGCGATCACCGCATGGTAAGAGGCGCATTGAACATTAATGTTAAGCTTGAAAGGTCTCGACTGGTGAAATCCACGCTCCGCCCAGCACAGATCCAGGTCCAAAACCCCGAGAACTTTCGGCTCGAACTCCAGAATCGTTTCGAGTGTCTAGGAAGCTCCGTGGACGATTACAGCGATGGGTTCGTGGAAGCTGTCCATACGGTCGGGTCTATGTTTTCAAGACCCGCCGTACAGATAGGAACAAAAAGCTCTCTGATCCTACTCTCAAGCTCATGAAGGAGAGGCGTGAGATGATCCTGCAGTCCTCAGACGATGCGTTGAAATACCGGCAGCTAAATAGACGGATCTCAAGGTCCTTGAAAAGCGACCTCCGCCGCTTCAATACTGAGCGTATTAAAGAGGCGATTGAGCGGAATAAGGGCTCAAAGGTCTTGGAAAGAGATCTGTCTATTGGGCAGAGCCAGCTCACGAAACTGAGGACCGATGATGGCAGGATCGTTGCCGCCAAACCAGAGCTTCTGAGGGAGATCGAGAGATTCTATGGGCAGCTGTACACGTCAACCAGTAAACCCGAACTCCTGAAGGCGGGTGGAAAACCAATACTTAGGCCCTTCAGAAGCTGTTTGATTCCGTGATACTCGAAGGGAAAACGCCACAGCCATGGTGCAGGGGTGTGGTGGTACTCTTCTTCAAGAAGGGTGACAATGCCCTACTGAAGAATTATAGGCCAATCACACTTCTTAGCCATGTCTACAAGCTGTTTTCAAGAGTCATCACGAATCGTCTCGCGCGCAGGTTTGACGATTTCCAGCCTCCCAAACAAGCCGGATTCCGTGAAGGCTTCAGCACCTTAGACCACATACATACGCTGCGGCAGGTTAAACAGAAGACCAAAGAGTACAACCTGCCTCTCTGTTTAGCGTTTGTGGACTACGAGAAAGCCTACGATTCGATCGAGATTTGGGCTGTACTGCAGTCTCTCCAACGGTGCAAAATTGACTACCGGTACATCGAAGTGTTGAAGTGTTTATACAAAAACGCCACCATGTCAGTTCGACTTCAGGATAAAACCTCGGAACCAGTCCTTCTGCAGCGAGGTGTGAGACAGGAAGGCGTCATATCTCCGAAGATGTTTACCGCTGCACTGGGGGATGTCTTCAAGGTTCTGGACTGGAGAGGGCTAGGCATCAACGTCAATGGCCAGTACATCACTCTCCTTCGGTTTGCAGACGATATAGTAGTTATGGCTGAGACCATGGAGGACCGCAGTACAATGCTCGATGACCTCAGTAGAGCTTCCGAAAGAGTGGGTCTTAGAATGAACATGGACAAAACCAAGGTGATGTTGAATGTCCATGTTACACCCACTCCTATCAAGGTCGGAGACTCTACACTCGAAGTTGTGAGCGACTATGTCTACCTGGGACAAACGATCCAGTTGGGTAGGGCTAACTTCGAGAAAGAGTTCAACCGTCGAATCCGACTCGGCTGGGCAGCGTTCGGGATATTGCGTGGTATCTTCTCGTCCAACTTACCACAGTGTCTCAAGACGAAAGTTTATGATCAGTGTGTGTTGCCAGTGATGACATATGGCTCTGAGACGTGGTCGCTTACAATGGGCGTCATCAGAAAGCTTTCAGTCACTCAAAGGGCAATGGAGAGGGCTATGCTCGGAGTTTCCTTGCGTGATCGAATGAGAAATGTAGAGATCCGCAAGAAAACCAGGGTTACCGACCTAGCCCGAAGAATTGCCAAATTTAAGTGGCAGTGGGCAGGGCACATTGCTCGCAGAACGGATGGCCGATGGGGCAGAAAGGTTCTGGAGTGGCGACCGCGAACCGGAAGACCTTGCGTTGGAATGCCACCCACCAGGTGGACCGATGACCTGGTGAAGTTGCGGGGATCCGATGGTTGCGAGACGCACGGGCCCGGTCAATGTGGCGACGCTTCGGAGAGGCCTATGTCCAGCAGTGGACGTCTTTCGGCTGATATGATGATGATGATGATTTAAATTCTAATGCTACGCAGACGAAATTGCGGGCAAAAAGCTGGTAATATTATAAAGAGGTTAACATTTGATGCTGGCCCTATAAAAATTTGGTAATGCAAAACTAACCTTACAGTTATTGAAATAAAATACGTTTTGTACTAGACATTTGGAGCAAATATATGTTCAAATACGCCAAGTATATTACTAGCATAAGTACAGATCCAATTACTAATAAAATTCTTCCTCTGTTACAAAGCTACACTGTCACTGAGTGCCACAGGCTTTTCTTGGAAAATTGCTTGGTTCCTGTTTAACGAAACAGAGGAAAATGATAGTATTCATATTTTTTTTCCAAAATAAGGTTTTTGATTCAGATATTTATTTGTTACGGTGATCAAAATATTTGCTTATTACATTCATGTGAGTTCTTAGTACTGTGAGGCATAGTTTAAATATAAGGCAGCCGTAAACATGTAAAATGTGAAGAACAAAAGTGGACAAAGGCTTCCCATTTGAAGTATTGTTGGACCTGCTGAAGACTGTATGAATATATTATTTGTAGTGTATAAACTCAATTTATTTTAGTATTATTTAACTGCACAGCACATGTTTGAGTAATATGTACCAACTGTAAATCTTCCATTTACTGTACCTATAAGTCCGTCGTTCGTTGACATTGTGTGTGCCCTGGCAGTTGAGTGTGTCATGCTCTCTCTAATATCTCTCTGATGATGGCACATGTGTTGGGTCATTCGGTGCCCATCATGATGGTTGAGCTGAGTGGTGCAAATCCATGCGTCATGTTCGTGAACGGGCGCTATCAGTTGGGTTTGATCATAACTTGGCATGCCTCAGATTGTTTTTTTTTATTTTCATTTCATTTATTCATAAAAAAGCCTTACAAGAACAGTATAAAATTACGTGTGAAATATAGAACAAGGCAAAAGAGCAACTGTGAAACTTTGATACCCAAACTAGGCAGTTGCCTGTATCTTGGCAATCAGTATCCCTCTTGATAAACAATACAAGTATATATAACAGAACAAGGCATATATGCATGTACAATATTTAAATAAAAAAAAAATTAAAATCAAAATCTAATAATAAAAATTAAAATATTCAAAATCAAAAACCATAAAATAAATTCAAAACAAAAACTTAAATCAAGGTTCAAAAGTTAATGGATAACAATAAAATTGTGAAATTATGTCATATTATATTCGACCATTAATTACAATGATAATAAAATTTACTTAGGTCAGGGATTGAGAATGTTACTTAAATTGGAACTATTTGTATTTTTGAATTGATCGTTTTACTCTAGACGCTTTTACGTGCACGTCTTTTTAAATGGTTCTCACATATGTGTATTTTTAAACAAGAATAATGTAACCAATTACTAAAAGTATTTGGTTACATTAAAACTGATGGAAAATAGTGTCCGTGGAGTTTCTTGCACATTCTTCTCCATGGAGACCTACTGACGCTTGCGAATGTACAACTAGATTCATCTTTTTTTTAGTTTGATAATTCAAAAGTACGTTTAAGGTTTAGTTGAAATAAACTATTTTGATTTCATACATGAATGGGTGCTTTTTCTCGAGAGCGGTTACATTACAACCAGTGACAAATCCAGCGTCCAAATTGCTACTGAACAATTGGGATGTTGAATTTAAAAAAAAATACGAATTTTTTAATGTATTTTGAAACTTTACATATAAAGTTATATTGTCGTTGCAGAAATCTCTTAAATATTTTTTTTCAATTTATTATAAGCAATTGAAAATCGATAAAATTTTAAAAAGAAGTACCTAGCTACAAACGGGCCATGATTGGACGCCATGTTGGTGACGTCATAACTTTCAAGGAATTTCACGATAATACAGTGTCAACTGCACGTGAATTGACTAAAAATATCCGAAAATTTGTGCAAAAATGTTATTAAACAACAAATTTTATTAAGTCATGTGTGATAAAGGATTCATAAAGGCTAATGTCGATAATATACCCACCTGATGGACGATTTGGAAGTTTTGAGCATAAATAAAGTAGTCGTAATGAATATTTACGTGTTTGTTATCGTTGTTAGTTGTAGTGGACCGGTGTTTGTTATTGTTGTTTACCAGATACATTTAGAAACATAATTGTCATAATGTAATTGTTTTTACATATTCGTATAAAATCAAAAGTAAACAAACACGACTGGCACGCAACTTCGACTTTAGATATCAAAAAAGTACCACAAAATATTATACAACCCGAAATCTGTGGAACCATTTTTTATTTATTTTTTACATAACATGCTTAAAATTTTATTTTATAAATATGATATAATTACAAACACAAAAAAACTTTGTAGGACAAAAACGTGAAAATATTAATTCGGTACATTTTCAAATATCTCTTAGATGCGTCGACTGATTTTCACAATTCAAACAGAAATATTAGTTTTACGCCTATATCTGTCATTTAAAAAGAAAATAATGAACATATTTCCATAAACAAAAATCATGTTTTCAAGTTGCGTAATTATACAACAACAATGTCAACTTTGCTCGAAAGTTCCCTTAAAAATTACTTTTCTCAGTCTTTAATGATCAAACTAAGAAGTTAATCCGAATCTTATACTAAATTGGAACAAGATAACAACATAATTAACACATTCTAATTGGAATCTAGTTAGACATAGAATATTTCTCAAAAGTTTAGTACAGTTTGCTAGGTACCTGGCTATTGCGCGAATCACATATAATGGGGTTTTTTGTAATATTATAATAATAAATATAAAAATAATAAAAATCTTTATTCCGTTCATTTTTTATACAGTTCTATAGTTAACCAATAATACATACCCCGTTCCCATGTTCCGTATGGTGACGGACGTAAAGAATTTCACCATCCCATATCTTCCCGTGGGTGTCGTAAGAGGCGACTAAGGGACACACCAGAGAGTGGGCAGCAGCGTTCTCTGTGCACTTTATCAACAAACTGCGATCACCAACCCGCCTGCCAAGCGTGGCGATTATGGCAAAACCCCCCAATCCTAATGATCAGCACAAAGAAAAAACGGCCCCGAGTGCCTGGCAGCCCGTCTACCCTCGGCTACGGTAGCGGTCGAGGCGATGGCGTGGCAAGGGGTGCTAAGAATCCCCGGAGTGGACCCGGCTACCCCAATAAACACCGACGACTGGACCTGGGAACATATAACACGCGAACACTCCGGACCGACGAGAAGATAGCCGAACTGGAGGAAGAATTGAGTAGGTTACGATGGAGTATTATAGGGTTATCTGAAGTCCGAAGAGAGGGGGAGGACTCGATAATCCTCAAATCCGGTAACCTACTCTATTTCCGAGAGGGGGACCGACAGTCCCAGGGTGGTGTCGGGTTTATCGTCCACAAGTCCCTTGTGAACAACGTGGTGAAGATCGAGAGTGTGTCGACCAGGGTGGCGTACCTTATACTCAGAATATCCGCAAGATATTCGCTGAAGGTCATACAGGTCTACGCTCCGACCTCGGCACACCCCGACGACGAGGTAGAGACCATGTATGAGGATATCTCTAGAGCCATGCATGGTTTCAAAACTCACTTCACCGTTGTCATGGGGGACTTCAACGCAAAACTGGGCAAACGAGACGTGGGTGAGCTGCAAGTGGGGCAATTTGGAGTTGGACGCCGGAACCACCGGGGTCACCTACTGGCCAGTTTTATGGAGAAGGAGGGCCTCTACATGATGAACTCCTTCTTCAGAAAGCGTGAGCACAGGAAGTGGACCTGGCAAAGCCCCGATGGTGCAACTAAAAACGAGATCGACTTCATCATGTCAACCAAGAAGCAAGTGTTCAATGATGTCTCTGTGATCAATTCGGTGAAAACCGGGAGCGATCACCGCATGGTAAGAGGCACATTGAACATTAATGTTAAACTTGAAAGGTCTCGACCGGTGAAGTCCACGCTCCGCCCAGCACAGATCCAGGTCCAAAACCCCGAGAACTTTCAGCTCGAACTCCAGAATCGTTTCGAGTGCCTAGGAAGCTCCGTGGACGATTACAGCGATGGGTTCGTGGAAGCTGTCCATACGGTCGGGTCTAAGTTTTTCAAGACCCGCCGTACAGATAGTAACAAAAAACTCTCTGATCCTACTCTCAAGCTAATAAAGGAGAGGCGTGAGATAATCCTGCAGTCTTCAGACAATGCGGTGAAATACCGGCAGCTAAATAGACGGATCTCAAAGTCCTTGAAAAGCGACCTCCGCCGCTTTAATACTGAGCGTATAAAAGACGCGATTGAGCGGAATAAGGGCTCCAAGGTCTTTGCAAGAGATCTGTCTATAGGGTAGAGCCAGCTCACAAAACTGAAGACCGATGATGGCAGGATCGTTTCCGCCAAACCAGAGCTTCTGAGGGAGATCGAGAGATTCTATGGGCAGCTGTACACGTCAACCAGTAAACCCGTCGCGAATCTAGCGAATGACCCTAGAGCTAGATTGACCCGACACTATACCGAAGACATTCCGGACGTCAGCCTGTATGAGATTAGGATGGCTCTGAAACAGCTTAAGAACAACAAGGCACCGGGTGACGACGGAATTACGAATATTATTATTCTGTTTGATTCCGTCATACTCGAAGGGAAAACGCCACAGGCATGGTGCAGGGGTGTGGTGGTACTCTTCTTCAAGAAGGGTGACAATGCCTTACTGAAGAACTATAGGCCCATCACACTTCTTAGCCATGTCTACAACCTGTTTTCAAGAGTCATCACGAATCGTCTCGCGCGCAGGTTTGACGATTTCCAGCCTCCCGAACAAGCCGGATTCCGTAAAGGCTTCAGCACCGTAGACCACATACATACGCTGCGGCAGGTTATACAGAAGACCGAAGAGTACAATCTGCCTCTCTGTTTAGCGTTTGTGGACTACGAGAAAGCCTTCGATTCGATCGAGACCTGGGCTGTACTGCAGTCTCTCCAACGGTGCCAAATTGACTACCGGTACATCGAAGTGTTGAAGTGTTTATACAAAAATGCCACCATGTCAGTTCGACTTCAGGATCAGACCTCGGAACCAGTCCTACTGCAGCGAGGTGTGAGACAGGGAGACGTCATATCTCCGAAGCTGTTTACCGCTGCACTGGAGGATGTCTTCAAGGTTCTGGACTGGAGAGGGCTAGGCATCAACGTCAATGGCGAGTACATCACTCACCTTCGGTTTGCTGACGATATAGTGGTTATGGCTGAGACCATGGAGGACCTCAGTACAATGCTCGATGACCTCAGTAGAGCTTCCGGAAGAGTGGGTCTTAGAATGAACATGGACAAAACCAAGGTGATGTTGAATGCCCATGTTACACCCACTCCTATCAAGGTAGGAGACTCTACACTCGAAGTTGTGGGCGACTATGTCTACCTGGGACAAAGGATCCAGTTGGGTAGGGCCAACTTTGAGAAAGAGGTCAACCGTCGAATCCGACTCGGCTGGGCGGCGTTCGGGAAGTTGCGCGGTATCTTCTCGTCCAACTTACCACAGTGTCTCAAGACGAAAGTCTATGACCAGTGTGTGTTGCCAGTGATGACATATGGCTCTGAGACGTGGTCGCTTACAATGGGCCTCATCAGAAAACTTACAGTCACTCAAAGGGCAATGGAGAGGGCTATGCTCGGAATTTCCTTGCGTGATCGAATCAGAAATGTAGAGATCCGCAAGAGAACCAAGGTTACCGACATAGCCCGAAGAATTGCCAAACTTAAGTGGCAGTGGGCAGGGCACATTGCTCGCAGAACGGATGGCCGATGGGGCAGAAAGGTTCTGGAGTGGCGACCGCGAACCGGAAGACGTTGCGTTGGAAGGCCTCCTACCAGGTGGACCGATGACCTGGTGAAGGTTGCGGGAATCCGCTGGTTGCGGGACGCACGGGACCGGTCAATGTGGCGACGCTTGGGGGAGGCCTATGTCCAGCAGTGGACGTCTTTCGGCTGATATGATGATGATAATGAATACATACACAGAGGGCCTTAAGTGCTAGGTGTTAACAAATTCCCTGGACCACACACTAGGATTCCCTGTGTTGCGCGGTCCAGTCTCTTCCTAGGTAGGTAAGGAAAACATGTTCACTATAAAGTATAACTAATAACACAGAGATAAAACATGATTTTAATGTAGATAATAAGAGGTTATTATTTAATATATGAATAGAGTTTAAGTTTCTTTTGGGTGAGTGTATGCGTGTGTGTATGAGTATGTGTTGAGTGTGGAGTATATAGGTGGGTGATTGCTTGCTTAAGTGATGCTATTATGTCCCAAATTTACGACTGTACGTGCAAAAGGTATTCCGTTTGGTTGTAGTTTAGGGGATGCAGCCATTTAAATATATTATTCTTAAAACGTCTGTAAGTTAAGGCAACTATAGTTCTATTGTGAGAGTAGAGTTTTGAATAGAGGAAGGGCCCAAGAAATTCAAAAGATCTGCGTGAAAAAGAAGACTGAACCCTAGGTCGATCCCATTTTAACATTCTGTATGAATGGCGGGCCAGTTCTTTGGCATCTCTGTTAAAGCGTATTAGTATTGAAACGATAAACAATTGCCTCACACGGAGGACGCTACATTCCGAGTAAAGAACATCAGTTGAGTACCGCCAGGGTTTTTTGTACGCTATCTTCAAAATAGCTCGTTGAGCTCTCTCCAACCTAAGCAAATTGGTTTTGTTAGCTGCTCCCCAGACCGACACACAGTAACTTAGTAGTGATTGGCACAGGGTAAAGTACAACATACGGATCAGTTTAGGAGTTGCAATGGACTTAACTTTTTTAAATATATGTGAAAGTTTCCTGGTTCGCTTCACAAGTGCGTCTATTTGCGCTTCCCAAGTTAGGTGCTCATCGATCAGTATCCCTAGGTATTTTGTATTCTTGACTTGTTCGATTTTCGAGCAGTCACAATTTTCGTCATTGGTATTACCACAAACATGCAGTTTTATTTGCAGATCTCGGCCTGGCGCTGACCGATCAGTCACACTAAAACACATCACCTTAGTTTTACCGACGTTCAGGGTCAGTAGATTATTTTGCAGCCAGATAGCAACTCTCTCGAGTCCCTCCTGAGCTACACAAACGACTTCACTCCAGGTCGTCGCATGAAAAATTATTGCGGTATCATCTGCAAAGGTAAAGATGCTGGCATTACGGAGTTCAAGAGAGCAAAGGTCGTTTATGTAGATCAGGAACAACGTGGGGCCTAAGACACTGCCTTGGGGTACGCCGTAACGTACGTAACGTATTCGTACATAATGGTACGAATCAAGCACGATAACTTTTAAGGTTCGATATTTTTTATCAATATATTTGATATTCATCAATATATATAATATAATAACAAGATTGAATCGGTTAAAAGTCAAAAACATTGTATCAGCTATGTGCTACAATGAGTAGAAATGAACGTCGTGATGTCACACGGGCTCGGGTTTGTTCGTGAACTGTCGGCGTGTTTTCGGTAAATATGTGTACAAGTTTTACAAGGCCGGGAGTGGACGCCCTAGAAGATTATGCACGGATCCTATTGGTGATGTTCTACAGAAAGGCCAGGTTCGCAGTTCTCATAACCACAAGCGTGGTTGCATGGCTAGATGTATGAACGTTATTGGAGCAATTCTTCAATTATTCTGTTATTTCTGCCTATCCTCATGGGAAAAAGGCGAGGGTATAATAATATATTTGTGTGTAGTTAACCATACATTACCAGCGTACCCAAAAACATTACTTGTAAGCAATCGATCGAGCTTTCACTCTGTGACGTCACTTGACTAGCGCGTGATTGATTCACTGCCTCGCAGCTGACTCAATGGTTGCCAATCTTACGACACCTACTCTTAACGTGAGGGGTGTGTGTGATTTGTTGTGGTCGGAAATGGCAGAGCAATGTAATAGCCAAGAACAAACTGTTATATTATTATGAGCCGGTTCCAGAATTGAGTATTTTGATTTAAAAACGTCTCAAACCTTACCTTATTGCCAGATTTTTACAGCTTTTTAGGTGAAGATAGACTTTGACATCATCATTCGCCTGTTATTTTTTGTGTATTACCCAGCACTGTCCCACTGGTGGGCAAAACCCTTCCCGAAATCCTTCTGGGTTTCCTTTTCCTGAACCACCACAAACCAGCCCTTGCTGTAGTCGTCAATATCGCCTTCTGTACTTGTCCCAATATATTTGAGGTCGGTGTAGCATGCCATCTTCTTTCATACTTTTCAGTTTTATTTATATAATCATCATCATCATCGTATCAGCCAAAAGACGTCCACTGCTGGACATAGGCCTCCCCCAAGCGTCGCCACATTGACTGGTCCCATGCGTCTCCTATCCGGCAGATCCCCGCAACCTTCACCAGGTCATCAGTCCACCTAGTGGGAGGCCTTCCAACGCAACGCCTTCCGGTTCACAGTCGCCACTCCAGAACTTTTTTATCTCATCGGCCATTCGCATCGCATTATGCAAGCAATGTGCTCTGCCCACTGCCACTTAAGTTTGGCAATTCTTTGGGCTATGTCGGTAAACCTGTTCTCTTGCGGATATCTACATTCTTTGATTTGATCATGTAAGGAAACTCTTTGATTATATTTATATCCATTAATCAAATATTCGAACAATAACATTTGTAAATGCAACCTAGAAACCTACAGACTATTAAATCACACACACACACACACATCAATAATCAGCCTATTAATGTTCCCACTGCTGGGACACAGGCCTCCTCTCTGTGAGATTGAATGGGCCGTAATCCACCACGCGGGCCCAGTGCGGGTTGGTGGATGTCACATGTCTTCGAATTTTTGGTTCTAGGACATGCCGGTTTCCTCACGATGTTTTCCTTCACCGTTTTGAGAGCAGTGGTGATGAAATAATTTACACAAAGTAAAGAGCCTGCCTGGGCTCGAACCCACGACCTACAACTTGTAAGTCGCGGCTGATACCACTGGGCCACCATTGCTCTCTTTAATCACAATACACCTGACTAATTTGAAAGCTAAATTACTTCTCAGTATATTGTATTGTCTTCATCTCATTGAGATTGCGTAGTTCATTTCGTGGCATATATTATGACGTCACAATGTCGTCTTACGACATTGTTACATGCACTTTACATTGCATTGTGCAATTTTCATCACATATAGATGTGACTATAAAAGCCAGAACAATGGTAAAACCTAGGATTTACCGGTATAACCTAAGATTTACCAAGTTTAACTGGGAAAAGTCCGACATGATCTGTGACCAGCAATTCCGCGGTAAAGCTTTGGATTTACCTCAGAGATTGGTAAATGTTGAGAAAGGTTTTCCACTGTGTTCCCTAACTTTTTAATCATATTCTAAAGTGCCATTTTTTTGTCCTAATGAACTTGCCCGAACTTAATGTCACATAATATCACATGCCATAAAATTTAAATTCGTGAAATACAATATGCCCTACATTTTTTTGCTAAAAATATTACAATCAATAGACCAAAAAAAAGACTTACTTACGTAACAAATACTAAATTCAAATTATTTTATTTTTATTTATCCTAATAATGTTTTTAAGTTATATTACAGAGGGCAATATTTTTTCTTCTTCTGACTTGTTTTGAGATAGTTCACTTGTTATGTAGTTTTGATTGAAGTAGCAGGCTAAATACGTAAGAAGCATGCAAATAAGCATACATCATGCAAGCAGCAGCAAGCAAGCATGCAGCATGCAAGCGAGCATGCAACATGAAGCATGCAATAAGTAGTTTGTTTAAAGTTTGTTGTGTAGTTTTGTTAGAAGTAGCAGGATAAATACGTAAGAAGCATGCAAATAAGCATACATCATGCAAGCAGCAGCAAGCAAGCATGCAGCATGCAAGCGAGCATGCAACATGAAGCATGCAATAAGTAGTTTGTTTAAAGTTTGTTGTGTAGTTTTGTTAGAAGTAGCAGGATAAATACGTAAGAAGCATGCAAATAAGCATACATCATGCAAGCAGCAGCAAGCAAGCATGCAGCATGCAAGCGAGCATGCAACATGAAGCATGCAATAAGTAGTTTGTTTAAAGTTTGTTGTGTAGTTTTGTTAGAAGTAGCAGGATAAATACGTAAGAAGCATGCAAATAAGCATACATCATGCAAGCAGCAGCAAGCAAGCATGCAGCATGCAAGCGAGCATGCAACATGAAGCATGCAATAAGTAGTTTGTTTAAAGTTTGTTGTGTAGTTTTGTTAGAAGTAGCAGGATAAATACGTAAGAAGCATGCAAATAAGCATACATAATGCAAGCAGCAGCAAGCAAGCATGCAGCATGCAAGCGAGCATGCAACATGAAGCATGCAATAAGTAGTTTGTTTAAAGTTTGTTGTGTAGTTTTGTTAGAAGTAGCAGGATAAATACGTAAGAAGCATGTAAACAAGCAAACACCATATATGCAGCAAGCATGCAGTACGCAAGCGAGCATGCAACATGCAGCAGGCATGGATTTCGTCACGGCTCCGCCAGCCCCACGCGAGCTTGTCGTCCGTCGCAAATGGTTTAACGATCACCACCGCAGCTTCGTCTTGCTGACTGGCTTCGCCAGCCAGCCCCAGCCACGGTGGCGAGCATTATGACCACCTGCCCCTTAACTCGCGCGCCGCCACGCCCCTCCGCGCCTACCCTAAATTCTATTCATTATTTATTTTTCTATTCTAAATTACACTCTAGGATTTAGGGCAGACAAGACTGCGTGGAGTCGGATTTACAGGACTAAAATTTTTATTATAAATGAACATTATATAATACAATGCTTAGGACATATGACTTTATTTCATGCAAAATAAGGAGATTTAATTACACTCGATACTATGAAATCGAAATTATGACAGAATTCCATTTGGTCAGGTTGTTACTAACAAGCGAACAGCGATCAACCTAGGTCCGTAATCGATTTAGGGATTTCTAGATTTGGTGATAATGTTTATTATTACGTATATTTAACTAACAAATACCAATATATCAATAAACTAGCTTTTATCCTAGGGGAACATACCGGTATACGGTATGAAAAGTGTCTATCTCTGTCCCAAATTTCATCCAGATCCTTTCAGCCGTTCTGGCGTGATTGAGTAACAAACATACATCCAAACTTTCACATTTATAATATTAGTAAGATTAGTGTGATTGGTACGAAACCCTACATGTCCGAATTCCAACACGCACTTGGCCTGTTTTCTTTCTTTCTGATGACTTCAAAGGGTTTACTAGAAACTACTTTTTCTTCGGCTTCGCTTCCGTCACTATTCCAACAGAAATCGTGCATTTTTTCCGGGATCAAAAATAGCCCAAGATACTTGGTGATAGTTTAGTTTACTATCAATAAAATATTGGTAGAAAAATAAACCCCCCGACTTACGTGTCGTAGGTCGTGGGTTCGAACTCAGGCAGACGCTCTACTTTGTGTAAAATATTTTATCACCACTGCCCTAAAAACGGTAAAGGAAAAACATCGTTAGGAAACCGGCAAACCGCACTGGGCCAGCGAGGTGGATTACGGCCCATTACCTCTCACAGAGAGAGGAGGCCTGTCCCAGCAGTAGGAACATTAAAAGGCTGATGATGATGATGATGAAATTATTTAGGAATTGAAATCGAATGAGCAATTTTGGAGATTACATCCAAATAATATTTCTTCAAATGTAATGAAGATATATGGTCAGGAAAGACAACTTCTGCATGTTGATAAAGTGTGAAAGTCCAATGAGACGAGGCTTATTTTTTTTTTTTTGTTGGGACATCGTTCAATGACACTCTTGGTGAAGTGGGAGGGCGTGTCAGACTTTTACTGACTAAAACCCACCCGTGTTCCTTCTGTTGCTTGTGCCAGGGCCGCGGTAAGACTCTTTCAAATTTATTATTATATTATCCGCGACATTGAGACAAGGCTGAGAAGGTCTTTTTACATTTTCTACAGAAATATATTAACTACTAGCTTCTGCCAGCGGCTTAACCCGCGTGAAAGTACATTTATTAACGGGATAAAATATATCCTATGTACAATACAATTTATTAACTATCTCTGTGCCAAATTTCATCCAGAATCTTCCAGCCGTTTGAACGTGAAGAAGTAACAAACATACAAATACACACACTCTCACAAACTTTCGCCTTTGTAATATTAGTGTCATCCTACATATATTTCTGTTCACAATGATTTAATAAAGAAAATATATAAGTAGATTTACCAAATATCATCTGTATTATTTAGTTTAGAGTAAAACACAATTACTTTATTCTTTCAAGAAAACTATAATTTACTTTGGCATTAATGTAAAAGAATCTTTCATAATCATATTTCAACCACTCAATAACAAGAAATAGGGTTCTAAACCCAATATTAACAAGCTTTTTCCTTTACCACTTTGTGTAATTATTTTGAAATGCTTACAAAGAATAAATAATCGAATCAGCCGTTAATTTATTTATTCACGAAGTGGAATCAGCATTATTGGCTATTTTCTTTTAATTAACAGTCGGAGGAAACCAAAAGGTTTATTTAAAAGTTTACGTTATTTACGTTTTAAACGCAGAATACAATTACGGTACACCTGTTATATATTTTCAAGATTCAATTTAATCGAATATTTGATAATTACTGTTATAACTGTAAATAAAGAGGTTCTACTCTAATTTACAGCGGAATACAGTATTTTACATGAAGTTTCCGAAAGTACTCACATTAATTTGTTCAAGGAGATGACAACAAAAATAAAATAAACAAATAAACAACAACAATAACAATTGCTATCAGCATTGCTATCCAACGTGGCAATGCTGCCAGCGTTCTGGGCACGTTTCCCGTTGACAGTGCCAGTTTATTAATAGATTTTTTTTGCATAAAATTTTATGGCATCATATTGTTTGGCATAACGTTTACAAATTACTTTTTTAGCATAATTATACTGTGGCATAATAATCTTTGGCCTAATGCAAAGGTAAGCATAACTGTCACTTTTTCTAATTTATTTCGGCATAATGTAGAGCTGCATATTTTTTTTGAATATGTTAATTAAAAAAATTGTGTTATGTACATACATTATTTATTATAATTTGGGATACTCTATTAGAATAGATTAAGGTGCGGCGGGGGTGGCCATTGGGCCACACTTGAGTCGCGAAAATGTTTGTTTTTACATAAGTTATATCGTAAATATCATTGTGACTTATAAAATTATGTTTCATTATTATTATGCCAACAGTATTTTTAGACAATAAACATTATGTCAAAACATTTATTAATTTATTATGATCATCATGCTGAATTTCGTTATGCCAATGTAAATTATGACTATATATTTTATGCTTACCATTTGTAAATCATTTTTGACGCTCAATGAGCCCCCCCTTTTTATACGCGTTTGTATGTAAGTATTTTACATGGAGTGAATGTCTGTTGAACCTTCAAAACCTTGTCACTGGCTAAACGATAACCTCATGGTAAGACTGGTCACAGGCTTTTGGGAATTAGTCTGACTAACAGACAATGCCATTAATGATAAATACGTACCGAATTTTAAAATTACCGTAATTTTGTACCTATTACCATAATAACTGCCAAAAAACCATTGCTTTCCGTAAAAGCAAAAGAGTATTCAGAAAACAATTTCCACAAGCATAATACATTTCCACAAGCATAATACCCAATGAACGGTGCATTCAATTGATTCGTAGACGCTCGTAGCAATTCGTAGCAAGTCGTAGCGGCTTGCTACGAGAGTGTAGTTCGTAGCAGCGTTGAAGCAGTGACGTAGCTTACATTACACCCAGGCCACGTAGTTACCCGCACTCATTTATCTACAGAGCTTGAATTCTTTGAAAATTAGTGATAAAGTATGCTTCTATAACGAACACTAATTTAGTGAAGTTCGAATAAAGCTTTCTTGTAATTTTATTGGAACCCTATTTGTTTTGAAAATCGACTAATTTAGTCCTTTTAATTGAGGCTGTCACGGGGTAATGATATAGTGGGTTTCTAATTACCCAATTAGTACTATCTTTTACTAACAATTAGGTAGCACATAATATTTAGGCTATACATTTATATACTCCGTTACATTATAGTCGTTGTAATCCCGTGGAGGGTCCATCAGGTGCATGAAACAGTGCCGATTATTAAAAAGTAATTAAAACTTTATCACAAAAAAATAAACTTCCGAAAAGATAGATATTTTTTCACTTTTTAATATTTTGCTTTGGAAGTTGTGTTTTGTATTTTTTATTGTTTTTTTTTAAATATTTTAAATTGTATCTTTATAAATCGATACTGTTTCATGCACCGGATCGAACCTCCACGGGCATAAAACAACCAAAATATAACGGTGTATACGACCCTTTTTACAAGCTTTTATTTAACTTGCGATATATGTATGTATGTAAGTGTGTTTGGGTCAAATCTTGCAACTGAATTTTAAAGCAATTATCCTCCACCAATTAAGATGAAATTTTGCATACACGTTTAGTTTGGATAACAATGTATGGTTAGCTAACGTCATTCTAAATCCAATATGGCGGACGGCCCAAGATGGTGGACTAGTTATTTTTTGTGCACTGCCATAATATGGGTATCAAAAGAAAGGGTTTGCTTGGAAAAATACGAAAAAAGCTTGTTTTAAAAAAAGATTTTAGAAGACGCCTCGCGGTTTCACCCGCGTAGTTCCCGTTCCCGTGAGAATACAGGGATAAAAAGTAGCCTATGTCACCCGGGGATAGTGTAGCTTCCCAACGGTGAAATAATTTTTGAAATCGGTCCAGTAGTTTTTAATTTTATTCGTTACATACAAAAATACAAATTTTTCGTCTTTATAATATTAGTTTAGATTTATAGCATTGGCATTATTATCGAAATTCGAAGAATTGTGACATCTACTATCAACCCGCATTGGGCCTGCGTGGTAGATTATTATAGCCCACTCTCTCTATGGGAGGAGGCCTGTGTCCCAGCAGTGAGAAGGCTGTTGATGGTGACGATGATGATTGCTATCGAAATGTCAGGTGAACAATCCCTTAGATTGTGGCATTTTGACATCAATATCGCTGATATAAAGATACGTCTAGAACTTCATCTGACATTTCGGTACTGCATGTCAGTATCATTATTTTTTACTTTTCAATAATGCTTTTCGTTGATATAATGTCACATTGTACGGTAACCCAAGACTTCGTACCTAGAAAAGTACGAACGCACCCATTAATAAGATCGCTGCATGTATTTATTTTCAAATATATTTTGAAGAAATATATATGTATTTGAAATACTAACTACAAAATACCTCAGCGTCAGATGTTTGAAATATCAATAACAAATAACATTTTTAAGAAGTAGTTGAATTACAAATACCAAATATGTTTTTGTATTTTTGTACCCCAATGAGTTAAAATGTCAGCCACGACTTGACAATCTTGCCGAGTTACTTGGGGCACAAAGTGCGGCTGTTATTTCGTGGAAACTGGCTGAATAGACTTGACCAACGGTTGAACAGCTTTGCACAAGGAGAAACAAAAACAACAAGAACTTTCCTGTGAATAATCTTTGCGAACAAATGGGCATATCTACCTACTTACGTGTCGTTAGGGAGATTGGACCCTGGCAATAAGGACGACGCAACCTAGGCAACGGTAGCGAAGGATGCGCTCCCTGCACCCTCCCTTCACGGCGGGTGCCCTAAACCCGTACCGCGACTGCGCCGCGCCGCTGCCGTCAGTGCCAAGAGCCGTCACTCAATTTTGACATTGTTTATTTATTTGTGTTATTTATCTTTGTTATTATTTTATTAGTGATATTGTGTAAATAGTGTTTTAATAGTATTGGTAAGTGAAATTTCAATTTTATGTTAAGCGCCGGCTGTAGCGATACCGGAAACTGTAGCAGTCAACCTGCTACATCGCTTGATATTCAGCAAGTGAGATGTCCCCATTGCTCTCAGGCACGTTTTTTTAAGGGCGAACGGGGGCTACGGATCCACTATGGTAAAGTACACAAACCCCATAGTGTACCCTCGTGCCCCCCAGCTACACCACAAATACAAAATGAAACACTCTGGAAAACCCTTACAAAATTAAAAAATTCTACACCGATTTTAAAGAGAATTCCCCGGGGCGCAAGACGGTCTGTCGCGCTAAGTCTGGCGCGATGCGTCCGTCTTGCAACCCAGGAGAACTCACAAAGTGCCTGGGAGGAATTGCTCACCTTCCCTTATAGGATTCTACATGTCCAGAAAAATTTGGCTTTAAAAAAAACACTAACAACCCAAATTAAAGACAATTGTAACGATTCGAACCTTATTTTAAATTCAAAATTACCAGCATTCAATCACCCTTCCCAAAAAGGTGTGTGTTCGCATGTGGAATCCAAATTAAGTGAAGGTGACATTAGGGGAGCGGCCAGGCTGTTGTTCAGCAGTGATGTGGTGGCGCCTTACTCTCCAGAAACTATTTCAGCCTTGGAGAGTAAACATCCAGCGCCTGGGGACGATCTTACCTTTCCCGACCCACCTGACACCCCCGATCTCAATTCATCCTTTCTACAGATTTCAGCCCCCCAGTTGATCGCAGCCGTGAGCTCCTTCCGAAGCGGTTCCGCTGGCGGCCTCGACGGCCTGTCTCCTCAACACTTAAAAGATCTTTTAAGTTCAGGCGCCGGGGACGCTGGTGAGTCTCTTTTGAAGGAGCTTGCGGCTCTAGTCAACCTAATGCTCTCCGGCGGTGTGAACGATGCCGTCGTCGATGTCTTGTACGGGGCCAACTTATGTGCCCTGCGCAAGAAGGACGGCGGTATTCGTCCAATTGCCGTCGGGTGCACCTACAGGCGTATGGCAGCCAAAATTTGCTGTAAACTATATAGTAAAACTCTTACTTCTAAATTGCAGCCCCTACAACTTGGATTTGGCTCCAGAGGGGGTTGTGAGGCTGCCGTACATGCCCTTTCCACTTTTTTGAATTCCGGTAAGGGTGAGGTCATCCTCAAGGTTGACGTTAAAAACGCCTTTAATTCCGTCAACAGGGACACTTTGTTGGCTGAAGCAAAAAAAGAGCTTCCAGAAATTTTCGGCTTTTTGTGGCAATGCTATAGGTACCCATCAAAATTATTATACAAAGACAATGTTTTGGAATCTTCAGTTGGTTGCCAACAAGGTGACCCTCTCGGGCCAGTCATTTTCAGTCTGGCTATTCATCCGATCATTCAAAAACTAAATTCGAAATTTAACGTATGGTATTTGGATGATGGAACACTAGGAGGTGACGTAGACACCGTTTTAGCAGATTTTCAATTTCTGAAAGAGCAGTTCCAATCCATCGGCCTAGAACTTAACCACTCCAAATGTGAAATTTTTCTTTGTGACAGTACCGACAGACAACCGACCCTACAGAAATTTTATGCAATAGCCCCAGAGATCAAAATTTTAGATAAAAGTTCACTGCACCTCCTAGGTTCCCCAATTTTGGAAGACAGTTTTTCTTCATTCATCGATGGCAAAATTAACCATTTTAATGATATTTCGGATAGACTCTCCCAAATTAACCTTCATTCGGCTTTTACTCTCATTAGGTATTGCTGTTTTGGACCAAATTTTATGTATTTTCTCCGCTCTTCCCCTTTATGGAAGCAGCCACTTCTCCTGGAAAAAATTGACGAAATTATTCAACGCACTCTGACATCTATCTTAAATGTGGCCTTGGATGACCGAGCCTGGACGCAAGCCACGCTACCCATTCGCTTTGGCGGGCTCGGCATCCGCAAAATTTCTGGTATAAGCCTACCGGCGTTCCTGTCTTCGGTGCACAGCACTAAAACGTTAACCACTAAAATTTTATCCCTGTCGCTGGTTAACTGTGAAGTGCCGTGCTCGACCGACGCAGTGTGCGCCTGGAAAGTGGCTTGCCCGAATACGGCGTTGCCCGAAAACCCATCTTCCCAAAGACAGTGGGATGAGCCGCTCTGCAGATTGGTACGGAATAAACTCATAAATACGTCCACCAATACTGCTGAGCGTGCTCGCCTACTGGCTGTGGGTGAGTGGGAGTCGGGCCTCTGGCTACAGGCTTTACCGTCACCCAACATAGGCACAATGTTGAGTGACACTACCTTCCGGATCGCTACATGTCTGCGACTAGGTACTCCCAGCGGAGCTCCACATCGCTGTCAATGTGGTGAAGCAGTCGACCGCCTCGGACACCATGGCCTATCCTGCAGTAGGAGCGCTGGTCGGATAGCACGGCACGCCAGCATTAATGACATCATACGTCGAGCTCTTGTCACCGCCGGGGTGCCAGCTGTTTTAGAACCCAATGGCTTGGCACGCGACGATGGGAAGAGACCGGATGGGATGACCATAATGCCTTGGAAGTTGGGTAGGCCTTTGGTGTGGGATGCAACATGTGTCGATACCCTTGCGCCATCCCATCTTCTTAGCACGGCGGGCTGTGCTGGGGCAGCTGCTGCTGGTGCAGAAAACCTCAAACGGCGCAAATATAACAACCTTATTGGCAGTTATATGTTTGAGCCGTTTGGGGTTGAGACATTAGGTCCATGGGGTCCGAGTGCTCATCGAGTTTTTCGAGACATAAGTAAACGGTTAGTCGACTGTTCGCGTGACCAGAGGGCTGGCCTTTTCTTCAGCCAGAGAATCAGCATTGCTATTCAACGTGGCAATGCTGCCAGCGTTCTGGGCACGTTTCCCATTGACATCGATGTGGAAGAATTTTTTGATGCGCTATGAGTCCTTTTCCCTCTCCCTTTTGTATGTAAGTTTGTTTTGTTATTAGTCATAAGATTAGAAATAGTCAGTTGTACATATTAAAACCAAATTAATTAAATTAAAAAAACTAGACTTCTCTCATTCACCGCAATCTAGTTCTAATTTGTTTCTCCGTTAACAAACTAAGTTTTGTCACAGACTTCGCGACATATTACTGTAATACATTATAGTATCAGGCCATAAGTTTTGGATCAATTTAATATGAGATCAGGCGTAACTTCTCCATGTGGGTTAAACAAATAGCACAAACTTAGGTATACATATGGGTAACGAGTATTGTAACCGAGAACTTCGGTTAGTAAACTTGTCTGTTCTATTAAATTGATCTTAGGAATGTGTGTATTCATAGATATCTCTTTATTATATTCTGCCGCAGTTACTGGGTTGTGGAGGACAAATAGGCAGTCGCTCCATGAAAATTACTAGTGTTCATATTGATCCGCTTAGATTGAGAGTCAACCCGAACATTTTTTTATTTTTATTTAGGATGGGTTTGCTCTGGACTCTAATCTAGGTCAGAGGTGACAGAGACAAAGTCGACGATGTAGTGAGCTTACCCAGAAGAAGCCTGTTCACTCTTACTTTGAAGAGATTCGGGTTGTATGCGTTCGGAAACACAGACGCAGGCAGTGAGTTCCACTCTTTTGCTGTGCGCATCATGAACAATGTTTGTAAGCGCTTGGAAATAAAATACAGAAAAGGCTAGGTTATCTCTATCTCTTTATTTTATTCTACTCTTTAATGAAGCTACATCATTAAATAAAGAAAAAGTATTTATTTGCCACAAAATGACATACAAACATAAATATTTTTTCCTTAAATTAAATCCTTAAGATTGCCCTAGTCGACCATTATTCCATACAATCGTAGTCTATTGCGATTACTCCACTGTTTGAGGGTGTACAATCAAAATAAAAAATGATATCAATTTGTCTCATCATTATCTTGCCCTGTATGTAAACAAAAAAGTAAAAATAAAAACATTTGAAAGTTGTGAGCGTCGTAAATTCCACATTTCGACACTAATTTTAACGCATCTTTGGGCGCAAATAAATACCAGAAAATTGCAAAACAGTCACTATACTGGGATAGATTAGTAGTTCAACAATGCAAGTAATTTTATTTTTATAGTTACGTTTAGTTGTTTTTTCATGATATCCAGACTCCCAAAGGTCTGTTTATAAAATATCGCGCGCTTTCGTCCTAAATCATCATCCATTTCGCTACATATTTGCAAAAGTGTGTATTCGTACGTGAACTAGCTTCTTACTGCTCATCACAGCACCTATCTCTTCCTCACGTTTTGTCGGATACAAAATAGTTCGTGCCGTCGACTAGTGTAACCTTAATGATAGTATTAGTAGTAGATAAAAACATAAACAAATGTTGTTTTATAAAAATAGTAATTTGCATTAAGCCTATGAAACATCCAAAGAGCTTTTTTGCTTCAACGCAGAGCTAGACTGGCTAATTTAGCCAAGCCAACGTACAGCGAACCAAATGGGAGTCTAAGTGCGGGTAACGGGGTCCTCATGGTGCAACACAAGAGTGATTTTGGTAATTTAGTGTGAAATACACGAAAATCTCTGTTTAGCTACTTACATAAAGATATTTAAATGGAGTACAGATAAAATGGGCTCGTTAGTTCTAAACCCACCTTAAGATTAGGTTACTTTGAAAGAATATGAGACATTCAAACAATTTATAACACAAATGAAGCTATGAGATAACTTCTCCGAGCCCGGGATATAACGTGGAACTAAATATACTATATTTAGAAAATGAAATAAGGTAGGTAAATGGCAATCATTATTTAAACTAACATTATTAAAGTTTGTACAAGAGATTCTATTTCAGAGAGTTTATTTAGAAGCAATTTGAATATTAGTTTATATCGCTCCGAGCTTTGAATAAGTAAGTAGTAATAACTTTTATATTATGACTAGCGGACCCGGCGAACTTCGTTTCGCCTAGAAGTCGAATGTCAAATCATCGTCAATAGTCACAAAACCGACCAAGAGAGAGTCGGAGAGTTCTGAACAAAATTTCGTCAATCAAATACATATAATTGTCAAGAGTGCTGCTACCTAGAGACATCGTTTTATTTTTCCTGTAAAGTTTACGTAAACGTCTATCATGTCAAATTATTTCAGATAGTTGACCCGGCGAACTACGTACCGCCTTAACCTAGCTTTGATGCACTACTTTATTTTGTATAGCTGACCTATCTTATGTATGAGTACCTATTCAATTTGAACTGGAATCTATAATATCCTCCATATAAAAATGAATCCTTATTTCCCTGGTCTCGCCATACTTGAGGACTTTACTAATTTGTATTAAATAAAAAAACAACATATATATTTTCATAATAGTGTTTATTCCATAGGGTTCAATTTCACTCATATTTTTACAAATCGCTATTGAACAACTTTACATTTTGAAGTAAAAAATGAGCTCAACACCACGCGCGCTCTAGAAAGCAACTAATAGCCTCTATACCCTTCACCTGCTTCTCTCTATTCTAATGCTTTTTGATAAACTATATTTTTAGTTTTATGTTCTGGCGCGTAAATAAATAATGTTGATGGTTTTCCGACACGGGAACAGGCGACATATAATTGGCCATGTGAAAAACATGGATTTTCTAGGTTGATGCCACATACACTTAGCGACTGCCCTTGCGATTTATTTATTGACATTGCAAATGCAAGCCGCACTGGAAACTGTAAACGTTTAAAGCTGAATGGCATGTCGTTCGGTATCATAGGGATGCGTGGGATTAAAACATCTTCGCCTTTGTACTTCCCTTTCAAAATTGTGGCTTCGATGACGTTGTTCAATAATTTCTTCACCGCAAGCCGGGTGCCATTACACAGACGTGGCTGGTTTATGTTACGTAACATAATAATTACTGATCCGATTTTTAATTGCAGATTATGAGGTGGTAAGCCGGGCAATTCCAGTGAATTTAAAAATTCTGTTGGATAATTGACAACTTCATCTTCATTAGTAATGGAATCAACTGATTTGTAATTCTTCAATTCGCCAGCTATTTTCTCTTGAATCTGAAAATTCATTTCATTCACATCAACATTTTTTGATGCCAATATAACACGTTCGCCCTCGCCAAACGTGATTTACGTAATTTTGAGCAATTTTTGGGAAAACCATCTCCATGAGTTCTGTCTTTGATTCACAAAAGTTACAAAAATTGGTAGGGAATGTAATGTATCCAGATGATGTATCAACAGCAATAATACCATTACCAATATCGAGCAGTTGTTTGGAAAACACTTCTCCAGACTGGTCTTCCTGCAATTCGACTCTCATGTTTATACTCAATTTAAGTGTTTTAATGTATTTCCATAAAATGGACGACTTCAAACATGCATTCAGTTCATCAGCAGGCGTTGAGCGTGGAACAACTGGCAATATTTGTCGAAAATCACCTGCCAATAGTATCATTGCACCACCAAACCTTTTTTTGTTATTCCGTAAATCTTGCATCGAGCGATCTAATGCCTCCAAAGATTTTTTGTGTGCCATCGTACATTCATCCCAAATGATCAATCTGGTTTGCTGCAGCACTTTGGCCATCGCAGAATTCCTCGAAAGGTTGCAAGTTGGAGTCTCATTAATTTGAAGGTTCAACGGCAGCTTGAGAGCTGAATGAGCTGTTCGACCGCCTTCCAACAACGTAGCTGCAATACCTGATGAAGCTAGGGCTAGTGCAATTCCATTTTGCGATCGAATCGTTGCCAAAATCAATGATAACAAAAAAGTTTTTCCAGTTCCACCGGGAGCATCTAAAAAATAAAATCCGCCAGATCCATCGTTCACTGCTTTCATGAGCGTATCGTAGGCATATTTTTGTTGTTGATTTAAAAGGGGAACTGTTCTATCAACCATTTCTCGTAATGTTTCGGAATCGTATTGGGCTTCGCGTCTCAATTCTTGATCAAATGAGTCGTGCATTGGGCGATTGGGTGCTATCATTCCTATTTGTGTTAATACTTTGTTGGTAAGCATCAAGCACATGTCCTCAATTAAAATTAATGCTTCATTGTGAATTTCTTCGTTCATTTGCAAATCTGCATTCGATGTTCTAAGACGCATCTGATGCAATATATCTTCTGCCATATGATCTTTGTATTTATGCCATAAATCAGTCGGTGTTGATGGGAAGCATGTAGACAAAATTATAGAAAATAATGTTCTTATTTGTTTAGCATTTGACGAAATCACAGCATCTTCGAGAGTGTGGTCCCAATGAGTGTCATTCTCTAACAATCCCAAATGTTGACAGGCTTCTCTGTATGTGCCACACAATACACCATTAACAGTTCGCAGATGTTGGAATGATGTTGGACCACGAACATTGACTAACAGTAAACGCAAATAAAAACACTCGTCTTGACTGGGATGCACTGCATAAAGACAGGCCGTCTTGCAGTGCATCGGTGGAAAATACTCGTGGGTAACCTGGAACTGGCTGTCCTCGTTTTCGTCGTTCAAATTTTTTTGATGATTTATTCCAGGTATAATATCTTGGCATTTCGGAGTAAAGTAACGTTCTGGCAAAATCATCATTCTGGCACATTTCAAAGAAGCTGGTTAATGTTATCGATGGTGGCCTGTCAACTCGTTGTAATACGTTTGCATCTGCTTTTTTTTTTTTTTTTTTTTTTATTTGAGATGGTTTTGCTCTTGACTCTAGTCTTGGTCAGAGGTGATCCCCCCCGGTGGGTCCCCGCATTGTCGAGGCGGGGGGGCTCAGTAACCGTGGCTTGGTCACCCACGGTGAAGCGAAGAGGAACCCGAGGAGGGGCCGCTCGTCAGGGCTTTTGCCGATAAGCCGACGACGTAGCGGCCAACATGTAGGTTGCGGTGCTGCCTTGGCAACATCGCAACTGAGGCGGGCCGTGATGTCGTATGGGGTCTCCCAAACCCATACGATATCACGGTTGAGGGTTGGAGGCCGCGGGAGAGGAGTGCCGGTATTGCGGTGCGCCGCTCTCCCTACCTTCCGCGGCCTGGACGGGGTCGCCACCGTCTGATGGCGGACGCGGTGGGGCCGCAGGGGAAGAGGAGTGTCGGTATAGCATTGGCCGCTCTCCCTATCCCCTGCGGCCGAAACATGGTAGGTGGCGGGGCCATTGACCTTGACCCGTCACAAGGGGACCAAGGGTGCCATACACGGGGTCGTCTGGCACCCATGTACTGGTTTGGTCCCTGGGGTGGTCACGGCGCACAGTGTGTTCTAGTGCGCCGATGATGGGGGGTAATCCCCAGAGGAGGGTCCGGTGACGGACAACCGCGGCGGGTTCGCGGTGAGTGCTAACGCGTACCCGTGTTCCCGCCATAAGCGGCACAGGAGGACACCGTGGAGTTTTAGTGGGTTAGGTTAGGTTTAAAAAACTCTAACTTTGAAGAGATTCGGGTTGAAGGCGTTCGGAAACACGGACGCAGGTAGTGAGTTCCATTCCTTCGCTGTGCGCATTATGAAGGATGTCTGGAAGCGCTTGGTGCGAATTGGTGGAATGGCAACAAGGTAAGGATGGTAACTTGCAGTGCGTCTAGATGTCCGATGGTAGAAGGGGGCTGGTGGGATGAGGTCGTGGAGTTCTTAAGCACACTCACCGAAGTACAGTCTGTAGAAGACCGACAAGCAGGCAACTTTAGGCTATGTAGCTTGGCATCCGCCAGTTCAACGTCGCCGATGAGCCTCTTGGCTCTGCGTTCCACTGAGTCAAGCGCGGCAAGCTGATACTTAGCTGAGCCATCCCAAAGGTGGCTGCAATACTCCATGCAGGATCGGACTTGCGCTTTGTAAAGGGTTAAAAGCTGTCCAGGCGTAAAGTATGGCTTCACTCTATTCAGGATGCCCAGTTTATTATATTATTATAGGAGTATGATCGAAAAGACTCCTTTTAGCGGTAAAAAGACACGCCTGTGTTTTGGTGGCGTTAAAGGAGACCAGATTGTCATCACCCCACTGGGAGACAAGGCTTAAGGTCAAATCTGTCCGCTCCACCATAGCCTCTCTCAAGGAACGAACTTCATCCACGCTGGTTTTTGCGCTGGACAGGTATCTCTCTGAAACAGTACTGTCATCTGCGTACCCAACAATACCAGGCAGAAGTAGGTCATTGATGTGCAGCAGGAAAAGAGTTGCAGAGAGAACAGACCCCTGAGGAACTCCGGCGTCAATAGCCATAAGGTCAGAGGAGCAGCCGTCAATGACTACTCGGATCGACCGTTTGCTGAGGTAGTCTGATATCCAGCTACAAAAACCAGCGGGGATGCCATACGCAGGAAGCTTACTGAGTAGACTCGCGTGCCAGACCCTGTCAAAGGCCTTCGAGATATCAAGCGACACAGCAAGTGCTTCGCCGTGTCTCTCGATGGCTTCGCCCCAGCAGTGCGTGACATACACAAGAAGATCACCAGTTGACCGTCCCCGGCGAAAGCCATACTGACGGTCACTGAGGAGATTATTGTCTTCAAGGTACGTCAGCAACTTACTGTTGACCATTTACAACACAACACACCCGTTGACCATTTTCCAAATGTACGGCCAAGTGAACAACAGTAGGGTGTCGTTCATGTATAGGAAACGAAAATATACGCCACATGCCTTCGTTACTACTAACATAGCGGCCCATTTGATATTGAGTGACTTCATCATTTGAATTTTCTGCAGCAACTCCGAAGACAGCCATGTCACTACCTTTGTTCACATACTTGCAAATGTATTTAATAGATTATACGGAATGGCAAAATTCGACGTTTATGTGTGCTTTATATGCCTTGCAGAGTAATGGCGAAAACGGAACAACCCAACGATTATCAACTTCAATGTCTTGTCGATTTACTTTGACTATTGTTGTCTTTCCATTGTCATCAATGGATCGGCGGCGATAAAGTGGATATCCATCATTTCCAGTAATAGTTTCTGCTACTAATTGTTTTGGGTAGCGTTTTGAACATTTTCCTTCAACCATACACGGAGAAATGGGATTTAATATTCCACATGGACCATGTATCATATTTTTTGTAATAACCTCATGTAACAGTGGGTCTTCATTATTATCGGGAATTTCTGCTGATATCACATTATCAATTTAATTTGGTCTTATCCTCTCAACTAACCAAATGAGGATATGTGCATGTGGCAATCCGCGTTTTTGCCACTCAACTGAGTACATCCAACAGCGCGTCTCGCCGAACACGCGATGCTTAACAATGAAATCCATGAGTGATTTTAATTTCATTTTGAACACCCTTGCAGTGATATCGTGGCGATCAATAGGTGATTGTCTAGTAAATAATTCTTGTTGAATTTCTGTCCACTTTGGATTGCATGTGAACGTGATAAACAAATCTGGTGTGCCATAATGTCGTACATAGGACATCGCATCTTGCACATATTCATGCATATGTCGCGGACTTCCGACGTATGTTGCTGGGAGAATAGTTGTTCTGCCAACATTCTGTGCATTTCCATCAGCATTAATGGCATCCCGAAGATGAATGTATTCCTCGGAACGGAGTTTTGCCTGGTTCAACCTGATAAATGTTAATCGTTCAGTTTCAACTTTCACATACATATCCACAGCATATTGGTGAAATAGACGCCGACACTTTAAGATGTGATTGTCCTCATTTTGCCGAACCATCAGTCTATATGAATAATAATTCATTGAACTAACTTTTTTGTTCGTTTCAGCACCTGTAAACAATTTTTTGTGTTAATAATATAAATTTTAAGTTAGTAAACATATATTTTAATGTAGTAAACATATATTGTTAATTTACCTGTAACTGGACTTTATCATCTTAATTGAAAAATGATAGCCAAAATAGGATAGGATATTGTAAGGCATCATATGATCGATGTGTTTCAGACACACGCTGAAGTTGATCGTTCCGCCGATGTAAAACAATGTCTCGGTTTTCTAAATTTTCTCCTACGACGACAATAGCCACTTCATCAATTGTTGGCGCATTAAAACGTCCAGCATGTTGTCCTGCAGGCGCCTTATCGGCTCTGATGACAATTTTATGATTATCTGATGGCATGCGGTCTAATGCAGTTGTGAATAATGCAACTAATTCATTGTGTTGATGGAAAAATGTTTGAAGTTGTTCCACAATGGATCTTTTCACTGAGTTGTTGTGTGCGCAACGCTGATTGACTTATCTTGCTGAATTGCCCATAAAATATATTTGCAAAAATTTATAGTCTTCATCAGGCACTGGCAATAAGGAACCTGTTCTATGATATATTTGACCCTGAATCTGCAAGAATATAAATATGTATTTAGCAAATAGCAACTCCTTAACTGTAAAATCTTTTCTATTTTTGTTTAAGATTAAGTTAAGAATTGTATAAACTGTATTTTAATTGAAATAAACAGCTTTTTTATTTATTTTATTTATTTTATTTTATTTAGGTAATTGTATAGCAAATTGTTTGTGTGCCACCATGTGGCTCGCAAAATACTGCCACAATACTTTACATCATTTCAAATTAAAACTACTTTAAACCTCGACATTGAACAGCAGCCTTCCATGGCAGCTTTAGGTAGTAGGCTTTACCAAGTATTGGAACACCTTGCTCATGCCATTATGAAATACAACATGTTATAAAATGTTGCTGATTAACTCATTGGGTTATAGACTATTATTATGTATTTGACTTATTGTTTACAAAATAAACACGTCTACACAACACTGGCTCAACATATTTTGCACCAGCTACATGGTTGTATAACTTAATAAAATTGTTTGCCATTATACTTACTTACCTTGAAAGTAGGTATAAAATTGTCTCGAATAACTTTTGTTGCGCCAAATGACGTCATTTGAAAGCAATTATTGTATTGCTGGATATGAGTCAAAAAATGATTAGAATCTGGCCCATTTCCGGAAACCAATTAATGTAGTGGCTCTGGTGGTGGTACCAATGGCGTCAATTTGACTTTGCCGCTGGCGCAACACAATCCAGCGGCTTCATTTTTGAATTTCAATGCATTGCAATGTGGACACACAATATTCATTAGTCCAATAGCAACCATTTGCTCTGAACTGTAATCAATTGCCACATTATAACTGAATGCAGCTCTGTGGGGATTAAAAACAACATTTCTATGTTGATTTCGATTCCGTTGAAGTTCATTTCGCGCTTCGCGTTGCTCATCAGTTTGATTTGCTCTTATATTTCTTTGACTTGCCGTATTTCGAGTTCTGCGGCCTAAGTTTGTACGTCTGGTTGCACAACAACAACAAAACCTTCTTTTTAGTCCGCATTATTATGCAACTTTGGAACCCTATTACTGCGCGTGGCCCGACACGCACTTGGCCAGTTTTGTTGTGATAATGGTACGGAACCCTACGTGCGCGAGTCCGACTCGCACTTGCCCGGTTTTTTATTTAGATTACTATTGAATAGAATAGTACAGAAAATAAACAAAAAAATCTGTTTTTGACAATCTTACTAATATTATAAATGCGAAACTTTGGATGGATGTTGTTACTCAATCACGTCAGAACGGCTGAACGGATCTGGATGAAATTTGGCACAGAGATAGATTATAGTCTAGAATAGCACATAGGTTATTTTATCCCGGCAAAGTGTACGGTTCCCGTGGGTGAACTGCCAACTTTCACGCGGGCAAAACCGCTGGCGAAAGCTAGTCTGTACTATATTCATTCTAATATTATAAATAGGTAAAGTTTGTGAGGTTGTAGGGGTAATCTCTGGATCTCCTAAACCGACTTAGATGAAATTTGGCATGGAGATAGTTTGAGACCCTGGGAAGGACATAGGATAGTTTGTATTACCTTTGCATGAAAAAAACTTTTTACGCGACCGAAGCCGCGGGCAGAAGCTAGTAATAAATAAAGTAAAACCAAACGTTTGTAAAAAAAAAGGTTTATAATGATATATAAATAAAAAAATTGTAAATGGCTTAGTTGATAATTCATAACACGTTACCAAAAAACCAAGATCGAAAATCATTTTAGTATTTAATTTAGTCTGAAGCTCAGCAATTTTTCAATGTCAAAAATTACATAAGATGACATCCGTCATCACTTCCTAGTGTTGAAGCAGAGCAGTAGTGCAACTAATTCATTAGAAACAATTACTTTCAGATAAGTAATAAGAAATTAAGTCACAACTAATCTTTTATAAAAAAAATGGAACTGCATTACATTATTAGCTATCGATGTCCAAAAGAGCTGCATTTGGATAGTTCGCCACCATCGCTAGTCGAATCACGTAAAAACTACTCAACTTTAGACGTTCGAGCGTGCGCCCCGGTGATATAGAGCAGGCATTTTGAAATGAATCGACATACTTTAAACAGTTACATCAGGGGCCCTACCAAGAGCTCTAAGAGCAAGATTATTTCCATTATGCCTACTTGCATAAGGGACAGGCGTAACTGACATGTATACATCTGTCCTTTATGCACAATGTAAATATCCTTGCTATAATAGCTTATGGTAGCGCCCCAGAACTATGAACATAGTTATGATTTTGTATTCAGTTACATCATAGTGAAATATTGCAGGTTAGAAGTTAGTTTTTGATTTCGAATATGAGTAATAGCTAATTACTGAGCTCAGTGATTCTCCCTATGTAAAATACTGGTTTTCAGACTACAGCATCTCATCATCTGGAAACCGACCCCTTTGGTACAAATTAGATTTATGTAAGGTTGTCCTCAAAGTACGAATTAGGGGTATGGCAAGAAACTCCGTATAGTACATATTATGTTTTTACAATTTTCTAGCATTTAAAAGTAAAACTTACTTTAGGTAAGTACTGTCTTGGACACCTCCCAGGACCTGTGTATTAATATCTAAACCAAATATACTCCGAACTAAATTATATATTTCGAAGTTCAAAAATATCGCCGTCTCCATCCTCGTAGGTGTGATAACTTGTCATAAATTTCGGTACATATTTGCGAGGCATTTTCAATAAGCGTCTCATATAACATGATCAATAGGGGCGCCTGAAAATGTGAAAACATAATATTTTTCTTTACTTGTTTCTCGTATACAAAGGGCGGATGTATTGTTTATGAGTAAAGTTGTGTGCCGAAAAATACAGTAGTTGTTTTCAATTTGAGAAAACAGAAAAAAGGAATGTAGATTTTTTGGGGGGTTCCGTTATGTTCTTTCCTGAAATATGTATGGTTATACGGTACGGTCGTGAAGAGAAAATGTTAAGTAATTTTCAAATATTGCTGGCATGTGCCCATGTTATCTTTTCAAACTACGAGTACCATTCTCAAAAAGTCGTTCGTCGGAAAGAGTATAAGTTACATGCACAAATTAAAGTGTTTATCATTTTTATTATTTGAAAAGCAAAAGCATTACAAATTATTTGATGATTTTATTTGCTTTAAATGTAATAATTATTTCTAAAATTTTATTCAGTAACCTTTACATCTTCAAACGGAAACGCCGACCTCATCTAGCTTTAAAAAATAAAACACGAAAAAAAAAAATACACAAGACATGTAAAATTGTTTGTACAAACCAACTTATAGAAATAAAATAATTTATGATTTATCAAAGGTTCTGCTTATTTCAATATAAATTTACAGCAAACCTGCGCAGGAAAGTTGGATGATATACGAAGATATTAATTTCATTTGCTTACAAACATGCCGTATGGATAAAGTGTGTGATGCCGTATTTTCAGTAACCTTTATTAAATATGGCCCAAGCTCAAAACGACAAATTTCTCTAAGTGTTAATTCCCTAATATAATCACAATTAATAAACGTAATATAACACAATATTGTTCCTCAAGAAAGAGTTACGAAGAAAACATTTTTGTGTATGCCGCCGTTTTCCTCACGGAGTCAACACATTCGATTTAACTTGTGCAATCAGCTGAGTGGCATTGTGAACATGTGTAGGACTTGGTATGGCATGTTTCTGTCTTATCAAATTGACGTTGTATAAAGGCTACTTTGTAAGAGAAGTAGAGTGTGTAGATGACAGAATTTTTTTTGTTACGGATTGTAGTAGTGCACTCCTTACTTGAGGTTATGATTTTGCAAGGGTAGTGAAAATCAAGATTTCAGAAGAAAGAGCTGTATGGAATCAGGAATAATGAGCTGTCCTTAAAATTTAATTAGAATAAAGGTTATTGGCAGTTCCAAACAACACCACTATTGATTTCTTTGGAATTCTTACTAAAACAAACTTTATTAGTTGTTCCCACGTGGAATTAGTAATAATATCTGTATAAATTTAAGCCTTTATGTTTTTCTGATATATAAGCTATGTTACTATAAAGTTTCATCAAAATATATTGAGTAGTTTTTGCGTGAAAGAGTAACAAACATCCATCCTCACAAACTTTCGCGTTTATAATACAAAGGTTGCTTTGTGTGAAAGCCATCATTGTTTCTGACACTACTGAAATTTCGAACAAATTTGTTGCCTTAGGTGACCCCCTTTTCCGAATTCATTATTCGACGACCACGTTGAAACTATTTAACACAGCCTGAAAAAACCACTAAGGGCAGAGGTGCACCTGCACTAACATTTTGTCAATTATCTTGAAGTCCCTTGTAAGAGGGGACGACTCTATTGCCATCAACCAGGCACACATCCAGACTCTGGGCTTCAACTGATAAATTCCAGATGGAAAAACCCAATAACACTTTGTCCTATTTATTCCGTTCTAATACCAACAAAAGAACTAATACCACTGGTATTTGTTTAAAGTTATATTTTTTTTTATGCCATCGGATACCACTCTTTAAATAATTAAATTGTATGTGCGAACGAATACCAAGAACTTGAATTTGGTACAGTCATCTAAGTTAAACCTAATGAAATTAAAGTTAAAATTCTTCATTCTTGGCCATAAAATGCGCAAAAATTAGCTTATTATTATGAAAGAGCACCTTGTTTTATGTTTATTAATCACGGTATTCATTTATCTAAACAATATTGCAACATTTTAGCACAAAAAGTACCGAAAAGATAAAATGAAATAAGGTAAATCCGGAAATCATTGGTTTGTGGTTAAAATAAAATGTGTTGCCAATTACTAATTTCGTTCAAAAAATAATCGATTCTCTTTTCTTCAATCGACTTTTTATGTTTTTTTTTTTCAATTTATTTTAATGCCAATATTATTCATTTTTATTCGATAATTTTTATGATTATTAAACAAGCGAATTTCTACTTGATTTATCAGTTTTTTTTTTTGATAATTATATTTATAACAAAAAACGCTACTGCACAATTTAACTATCACTCTTATATGTTCTTCGAAAAACATAAAAAATTAAATTAAAAACCTGAAAAAAAAAATCTTTAATAATCAAGTATTTTACTGACTGATATATTTGAACTGGTTTTGGTATTCGTTTAGACAATGGAATACGTTCGGACTAGAAAATAAATATGCGTTAAAACAAATACCAGTGTTAGTTGTTGTTATTAGAACAAAATAAATCCTTTGCCCGACCCGGAAATCAAACCCTCCTCTGGGGTTTTCATAAACAACAGCAGCGCCAGACCAACGAGGAAATATAATAAAACATCAATTAAGTATGTTATTATTATTACTTACAACTACGTAGGCCGAAACATTCAATAAATCTGACTATTACTGGAATGTTTACGTTGAAAGCCCAAACTGAGACAGTCTTTATCCCGACTAATAAGCCCAGCCATCAATGGCCTAGTGATTTATGTTCCTCTAAAGGTTTTCATTAAATCCAATATTAATCTACCCTATAGGTATAAGGGTGATTTTCCACCAGAGATGTACGAGGTAGCTCGGTGGCACGAGGATGTGTAGTGGCGCTGTGAAAATGTCTAATTGTTTTAACCAAAGCTGTGCAAGAAGTTAGTGCGGTGCGAAGATGCGTCGCTGAGCTGTTAAAAAATGTATAGCTGAGTGGTACTAGGATGCGTAGCGGACTCTTTTCACTTGCGTCTCTCGCACGCATTCTTCAGCACATTCCTCGCTCGTATCCTTCGCTTTTTGTATAATACAAATACCCAGCTTCGCCAGTCCCTTTCCACTAGAACTACTCTAAGCTAGGCTAGGAAAATGAAGTGATCCTTCTTTTTCTACCGCACTTCCTAGAAACCTCGCGCATCTCTGATGGGCAAGTAACCTAAA
Organism: Anorthoa munda; assembly: GCA_945859665.1. Lineage (NCBI taxonomy): Eukaryota > Metazoa > Arthropoda > Insecta > Lepidoptera > Noctuidae > Anorthoa > Anorthoa munda. The sequence continues at coordinate 29,589,053 of OX243910.1, read as the reverse complement.
GAGGGCGACGTGCCGGGTTTTGTATAAGAACTTATTGTTATTAAGAGGTGGGCTTTAAGGTGTCTTTAAGGCAAGTCTTGACGAGGAATTTTAATATCTCTGGTTTTTTCAATGAAATGAAAAATGGTGAATTTCCGCAATCTTCTTTCACACTGGCATCCACCAAGAGAATGTTCTGCTATTAGGTACAGCGAAATCTCTGTATTTCCTGATAGCTACAACCTGGGAGTCTTCAAGTCAAGACTGAATAGGTTACTTCTAGGCAAGCGTGCCCCATCGTTTCCAACATCACTGATTGCCATCAGGTGAGATATACGTTTAACGCGAGCCTATCAATATAATTTAAAAAAAAAATTTGCTGGTCAGGTCAGCTGCTTAGTTCTCGCAATCAGCGTGCTGGTATGACCAGATGCATGACATGCAAAAATGAGTCTAAAAGATCGTATCGAGTGGCGTTCTATAGTAGAAAAGTATAATTAAATTAGTCGGTTAGCAAGGTGTTGACAAGCTGAGCGCCCAGCATCATCAATATCTCCACTCGAACGAAACAACCTATAATCATAGATATGACATATTTAATTACATTTTTTCTTTCACAGCTTAGTGCAGATTATCACATCTTCATTGTACCTAGTCCTATAAAGCTTTTCTAAAGACCTAAAAGTTATAGCGTGTCAGTCATTAAAGCAGAATCCGGTTTGTTCTCTTATAATTAAATATTGATTACAAGAACTTCTACCCACATTAACGTAGAGTGTTTCAGATACGATTAAGGACCAAAATGGATCGGAGTTTATATAAATTGGAATATCAGTATAGATTATAATATTGCCGACATATTATGTGATTGCTAAGTAAAAACAGTTAATGGGGTCAATGATCTACACATGTGAATTGGTAACTAATTTAGATGAGAGTGTAATATTCTGAAAACTTCGACAGGCAATAGTTTTATGTATTTGTACATACGAGTTAGTGTGTATGGTATAAATATTTATAAAATAATAAATAATGATATAAATTCATGATATACAGTTGATATAACAAGTACTTGTACTAATGGTTAATAGTTATAATGTTTACACTATACAAGATTTCGATGGTCATACTAACACTTAATATTTCATATAAATTCATGTAAGACGACGATCGTAAGTAAGATAAGTCGACGAATCACCGTTGCGCGGGCTTCCATTTCTGTCATGCAGGGTTTAAAGGAACCTAACCTACCTTCTCTGTATGAGAAGAGGCCTTTGCCCTGCAGTGGGACACAAACAGGCTGGTATTATATTTTATTAAACAAAATGGAAATATATAATAGGTAGCTGCTAAAACGAACGTTAGAGAAAAGGTGTTTTAAGATTTTACTATAATCTCTTCACATCACATCACATCATCAGCCTTTTAATGTTCCCACTGCTGGGACACAGGCCTCCTCCCATAGAGGGAGTGGGCTATAATCCACCACGCGGGCCCAGTGCGTATTTGTAGATGTCACATGTCTTTCAAATTTTGGTTCTAGGACATGCCGGTTCCCTCACGATGTTTTCTTTCACCGTTTTGAGAGCAGTGGTGATGAAATAAATTACACAAAGTAAAGCGCCTGTTCGGGTTCGAACCCACGACCTACAACTCGTAAGTCGGAACCGTAACCACTGGGCCACTACTGCTATAATCTATTAGAGCAAGTTTATTTCCATTATGCGTAAGGGACAGATGTAGATGCTCATATAAATCTGTCCCTTTTTCACGGTCGCATCATGATAGTTTTGATATATCATGCCGGACCATGGGCAGAAAGTTAAACTAAATAATTATGTAAAGTATTTTAGAACAAGTAGTATTTAAAGCAAGTAGCAGCTTGATGCACTAGAGTCGATTGAAACGTGGGCCAAGAAGCTCATCGGCGTTGAGGCACTGGTTAAGTCAAAGCTCCAGAGCCTTGCACATCGTCGCCGAGTTGCCAGATTGTCGGTTTTTTATCGTTTACATTTCGGGGAGTGTGCGATGGAATTGCACGATCTAATACCGCCTCGCCCCTTTCATCATCGGTCTTCCAGACGTACGGCAATGCGCCATCGGTACATGGTGGACATCCCACCCATACGCACTTAACGTTTTGAGAATACTTTTATTATGCATACAGCTAAGAAGTGGAATTCCCTGCCGGAGTCTGTGTTTCCCGATAGCTACAATCTGGGGGTCTTTAAGTCAAGAGTGAATAAATAACTTCTTGGGTAGCGTGCTTCACCATCGACCACATCATTGCTTATCATCTAGTGGTCAAGCACGAGCCTATTTTAAATAATAAAAAATAAAAATAAAATTAAGTCATTTGAACATTGTGGCTATTGGTAACAGATATAATATTATTGTACTAAACTTGCTATTACCTGCGGCGAGTAAATAGTAGTTTATGAAACTGTTGCATAATAAGGGGTATTAAAACATGAGTGTGTGTTTATAATTCGTATCACACGAATGTTTTAATACCTAGTTATGTGCAGTTTCATACACTACTTTATCTACACTCATACATTGGGATTGAACCTACTAAAGGAAAAAGTCAAAAGAGTAAGAAAAATTAGTACAGCAAAACGTATATATGGCGACAAAACCCAGCACATCACCGCATTAACTGCGCTTGCGCTAAAATGGGCGCTGCCACAGACAAGTAAAAATTGGAATCAAAACTTTTTATAATAGGTACTAGAGCAGTCGAGTAAAAATGGCGCACCCCGCCGCTTTCCATTACAAAAAAAATATTGATGGAAACTCCTTGCTGATATAAACTTCTTGGATTTGCCCTGTATTGTGTTTATAAAGTATGTCAATATAAACTCGTTTTAAAGTTTATAATTCAAATATTAAGATATGAGAGTATATAAAAGTGTTTTATGATCGTAAAGGAACACACTACCCGGATAAAAACTATCCTATATCTTTCCCAAGGTCTGAAACTATCTCCATACAATTATAAGTAAATCGGTTCAGCGGTTTAAGCAAAAGTAACCGACAGACAGAATTATATTAGTATGGATGAGTGGCACCCCGTACTATGTTCTATGAATACGTTTTGTTACACGTGTTACTGTAATAACTTAATGAATAAATGCGTAGATAACTTCATTATAAAGGCGTAGGGGTTCGACTGATAACAGATGTTGACGCCGACCAAACCTCAACAGTACACGTGTCTGAGTTTCTCGAGCCACATTCGGATAACAAAGAAAATCCATCCATATATATATTATAAACTAGTTTCTGTTACCGGCTTCACCCGCATGCAAAGTGTTTTCTTATCCTAAAGGAACATTATACCTGGATGAAAAGAAGCCTATTGCTATTCCAGGCTGTAAACTATCTCTGTGCCCAATTGCATCCAGATCCGTTCAGCTGTTAATCATATCATACTTTTTATAGCGTGATTTTCAGTAGTCGAGTCTATAATGTGATTTTTAATTTCGTGGACTAAACTGACATTTGGGGGGTTGTCACTTTATCGTTACATAAAAATAGTGTCGTACCCTAAGGATCGATAGTTTATCGAAAATCGTATTAGATCGAAAATGAAACTACTTCACGGCAAAAAATTAAATTTGTTTTGAAACTAGCGGCTCTTATTTGGTTTCTACTCATTTATGTCAGACTTCATTTTATCGATCGCATTTATTTTATAGTTGATTTCATATTTAACACAATAAAAGTTCATGTACTATGTGTATGAATACTGTTATATTTAAATATATTACGTTTATATTCATAAAACATTTATTTACACCAATTAGTAAAAATAAATTGAGGAGTCATGTCACATCGATTCGATGAATCACTTATGATTGAGCCTTACCTACAGCACTATGCTCCGCGCTTGCAACATTAAAAAAAAAATAAGGTCTTTAGCAGCTGTCAGTTTGGTCCACGAAATTAAAAATCACAGTTTAGAGGATTATTTTTATTTATTTTTTCTTTTATTAGTAAGAACAAAACTCTTAATAATTAATTACGATCTAGCCTAAAATACTAATAAGCAATTTAACTCTAACTTAATATTTTACGTGTCCATCCTCTAGAGGATGCCAATAATAATGATATTTAATTTAATGTGAAGTCAGCGATAGCCTATATCCGGACAAATGACGCTTCCAACGATACCTCATTTGTCGAATTATGAGAATTAGTTTAGAAGTTATGTGGGCACAAATGAACATAAATGCGTACATGCATACATACATACATAAATACTTAGATACATAAATAACATAGATACCGATCAACAAACACTGCAATGCCGTAGTCGGGTAATAGTTTTCATGACTGACGGGATAAATCTCGCAAACGGTACGCTTTACAAAAATATGATATACCAAACCCTACCTTTAATTTAAAATCCCTGTTCAATTGCTACCCGACTGCCGAAGGAGGATAATGTGTTTATCAGTCTATGTATGTAAGTATGTATGTATGTTTGTTCCTATGTGGCGTTCCAGAGACCAAACGCGTTGGCCGATTTTGATAATTCTTACGTCAATCGATTTGCCTGAACTCTGCGAGTGTCACTGGCTACATTAAAATTGTAAAATAGAAAAATAGCGGATTTTGAGTGCCATATTGTGGCCCAATTTTTTTTTTTTCCGTTGCCATCATGTGGGGTATCAAAATAAAGGGTTGTACGAGGCGATTTCAAATAACACTTATATGTTTCAAAGTACCAAATTCGAAAAAAATAATAATAAAAAGTTATAAATAAAAAAAAGCTAATAAAAAAACCCGACTGCTTAAGTAGCGAACTAAAAAGACGTAAACAAGAAGAAAATCATGCTGTGCAGTCGGAGGATACATCTAGTTTTGGCCAGCCAGCTCGTAAATGTATCCTCCGACTGCACGAGCAATAATGTAGAAAAACATAAAATATGTAGATACTTTTTTTATTAACCGCTATTTTTATACTAGGTAACATAAAAACATACAAAGTGTACAACCACAAATACACTTAAAGCAAAAACTACTAACCAAATTAAAATATGACGTCGAAAAACTCCTCCCAAAATTATATATCACAATGTTTCATCCAGAGACAAGTATAGTTAAGTCCAAGTAAAGTTACCCGGCACGTTCGAGCATAGAACAAGCGATGACAGTTTGGTCACCCTCGAGTGACTTCACACGCGGAGTTACCTGTATCACTTACAACTTGGCTATGTGACTTGCTTGTATGTTAGGTATGTCCTTCATACGGCTGTTTTATTGAGGTGCACGGTTGGCGCAGTGGTTGAGCGATTGACTGCTGCGCTGCGTGTTGCGGGTTCGATTCTCGCACGGAACAAATATTTGTATGGCCTACAGATAGTTGTACTGGCTAAACGCACCCACGATACAGGAAGAAATTCCTAGAGTGGAACAACGATTTTAAAAAAAGTAATTTTTTTTTTTTTTTTTTTTTTTTTTTTTTTTTTTTTTTTTTTTTTTTTTTAATACGTGGCGTCTCGCAACTCAGTCATAGTGACTGGTTAGCTGCTTAACCGGGCTTTCCTACGGAGACTAAACTATTAGCCTCCAGCTAGGCAAAAATTTACTAAACCTAAGCGACAACGCTGAGGGCTACCCCAGTTGGGGTCGAACCTCGGCTCAGGGCGTCGCTGGGGGGACAACTAAAGCTGGATCTAATAAAGTGATTCTACCATCCGTTCGGAATAAGCCTACGTGGAGAAGAACGGACAAGAAACTCCAATTAACTAATTAGAATTAACTATGGCACAGCTATTCGCGGGCTGGCTACATAAATAATGACTGTGACTTCGCGGCGGGGCCTCGGCGGCGAGGGCGGACCAATCGGTATGTATGCTACGTTTGACTAGGTGTTCGTACTATTTATGAACCCATTGACCGTCCTTGTAGACAAGGCTGTCAAGTTCCCTGGTAATGCACTCGTACCTCGAGAAGAGGGCACTGCATGAAGCGGGGGTGAGAGGGCCTGCATTCCGGATTTCTGCATCCAGAGCACGGGCCTGAGGGGTCATCCATATGGAATACGCGCTGATTATATTCTCAGCGACGCTCAAATATGGCTTGTGCCCGGAGGGGGCTACAGGGGGCGGGCACATGGCGGCGGTGGTGGTGGAAGCCACCTTCCGGTTTTGTGCGGGCATGGGGGCAGCTGGGGCCACTGGGTCGGGGATTGGATTTGGAGCTGCAATTGGGTGGGCCATCAGTGCTGGGATAGGCTGGGAGTAAGTCTGAGGAGCCACACTTTGATGGTTCAGCTTACCCCATGGTGAAGTCCTCTGAGGGGCTAGACGGGGGGGTGGTTGGGAAGAGGGAGCCATGCGCATTATGTGCGCATTGTATCGCTTGGCCATTTTAGGCGCAAGCTTGGGGGCTTTTGGGCAACCCCGGTAATTAGCCGGGTGCCCGACTTGGCCACAGAGCACGCAGCTGGGAGGCTCCGTGCACTGTGTGCGGTCTTTGGGACGGGGACAATCCTTAGTGCCATGATCACCCATGCACTTAACGCACCTGGGTGTTGCATAGCAATGGGCCTGAGAATGGCCATAAAGTTGACAGTTGTGACACTGTCCTACAAGATGGGGGCGGTAGGGTTTTTCGATCGAAATGCCCGACAGGGAGCACACGGTCTTTATATTGAAGATCGGGTTGTAACCCTCAGTAGGGCTACAGACAACTAATACAATATCGTACTGTTGTCCGCCTCTCGCTTTATGCAAGCGGTGGACTTCAGTGACGGGGACATTCTGGTCAAGAAGGTCCTTACGGATTTCCTCCGTAGGGATCTCTTTTGGGATTCGCCTAATGACTACACGGACGGGCTTTTCCTCAGGGAGGGAGTAAGTATGGAACGAGATGTTCCTATCTTTGAGGTACCGGGTTAGATTCCGGAAATCAGTGGGAGAGGGGAGTTGGATTCTGATGCCTTGTTGGCATGCAGTGGCTTTCGTGTAGTTGATTTTCCGCTCAACACAAGCGTTTGAAACATCGTTCCACTTGACTTTATCCTGAAGATAAACAGGTGGAGGGGGACGGAGCTTCTTGTTGGTAACTATTACCATGGGACTGGGGCTGCGGTTGGACCGCTGAGAAGAAGCAATGTCAGGGGTGGGGGTGATTTGCCTTACGGGCGAGGCCGGTGGCAGAACAGACTGAGGAGAGGTTTTTGGTACCGCCTTTTTGGCCTTGGTAGCATTTATGGGACTACTCCTCTTTTTCCTCTTTCCTCCAGAGCAAACTACGGAGTCACCGTCGGAGGAGACGGTGTCGTAGTCGTCTGACCTATCAGGGACATTTGGGTCTAATGGGTCGTCAGCGACTGAGTTAGCTTGGTCAGCCAAAGCTTCCCATTCCTCGTCAGTGCTGAGGGTTGCTCCCTCTTCCATGGGGGAGTCATCATCGTCCGCCCAGATGGTATTGGACTTGGACTTGGGTCTGGATTTATGGAGGGCGGCTATGCGCTCTTTATAGCTTTTATAAGCTTTAACTTGAGTAGCTATGGGAGAAGGAGGATATCTCCATGATCGGGTTTTCTTAGGCTCGACGGCCGGTTGAGAAGAAGTTTTAGGAGAAGGAGGATCTCTCCATGAACGGACAGTAGCTTTAGGCTCGACGGCCGGAGCTGGGGGCTTAGGTAGAGTCGGCTCACCAGTCCCAGAAGTGGGCCTGGCTGCCGGGGAGGGCGATCTGGGCGAGACCTGGGCTTCGCTCGGCACAGGTGCCTGGCTAGGCCCAGGGGCCCCGGTCGGGCCCGAAGCGGGCACATAAGAGGCTAAAGCCTGACTTACAGCATGGCTGTATTTTTTGGACAGTTTCTCCTTCTCGAGAATCTCGTGAAGGAGTTCAATTACTGCCGCGAGCGACATAATTGAGAATAATAGATCCGGTGAAGCCGGGAGAGGGTATCTTCCCCGGGTGGAGGGGCCCGGGGATGTGTGCAATCCTACCCTCCCAGTCGGGTTAGACTGGGAGGTGAGTATCTGGTGAGCCCTAAGCTTGTCTACCTGCCACCAATCTTATTGGGTGACAGGGCCCTAAGGTACCGGTAAACCCACCGAAGGTGGGCCACCCACCAATGTGTACCGAAGAAGTCTGGCACGTCGGGGTAGACACACCCGACCGTGCCAGGTGAATGCTGGGGGACGAAGCGGGGGTTGACTAGGCTATCTACCAAGGCCAACTGATCCCGCTCCCGACTCCAATGACTGCCGTGTCCTTAAGGGACTTGGCGGGTGCTTGGGGCACACCCCACTGGCTTGTTAACACCGCTAGGTTTCCCGCCAGGGACCACAAAGAGTGGATTTGCCCGGAAGGGCCAAAATAGCTGCCACTACTAGTAACCAAAGTTACTAGTAGCGACACCTTTGGAGCGGCGTGCGGAGACGCGACGGCCGCAGTGACGTCACGCAGAGGGGCGCGACGAGGCGGAGAGTGGGGGCGCCGGAGAGCGCGGTGGGGCGACGAGCAGCGAGACGTCCGCACGGAGCGACGGCTGGCGAGCTACGTCTAATCAAAAAAAAAGTAAAAAGAAAAGAAAGTATATATAGAGCTCGAAAGTTATATCTTTTATAAAGGCTTATTGCTTTTATTGTAATTTCTATTTTTGTTACAATTTTGTTTTTGCATGCTGTGTCTATATTAAGCATTTTGTTTGTATTATATTGCTTTTATTATTAGGCTAATAAATAGTGCAATAATTCCAGATAGGCCAATAAATTAAAAACGTTAAACCACTGTTAAACCCGTAATGGTTTGTGGTGGTATGTTAATTCAACAAATGTTTGTAAAATTTTTAGTTAATAAAATAAAAAAAATCATAGGTAAGAGATTTTTACAGAAATTTTTCTTATGGCAATTTACGGGAAAAAAATTGTAATCGTTCCCTTTTAAATTCTTAAGATATTTTCTAATAAATGAAAATAAAAATACATCGATTTTAAGATAAGTGTTATTTTTACCTGAAAAAGCAAGGAGTGGTTAATAAAACAGTGCCAAAGTTGAGACTAGATGTCAACTCTATGAACGACTCCTTTTACCGGTAAAAAGACACGTCTGTGTTTTGTTGTCGTTAAAAGAAACTAGATTAGCCTTGTATTCCCACTGGAAGACAAGGCTTAAGGTCAAATCTATCTACTCCAACATTTTGCACGGGTCACAGTGATGTTTATGTGTAAAAAATTAAAAACAATACTGTTATTGTTCATTAAGGTGAGAAAAGCTCTATTCAAATTTAATAATGTCAAAAAGAAAGTCTCGTGTATGTTTTTTTTACATTTATTGGACAATAATTCCCGTAAAGTCAAAAGTAATGTAAATCAGTGGCAAGTGATAGTTTCTTGTAATGGAAATACATATAAAATAAGAAGCCCGATAGTCGGCGCTCTTTGCTGAATAGTCGCCGACTACGAAAGTGGCCAGATGTTCCGACCAATCGGTAAATCCGACTAGATTTACCGACTAGTCGGAACATCACTAGTAATTTTACTTATTTGTATGAACTTAAATGTAAAAAAGCAGAAGGAGTATGTAAGGATCGTAGCAGGTGGCGTTCTATAGTTTTTGTCAAACCGCACGAAAAAAAGCCGTCCTTTTTTTGGTAAAACGTGGGTGTAATAATAGTTCTATAATAAGCCTCTATCTAATCCTTCGGGCATGATGAAATGTTATTATGTGTGGGTTATATAATTTAACATGCAGCCGGTAACAGTAACTTTATAACAAAGACTTCCTTGAAATTTTTCCCAAGAATTTTCCCCAAACTTTTCTTAATACAACCCTTACTTGATACGTAATTAACACACATAATTTGGTGGTAAACCAACGTCTGTGCCGTTACCTGTTTAATTAACCGCAGCCCTTGAACGGGCTAATTAATTCGTAACACCACCCGTTACTACAGCTGTCACATAAATTCCTCAGAGCTCACATAATATCATACCCCCGCAGGGTGACCATCAATCATGTGGGAATGTTTGAGATTATTTGTGTTTCATTCATGTTTATTTTTGTTTCGGTTTTCAATAACTGTCGTTTTGACAGTTATTTGTTACGTGGGTATTGTGTTATATAGGCCTCTGTCTAACTCTGCGCGGAATACATATATTATGAAATGTTTATGAACAGGTTTTCATTTGTACATCTTTGAAAGATGTTACGAAGCCTGAAGTTCTGACAATCAGTCTTTACAAGGGGTACTGTGTATTCTAGAGTTCCTATGTAAGTCAGATAGGCTCTATCTAACCCTGTGAAGTACTGGTATTCAGCGGTTACAGTCTTTCGTCATCTTTTATGAACATACTAATAGCTCCATTCGAGATTAAAACAACGGCTCATTACGCTACATGTTTTCAAGTTTATTATTCTACTTTTACTGGGGACGCTAATGGTTGCTAAAAATAAAAATAAGAAAGAAGAAGAAAACTTTGAAGATTATTTTAGACTTCCCAATAAAATGTTCCTGTTTTCTTTTGACACTGACTTTCGAAATCGAAGTTTTATTTCAATTTGTAGTGTTTTTATTTTATTGGAAAGTTGTATTTTTTTTTCTTTTTAGTGGTACATATTGAACAAGTTCATAGGTAAGGAATCTATAATGCCCACAGTGATGCCAGAATAGATTACCTGAATAACATGTATTTTGAACATAACCGGTTGAATGAGAGTGTACCAGGGTGAACTGTACACATCTGCGTACCTGTTTAGAGCGTACATACTGGCGTAATGGTATGTTATGAAATGGTGTAAACTATATACACATGTGCGATTGCAGCAATCCCAAGAGATTTGCCGTAATTTTTGGAAGAGTTTTGATGTATATCTCTGAAGTTCTTCATCAGATCTTTACCAAATATAAATGGGATCAATTAGGTCTAAACTTCTTTCGACAAAAAATAATCTTGCAAATCCGTTAATATAATGACGGAGACCAGAACATACATAAAAATATTTATAGAAACATCCGAATTGAGAATCTGTCTCTTAAAAACTTAGGCTTTGTTTCGTAGGTTCAGAATCTACGCGGTTTCTTTATTTTCAAAAAACTAAATCTGGACTGAAAAATATCGTTCGTGTAACTCGAACCGATAGCGCGCTTCACGTGTGCTTGTATTTTTGCTCTAGCAATAGTTTTCGGTGAAATCCATAGATTAAGCTTCATTTGATAGCTTAGTTTATTCAACAGTATAACCTTTTTCGAATCTGTCAAAGAGTGCTTGTTTAAAAATAGTTAAGGAATCAATTTACCTATTTATAGACAACCACTACACACACACACACACACATACATTCACCACACACAAATCTTCATATTTTTTTTTCACATTTGAAAAAGGTTTTTACTTTCTGGCCCAATATTCTCTAGCAAGTTTAACTTATTAAATTGAACGAGTTTAGTTAATGAGTCTAACAATTTTTGTAACTAAAAGAAAGCATTTTCTGTCTTAAAATCATTTTGAACTAATTTTGTCAAAGCCTTTTGGTCATTTTCAATCCCTCTTTTCAAATTGAAAAGTATCCAACTCTGAGTAAATCACCCATGAAGGATAGACCGATGATTTTTCAGTACTACCCGTATACCAGTTTCAGATTTCCACTGAAAAACCTCACTACCATCTAAAAAACACAAAACTCTTGTCAATAGACGAATATCACGATATTTTTATAAATATCGGGATGTGCCTGCAAATATCACGATATTGTAAAAACTGCGTTCAATTTTTTAGTGACGCAGTAAGCTAGTGCTAGTTGATTCGCTAACGTTAGAAGCTTTGTGTACCAATATATCGTGAGATACATGCTCCAATATCATAGTATTACCTGTAAAGCGATTCCTACAGTTATGAAAAACTATCTTTATGTGTGAACTGTTTAGTAAGTATCTGAAAGTGTATACAATCAGGGAAACCGTGTTCTGCCTCGACATTATGTTGTTTTACACAGTTACTGGTTTGTGAAGGTCAGATATGTGTAGACTTAACAATCTAATATACTAGAATTTAGTAGCATGTTTTAAGCCTAGAACCTGACTAGTGACTAAATAGTTGGGAAATGTCTAGGCATTTAATAGTCTCAATTTAAATGGTCTGTATATTAAAAAATCAATTGTCATTCTATACCAGCCGTAAGATTTCGTTAAATATATCACACATATTAAAAATTTGTCTAGTCTATAATTTATTTCTTATTTTTTCATGCTGACTGAAATAAAATTATATGTGGTAGGTGCATACCCTAAAATACCGTGCTTCAAAACTTGAAAAGTGATCTAAACATGGAAATAACAAAATGTGTCGGTCGGTGTTAATTTTTAAATAGTTACACGTGGTTGTATGTAGCAAGTAATGGGTGAATAAAATATTCACAAGCGTCCTACTTCCTAGTAATATTTTAAATGGGAATGTTTCAATACCAACAAATAATAACAACAAATACCAACAATAAATGGCTAGACAGATTAGAATGAGCATACATAAAAATTGTTTTCCTTATCACACACACACACACGCAAATTACGTTCTTATTTTGCGACGACATGGTCTTTTCAGGGAAAAAAATGGATGGAGTGTGTACATAAGGAATTACATTTATGAAAAGGGAGTACAGGTAAAACCTAGATTCTGAAAATACCTTGTCAGTCTCCCATTGTAATGCGATATGATAGCAAATCTGCTTAACATGCTCTAAGACATCCCCGAGAGAAGGGTGAGTTTTCTCATCCCGAAAACCAAACTACATATTACATAAGTACGTTTGTATAATATATAAAGCACACATTTTAGTCCTTGATGTGTAGAACAGAATTATAATTAATGCTCACACATTAGTTCAAAGGTCAAGATTTAGTTATATAACATTTGGACCGCGGTCGGGCGTAGAAGGAAAGTTCCTTAGAATACTAACATTACTTAATGTTACAAGTTATTAAGATCTATGTGTACTTCCAAACTCGTAGGGTAACTATTTATTTATAACTTCGAGATGTATTGCAAATGAAAGGACCTTTGACCAGAAATAAGTCCATATTTTTCCATGTGCCATTTTTCTATAAGTTTTGTGTCATCACTTGCGTAGGTACCGGAAATTCGACTAGCCCAAATTCTGCGAAAATACAACCAAATTGCCAGAGGAAATATTTTTTTGCTTTATCGTATTGTAAGGTACTCATTGCCTTTATCTTTATATTCTCAAAGATTTTATAAGAATCTGTTCAGTACACAGTATGAACATCAAAGAGCGATTCACTTTTTGACCTTTAAGTAAAACTTTTATTGCGAGTTTTTCTTTCAGGCGATACTAAAAGAATCTACGAATAAATATTGAAACAACAAAAACATTATAAATTATTCCTCACATTTATTTGCCGCTGAAAGTTCAGTCAGAAAAGACGACATACGACACAAAATCTCTTTGACATACATTTTCTGGCTAACCTAGTTAACATAATCCGTGCCCAACTTGCTAATGCGGGTGACAAAGCTAATTAAGTAACTTTTTAGTCTTTATTTTGAGGAGATAGAGTCTAAAATAGATTAATGCGTTTTATTCATATCCCTTATACAATTTGTAAACTGAAATTTGACGTTTTTAGACAGTTATGACAGACGTGTCAGCGGCTACGGTGGAATTTAGTTACGATGCCGATTTCGTTAAGGTTTAGTAAAATGTTTTGAGATTTTTCCAAGAATCCACGTTTGCATATAAATCCTCTGATGGTTATATTTACATGAGTTGTAAGCGTGGAAGCGAAAAGGTTTCTTTGAGTCGGAGCGCAGGTATACAAAGATATGTGGAAATATTTATAAATGCTAAAGGTAGAATTTATTAGTCTTTGTTTAGTTTCGCCGTGGAAAGATTTAAAGTCACAAATGCTTTTGCTTGTTTATGTTTCAGCTTTTTGTTTTGGTAAGGTAAATAATCATCTTCTTCATTTCAATATAGGAAAATAATGTTTCAAAGATAACAAACTTAAAGAACCTAATTTATGAAAAAAGAATTATAATGTCATTTCCTGAGGCAGTTATTTTTACATGAGTTATATTTTTTTATTAGTCACTATATATTACATCAGTACATAAAATCTCAAGTTTTTAAAACACAAAGTAAAGTATTTTATAACAAGTGATTTTAATAAAACCCTGCGGAATACTCGGTTACCTACGCAGTGTCTCCGCTTACTCCTTTAGATATACAGTCGTGAAGTTATGTAATATTTTATGACATGTCAACTACATTATATTACTGTTTGAAACAGCTTCATAACTATATAAAATAAACTTAAACATAGTTAACTTTACACTAGTTGTTGTTTTAATGTAAAACAAACCACGTTGAAGTTTCGTCTTTTACGTCGACGTGTAAAACGTACTAAAGAACTTTAGGCGACGTGAACGGAACCGGTTAACCAGTATCCGGATTGCGGTTACCGGTTTATACATTATACACTTATTCTTATGCTCTTTGCGTTTGGGAATAAAACTTGTATGCGACCTGATTGTTAAAAGCGTTCTGCTACTGACAGTTTTAGTAACCGTAGGTAGGTAACCGTTTGTTAGGGATGACTAGGCACGCTTATGTGAAATGTAGAATGGATTATCGGAGGATAGGCCCTGGAGACATCTTCCATTTTTTGAGTTTTGCTGGGTAATAGCTGTTTTTTATAATGTGTTCAATATTGTCCTCTCCACAGACCATGACCTTTCGTCCTGTACCGCATGCTCTGTAACCAGTTCATGTCAGGCCACCTAATGGCTGCGTCAGCAAATGGTGTTGCCGTAGCTGAATACTAGGCTAAAGATAATATTAAAAAACTATATTTGCCATTGTGCATACACGAGACACGCTAAGAAGATGAAGTATTGTACTCACTATTGAAAAAGTTACATAAGGAGATCCAAAAGGTCGCGGAACTTTTTAGAAAATTTATGTATTTCAAGGAAAACATCTTTGAACTTGTGGATCTCGCCTTGTATACGTATAACTGACTAGCGAGTGTGAGGTTATGACCGTGAAACCATTCTAGGAAGGCAATATTACAAGAAACTCACTCATCAATACTTCTATACTAATAATAATATTATAAAGAAAAAAGATTTTTTTGTTTGTTTGTACCGAATAGGCTCCGAAACTACTGGACCGATTTAAAAAATTCTTTCACTATTAGAAAGCTACGTTATTCCTGAGTAACAAAGGCATAGCATAGGCAAGGTATTTTTAATCCCGAAAACGGGTCCTGTGGGGTGGCCCACGGGAGCGAAGCGGCGGGGAACAGCTAGTAGCATTATAAAAATATGGCTTAGAAGTTAGGAATAATGTAACACGTAAGATCGTGCTACCCAAATTGCCAGAAAACTCACAAATAAACGTGGGAAAAATCCTTTTCACCTTCATATTTTCTTTTCTTCCCCAAGATTTAAAGCCAAGGTCAGTCGACAAAAAACGCGGCAATATCATGTTATGATAATTGGCAGCCAGTTGAGGTCTTCCCCTTAATACCCCACTTTATTTTCTCCAGTTATCTGGCCTATGTCTTAACGACCAACATCACTTAGCTGGGACGGACTTAACGTATTTTTGAGGCGGAGTAGGTCGAGTAGTCATTATGGGGATAGAAAACCATATTTTACGCAGGAAAACCCGGATTGTTCATGTCAATCGGAATAAGACGAAAATTATGTTGTAGGTGGATAAGTTAGTTAATTTTATTGTTTACTGATAAGGTCCTAATGAACGCACAATTAGATAAAAGCGGATTACAACACTTTTTATTGATAATGGTTTCTCGTTTGATCACAATTTCACCTAATGGTAAGCGATGATGTGGTCGAGGGTGCACAAGTGCTGGTCAAGCACGCTTGTCTATAAGTAACCGAGTAACGTTTTTGAGTGTTCTAGCCAATTTATGAGAACTTAATGTAAGTCTGAAATAGCCAAGTCAGAGGCCTGTGTGCTTAATTAACTCTTAGATCAGATGTGGCAACATCCCCACACGAAGAAGAAAGAAAGATAAAGAACTAGTTTTTGTCCTATAGTTTCGCTCCCATGGCATATACGCTTTTTTAGGTATAAAAAGTAGCATGTAAGATAACACATATCGGTAGCTAGAATGATTAGTTGTCAGTTTTGACGTTACATTTGGCAATTGAAACTCACTACAAAATCACATCATACATTTATTATTTTCAGTACACTTTCTAACCTACCTTTTGATGTCTGAAATCAAACCGATTATCGCGTAGGCTTATTCACTAAACATTTACAAGACTCTCAAAAGATACGCCACAAAGCACAGTTCAGCAAAAATGGATAAACTTACAGACAAGAACATTCTTATCAGTCCGTTGGATATCTTATAGTAGGACAACCCTTTGCCTCAAATTTACGAGTGAAAGAAAGATAAGCTGCTAAAAGGAGAAGTAGGTACAACCTATTCAAAGTGGCAAAAAATCTTCCATGGTTCGCAGAATTATTTTTGTTTCGGTATTTAATTTTTTTTGTGCACGTAAGTATTTTTAGGGGGCTGAGTCACCCCCATCCATTGGAATATACCCCATTTGATTCCCTACACGTGGTCCCCGGGTGGTGCAAATCAGGTGACACTAACTGGTGGTAGGCTTCGGCCAAAGGCTTGCGACCACCCACTGGGAAAATACATACCGCCATGCGGCCTAGCCGTGTTCCGGTATGATGCTCGGTGCAGCCACTAGAGGAGTTGGATCGAGATAGCTATTCCACAGGCAGGCCTGCCTGACTCGCCTTGTTTTTTTTTTTTTTTTTTTTTTTTTTTATAATCTATAGGCTCGCGTTTGACCACTATCTCGCCTGATGTTAAGCGATGATGCGGTCTACGGTGAAGCACGCTTACCTAGAAGAAACCTATTCACTCTTGACTTAAAGACCCCAAGGTTGTAGCTATCAGGGAACAAAGACTCCGGAAGGGAGTTCCACTCCTTAGCTGTGCGTACAATGAAAGTATTAGCAAAACGCTTTGTGCGTATGGGAGGGATGTCCACCATGTACCGATGGCGCATAGCCGTACGTCTTGTAGTCCGATGATGGAAAGGGCTAGGTGGAATCAAATTGTGCAGTTCCGTCGCACACTCCCCGAAATGTAACCGATAAAAAACCGACAAGCTGGCAACTCGGCGTCGATGTTCGAGGCTCTGGAGCTTTGAGGCGACCAGTGCATCGTTGCCAATAAGCCTTTTGGCCCGTCTGTCAATCGACTCAAGTGCATCAAGCTGGTATTTGGCTGATCCATCCCAAAGGTGAGAGCAGTACTCCATGCAAGACCGAACTTGCGCTTTATACAAGTTGAGCAGCTGTGCAGCCGTGAAGTACCGTCTCACCTTTGCAAGAATCCCCAACTTTTTTGCAGCTAACTGAGCTTTCGCCTCAATGAAAGGACCGAAGTTGAGGGTCGATGCCAAAGTAACCCCGAGAAGTTCGAGATGGTCCGTCAACAGCACGGTTACACCACGGAAAGGTGGAGCCAGGTGGAATAGGCTCTTTTTAGCGGAAAAAAGACACGCCTGGGTCTTAGTAGCATTGAAACTGACCAGATTGGCATCACCCCATTCGGAGACCGCCTTCAAGGACAGGTTCAAGCGTTCAACCATGGCCTCCCGGAGAGCTCGAATCTGAGGCCCAGTAGCCCGTGCGCTAGACACGTATCTCTCAGCAACAGTGCTGTCGTCTGCGTACCCAAAGGTTCCGGGTTTTAGCAGATCATTAATGTGCAGCAAGAATAATGTTGCCGAGAGCACTGACCCCTGAGGGACTCCGGCGTTGATATCTAACTGACCGGACGAGCAGCCATCGATAACCACTCGGATGGATCGATCCCTCAGGAAGTCCGCAATCCAATCACACAGACCACTGGGCAGACCGAAGGAAGGAAGTTTACCAATGAGGCTTTCGTGCCAGACCCTGTCGAAAGCCTTCGAGATGTCGAGGGACACGGCTAGCGCTTCCCCGTGTCTCTCGATGGCCTCACTCCAGATGTGAATGGCATACGCTAGAAGATCCCCAATGGACCGATTTCGGCGGAAGCCGTATTGTCGGTCACTGAGGATGTCGTTCGCTTCTAGGTATGCCAGGAGCTTACCGTTGAGCACACGTTCCATACTCTTACAGAGGATGGACGTTACAGATATGGGTCTGTAGTTGGCCGGGTCAGCTCGACTGCCCTTCTTGGGCACGGGCTGTACGTTGGCTTGCTTCCAAGCCTTCGGCACTTTTCCAGTCTCTATGGAAAGGCGATACAGGCGTGTCAAGATCGGAGACAATTCAGGCGCACAGGTTTTAAGTACAATTGCTGGTATCCCATCAGGGCCACTCGCTTTGTTCACATCAAGGCTACGCAGCACCCTACGGACGTCCTTTTGATGGATGCGGATGTCCGACATTTTCGTCACACATCCATCAGGAAAAGGAGGAGGCTGCGCGCCATCAGAATTCAGATGCGAAGATTCCGCAAAAAGGGAAGCAAACAAGTTTGCCTTCTCCTCAGCGGAGTGGGCTAATGACCCGTCAGGTTTCAGCAGTGGTGGTAGTGAGGGGCGACAGAAATTTGATTCGACCGATTTAGCCAGGGACCAAAACGCTTTGCTACCCGCTGGGTATGAAGCAAGTTTGTTCCCGATTCTGCTAATGTGGTCAAACCGTGCTCTTCGCATCACCTTTTTGCAGGACTTGGCAGCCGTGTTAAAGGCTCTCTTCTTCTGACACACGTCATTTGCTTTGCGCGTTCGAGCGTCAACCCATGCCTGGTAGGCCTTATGTTTAACCGCGTTGGCGTGGTTACACTCGGCTCCAAACCATGGTCGGTCGACGTTAGACATTGCTACGTCAGAGAATGGAATATAGTACTCCATCCCCCGACGCAACACATCAGTCACAGCGTCAGCGCATGCCGATGGATCGTCCGAAGAGAAGCAAGTGGGCTGCCAAGGATAGCATGCGAAAAAAGATCGCATCCCATCCCAATCTGCTGACTTGTACCGCCATACCCGCCGGGTGCCTCTTGGGCTGGGATCGGGCGGGGAGTAGACGGATACAGACTTCACCAGATAGTGGTCGGAACTACCTAAAGGTGAAGATATCGACACTGCCACTCCTGGTGGTGGGCATTAAAGTCCCCCAGTAGCACTAATTGGGCGGAAGGATACCGCTGCTGTGCCGCATCAGCCGCCTCACTGAGGTACTCTATGAGCCTGGTCGTCTCCTGATCACCGCTGTGCGAGCGGTAGACACAGGCGTAGATAATCTTATCCAGCCCTGTGTCCACCAGAGCCCACAGCACTGAGAACCTGGAGTCTTCAAGGTTACGGAGACGCCGATAGCAAGTGTCGTCACGGGCATACATGCATACACCCGCACGTGGTTTGAAATTGTGCTCCAGGGTAAACCCTGGGTAGGATAAGTACGACACGTCAGACGGACTTCCTATCTGCGTCTCCGTAAGGAAAAACAGTGCTGGCTTTTCAGTCTCCAGATGATGGTGGACTGAGGTGAGATTGGAGTGCAGACCTCTAATATTAGTGAGGTGCACTTTGTGAGGGAGGGGGTGCAGCCACTGTTTTACTCCAGTTTTCTTTTTACTTCTTGCCATTTTTATTTAAGAGTGAAAGGTGAGGAGAAGGAAGTGAGATGAGGTTCCACGCTACTAACCTACAGACACACACTGAAAGGACGCCATCATTGGGGCACTAGTCCGGAGACTGCGGGGACGCCCGAGCCCCCCCGGAGATGTCCATCGGGCCCTCCCATCTGGTCGCCAACCAGCACGATGGTGCATTCCGGGATTTTTCGACAGTTGGCGGGGCAGCCTTTCGTGTGTGGCTGGCACACTACTTGGGCCCCCAACTACCTGCGGTCGGCCAGCGGCGCACCGTGCCTCGGATCCCGCTACCCTCCGCAACTAGTCTCCCGATACGCCCAAAAACAGTGCGAGTCAGGCTGGTCAGCATGCAGTGGAACAACTATCTTGACCCAACTCCTCTAGTGGCTACACCGAGCATCGTACCGGAACACGGCTAGGCCGCTTGGCGGTACGTCTTTGCCCGGTGGGTGGTCACAAGCCTTCGGCCGAAGCCTACCACCAGTAGTGTCACCTGATTAGTTGGGGGCCCAAGTGCCTCGCCAACTATCGAAAAATCCCGGAATACGCCATCGTGCTGGTTGTCTACCAGAGGACAGAGCCCGTTGGACATTCTCCGGGAGGGTCGGGCGTCCCGCAGTGCCCAAACCAGTCCCCCAATGATGGCGTCCTGTCGGCGCGTGTCTGTAGGTTGTAAATTGCGAGCTTGGAACCTCGTCTCACTTCCTTCTCATCTCCCTCATTTTCACAGACGGAAGCTAGTAACTTAACAACAACGGTCAACATTGGTAAAAACCAAATTTATACAATTTCATACGCACCGAGGTTAGCCTTTTATTCTAAGGTTAGCTTATAAAGTGGTAGCTGACAGAAACAGACACAATCAAATTTCTTGAGATTAATGTAGATAAATTTTGCTCCTGGAAGAACCACATAAATGATGTTGCGGTATGATAAATTGTTGTTTTACCCTCCGAGACGTATTAGCTGTGAAATATCTAGAAACACTGCAATTAATGCGTATGACGGCTACTGATATGATATTTTCTAAATATTGCTTTACAACATCATTCTTTGGGGTCGCTGTGTTGAAATTATTGATCGAGCATTCATAATGCAAAAAAAAGTGTTTAAGAGCCTTATTCGGATTGAAACAAATAGAATATTGTCGTCCACTCTTTAGAAAATACAAAATTTTGACTTTACCATATCTATATTCTGGAATCATGCATATTTGTTTTCAAATATAAGGGACTTTTTGGGGAAGTGACAAGTTATGACGCCCCTCGATCACATAATATTAACAAGTTGCATCGACCAAAAACTAATCTCACGCTAACATCCAACAATAGCTATATTATGTGCATTAAATTGTACAATAAAATTCCGAGTGCCATTAAAACCATCACCATTCTTTATATTTAAGCGTAGTTAAACAAATCTACTTATTATAATTGCTTTTACAGTGTACTTTTTGGATTTTAATTTAATAATAATTTATGTTAATTAATCTTAATTTACTTTGACTGCTTGCATGAATTTTAACTTTAATGATCTAATAACTTCTATTACTAATTTGCACGCCGAAATTACAGGCAGAATAAGAGATTCTTAATTGTTGCTTAAGACTTTCTGTACCTTATTGACGCAAATTAATGCACTGATTTGATTTTCTCTCACAGCAATAATGCCAAGGAACAAGAAGATCGGATGCCTGTCAGACGTAGCGTGGCGCAGACACTAGATCTGTATCTTTTGTTCGTTGCTTCAGCGAGAAAATAGTCGATAGCTAATAACTGGCTTGTGGAGGTCAGAAGGGCAGTCGTTCTGTATAAATATGGGTACTCCACTACTTCCGGCAACATAGTTGGACAAAGGCATATTGACTGATTGCTTTAGGTAAGTCATAAGTGAGTTCATATCTGCCGGTAGAGTTTGTAAATAGTTGAAGCACTTTAAGTCAAATCATCGGTAACCTATAAACAAAGTAAGTGAATAAATATTGAATATTTCATTAGTTAGAAGTATCAATAATGTCTTTGTTTATATCAAAGTTTATTTTGATGTTGGAATATTGTTTTGTTATTACAATCAAAGTATTATTTCAACTTGACAGTAACCTTGATTTGTTCTTGGCATTGGACATATTGAAGATAATCGATAGTAAATATTCAATAAGTTAATTATTTTAAAAGAAAGTTATTGCAACTTTTGTTTATATATAAAAATAGTAAAAGGCGCTTCAGCAGGGAGTTTGTTAGTCACCGCCAGATAACATAAAAATTAAAGTCGTTAACACCTATCTACCAATGTATTCCAATATTTCAAATCGATACGAAAAAATGTAGAGGCAGTGTTGCTAACACGATCAAAACAAACGTATCGCGGTGAGGGGCGTCCTTGATATGTCACTTGGCATTCAGTAATGTGTTAGTATCTCATATATGCGTGGACCGATTTACATGATTTAAACGGATAAAATGGTTCTACGCCTATACTTTTCAAGCCTAAAATTATCAATAACACGAAAAATCATGTTTTCAAGTTACGTATACTTTTTGGTACAAGTCGGATCAATGACTTTTATTTTTTTGTTATCTGGAGGAGACTTTAAGCATCTTCTTTACATCTTAACTGCCTCGTTGGTCGCGGGGTCGCAAGTGCGACTGCTGAGTGTGAGATCCACGGTTAGGTGCCCAGGTCCAGCAAAGTGTTATAGGATTTATCTATTAGGAATTTCTGATTGGCAGCCGGCGTTTAGACGTTGGGCTAGTGAAACCTTCGTGCCTCGGAAAGCACAGTCGCGCGGCACACCATCACACCGTTCGTTCGTCACTGCGGCGCGTTCGCGACTGTGAAATGTACCGAGAGTTTACCGAACTCGAGACGCGTAGGTCGGAATGCAAGTCATACGACTTGCATTCCGACCGTTTGTATGAAGATAGAATACTGTATAGATGACGGTTTTAAGTGTACCTCAGTTTGCTAAGTATTTTTATAAATCAATCGTGTTTACATATCTCAACGAATTTACTAGCTATCATGCAGTAGATGGACCTTAAAAACTAGGTTTTTATTGTAGTTAATAAAGCAGTGATTGTAAAGAATTTCAGTTTCAAAACGCCAAATAAGCAAAACAAAAATTAAACCTTGAATTTCCAATTCCAAACACCGACCAACTAAAGGTACTACGGCCTATAAATTTATCGAAGAATAGAATCGAACCGCCACTCATCACGCCTCTAATATAAATAAGACGTGTTTACCTGTGTCCGGGGGCAACTTAACTGCGAAACCCGTTTAGAGCATAATGTGTATTGATTACATCCCCCACTAGAGAGAAATGAAAATACAAAATTGATTCCCAAATTTCATCGGGGAAATTTGAAGGTGAAAGAGTTGGAGTAGGAATTTTTCTGGAATATTTTGTAGGATAAATTTAGAATTTCGTTCTAAATTTATAGACTGTATCCTGATTAAAAAAACAGTTGTTGGACTGCACTGCAAAAAGGCTTACTACAATAGCTCAAAATGATGATGTTAATACTGTAAGCTAGCAATTTTTACTATGATTTTGACAATATTGATAAGTTCACAGATACATCTCTTTATAATGTACCTAAGTATGCTCTTTTTAGGGTTCCGTACCCAAAGGGTAACGGGACCCTATTACTAAGACTCCGCGATCCGTCTGTCTGTCTGTCTGTCCGTCTGTCACCAGGCTGTATCTTATGAACCGTGATAGCTAGACAGTTGAAATTTTCACAAATGATGTATTTCTGTTGCCGCTATAACAAAAAATACTAAAAACAGTATATAATAAATATTTAAGGAGGGCTCCCATACAACAAACGTGATTTTTTTGCCGTTTTTTGCTCGATATTAATAACGGCAACAGGTAGACGCTTAAAATATTCACAGAATATTTAGTTGTATATTCACTTCAAAAAACAATAATTATTAAATTAAAATGAAATAAATTAAGGGGGGCTCCCATACAACAAACGTGATTTTTTGGCCGTTTTTTTGCGATAATGGTACGGAACCCTTCGTGCGCGAGTCCGACTCGCACTTGGCCGGTTTTTTATTTACTAACCTAAGCTTTATTACTCCTAGGTTAAGGCCTCTCTTCTTTCCATCAATTTCTGACGATGTTTTACTCCATCATGACGTTTTTTTTTACATTATAGGCTCGCGCTTAAACACTTTCTCACCTTTTTTCTATCTCACAATTCCATTTAAGGCCGCTTGTACACGCTAAGAAAATTCACTAGGCCTACGCGAGAATTCGTGCCGTTTCTACACACGAATTGTGTACACTGCCGTGGTGCTAAAGTAGAAAAATCTTATCTGCGCTATGTAACGCTGCGGTCTGCTACAGAAGCAAGTTTTTGTGTATAGGTCTGACAAAATTCTTGTCGTATCCATGATGAATTGCCCAGGTCTTTTCTGCAAACACGATGAATGTTCCTAGCGTGTACAAGCGGCCTAAAACTTCCCGCCATCTTCTCCTCAATCTGCCGCATTCCCAACTAGCTATATGAGAGCTCGAGTGATACTTACCTCCATTCATACAATTTCAATCTGCATAATAAGTACATGTCCTAAAACAACTCTCGGATCTGAAAAATTGATAAAAGGAACATCAAACCTAAAGACAATTACAAATGTGTTAAAAATCATACATTTGGATTGCTATACATAGAAATGAATTGTTGTCACTTCAAAAGCCTTTATTTCAAGGTTCACACCAGAACGTTTACACCCAAAACCTCGGCCCTGACCTTGACAGTTAATACAAGTAGGTACCAACTTGTTAACATTTAGCAGGGCAAGTAACAAGAAAATTAATAATGCAACCGTTGTACCGCACAGCTAAGCTCGTTACAGTTGATACATGAATATACTTAATTAGGTTCCGAGTTAATTATTAATTGATCGGAATTTTAGTTTTATGATCTCGATCTCAAAATGGGCTTTCATGGATATTCTAGAATGTTACAAAAAACGACCAATCCTGTGACTATAAGAAAAACAATATATAAAAATACCAGCTCTTAACTGCCCCACGCAAGGCCAATGCCTCTTCTCAAACAAAGAAGCCACGAGTATTGATCACCACGCTTGTTCAAAGAGGGTTAGCGGTTTCAAACTTATATTGACTATATCAAGGTTGCCTCACGACTTTTTTCCTTGACCGTTGTCAGTGATGTCCAAGATAAACATAAAAAGTCACATAAGAAAAAATTAAGAAAATAAAAATAAAGTATTTGCACTGGCATAACACAACAGCAAGTTTGTTCCAATTTATTTTGTCAGCCTATATTGCATCATTGCTGGGGAAAGGTCTCCTCCACAGACTTCTAGTCTTCCTTGTGTATTGCCTTCTCGGAGCAATTTCCCAAAATCGTCTCTAAGTCGTCAAACCAGCGTTTGCTTCTAAGACATACCTCGGCGCCCATCTTCGTGCTCCCATTAGTGACGATTCTGGCCCATCTACCTTAACTCTTTCTTCAAGACATGGTTCCAAAAATAAAACTTAAAAGTACGGCTTCCATATTAAAATACAAACCACTTTACAAAGTGAAATCAATTAATTTCAATTAAACGCTTCTTGATTTTTCAAATTAAATTGCTTACATTTAATCAACAATTATTTTCGATTGCTCCACAAAGGAACCTTTAATGTTGATGCCGATTCCAAAGATTCGAGATCCTCTTGGATCTTTCGTAAAAGATAATTGGACACTGCGGACAAAGAAACATGTCATTAGAAAGATAAAAAGGTATCGGGTCACAAATGGAGCTGAAAACTCGTGGAAATATCTGTAAATATCGTTAATTATTTCGTACGCACTTATGATTTTTCGATCTTAGGTATAATAATACGTAAAGTTATATCGCGGCTGTATGTCTCGAAGAATAAGACAGAGGTGTTCCTATGGGAGAAGCAGTGGTGGCTCTTGGTAACGGCCGCGACTTACAAAGTAGGTCTCGAGTTTGAACCGCCTTTTTTTTTTTTTTTGAACCGTCTTTTTTATTTTTTGCGTGGAGAATTAATTGCTCATGCATACTGCACTACCACGGGGAGAGAGTGCAGTTATGTGGGACTCTAACCCACTAAAACTCCACGGTGGCCTCCTGGACGCTTATGGCGGGAACACGGGCACGCGTTAGCACTAACCGCGAACCCGCCGCGGCTGTCCGACCCTCCTCGGGGGAGTACCCCCATCACCGGCGCAACGTAACAAACTGTACGCCGTGACCACCCCAGGGACCAATCAGCACATGGGCGCCAGACGACCCCGTGTATGGCACCCCCAGTGACGGGTCAATGGCTCCGCCACCTACCATTGTTCGGCCGCAGGGGATAGGGAGAGCGGCTAATGCAATACCGACACTCCTCCTCCCCTGCGGCCCCACCCTGTCCGCCATCAGACGGTGGCGATCCCGTTCGGGCCGCGGAAGGTAGGGAGAGCGGCGCACCGCAATACCGGCACTCCTCTCTCGCCACGGCCTCTAACCCTCAGCCGCGACATCGTATGGGACCTGGAAATCTCCATAAGACATCGCGGCCCGCCTCGGTTGCGATGTCGCCTGTTACCAAGCGGCACTGCAACCTACAAGTTGGCAGCTACGTCGTCGGCTTAATCGGCAAAAGCCCTGACGAGCGGCCCGTCCTCGGGTTCCTCTTCACTTCACCGTGGGTGACCAAGCCACGGTTACTGAGCCCCCGCCTCGACAATGCGGGAAAAAACTAGGTCGATTCGGTCTAGTATTTTCAATTCAGATTCTGATCCAGATTGTACCAGTCCTAATAATTTAGGTAAACAACCGAACTCGTTACGCGCCCAACCGTATTCTTTGTGAGATGTTTATCATTACTACTATACGCCTACTTAGCTCGCTTGTTTAATTACGATACATTTGGAAAGAAAGAAAGAACAAATATTTATTTCTGACTTTTATAAAAATATGAATCTTTTAGTACTGCTACACCTATATTCTAGTATTTTTTAAGAAAACTTGCTCCACTGCAGTTGTCTCGGTCACCATGACAGCGGAAACAAAAACTCTATTAATTTCAATTAGTATCAATCAATAATTGACATTTTGTTTGAGTCCCAGTTTAGTCCAGTAGAGGAAATGATTTAGTTAGAATAAAGGGGTTAAAGCGCTTAAACGAATTTTTTGCATTATTTAGGTTATTTACTGAGTGTAACCCCTCTACGTCTCGCGATCTTTCCTTAAATGTTGTGTTGTAATGACATCCATTAAATATGCAAATACACTGTAACCACAATCCCGTTAAGTAAAGTGCCGTTTAACGCACTTCCTCCATTACAACACATTTAAGTTGTTATGTCCAGCCGTCGTTCTCAAGCGAAAAGCCATCTTGTAATTTTCACGAGTCATCAGCACGACATGGTCCGATAAGTTGTCTGCGGGTAATGACCTAATAGATTCCCATTCGAGTCCACGACCCTTCGATCAGCAGCCAACCCTAAGGGCTGTTGTCGTTTTAAATTACGAGTATTATCACAAACGACAGCAATTTCACCATAGTACCGGCCGAGGACCTATACAAGGGTGAATATCATACGTGCCATAAATATCTGCTCCTTCAAACATCACAAAGGCTCTAAAAGGCCACGTAAAATTAGGGTTACCAACAAACCACGAAATAGAAAATCACAATTCGTAGCGTCATCACCAATAGGGTTGCCAACTAAAAGGTAGATTTACGCGCTAGAAAACTGTCTATTGTTGTAAGTTTTCGCTCGCCCAAGCATTCACTGTTCACGGTGAATCGCACATCGAAATTCGGAAATCCGTAAAATTGACGATTTTTATGGCCTGCTTGCAAGTTTCATTTTTTGTTCGAGGCTTATGTCGTGGATCCTTCTGTTTGATACGTCACACGTAATGATTGCGATCAAACGGCTTGGAATTTGCGTTTTCAGGATTTTTCCGGCCTAAAATCGTTTACCTGAGGTTTTATTTGTATCGTTTGGGTCGTTGTGTTTGTCACTTTATACGTGGCTCTCGGGAGTGGAAATGTTTCTGTAGAGTCAGTAATTTGCTCGCAATTGGTTTGATTTCGATGAAGCAATTACTTAATTGACTGTTGGTTTCGAGGTTCGGGGTGATTTATTTACTCGATAAAACTGATGAAAATTGATTCTAAGAATTGAGCATTTTGGAAAATTGCGACAGCATCAAATGGTCAGCTCTTGATTAAAATTTATTATTAAAGCAGGTTTGTAATCAAAACAGATCAGTACTTAATTTAAATAATTTCGGTAGCAAAACGGTTTTCGGTGGTAAAACCACCCTTTAATTTATTTGTCTAAATTAACAACTCTTATAAAGTATGAATTGTAAAAATAAACTTAACAGCAGCAGTCACATTGCCTCTGCCGGGAATTAAAGCGGTTAAAGTTTACAAGAGCACTTTTTAAAGTTCGTCATTTTGGCATTATACTAATTCTGCAAGGACTTAAATATCTGTAATATATTATAAGTGCTTTTTTATTTCTTACTTAAGTCTGAAACCTTTCAGCTAATTGTATTGGAATAGTTCTCTGTTATTTTTATTAAAGAACTAATAGATTTTTTTTTTTTTTTTTTTTACTATGTATAGGCCTGTGTTTGACCACAATCTCACCGTAGTCAGTGATGATGTGGCCGATGGTGGTAAGCACACAAAGCCTAGAAGGGAACTGGCTCTCAAGTGCTGCTGTCGGAACACACCGGAAGGTGCTTGGCGACAGATTTTCAACTTGAGGGTGGTTGCCAGCCAGGCGGGTACTACAAAGTACCCTACCACCGTGCTATGGTTTCCTCACGATGTTTTCCTTCACCGAAAGCTCAAGCTCATTGTAGGATTCGAACCCGCGACCTTCGTCTCGGTATCCGACGTCACTACCACTGAGCTATCATCGCCTTAAAAAGATTAGTTCGTCATTTTATGAATTTATTTTTATGTTTCAAAAAGAAGAGGAGAGTAGAAGGGAGGGTTTGTATGGTTCAACAGTGGACATGAAATAGTCTAAAATAAACAAATTTTGTTTCATTATTTGTATTTTTTTTTTTATATTAACGTCGCCCCACACTAGGAATTTCTTCCTGTATCGTGGGTGCGTTTACAAACATATAAACTCACATACACAACACCCAGAGCCGAAACAACTATCTGTAGATCATACAAATATTTGTTCGTTGCGGGAATCGAACCCGCGACACGCAGCGCAGCAGTCAACCGCTCAACCGCTGCGCCAACCGTGCGCCCAGCATATTTATTCAGCCTCTTTCAAAACTGAATTTTACTTTTGTAAAAACTTATTAAAATTATCTTACACGTGTCCATTGTTTTGAGAGCCCTTTTCACTACCGTATAGCTTTTTACTTACTAAAACAATTCGTACCCATTTACTGCCTTGACCTCGTCCAGTCTACATTTTGTCGTTCCTCCAGTCCTGGTCATTGACACGTAAGTGCTACTTTGTGAGCTGACTTAATAACCAGACCATTAGTTTTGCTTTTAAGGGCAAGTGTCCATTTTCGTTCAACGCTTTGGGGAATATTTCAAACTTGAACTATGATGTGTATTTGTTTTTTTTAAAGTGTTTTTGACATCTTTGAGTCTTTCTTTGCTTTGATTTTGAATTGGATATGTTTCGGAGTTTTAAGTGATTCAGTTTACTACTACGGACAGTGATTGATTGCTTCTCTGTTGCAATTGAATTCGTGTTGTTTTTTTTAACGCAGGTATTACGATGATACGTCAATCAAATGTCATTGTCAAATTGAAATTTTTCGCAAACTGCTGATCTGATAGACCATGTTTACCTATAAGTTGTGTTGCTCTACTTGACAAAGTTAATCATACATTTTTTTTTACTATTTGTACCTATCTGTACCTATTACTATCTGTACCTATCCATTAAATTCTGAATGGATTAAATAATAATTGTGATGTTTGTAACTATGTTATTAAATTCAAATATTTTGCAGGCATAATAATAATATTCCAACCAAATAACCCACCTGCTCCATAAATCGGGTAGTACTACGGAACCTAAAAATTATAGACCGATAACGTGTTTACCGACGGTCTATAAAGTTCTTACATCCATTCTGAGAGCGAAAATTAATCAACATATTGACAATAACTCCATCATGTCTGCTTCTCAGAATGGATGTAAGAATGGGTCCCGCGGTACTAAGGAGCTGCTCCTCATAGACATTGCTATTAGCCAACAGGTTCGCCGTTCCCGCAAGGATCTGGCGACATGTTGGATAGATTACAAGAAGGCCTATGACTCAGTGCCACATACATGGCTCATGAGGGTGCTGGAGTTGTATAAAATTGATGCAACACTGCGCGCCTTCCTGACGTCATGTATGGGGCAGTGGAGGACGGTCATTCACTATCCAGGATGTCGGCAGATTCAGGAAAACAGCGAACCTATAAGGATTGAGCGCGGAATATTTCAGGGCGACAGTCTGAGTCCTCTGTGGTTTTGTTTAGCCCTGAACCCTCTCAGTACACTGCTGGAGGGTTCGGGCCTGGGCTATCGGTTGAGAAGAGGTGGTCAGGTTATATCACACCTCCTTTACATGGATGATCTGAAGCTCTTTGCCCCCAACAACTTTCAACTGATGAAGCTACTGAAGGTGACAGAAACCTTCAGTGACGCCATCAGGATGGAATTTGGTGTGGACAAATGTGCAGTCATGCATGTAAAGCGAGGGGAGATTATGGAATCCGTGGGAATACAACTCTCGGATTCCATACACCTTCGATCCCTTTCCTCAACCGAAACTTACAAGTATTTGGGTATGTCGGAAGCATTAGGCATCAATGCTAGTGACGTGAAACAGTCGTTGAGGGAACGCTTCTTTGGCCGCCTGAATAAAGTACTAAATAGTCTTTTATCAGGCGGAAACAAGGTGCGCGCCTTCAACGGCTGGGTCATGCCGGTCTTGATGTATTCTTTCGGCATACTCAAATGGACTCAGACAGAACTTGACGCCCTGGATAGGAGAGTCCGCACGCTGCTTACCGCAAATCGTATGCATCACCCACGGTCATCGGTCATGAGACTGTATATCCCGCGGAAGTGTGGGGGTCGAGGCTTTTTAAATGCTAAGACCCTGCACAACCGCGAGGTATGCAGTCTTAGGGAATACTTCCAGGCCGCTGACGTGGGTATGCATCGAGATGTGGTAGCGGTGGACAAGGGCCTTACCCCGCTCTCCTTGGCTAACGAGAACTGGCGCAAACCTATAGTATTAGATACTAATGACCGCAGGGAGGTATGGCAGAGCAAGGAGCTTCACGGACGCTTCTACCGGGTCCTACATGGGCCCGATGTAGATCTTTTAGCGTCCGTGGCCTGGCTGCGATTTGGTGACCTTTTCGGGGAAACCGAAGGTTTTGTCTTTGCGATTATGGACGAAGTTATGATGACGAACAACTACCGGAAATACATTGTGAAGGATGGCACAGTTGACATCTGTCGGGCATGTCACCGGCCGGGTGAATCTATCCGTCACATTATCTCCGGTTGTTCTAGTCTGGCTAACGGAGACTATTTGCATAGACACAACCTTGTAGCCAGGATTATCCATCAGCAACTTGCTCTTAAATACAATCTTGTGGAATCGGAAGTGCCTTACTATAAGTATGTGCCCGACCCAGTTCTCGAAAATGGCAATGTCACGTTGTATTGGGATCGGTCTATCATCACTGACAGGACTATTGTTGCCAATAAGCCTGACATAGTGGTGATAGACCGACTAGAGCGTCGCGCAATGATTGTTGATATAGCGGTCCCCCATGACGAGAACCTCGTGAAGGCTGAGAGAGATAAGAAAAGCAAGTATCTTGATCTAGCGCGCGAGGTTGTCGACATGTGGGATGTGAATACAGCAATCATTGTGCCGATAGTCGTGACGGCCAATGGCATAATAGCCAAGAGCCTCGACGAACATCTGAGGAGGCTCTCGTTAGGCAGCTGGATCAAGGGCTTGATCCAGAAAGCGGTACTACTGGACACGGCGCGTATAGTCAGGAGGTTCCTCTCTCAGGAGCCCTGACCACCGGTAGCTTGGACCCTGTTCCCGATACCGGTGGGCTACTATTTTTGTATTTTTAAATGTTTTTTTATTTTATTTTTTATAGAATAATATTTAAAAATGTAAAAATATGTATATAAAATGAATAA
This sequence comes from Anorthoa munda, assembly GCA_945859665.1. Classification (NCBI taxonomy): domain Eukaryota; kingdom Metazoa; phylum Arthropoda; class Insecta; order Lepidoptera; family Noctuidae; genus Anorthoa; species Anorthoa munda. The sequence continues at coordinate 29,557,220 of OX243910.1, read as the reverse complement.
ATGGGATAATAATATTCCAACTTATATGTATACCGACATTATCAGCAAATATATTTTTTTCTTTCTTTTTTAATTTCAGAGTGCATTGAAACGAAGTGAAATTAAAGAAATTTAAAAATAAAAAATGGTTACTATATTATATTGCTTTTACATATTTTTTTTTTTTTTTTTTTAAACTTTGCCCCACACTAGGAATTTCTTCCTGTATCGTGGGTGCGTTTACAAACATATAAACTCACATACACAAACACCCAGAGCCGAAACAACTATCTGTAGGTCATACAAATATTTGTTCCGTGCGGGAATCGAACCCGCGACACGCAGCGCAGCAGTCAATCGCTCAACCACAGCGCCAACCGTGCGCCCTATTATAGTGTACATATATTATAGTGTACATAGTGCTGGCCCAGGCTCCATACCTTTCTGGAACATCTCCTTTAGAAAGTTAAGCACCACGAGTCCATGATCTTCGATGGTTTTTATCGTTATCCATTTCAGAGGCAAGGCAGACAATATACATATAAACGTATGTAGACTACTGGCAGTATATTCGGTAAAATAAAGGTCAGTGATCAACTCTCATAGTGTGTATTCGACTTTACTTAGTTGGATCTAAGAATCACGCAGTAATAACGAAAACTACTCTCGTAAAGATGTTTGTTTTACCGCTCATACAAAACTATTAGATTGACCGGTTATGGCTTATTCATCATATGGTTAAACCAGAGACATGGCAAATACATAAAATAACAAATATATATTTCTGACTTTAATCATTAAGTTGCAACACAACATTACCATTGTCGTTTCAGCTGAAAGACTTTCACTGCTGGTCCTAGGCCTATTCCAAGCGTCGCTACACTGACTGGTCCTGTGCATCTCGCATCCACCGGATTTCCGCCTCCATAGGCGTACCTAGCTTCTGGCCTAGGGGGGGGGGAGGGGGCAAGTCAGATTTTTTAGGTCTGATCGTCCGCGGCTGTTTTGTCATACACACTACACAAACACACCTACATGAAACATTAGGTATTATGTAGTGTAGTGTGTAGGGCAAACAGCCGCAAATGATCCTGCTTTATAGGTAGTTAAATAAATAAAAGTAAATTTTCGAATGTCCATATCTATCTTTATTAAATTGCTCAGCAGAAATAACAATATCAATCAGACAGATTTCTATACTTTAATATAGACACTGAATGAATATTTTTTAATCATCTACGTTTGATTTAGTTTAAGATGCAAAACAATAACATGTCAAATGAAATAATTTATTACAAATAAATGCTAGTCACTCGCAACCTCAGCTCGCAACTGCCTACCGAAGATTACCGAACACAGCCGAGCGTTCAACGCTCGGCTAGATTAGGTAATCTTTGTCCGCCATCGTCGCGCGCGGTGTTTTGGCAATTGCACCGTACTTTTTGCCAGTGTCTACTGCGCGGTTTATTTAAAAGTTAGAGCATAAGGCCCCGATTACACTTTGATTAGTAATTAGGCGAGTTCATACATGTTCTGCCCCTCCCTGCCCTCCCCCTGGGTACGCCCATGCCCGCCCCCTTAACCAGGAATTCGGTCCACCTAGAGGGAGGCCTTCCATCGTTGTGTCTTCAGTTGCTAACAACAAAATAATTTCAGTAGTCAATTAAATTCAAGTATGGTTGCATAGGTACATAAGATCTTCATATGAAGATCTACCCTCAGGCCGGGTTAGGTATTAGGTTAAGATCTCGCTCTTCTCCAACAATTGTAGCCGTATGTAATATCCAAAACAAAAGCTTACCCTAGACCTTGATCTGAATTAATTCGACAATAGAAGGCACTTGATTTATGAAGGCTCCAATTACGTTTCTCAGAGACGAGTGAATCTAGGTGCCTCTCGAAATTGTAGACATAACAATGTCAAAGTAACTCAATAGTATAATTGATTCATTGGTAACAAACTTAAGCTCCTAAATCGTGTTACAAAGACTGTTATTTGGTAACCTTGGCTTTTTGAAGTCAATACTTCATCATCATCATCATCATATCAGCCGAAAGACGTCCACTGCTGGACATAGGCCTCCCCCAAGCGTCGCCACATTGACCGGTCCCGTGCGTCTCGCAACCAGCGGATCCCCGCAACCTTCACCAGGTCATCGGTCCACCTAGTGGGAGGCCTTCCAACGCAACGTCTTCCGGTTCGCGGTCGCCACTCCAGAACCTTTCTGCCCCATCGGCCATCCGTTCTGCGAGCAATGTGCCCTGCCCACTGCCACTTGAGTTTGGCAATTCTTCGGGCTATGTCGGTAACCATGGTTCTCTTGCGGATCTCTACATTTCTGATTCGATCACGCAAGGAAACTCCGAGCATAGCCCTCTCCATTGCCCTTTGAGTGACTGTAAGCTTTCTGATGAGGCCCATTGTAAGCGACCACGTCTCAGAGCCATATGTCATCACTGGCAACACACACTGGTCATAGACTTTCGTCTTGAGGCACTGTGGTAAGTTGGACGAGAAGATACCGCGCAACTTCCCGAACGCTGCCCAGCCGAGTCGGCTTCGACGGTTGACCTCTTTCTCGAAGTTAGCCCTACCCAATTGGATCGTTTGTCCAAGGTAGACATAGTCATATGGAGTTTCTTGTGCGTTCTTCTCCATAACAAGCTTCTTTCCGAATGCACGGTAGAGTCAATTTTTATTACTTGTACATTTTTTATTTACATTTAATTTTTGACGTTCAAAAGTGCCGCTTATTGGCCTAATTGAAATAAATATATTTGACTTTGACTTTGAGTCGCCCACAACTTCGAGTGTAGAGTCTCCGACCTTGATAGGAGTGGGTGTAACATGGGCATTCAACATCACCTTGGTTTTGTCAATCAAAGTCAATACTTACACATGTTTATCCTCGTATTTTTCCTGTAAATATTATCCATATATGTAGAAAGACATTCAAATCTCAACAAATAGCTGGAGCCATAGGCCTGAAGGCATCAATCAACGATTCGAAACGTAGCTGGATGGCTGACAATTGAACGCACGATAAAACGTGAATGTTAACTCACATTCCTTTATATATTAGCTTGAAGGACGTCGCAAGTCACTTGACCGTTGGCGCGACATTGGTTTAAAAAAAACCGGCCAAGTGCGAGTCGGACTCGCGCACGAAGGGTTCCGTAACATTATCACAAAATACGGCAAAAAAATCACGTTTGTTGTATGGGAGCCCCCCTTAAATATTTATTTTATTATGTTTTTAGTATTTGTTGTTATAGCGGCAACAGAAATACATCATCTGTGAAAATTTCAACTGCCTAGCTATCACGGTTCATGAGATACAGCCTGGTGACAGACGGACAGACAGAAAGACAGACGGACAGCAAAGTCCGTCCCTATTACTAATAATATATATATTTTCCTGTTCTTTTTAGGGTCCCGTTTTTACCCTTTGGGTACGGAACCCTAAAAAGAACAGGAAAACACGCGGGTGTAAAACATGGCGCAACTTAAACTACAATAGACCCAGATGATTGACTGAGAAATGAAAGCATAAAACTTCCAAGAATAGCTCCGTTTCTTCCATAAAATTACAACAAGTGAATAAGTTACTCCAAATGAAAAGCTAACGGACATTTTCGTCCGTACAATTTTACTCATTTCCCTTTGTGAACGAATTTTACGACTGTTTTCGGCTCTGTCGATTTATACGGACATAATTAAGGTACCAGAGGGGGTCGGCACCTAACAAAAGGTACAATGCAGGTGAGACGGTGCTCCGCTGACATTGTTTCCAAAAATCAAATTTAACTCGTAGAAGCTATAAAGAAATACCTAAACCGAAAGCTCCATTTATTTAGAACAAATCTTTTGTAGGCGCAAAATTTTGCCAACGGGAATTCTGTATTATGTTGCTAAGTCCCCCATTGTCCCAATCTGTACGAAGATTAATTTACTAGGCTCGGCAAATTCGGCCATAAAAGAATTTGGTTGAAATGGAAGAGCCAAGTTTGATGGAGTGCGCTCCAAGAGAGTTGGATAACGCGCTTTATATCTTTGTTTGTAGTGCTGGGCTTGAGGGCTAAATACAAAAAGTTTTCTTCAATAACGCCTAAGTCTCTTGTAAAAATAATGTTTGGGAACTTCGGGCCTTTCTATTATGCTAATATTTTTTCTAAGTAGGGGTTTTATATTCATATATAAAAGTTACAGTACCGTCTCTTGTAATATATAATAAGAGAAAATGCTGTGTAGACTTACGTCTACACAGCATTTTCTCTTATTTCATCATCAAACCCAAAATTGCTAGAAAGCGATACAAGACTTAAGCCAAGAGGAGGAGGCAGCCATGTCCTTCTATCTGCTAATTAAAGTTAAAAGCTTAGCTTTTTTAGTTTAACGAGAATTCTGGCGATTTTGTAGCTTTATGGATGTTTAAGGTCGTAAATAGTTTCTAGTTTTTCTACTTACATTCCTACGATCATATTTAAAATAGCCGGGCATAAAAGGTTTAAAAATCCTATAATTATCTCTGTCTACGGCACTCTGTTCTTTTACTTTATTCATGAACGGCCTACGTTGGCAAGATTCGCTGCAACTTCACGGCAGACTTCACTTCACTTGAGTTAGCTTTTATGGAATCTTAACGCACCGCCATATTTTTATCGTGACACGGTATCTGCATAATATTGTTGAAGAATAAAAATTAAATTATTAATTTAAAAATCCTCCGACACAAAAATGTATTTACTAAGCGGTTCCGCGACACAAGTTCGGGTCTTATTTTTGCTTTTTGTGTCGGGGGTTTTTTAAATTTATAATTTTATTTTATTTTATACTTTTTAAACTACATATAATATACCAAGTAGTAGGCACACTTCAATCGACAATTTATCGAAACACGTAATAATATCACGATATCTTGCGAAAAAACCGAGATTCAAAGAGTAAAATGCGGATATCTTTTGGCCGGTTGAACCAATTTTAATCAAGCATACCTAGCTAAGAACACTCTTGACAAAGTCACCTTTCAAACAAAAAATACTAAATCAAAATTGGTTCATCCGTTTAGGAGCTATGATGCCACATACACACACACAGATACACTGACACGCCGTCAAACTTATAACACCCCTCTTTTTCCGTCTGGGATTAAAATCAAACCATTATAAGATGTCGAAAGATCGACACCGATCGATCGATCGGTCGGTGGTTACTCGAGTTTGACCACTATCTCACCTGATGGTAAGCGATATTGCGGTTAAAACTGGGACACTCTTGAATAGAAGTAGGCTATTTACTCTCAAGAGTAGTAAGAGTCTTTAATTCAACTTAAAAACTTGCGTTGTGTCCAGAAACTTCCTCTGGCCATGTCACATTCAGTAACTTTATATCTCCACAAAGGTTCTATCAATCTTGTACGTCAGACGCACGACTCGTCGGTTTTCCAACAATTATGCTTACTTAAGTACGTGTTCAGTCGTTCACAAGTAAGTACGGAACTTGCCTTCTGGGCCTCATTGATAACTTTTGGTTTTCTTGTGTACCTAAGTAGGTTCTAGATCTTTTCTTGGTAGGGAACTAAATATATATATCGGAGGAAGGTAAATAATTAATAATCAGGAAAAAGAAATAGCTTGTAAACTTATTACTTCAGGTTTGTTTAATTGGCAACATTTAGCTTCTGATCAATTCTCAGTTCGATTTTATTCGATTGACAACACTTTATTTTTCTTATGTCAAAATACTCTATTTGGATTGGATAATACAAGCAGTGCCTACTTTGCCGGATGTGTTCTTGAACCAATGAAAAGCGAGGAAAGTCTATACGGATTTTCTAGAGTGGGTTTCTCCCGCCATATTGGGTCGTGAAGTTAGAAAAAGATACGCGCGGACGCGCGTTTTGGAGTTAAAAAAAATAATAATAAATAAATAAAAAAGCTGTTTATTTCAATTAAAATACAGTTTATACAATTCTTAACTTAATCTTAAACAAAAATAGAAAACATTTTACAGTTAAGGAGTTGCTATTTGCTTACAATTCATTAAATGTCGCTTGAATATGTTATAGGTCTGCCTTTTATTTTTGTTTTCCAGTTTACAAACTATGTGTTTTGGCAACTTGTTTAGTATTCGGGCGAGACTGACATTCCATACTCTCTCACCATAATCGTTATGACATTTTGGTATTTCAAAGGTCGGGAGGTAGTCTAGTTTACGTAATGTGATTAATCTTTTTGCCCTATTCAATTTACACATGTCACTACTGTACTGAGTTACAATTGCTAAATCTCTCTTATCAAATATACTCAAAACCTTACAATAATGAAACAAGTTGTGGTAATTATCTTTGTTCATGAATTTGACTTTTTAAGGAATAATTGTTTTTAAAATTCTAATCTGCAAATTATATATATCATTTAGATACGTTTTATACGTTCTTCCATAGCTAGATAAGCCATAACTGATGACAGAATCAGCTAAAGACATATACATAAGTCTCAGTGTTCTATATGGCACTTTATGTTTGAGCACACATAGTTTTGACAAAATAGCTCTTAGCTTGTTGCATATTAGGTTAACATGTGATCCCCAATTAAACTTATGATCTATTTTTAGGCCAAGGTAGGTGTGTTCTTTCACGATTTCGAGCTGCTTACATGTACACGCGTTATTGTTTAGATGCATGCAACTGTGCTCATGGGCGACGATCATCGGCAGCGAAACAGCTTTTTTGTAAGGCGAGTGTATGTACATTAATTTAGTTTTGTTATAGTTTAGTGATAAACCTTGATCATGAGCCCATTTGCACAATGTATCAAAATCTTCCTGCATCATACTTTGCGCCTTGATAATGTCTTTATGAGCAGCGATCAAACACGTATCATCGGCAAATTGGTACACCGAGACATGTTGGAATATATTACACATATCATTTACGTACAATAAATATTCTGTCGGTCCCAATACCGAACCTTGGGCCGTGCCAAATTGTGTTCGTATTTGGTCACTTTGCTCCCCAGCTATGCTTACAGCATTATATCTATTTGTGTGATAATAATAAGTTGAAAAGAGTTGTGAGAAAAAGGAGTTGAGAAGTAGCCTAAAGTGGCGTGTGTGAACTTGAAGTGTGTTTAAGTTGGGAAAAAGCGAAACGATTGGTGGCCGAATCCGCTGCTTTGATAAAATTGGAACAAGAACTATCTCTAAAACGGCATAAGTTACCTGCTTTGTGCATCGCATACCCACGATATGCCCACAGACCGAGGGTATTATTGAAGATAGCCCTCCTATCTCCGACATATATGTCTGATCAAATAATAATATAAATGAATCAAAATAATAATAAAATAATAAAAATGTTTATTTTATCTCCACAAATTACATCAAGTACATACATTATACAGCTGACATTATTTTTTTTTTTTTACAAGTTTGTAATTTGATGAATAATGGTTTTGGTATTTGCCTTATTTAGGCATGCCCTTCTTCTAATGGAACTTGATTCCCGACATCACCTCTATGATCACACTACTGCCCCGGGTAATCTTATGAACCGGAAGAGTTTTCACCGCTGCACAACATTCACCGAAGCAAGCTGTGGGCATAATCTTGCTCACCACTACTTAACTTCTTGAAACCCCAGGAACACCTGCCACCCGGCTGTGAACTGCGGTGGCCTGTGAGCAAAGACAATATGGCGGAATGGGGTATTATAGACTCGTCTGACATACAATGTGATAACGGTGCCCCTGTGCAGAATATGACACACATGCTGGAGTGCCCCAAGTGCCCACACACTTATACTTTGGAAGACCTAATGAACGCCACTGACTCTGCTATTGGTGTGGCTGCCTACTGATTGCAAAATATCTAAAGAGTTTTCCATCAACTCGAAAAGAGGAAGAAAGCATTGTTTGAAATAATTTTGGAATCTTGTTGAAGATTGTTTTCCCTTTTAAAGTCAGAGTGCCAATAGTTATAATTATATGGAACAAGTCTGTCTATTATTTTCTTGCTGAGCAATTATTGTAATCTAATTTATATTAATAAAAAAAAATAAAAAAAAAATTGAAATAGAAATTAAGCATAGTCTAAATATAGTCTCACCAAAATAATAATATCCCACAATTACCTAACTTTAAGCAGACGCAGCCTACAAATCTGTTATAGGAAAGGATTTTCAACAACATTGTCAAAACTCTGAACCTCCGAAACTGGACACCGAAATTAAGTCCTTTCAATAATGTGTCACGAAACTTTAATACCTTTCAGGCTATTTTCAACTTACTTGAGTACATAATAAAGTTTATATTCGCGAGGTGAAGTATTGTAGCTCAATTATAAATGTGGTGAAGTGCCCGAAAGGCTTTAGTGCCACCGCTCATGAGGGGACTAGCTGTCGACTATTTTTTTGCTTATGAAAACATTCATACAATAGATGTAGGTCCCGTATCAGTTAAAAAGGTACATATTCATTGATTTCTAATTGTTCACATTACCGGCAAGATCTCTGTATCCACAGTTTGTCACGGCGACAAGAGCTGTCAAAGAAAATCTCACTCTGTTACTCTCGCTTGGCGGACAGAATACTTGCGTGTCTACATAGGCTAGCTATATAAATCATCGTCGTTTCAGCCAAAAGACGTGTATTCCTGAACATAAGCCTTATCAAGCGTCATCCCTGACCTGACCCTGACCACCAGACCCTGTGGGTCCTGTTCTGTATGTGTGTTCTGTGGCTTCACGCACCTAGCGGATGTCCGCAGTCTTCACCAGATTGTCGATCTACCTGGACTTCTAACATTGCAATTTTTGCCACGCGGTCGCCAACCCAGAATGTCACTGCCACTTATGATGAGAAATTCATCAGTCTATATCAGTAAATTTTGTTTTCTTCTTTCATGTCAGATTCGATCACGCAAGGAAAGTCCGAGCATAGCCCTATCCATTGCTAGTAGAGCACTCTCTCGCTTTCCGCTAATCGTTGACGGTGGAACAGGGGCTTTACCGTGGCGAATGTTGTTGAAAGTTCAATGTCAGGAGCTTTACCTGGCTTGTTCTGAAGTTACATTAGAGGCTTTTATTTTGTTCTGTAGGCTTTACCCGCACTTAAAGTATCAATACGTACTCGTACTAATATTATATGAGATAGTTTAAATCTTTTTAAGCGTATTGGGTGATACGAGCTGGCACTCTGAATTTAACTTGTCAGTCTATATTTGGAAACAGTTTTGTCAGTGGGTGTAAAAGCTAGTATTTTAAATTATTTCAAAATGTTGCTATACTCTGCCGATTTTTGATAGATTCCTTAAAACAATTTATTAGGTTATCTATAAAATAAACGTGGGTTGTCTTAAGAATTTGTTAGAAAATATTATGAGATGTTTAATCATAATTATAATTTTGATATTGTTTTCAGACTACACAAATCCCATTTAAAACCTTTATATAAATACCTATATACGCGCCCTTTTTCCTTTAGATCAGGGTGCTGAAAGATTTGAAAATAAGATTACCTACAAATTGAAATGTCATGTTATTTTCGGCTTTAATTCCTTTTCTAATTACTTAAAGTACATTTAGATCTTTATAAATCCTTTGCTAATCGGAATTGAGGAAACTCAATTCTTTTTAGGAGCGCGACAGAAATGCTACAAGAAATTGAAAGTTCACTGCCTCGATGGTATTGCAAGAGCGACAGCTGAACATGGGGTTCTGGATTTAAACCAAAAGACGGATAAAATATTATTGGATATTTCATTAGGAGCTTCTCAATAACAGCACGCAATCTAGATAATAATACCCGATTAAGGCTGACTGTTCACTGGAGTGGAGAGGAGAAGAGCGGAGTGGAGCTATCCCAATACTAACCAATTGAATTGCGTGAAATCTCCTCTCCGCTTCAGTAGACAGGGATTTACGAACTAGTTTAAAAATGCATGCAAAACCGGGCAGCGGAGTGAGGAAGCGGAACGGGGAAGTGGAACGGGCAAACGAAAAAAAACACGTATAACTGAACTGATCTCCCGCCGCCGCCTGCTCAAATAACTCGTCACGTGATACAAATAACTCGGGCTAGCTCCGCACAGTCCGCAACGCCGCTCCACACTACCTAGCTCCGCCCCGCAACCACGCTCCGCGTCAATGGACCGGCAGCCTAATGGTAGTCCTTCTGTTCATAATTTCAGCCGAAATCGTCCAATGCTGAACATAGGCCTCCAAGCGAGGACACATCGTCCACTCCTATGCTTTTCGTATCCAGCAGACCTATCACTTTGTGGGAGGTGTAGGCTTTCACCAGGTCCACTTTGTGTGCGGTCATCCCATGTTCCATACGACTTCTGGTACGTGGTTGCCACTCCAGAACGTTTTGACCCCATCGGTCATCCGTTCCGCGAGCACCTGTGATTCTGACACAAGTGACTTCACAAGGACTAATTGCACGAAAAACTTAACTCAGCTAAACGAGATTAAATTGAAAATATTGTAGTATTATTGTCGCGAAGTGTGTGGGTGAGAGGAGCTTGTGGCAAAAAAATAACAGACGCACGGGTCATCTTCAAGGTTAAGCAACGCTTGACGAGGTCGGTCCGTGGATGGGTGACCATTTCAACATACCGAGATTCCTCCATGCCTCGGCAAGCACGTTAAGCCGTTGGTCCCGGCTGTCATTTGAAGATCTTTGACAGTCGTTACGGGTAGTCAGAAGCCTAAGATCCACCATTCTAGCCAAGGGGTACCGTGTTACCCAGTTACTGGGTTGTGGATGTCAGATAGGCAGTCGCTCCATGTAAAACACTGGTACTCAGCTGTATCCGGTTAGACTGGAAACCGACCCCAACATAATTGGGAAAAGGCTAGGCAGATAGATTGTGGCGAAATGTTGGTGAATTTTTAAATGTGGGTAAATTGTGTGCATATCCTTTTAGTAAATACAAGCGTGGTGTGACGATGTTTTATGTTACGAATAAAACGTAACTTATCTAAAACATTACGAGTAATAGTCAACTGTATTTGTTTCACGAGTACCAGGACCCCATGAAGGTAAATGGAGTCATCTTCGTAAACGTAATAGTGTACATCAGTTGTCTAAATGTATTGTTTGGCAAATAACAACTTGTTTCTGTAAGGCTAGAGTACATGAAGGCTAAAATAAACATTTAAGTTAGCCGAGGTTTGTAAGGCATTGTACTGCAATTTTTTTGCAGCATAATGCTGGAATTATACAGCAAAATCCCGCTGATGATACCGTAAAAACGTGCAGTACAATGCCGTGTGCCCAGCCTCGTTTTTACCGCAGTGTAAAAGCGCTTGTGCAACTATACTATTCATGGTGCTACTCTTTTTTAACTATGTTGCACCTAATTTTGATAGCCGGCCTTTCGGACGACTACATGTAACGACTGTCAAAGATCTTAAAATAACAACCGGAAGGGTATCGAGCTTTCTGAGCCACGAGGGGGTATCGAGACCTCATTATTATCTACACTAATAATAACCCTTTATGGGAGCCCATTAATTGAGAGTGCAAGTCTTCCGCTGCCATTTTATAGCCATGTAGTTCAAAAGTGGTCAGGCAGGGACCAGTAGTCCTCCTATACGTTTAGGCAATCAGTCCAATAAACCTACCAAACCCATAGCCCATAATTTTTTTCTCCACATTTTGCAATAGTCCTGCACCAAACGGAGATTGCCCTTGGGTGCACTTGCGCAGTGCATACAGGGATAACCAGTCAGTTGATGACGTTTAGTGATGCATGCCTAACAAGGTCTCTGCGAGTTGGCTTCGGACCCTCGCACGCCTTTCAAAGGACCAGGATCCCCAGGGTCCCGAGATTGTCAAACTCATGTAAAAAATAATAAGCAACTCCGTATATGTTGCCCCATGGCGCTACGTCACTCAAGTGCTAGCGACAATTTATGGGGGCCCATTCAATGAGTGTAGTTCAACAGTGATCAGGCAGGGGCCAATAGTCATTACATAGTTTTAGGCAATCGATCCACTAAACCTCCCAAATCCATAGCCTAATATATTTGTCTCCATATCTAACAATAGTCCTGCACCAACTGAGGATTGTCCTTGGTCCTTGGGTGCACTTACATAATGCATACAGGGATAATCATCGGTTGGTGGCACATAGTTATCATGATACATGTCTAACAAGGCCTCTGCGAGTTGGCTTCGCTGGCACGCCTTTCAAAGAACCGGGACGTATGAGTACCGAGATTGTTAAAGACATAAAATAATAATAATATTATAAAGAGGAAATATTGGTTGTAATCCACGAGTCGCTTCACGATGAACAAAGTATGTTTTCCTTAAAATACTTGTACGTAGTTCTATAACTGCCCTAAGCAACGTGTTCTAGAAAGCTAAGGAACTGTACACACGGCTTATCCGATAGAACAATGTAGGCTTTTCTGAAAGTAACATGTGTTTTTTGTATTATTTTATATTTTCTACTTTTTGTCTTGAGGGACCGCTCTAAGCCGTGTGTATAAAAAATATCATTACATTGTGTTCATGAGCTTCAAAAGGTTTGGTTTAACGTAAGCCTTGTTTATTCATATTAATTCACTATTTGAAGATTCGCTAGGCAAGGTACGGTTGTTCAAATATTCGAATGATTTATAAAAAATATGGATTTTGTTACTAAACAGTATTTTATGCAGAACGGTGGCCCACTGGTAACGGCCGCGACTTACAATTTGTAGGTCGTGGGTTCGAACCCAGGCAGGCGCTTCACTTTTCTTAAATTATTTAATCACCACTGCTCTTAAAAAGGTGAAGGAAAACATCGTGAGGAATCGGTATGTCCTAGAACCAAAAAAATCGAAGTCATGTGATATCCACCAACCCACAATAGGGCCGCGTGGTAGATTATGACCCTCTCACAGAGTAGGCCTGTGTTTCAGCAGTGGGCACATTAAAAGGCTGATGATGATGTTGATGAAATTTTTTCTAGCTCTTAGAGACCAGATTGTCGGTGGTTATTGTAGTCTAGATACTGATGACATTGACTTTAAAAGTGCATAATCACATGGACAGTATTTGTTTATATTAACATATTTTGCCCATACTAGGTATAACACACTCCTATATTGTGAGAGATTTTTTAACTCACATACACGATCAGCCAGCTTCAGAACCACTTTCTGTAGGCAGAACAATTTGCTCCGTGCTGAAATCGAATCCGAGACACGCAGCGCGTTCAGTCAATAATAGCAGTTACCTGAGCCACCCTGCCGTTATCCGACCCACTAAAAGTTAGACGATTTTGACACTACTGCAATTAGAAGTAGATAAGTGTTATTCAATACGCATGACTAACCAAAAAACGCATGACATGAGGTTATCGAACTAGAACAACTTGTTCAAGGTAGGAAATATTATAGAATTCAGTTATGCAAATTAGATCTTAAACAGGTAATGTTAGGATAGGTAAGCGTTTGAATACTGTTTTGTCACCATGATGGCATTATTAATTTCAGCAATATTTGTTAAGTCAATTCGGTCTATTGGTAACATGGTTGCGAGTTCAAAACTAACCTTTCAACTTCTTGTTGTTTTATGTTTACAATATTCAAATGTATATTGTGTGGATAGACTGGCTTTAGTTTTGATGTCACGGTTCATTTTTAGGGTTCCGTTACCGTTTTTTCTGTCACCAGTCTGTCTGTGAAATTTGCTCAGATGATGTATTTCTGTTGCCACTATAACAGCAAATACTAAAAACAGAATTAAATAAATATTTAAGTGGGGCTCTCATACAACAAACGAGATTTTTTTGCCGTTTTTTAGGGTTCCGGACCCAAAGGGTAAAAACGGGACCCTATTTCTGAGACTCCGCGGTCCGTCTGTCCGTCTGTCTGTCACCAGGCTGTATCTCATGAACCGTGATAGCTAGACAGTTGAAATTTTCACAGATGATGTATTTCTGTTGCCGCTATAACAACAAATAAAAAAACAGAATATAATAAATATTTAAGTGGGGCTCCCATACAATAAACGTGATTTTGTGCCGATTTTTGCGATAATGGTACGGAACCCTTCATGCGCGAGTCCGACTCGCACTTGGCCGGTTTTTATTTTTCTACCCTTAAACTTAGTGACTTTTGACTACCAGTTTTATAATTATTACGCATACTTGTCTTTCAACTACGTGGCTAGTTGTTACATTACAAGTAAGGCAAAAATATTACTAGTTTATAAATTTTATATTTCAAGAATGTGTCCGTTTATAGTTCTTTACAATAATGTAAGAAATACTTAGTGAATAGATTCTAAATTGAAAGCAAAACAATAATGTTCTCGACGCAGGATTCGAACTCGCAGTCTATTCGCCTCAGTCATAATATACACGAACCACGAGACTAGATCTACTTGAATATAATCGTTTTTTTTTTTTTTTATTCTTTATTATTAAGGGGTTTTTATCCACACGGATACGTCAACTCCATTGTACCTTATACTCTATTTACACAGAAATATACATCTATAATTAAACTATACTTATACTATAATATAGGAAAGGGAATTACTGCCTAGATTTCTGCATTAGGCCACAAATTATGCGTTTGGTCCTTTCTGATTTAGGGTATGCCAAAATATTTTGGATAAGTCCAACATCCCACATGTTTAGTTTAAACTCCTTAGCCAAAGATTCCCTTTCATCTTTATTCTTAGCACATTCCATCAGCAAATGTTGCACATCTTCAATTTTGTTACATTTGTCACAATTAGGCGATGCAGACTTTCGCATTAAGAACGCAAACTTTGCCGATGGAAAGTGGCCAGAACGAAGCCTTAGCGCTAACTTAACATAATTCCTAGTTAAACATTTATCATCAAACCAGGGCTCACGAGGAGGTTCGTTTTGAATGACTTTATACCAAATGCCTTTTTCTTTGGATATTTCATTGAAGTATTTTTTCCATTTGTCGTAACATACACTCTTAAACCTGGCGAAATATTCCCAGTAATCGGACATATATGAGGTAATATTTCCCATCTCAACTGCCAGTTTCGACAGCCGGTCAGCCTCCTCGTTGCCTCGTAACCCTATGTGCGCTGGAACCCATTGCAAGACAAACCTAATGTCGTCTTTGTTGTAGCAATGAATTAGTTTAAGAATATCATAGGCTATCGATGCACCTCTGCAACCAGAGGCGCATCGAGCCACATGTTGTATAGCGCTCTTGCTATCGGTTAATATAACTACTTTATTTAGATTTTGACTAAGTGCATAAAACAACGCTTGATATATTGCAATGAGTTCCAGGGACATTATACATACATTTGCATTAATTTTATACATAGCTTTATAACCTGTACTTTGGAAGAAAAAAGCAGCTCCACAGCCATCTATACTCTTTGATCCATCTGTGAAGATTTTACACCAATCACCATATTTGGAAGCTAATTCAGATACCACTTCGTGTACCAATGCATTGTGATTATAACTATTTTTTGGGTGCGTTACACATTCTAAATCACTTTTAATAGTCTCTTTAATTTGTAAAGCTGATACCCATATGTCTAGAGAGAACATTCTAAGACTATCGGAGGTATTAATTTGCAGATGTCCTAATTCTTTAAACGATGTAGCCAGAAGGGGTTTTCTTTTATTTGTCCAATAGCTATTATTAATTAAGAAGTCTAATTCTGAAATTGTGTCTATGGTTATATTATTAGACCATGCCAATGATTTCAGAATTATCTTATAAGCGAGATATTTTCTCCTCAAAAATAATGGTGGTATGTGCAGTTCACTCTCCATCACATGGATGGGTGAGCTTCTTATGAAACCCCCTACTTATCGTTACTTATCGTTAAAATAAGCTATTAGTAGCACTGGCAGGGATAGAGTGGACCAGAACGGCCCAGAATAGATTAATATGGAAACAGAATGATGGAGGAGGCCTTCATCCAAAAATGGGTGACCCCTTAATAAAGGGTCTTTCAACAAGGATGGGTCGATGTTAAAATTGAATAAAACAAGATGTGTGTGAGATATTAACGATATTTATTTTTTTATTTAAATGGCCCATTTATGCCAATTATGGATGGAATATGACATCGTTCAAATGTCCGCCGCGGCTTCGTATGGTGGCACGAATCCGACAGGTCCAATTTTTAATGAATCTGCTGCATATATCCGGCTGGATCCGAGCGATGGCCTGCGTTATGTTGGCTTTCAGGGCAACGGTCGAATGTGGTTTATTGGCATAGACCTGCGACTTCAGAAAACCCCACAAGAAAACGTCTAGCGGAACTCTAACTCTACCCTTAAACCGTTCATGCAGAATGTCGATTGTGTCGTTCGCTGTGTGGCAAGTAGCGCCATCTTGCTGGAATCACATGTCGTTCACGTCCTTATTGTTCAATTCAAGCCAAAAGAAATTGTTTATCATTGATCTGTAGCGCTCGCTCAATCTATGCAGCAGAGTCATTAAAAATTGGACCTCTCAGATTCGTGCCTCCATGCGAAGCCGCGGCGGACATTTGAACGATGTCATATTCCATCCATAATTAGCATAAATGGGCCTTTTAAATAAAAATAAATTTCGTTAATATCTCACACACATCTTGTTTTATTCAATTTTAACATCGACCCGTCCTTGTTGAAAGACCCTTTAGGTTAAATTTAAAAAAAATATATAGAATTGTAAATTATAGGGAAATAAAGGCTATTTTTATTTTTATTTATTTAATATTACAGTCGGAGGGCGGTTCAGGTAACAGTTATTACCAACTGTACCTACTAACTAAGCTCGTAACTTAGGAAGCTTACGGTACGGACGTGTTACCTTAAATTTATTAAAATTAATAATAGTGCTTTAAGCGAAAGTGATACCAAGTCTTCTTCACGCAAGTACTTTATTTGGCATTATCTCATTTTGTCATTCTTCGGTCGTTACTGATATCCAACAAAACACTCAAGCGAGCGGTTAGCGGTAAGGGTCACTCCTCACCCCCGCGGCGATAAGAGACGGACTGCGAATATTCATCTCACTCACGTCGCGCCGTGCTCCAGTGCGTGCGCGCTTCCGGACATACCAAGTAAATATCTTTGCATTACTATAAAAACAATAACACACAATGCGTGTCGCTCGATCGCCACTGGGTGCCCGCTTTGTCGAGGCGGAGGGGGACTCAGTGGCCGTAGCCTGGCCGTATCCACAGGCCACGGTGAAAGGATCAGGAACCCGAGGAGGGGCCGCTTGTCAGGGCTTTTGCCGTTAAGCCGACGACGTAGCGGTCAACAGGTAGGTTGCGGTGTCGCTTGGGTGACATTGCAACTGAGGCGGGCCGCGATGTCGTGTTTCGGAGGCATCGCGGCTGTGGGTTGGAGGCCGCGGCGGGAGAGGAGTGTATTACAGTGCGCCGCTCTTCCTATCCTCCGCGGCCTACAAGGGGACGCCACCGTCTGATGGCGGCCGCGGTGGGGCTGCAGGGGAGGAGGAGTCGCAGGTAAAACTACTGGAACCCAGACCTCTGAGGTGCTTCCACTGCAATGTAGGCAACCACGTGGGAGCTCAATGCACGTCGGAGGTGGACCGCAGCGACCATTGCTTCCGCTGTGCTCAGCCCGGTCACAAGGCTGGTACGTGCAATGCCACGCCGCACTGAATCGTATGTGCGGCAGCTGGCAAGCCAGCCAATCACCGGGCCGGGAGCAAGACGTGCGCTTCACCCACCACCGCCGTCACCGCCGCAGCCGCCACCACCATCGTGACCGCCGCAGCTACCTCCACAGCCGTCGTCGCCGAAACCACCGCTGCGGGACACTCACCGGGGGTTTGGGAGGGGGCTGAAATGAAGTGCCAATAATGGCCCCATTACGCCTCCTCCAGGCGAACATCAACCACTGCGCTGCTGCTCAGGATCTATTGCTCCAGAGCATGGCGCAGAGGTCGATTAATATCGCAGTGGTCGCTGAGCCGTACTTTGTCCCACCCAGGGATGACTGGGTGGAGGACCTGAGCGGCTCAGTGACCCTAATTTCGTCGGCCGCCGCCAGCACCCCGTCCCTCGAGGGTGTCAAGAGAGGACAGGGTTGCGTGGCAGCACGGTTTGGGGAGATTGCCGTGGTGGGGGTATACTTCTCCCCGAACTGTACTCTCGCCGAGTTCCACAACTCCTTTGCGGAGTTGAAAATCGCCATCGTCGGGTACTGCTCCCTCCCTTTGCTCGTCCTTGGGGACTTCAATGCCAAGAATGTGGCCTGGGGTTCCCTGTATACGGACACACGGGGCAGGATGGTTGAGGACTGGGCTCTGGAGACAGGATTGGGCGTCCTCAACCGAGGTTCTGTCCCCACGTGTGTGCGGATGCAGGGCGAATAGGTGGTGGATAGTTCTGTCACCGCGTGTCGTCGACTGGCGCGTCATGGAGGAGGTGGAGACCTATTCCAACCACCGGTATATCCTGTTCGACTTCTTCACCCAGATCTCAAGCGCGCCGGTTCGACAGACCCCGAGCGGTCCGCGTTGGGCACTGAAACAGATGGACCGGGAGCTCCTCCTGGAAGTCTCGATCGTGCAGACCTGGGTGTCATTACCGGATAGGCCTGCTGACATCAACGATGAGGCGGAGTGGTTCCGGGAGACTATGTCCGAGATAGCCGAAGCCTTCTTGCCACAAACACGACATGCATCTGCCTTTATGTATACTCACTTTTTTAACATAATTTAAGAACTACCTACTAACACTATCGTTAAGGGATTAGTTTGTAAAATCAGCTACCACTGTTCTTGTTATGTAACGTTTGTATGTCATTTTGTGACAATTAAATACTTTTTCTTTCTTTCTTTTTCTTTCTGTCTTTCAGATATGTGACGTGGCAATGCCCCGGGTCCAGATGTACTGGTGGTCGCCGGAGCTTACAGCTCTGCACCAGGAGTGCGTTGCGGCGCGACGTCGGTACACCAGGCACCGCAGGCTCCGTAACCGTCCTCCGGATACGGAAGCCATTGAGGTGCCAAAATCCAGCCAAAAAACTAACGATGCAAAATGCAGATGATGCAACCCACACTACTCACGAAGTAACTGATTTATACAGCAATTTAATAAAAAACATTAAAATTTCTAAAACATCGTTACACAAATGCATGTAGCATAGTGAAACCAGAAGAACTCGACGAACTAAACTGTATTATATAATACAATATATCCAGTCCTGTCAGTGATTATAGTATCGAAAAACTGGATCAAGTCAGAAACTCAAGCCAAAAGTTTGAAATTACGGTTAAAAATCTTATTTCTTAAAAGAATTACAATGGCATTCACTTATATGAGAAAATTACATATTTAAACAATTTGAGTAAGTTGGGCGTACTTACAGTACAAAAGTAACAAAGATTTGTTTACAGTTAGATTACAACTTTACCCATTATTATAATATTAGAGACACAAGAGGCGGTGGAGTATCCATATTTGTTCACGACAGCCTAAAACACAATTATGTTGAAGATCTGTGTAGAGAGGACAATCACTTTTTATGGGTTAATTTAGATAAATACTCGTAGGATATTGGCGCCATATATAAACCCCAAAATCAAGCAATGATGGGTTTCTGGAGGAATACTCGCAGCAGCTGACGAGGAAATGAACTTTAGTGTTCGGTGATTTCAAATACGATCTGCTCAATCCTAACCGATCAATCAATAAATATACAAAAATACTGCAAGAAAATGGACACACAATTATCTTGAACAAAATTGATACAAAATGCAGCACTGACAAAAAAGCGATTCTTCAAAATCTGAAAAAAAAATCATATGACTATAATCAAAATCATAAATTTCATATGTCTATAGTGAAATCATCAAATATACCTAGAAGTTGGAAAATATTCTATGGAAACAATAAACAAAATTAAATATAAGTCTGGAATCCCAATTACAACATAATTATACATCAATCTATTGGAAGGCATACAGGGAAAATATTTGAGGTATATTCAATTCCGGTCTAAAACTTATTCTCCCACTTATCTCCTACGCTGTAAAATGTTCCATCTACTTTCTCTTTCTGAACGTAGAATAATTGCAGACTTGGCGTTTTTATTTAGAACCGCTAATGGTTCAACCAAGCAGCCCAAATTGCTGAGCAAAATTGGATTGCGGATTCCTTCTACTTTTCGGTGCAATCCCTGACTATTGCATACTCCTGTGGTAGGAACGAATAACAGAAAAAAAGAGAGAGATTCATACTTTATAGAGCGAGTCATACATATAATGCGATCTGCCGGGTCGTCGACATCGATGTTTTCAATACTAGGATATCAAAATTAAAAATGACTCTTTGTAATGTATTCTTTGATAACGTAAACTAATCAACTAAATGACGCGTCTAATACTAATTCACGCTATTTGAGTCACGTTTTTAACCGACTTCAAAAAGGAGGAGGTTCTCAATTCGGTTCTATATTCGTTTTCATTTTGTTATGTTACTGTTTTTACTTCAAACACTGTCTACCTTCTCATTTTGTTTTTGTTTATAAGCTCTCTTCTATCTGTGAAAACTTATAATTGGCCTTATTTTTGTTACTGTCATTTGTGTTATATTGTTTAGCTGTAAGTTTGCCTAAAACTGTAAAATAAAATAAAATACACAAGAAAAATTCTAACGATGAGTCAATAAGAAAAGACTTTTCTTGAGCTGTGCCCTAACAAAAAAATTTCATGTACAGTACGTCGTATTAAAGCTTAGAGGTATGGCTTTACAATAGTTTAAGTTTTATGATCAGAGTTCCGAATGGTGACGGACGTAAAGAATTTTACCATCCCATATCTTCCCGTGGGTGTCTTAAGAGGCGACTAAAAGAATGGGCAGCAGCGTTCTCTGTTCACTTTAACAACAAACTGCGATCGCCAACTCGCCTGCCAAGCGTGGCGATTATGGCAAACCCCCCCAATCCTAATGATCAGCACACAGGAAAAACGGCCCCGAGTGCCCGGCAGCCCGTCTACCCTCGGCTACGGTAGCGGTCGAGGCGATGGCGTGGCAAGGGGTGCTAAGAATCTCCGGAGTGGACCCGCAGGCTTATTACGTTTCTTTTGCAAGAGCAAAACGATAGCGATTAAACACTTTATGTCATAAAAGTCGGAATTATCTGCAGTGTAGGTATGGTAGGACCTACACAATCGTTTGCTAATCGCTCGCTGTTTGTCAAATGCACTTATTAAAAAAAAACCGTCAACAACTTTAAAACTTCTGTATTGAAAAGCAATTATTGCGCAATAATCGCTATTGTTTTGCTCTTGCAAAAGATACGTAATAAGCCTGCCGGCTACCCCAATAAACACCGACGACTGGACCTGGTAACATATAACACGCGAACACTCTGGACCGACGAGAAGATAGCCGAACTCAAGGAAGCAGGAGCATTGAGCAGGTTGCGATGGAGTATTATAGGGTTATCTGAAGTCCGAAGAGAGGGGGAGGACTCGATAATCCTCAAATCCGGTAACCTGCTCTATTTCTGAGAGCGTGACCGACAGTCCCAGGGTGGTGTCGCGTTTATCGTCCACAAATCACTTGTGAACAACGTGGTGAAGATCGAGAGTGTGTCGACTAGGGTGGCGTACCTTATACTCAGAATATCCGCAAGATATTCGCTGAAGGTTATACAGGTCTACGCCCCGACCTCGGCACACCCCGACGACGAGGTAGAGACCATGTATGAGGATATCTTTAGAGCCATGCATGGTTTCAAAACTCACTTCACCGTTGTCATCGGGGACTTTAACGCAAAACTGGGCAAACGAGACGTGGATGAGCTGCAAGTGGGGCAATTTGGAGTTGGACGCTGGAACCATCGGGGCCACCTACTGGCCAGTTTTTATGGAGAAGGAGGGCCTCTACATGATGAACTCCTTCTTCAGAAAGCGTGACCACAGGAAGTGGACCTGGCAAAGCCCCGATGGTGCTACTAAAAATGAGATCGACTTCATCATGTCAACCAAGAAGCAAATGATCAATGATGTCTCTGTGATCAATTCGGTGAAAACCGGGAGCGATCACCGCATGGTAAGAGGCACATTGAACATTAATGTTAAGCTTGAAAGGTCTCGACTGGTGAAGTCCACGCTCCGCCGAGCACAGATCCAGGTCCAAAACCCCGAGAACTTTCAACTCGAACTCCAGAATCGTTTCGAGTGTCTAGGAAGCTACGTGGACGATTACAGCGATGGGTTCGTGGAAGCTGTCCATACGGTCGGGTCTAAGTTTTTTAAGACCCGCCGTACAGATAAGAACAAAAAGCTCTCTGATCCTACTCTCAAGCTAATGAAGGAGAGGCGTGAGATGATCCTGCAGTCTTCAGACGATGCGTTGAAATACCGGCAGCTAAATAGACGGATCTCAAATTCATTGAAAAGCGACCTCCGCCGCTTTAATACTGAGCGTATTAAAGACGCGATTAAGCGGAATAAGGGCTCCAAGGTCTTTGCAGGAGATCTGTCTATTGGGCAGAGCCAGCTCACGAAACTGAAGAACAATGATGGCAGGACCGTTTCCGCCAAACCAGAGCTTCTGAGGGAGATCGTGAGATTCTATGGGCAGCTGTACACGTCACTCAGTAAACCCGTCGCGAATCTAGCGAATGACCCTAGAGCTAGATTGACCCGACACTATACCGAAGACATTCCGGACGTCAGCCTGTATGAGATTAGGATGGCTCTGAAACAGCTTAAGAACAAAAAGGCACCGGGTGACGACGGAATTAGGGCCGAACTCCTGAAGGCGGGTGGAAAATCAATACTTAAGGCTCTTCAGAAGCTGTTTGATTCCGTCATTCTCGAAGGGAAAACGCCACAGGCATGGTGCAGAGGTGTGGTGGTATTCTTCTTCAAGAAGGGTGACAATGCCTTACTGAAGAACTATAGGCCCATCACACTTCTTTTCAAGAGTCATCACGAATCGTCTCGCGCGCAGGTTTGACGATTTCCAGCCTCCCGAACAAGTCGGATTCCGTAAAGGCTTCAGCACCGTAGACCATATACATACGCTGCGGCAGGTTATACAGAAGACCGAAGAGTACAATTTGCCTCTCTGTTTAGCGTTTGTGGACTAAGAGAAAGCCTTCAATTCGATCGAGACTTGGGCTGTACTGCAGTCTCTCCAACGGTGCTAAATTGACTACCGGTACATCGAAGTGTTGAAGTGTTTATACAAAAACACCACCATGTCAGTTTGACTTCAGGATCAGACCTCGGAACCAGTTCTTCTGCAGCGAGGTGTGAGACAGGGAGACATCATATATCCGAAGCTGTTTACCGCTGCACTGGAGGATGTCTTCAAGGTTCTGGACTGGAGAGGGCAAGGCATCAACGTCAACGGCGAGTACATCACTCACCATTGGTTTGCCGACGATATAGTGGTTATGGCTGAGACCATGGAGGACCTCAGTACAATTCTCGATGACCTCTGTAGAGCTTCTGAAAGAGTGGGTCTTAGAATGAACATGGACAAAACCAAGGTGATGTTGATTGCCCATGTTACACCCACTATGTCTACCTGGGACAAACGATTCAATTGGGTAGGGTCAACTTCGAGAAAGAGGTCAACCGTCGAATCCGACTCGGCTGGGCAGCGTTCGGGCAGTTGCGCGGTATCTTCTCGTCCAACTTACCACAGTGTCTCAAGACGAAAGTCTATGACCAGTGTGTGTTGCCAGTGATGACATATGACTCTGAGACGTGGTCGCTTACAATGGGCCTCATCAGAAAGCTTACAGTAACTCAAAGGGCAATGGAGAGGGCTATGCTCGGAGTTTCCTTGCGTGATCGAATCAGAAATGTAGAGATCCGTAAGAGAACCAGTGTTACCGACATAGCCCGAAGAATTGCCAAACTTAAGTGGCAGTGGGCAGGGTACATTGCTCGCAGAACGGATGGCCGATGGGGCAGAAAGGATCTGGAGTGGCGACCGCGAACCGAAAGACGTTACGTTGGAAGGCTTCCGACCAGGTTGACCGAT
This sequence comes from Anorthoa munda, assembly GCA_945859665.1. Taxonomy (NCBI): domain Eukaryota; kingdom Metazoa; phylum Arthropoda; class Insecta; order Lepidoptera; family Noctuidae; genus Anorthoa; species Anorthoa munda. The sequence continues at coordinate 29,533,254 of OX243910.1, read as the reverse complement.
GACCTGCTGAAGGTTGCGGGGATCCGCTGGTTGCGAGACGCACGGGACCGGTCAATGTGGCGACGCTTGGGAGAGGCCTATGTCCAGCAGTGGACGTCTTTCGGCTGATATAATGATGATGATCAGAGAAGAAGTGAGAGACACTATAAAAAAGATAACATCATCATAAGATCAACGCAAGACTGCACCACAGACTAGATTGCACCAGTGCAGTGCGTGCGCGTAGCAACGTCAAAATGTCTAGGACGTTCGGATACTCACTCTGGAATATATTATCGATGTATTCAGCATTATGACATGACGCTTGGCAGCTCAATCAATGGTGTCTGCGATAATCGTATAACCTTAACTTTTATTTTAGAGGTATTATTTACCTTAGCAATAAGTTCTTGCAGTTTTCGTTGTTTTTATATTTTAATTTGACCTTCAGGCGTACTTCAGAAACTGTGTTTGTCTTATGCGTGTATCCAGACGCAAATGCATTGCATAGTAACCGCACATAAACAATTAACACACATATTTTATATGTCTGTTTTATGTACACTAATGAATATGAATATATATATGAATATATTTTTGGCGTTTTTTGTCGCCTGATTGCGGTTAATTTATATTTATTTTACAAGTAATTTTCACATATTAATAATTACTGTACATTCATGTATTCTAATTGATTCGGAGGGCAGAATCTGGCCATGTCCTTTAGTGACAGAAACGAATCGCTGCAAAACCGACTTCACGCAGTCTTGTCTGTGTTTCCGTATTTATTTTGAATTTTCATGCAAATGATTTATTAATAGCTGTAGCATACATTAGACATTTTTATTAATTAATTATTTCAAAGAATTAGTCCAAGAGTGAGCAAAGCTAGCTCGGGTATTTAGAGCACGCCAACACGGATGTTAGTTAGTTAGTTACTTTAGACCCTGCAGACAGAAATAGGAGCCTTGTCGACATTTTTTTTTTCAAATTGCTGTTTTAAACATTTGTATTCGCCCACTGTTACTCTCTCACTTTGTATTTTGATATGAACAAATGTTATTTCGGCTAAGCGTAACTTCGATAAAAAAAAATCGACCAAATGAAACGTCGGAGTAACGAAAAAAATCGAATTGATAATAGGTCAACTGAGACAGTGGCAGACGTGACTTCGATGAAATAAAAAAAACGAAACGATAATAGTTGAAAAGTTTCAGGTGAAATGAAATTCGATCAAATATTTTTCGAACTTAAGATAGGTAACCCAAATGAAGACATCTGCAAGAGAACTTACGACGGCCTATGGCGACACTTAGGCCTATGTCCAGCAGTGGACGTTCTTCGGCTGAAATGGTGATGATGTATTAACTTATGTAGAGAAAATACAATTGTTAGTATTAAGTTTTATTCTAAGATCAATAACAACAGAAATAAAAATCTGATATGAAATCACACAGTGATGCTTTAATTGTTTTATATTTAATTTAGCAGCCGTCATTTGAATAACATGGAAAATACCAAAAATTTATAGATATCATTTTATTGTGTCCATTTGGGTTTAAATGCAAATAAAACGTCTCAATACATACCTATTGTTTTCTTTATCAATACAAATAAATAAAATTGAAGTGTCTTGTAATATTAAAATAACAACATTTTATTGAATGCATGGTATATGGTAAAGTATATACAGTATTATTGAATGTTTGTGAATTTTATGGTACTAATAACAAATACGCAATTTTAAGATTTTTGTCTGTCCGTCTGTTTATTCCGGGTAATCTCTGCAATGGCTGGACCGATTTTGAAAGTACTTTCATTGGTGTGCGTCTGCATGGTTGTCTGTATCGGTTCGCATCAGCCTGGTGACCAAAAATTCCTACATATTTGCTACTTTTTACTATCTATAGTACATTAATTGCTACCTAACTGTGAAACAAAATGAAGTGACTTCAAAATGACCACCAATTCTGATATCAGGACAGCTGGTTAACTCTCCGTTTGCCATCTCCATTTCTCTCAGCCATTCAGACGCACACTTTTCATTGGTAGATAACTGATGTTATAAGGTGTACATTAGGCTACTTTTTATCCCGGACAAAAACGCAGTTTCTGTGGGAAAATTAAAAAAGAAACATTTATGAGTTTGACGCACTGCGCGTGCACGTGCTGGTTTTATGATAACATCACGCCTGTATTTATCGAAGGATTAGGTAGCAGTGCAACTATAGCACCCCCACATTTTTCTAGTATGTTTAAGTCCCATTAATGCATGCATGGTTTTATGATAATACTAGCTTCCGCCAGCGGCTTCGCCCGCGTGTAAGGTGTTCTTATCCCAAGGGAACATTATACCGGGATGAAAAGTAGCCTATAAGCTATTCCACACTATAATCTATCTCTGTACCAAATTTCATCTTGATCCGTTGTGCCGTTCTGCAGTGATTAAGTAAAAAATATACATCCACAGTTCCCCACACACATCCATCCAAACTTTTACATCTATACTAATATTATAAAGAGGTAAGATTGTTTTGTTTGTTTGTACCGAATAGGCTCCGAAACTACTGGACCGATTTGAAAAATTCTTTCACCAATAGAAAGCTACATTATTCCTGAGTGACATAGGCTATTTTTTATCCCGAAAACGGGTCCTGTGGGGTGGCCCACGGGAGCGAAGCCGCGGGCAACAGCTAGTTTATAATATTAGTAAGGTTTTGAGCTTTTGTTAATTATATTTATGGATATGGTGGTGGCTTTCTGTAGTTTCTGCCTGCCTCTACGAGAAAAAAGCGTGAGTTAATATACTTATATTGGTTTAATAAAAATTATTAATTGGTTTGGCAAATTAATAACTTTCAAGATATTTATTTGAAAATGTTGTGTCTAATCTTATAATCCATTTTAATTAATCCGATTAAGCTGAGGCACCTAAGAACAACTTGGCTACTTCTAAGTATGCTTATTCGTTTAGAGCCTTTTTTAATTTGTTAAATATTATTTATTCTTATAAAAACGTTGCCCCACACTAGGAATTTCTCATGTATTGTGGGAGCATTAATGGCGAATGATGTCCTGCAGCTGTGCCATGACTTTATCTTCAAAGTTAAAGTTCGCGAGCATATTTGTAAGAAGTTGGCAGTAGTATCGTCACAGCGCTAATGTTTTCAATTATTTATCTATTAATACTTATTGTTTAGGTATATTTTTGTATTTTAATTTATTATTTGAGTATATATTGTATTTATAGTATAGGTATACGTTTTAAATAAACGTGATTTGCTTAACTCTAAATATTGCACCTACCACTATTTGTCTCTGCATCACCGAAAGGTCGACTGGTAGGAAATGCCTAAGGCATTAAATCCGACTCTGTACGTTTGTGTGCATGAAGTATTAAATAAATAAATGTCGTTTCAGATATTTTTCTCTTGCACCATCTCGAACCAGCGCTCGTGGTACTCGTCAAAATCATCTCCCTTCCTCTTTTTGGGCCAGCCTCGACGCCGTTTTCCATCTTCGGTAACTCACTGAGTGGAGACTGACCCAGCGGTCATCGTGCATGTTTTTAACGTGACCCGCCCAATCCTATTCAAGCCTGGTAGCCTTTTTGCATGTAAAGTTTCAAATATTAGCAGCGTCCAAAGGTAGAAGGGTTAATATTAATAGCTCTTTACAGGTTCCTAGCTAAATCTAGACAAAGAAATAAGTAGTTCATCGGCTAATTTATTGATCAAGCGAAGCGGACTCGGGCAAGTAAAACAATGAAGTGAATAATAAGTACCTTAGTTCTTTGGAATAAAATGCTAAGAATTCTCAGTTAAAAGCGCCTTTTTGTTTCATTTCTCTATGGACAGAGAAGATGTTTGTGAAACAGTAATTTTCTGCGTTTTCCAAGGTGGTTGTGTACGACAAAGGACAAAAATTCAGATTTTTTGCGAACTCTTTCTATAACCTATCGAAAACACAAGAGGTAACTACCAAAATTTTTGCGTCATAACAAAACAGCTGGTACTTTCATTATCAATATATTCGATTATTCTCATTGGAAAAAATAATATAAAGTTCAGTTCCGCAAGGATCTCAAGTGACTCCCTATCAGTCTTCGCAGGAACAATCTCATATTATGTCTCCTTTTCAACATTCTTTTTAACCCTGCATACCCTGGCTACCTGCGCAATCAAGTTTTTCGTTTACTCGCCCTGCCGATGCTCTGTGTAGATCCTGCCTTAAACTTAATATCTATTTCCTCCCGTAAAACTCATTTCTATTCCCAATCCTTCTCTATCCATGCAGTACGATTGTGGAACTCACTTCCACCTAAAATCCGTGAATCTACAAAATGTATCTCTGTTCAAAAAACAAATCAAAGAACAATACCTCTCTACCATATTGTAATTTTGTATATTATATGTATGTATTTTTATCTTCTATACTTATATTTAGTTAAGGATATACCGTGTAATTTATATAATTAGTTAAGTTATTATAGACTATTTTAGGTTTCCTTATTTCTTTCTACACACTGTGTCTACGTCTATCATCAAACTATCCGGGCGCAGGTCTGCTGGAAAAAAAATCTATTGAAATAAGCAGTACCTTTGTGCTCTTCTATCTGTACTCTCTCTTATCTCTGTAAAGTGTTTTGTGTATACATAAATAAATAAAAAAGCCCGCCTTGTTAAACTTTATTACAATTTTAAAAACATGTTAACCAATTATACTTCTGCTTTTTAAACGACTTTCCAAAAAGGAGGAGGTTCTATGTTCGACTTTACTTTTATATTATTTTCTTTTTTGTGTATTTTCACCGATTACTCTGAAAATTATGAACCGATTTTGAAAATTATTTTTTTGTTTGAAAGAGTATACTCCCAAGGTGGTTCCATTATCACCACATCAGGATCTGATGCGAGAATCTCATGGAAATCAAGGGAACTCCTCAAATTTTAAAGGCATACATTATAGTGATTTTGATATTTTCATCATCATAGCAAGCATTTGCATCCAGAAAGTATCATTTAGTGAAGTGAAACTGATGAAAAAGACCCCAGATGGCCAGTAGAACTTCTCAAAGTTAAGTATGTTTTGGATATAAGATATCCCGAACAGATGATGCTAATTTAATAAATGGTTCTAATGAAAGTGATACCATCGAACTGCTCTGGTGATGAAGCTGGAAGGTAGGCACCGAAACTCCGTAATAAAACAATATATCCCAGTCGTGTTTGAGCTTGTTGGGATTGTAATGAGAAGCCCTATGGCTATAAATAATTTTCATGGTAATATAAAGTACCAAAACTAATAAGATGAAAATAAAAAAACATTTTAACAAAAAAAATTAAACCGACTTCCAAACCACAATACTACAAAGCGAACAATAACTTTCTTTTCGGTTCAATCAAGGTGGTGTCAAAAACGAAAAATAATAGGTACCAAAAAGACACCGACGGACGTCCGAAAAGAAAGTATTTTTTCGCTTTGTAGTGTTTGGTTTTTGAAGTCAGTTAAGTTTTTTTGTTAAAAAGTATTTTATTTTATGTGAAAAACTATTTCATGACTAGTTATATGAAAAACCTGTTTTCTGTCGAAAACAATTTGTGTTGTGTGTGTGTATAGTTTTGTGTTGTTTTCATAAATATGGCGCGCCTCGCATAGCCTATCCAGACTGTTTTATTTTACTACTTTTTATTTGATCCTGTACGTATACCTGAAGAAGGTAGAACAGTTACTTTGCATTTCAGAAAATTGAAACTTAGTTGGCGCTGAAGGCACAGCCAGCCTCAAATAATTACTAGTATTCTTGCCAACAGTTCTCCTTGACCTTTTGCAAATGAGACCCCATTCTCATATCTCTATTACCTACGTTATCTTTTGTTATAAGGTAAGATATTAAGGTGATTACGTATTAAAGTTTAAGAAAAGTCTCTACTCGCTATTGATTGAAAAATGTTATTATTCTGTAGAAGATTTTATATATGATAATTTTTAATATTTCGTGTGCAATAAACATTTGCTGTGATTCTTGAATATTTTTGGTAAGATTTAATTGTAGATTTTATTAAGATATTTAAATACAGTTAAAATAGTTTTTTTTTACCTTTCTTGTACTCAAGTATTTAATTTTGTTTTATTGTGTTAGTTTTTTTATTATCTTTTATTTTTTGCTTTTATTTTCATCAATATTTATACGCCTTCAAGGCAAAACATAGCGCTCATTATAATGAACCTAAGATCTTTATATAAATACCTATGTTTCACAAATAAATATTCTGATTCTGTATATCAGTCCGTAATTGTTACGTTTAAATGATAAATAATTTTATTTCTGTAATTTGGTTTGTACAAACACTACATGTCGATCATATTTTATAAAACTAGATGAGGTCGGCGTTTCCTATTTGACTACTCTGAGAAGAAAGCTTTTTGTCTGTACGCTTTGTCATTGCGGAATTTCAGTTTTTCATTATTATTTCTTAAGCGCAGTTTTTCTAGTTTAAGTGTTATTAGCAACTTGAGCATGAGGTCGACCGTTCTTCTTTACCCATTGGTATCGGACGCTGCAAGACGTAATTGCCATTACACCTTTTTTTGAGTAGTCAAACTGACCGTTTATATTATTTGAATTTTCACATTTCGACTGACAAGAAAACATTTAGTCAAAATTTCTAATGAAAAACCGTCATGACAGAAAAAAATCTCGGTAAAATGAACAATTAATTTTCTTTGGTGAATTTATAAGCCAAGAAGACAATACATTTAAAAACTTAAAATGTTAAGTTTAAACATTTAAATTCTTATTGTGTGCGATCATGCCATCGCAGGTATATAGCGCAGATCAAATTCTTACTTATCAACAAATTCTTTGGAGTTTCGATTTCTCTGATATCTCAGACTCTTTTTGTAGTATATAGCGCAGATCAAATTCTTACTTATCAACAAATTCTTTGGAGTTTCGATTTCTCTAATATCTCAGACTCTTTTTGTAGTATATAGCGCAGATCAAATTCTTACTTATCAACAAATTCTTTGGAGTTTGATTTCTCTGATATCTCAAACTCTTTTTGTAATATAGTGCAGATCAAATACTTACTTATCAACAAATTCTTTGGAGTTTCGATTTCTCTGATATCTCAGACTCTTTTTGTAATATGATTTTGATTAGTCATTTCTTTGTCTATAGATATCAGTTATTGGAAGCCGGACTCCGGCTCTCCCGTACAGGCAGAGTGTGTGAACCCTTGTGAGCCTGCAGCCTGGTTCTATACATTTTACAACGGATCACGATTAGATTTTTTTTAGATTTTCACGATGATTAGGTGTTTTGTACATCTTAGGGACTTTCATACGTAAACCAAATTTCATGTGTTTATGTTAAATAAACTTTGAGTTATTAAGATGACAAAAGTGGGTCCAAATGGTTCGTGTAACACACAGCTGCTGCGTTGCCAGTTCCTTTTTTGCTTGTACTTGGCTTGACACGCTGCCGCGTGTCTAGATTAATACAGTATCCATCTAAATAGCTTTCCAATTACCGCATTGTACGTGACTATTTATTTAAAGTTTGAATGGGTATATTTGAATGGCTTTTAAGGATAGCTTAATCCTTAAAAAACAGACATATGCTATTGCGGATTTTTCGGTAGACCTATAAAAGAACAACAATTCAACGATACATTGTTTTGTTTTATCTCAAAGGGATTAGGCAGCCTTTCCGATTAAAGCTCCCAGACGGCTTGATTTTTGCCGACATTTTCTACAATGATCGTTATATTTCAATTAATTTACAAAAAATCTTAACATATTATACATTTAAACCTTTCTCATGAATCACTCTATCTAATGGTGAACACCGCATAAAAATCCGTTCAGTAGTTTTTGAGTTTTTCGCGAACGGATAGACAGAAAGACGCGGCGAGGGACTTTGTTTTATAGTGAGTGATTCATAATTATAGTATTTATATCTTCTCATTTTGTTTTAGAAATTGACTCACACACTGTTCCGTTGTTGTTGAATTAGTTAATTTACCTATGTTTGCAATATTTGTAAGTATGTGAGAACCATGTTCCTATTTATCAAACGAATGAATTTATCTGTTAGTGCTTGTAATAGTTTATAGCTATACGTAGTATACTAGTTTTAGTCTAAGTGCATCGTTCTCACGTATATGAATTAATGTATGTATGTAAATGTTGTAAAACACTTTTTTTAAGAGTAAGTGTGGAGTTTCTTGTCCGTTCTTCTCCATAACAAGCTAATTTTCCGAATGGACGGTAGAATCAATTATTATTACTTTAAAATTATTGACGTTCAAAAATGCCGCTTTAATTAATTAATTTCTGAGCTGAAATAATGATGAAATCAGTTAAACCCGACTTCTTTAGCCTAATAACCACTTCCCGTTCATAAACCATTCCACCATGTTCCGTTCCACCGTGTTTAATAAAAATGGCAAAAAAATATTTCCATAACTGAAAGCAATAAGGACTGCTAGTAATTACGGATGCTAAGAGTAATGCAGCTGGATGTAACAGGTTGTCTATTGTCCACCGTGGAAATAAAACACTTTTCTCGCTCTTTTCTTAGGTATTACTGTTGCGAAGTGACGCTACAGGAAGCTGAGTAATGTTGGTTTATCTGCTGTTTTAATTTTGTTGTTAATTACTCACTCTAGATGTAATTAAATAAATATTATTTGGGTTAATTTACTATATGTACGGTTGAGACATATCTACGTAGGTACTGTGCTTTAATGCACGTACATCCTTTTCGCGCAAGTTTCTCTTCACGCAAAATCCATTCACAGCAGTGAACCTTCGCGAAAATGAATTCAGGCAAGTATTTCTCGTGGAAACGTCTCTCGTGCATGTGTACCAGATATATTGTAACTTATCGTAACATGGAAGCCTGATTGAGTATGAAATAATTATTATTGTGTGTAAGTTACCCATCAGTTGGGTATTGAAACCATTTCTAGTATTCCAGCAGATACGGAGGTAAAATAAACAAACAAAAAATACATCTTTACGATCAGTTGTAAAAAGTACCATAAAAATATACATTCGTAATATTTTTTCTCATTAAATTGCTGTGGGTCCCAAGTCAACCCAATTTACATTCAGTCGCCTACTGCTTATTTAAAATTGAAATAACATTTTTCATATTTCTACAAATTAAATCACAAAAAAAGATGGTGGACTGGAAAGTCCACCACCTTTTCGTAAAATATTTTCGTAATGATGGTAACAGCAGTGAATGAGGACTTTATCAATGACTTAGAGGACCAAGCTGTTAGGAACCACTTGTTCAGCAACACAGTCATAAATCTAACTAGATAACGCAAGTCCCTCCATCTGTATGAAAACCAAGCGTGCCACACTAACTTTAAAACTTTCGCGTTTCATAATTGAAAAACTATATATCACGGCAATTTATGATTTCGATTATTTCTTTAGTTAGTTAGCTAAATTCCCGGGATATATTGTTTTTCAAGCGTGCCACTTTCTCAAAAACAATTTAAAAACAAATTTACTTACCAATGAAAGAAAACATTTCCAATGCCTCGGCCAACTTTTTCTATACATTCTTTACAGCTCAATACTCTAACTCTAATGGCATAAAAAGTTATTTTTCTAGATTTTCAAATATAAAAATAATGCTAAATGAAAAGGTTAGATTACGATCATTGATCGTTACTTTACTGTGTTTTTTGGCATGCGAAGTACATAATTATAATCGCGTCATCTAGTTAGATTTATGTCTGTGTTCAGCAAGTACTTGGACAAATTTATTTAATGTTTATTGATATTTTAAGGTGGTTTTTTTTCTAAGTTTCTACTGGTCCCTCTTTCATTTTGATACGAGCCATGAGAGACTTAAGTTTCTGAATTGAGTATTCAAAGTTAATAACGTGTAAACCGTTCTTTAGTGACAAATTTTAACAGGTTGTGTGGCTAAAGAAGTCCACTTTAGCCTAAAAACCTGACGAATATTCAACTTCAAAACTCAATTCCGTAATCGGGGGTAAGTAATCTCTAATTTATTCAAGTAGTTCTGTTCTTTCAGCTGGCCTGTAAGTAACAAATTATTGCTCTTCATTTTAAAGAAAGTTGTATAGTGTAACTTGTCTCAAAATACTATTACAATCTGATTATAGCCTTCATTTAGTTACCTAGAATAATTCAACTATTCTCACCGCCCATCAATTAGCATCCGTTTTAAATTGGGACCTGGGAATCATCTCCCCAAGTAACCTAGCTACAGACAAAAGGTTAAAATATCATAGTTATTATTTAACACCATCTTGAGATTGCCAAAGTGCGCCCCACAAGACACAATTTAAGATAATAAATAGTTGTATTAATAACAAGTTTGTTTAAAGTACGAAGCTACAAAATATACCTCAGTAACAGACTGTTTATTCAAGAGCCAAATTGAATTTGATGGAGTAAATAAATTAACTCCCACCTCTTCAGAATGCGCCTCAGGAAATTATGTTAAAAGACTTTTTTAAATTCGTTGGTAACCCATTTCCTTGAGTTTTGCTTCAAAGACTGAGTTCTGGTTAATATGACAGTAATTTGACGTGGTCCGGGTAAAAGATTCGGCTGCGTAAAATATTGGTCCTTGTTGGCGCGTTGTCAGTATGTCAAGTAGGAGTTTGAGTAAGGGGGACTGAGGGCTCTGAATGAGAAATTGTCGGTCCGTAATGGCGTAAAAGAAGTAGTCCTACATTAAAAATAATCCGTATTTACCTCTGTCAACCTTCAACATTTTGACAAATACGATAGAAGAAGAAAAATGTTGCTTCGTTGTTATACCTTTGTTTTCAATCTGTGAACGTCAATGCTTGAATATGGACTTCCAACAAATTATTATCATTAAGAAGACCATAGGTCACTTAACCAGTTACTGGTGATTGTCATTAAAAATTGGACCTCTCGGATTCGTGCCACCATACGAAGCCGCGGCGGACATTTGAACGATGTCATATTCCATCTATAATTGGCATAAATGGGCCTTTTAAATAAAAAAAAAAATTCGTTAATATCTCACACACATCTTGTTTTATTCAATTTTAACATCGACCCGTCCTTGTTGAAAGACCCTAGTCGTCAACGCTTACAGAAAGAGAAGTAAGTGACCGTATCTAAAGCCAATCCGAATATGAAAATAAATAAAAATTAAGAATTCTGCTGTGATGGGGTTTTTATGGACTTTTCAGTCAACATTACTACTTCTATAATGAACATAATTCCGGTAAAAGTACTTAAGTTGGTTTTTTTCAGGTTGGCCTCTAATTACCTACATTTATTTTCATGGGTTACTTAGTACATTTCTGTGACGTAAAGTGACAGGTTGTCAACTGCTCTTATTTCTCTGTGATTGGAACAAATTTTCAACAGCCAATCGCACAATCGCATTGTTTGACTTGAGTTTAATTGGTGAATTATTTATTTACAGAAACCGGAATTGAGGTAGTAAACTGCCGAGCAATGAAAAAGTTCCACCCACAAAATGCCGACAAACACCTTAATTTAATTTTTTCACATTTTATTTAAAATTTGAACACAATATTTACGTTTTTAGTTGGTAATATTCTGATGCGCTGTTAAATGTACTTCAATATTTCAGACGGCGTCATTAAGCTAGCCTTTCCCGTTTAGGAGTAATTTGGTGCTATGTTACTGGAACTTTTTCATTGCTCGTTAGTGTATAACATCTAAGAAATATTTATCTTTTGTTGCAATTAAATAGGTAAGCAGACAAAAGAAATAGTGAAGTCTCCAGCCAGACTATTTGAACTTATTTATCTTTTACAAACGAATGATAGAGTGAAAGAGATATTAATTCTTGTAAGAATTATTTAATGTCAAGAATTGTTTGTATTTATCTTACCTGTTAGTTTGTTCAATTGTTCATTAGCTTTTGCAAGACGATAAGTTTGCAATGAGAAACAAACAAGGTTGTATGATTATTATTATTATATTTTTTGTACTGCATCACAAAGATAGCAAATAACAAAAGAAAAACTAATATAGGTAAGAAATCATTTTAAAAGATATTTTGAATGATTAGAAACCATGGGGGTAGGCAGAAACTACAGAACGCCACCTGCTACGATCCATACATACTTCATCCTTACTTAAATAGTATAAATTTATGAAAATTAGCAACAAACCCTTAACTTACTTATTCCTTATTATACTTCACATACAGGCATTTTCTCAAAATAACAGTATGTATCAATATTATTTACAGTCTTTTATAAAAAAAAACTTTCACTGGTTTCTTTTAAAAACCTGGTTAAAAACCATTTCCTTTCTCTCTAACGTTTTTCTATTCTGATCTAATCTCTGTCATCATTATTTAGACAATATTTTTTATTTTTTTATTTTTCCTCTCTCTCTTTCTATAAATTTCATGTCATATTGCGTATGTATGTTTATATATAGGTTTATGTATAGTATTTATTATAGTAATATTATCTTGTATATATTTATGTTTTAATCTAATAGCACTATGTACACCGCAGACTACCCCCCTTTTTTATTCTGTTTCTTCAGTCCATCCAAAGGTTGTCTGGTAGATATCGCTGTCAGCGATAAGACCGCCCTTGTACCCGTATAAATAAGTTTTTCTTGTAAATGTGTATAATTTTATGGTGTACAATAAAGTATATTCTATTCTATTCTATTCTATTCTTTCTTACCATATAAATTAGTTTAGATACCGATTAGCAGGTATTAAATTCAAATTCTTCATAGAAAAATATAATTCAGTATCTAGTAATCTATGATTTTAACTAATCATATGCTTATAATGTTTTTTAACCGATTTAGAAAAGGAGGTTATCAATTCGATACGTGTCATTGTTGGAATTGCAGAATATTCATGTGTAAGGGCTTCTTAACATGTGTACCAAATTTAATAGGTATATGTTTATATATATTGTACCTACGCATTTCTCTGAATATAGTACCTCTCAACTTAGGGAATAGTGCTAGTTTCATCAAATTAAATTAAGCAGTTTTTAAGATATATAACATACAACCGAACTCCTTTACGACAAACGGCATAAATATGTAAATTAAGAAATTATGGATATTTTTTGGATATTTTTTGGATATTTTAAGTACCTTACCTTACCTTACCTAACCTTAACTTGCTCACTTTTTAGTGATTGTTGAAGACTGATATTAATTATCTGTGATCTAACTATCATTATATATTAGCTGTGTCATCTGTCATCATCGTGGGCCAATCACAATCGCGCGTGGTAACGTCAACAGTGACAAGTAATGTTCCCATCACCCGCTTCCTCGAATTTTGTAAAAAGTCGTTTTTTCTTGTTGAATATAATCATCTTTGAATTCACTTGCAACGGACGTATTTTTATTGAAGAGTTCCTCAACAGCAGTAAAAAGTCGAAGGTCGGTAGACAGGCGATCGCACACGCCCCTACATGCTGATCCTTCTAACCGGACGAAGAATAAAACAATTATAAAGAAATTAGCGACCATTGGATACCTACGAGGCGAAATTATTTCAACATCCATTGTTCGAGGAACCGTTGGAAGCCGGTAAAATTCTCGTTGGCGCATCTACCTACGGCGATATTCCCAGCGATATCTTAGAGAAAACCAGAAGAAACTTGGCAAAAGGAGGAGTTGAAATACAACGGGATCGTCAATACGAGCATAGCGCACACTCGGTACGATCAACCATCCCATCCTATCCATAAACTTCTTCATTTCTCTTGTGTAATACCGTACTTTCATACTGATTTCAGTAATTATCACGACAGTGAACTGCGTGTTTGCTTAGTCATCCTCATCAAACAGCTTCGGTGCTGCAGCTAGAACCAGCTGTGCGGTGAATTACAATTGTAAGTACCTCCCCTTTTCACTAGTCACCAAGATGCCGCTAGATGCTAATGTGGATAAGTCCAGAGCCAAATCCCCTAGTCGATTTGATGAAAATTGTGATCAAATTGTCCGTGACCTTGTGCGGAAACGCGGCATAATTAAGGGTAGACTCACAAAGTTTTCAAATTATCTTAACACGTTAGCCAAAGAAAAGATTTTATCGCCGCAAAATAGCATTGATTTAAAGTTGCGTGTGACGGGTGCTAATAGTTTGTTCAACGAATTTAACGATCTTCAAACAAAACTCGAAGAAAATGTCCGTGATTGTGACCTAGAAGATCAATTAAATGAACGGGAATTGTTTGAGGATTCTTATTATGGTACGATGTCCCAGGCAGAATTATTGTTAACCAGTGATAGGGTCAGTGACAGCTCCGGTAATTCCTGCAATCATAATTCAAGTAAATTAAAGTCTGTCAAACTACCTACAATAACAATGCCCACCTTCAATGGCTCATTTGAACATTGGTTGGAGTTTAGGGACACCTTTTTGTCATTAGTACACAATTCCACAGAAATCAGCAATATTGAGAAGTTTCACTATTTGAAATCTTCATTAAAGGGAAGCGCTGAATCTGTCATAGATGCATTAGAGTTTTCTTCAGACAATTATATTGTTGCATGGGAATTATTGTTGAATAGGTACAATAACAATAGACTGTTAGTGCAAAACCATGTCAAAACTTTATTTACTTTACAACCGCTAACTAAAGAGTCACCTATTTTCTTAAGAAAACTAATTGACACTGTTCTAAAGAATTTAAGGGCATTGAAAATCTTAGGTGAACCTACAGAGTATTGGGATACTATTATTATTTACACAATTGTGTCTAGATTAGACAAAATTACAGAACGTGAGTGGGAACAACACAAGGGCACTTTGTTGTCAAAAAATGATTGTAGCATATCTTTAAAGGTAGGAGATATAATTAAATTTCTTGAGGATAGGGCTGACATGTTGGAAACATTACACTTGTCACACAACAAAGATGTACAAGATAGTAAAAAACCAAACACAACAAAATCGTACTCGCAATGCAATGTTTCCACCAATAAGTCACAGAGTCGTTTCACTAATGTCAAGAGATTATGTGTAATGTGTAATGGGAATCATCCTCTGTACTCGTGTCAAAGGTTCCTTGGTGTAGATTTAGAGTCTAAGCTTAAACTTATAAATGAACACAAGTTATGTGACAATTGTCTACGTTCGGGGCATACTGTTGACACTTGTAGATTTGGCCC
Organism: Anorthoa munda; assembly: GCA_945859665.1. Lineage (NCBI taxonomy): Eukaryota > Metazoa > Arthropoda > Insecta > Lepidoptera > Noctuidae > Anorthoa > Anorthoa munda. The sequence goes on along the minus strand of OX243910.1, from coordinate 29,518,104 downwards.
GTGCAGAAAGTGTAACCAGAAACACAATTCTTTAATACACAAGGATGAAGTTGCTAGCCAGTCGATAATGTTGCATTCATTATGCGAAAATAAGAATCCATTGATTAATTCCATAGGTTCCGACACGCCCCGTTCCCCCACTTGCGTTCCATCATCTAATAATATTGTCCCAATACAAGTAAACAAAGCACACAATACCATGCAGACATATAACGCGCAGCCTGCTTGTGTGCAACCTGTACTACTATCCACTGCGCTTATTGAGATAGCCGATAAACATGGCAAGTACCATACGGCGCGCGCGCTCCTCGACAGTGGAAGTCAAAGATGTTTTATCACTAAGCCACTTTGCGAATTATTAGGCGTTAAATTAATACAGTCCACTCACGAAATTCATGGTGTAGGTGATACTGTGACTCAGTGTACGCAAACTTGTGTCATAGAAATTAAATCGCGCATAAACACATACACCTTCAGTATACAATGTTTTGTTTTACCGCATATAACGTCCCTGCCACCTGTGTGTGAATTAAGCGCACAACAGTTCTGCATTCCAGACAACATACAGTTGGCAGATCCGTATTTTTTAGGTTCCAAAAATATTGATATTTTATTAGGCGCAGATCAATTTTGGAATTTATTAAACAATAATAAAATAAGGTTAGATATTGGACCAATTTTACATAGCACTAAATTAGGATGGATTATGTCAGGTCCACTTAATTTAAACACACGCAGTGCCAAGCAAATTAAGTGTAATTTTACACAGTCAATTGATACACAACTTAGAATGTTTTGGGAACTTGAGGAAGTTTCTAAAGTCTGGGATAAGCGCACGGATGAGGAACGTGCATGCGAGGAACACTTCGTTCACAATATGACGCGAAATAGTGAAGGGAGATTCTGTGTACGTATTCCTTATAAACTCCCATCCGACACAATAGGAGAAACATTTCCTCAAGCTGAACGTCGTTTTTTAGCGTTAGAAAAGCGCTTGCAGCGCTCACAAACGTATAAAAAATTATACAGTGATTTCATACACGAATATGAGGAATTAGGGCACATGAGTTGTGTTGAAACTTACGGATCCCCACACTATTTTATGCCGCATCACGGCGTCTTTCGTGAACCCAGCACCACGACCAAGCTGCGTGTTGTGTTCGACGCGAGTGCCGCCTCGAGTTCTGATGTATCATTTAACGACATTCAGTTAGTAGGCCCACCTATACAAGGTGATTTATTTGCCATTCTTTTACGCTTTAGGCAACATAAATATGTAGCTTGCGCGGACATAGAAAAAATGTACCGTCAATGCTTAGTAGCAGACGATCAACGCGACATGCAGTTAATTCTATGGCGCGATGAACCGTCACAGCCATTACGTATTTTTAGACTCAATACTGTCACATACGGAACCGCGTCCGCTCCATTTCTAAGTGTGAGATGTTTGAAGCAGTTAGGGTTAGAAAGTACGGATTCCGATGTTCAGAGAGTTATCAGCCAGGACTTCTATGTCGACGATCTGATTACAGGTTCTGATGATAAAAACAGGCTATTGGAACTGTGTGAAAAGGTTTCCAACACATTAAAATTGGGATGCTTTCCACTACGCAAGTGGAAATATAACTTTTACCCCGATGTGGACGTAGACGTTCACTCACCTCACGTTTCAGAGGAATACAAAATAATTGAAAATGATAATTCTAAAACTTTAGGTTTAGGTTGGTATAATTTGTCGGATCAATTTTATTTCAATACAAAATGCGAAACTGATAATAAGCCGATAACAAAGCGATCGATATTATCAAATATTTCACAAATTTTTGATCCATTAGGTCTACTTAGTCCGGCAATTATGCGTGTTAAAATATTACTACAACAAATATGGTTGTTAAAAATTGGTTGGGATGACGCGCTGCCTAGCTGTGACGTCACGCGGCTGTGGAACCGGTTTGTTGCATCTCTTTCTATTCTCAATACAATTAGAATACCTCGTTATGTATTAGGCAACAACTGTACTTGTATAGAGATGCATATATTTACCGATGCCTCACAGTCTGCGTACGGCGCTTGCATCTATTTGCGTTCAGTTAATTATAATAACTTTACGGTATCAGTGCAATTATTGTGTTCTAAAGGAAAGGTGGCGCCTATAAAGCCAGTCAGTGTGCCTAGATTAGAGCTGTGTGGTGCTCTAGTGGGCGCAAGATTATATGAAAGGGTTAAATCCTCATTACAGTGTGAGTTTAGAAATGTTATGTTTTGGACGGACTCCACTATCGTTTTAGGTTGGCTACGTATGGCACCAAACCAGTTAAAAACGTTCGTTCAAAATAGAACATCAGAAATACATGAATTAACAAAGGAACTTCCGTGGCGTCATGTCAGTGGTAAAATAAATCCAGCTGACTTAGTATCACGCGGCGTCTGCCTACAGGATCTGTCTTCCTCATCACTGTGGTGGAATGGACCGGAGTTTCTTCATGATATTAATTTTAATTGTGAACAAGTCCCTATTGGTACACTTACTGATCATACCGTTGAGCCGTTACCAGAAGTAAAATCGAGTGTTATTTCTCTGATAGCCGGCGACAATTCATCCCAATAATTTTTGTTTCCATTTGCTCGTTTTTCTCAGTTTAGCCGCATGCGTCGTGCTATGGCATATGTGCTGCGTTTCATTCATAATACGCGTAATAAAAATAATTTGCGAACGGGTGCCTTAAGTGTTAGTGAATTAAATGAGGCTAACAACACATTAGTTAGGTTGTGTCAATTAGAAGCATTTTCTGAGGAATATCAATTAATAGCTAAAGGAATTAATTTAAAAAACAGGCATAATTTATCTAAATTAAATTTATTCATGGATAACTCAGGAATTTTGCGTGTAGGTGGTCGTATTCAGAATGCGTCAGAATTTGACTATAATAAGAAACATCCAATTTTATTATCGAGTAAACATTATTTTTCAGTTCTGTTGTTTCGCCATGAGCACAAGCAGATGTTGCATGCAGCTCCACAGGCTTTGTTATTTCACTTACGTGAATCGTGGTGGCCAGTCGGTGGCAGAGAATTAGCCCGTAAGATAGTCCATGAATGTACCACATGTAAGCGCATTCGCGGGAAAACATTGTCACCCATGATGGGCAATTTACCCAAAGAACGAATTACTCAAAGTCATCCGTTCCTACGGTGTGGGGTGGACTACGCTGGGCCAGTGCTCATATTGAACAGAAAAGGTAGGGGTGCCAAAACAACAAAGGCATACATCTGTTTATTTATTTGTTTTGTCACACGAGCGGTACACTTGGAGCTTGTCAGTGACCTTACCACTGATGCATATTTACTTGCAATAAAACGTTTTATCTCTCGACGTGGTAAACCTGATGAAATCTTTTCTGATAATGGCAGAAACTTTGTGGGTCTAATGAACGAGTTTGCTCAGTTCTTAGCTAAATGTAGTCCAGATATAAAGGAATACGCATCTAGTCAGCAAATCAAGTTCCACTTCATTCCACCTTACGCTCCGCATTTTGGTGGCCTGTGGGAAGCGGGGGTAAAATCTTGTAAGTACCACTTACGCCGAGTAGTGGGAAACGCGCATCTTACATTTGAGGAATTTAGCACGGTATTAACACAAATAGAGGCTGTCCTAAATTCCCGTCCTATAACCCCTCTGTCCGCAGATCCGGATGACTTTCTTCCCCTTAGCCCAGGTCACTTCCTGGTTGGTCGTCCGCTTACAGCGCCTGCCTGCACTGACGTGACGGAAACGCCGACGCATCGCCTCTCACGCTACCAGAGGATAGAACAGATTCGGCAGCATTTCTGGTCCCGCTGGGCGAAGGAGTACGTCTCCGAGTTACAGGTCAGAACAAAATGGCACAACCATACCACTGAACTCGAACCTAACACGATGGTCATCATTAAAGACAACAACCTGCCACCACTTAAATGGCAATTGGGGCGCATAATCAAAACGATTCCTGGCAAAGATGGTGTTTCCAGAGTGGCAGATATACGCACTTCATCTGGCATAGTGAGACGAGCTTTTGCGAAAATCTGTCCCCTCGTCGAGCAAGACCGAATAACGTCAGGAAGCCACGCAGTTCAGGAAGACATAGAAAGCTAGTGCTTTCAAGGCCGGCGGCATGTTGAAGACTGATATTAATTATCTGTGATCTAACTATCATTATATATTAGCTGTGTCATCTGTCATCATCGTGGGCCAATCACAATCGCGCGTGGTAACGTCAACAGTGACAAGTAATGTTCCCATCACCCGCTTCCTCGAATTTTGTAAAAAGTCGTTTTTTCTTGTTGAATATAATCATCTTTGAATTCACTTGCAACGGACGTATTTTTATTGAAGAGTTCCTCAACAGCAGTAAAAAGTCGAAGGTCGGTAGACAGGCGATCGCACACGCCCCTACAGTGATAGTGTACCTAAACTGAAAGGGAAAAAAAAATGAAAAGTTTTTAATATAAATTAGGTTCTGTACTTTAAATTGGGAATAAATATAATGACCACCAAAAAAAACTTTGTGACGATAACCCCTAACCACCAAATCTAGTAATATACTGACAAAAATAGTAAATGATCACCAAATTTAGTAAATTGATCACCAAATTTAGTAAATTGATCACCAAATTTTAATAGCAAATTATTGCGCTATTTAATGTTGTAAAATAGGTTAGGTTAGGTTAGAACTGTGACCAACCGCGCGCGAGCCGAGCGAGCAAAGCGAGCGGTGCCGCGGCAGCGGCCGGCGAGCGCTACTTCCAAGTTGCTCCCAGAAATTTTATAATCTTTTTGGTCATTGGTTTAATTTTGGTGATCATTTACTACTTTTGGTGATCATTTACTACTTTTGGGTTAACAATGATTTATTTGGAGATATGTTACTATATCTGGTGGTAAGTTAAACATAAGCCCTTTAAATTCACTAAACAACACCCCTTAGCTATAAACAGCCTAATTTATTAAAACTTCCGATCCACATGATTGTGAAGTTTAAAGTTTTATACAAAGATTAATTGATAGCTCCTAAATTCAATTTCTCCGTATATATTTTTTTAATCTACATATTTTTTTTTTTTATAAATACCTTATACTACCTTATATGATATAACATCTTTACCTTTAGAAACTATTTGCAAAATATCAGCATTAAAATCTCCAGTACGAAATGCAGCAGTAAGTACCGCATTAACAGCTTTTTTATGTAAATGCAGAATCTTGCCAGCATTATCGCTCAAATCTTGCTGAACTCTGGCTGGATGCCAGTTGGATTTTGAGTGGTTAAAAGATAAATTGAGCCCCGGAAAATTGAGGGAAGTAAAGATAATAAGCGGCTGAGACGAGTCAGCTGAAAAGTGTTTTTTACGGAGGCAAGATACTAACTTTGTTACAGTTTCTGATAGTACTTGTTTCTTTTGATTGTTATCGTAATAAACGGTAAAAGATTTAGAGATATCTTTTATTACAAGGTTTATAATACCTTGATTTGTCCGGCAAATAGAGACGATTTTTTTTTTGGTGTCGGAAATCATCCATTGACTTCTCCCGCTCTTGGTGAAGCGGGAGGGCGTGTCAGACTTGTTCTGACTAAAACCCACCAGTGTTTCTTCAGTAGCTTGTGCCAGGGCCGCGGTAAATTCTTTAAAAGAATTCTTCCACTGCCCTGTATGTATATACGAGACATCTGCTTATTCACGAAGAAACACATGCATTACTTTAAGCTACATAGCGAAGTTGTACAAAGACAAAAATGGGCTAAGTTTCGGAACCATTTGTATCAACCATCTGGTCATAAAGATATTTACAAGAAAAATGTGTTTAATATGTGTATTTTGATTTATAATAACTTACCAAGCGATTTAAAATCGTTGCAGGATAATGTGTTTAAAACGAAATTGACGGAATGGTTACAAAATAGTTGCCTCTATAGCGTTAGGGATTTTTTGGAATATAAAAAATAATTTTAGGATATTATTGAATGAATTAATAATAAGTAAATTTTATTTTATACATTTTAGTTATTGACATTTCAATTTATTTTATTGACATTTCAATTTATCTTATAGACATTTTTTTTTTTTTTTTACATTTATACATTTTTATAAATTGACAATTTTTAGGGGTTTTGATTGAGTTATTGTTTGATTTCATTAGTTATGCAGTTTTAATTTAATTTATTGGTATGCATCAATGACTTTTGGTGTTGTTTGTGATTTCTCATTTCTTTTTTGTGTTTTTGTTTTGATGTTTACAATTGTGTTTATGAACGATGTCTGAAAATGAATTAATTTATTATTGTAAATAATTTTCACGCTTGCTTGCAGGCAGAATACAGTGACCTTTGGGCTTTAAGATCTTCCCTTGTAAACAATGTATTTTTCTGGCAAATAAACATTTTTGATTTGATTTGATTTGAAATCTTTTTCATTTTTATCCGCGTCCCAGACAGTCATCGGCCCTAGCGGACCCTGGAGTTTTGCTGACATTTCTTTGAGGCGCGCTTGGAACACAACTCAACTCGGGCCTTATCCTTATCGGACGGCCAGCTACTCACCGACGTCCTGGACGTCTCCTGCGATGGCTACTACCTTACTGGTGGCGTCTACCGCCTTATCCTGAACAGGTACCTCCCGAAGCAGCCGTGTCCGTTGAGGTCCTGCGTCAGGTGGAAGGTGAGGACGCCATGGTGCCTCTCAAGCCACTCCTCAAAGAAGGGCCTTATCGCCGCTATTATGGCGGTCCCAGCGCTGGGTTGCGACAGTCGCTCTCTTCATGTCGCCATGAGATCCTGGGCAAATAGTGACCAATTTTTCAAGCACTTCCTGGCATCCAATTAAGCTGAAACTAGGCGTACTTATGGAACTTTCGAAACCTTCAAATGGTACTAAGCTGCTGGTCTCATGATGAAGCCTGAAGATGGCCATAGCAACTCCTCAACCAGACAAGATAACATCATCGTGTTTCGGCTCATTGGATGTGTATTGACAAGTGATATTACATTTAGTACCTTTCAGTTCAAAAAACTTGTTCAAAAAAAATTTTTTTGCTTAATACTAATATCTTTTATCCGTCGCTTTCCTAACGATATTTATTCATGTCGTGGCCTACGTTCAATATTGACATAGGCTTGTAAACATCCAGATACGGAACAAATATCTACAGGTCATCCATTTAGGGGCTGAAAGGGCGTAAGTGGTATTAGCGTTACCTGTCCCTTGCGACCTTTGGGCTCAAAGCTATCGATTTGTCTGCGGAAATTATATTTGCAATCACTGAGGACAAAAGCCAGACGGTTTTTTCCTGTGGTTAGAGTCTTTATCGTATTAAGTATTAACGTAAATATTATTACAGAGCTTGTGCCTAACGGCAGAGATTTAAGTAAGTACATAATATAGACAGAATTTGTTTTTTAAGAAGTCACGTGGAATGTGCTGATGGTGTTCATGTTCACCAGGGTATTTAGTGATATAAAATCATAGATTCCCTGGTTTTATCTCTAAAAGTCCAGCAGCCTTATTGCGACACATTTTTGATAGCTTAATGCGCGCTCACGCGATAATATAATTCATTGCTTCATGTTTAAAATTCTGTCTACTCGACAGCGTTAAACGCGCAATGAATACTGTTGAATTGTCAATATGAAAGAGTCAACGGTCGATTTCATGAATTTCTACGTTATGGAATTAGACTGCAGGCGCCTTTTGAAGAATTCACCCCGACAAATAAAATACATAGTAGGGGAAGCCCGGGCAAGACGCATATGTTAAGGGATAATGTAAATAAAACCACAATCTGATAATCAATAGAACTCTTTGAACTTTTAATTTGTACTATGTTTAATCATCTTTGGAAAATAATCACATAAACTTAAAAAATTTAACGATTTCTATATTAATTATGAGCATTAACAAAAAGTATCAATTATCCGTTTTGCCCGAAGGGGTCGGACAAATCAACACTATCCTTTTTGCTCTTGGGGGGTATCCATTTTGATACCCCCCAAGAGCAAAAAGGATAATGTTGATTTAGTTAAGATCAGTGAAGACTTAGACTTCATCACAGAAGTAGCTGCCAACTCTTACATAAGAAGTGCAGTCTTCATGCGCCCAACTTGTGCATTGATTACACTGAATCCAATCCTCGGCTGGTGGTTCAGTGTATTTGTCAGTGCACACTAAACAATAAAAATCTGGTTTCGGGATTATGTTCTGTTGTTTGACTTAGGGTATTTTAGTTTTAATCTTGCTGGGGCCTGCTAACTCTGAAATCTTGATCTTCTTATTACTTGCCTTCTGAAATTTTCTAAAAATATTATCTAAAAAATTGATTTTAGTTGGTAAACAAAAAGTAACTGAAAAATAATTAGCTTTCAAGCCAATTTAGCAGCCTACCTGAAAATTAAACTAAGTTTTTTCATTTTATTATTACCTACTTATATTTTTTTTACTTTTTTTTTTTTGTTACTTTCCTCCATTTCTAGCTTTTCTGTCATTTTGTCTATTCTTTTGGTTCTCACCGTTTCTTTAATTCTATTTTCAGTAAACTATCCCGAAACCATGCCTATGATGACACGTAAAGCTACTGCTCAGGACTTGGAATTTAAACTAAGAACAGCACTCCAAGAGCTTAAAGAATCGCAACATCAATGTCAGGCAATGTTGCAGGAGAGAGATGAATGTGAAGTAGATGTGCAAAATGTCATCTCTAAAAACACAAGCCTTAAGCGGGAGCTAGTGGTGCTGAGTCAGCAATATCAGAATGTTGTTGATGAACGCGACCAACTGCGGGTAGTCACGGATGGTTTCAATAATTGCAGTAATTTATATGAGGAGGCTTTAGGTAAAGTTAGGGACCTAGAAGAAGAATTGGCTCATGCTAATTCTCAAATTAAGAATCTGCAAAAACAACAGTCATGTATTCAGGTACAGGAAACTTGCCATTTATATAGTGAGTTAATAAATTCAAATTGTAAACCTCATTCCATAACTACTATTGACCTGACTGAAGATTCCTTATTAAATGAGACAAATAGGTATAAAGTTAGTCATAAAAAACTGAAAAAGTATGCAAAATTTAATAAAATAATTAAAAATTATACCCAGTACAGGAAACAACACAAACTTTTCTTTAAAAATATTCCACTCAGAAAAGAACGTGTTGACCTGCTTAAAAAATTAAACAATTACCAGATCAAATTAGAAGACAGCATAAAAATTTATGAAATTGACACACAGCGCTTACAAACTGATATTCAGGTACTTGAGGATAAACTGGGCTCCCTTTACAATAAATATGTTAGCTCTCAGTTACAAATTAAGGAACACATTCTGGCCGCAAATGAGTTGGTGATGTGTCAATGTAATTGTCAGATAGTCTCAAACCTGAAGGCTGTCCAGCCTGAGGCTCCGGAGGTCCCGGCCCAGGCTGAGAGAGTGTCTCAGGACGGTGTCTTTGACCAAGACATAACTGAAATTTCACAGGAAGTGTCTCAAGTAGGCCGGCCTGAGACTGCTACCTTTCCAACTAATAATAGTCATCATGGGTTTAATTCGGTTATGTTTGCAGATGGTATTGGAAGAGGTTTAGGTAAATTATTAAATAGCAATCAGAGTTATTCAACTTTGAATAATTGTATGCCTGGGTCATCTTACAAGCATATCATGGAATCTGTAACAAATAATGTATATAAATCAGATACCAATGTAACTGTCTTTATAGGTAACAGTTTGGATGTAAAAAAAGATGACATCACTGAGTGTGTAAAGAAGTTGTTAAAGTTAAATTGTAATAAAATCATATTGTGTGCTTTTCCATATTTGGAAAAATTGTCTAGTAGACAAAATAATTATATTCACATGCTGAATAAGCATGTTCATTTCCTTGTCAGCCATTACAGCGACAAATTAGTTTTTTTTGACATCAACATTTTTGTTGATAAATTAAAGTCGACAGGCAATACAGTGTATCTGCCTAATAAGGTAAGACGTCAAATAGCGAGGCTATTATCTTTTACTTTAAACTCAGACATAAATAGTATGTCGAAGTCATGTATTGTAGTTGATATTAGTAGTAATACTAATTTACAGGTAGTCAATAACTTTAATAACGTTAGCACTTCTGCTATTAATATTTATAATTTAAACTAGTTTGTAGGACAACAGAGGGTACCAATAACGAAATAGAACTATACATCCACCAACAAGAAGGTACCTTCTTGCTCTCACTTAGATAATACAAAAAAAGGGGCTAAGCAGAATTCCTTGAAATTATTCCATCAAAATATTCAAGGTTTTTCTGCAAAGCAATTGGAAATAGAACTATTTTTAGAAAAGACAATGTTTGAAATTATTTGTTTTACTGAGCATTGGCTGAAAGATTATGCAATGCTTATTAATTATGAAAACTATACTGTGGGCAGTTGTTTTAACAGAAATATTATGTTGCGTGGAGGTTCACTTATATTGGTTAAAAATGGTATTAAATCAAAACCTCGTAAAGATATTGTAGATCTATCAGTTGAACATAGTGTTGAACTGTCCTGTGTTGAGCTTGATAAGCATGTTATAGTGTGCGTTTACAGACCCCCAAATTATAGAAACTACTGTTTATTTGAGTCAGTGATGAAAGATGTTTTGGCAAAACTTGCAACTGGTAATAAACTAGTCATAATCTGTGGTGACTTTAATATAAATATTTTAGAAAATAATTCAGATAGCAGTAGACTATTAAATCTCTTCAAATCATTTAATTTGTCACATGTGTTTGAGGAACCAACCCGTACAACTATGACTACTGCTACATGTATTGATAATGTTTTTTGTTGCTGCGACTACTTAAACAAAGCCATTATGAATTGTCTGCCTTCGGATCATAGTGGGCTACTGGTAACATTTGAGTCCAACATACCAATACAACAAGTGCAGATTCAATCCAGACCAATAACTTCCGGTAAATTAAATAAATTTAACAGCACTTTAATCAGTAAGTTAAGTTATCAGGACCTCATAGTGAACGACGGTAATATTTTATACACAAAAGTTTTCTCAGTGGTTCAAACAGAGTTCAATAATACTTTTAAGAAAAAAACTAAAACTATATGCCCTAAGTTTTTATTCAGTGACTGGGCGACTAAAGGACTCAGGAAAAGTAGGGAAAGACTTTACGAGCTGTATGGCCTTAAGCCTTATATTAAAACTGAAACTTTTAATAAGTGTGTTGCAACTTACTCAAGAATATTTAAATTAAAAATACGTGTAAACTAGCTAAGGCTTTATACATTAGCAATAAGGTTTAATTCGCAGAAAATAAAATTAAGACGGTTTGGAAAATTATAAATAATGAAACGAACAGGAACAAAAAACAAAATACTGATTACACGCTTGAGACTACACATGGGCTTATTAGAGATAACAAAAAAGTAGCTCAAGAATTTGTAAATTTCTTTACCAGCATCCCAATTAAAACTACTGAAACCTTAAATTCTTCGCCGTCGCTCGCTTCTGGTTTATTAAACGCTAACGTTTCAGCCTGCCCGACTGTATTTAACTTTTCACATATAAACCCAATAACAGTAATAAAAGCTTTTAAGCAAATCAAGATCAAACTGACCGAAGATCTATGGGGAATGTCCATCAAAGTTTGTACCTGCATTATTCAGATATATAGCGCCGTACTTAGTTTTAATTTTTAATTTGTGTGTAGATCAAGGAGTCTTTCCGGATCTAATGAAACATAGTAAGGTTATACCACTTTTTAAATCCGGGGATAGTAAAGATACAAATAATTATAGACCAGTATCCGTGTTGCCGGTTTTCAGCAAGGTATTTGAAAAGATAATGCTAAATCAAATGCTCATTCATTTTAATATGAATAACATCCTACACGACAAACAGTATGGTTTCACCAAAGGACGTTGTACAACCGACGCTGGTGTAACCTTATTAAAACACATCTTTGATGCGTGGGAGGAAGGGCAAGATGCCATAGGTATCTTTTGCGACCTGACGAAGGCGTTTGATTGCGTTAATCATGAAACATTGCTTTTGAAACTTGAGCATTACGGGCTAGGCCAATCAGCATTAAGTTTAGTAAAATCCTATTTGAATGATAGACAGCAATTAGTTCAAATAAACGGTGTGAATTCGTCGGGGTTGAACGTGAAAATGGGGGTACCCCAGGGCTCAATTTTAGGTCCTTTCTTATTTTTAGTCTACATTAACGATTTACCCCATCTATTGGAAAACCAATTAAACATGGTGATGATACTTCTTTGATTTTTAAGATAAATAGACGTACGTGTAACGTTGCCGACGTAAATAATGCCTTGCGTCAAGTTCAAAATTGGTTCAATGCTAATAATTTAGTTTTAAATGCTAAAAAAACTAAGTGTGTAAAATTTTCCTTGTCAAATGTCAAAAGTTATGATTGTGACATTATATTAAACAATGAGAAGCTAGAATTCGTAGATAAAGCGGTTTTCTTGGGGATCACGCTGGACCCGAGGTTGCAATGGGGTACTCATTTGATATCCCTTGCGGGGCGGCTAAGATCGGCAGCTTATGCTGTTAGAAAAATACGTCAGTTTACTGATGCAGATACCGCGAGGCTTGTATATTTTAGTTACTTTCATAGTATCATGTCTTACGGTATCTTACTATGGGGAAGGGCTGCAGACATTGAGTCAATTTTCATTCTGCAAAAACGAGCCATCAGAGCGATATACAATCTTCGCCGGCGGGATTCTCTAAGGGAACTGTTTAAAGACATTAACATCATGACGGTAGCTTGTCAATATATTTACGACTAGCTGTTCCACGCGGCTTCGCTCCCGTGGGCCACCCCACAGGACCCGTTTCCGGGATTAAAAAATAGCCTATGTCACTCAGGAATAATGTAGCTTTCTATTGGTGAAGGAATTTTTTAAATCGGTCCAGTAGTTTCGGAGCCTATTCGGTACAAACAAACAAACAAACAAACAAACAAAAAAATCTTTCCTCTTTATAATATTATATAGTATAAAAAACATCATGTACGTTAGAAAGAATAAACATATTTTTAGTAAAAACAGCGATAGACATAATTATGTTACTAGAAATAGGGACCAATTAATTCAACCAGGTTTCAGGCTGGCTAAATTAGCGTCATCTTTTATGGGGTACTGTATAAAATACTGAAAATTAAACTAAGTTTTTTCATTTTATTATTACCTACTTATATTTTTTTACTTTTTTTATTTTTGTTACTTTCCTCCATTTCTAGCTTTTCTGTCATTTTGTCTATTCTTTTGGTTCTCACCGTTTCTTTAATTCTATTTTCAGTAAACTATCCCGAAACCATGCCTATGATGACACGTAAAGCTACTGCTCAGGACTTGGAATTTAAACTAAGAACAGCACTCCAAGAGCTTAAAGAATCGCAACATCAATGTCAGGCAATGTTGCAGGAGAGAGATGAATGTGAAGTAGATGTACAAAATGTCATCTCTAAAAACACAAGCCTTAAGCGGGAGCTAGTGGTGCTGAGTCAGCAATATCAGAATGTTGTTGATGAACGCGACCAACTGCGGGTAGTCACGGATGGTTTCAATAATTGCAGTAATTTATATGAGGAGGCTTTAGGTAAAGTTAGGGACCTAGAAGAAGAATTGGCTCATGCTAATTCTCAAATTAAGAATCTGCAAAAACAACAGTCATGTAGTCAGGTACAGGAAACTTGCCATTTATATAGTGAGTTAATAAATTCAAATTGTAAACCTCATTCCATAACTACTATTGACCTGACTGAAGATTCCTTATTAAATGAGACAAATAGGTATAAAGTTAGTCATAAAAAACTGAAAAAGTATGCAAAATTTAATAAAATAATTAAAAATTATACCCAGTACAGGAAACAACACAAACTTTTCTTTAAAAATATTCCACTCAGAAAAGAACGTGTTGACCTGCTTAAAAAATTAAACAATTACCAGATCAAATTAGAAGACAGCATAAAAATTTATGAAATTGACACACAGCGCTTACAAACTGATATTCAGGTACTTGAGGATAAACTGGGCTCCCTTTACAATAAATATATTAGCTCTCAGTTACAAATTAAGGAACACATTCTGGCCGCAAATGAGTTGGTGATGTGTCAATGTAATTGTCAGATAGTCTCAAACCTGAAGGCTGTCCAGCCTGAGGCTCCGGAGGTCCCGGCCCAGGCTGAGAGAGTGTCTCAGGACGGTGTCTTTGACCAAGACATAACTGAAATTTCACAGGAAGTGTCTCAAGTAGGCCGGCCTGAGACTGCTACCTTTCCAACTAATAATAGTCATCATGGGTTTAATTCGGTTATGTTTGCAGATGGTATTGGAAGAGGTTTAGGTAAATTATTAAATAGCAATCAGAGTTATTCAACTTTGAATAATTGTATGCCTGGGTCATCTTACAAGCATATCATGGAATCTGTAACAAATAATGTATATAAATCAGATACCAATGTAACTGTCTTTATAGGTAACAGTTTGGATGTAAAAAAAGATGACATCACTGAGTGTGTAAAGAAGTTGTTAAAGTTAAATTGTAATAAAATCATATTGTGTGCTTTTCCATATTTGGAAAAATTGTCTAGTAGACAAAATAATTATATTCACATGCTGAATAAGCATGTTCATTTCCTTGTCAGCCATTACAGCGACAAATTAGTTTTTTTTGACATCAACATTTTTGTTGATAAATTAAAGTCGACAGGCAATACAGTGTATCTGCCTATTAAGGTAAGACGTCAAATAGCGAGGCTATTATCTTTTACTTTAAACTCAGACATAAATAGTATGTCGAAGTCATGTATTGTAGTTGATATTAGTAGTAATACTAATTTACAGGTAGTCAATAACTTTAATAACGTTAGCACTTCTGCTATTAATATTTATAATTTAAACTAGTTTGTAGGACAACAGAGGGTACCAATAACGAAATAGAACTATACATCCACCAACAAGAAGGTACCTTCTTGCTCTCACTTAGATAATACAAAAAAAGGGGCTAAGCAGAATTCCTTGAAATTATTCCATCAAAATATTCAAGGTTTTTCTGCAAAGCAATTGGAAATAGAACTATTTTTAGAAAAGACAATGTTTGAAATTATTTGTTTTACTGAGCATTGGCTGAAAGATTATGCAATGCTTATTAATTATGAAAACTATACTGTGGGCAGTTGTTTTAACAGAAATATTATGTTGCGTGGAGGTTCACTTATATTGGTTAAAAATGGTATTAAATCAAAACCTCGTAAAGATATTGTAGATCTATCAGTTGAACATAGTGTTGAACTGTCCTGTGTTGAGCTTGATAAGCATGTTATAGTGTGCGTTTACAGACCCCCAAATTATAGAAACTACTGTTTATTTGAGTCAGTGATGAAAGATGTTTTGGCAAAACTTGCAACTGGTAATAAACTAGTCATAATCTGTGGTGACTTTAATATAAATATTTTAGAAAATAATTCAGATAGCAGTAGACTATTAAATCTCTTCAAATCATTTAATTTGTCACATGTGTTTGAGGAACCAACCCGTACAACTATGACTACTGCTACATGTATTGATAATGTTTTTTGTTGCTGCGACTACTTAAACAAAGCCATTATGAATTGTCTGCCTTCGGATCATAGTGGGCTACTGGTAACATTTGAGTCCAACATACCAATACAACAAGTGCAGATTCAATCCAGACCAATAACTTCCGGTAAATTAAATAAATTTAACAGCACTTTAATCAGTAAGTTAAGTTATCAGGACCTCATAGTGAACGACGGTAATATTTTATACACAAAAGTTTTCTCAGTGGTTCAAACAGAGTTCAATAATACTTTTAAGAAAAAAACTAAAACTATATGCCCTAAGTTTTTATTCAGTGACTGGGCGACTAAAGGACTCAGGAAAAGTAGGGAAAGACTTTACGAGCTGTATGGCCTTAAGCCTTATATTAAAACTGAAACTTTTAATAAGTGTGTTGCAACTTACTCAAGAATATTTAAAAATACGTGTAAACTAGCTAAGGCTTTATACATTAGCAATAAGGTTTAATTCGCAGAAAATAAAATTAAGACGGTTTGGAAAATTATAAATAATGAAACGAACAGGAACAAAAAACAAAATACTGATTACACGCTTGAGACTACACATGGGCTTATTAGAGATAACAAAAAAGTAGCTCAAGAATTTGTAAATTTCTTTACCAGCATCCCAATTAAAACTACTGAAACCTTAAATTCTTCGCCGTCGCTCGCTTCTGGTTTATTAAACGCTAACGTTTCAGCCTGCCCGACTGTATTTAACTTTTCACATATAAACCCAATAACAGTAATAAAAGCTTTTAAGCAAATCAAGATCAAACTGACCGAAGATCTATGGGGAATGTCCATCAAAGTTTGTACCTGCATTATTCAGATATATAGCGCCGTACTTAGTTTTAATTTTTAATTTGTGTGTAGATCAAGGAGTCTTTCCGGATCTAATGAAACATAGTAAGGTTATACCACTTTTTAAATCCGGGGATAGTAAAGATACAAATAATTATAGACCAGTATCCGTGTTGCCGGTTTTCAGCAAGGTATTTGAAAAGATAATGCTAAATCAAATGCTCATTCATTTTAATATGAATAACATCCTACACGACAAACAGTATGGTTTCACCAAAGGACGTTGTACAACCGACGCTGGTGTAACCTTATTAAAACACATCTTTGATGCGTGGGAGGAAGGGCAAGATGCCATAGGTATCTTTTGCGACCTGACGAAGGCGTTTGATTGCGTTAATCATGAAACATTGCTTTTGAAACTTGAGCATTACGGGCTAGGCCAATCAGCATTAAGTTTAGTAAAATCCTATTTGAATGATAGACAGCAATTAGTTCAAATAAACGGTGTGAATTCGTCGGGGTTGAACGTGAAAATGGGGGTACCCCAGGGCTCAATTTTAGGTCCTTTCTTATTTTTAGTCTACATTAACGATTTACCCCATCTATTGGAAAACCAATTAAACATGGTGATGATACTTCTTTGATTTTTAAGATAAATAGACGTACGTGTAACGTTGCCGACGTAAATAATGCCTTGCGTCAAGTTCAAAATTGGTTCAATGCTAATAATTTAGTTTTAAATGCTAAAAAAACTAAGTGTGTAAAATTTTCCTTGTCAAATGTCAAAAGTTATGATTGTGACATTATATTAAACAATGAGAAGCTAGAATTCGTAGATAAAGCGGTTTTCTTGGGGATCACGCTGGACCCGAGGTTGCAATGGGGTACTCATTTGATATCCCTTGCGGGGCGGCTAAGATCGGCAGCTTATGCTGTTAGAAAAATACGTCAGTTTACTGATGCAGATACCGCGAGGCTTGTATATTTTAGTTACTTTCATAGTATCATGTCTTACGGTATCTTACTATGGGGAAGGGCTGCAGACATTGAGTCAATTTTCATTCTGCAAAAACGAGCCATCAGAGCGATATACAATCTTCGCCGGCGGGATTCTCTAAGGGAACTGTTTAAAGACATTAACATCATGACGGTAGCTTGTCAATATATTTACGACTAGCTGTTCCACGCGGCTTCGCTCCCGTGGGCCACCCCACAGGACCCGTTTCCGGGATTAAAAAATAGCCTATGTCACTCAGGAATAATGTAGCTTTCTATTGGTGAAGGAATTTTTTAAATCGGTCCAGTAGTTTCGGAGCCTATTCGGTACAAACAAACAAACAAACAAACAAACAAAAAAATCTTTCCTCTTTATAATATTATAGTATAGAAAACATCATGTACGTTAGAAAGAATATACATATTTTTAGTAAAAACAGCGATAGACATAATTATGTTACTAGAAATAGGGACCAATTAATTCAACCAGGTTTCAGGCTGGCTAAAGTAGCGTCATCTTTTATGGGGTACTGTATAAAATGCTACAATAAAATACCTCCCCACATTCTAGAACTGAATGAGTCGAAATTCAAAAATTGTATAAAACGCACACTATGCAGGCAGGCATATTATAGGTTGGGGGATTACATCGCAGATAAAAATGCTTGGCTCAACGCTAGTCCTGCGCCACAGCCACTAGGGCACAAAAACAAGTGATAAGCAGAAAAGTTCTGAAGTATTGTTGGACCTACTGAAGATTGTATGAATGTATTTGTGTTGTATAAACTCAATTTGTTTTGGTATTATATAACTGCACAGCACATGTGTGAGTACTATGTACCAACTGTAAATCTACCATTTACTGTACCTATATGTCGTTTGTTGACTAGTGTGCCCTGGCAGTTAATAGTGTGTCATGCTCTCTCTAATGTCTCTCTGATGGTGGCACGTATGTTGGATCATTCGGTTCCCTTCTTGATGCTGATCTGAGTGGTGCCGATCTATGTGTCATGTTCGTGAACGGGCGCCGTCAGTTGGGATTGGTCATAACTTAGCTGCCTCGGCCTGTTTTTAATTGCCTATGTATTGTTTTTTTTGTTTTTTTTTTTTATTTTTTTTTTTGCTCTAGACGCTTTTACGTGACGTCTTTTTACATCGTTCTCACATATATTTATTATTTTCTAACAAGAAATGATGTAACCAAATACTTGTAAAATACTTTTTATTTTAAAAGAGTAAGTGTGGAGTTTCTTGTCCATTCTTCTCCACAACAAGCTTCATTTCCGAATGGACGGTAGAATCAATTATTGTTACTTTTAAAATATATTTTTTTTGACGTTCAAAAGTGCCGCCTAATGGCTTAATTGAATAAAGAAATTTTGATTTTGATATTAACGATCACAAATAATACTTAAATAAACGTGCAATTGGATAAGTAAAATATTTAATTGATAACTAATTCAAAAAGTTAATGTACAAACCTTCACAAAATTCGTATCAAAACAACGATATTTCCTTTTTTTTCTCACTCTGAAAATGCACTCGCGTATTGTTTTGGTTGAACTGTCATGGCGCCGCCGGTCGCACGAGATACGACTAGAAAATTTGTCAAAGCACCATCTATTATAGATTTATGGAAGAAACAGTTATTCTTCTTACCCGCACTATGCTTCTTGCCCGGGCTTCCTAGTAGTTATGGAACACATGCAGATTCTGGCCTGAACCAAAACCCCAATAATACTGCCTACCTATGGCATTGATGGGAATTGAACCCATGAAGGACCCTACTTATAGCAATCACGCCTTAGAAAACTAAATAATTCAATATATAAAGGACATCTTTAATCTCTTCTTTTGAACGGAATCTTTTCATCTTCATACTCATTGAAATCTCACTCAAGTTATGTCCTTTGTGACATTATTCAATTGACACTTTTGCCAACCCTTCGCGAGCATGACAGGAACATTCGTAAATGACATTACGCGCGCCTGGAAGTATGAAAATAGAGGAAATGATGACGTCTTTATGTGTTTATGTCTATAAAAGACTTGAACAATGGGGAAACACAAATAGGCATGTGTATGGTTTTTTTCAGGTGATGATGATTATTTTGGTATGATGGGGGTGACCACATCATTGCTTACCATCAGGCGAGCTAGTGGTTAAACGATAACCTATAGTTAAATAAACACTTAATCACTATTAAACGGTGAAGACTTAAAGAAGGTATCAATTTGATATTCTTAAAACTCTTCTTCAATCCATCAAGAAAAACGTGGTTTTCTCATTTTTTTTAGGTTAGTATACAACAAATAAACATGTTTAGACTGTTTCAGTCTTTATAAAAGAGTCCAATCAAATTACTGGATATACAGAAATAGAAACAGAATTTTCCCTTACCTTATTATAGGCTATTGTATTACTACACGAAGCCAAACAACAATAAGAAGTATCCCTAATCCATCAAATCAAAGCTCACCAAACTATATTAGTAGAAGCCCAGTTTTACTTCAGAAAACTCTTTCATCAGGTAATAACAAGTTAATTTAAAAAGCAATTAGGAATGTTTCACAAACCCTTTAATAACCTCATGTAACTCTCTTTTCACGGAACACTACAAGCTTTATAATTCTCATTCCGTTCCAATAACCCGCTTAATATTATATAATAACCCCTTCTGCTCACTATGTACTTATTATGTAAAGCACCTGTGTACCCATATATTTTTGTATTAAACTATAATCCCTCCAATTTACAGTGTCAGATTAATACTGAAGTTCAAACTTGATTTTGGAACCGTTCCAGCTTGGCAGCATATTCGGCAATTTGGATACCTCGCCGATCTCGACTTTTTTATCGAACATTAGTAACAGCCCTAATCTAACTTTGTTTATTAGACTGCCAACTACAGCTTAAAAATCTTTATGTAACACTTTTTGAAACTAGAATATGGAATATATCGCGTGTGTTAGGAACATATAGAAACTCCGTATAAAAGTATCAATAGCAAGCTTAGAATGTCAAGATGGTTGTTGGTCATTTACTGTGTATCAGAGTTCCTATTTATGTGGTGTATAAGGGAAAGGTTTTATGAATAAAAGCACAGAAAGACAAGACTAGGTATTTATTTCAATTAGGCTTGTCAATTAATTCATATGCAGGCTCAGAAAGCTTACCGCCCGTTCGCTAAACTAGTTCTCGTGTAGAAGAAGGGCAAGAAACTCCACGGAAGCAACTATGGTTGTAAAAGTATTCATAGACATCTTTTACAACCATATAAATATCGTATATAACAGATCTAATTCTATTATGGCCATTATATGATGAATCTTGTAACATTTCACAATATTACATAATCAAAACAACAAGGATAAGGCAAGGTACATGACTAGCACTTAAATCAATTTAACATCATTATGAATAAAGGCCACAATATGAAAATAGAGTTTCAACACAACCATTAGCAATAATCAAGCTATAATATCAAATTACTTACGTGAAGCTTGTGTAGTCCACAACAAAAAGTATATCTTGCTTACGAATTTTACACTATTTATAGTAACGAGTCGACCTGTCAAATGTCCCCACCATTTTCTACATTTCTATAATCTCACAATTAGGTCAATAATCAATTTTTGAGTAATGAAACCTTTTTAAAACTTATCAAGACAATTAAGGAATTTAATATCGCCTATTTAGTCATTCTTTATTATCAATATTCGAAAGAATATTGATACTAACTGACAGTCTTGTACTAATTGTCTCAAAAGACTTATAATACTAAAATAGCAATATAAAATCCAGGATACATCACAATGATCATTATAAATTACGTAATATTTTATAGGAATATCATCACTATGGCTTATATGTAAGTTCAAAGTTATTTCCTGTACACACAACAATATTTAATCGGGTGGGTACTCTAACAATTGTAGGTTTTTGACAACACAATAATAATTTAAGTAGGTATTTCGAAATTTGTCGGTAGATGCTTAATAAATATGACAGTTTGTATTTTGTAGCAAACCCATTGTGCTTAAAAGTAAATTTATGATTTAATGACGTCACACGTACTACCAATACTAACACGTGCATACGATATGCCGCCTTCAGGGACCTATACCAACTTAAATATTTGCCATAACGTACATTGCGAAACTCAAATAAGCTTAACTGGCAAGAATTCCACTTGGGAAATTTTCTGCAGCACTTACGGTGCTTTCACAAAATTGCTGATTTGATACAGTGAAGTAAATTATCAATTGGAAATGGCCCTTTATAAATATCTCTTTAGAAACGGCGAGCTACTCTAAAAACGGAATTCGCAATCATAAAATAGGCTGACGTTTTCATTGAATTGAAAATGAATAAACCCATCCGAATTATATCAAGTATGATCTGATAAGAATTTGTAGGTACGAATGACAATTCAAATAAGGGTCGTCCCTGCCTAGGCGGATTTCTAATCAGGATCTCGTTCGGATTATTGCCATGTAGCTTTAGTTGGAATCCTTACAGATAATTTCGGCGGGCCAAATATGCTCCAGCTGCGGCGGGTTTTTCAACTGAAATAAATGAAAGGTCGAGGAAATACAGCCATTACGTTATCCCGCGGTCCAATTTCCTTACACCTGCAAATAGCGCGTTCGATTCAAAAGATATTTTTTAATATTTCCGTGTCGGCACTGCGAGATGTATGGGCCTTTCATTCCTTTGAAAGCTTATTTATTTTGTGTTTCCTCTTTGTAATATTCTGTGAAACTATCAAACGAGGAATGTGTATTTTGGAAATCTATAAACAACTGCGTTTTGCGCCAAATTGAAATTGTCATTGTGAGTATTGCGACATGTTGTGAATAAAATGTAGTATACTGCGTGTGTACAGCCTTCAGGTGTATTTTTGGAAGTTAAATATTCCTTTTACGGCGGAAACGTGTGGTTATCATTTGTGTTTGTGTTCACTTTTTGTTACTTTTATGATTGTGATATGAAAAATGTGTAATGCTTTTTTCTGTGTTCGTACTTATTACTTTATGCTTTTATGTTGGGGAATAGAAGATATGGCAATAAAATGATGTGGTTTATGGTTTATATCTGGGCCGAAAGCATATAAATAAGGATTATTACGTGGTCGGTATTAGCAAATATAGGTACGATACAAACGGGAACGTGAATTCGCCCTAACGAAATCTAGGTATGATTGGGGATAAATTAATTATTATCGATATCGAAGTACTATCTCCACCCATTTTTAGTGCTCTAAAACGACTCTAAAATTGCAGAAGTTATTGCATAGTTAACGATGCCATCAGAAAGCCCATTCTGTTCACGTTTATGTGTCGTGGAAGATAAGTTTTAGTTTTAAAACTTGCTTTTATTTTACTTTTATAACTGTGATTTAAAGTTTTTTCAGTGATGCATTAAAATGGCAGTTTATATTTTCGAAATGTTCAAGGAATATGAAGGGAGTATTTTATAACTCTATTTTCTCATCATTTTACTGTACTTTTTAGGACTTTCATTGCACAAGAATGACGTCTGTCGTACCGTTCGCGTTTCCTTCCTTCTTTTGCTCATCAAATCACGTGAATCCAGATTCCTAAAACACGGGATCGATATTTGACCAATTAGCGGGTAGCGGCATCTCTATTACAGATCGACTTTTGATAGTAGATGCTAGACTGGACTGAACGTTAAGCATCTATCCTATCTCTCAGTTCTGCATTATAATACTGGGTCAATGTAAATCCAGCTTTGCTAAGCACTACATCTATTTAATTTCTTTTTTTTTGGTATGGGAAATAAAGAAAACCCTTCATTCAGGCAGAATGGAGGGTTATGTCAGACTCCCATTGACTAAACCCCCCGTCCTAACACTACCATGAGTCGAGATGGTCGATATAAGTACATGCGTACGCACTCCAACTGGTATCGGCTCGCCAAGCTTAGCAGGCTCCATCACATCATAAAGGCGTACCTGGAACTAATGCGCACCAAGCTATTAAGTCCTGACCTTTATAAATAATAGTTTAGAACTTGCAACAATTTAAGCGACGCTATTTGTCGCCTTCTCAGACAACTCATTCACAGTTCACCTTCTATTTATATTGAACTAGTAACCCAATTCGCTTGGTCGTTGATATTAAATATCTTAACTACAGTCTAGAAACTATTGGCTGGCCAACAAAGGGCACAGATTTAGCTCTATTCAGTGACTGGGTCGTCTTGGAGTTGAGAGTGACCTAAGAGATAAGTTATCTTCAAGTGATCTTGCTATCTATTAAAGAGGTATGAAGTTAGGTACTAAGTTTTTTGTTACAATGAGAACTTACTTACTTAGCTCAATTAACCAGTGTAATAACAGTCTTGCTATATGGTATCGTGTTAAGTTGCCTGCTGACAGACAGACGTGAGGCAACAATGCGACAACGATGTGACAGTCAATTTTCATAGATGTTGTTCTTTGCTAAAAGGGTTTTCGCAACGGTCGCGTCACAATCATCTGCGGGATCCTTTAACCTATCAAACTCAAAATCATTTATTTCAATTAAACTACGAGTATTATTATTGACAAGAAAAAGATGAAGCTAGTTGCACATTTTCAAGCGTCGGTAAGTTTTATATGGAAGAAACTCCACAGGCTATCTATATCCTTTAATCTATGTATTTAATAATGGTATTCATTTGCATTCCATTATATTAAAGTCTCCGCCAGATAACAAAAAATAAAAGCCATTGATACGACTTTTACATTCGGCAATAGCTGTTATCTGACCCACCCTAAAAACGAAAGAATTTGAATCCTCCACCTGTAACTTAAGGATTATTTAATTTGTATGAGTTTAACAGACTAGCGCTACTCGATGATCAAATAATGTGCATCTGGACCGAGGGACCATTTTTTAAATCCTTGCGAAACGAAATAAGACTTAAAGGGAAATTAGTTAAAATAATAAAAACATAAAGTAATGTGCCAAGAATTTCTTAAATGTGAATTAAAACAGTTATTATTAAATTACTTGGGCCCTCAATCCAGACGCGTGAATAAACTGGCATAGCCTAAATCTCAGAAAATACTATCTCTGGGCTAATCATTTTTATTTAGGAATTTAGTTAAGAATTTCTTAAATATTTTAAGAAATTCCCAAATCTGTAGAATATGACATTACAGATTTTTGGCGGTATATCTAGGGCCCTCAATCCTTTAATGTCTCTATTGAGGAATCTGCAAAACATGGATTTATCTGAAGATATATATTAATAGGACTATAATATATTTTGCTTAGATACCTCTGTAAATTTGTTAAAAAGAAATAATGATACAAAAGTGAATTGTTATAAAGTAAATGAGAATCGAATTTTACTATAACGTCTGGACTGAGAGCCCAATATTTTCGGCTTTATTGACTAGGTTCAAACTCATAGATTAAGTCAAATTAAAATCAGTTTTTTTACTATTTTTAATTAAAATGTCACATATCGTCCGTTATTCTAAATGCAATACTTTAAGAGAAAATAGATTTTTAATTTTTCATAGGAGGAAGTTTTGTAGGGTACATAATTATGATTTTGTTACTTTTTGGACTGATCAGTATATATCCTCATACAAGCTATTTTTTAAGCGCCTAAAGTAAATATTTATATATTGCTTGAACTGTCGGAAGCAACTGATTTTTGTGATGCAATATTTTGAAGGGAAGACAGTGCAATTTTCAGGAAAAGCCATTATTGCATGGGTCCTTTTCGGGCGAGGATAAAACAAATCTTTCTTGGTAATATACGGTTACAAAGTAACTAATTTACGTACGTTTTATGTACGTTCAAAAGTGCCGCTTGGTGGCCTAGTTGAAATAAAATATCTTTGTCTTTGTCTTTGAATTGCGTTATGTAATGGAGAATAACGGACTGAGGATAATACCTGTGTGTCATGTAAATGTGTGGCAAATTCAAATTACGAGCTCTCTGATTTGATCTCATTTGAAGGAACTACCCGAAACAATCAGTTTTAAAAGGAAAATATTTTAAAATATTAGGTGTTATTGAATTTTTTCCCCCGTTGAACCCGGCTGATCTTGGTCACTACAAGGGGCATGGTTTCATAAAAGGCCGCATGGTCTGTTATGATGATTTAATGCTTAGATTTTACAATAGTAGAGAAGAACAACCTATTTATATACACATTGTGACATACGGTTAGGCTGATCCTAATTTTGAAGAGTAAAGATTAAAAATATTAAAAATACATGACTGTGCTGCTAAAATCACGAACTACAGTTGGAGGACTGTTCTATGGAACACTATTTAATATCTAAGAGGTCACCCGACTGCTATTCGTGTGTTTGGTAGCGCAGTCGTGTTTTTTATATTTTTATTTTTCTTTAATACATTTTAGTGACAAGTTTAATTTTGAAACAATATTTAGATATACTGTGATTTTTAATTTCGTGGACTAAACTGACAGCTTCTATTGATCTTACTTTTTTTAAATGTTGCAAGCGCGGAGCATAGTGTTGTAGGTAAGGCTCAATCATAAGTGATTCATCGAATCGATGTGACATGACTCCTGAACTTATTTTTACTAATTGGTGTAAATAAATGTTTTATGAATATGAACGTAATATATTTAAATATAACAGTATTCATACACATAGTACATGAAATTTTATTGTGTTAAATATGAAATCAACAATAAAATAAATGCAATCGATAAAATTAAGTCTGACATAAATGAGTAGAAACTAAATAAGGGCCGCTAGTTTCTAAACAAATTATTTTTTTATGCCGTGAAATAGTTTCTTTTTCGATCTACTTTGATTTTCGATTAACTTTCGATCACTCAGGATAGTTAGGGTACGACACTATTTTAATGTAACGATAAAGTCACAACCCCCCAAATGTCAGTTTAGTCCACGAAATAAAAATTCACATTATAGGTAGGTACTTATCTGGACTTTAAATTTCATATCCATGTTGTTATAATCGACGACAAAATCTGATTTCATCTTTGAAAATAGAGCCATACAGTTAGCCGCTATTTTTGCCCAAAAATTATAGCACTAAAAACTAACATTATCAGCAACCAAACTCAGGAGACTGAACAACTACTATACATACCACACTAAGATAAAAACTAAGACCACAGTTAACGAAGATACACTCTACATACCTCTCACACGCTACCCATACACACATACACTCACGCATACTCACACCTACACACTCACCACATTATTAAATTCACATCCGCTTGCACCTACATATACTCATATACATACGCTACTCACACTCCTACACATTCTCAGAAACATACACCATACATACACTCACATACGAACATACACACTCACGCCCACACACTAAATCCATTTAATAATAAATTGAAATTATGTACTTGTAAATTACCAATCCAAAGTGTCACGGTGTGTTTGTGTATCACTTATCAACTAGTTTTCTGTAGTATTCACTTAATTGCATTATACTACCATGCTTGGCATTTATTCTTGTATTGTTAAAACTCGAGGGGAATGGTGCTGATAGCCGAAATACAGGCTATGCCTAGTTAGGCTACAGACGCTAATCTCTTTGCCCAAATTGAAATTGCTGCCACATTGCCATTGTAAAGTAGTATTAAGTTTTTGGAAAAAAAAGAAAAAAAACTTCACTCACTCGCTTCTTTGAACAAATTTATTGATAATTTAAACCGTTTATTTGAATATTTGTTACAAAAAGTTTGTAAGTTGGTAAATTGTATTTTACAACGTCAGACTATTTTTAGGTTACATTTATGTGAAGTAAATAGTTTTCTTATATTTATACCGATCGTAACCGTTTATTTGAATAGTTGTTACAAATAGTTTGTTGTTACGATACTCGTATCAGAGAATAGTTTTCATAAATTTATACCGATTGTGTTTTATTCATCAAAATGAATTTGATTGATTTGCGGATTGCGACGTCTCTGGTGCTACATATACTGTCCATAGAAACAATGACATATGATTTTCCGTCCAAAAAAGTAACAAAATCATATGTACCCTACAAAACTTCCTCCTATGAAAAAATAAAAATCTATTTTCTCTTAAAGTATTGCATTTAGAAGAACGGACGTTAAGTGACATTTTAATTAAAAAATAGTAAAAAAGACTTATTTTAATTTGACTTAATCTATGAGGTTGAACCTAATCAATAAAGCCGAAAATATTGGGCTCTCAGTCCAGACGTTATAGTAAAATTCGATTCTTATTAACTTTATAACAATTCACTTATGTGTCATTATTTCTTTTTAACTAATTTACAGAGGTATCTAAGCAAAATATATTAAAGTCCTATTAATATATATCTTCAGATAAATTCATGTTTTGCAGATTCCTCAGTAGAGACGTTAAAAGATTGAGGGCCCTAGATATACCGCTAAAAATCTGTAATGTCATATTCTACAGATTTGGGAATTTCTTAAAATATTTAAGAAATTCTTAACTAAATTCCTTAATAAAAATTATTAACCCAGAGATAGTATTTTCTGAGATTTAGGCTATGCCAGTTTATTCACGCGTCTGGATTGAGGGCCCAAGTAATTTAATCATAACTGTTTTAATTCACATTTTAGAAATTCTTGGCCCATTGCTTTATGTTTTTACTATTTTTAACTAATTTCCCTTTAAGTCTTATTTCGTTTCGCAAGGATTTAAAAAATGGGCCCTCGGTCCAGATGCACATGATCAAATACAATAATAATACAGATACGCAAATTTGATCTTTAAAACGTTAGTGTTAGGATATTAAATAAATAATAAATAAATAAAATTTTCTTTATTCAGGTAACTTTTCAAAATCCATTTTACATTAAATATAAACATCAGAATAATAAAAATAATATCAGATAAATAACGGTCAAAACATAAAGTAATAACAATAGTAACAAATAATAACAACTAATATAATAATAATAACTATTTGTTATGCGATTTTGATTTTTATGCTGAGACTAAAAGTTTATCAGATTCATTTTTACTAATAGCTTATTTTAACGATTATATTCTATAGTTGTCACAACCTAAGAAGTCCGTTACCGTTGCTCATTTTACAAGCCGCGGTAACTTTCTACGTAAGAAATTGAAAATAAAATTCAATACTATGTTACCGATACACTATGACAACGAGTATCATTCGCAAGCATCAAGTTTAATCATTATTAAGTATTTTTATAGCTGTCAAAACGGGACTTTTATTTTTTGACAACTTTAGTAGATCTGTTCTCGTGGTTGTGTATAAGGCTGAGGCGAACAAGATGCGAGTTCAAATCCTGCGTCGAGAATATAATTGTTATGCTTTCAATTTATAATCTATTCAATAATAAGTATTACTTACATTATTGTTAAGAACTATAGACGGACACATTCTTCAAATATAAAATTTCTAAATTGGTAATATATTCACCTAACTTTTAATAACAACGTGTTTTTTTTATTTTTTTTTATTTTTCTTAATCATAACTATTACTGTTTTTCGTTTCTGTTGTTATTTGTATTTAAAAAGTAAAAATAAATAAAAATGAACAAAACTTCAATAATAATATTAAATAGTTAATTTAAATGAACTATTTTAATTGATTAAAAATAATAGTTTGAATACAAAAAATATAATTGAATATTGTAAACGTAAAGAACAAATAGTGGAATGTTAGTTTTGAACTCCCAACCATGTTGACATAGGTTCACTGATGCAACCACTAGACTAAATCGACTTAACAAATATTGTTGAAATTAACAAGTCCTTCATGGTGACAAAACAGTATTCAAACGCTTACCTATCCTAACGTTATATGTTAAAGATCAAATTTACATAACTGTATTCTATAATATTTCTTTACCTTGAACAAGTCGTTCGAGTTCGATAAGCTCATGCGTATCGAATAACACTTATCTACTGCTAATTGCAGTAAGTTCAAAATCATCAAACTTTTATTGGGTCGGCTAACGGCAGGGTGGGCCAGGTAACAACTTCTACTGACTGTACCAATAATATAATTACGTAGCACACACACACACACGACACACATGCTTTTTTATTAATGGAGATATTTTGATAATTTTGGCCTCAAATGAAAAGTAGAACCATTTTATCCGTTTACATCATGTAAATCAGTCCACGCCTTTATGAGATATTAACTCATCACTGAATGACAAGTGAAGGGCCAACAAAACGTTCCGTTACCGCGATACGTTTGTTTGATCGTGTTAGCGATTCTGCCTTTATATATTTTTTGTATAGTTTTGAAATATTGGAATCCATTGGTAGATAGGTGTTAACGACTTTTATTTTGTTGTTATCTGGCGGTGACTTTAGAAATCGACGGCTGAGCAGATTATGATTAGTACTAAGTCAGTCTTAACAGATTCAGAAAACTATTCTTACCAAAATTTTACCTTACCTGGATTTATTTTATTTAAAAGATAGCAACCAGCTGACAAGAAATATCTCTTATCCCAGTTAGATAATACATCTGTTCAATAAATCAGTGGAATCCATCATCTCGGTCAGGATAAAAAGACCAAGGTTAACGACGAAATTTTTGCCAACTTTCTTGAACTTTACGACTTTGTTTCAGAGTTTCAAAGCTAATAATTTTTTATCTTCTCACTCGAGATAGTCTGTGGGACAAAGTCGAGTTAAGCTGCGTTTACTTTGGGCGAGTTAGTAGACTACGACCAAGGGCGGCTTAGGTACTAAATCTAAAGTACCTAATTTATTTGTCTCGTTTTTATTATCTTTGCGAACAAAGGTGGTAGTTAAACTTAAACTAAAGTAGTAGCAAATTAACTATCTTGGTTACTTGACTATCAAATAAAAACGCTTGAGTAGTTGTAATAGGTAGGTTGTACTACCGCCTGAATATGCAAATATTGCATCAGCAGTTGTAGCCATGCGCTGATAAGTCACCATACAGAAGTAGTACTACAGAACCTTCCTTCCTCAACATTACATGGACCAGCGTCAGGGCATTAGTAAATGCATCTTCTTCGAAGTCGGTGTTCCTGTTTTCGTTTCTTCGTTTTCTGACACCGATTTCCGAAATTGAAGTTATTTTTCACTTCGTAGTGTTTTTATTTGGAAGTCGGTTGTATTTTTTTGTAAAAAGTTTTTATATTTAACTTTTATTTGTGGTACATAATGGACCAGTTCTATAGGATAGGTACCTATAATGCCCAAAGTGATGCCAGAATAGATTAACCCAATAACATGAAACTTAAACAAAACCGGTGGAATAAGAGTATACCATGGTGAACTTTGTACCTGCGTACTCCTTTAGAGCGTACCACTGTGATGTTATGTTATGATATGGTGTAAACAATAAACAGACATACGATTGCAGCTATCCCGAGTGATTTCCGTCATTTATTGAAGAGTTCCGAAGCTCTTTATCACATCTTGATGAAATTTAAATGGGATCACATGACAAACACCGGTTTTTAAATAAAAAAAGAATCATCAAAATTGGTTCACCTAGTAAAAAGTTCTGATGTAACTCAAATAAAAAAAACAGTCGAATTGATAACCTCCTCCTTTTTGGGAATTCGGTTTAAAACTCACAGCTTTTATACGGGTCGGTATAAGAACCTCCTCCTTTGGTTTTCGCTGGCTAAAAATAATTTGATATAAAATAAAAAAAACTAAATCGCGGGCTTTTCCGGGACACGTGACGCATTAAATATGCATTAGGCAACCAATGCCATCAGGCTAGACTTTTTACTAACCATTGTAAACTGAACCTAAGATTGAAAAAGTTATATTGCCGCCGGTTCGCAATGATAACGGTAGCAGCCTGATTCCCAGTCTATTGGAAGAGGAATGAACTACAAGTTTTAATTGAAAACAAATGCCTGACTTGATTAGAATAATGCCTGACTGACTGGAATGTGAGCTGAAGTATTTGGAGTGAATGCTCCCCAAATAAAGACTAATTTGAAAACGGAATAACAGGTTAAAGAAAAAAAGGTATTGAGATTTGAATAAGTGCCTACCTGTAGGAGCAAAGTATTATAGCACATTGAGAGATTACAGTTAAATTTTTCAGTCAATTACCTAATTTATTTACTTATAATTAATTAATCTCTGAGATGTTTAGCAACTGGTTAGCAGATTCGTTATTCAAATTCTTCATAGTAATTTTCAATAGAATGTGCTTCTTCCTTTTTCGTGTGAAGATGTGGCCACCTCTGGTGTCAGAGTTATTTTAGTCGCCTCTGGGAACCTCACATGCCTCTGACTTGGCTATTTCAGACTTACATTAACTATATAAGTCCAGGTTTCCTCACGATATTTTCCTTTGCCGTTAAATTTAGGAAGTACGTAATGAATTTGAAAAAGTCACATGTCATGTGCTAAGCTAAATAGTGTAGAGATTTTATAAAATAATGCTTGCACTGTCTGGACAAGTCTACTCAAATCTGTGTGGTGCTTTATCAAAAGACAAATACTACAAGACAAATACTTCTTCATCTGAGCCCCTAGCACGAGTTTCTGCGTAATTGGATCGACTACGTTAACGTATCGCCTCCGACAATTTTTGTATGCAAAATGAATCAGCGCCATGTGTCCGTATTTGGAACTAACAAATCGGTAGCACAAGTTTTTGACAATTGCCTTCGTATCGAGTTCACGTATTTACGTTGCGTTAACGCACTAAATGTATGGGAATCGGTAGCACAAGTTTTCATTTTGACATGTAGTATCGAATTTTACGCTAGGTGTGACGAAAGCACGTCGAAAACTATCTCACTGACATTTTCTCGGTGAGACATTTCACGTCAAACAATTTTCCGTATTTATTTGGGTATTTTTGCAATAATATGCTATTTAATCATGAATAAAAGGGGAAGGCATGCTTTCTATTGATTATCTTACCTCCTATTTTAATAAAGAGGCTAGGAGAAAATGTTAAACGTGGTATGCAAAATTTACATTTTCTTTGTAAACAAACAGTAATAGTTTCTTATAATAAACCATTTCTGTAAGTTATTGATACTAACCACAGATAGAGCGTCGCGGCACGTCCGCACTGCCTTCCTGCCGTAGTGGAGTACGGTCTCAAGCGCGTTATTCGCCGCAACTCTACGTTTTTCTTGCGGTTCTCCATAATTATCATGACTCATTTGAAGATTCAAGAATCGGAGAAAACGGCGATATGCTTTATATATTATACGTTATAATACTAGTATGCACGTATGCCTATATATTTTGTAACCGGTTTATACCGGTATATAAAGTTAATTTGGGAATATGGGTTAGAATTTGGGATAAACAACATTGATAGTTGCTGCAAGGCAACTGAAGCCCTTTCATTTATCGGCAGCTAAAATGTTCTTGTGTACCCTATTAACAACAATACAAATCTAAAACTTATTAATATACATGTTCTTCAGCACGTCTTATGGCAATGGTTGCAGTATTTTAAGTAGCAAAAACCGTAAGCCGTTCCACAAGTCTAGCCAGTCTGTCGATGATAAATAGAGACAGATGTACAACGAAAGAGAGAAAACTAGGACAAAAATGAAATAGAATCCCTTCACAGCGCGACGAACGGTATATTATAAAGATCTTCCATCGTAATTGCCACCTGACAGCCAATGTTCCAGAATCCAGAGTAATCTTTATGAGACGAGAAATCGATGCAGAGAGTGGACTGTGATAGGACTCTCCTTCAAAACTAATCGAATCCTAAGTCTTATCGTTCCTTCGTACATGGAAAGCCTTGTTGGCTCAGCCTATTATTATTTAAAATTCCTACTTGTTGTTGATGTTTATTGAATTTGTTATATTTCTAACATGTACTTAAGTATCCGTGAATTGAATAAGTAACAAACCAAGCTATTAATGTGATAATAAAAACCTAAATAAAGAGAAACTATATTTTTTTCCTAATCTAAACATATATACATTAACTTACGCTTTTTACGGATTAGTAAGTAGTTCGTAAGTAGGTAGGAACTACAGAACCTGCTACGTTATATTCACGTTCATACATCTACACGCACGCGGGTTATGACATGCACGCACGCTGGCCTTTCTGAAGAACATCACAACAAGATCTGTTGCGGACGGTACCCGGGTGGTGTAGGTACCCGCGGTCGCCCTGGGACAGTATCCCACTGTTGTTTGACGTGCTTTCCATACGCTATGAGTCAAGCGACTCTGCTGGATATAGGCTGGTAGGTACGAGGAAGACCCACATACAAGAACCACGTTTTGACCAAAGTAATAAAAAGCGGGTTTTTTCTTACAATATCTTGTTGCACGTGTTGTAGGCCATTTTTTGCGTTCATCTTTACTTAGCCGAAATCTTTAGAGCCTTTACCTTTTAAACATAAATATAATAATTATATTTTTATTTTTTTTATTAGTATACACACCCCATATTGACATACGACAATAATAATTACACATTTTAAAACAATTAAAAAGTTCGTAGAACAATAACATCGAAAATTACATTGGATAAGCGAATATCTGGTAAACTTGACCTGTTAGAATGGAAAAGTCCCGAATCTTTTTAAAAAAGATTTATTTATACTTCCTAATTAGTATACAATATATTTGGGGAAAATTCGGTATACGTCCCAACTCATTGAATGCCAAACCCGAACTGGCTGGAAACCAACGAGCAAAACAACTTCTTGGTGGGCCAGTGCTGACTATGCAATAGTGTCAGCATTTACTAATACAGAATAGGGATGTAACAACCCCCCCAACAAGATGAAACTTATATATATTTACATAAGTTTCAGGGAGATATGCGAAGTCTTGGAGCTGGAATTTCTTCTAATTCCTGAGGTTCATCTGCTAAACTGTTAGATTCATTCTTAGTTTTGAAAGTTGGACATTTACCGAACTTTTTACAAACTTTTTATGATATAAAAATTATAAATAGAATGATTATACAATAAGTAATAATTGGATAATGAGATTCATATTTTATGAATGGGCTAGGTTCATTAATAATTTTGTCAATATCTGACATTAATTGATAATTTGAAACAGTTACAAGTTTTTCAAGATGTACGTCATTTAACTTTAAAGGTTTTAATTTAGGTTTAACTAACTTGAATTTATCTATGTCACAACAAGGATCACTGATAAGATTAAAATCAGAAATGATAGGTTTAATAACTATTTTATAATAAGGTTTAGATAGAAGTTCCCTATCTTTACAATAAGCTTTACATTCCGGTTCTAGACTGATTACACCAGTACCTAATAGTTTGTACTCTGTTATCTGTGAATTACATTCAATGGTAAGTTTAGTTGGTTCTGATTTAACAAATAACCATTTATTGTTTTTTAATTCTTGCCAAATATCTATATTCCCATGAATTAATTTAGTTTCACATTGTTCAGGCAATTTATTTATAATTTTACTTATCATTTCTGTTTCACAAGTAGGCATATTTTGAATTGAATATACATCGATATCATTACAAATATAAATCTGATTAACAGTTTTAACACATTTACTTAGTTCCTGGAGGCATACATATGTTATTTTATCCTTACTTATAGCTATATGATTACAATGAGGTATAATCATAGCATAGGAATGAGGCTGGTCCACATCATGTGGGATAGGTACAGAGATAGGTTTATATAAAACGTATTCTGACTTATGTACTAAGGGAATTTTAATAACAAACACTACTTTACTATTTATAAAATAGCACGATAGTTGTGCTAAGTCGGTTAACATATGGATAGTATCTAAACTTAAACTAATAGGTAGTACACTATCCTTATGTAAATCTTTAAAACTATGTATTAACTCTTCATAGAGTTGTTTAGGGGTTAAGATAGAGGGATGTATAGAATGACTCTTAGTGAACATTATAGCGTTAATAATATCATCGAG
Organism: Anorthoa munda; assembly: GCA_945859665.1. Classification (NCBI taxonomy): domain Eukaryota; kingdom Metazoa; phylum Arthropoda; class Insecta; order Lepidoptera; family Noctuidae; genus Anorthoa; species Anorthoa munda. The sequence goes on along the minus strand of OX243910.1, from coordinate 29,482,782 downwards.
TTTAAAAGATAAAGTTAGTAAACTAGAAAACAATTCATTATATATTTCATTCATTTTAGATTCTATATATAATTCTTTAGGTATATTAGATACATTGTTTAATACAGCAGATAAATTTTCAATGGCATTGCCTAATCGAGCTTCATTGGTTTTGATTATCTTAAGTGTTTCATTATAATTTTGTAATGCTGTATTAGTCATCAAAATATTATCTTTTAAGAAAGATGAAAGTTTCTTATCATTATTTTCTAAGTGTTGAATTGCAGAATTATACTTAATTGAGTCGTCCTCATCCATTGTGCCAATTACTTGTTTGAAAAAAGAACCGATACCAGCAAACCACGCAGATCTCTTATCTCTATCGGGAATAAGATGAGATATAGCACTGTAATCTTTCAGTATACTGTCAAGGCGAGATTTTAAAGGTTGTAGAAAGTTATGGCATTTTGAAACACTTAATTCATTCTGTTGGCAAAGAAATCTAGCAGTTCCTAAGGCGGACTTAATATTTTCTATATGAGGTTGTATATACCCAATGTCAATCGGGACTAATATGTGGAGATAATTATTAGAGATTTTTAAAGTTCCCTCAGGGTCAAAATAGATTCCAGTACTTTCTTTAATGGGTTCTATAACATCGGCTGAGATAACGGAGATACACGCCGAGGCGATCCTGAAATAATATTCTAGGTTATAGAACTAATCTACTATCTAAATACAAAGATAAAAAAAACTAATCATTTGTTTCAGCAAGTTTAACTTCATCATAGTGATGTTTTACATGCCGACGGTTAATTAATAAAGTAAGTGTGTTATTTCCATTTATTTTAATTACTTTATAGGGACCTTTCCAAATTGGTGATAAAGCTTTACGGAGTCGTAAGTGATTTTTGAGGTATACCATATCACCTGCTTTGTACTTCACTGGTTTGGTATGCTTATCGTAATATGTTTTGGAGGTTATTTTTGATTTCAGTATATTTTCTATAGCTTTCTCTCTAGAAATTCGTAGACGTTGTTGTAAAATCCTAACGTAATTATTATATGTAGATTCTAAGGCGGAATCGTAAATGGATGAAGGTATAAGTGCTTTATGACCGAATACCAGTTCATAAGGGGTGAAATTTGTGGTACTGTGAACCGTTGTATTATAAGTGAGCATGGCTGTATATACATATCTGGGCCAATTAGTTTGATTTTCATCCACAAAAGATTTAAGATATTCTTTTAAAGTTGAGTGGCTTCTTTCAAGGGCTCCCTGTGTTTGTGGGTGATAAGGGGTAGACCAGAGCTGTTTAATTTTTAAAAAGGTGCAAGTTTGTTTGAATAGTTCGGCCGTAAAATTCGTACCTTGATCGGTTAGGATTATTTTTGGAATACCGAATTGAGCGATAAAATGAATTAGACATTCAGAGGTTTCCTCTGCGGTAGCATTAGAGATAGGATAAGCAGCTGAATATTTTGTCAAGTCGTCCTGCAATGTTAAAATAAACTTTAATTTAGCGATACCAACTTCAGGAAGCGGACCCACGATGTCTAAAGCAACGCGTTCAAACGGCTGTGTTGACGTTGTGGTGATCTGCATGGGGGCACGGTTGGTTTGACGTAGTGCTTTGTTAGCTTGGCAGGACACACATTTACGGACATAATTTTCAACATCACTACGCATGCTTCGCCAGTAATATTTTTCTTGGATTCTTTTTAACATTCTATTAGAACCTAAGTGACCTGAAATGGGGATATCGTGATTTTCAGGCATAATTTTAGCAATCTCGCTCATAGTTGGGTACATTATAATATTTTTATAAATATTAATGGTTACACTTGTTTTATGAAATAGGTACGTGATTATATTGTGTACCTTTATAAAACTGTGGCTATCAAATGGATTTCTGAAATCCGTGATGCTTAACTCGTTTACATTTGCAGATAAAATATAGTTTTTTAAATTCTTTAGGCTTTTGAAAATATCATCATAAGTGGTCGTGTCATAATGATATACTTTAGTGAATAAAAAATAATAAGTAGTATCCTCTATTTCAGATATCAAAAATGAATATAGAGTTCTTTCAAGTGTAAGGAATTCTTTACTTTCAGTCATGTTACCGATAATTTCAGATACATAACGATTGGATTCGTCAAAGTCGATTGAAGTAGGTATTACAATATGTTTTGATTTGGTCTTTAAGAGATTTTCGTTATGTTCGAGAATTTTAGTATCAAATGTCACTAATCTATTATTTATAGTTTTCAGGCATTTGGAATACGTATCATCATCATCAATGACTTCACTGGATTGAGGAGTAGGTATATTAAAGTCATCAGGGAGTTCCAGGTTTTCAGGGAGGATAAAATCATCAGGTAAGTCTAAGATTCCAGGATTTAATTGTGGCGAGGATTGTGAAGGAGGGACGTCGTCAGTAGGTATTTGGTCAGGGTTAGTGGACACATTATCAGGATTAGGTATTGGATGATTATTAGATAATGTTTTATTTGTCTGGGTTTCCTCTACGTTTCGTAAAGGATTTATTGGGTATCTCGAAAGAGCATCAGCATTAGTATTTGTCTTACCTTTTCTATATTGAATTTCATAATTATATTCTTCTAGTTTTAAGCGCCAACGGATTAATCGAGAGCCAGGATCCTTGCAGTTAAAAAGCCAGTTTAAGGGCTTATGGTCTGTCAATATTTTAAATTGACGGCCGAAAAGGTAAGGACGAAATGTTTTAGTTCCATAAACTATAGCTAGACATTCTTTCTCAGTGACACTATAATTACATTCTGCTTTATTAAGTGTCCTTGACGCGAAGGCGATTGGTTGGTCTTTACCAATTACACCCTGGGATAATATAGCTGAAATGGCGTAATTTGAGGCGTCGCAAGTTAAAATAAAAGGTTTAGTAAAATCGGGGTAAATAAGGACTGGTGCAGTTACCAATTTTTCTTTCAATTGCTCAAACGATAATTGTTGATTATTGGTCCAGTTAAATGGAATATCCTTTTTTAGGAGGTTAGTAAGGGACTTAGCATATTTTGAGAATTCTGGTATAAATCTTCTATAATATGACGCTAAACCTAAAAACGATTTTATGTCTTTAGCGCATTTTGGAACAGGAAAATCTACGACAGCTTTTATTTTGTCAGGATTAGGTCTAACGCCTTCACTACTTATTACATGACCTAAGTAGGCGACTTCTTTCCGTAGGAATTCACATTTGTCCGGCTGAAGTTTAAGGCGGAATTTTCTCAAATTTTCAAAGACAAGAATAAGTTTATTAATATGTGAAGATAAATCATGAGAGTATATAACGATATCATCTAGGTATACAAAGCAATGTACACCCTGTAATCCAGACAAAACAGTGTTCATTGTTCTTTGGAAGGTTGCGGGTGCATTTTTTAAACCAAACGGCATCCGCTTGAATTCGAAGTGTCCTTGGGGTACACTGAATGCGGTTTTTGGTGCGTCTTCTGGAGACATTTGAATTTGGTGAAAACCGGATGCTAGGTCTAGGGTTGTAAAGTATTTACTTTGACCTAGTTGGTCTAAGATTTCATTAATTTGGGGAATTGGATAATTTTCACCAATAGTAATATCATTTAATTTTCTATAATCAATTACTATTCTCCACCTCTTTTGACCGGTGGAGTCATCCTTTTTGGGCACTATCCAAATAGGGGATGACCATGGGGATTTTGATGGTTTAATAATTTGCTGATCTAACATTTTGGTTATTTGGGACTTAACCTCTTCTTTGTGTATTTCTGGAAATCGATACGATTTTACATTAATTGGTTGTGAGGAATTAGTTTTTATTTCGTGTTGAATTACATCTGTACAGGTTAATTGGTCTCCTGGTAGATGAAATATATCAGAGTACTGATGACAGATTTCACTAAGATAATGTAATTCTTCCTCATTTAAATGAGATGTTCGCAAGAGTTCGGATAATTGTCGGGATCTTTCAAGGCTGTTAATTAAACTATTATGTTGTGTTATATTACATTGAGTAAGGTCAAGTGGACTTAAAGTAAGCATGAGGTTAGCATTTAAGTGAACTGGTTTTTTGGATACATTAACAATTGTCAAATTAATTCTGTTATTGTCTTTTACTTTAACAAGGCAATTTGATATAAGAAGGGAATCGGAAATATGTTGATCTAATATCATTCCCTCTTTCAATTCAGGGTTTTTCACTGAACACTCTATTACTGTTTCGGTACGAGGTTCAATGACATATGTTGGTTCATCGAAGGATAATTTAATATAATGATTATTTATTTCTAAGGAGTCGGTCTGATAATTAATGCGACACTTATGTTTTGTGAACAGGTCGCTACCTATTATACCATCATAAGGTAGGTTTATATCTTCAAATATTTGAAAAGGATGGGTTATAGTTAAATTTTTATTGAACTGTAGTTGTAGTTTAAAACTTCCTACACTTTTCAAAGTTTTATTTTTTGTATCTATCCCTTTAATTGCAACATCACTATCTGCTAATTGCAGAGTACTTGTTACACTCTTCTTTTTCAAGACGCAAAGTGTTGCTCCAGAATCTATCAAGAAGGTAAGTGGATTTTTATTTACAAGGGTTTGTAGTTTAATGAAAGGTAAGTATCTCTCTCGGGTAAGGATTTCATATATTTTAAGTTCTTTTTCAGGTTTACAATTGGATTGTTGGTTCAGACCTTCCTTATGGGGCTGGTTACCCTGCGGCGTGATCCTACTATTAGAAGAGTTCAGACCTTCCTTATGGGGCTGGTTACCCTGCGGCGTGATCCTACTATTAGAAGAGTTCAGATCTTCCTTATGGGGCTGGTTACCCTGCGGCGTGATCCTACTATTAGAAGAGTTCAGATCTTCCTTATGGGGCTGGTTACCCTGCGGCGTGATCCTACTATTAAAAGAGTTCAGACCTTCCTTATGGGGCTGGTTACCCTGCGGCGTGGTCCTACTTTTGGAAAGACCGTGAGTTTGGGGCTGGTTACCCTGTCCATTGGTCTTGATATAAGGGGTAGTATCGGCTTGATTAAATGGGGTTTGCCCCGTGCGATACTTAAACGGGACATTATTTAGTTTAAATTGATATTATTAATGGATTCGTCAACTTCATCTCTGCCTTCTTCCTCATAATTATCAGTGAAGTTTACACGAGATCCTGGCTTAACGCCTGTTTGTCTGTTATTAAAGGACGAAGGTTTAAACGGAGTAAATGGCTGAGGGCCATTTGAAAATCTTTTATTGTTGAAATCACGCAATTTGCAATACTCAAGAGTGTGTCCTGGCTTTTTACAGTATCTGCAGAACATAGAATCATTGTAAGAAGTATTGGGTTGACTGGAATTGTTACTTTTAATAAAAACTTTTGCTTGAGATGTATTATTTGTATCATTTCTTTTATTAAAGGATTCAGTAATTTTCTGCCTGTTGAAGTTGCGATAAGAGAACTGCTGTATTTTCTCTTCGGATATCGCAGCATTAATGGCATCATTTAAAGTTTTGTAGTCTCTACATCTCACAATATTAGCGATTCTAGGGATTAAACCTAATATAAATGTATGGAGTGCGAGGTCTTCCATCGCGGCTAATCTGCCCGGAAGTTCGGTCTTCCTTGTATTAGAAACAGTTACTTCTGTGAGAAGTTTTTGCAAACAGGTTTCTACTCTCAAAGAAAATTGGCTAACAGGCTCTTGATTTCCTTGCCTACAGTCTTGCAAGTCAGTGAGTAGATGAGCATAGTGTTTACGTTCACCAAACTAATTTTTCAAAAATTCTTTAAGCGATGGCCATGTTTCAAAATCTTTAATAGAGCACGCGGTCTCTGCCTTGCCTTCCAATTGACTTAGAACAAATTTAAAAACGACTTCTTCCTGTTGAGAAGACGCCAAGGATATTGCGCTATCACAGTTTCTTAGGAAAGCTGTTAATTTGTCTCTATCGCCATTAAATGGTTTAATGAATTTTAGCACAACATTTAATGGGATTTCCTCATCTCCTTTAATGTCTTTTTTAGATTCGGATTTCGACATATTTACTTTTGTAAATTAATAAGGAATGCTAGAAACTATACGCCACTGCTTAACCCTTCGGGAAGTATCGGCGTGATGTTTTTACTAAGACAAATAGAAGTTATCACTAAACTAAGTTCTGAGAACTACGTGAGGTCCGGATGTATAAGTAATGCACAACTGATAAGGACGACTTGTGGGATCGAGGCGCATGCAGCCTCATAACAAGTAACCTTGAATCTAATTATAGATATTTAAAATTAATCTTATTTTAAATTAACACACGAGATTATAATACGATATACGCACTTTACGCACAACACACACAACTTTCACTGGATAGAGTAATTTGGACTTACAGGAACAGCTCGTAGGAATTCTTCATTCTGGATCTACTGGATTACGTCTACCTTGGACGTATGGACGAGAAGCCGTCGGCTGCTGTCGAGTCGGCGCTGGATACAAAATAGATTGGGTGCAGCAAGTGCTACCCAACTGCTTAGCACCACTTACTGCGCAGGGGACCCGGAGTGGCAACCAGGCTTAGACCAGGTCGTATAGTATCGACCTTCGATGTGATGAGTTCGGGCTGGAGAACTTTTTGGGCGACACAATCACTGGACACTTTTAGGAACACAGACACGCACTGCTTTTATTTCCTGTGACGTATTTACCGTTTTAAGGACACTGGGGATGTCTCATCCCACCGCTGCCACCAAATGTTAGAATGGAAAAGTCCCGAATCTTTTTAAAAAAGATTTATTTATACTTCCTAATTAGTATACAATATATTTGGGGAAAATTCGGTATACGTCCCAACTCATTGAATGCCAAACCCGAACTGGCTGGAAACCAACGAGCAAAACAACTTCTTGGTGGGCCAGTGCTGACTATGCAATAGTGTCAGCATTTACTAATACAGAATAGGGATGTAACAGACCGATATACATTTTTCAAACGGATGAAATGGTTCTACTGAAAGGAAATTGGACACAACTTCCTCTGGTACAATTTAACGGAACTACTATTCCAATAGGTGAGAAGGTTAAGAACCTTGGGGTTTGGATCGACAGATATCTGTCTTGGGGTCTTCTTGGCAGCTTCAGGACGTAAGCCGCAAAATTTTTGCATCTGCTAGGTCCCTTAGACGATTGTGAAACTTTCTTCCCACTGCCACTAAAATTGCGCTTGCACAATCCCTTCTGCTTCCTATCCTTCACTATGCTGATGTCAGTTATCTCGATCTCACCCAGGCACAACTAGATAAACTTGAGCGTCTTCAAAACCTTTGCATAAGATTTATATTTGGCCTGCGCAAATATGATCACATTTCTGAATTTCGGACAAAGCTCAAGTGGCTTCCCATACGTCTTCGCCGGGATTCTCATATTTTATTTCTGCTTTACAGTATTCTATACAATCCTACAACCCCCTCTTATCTCAAAGAACGTTTCAAGTTCCTTCATGACACAAATAATAGATATCTGAGGTCATCGGAAAACTTGAGACTAGAGATGCCGATGCATTCCACTAGCTTTAACGACAAATCTTTTACGGTTCAAGCGGTGCGGTTGTGGAATGCTTTGCCCGTGTCGATAAGGTGTGCTCAATCTCTGCCCATTTTTAAAACTATGGTAAAGAGTCACTACCTCTCTCTTTAATAGTTGTTTTTCTTGATTTCTATGCTTTTGTTCCATACTTATTACTATATATATTTGTCTTTATAATACATATATATATATAAATATATGTATGTTTTTTTTTTTGATATATAAAAAGTACACCAAAGACTACCTACAGCACTGTCTTTCCTTCCATTTTTTTAAATCCATCCAAAGGTTGTCTTGAAAAGATCGCTTTTAGCGATAAGGCCGCCCATTGTGTCACCCAGTGTAATGTTTTCTTCGTCTATACGTTCTGTAACTTTTAAGGTGTACATAATAAAGAGTATTCTATTCTATTCTACGTCTAGACCTTTAATTTGGCTATATTAAAATCGTTGAAATATCTCCATAAAACAAAAATCAAGTTTTCAAGTTACGTAATTATACTACACTATGAACTCATAAAAAAATTTCTTTAAAACTATCTTTATCAATCATTAAACGTTAACGCTAGGATTCTAATATGACTCTACTTGCTACTTAGAAGCGAAATAACATAATTATAATACATCTTCTTCTTTTCTTGTGAGGATGTGACCACCTCTGTTGTCAGAGTTAGTTAAGCCGCCTCTGAGAACCCCTCAGACCTCTGACTTGGCTATTTCAGACTTACATTAACTATATAATACACTAATACTCGTAATATTTCTAATATATTGCATGAATCCCGTTATTACCTATGTACTTGCTACCTAGTTAGCTTGCAGATGGGGTTTCATTGGCGACAAGATCCGTGTATGTCCTTCTAGGGCGTCTCCACCGGGCGTTTCCACTCACTTCTGCCTTGTAAATACCCTTTGTTAGTTTCCTTTCATTCATTTTCTCAAGATGGTCAAACCATCTAAGCATACCTACTATTTTCAGGTTTAATTAATACATCTTTGTTTAAACCATAACGTTGTCTTATTACATATTCTCTCACAGCTCACCATCGTTCTTCAATATATCATTCAAAATTACACCACACATAGGTTTTTTTACTATATGTACAAGGTAATATCTGGAAGGAAACGCCTGCCGTTCCTACCGCTAGGTGTAGCAGTAAAAACTTTATGGGCTGATCATGCAACAGCTGCATTAAGGATAAGTAATAGAATATGTAGCTGTACGTGGTAGGAATCTATATTATGCATTGATGAAATAAAATACATAGAATAAATAGATTTAATTAACAAAACTTTGTATTACATAATGTTCTTTCAAATTTGCATCATAATGAATTAGCAGAGCATCTAAGATTCCAACCGATGCTCATAGCTACTCCAACCAAACGCTTAAAATAGCATGAATAGCATTTGTACCTAAACGGTTGTGAATTAGTAGTTTTAACGTCGTAAGTTACAAAATATTCCCCCAAATCCTTCGTTGGATGCCACTATTGCACAAAGAGATGTATAGCTTGCCGTGGGCTTTCAAGAAATCACGTCTGCAGTCTTGTAGACGGTGGTGCAATCGATCGAAACGGCTTGTCTTCTCTTAGTAGAATGCTGGCTTATATTGTTGAGGTGTCGACAAAGGCTTTTGGCTAGTACCAGGAATATTTTACTCGTCATCTCCTGTTGGTAAAAGAAGTTGATATAGAACAATATACAAACATTCTGAAAATAAATACAACATTGTCGTTCGTGCAGTGTTATTGGACTTTTCCAATAGGAATTTCTTAGTAGCAACCCGGAGTCTCACTGTGTGTGCTGTGCACGGCAATAGCCCCGCCTCTTACTACATGAGACCTCATAGAATTAAGCGGATGAAGCGCATTTAGCATAATTGTATGAATCTGTACAATAAACTTACTTGTTTGCTTATTTATGAAGTTCACCTTGATGATGAACTGAGTGAAGCAAGTTCTTTTTGGATTCATTAATTCTAAAATCACAGAACCGTCGTACATAACAGATTTTCGTATAAAACTGGTAAATTAAAATAATAATTTAAAATGACAACAAACGACAATAGACGTTTACACCTTAGGGTCTGCTCACACCGAGAAGCAATGTGATAGTACATATAAACCGCGTGGCATGCAAAATGAAAAAAGTGATGAAATCCTCCAACCGATGAATACATTATTGCAATCTATTTATTCCTATATTAATTTAATTACATACATAATATTAGTATGCGTAAAATGTGAATGATTATGTGGAAAATCCTGGTGAGTAGTAATAATGGAGGTATATTTATTTATTATGTCTAGCATTCTGGGCATGATTGCTGACAGGCTGTGTTGTATAGAATCGTTGCTCCAGTATTTTAGCTGGAATATTAAAGCAATGACGGTTGCCTGTGTGTAAGTGTTAAATGTTTGTGTGTATAAATGTTGCTTGTTGTTATTGTGTTACTAAAATAGGTATAAGTCTTTTTTCATCGTTCTCACATATCTATATAATTTCCCTGTAACCAAATATTTGTAATTGTACTATATTAATGGAAAAGAGTGTCCGTGGAGTTTCTTGCACATTCTTTTCCATAGAGACTCACTGACGCTTGCGAATGTGCAACTGGATTCATCTTTTGAATAGTCAACTATTCAAAAATGCCTTTAAATGGTTTAGTTGAAATAAAGTATTTTGATTTTGTTAAGTTTATATTGTTACTAATACTATGTAATACTATGAATATTTTATGTATTTAGGGTAAGTTATTCTGTGGATACTGTTGCTTTTAATAAATGAATGAATAATTAAGTATAATAAGGTATTTAACGTTTCGGTGTGGACGTGGAAAATATCTATTTTTACCAATCACTGAGTTCGGAAAGTTTGTCGTAAGAATTTCGCTTCTACACGCATTTGCATCAGTGTGCTAACGGTTTTATATTTATGTAATTTGAAGGAAACCGTCAAACATTGTGACAACTGTCAAACGTCATGTACGGGACCGTTCGAAACCGAACCATTTATCACAAATTAAAATACCAATAAACTGAAATTTCCAATGACTTATTAAAAAAAAGAATTAATAAAAATGTTAAATATGTTTTAACATGTGTTTATAACAATTATTTTTTCAGTTTTGGTCTCTAAATTATTTAAGACAAAGTTACCCGTTTTTGTCTTTTATTTTCAGAACGCACCATTCACTACAAACCAATCCAAACGCTATTGGATTCTCGGCCTTAATTAACCATCGTTCAATTACTACTTCCGAGTTGTCGCAAGACGTTTTTTTGAACTCGTGCTACCAAAATAACTTGACGCAGCATCGAGTACGTTAACGTCTGGTGAAAACGTCACGATGACGATACGAATACGCTAGAAACTTGTGCTAGGGGCTCTGACCATTACATTGAATTGTAGTTACGGACGTTAAAATTGACACACTTTGTTTTAGTTATTGCGATGAAAAAACAATGTTCTTGTTCTTATACTAACTGTTTCTACGTCTCTCTTGTCGCAGGTCTGTTGGAAGAATTATATAGTGTGAAATGCAAAAACGTGCTAAATAAGAAGCACCTTTGTGCTATTCTCTCTGTAAAATGTTCTTTCTCACTTAATTATTTTGTGTGTATATAAATGATTAAATAAATAAATAAAACATGAAAACACATCAGTATCTATCCCAAACTCAATGTGAACTGAATTAAAGTGACAAAGGTCTTATTATAAAGATTCTATAATCGATTGCTTTCCATTTGCCGACGAGACAGCGGTGAAAACATATTAAATTCAAAGACAAAGGACAACCGCTTCGCCGCCAATCTTTAGTAACGAATCAAGAATTCCTTTTATACCAGAACCTCAGCTAATAGATACATTTCGTGGAAGAAATATTAAAGTAAACGCGATGATAATGTCTTAGTTTTGCGTCATTGAGCCTCGTGAATTTGCGACTAAGAGAAAATTACTTATTATTTCATCATCATCATCATATCAGCCGGAAGACGTCCACTGCTGGACATAGGCCTCCCCTAAGCGTCTATATTGACCGGTCCCATGCGTCTCGTATCCAGCGAATCCCCGTATAATCTTACCTCACACTAGGAATTTCTTCCTTTATCATGGGTGCGTATTTTAATTGTTTATAATTAAAATATAATTGTATATTTTAATGCAAAAAGAAACTAAACAGTATATGAAAATAGTTCATACATTCTTAATTTTTTGTTCCATTTCACATTTTTAACCAACTAATAACGGACGAGATTTACAAGTCAATCTGTACTTTTTATGTAAAGCCTCGTAGTCTGATTTTTAAATCGATTTTAATAAAAATAAGGCCCGAATATTCTGACGAAAGTGAGCAGTGGTAAATTAAATTGTATGTAAATATTACGCTACTCGTCTTTATGACTAGGACTTTGATGCAAATGCCGTTACACATACTACAAGTAATTACTTATGGAAATTAATAAACAGTGATGCCTGTGACCAGTCTCATGTTGGCTTTTTGCTTCAAAAGCAGTACTAAACTACTCACAGTAATTACAAAATAATTTCTCATTTTCCATTATAATAGTCGTCCTCTGAATTCCTTGAAACGGTGCTTGACATCTACGACTTTTATTTCTAATTAGAATAGATGGTTTCTCTCACAAAAAATCTTAAAATTTTCGACTTCAAATTGAAATCCCAATGTGTTTTCGACTGGACTCATTAAAGACGTTTAAAATCATTTTTGTTCGAGTTCTACGAGTTTAATCTTTAGTCGGCCGCTCATTCTGATAACAAGTCGGGGTTTCTTTGTAGTATAAGCTTGCTGCAAATAATAAATAATAATACTTTGTGACTTTTAAGTATGTACGGGTACAGGACAAGTGAAAGTGTAGACTGCGAAATTGGCGCTATTGTATTTTTAGGGTTTCGTATATCTGAATGAAAAGATGGAACCCTTATAGGATCACGTGTGTGTCTGTCTGTCCGTCAATCACAGTTAATTTGAATTTGTTCCGAGTCTATTGTACCACTTTAGTTAAAAGGAACACATATGAACTTCTATGACCCAAACACGGACAAGTAACGTAGATTTATTTAAGACTAGCTGTTTCCCGCGGCTTCACTCCCGTGGACCACCCCACAGGACCCGTTTTCGGGATTAAAAAATAGCCTATGTCACTCAGGAATAATGTAGCTTTCTATTGGTGAAAGAATTTTTTAAATCGGTCCCGTAGTTTTGGAGCCTATTCGGTACAAAAAAACAAAAAAATCTTTCCTCTTTGTCTATACTAATATTATAAAGAGGAAAGATTTTTTGTTTGTTTCTCCTGAACCAAAAATTTTACTAAAAATCGACCGAGTCGGACTCGCGCACGAAGGGTTCCGTACCCAGGGTGGCGTCAACTATGTATGTATGGGGACACCTTTTAATTTTCAACATTTTTAATTGTTTTTTAAATTTTTCCTTTATTTGTGCTACAAGACCTTACTTTTTGCCAAATTTCGTGATTCTAAGTCAACTGAAACTACCATATAGGTTTTCGACCCAAAACTTATAGGGTACTTCCGGTTGACCTAGAATTTTCAGTTTTGGTTAAAAGCAAGGTCTTCCAGCACAAGTAAAGGGATAATTCATAATGTACATATGTAATAGTTATTTGTAAATATGTAAATATTCAAGGGAAATTTCAGAAAAATAAAAGTGTTAAAAATGGGCAATTATAAGTCTAGCCACAAAATGATTTATTGGACACGTGATTAAACTTCTAATTTTATAACTAAGCAACGGGAAAATGACATAGCCTCTAATAAACTAATTCGTCTTTTTTGCAACGCCAACTAAATATTCTACAGAAAGCGTCAAGTAAAGATCATCAATTATTGTGACTTGTCCTTCTTATTTATACATTGCCACGTAATTTACTAACTCGGCCACGGATTTTACATCTTGTCACCATTTTACGTTTTACAGCTTCAACGCAATATCCTCAAAAAAATATAATTCAAGCTTCTACAGAAAGCATCATTTATTATAACTTAGCATGTAAAACAATACATCATATTCTTTTATAGTGAAAATAGCCACTGCATGATTTGGCGCGAGTACGCGAGACGACAGCGACCGGCCACCACCAGACCAGACCGGGCACCAATCAGAGAGCGCCAGCGCGATTCATGTGACGACGAGTTGAGTTGATCACATTTAATTGTTTATTGTCGTTCGTGCGTTCGTATTGCAATTGTTTTCGCTGTAATTAAATTAAAGTTTTCGATGAGTAATAATTAGTTATGACGTCTAAAAGTGAAAATGAAGTACCACTGTACTGTTCTGACGAGGAATCGCAAGAAGAAGGTCAACTGTTTTCAAAATCTGGTCAATTTCACCCCATTTGCTTGACAGTATCTACAAATGAATGTAAGGCTTCAAAACCAACTAAAGGATAATAATTCCACCCCGACACGGACAGGTTAGGTTCGAAGGGGATGACGGGAGCTGAAGTGAGCGAGTAAAGCTCAGCTCCCGTCATCTCCTTCGTGTTAGGTTAATTTAAGCCCTGCAGTAAAATGATGGTGATTCAATAAACAATTTGATTTTTCAAAAATAAAGTCTTTTATTTTGTCTCTCCTCAATAGCTTCTGGTAATATTAGTGGCCAATATACTATTTGATGAAATTTTAAGCAAATTTTTTACGATCAATTAATATGGGATGAGTTATATTTTAAACGTATTGAGTTAAAAAATTAGAAGCTAAATAAATATATTTTTTGATGTCATTTAATAGTATTTTAGAAATTTACTGTTAGAATGCATGTTAAAAATTTAGATGCTAAATAATAACCATCATGCTGAGTTGTATTTAGAGTGGTTTACATAGAAGATAACTAGTGGCTAACATAGTATTATTTAGATGCTCGTTAATTGTGGCTGACTTAGTAATTTAGAAGGCAACATACATTTTTGGGGGCGAATAATGATATTAAAAAGAAGCCTGTTTAATTAGCACCCGTTAAAAATTAAGGTAAATTTTGGTACTTACCGTTCACTCGGTAGTGTTACAAGTCTGAACCTTGCAGCTGTGTGTGGAACAAATCAAATTACCTAGAGATATAAGGCTAGGATCAAACAAATGGTACCTCTTATCTTTCCAAGATCGTATTGTTATATTCTCGGACTTATAGGTAGAGAACAAAGAACTGGTTACTCTGTTAAAAAAACCCCGGTATTTTCACTGGGGCCAGTTTTCAGGGTGACAGTATCTTAGCCATAAAAGCCCACAGCTGAACATTAGTAGCGATTCACAAAGACTGACTTATCGCTAAATAATTTTACTACAAACAATAGGGAATGAAAATGTTGAAAATTAAGGTAAATTTTGGTACTTACAAGTTTTCGCGAAAATCTAAATTTGCGAATATCTGTTTATCGTGTTGACCCTGAGTCAACCTTGATTTTTATACTCTTAATAAAGACTATAGACCTCAGTATCTGGTATAAATTTCAAATTGCTAGGTCCACCCGTTCCTGATAAAATTGGTGGTGACACATGGACAGACGGACTGACAGACAAGAGCGAGTGATCTTGTAAGGGTTCCTTTGTTTACCTTGAGGTACGGAACCCTAAAAATTAAAATATTGAAAAACGACACAGAAAAAATCGTTTTAACAAAAAAATTAACTGACTTCCAAATAAGAACACTAAAAAAATAATTATTTTTTTTGTTTATAGAATGTTTGTTAGTTAGAAGTTAAGAAAAATTGTTTTCTAAAAAAAATTGTAACCTACAAAAAGTATATAATTTTAAAACATCATGTAAAAACATTATGATTCAACGATTATATGATTGAACGGATAATCCGTTGGAATTTCTGAAAAGTAGCAGTGTTCCACCGCTCCACACTAGTTCGCCACAACAGTAATTTCACAAAGGATTCATATTCACCACTCTAAGCGTCTAGACGAATAAATGTATTTTATTTTTGTTGTGTTAAGTAAAAGTGTCATTCAAAACATTCTACAATGTTCAACTTTATTATTTAAAGCCCTGGTGTTTTAAAATTAATTAAGTTCGGTCTTTTGTCAAATGTCACGTCAATTTTTTTTTACGATTGTTTGTTGTTGTTTTGGTAAGTGCTTGTAGTAACATGATTTTATACTTTGTAGGTGTGGAATTGTATTTATTTATTTCAATAAGGCATGCCAACACATATTTTCAAATTCATTACAGAGCCAATAATTTACAAAATGTTCAAACATGCAAACATGTCAATTACAGACGTGCACATCATTCACAGACTTTAATTACAATTTTTATGTGCACAAGTATAAAATTTGGATATTATGTCTACTGATTAAATTTAATTAAAATGAACTGCAATTTAACTTAAATTAATGTAGAACTAAATTGAAATTGTGCTAGAATAAAATAGAATGAGAACAATTGTAGACACAAACACCCTCATTTATACAAAATCTCTGCACTGTTACACATCTGTACAAATTTACATAGAAAATTTTAATATAAACAATCTACTAACCAATCGAGCTGCTAAACAGTGCGAGCGCCGTGATTTTTAAAAGAAAGAGTTTTCTGTTTTAACAGACTTAAATGTGGTAATGATATATTGTTATTTTTTATTCTAGATGTAATAATTTAGCTATAATTGATTCAGAGTTATTCCAAAGATCGACAATCTAATTACCACGTAGATTCTACTCTGTGACACCTATATATTTACAAAAATACTTCTCAATTCTTCCAGTGCCATGCGCAGGTTCCATCCGTGATATCGCCACTAGTGGAGACTCTTCATCACACTGGAGCCATATTTATGAATGAAGCTCAATATGATAATAAACAAAGCATAAGGAAAGGAGTATGTAAGGATTGTAGCAAGTGGCGTTCTGTGTTTCCTTCCCCCATGAGAAAATGAAGTGAGTGAATTTTTATACATAAGTATGATAAATATATACATGATACATGTTGGGTTAATGTGCAGGGTACCTTACCTATGTATGAGTGTGAGATAACTTGCCCGTGTATTACACTTCATCTCAAACTTAGAATGAGTTCTGGGACTTCATACTTATATTATGCAAAGCTCGAGCTTCATTGCAGACTATTGACGTGAAGACGACGTCTCTCTCCTGAGGTACCTGATACAATGTTCTAAACCTACAGTCTTTTACTAACTTTTGCCGCGGCTTTACTCTTGTTGCCTCAGATAACGTGCATTTGCCGGGATAATAAGTAGGTAAACTATGACAATCAGCGATAGTTTAGCCTTTTATCAGTAAATGGGTTTTTGTATTATCTGAGATTTCATTTTACTAAGGCTGAGGTCTCATTTTGTCCGTTGGGTTGCGTCGTCGCAGCGTCAACACTGCGTCGTTTTACATATATTTTAGTGACATGCCACAATATGCATCAGCACACTTGCGTTGCGACGTCGTGCGTCGTTGCGACGCACTAATGAGTCCTCAGCTTAACACACAAACTAACAATGTTGCCTCTTTAGGTACCACCAGCGTCAAATGTGGATTTAGAATGCCACATTGACTATTGATCATCTGTCCATAGGCTCTGTACGAGATATTCTATCAAAGACATCGTCGCAATAGCCATGGTCAAATGTATGGGATTGCCAAAAATCAATGAAATGTCACTTCAACAATCCCCTTTTATTTTGACATTTCGACAATCGCCATCGTTTATAGAACACTTTTGTCTAGAGCCTCACATTACTTTACGATTTTAGAATGAGATGTAGATCAAGCCTGAGTGTGCGATGGAATTGCATGAACTAACTTCTCCTAGCCCGTTCCATCATCGGACTACAAGACGCACAGCGATGCGTCATCGGTACATTAGTGGACCATACGCACCAAACGATTTGGGAATACTTTTATTATGCATGCAGCTAAGGAGTGGAATTCCTTGCCGGAGTCTGTATTTCCTGATAGCTACAATCTGGGAGTTTTAAAGTCAAGAGAGAATAGGTTTCTTTTAGGCAAGCGTATTACATCGTCGACCACATCATCGCTTACCATCAGGTGAGATAGTGGTCAAGCACGAGCCTATCAATAATAAAAAAAATCCTCAATGTAGCAAAAGAAAATTGTAAAAAGTTTTATATTTCTGCTTTCCTAGACGTTACGCTCCACACCCGGGGCCGTGTCGCCGTCACAGCTGACCTCGTTTTTTTGCTTCTGCAGCAGCTAAATTAGCTATTATCGGAAATAAGGAGTTTATAAATAAAACTCTCACAGCACGGGTAGAAATATTTATTACAACAGAATTGAAGACTATACACAACCTAATAATTACAATATACACGATATCTTTAACAGGAATACATTTTGTACAATTAATTTTAATATTTCAACGATGAAAATCTATGAATTTGATCTTAAACATTTTATGTTAACATTATAAATACAAATACAGGCCAATTTAAACGTTTAAACTTGTAAGAACAATGCAATAAATTTTAATTTATGCTAAAAGATGTTTAATAAATTAAGCTTATTTTATAAGTAACAACATTCGACAGATTTCTTCATTATTTATGATGATTTATACCAGGCTTTGTGCATATTGACTATACTTACTTAACTTTTAGTGACATGATCGATATGAGGAAGCAAAAAAGTAATTTATGAAACAGAGTACTGAATAAGTTACTAATACCTTACAATAATGGTAGAGCAGTTGTGGTATCGGCCGCGTCTTACAAGTTGTAGGTCGTGGGTTCGAGCCCAGGCAGGCCCTTTACTTTGTGTAAATTATTTCATCACCACTGCTCTCAAAACGGTGAAGGAAAACATCGTGAGGAAACCGGCATGTGCTAGAACCAAAAATTCGAAGACATGTGACATCCACCAACCCGCACTGGGCCCGCGTGGTGGATAACGGCCCATTCCCTCTCACAGAGAGGAGGCCTGAGTCTCAGCAGTGGGAACATTAATAGGCTGATGATGATGATGAATGGTATCTGCGCAAGTTATGCCGAGTATAATTAGTTTTTGCAGACATAGTTAGATCTGACACAGATCGTCCATTTGTGTGGGTAGTTGGTGACACTCACTGGCATATTAACCCCCGCTTGCACTACCCTGGGTTATCTTACTAACGCGGAGTTAGTAGCAAACCTCGTGTTATTTATGAGATAAATGTATGAAATATATGAATCTATCCTCGTGTTAGCAACTAACTCTGAGTTAAGTTTTTCACAAAAGTGGGCCTCAGTGCGTATGGAATGTGTTGATAATGCCGTCTCTAGTGTCTCTGTGATTACTGACGAAGACAAATTACATAATGATTTAACAGCTAAGAAACAAGATATATTTCCACAAGCAAGAAAACTTCTTCAAGAATTGCCTGGCGTAGTGTCTGATAGGAACTTGTTACGCGGTTTACACTTACTTACAAGTTGTTTTAGGACAAGGACTTCTAACATTTCTCGCTAGAGTTTGTTTGATCTAGAAATGCGGCCAAATACAAATTATTATATTAAATTAATAATTGTAGATAGCAGTTACTTTCACAAAATAGAAATAACCTGTTATTTCGTCTATCCCTGTAACGCGTAACGTGTAACAATCTGTAATTTGCTACTTAGCATGTTGCAACTCTAGACCACCATTGTTTTATAAAAAGAAAATACAGAAAGACAGGCCGTTTAGACAAACAATAAACACAGAATAATTGTACCACTTAAGAATAGAAAAATAAAAATACAAACACACAACAGCAATTTTTCAAAAGAGTTAAGATAGGTAGTTATGAAGCGACTCAGCAATAGGAGTAGACGTGAATGGATGTAATAAAAATTCTCTTCACGTTACTAACAGGATATTTAATATAATTTCGCGGGTATTTTGTATGCCTCAGTAGCGTTAGACTCATGTATAATTAAAAGATAAAATGGGCTGTAATCTTGATAAAGATGGTAGTATCGTTACGCGAGATAAAACTTAAATTATACTTGAAATGCTTTTACGAGACGGCTTTTTACAATTTTGTGTTATTTTGTACTGACTTTGTTGACTGTTTTTGTGACTGAAGTAGCAAAAGAGCCTCTTATGTTAAGAGTCGATGTGGTCGACGATGAAGCACGTTTGCTTAGAAGTATCCTATATTTACTGTAAACGAACTTCAGATACACACACAGATCAGAAACACAGTCTCTGACAGAGAATTCTACTTTTTAGTTGCACGCGCTATAAAAGCTTGCCTATGGCATAGTGCTTAAGTTCACAGGTAATAGTATTATGCCCAAAACGACTTTGATATTCATGGTCTTTTTTTTTCCCTTCGAAAAGATACTGGATTCAATATAAAAAGGGTTTAACCAAAAATTACATTTGTTTCATAGTTTTACCTTAACAGAAATGGGAACATCACATATAATTATTTCGTGATCAAATTGATATAGAATCGATATTAATTATTTAGTCATGATACGTAACAATTAAACGTGGCACTATTCATACTACATGCACTATTAATGGCCCATTATGGCGTGTCAATCCACAGCTGGACATAAATTGAAATATTTGCCATAGAGCCTCCTACAAAATTGCCGTGTCAGCGTCTTCTAGTGTTGGGAGTACTAAATAAAATTCGCTGCACCAAAAGTGTGTTGAGCGCACAACTTCTGCTTCTGTCACGGACTTTCAAAGCCGACAGTTTCCAGTTTAAAGATTCTTTATTTATTCTAAAAGAACATACATTGTTCACTTAGCGAATAAATACATGACTAAGGTTAGGTTAATGTAGGTAGGTACGATGTCGACATTGTTATAGTGAGACTTATATCGTTAGCTTAGAAGTTTTGTGTTGTTAGTGACGTACTGTTTGAGTTTAGCTCTGAATACATTAAAAGAAAATGTGTTTCTTATATCTGCGGGTAGATTATTATAAAGCAGGACGCCTTCGTATTTTATATTTTTCTTGCCATATTGCATTCGCGGTGACGTAGCGAGTAGTTTCTATAGGTGACGTAGCGAGGACGCTCTTGGTCTTTACGGAAAGTATCATTGTCGTTTCTAGCAGAGGCTGCCGAAGAGTCTTCGTGTTCGGTCTTATTTGTCTAGTCAGTCAAGTTGTAAGCAATACTGTGGTTGCAGCCAGGGTTGGATCCCGGGATTAGGAAAAATCTAAATATTTTTTTTTACCAAGAAACTCTCAAGAGCAACCCAAAATCTGAGCTATTGAACTAAGCTTGGCCCCCAACATAGGACTAAGAGCACGATTGATGAAATGTGTATACCTTCTGCCTTGGAAAATATCTAGATCAGTGGTGAATTGATATAAAATAGCTCCCACAATGCTTCTGATGTGGTTAGAGCTTTGCGGTTGAATAATTCAAAGACTAATCGATCTGTGGTCAATCAACTAATCAGCCCGTGCATAGTTAACCGCTTTTAACAAATTGAGAACCCTCAAGCTTGAACGAGAGCTTGGGTAATTGTTTCAGTCGGTTTTCGTGGCCAGATTAATATATTTTGTACTAGCAAGATTCTATTTTATTGCAATAAAATCACCGCTGCTTTCTGAAATTAAATCAATAACTTGTCACAAATTAAACATAGGTGATCAATTGGCTATTCAAAGTTCAATCAACCAATCACAGTTTGACAATGTGGCACACATATATTTTGGGCCTTACAGTGCACATTCAATCAATCAATTAATTAATCAAATGTTTTTTTATTTCACATAGGCCTACATTGGCACTTATAAAACGTCGACAAAAGGTGCACGGTTCGGGTTGGTCGTTTCCTATGGCGAAGAACCGGCAAGAAACTCCATTGCATCATTAACAGTCAGTGTTTCATTCAATATAAAGCTGGACTAAAGACCCTTGATTTCTGAATTAAGTATTTGACGTTGAGTATTTTTCAAACTCTACTTTAGCCAGATGCCAGCCTGTCAGATTTTGGGATATTGGCATTTTGATTTAGGATTATGGTTTTTTTTAGGTTTGAGACGTTTTTAACTCAACATACTCAATTCATAAATCGACCGTAAGACGGTGTACATCATATTAGTGCTAAACGAAAGCTCAGCATAATAACATGACATATGATCTGAGAAGCGGCACAGCACTGATTTCAGCGACAGCCTGCATTAACACAATGACGTTAACTGGTGTGGCATTGTTATTAGTATATTGCTTGACCCAAAACAGCCTGTGAACTCGTCTTTGTTGCTTACGGAAGTTATTTCACATAGACACGCTACCAGCAATGACATAAAGACTTAATATCTAAATGATGAATGTTTCAAAACTAATAAAACAAATGAAACGCAAAATGTATTTTAAGTGTGAATTCCCCACAATCGAACAATAATTTTTAAACGCAAAGTTTTCGAAATTCATTTACGAATATTGAAAATGCTAATCTATAACAAAACATAATTAATGCCAGCATTCCCTAACAATCAAAGTCTAACTATTTACATCAATCCAGCTTAAATTGAGAGCGAATTTTCGTTTTCGCTCTAAAAATATATACCTAGTAGAGTAACCTTTGCTAAAATGCCCGAAAGCTAGATAATTTTAAGCGTCCCGGCTTTACGAAGCTCGCATTCGGAATGTTGCCCGAATCACACATCGGGTTAATCCCTTGGGGAGTCTCCTTTAACGAGATGATTTTTTTTGCCTGTACATCCTATGAAACGTGACACGCTTAACAAAAAAGATTTTTTTATTTTTATATAATATGCTTCTGGTGGTTGTCCCAATTACTGGCCGGCAATAATTAACAATCAATGTGACGTAAATACTCGATATAATTAGATATGTTTTTTTTTGTAATCAAGCTTAATAATGGCTTGGGAAAGCATCTAGGCATAAAATAATTTCGTTGATTTTCAAAAAATATTTTCTGTAAATATCTAGGTAGGTACTTTAGTTTATTTTGTTCAAACCTAAACACTAAAAGCTTTTTGACTTTCAAATAAATAAAATTATCAAAGTTATTGCAAGGGTCTCCAATGTAACTTAGGTTCATAAAATATTAGCGATTTTATGATCTGATCAGACTTTAAAAGGTTACTGATGAAAGTATAGCCATTTCACAAGCAAAACTAATACGGTTAATGGATATAAATTGTGCCAAGTATACAAAAACACACAGTATAAAAACAGTAACTACATTTCAATTAATAGATTAACTAAACAACATTATTACTTCGTCCAAGAATTAGGGCATCCACCGCACACTTTAAGACTCCATCAGATAGACACGATGCGACAAAGCGACAGCTATGCCACCTTCATAGGTGACATAAAAAAATCATAGAAATTATTCTTCGGATAATATATCTGTTGAACAATTTTCATAAAAAATAAAAAAGTGTTGTTGCATCGTAGTATCGCGTCTGTCAGTAGGAGTCTTAATAAAAAAATGGCGCCTACAACAGCTACATCCAGAACAACAAATATAAATCTGTACACGAGAAATACACTAATTAACGTCTAATATCACAAATATCTTTGTCTCGTACTTAAAATTAACACAACAGCAAGAATAGAACTAAGACTAAACACGGAGATATTTTCTCTACGCTCGAGAAAGCTTTGAGTCTGATTTCATTTTGTACTGGATGTCCGTATTCCTCGGTTTGCATCAGTTCTTTGGGGCACGGGAGGGCTTCTAAGGGAATATCGGTCAGTTTGGTAGCCTTTTTCGTGAATTTCCTTTCTGCGTAGTCCTCGTTTTTATCGTAATAGTCATAAGTGTCGTCGGGTAGGGTGTTATCTTTGACGTTTTCGTTATCTTCCTGGTCATTTAAGTGTCTGTCAGCTGTAAGGTCGGTGACACACGATACTTTCTCGAGGGCGTTCCTCAGGGTATTGTCTCTGGTCTCGTTCCGTAGCGCGTAGATCCACGAGAGGCGGCAATTACAACTGAGTGGGTTACCTGCAAACAGAGAGACTGTTAACGTGTTTGTTTTACGAACAGGTTTATTTTCTCACACAATTTTTACGTCAATTTGAATATAGAAGAGCTCATTTGTCTCTAAATAGATTCGATTGTCGTGAGCTCGGTCGAAAAGGGTTTATATCAGTAATCAGCGAACATGGTTGAAGATTGCATGACAACCTTCGTACACTTTTAAGGTATTGTCATAATGTATGTCGTGTTTAAAGAACATGACAATGATAAAATATATGGATTTATTGAAAGGCTGGGACTAATAATATTATAATCGTTAAGTAACTATT
The DNA here is from genome assembly GCA_945859665.1 of Anorthoa munda. Lineage (NCBI taxonomy): Eukaryota > Metazoa > Arthropoda > Insecta > Lepidoptera > Noctuidae > Anorthoa > Anorthoa munda. Next base: position 29,458,992 of record OX243910.1, on the reverse strand, counting down.
ACGGTAGCCATTATGTACTAATGCATTGTTGTAATTTCCCTTAGCTACAATCATAGTAGATACCTAATTTAATGAAAGTAGTACACTGCTTATGTCACACAACAGGCAAACATTGCTGTTTGCGTAACAACGTTAAAAGTTTACTAATTAGGTATTATTATAACATTTTAATTACTTTGACCTTTTGTTTTATTATAACCTGACAAATTTCCAACTACGAGTCGATCTAGTCCTACACATATTGACTGTACGGGCGATATTTTTTCTAAAAGTGCCTAAACTGTATTATTATTAACAAGCTTTTTCCCGCGGCGTCGCTCTACATTCAATGATAGCGTAAGTTTTAAATCAGTGAAAGAGTTTTCGTATATGGATCAGCATTTCCAGAGGTTCCCTTTTACAAACACAGATAATAAAATAGAACAAATCTTTATTCGAATATCAAGACGTCTCAAAAATGGAAGATAACGGAGTACCCGAAATGTCAAACGACTCCGCTCCTGCTTATCCGCGTGGCGCTCTGCGTTCTCCGCGTGAGCCAATAGCGAGAGTCGAACGTCCGGGTGGCATTGACATTTCAGGTGCTCAATTATCTTAACCATGCTGTATACCTGCCACCCACCTCTCTATTGCACCTATTATTAGCTAGATATTTTTTTTTATGATTATCAAAATGGGTGCTAATTAAACAGGCTTCTTTTTAATATCATTATTCGCCCCCAAAAATGTATGTTGCCTTCTAAATTACTAAGTCAGCCACAATTAACGAGCATCTAAATAATACTATGTTAGCCACTAGTTATCTTCTATGTAAACCACTCTAAATACAACTCAGCATGATGGTTATTTTTTAGCATCTAAATTTTTAACATGCATTCTAACAGTAAATTTCTAAAATACTATTAAATGACATCAAAAAATATATTTATTTAGCTTCTAATTTTTTACCTCAGTACGTTTAAAATGTAACTCATCCCATATTAATTGATCGTAAAAAAATTGCAAAAACATTTCATCAAATAGTATATTGGCCACTAATATTACCAGAAGCTATTGAGGAGAGACAAAATAAAAGACTTTATTTTTTGGTTTTAATATAGAATAGGTGCAAGTTGGATTAGTATTTATGCGACAGAGTCGACGGAGCCCCTCTGCGCGGGGTTTAAAGTAGCCTAACACGAAGGAGACGACGGGAGCTGCGTTCGCTCGCTTTGCTCGCTCACTTCAGCTCCCGTCATCTCCTTCGAACCTAACCTGTCCGTGTCGGGGTGTGTTCACGCAGACAAGACGTGAATCATAGACAAGGCGCGGCGCGGCGCGGGACGACACCGCGGCAGCGGGCTGGCCGCCCGCACCGCACTCCACTACCGAGCACGGTCGACGACGCGCGCGTATATTACTTGTCCTGAGTTCATTTCCAACAATATACTGTCCTTCAGAACCACAATATAAGTGTAATACAGTCCACTTTAGTTTAATTTATCAGCCTTTAATTAGGTCCTAAACAGGGTGCCCTAAGCTCCCGAGCTCGCTACGCTCGCTCTTGGACTTATTCATTGACCGTCATTTATTATTTTAAATATAATATATTATTTAAAATTCCTCGTCAGAACAGTACAGTGGTACTTCATTTTCACTTTAGACGTCATAACTAATTATTACTCATCGAAAACTTTAATTTAATTACAGCGAAAACAATTGCAATACGAACGCACGAACGACAATAAACAATGGTAAATTATAAGTCTAGCCACAAAACTATTTATTGGACACGTGATTAAACTTCTAATTTTATAACTAAGCAACGGGAAAATGACATAGCCTCTAATAAACTAATTCGTCTTTTTTGCAACGCCAACTAAATATTCTACAGAAAGCGTCAAGTAAAGATCATCAATTATTGTGACTTGTCCTTCTTATTTATACATTGCCACGTAATTTACTAACTCGCCCACGGATTTTACATCTTGTCACCATTTTACGTTTTACAGCTTCAACGCAATATCCTCAAAAAATATAATTCAAGCTTCTACAGAAAGCATCATTTATTATAACTTAGCATGTAAAACAATACATCATATTCTTTTATCGTGAAAATAGCCACTGCATGATTTGGCGCGAGTACGCGAGGCGACAGCGACCGGCCATTTGCACCAATCAGAGAGCGCCATTCGATTCATGTGACGACGAGTTGAGTTGATCACATGTAATTGTTTATGGGGACTATATTTCTTGTCACCAAAATTTATGTTTGTCATCTAGTTGTATCGCCTAATAAATAGATCTATCGCCACGAAATATTTTAGTTCTCAGATAAACAAAAAGTGTTCCCAGGTATGAATTATCAAATTAATGTTAATATATGTGTAAAATAAGAGATGGATTACCAATAAAATTGTAGTGCATTAGATGAATATAAACTTCGTTCTTATAATAAAAGTTTTATTACTTAAATAATAGCTTTGTGCTCAGAATGGTAGATCACTCACCAAATAAATCGATTATCGATCCCTGACTGCGACTCCTTTTTATTTGTTATTTTGTCACCAATACAGTAGTTACATGTTATTCCGTTCAGTTATTAAAATAATAGTATTCGTTACCAATTTAATACATCAGTTTAAAATTTTAATGAAAATATGTTCAAAGAGGCGGAGACAAATAAGCGCGCTTTTAAAAAATTACCAAGCCGGCCTCAACGATGGGTCGTAGGGGGATGGTAGATGGGATGCACCTATTATTAAAACGAATGTCAACATTAAAATATTCATCATCGGTCATGTAGTATCATTCGGTCCAAGAGCGAGCGACGCGAGCTCGGGAGCTCAGGGCACCCCGACACGGACAGGTTAGTTTCGAAGGAGATGACGGGAGCTGAAGTGAGCGAGCAAAGCGAGCGAACTCAGCTCCCGTCATCTCCTTCGTGTTAGGTTACTTTAAACCCTGCATTCAGAAATAGGAACCCCGCGCAGCGGGGCTACGTCGACTCTGTCGCATAAATCTAATCCAACTTGCACCTATTCTATATTAAAACACATAAATAAAAAAATAATTTTATGAAATTTTCTAGTGAAGTAATATATGATTTATTGATGATTTCTTTAAATTAGTTTGCTTAAATACTTATTAGGACAAACCTATTATAATACATACAAAAACATTTATTTGGTACTAGACCCTATATCTCCATGATTTTAGGTGATTTAATGTGGAACTGATTTTATATTGTTTGGTGAATACATTTTGGTGACAAATCTACTATTTTGCGGGCAAACCCTATTATTTAAGAAACACAAAACTAATTAAATTGGCGATAGCTTAAATGATACCCATTGTTTATTGTCGTTCGTGCGTTCGTATTGCAATTGTTTTCGCTGTTATTAAATTAAAGTTTTCGATGAGTAATAATTAGTTATGACGTCTAAAAGTGAAAATGAAGTACCACTGTACTGTTCTGACGAGGAATTTTAAATAATATATTATATTTAAAATAATAAATGACGGACAATGAATAAGTCCAAGAGCGAGCGTAGCGAGCTCGGGAGCTTAGGGCACCCCGACACGGACAGGTCATCTCCTTCGTGTTAGGTTACTTTGAACCCTGCATACAGAAATAGGAGCCCCGCGCAGCGGGGCCCCGTCGACTCTGTCGCATAAATACTAATCCAACTTGCACCTATTCTATATTAAAACCAATAAATAAATAAAATGATTTGTGTATATTTATTAAATTGAATTATTAAAATAACATTGATAGATTTAATTTTAAAAGAATAAATAAAATTTATTGATTGCATAATAACAAAAGTAAAATAACACACGTTTGTATAATTAAGGCCTCCTCCCAACTAAAACCAATGTCAACATAAAAAAGACAAATCTTTTTATTAGCCGGGTCAATAATTTAGGTAAATCGAATGATATAAAAAAAGAAGTATCAAAATATAAGATATTGAAACTAAAGCGCGAGCTGCGTTAATAATCCAATAATGGTTTAATTTTCTTTTTTGTTACCTACCTACATTTTTTTTATGTTTCTATTATTTACTATAAGTAAAATGATGGTGATTCAATAAACAAATTGATTTTTAAAAAATAAAGTCTTTTATTTTGTCTCTCCTCAATAGCTTCTGGTAATATTAGTGGCCAATAAATATACTATTTGATGAAATTTTTAGCAATTTTTTTACGATCAATTAATATGGGATGAGTTACATTTTAAACGTACTGAGTTAAAAAATTAGAAGCTAAATAAATATATTTTTTGATGTCATTTAATAGTATTTTAGAAAATTACTGTTAGAATGCATGTTAAAAATTTAGATGCTAAAAAATAACCATCATGCTGAGTTGTATTTAGAGTGGTTTACATAGAAGATAACTAGTGGCTAACATAGTATTATTTAGATGCTCGTTAATTGTGGCTGACTTAGTAATTTAGAAGGCAACATACATTTTTGGGGGCGAATAATGATATTAAAAAGAAGCCTGTTTAATTAGCACCCATAAACAATTACATGTGATCAACTCAACTCGTCGTCATATGAATCGAATGGCGCTCTCTGATTGGTGCAAATGGCCGGTCGCTGTCGTCTCGTTACTCGCGCCAAATCATGCAGTGGCTATTTTCACGATAAAAGAATATGATGTATTGTTTTACATGCTAAGTTATAATAAATGATGCTTTCTGTAGAAGCTTGAATTATATTTTTTGAGGATATTGCGTTGAAGCTGTAAAACGTAAAATGGTGACAAGATATAAAATCCGTGGGCGAGTTAGTAAATTACGTGGCAATGTATAAATAAGAAGGACAAGTCACAATAATTGATGATCTTTACTTGACGCTTTCTGTAGAATATTTAGTTGGCGTTGCAAAAAAGACGAATTAGTTTATTAGAGGCTATGTCATTTTCCCGTTGCTTAGTTATAAAATTAGAAGTTTAATCACGTGTCCAATAAATAGTTTTGTGGCTAGACTTATAATTTCCCTATCAAAATTAGCTCGTAACTTAGTGTAAAATCGCACCAAACATTATACACAATCATCATCAGCCTTTTAATGTCCCCACTGCTGGGACACAGGCCTCCTCTCTGTGAGAGGAGAATGGGCCGTAATCCACCACGCGGGCCCAGTGCGGGTTGGTGGATGTCACATGTCTTCGAATATACTCAATGATGCAGAGCAAAACAGAAAAGGGTCCAAATATTATGGCTATCATAATTTTAATTTCCATATCATATAATTTAACAACCGCAGGGTTTTTCTTATCATTTTAATTAATTAATTAATACGATTTTCTAACAAAAGGCTACCCAACTCCACCCATGGTGTAAGATGTAGCATTAAATCAGGGTAGCATTGAACCGTACATTGACAAAACCGAATATAAATCTGGTTTTCTATGTGCAAGGGTGGCAAAGGTCGTACCTACGGAAGTTAACTACGTTGTGCGTAGAAAATGGAGGGACCCAGTTCCTTTCAGTAAAGGAATCCGAGGCAATAGGTCGAGAAAATGTTATGATGAAGTACACTCCGCGGATTGGTTAGATGTACAGGGTGCAAAACGGATTTATGCGCTGCGAAAGCAAGTGGGCTCATATTTGTTACGTTTCATAATTAGTACGTACGAGAGCCCACGACCAAACCCATGTTACATCGTTTTACGGTCAAAACCGTATAAAAACGTTAGATTAGATGAATCTTAACCCGGCTAGGTGGGAAGTACCGGCTAGTAACCTCACAGTGGTATGGAGTTACATTATATTTTTATAACAATATTTCTGATATTAAAAAGGTACATAGTTTTCGTAATTTTATTATGAACTAGCTGTTGCCCGCGGCTGAGCTCCCGTGGACCACACCCCACAGGACCCGTTTTCGGGATAAAAAAATAGCCTGTTACTCAGGAATAATGTAGCTTTGTGTGTGCCTAAAAACTTCAACCACAAAACTCAGTATACCTTTTTTGAAACTTAATTTAGTTCCAAAATATTTAAAAGTAATTCAATATACTGTTTTGTTCAAGTTTCTTTTGTATTTAACCATCCCAACACTTTATTGCCCCAAAAAAGGTTAAGCCGTGAAAGTTAATTCACATAATGTATAAAAATTTAATGAAAGGCTCTGGCTTAACGCATGAATACATTATTCAAAAATTATGCTTTGAGGTTAAAATTCCAAGAAACGCTGTCAAAATGGTAACTCGTCTTAATCCCATGTATATTTTATTAATATCGGTTCAGTTAATTAAACACGTGAGTATCGAAAGAGTAATTAAACTAATATCTTCGCTAAAGAAGTCTTTAACACGAGAACAGAATTCATAATGGCGTTCAAAATGATGAAACTATAATAATAAATCATTGATGTTAATCTCTGCCTTGCCAACATAAAGAAACATTTTTATATTTTTTATCAAAAAATCGTGATCGGGCTTCATAAATCTCATATACCGACAGTACCTCAATTGATTACAAAAGTTCCATGTTACATAACACGTTGCACTGTTTCACATTGATACATATTACACGAGCTTGTAACAATCGAGTTAACTCAAAAGACAGAGCCTAGCCTCGGGCTGTCTCGGTTGCAAGTGATTTGTGAATTTTATGCGCACTGAAATAAGGTTTAAATTGCAATGATTGAAATGCAACAACTTTTTCTACTTTGTACATTATGGCAGGAAAACATGTAGCCACGTTGTTGGAAATTGGTATGTCAATACATAGTTGTGTTGTAGTCAAGCTAAGGTGACTGTTAACCTTTTCGTTACTAGGCTAAAAATATCAGTTACCCGCATAAAGCCCGCTCGCCTGCCTGGTTATCAAGTAGTTTATTTAAATTTTATTTTAACCTTAGATAACTAAACTATATTTTGGATTTACTTAATTACTAAATTTTCAAGGGGTACATTCGCTTATTAAAATTGCCGTTTATTTTGTCGGTACAAACACTCACTCTTCAAAAACTCAACTTTATCAATTTAGCCATAAATTTCGTGTCAATGGACATAAATTACCAAAACTTCGGTATAAGGAAGGTTTATAGAAGGACACGAATATTTCTAAGTATAGCGACTCTACTCGTTGCCGTCGTAATGATTATAAATATTTAATCGTCTTGTCTAGTATGAACCAGTTAGTCCAAGCCACGTTGCTTAAGATGACGACAGTCGCCAACGACCTTGAGGGAACAAAACGCGCACTCGTGTCACACCCGCTCGACCCAAAATTCAGTAGAGTTTTGTACTTTCGTATTATTCTATGACTTTGAAAAAAAAAGCCCTGATTCAAAATGTAGATGATTAAATTGTATTTCAGACGGTGTTTAAAAAAATTCATTAAAATACGCCCGGCGGTTTTGGTGCAATTGTCGATTTTGTCAGTATTACACACAAGTTTACAAATTAATTACACTATAATATACGAATAAAACTCAAAATTTTCTTAGATCAAATTATTAAGAAAATGATCTAATGTAACATTATTTTCTCAAAAAATTTCGACAAGCTGTTTAAACGTGATTCTCATTTTAAAATCAGCTTCTCAGGGGTATGTGCGCGTTAACATCGGCCCACCGTGCTACTCCCACTAGCCATTTAGCCACCCCTTTCACGCCTAGTGAAAACAGCTCAATTTCAAGGGCTGGGCTCTCAGCCACGTAAACCTTTACGACACAGTTTTGTAGTGCTTAAATTTTATTTCAGTAATCTAGTGTAGTGTGGGTGAACTTGTAGCCAATTTGTAACAGAATATCTTGGCATTAAATGAGCCAGTTCATTCCCAAGAATATTATTATGAAAGTAATTTTAAAGGGATTATGAAAACAGTTTGTTGAGGTATAATAACAATTTTAATGTTAATTGCTTATGGTTATGTTATATTCTTTAATTTTACCTTTTGGCTCGGGAAAGGCTATTTTGTAATTGTTAATTTGGACCGTGGTAACAGGGAAGGTAATTCAAATATTTTGTTCTGGATATAGTTATAATTACGTGTTGTTTGTTTTGGCCAATGAATGGATTATTTCACGGAAATTTATATAAAGCTTAGTTTGTTTGTTTCGTTTTAATGGAAACTTATTATATTACGGTTCAGTTTTCACTGGTTGTTTCAGTAGGCAGTTACTTAATTATTGCTATATTTAACAGTAAAGATTTCTCGTTTTCTTAATTTTTTCTCGTGTCTCCTGTGCGGGTCACAAATAAATATTTTTCTTTCTTTTCTTTTTTTTTTCTTTCTTTGTTTGCCGATTGGTTTCTCGGAATTGGTAAAGTATTATTTTATACAAAAAGCAGGGGCTTTGTTCTGTGAGTAACATTGTAATCCTATTGTACCTATAATATCAATATGAACCGTTGATGTAAACCGCTCCACTGTTTTTCTGTTTAATTAAATATGCCAAAATATCGCAATACCCGTTTTACAATTCTACTTATTTTATAGTAGACTAGCTTCTACCCATAACTTTGCCCACGTATAAAGTGTTTTATTTTCCCAAGGGATCATTATACCGAAGATAATTAATTGAGATGATAAATATTCTATGTATCAACTATCTACGCGCATTATTTCATACTAATCCGTTCAGTCGTTTTTGCTTGATTAAAACACAAACATACAATGCTTCACATTTATAATATTAGTTGGGTATGTGATAGGCACAAAGCTTTAGGTTCCACGTGTACCTACGTACCTACATTGTTAATAGCGTTAGGTACACGCTCTACCCAAATCGGATTTAAACCCGTATTTAGCAAACTGTGGAGACACGATAGGACACATACTGTGCCTACCCTTGCCGAAATTAAGGCCACGGTAGGGGGCTAAATAATAGCTCATTTCTATGCGTGATTAGGAGATAAGTAACGTCTGTGGCATAAGCAAAATGTCTAAGGGCTGGTTTCAAATGCCAAATTTTGGCAGGTGTTCAGGCTAAAATAGAGATTGACAAATACTCATCTTCGAATTCTTAAATCAGAAATTCGGAGTAAGTCTAGTATAAGTAAGCCAGTTCTATTATAAAACGTTCAAATTCAAGTCGTAATTTATCGCAGTGACAATCAGTGTCAAAATATTGGTAAATTAGGTTAATATTGGTTTTTAAAGGATTGAGACGGAGACAAGATGTGTTAATGAACAATTAGGTCGTTAAAATTAGGAGCTCAGGTTCCTTGGTCATCATCACCATCAGCCTTTTAATGTTCCCACTGCTGGGACACCGGCCTCTTCTCTGTGAGAGGGAATGGGACGTAATCCGCCGCGCGGACCCAGAGCAGGTTGGTGGATGTCACATGTCTCCGATTTTTAGGGTTCCGTAACCAAAGGGAAAAAACGGTGCCCTATTACTTAGACTCCGCGGTCCATCTGTCTGTCTGTCACCAGGCTTTATCTCATGAACCTTAATGGCTAGACAGTTGAAATTTTCACAGATAATATATTTCTGTTGCCGCTATAACAACAAATACTAAAAACAAAATAAAATAAATATTTAATAAGGGCTCCCATACAACAATCGTGACTTTTGTGACGTTTTTTGCGATAATAGTACGGAATCCTTCGTGCGCGAGTTCGACTCGCACTTGGCCGGTTTTTTGCTTCTAGGACATGTCGGTTTCCTCACGATGTTTTCCTTCACCGTTTTGAGAGCAGTAGTGATGTGGTGATAAAAGCAGTGGTGACAGGTTCCTTGGCAAGTAACTACATAAGTTTTTATAAAACGTGTAATTGCTACTGTAAAAAAGTCGATTTGATATAGTTCTATCAACCGCATAAATGTACATAATTTGTTGCGCTATTTCAATCTAAATAATAACAAAACATTTCGAAATACAAAAAATAAACTCAATCTAGTTGTTAAAACGGGTAAATATTCCTGTATTTACATACAAATTAAACATCCTCTCCACACTGAATAGGAATATTGGTATCCAATTTAACAAAACCGACAAAACACCAACAGAGTTGATTAACGAGCAATTTTTAAAACCAACACTAATCGGACCGCCACTGATGGTATTGAAAAAAAAAACTTTATATCTCAGTTTATTTCATGGCAGTTCCGAATATAAAAAAAGAAAAAGTGTTGCCAATCGTTTTTCATGCCGCACATGTTGTAAATTGAGATATTTTTTAGTTGTGGATAGATTTAGTGTCAAAAATTACAATGTTGGCTTTTATGCGTGCGATTAATGTATAAAAATACCACAGCATATTTTATTTATCCGGTCGGTTTGGCAATTATTTCCGGCAGTTGGGTAGTAGCATGAAAAATGTATTTAAAGTATGGGTGCTATTTATTTATTTACATTTTAGTAATACCTTTGTCATAACGGCAATCAGTAACATGGAAGTACTACTGTCAATCACTGTTCCAGGACCCACAGTCGCGTTTTTTCCCAAATACAGCGGTAAACAGGGAGGAGCTGGAACGGTCTATTCTTTTGTTCGAAGTAAGGGCCGCCATAAAAAATCTTGAAAGTAAAAAAAGCCACGGGAAGAGACCGAATTCCCATAGAAACCATGAAGGCTTTAGGAGAAAGTGGCGTCTATATCTTCCATGCCATTTGTAATAGAGTATGGCAGACAGGAACTTAAAAAACTCCACAAATAAATGTAATAACTATCGCCTTATTGCACTGATAACCCAGGCCAGCAAAAGCTTGTTACATATTCTAAATAAGCGGCTGTTCAAAGGAATCGCATCAAAATAGGCTGGATTTGTGAAGGGAAAGGGTACACGAACATATTCTTATTCAATCAATCAATCATTTATTTCGGACCATGATCCATAATTTGTTAGCAAACACTTATGACTATGTTAGTAAATTTACATAATATAATAATATGAAAGGAAATGTCAAACTAATAAAAATAAATAAATAACAAATAAATTAAGAAATAATCCAAATTATTGTTCGCCAGATTATTGAAAAAGCTCGTGAATTCAACAAGCCAACATAATTATATCTGCTTTGTTGATTTCTCCAAAGCATTTAGTTCGGTAAAATGGCCAATCTTGCGGAAAACTTTAATTGACATGGGCACGCCGAAACACCTAGTTCATCTTCTGAGGAGGTTGTACGAACAAAGCACAGCCTCGGTACGAACAGATGACATTCTGTCCAGTAATTTCCACCCCAGTGCAGGTGTCCGCCAAGAATGTATTATATCGCCGCTCTTCAGATGGGGTTGCGGTTGGTTGCTACAACATTGCGAATTTGCGCTACGCAGATGACACCACTCTTTTTGCATCTAGTGCTCGCTATATGAAAGAACTCCTACGCAAAATGGAACAAGTGACCCTTGAACTCGGGTTAAAGATTAATCGCAACAAGACCAAGGTGATGATTGTAGACCGTGATAGCAATAATTCGCCAGAAATTACTTAGATCCTAAACTGCGACGTAGTCCAATCCTACATATATCTTGGGCTCGTGCGCACTTTAATTTTACCCATATTTCTGTATACTGCAGAAATGTGGACGATGCGGGAGGTGGCAAGAAAATAGATAGACGCTCTGGAGATGTGGTGCTGGAGAAGAATGCTCGGAGTGTCGTGGACCAAGTTCCGCACAAATGTCTCGAAACTCCAAGAACTCCACAAGCAAGCAGCGTCTGTCCGCAAAAGTACTATACTGAGTGAGTATCGGAGTGAGTATCGAGACTGTACAGTCCCGAATACTTACCTTCTTCGGACACGTTCAAGGCGAGACAGTCAGTCCATAGAGCGGTTAGTCGTCCAAGGAAAAGTGGAAGGCACTAGACCTCGTGGTAGGTCACCCATGCGTTGGACCGACTAGCTCAAGTCCGCTGTGGGCGGTCCCGTGCATGAATGTACGCGAATGACTTCTAATCGGGAAACGTGGCGAGACATTGTGAGACGTCTACCTCTGCCGCATATACTACCAATACTTCATGACGACCACAACCGCTCTGTCAAGAGCGTAACGACTAAGAAGAAGAAGAATACCTTTGTACATAATGCCTTTTAATTATCACACATCACATATTTATTTAATAAAAATTGCTTGATATACTATAGCTTTTATATTTCGTAGAGTGGTATAAACAAGTAGGAAGCCAACCAGATCCATAATATTATAAATACGAAAGTAACACTTTCAGTGTCGGTTACAGATTTGTTTGGAACATGGCATATTAATAGACCAGAACCTGGATAAGGACTTAGGATACATATTTTTATACCGGTATAATGTTCACTTGGAATAATAAAACAATTTTCACGATGGCGAAGCCGCAGGCAGAAACAAGTATTATTCATTTAACTAAAATTAACTGATTGATACCTCACTTATGTGTATTATTCAAACCATTATTATAATTTCAGAAAATTACTATTGGATGGTAAAATACTATTTAACGCTATACCCACGCTACAGTATGATTTACGCCACATGAAACCCACAACGAATGAACCCGGACAAAAAACGAAAATGTTTCTAATTTATAATGTCCCCAGTAATTTCAAGCTCCATAATTTCCAATTAACACATTCGCCTGAACCCAGAATACATAACATTCACAAAAAAAAATATAACTCGCTGTTTGTACTACAATAACCACCATTTTTTAAGAAAAGGACTGTACCTGGTTTTAGAGAGGGTAAATGAAGAGTACAGACTCATTAAAAAGTGTACTTTATTGTTATTTTTAAAACTGAAACTTTTTGCCAAACAAGCATCTTTCGTTTCTTTGAAAATATTTTAAGGATTATTGGACATACATTGTTTGCTTCCCATCGCATTGACATTAATAAAAAAAAACACAAAAACAAAAGATAAAAACTCTCTGTGTGTAATGTTAGTTAATGTTAGTCAGTGTAATGAATGAATTTCAGAGACAAATAAATAGAGTATTTTAGATTACTCTTTTGCTTCAATAGATTATAATGTACGCATGAGCAAAATAGAGCCTATAGTTTGTTAGTGAGTTGTAGTTAGTTAGTAGTACACAACCCTTGTGCGGATAGCAAGACAAACAAAAATAATTATCTGAACCTTTTATTCAGGAAAATTTTATTCGTGTCAGTGATCTATTTTATTTGCATTCCGTAGAGGATTTATCTCAGTAGCCAACGCAGCACCCTGCCCCTAGCAGATAGCTGGCGGAAGAAAAATGGCGATCGGGAAGGCACGCCCCGCTGGAGGGGTATTCTGGACAAATAGTCTCTGGCAAGTCGATGGGTAAGTAAGTGAACGAACTGGAGAAATATGGCGCCTATGTTAAAGGCACGAACACATTTTTGGGCTTGGAAAATCGACATAGAAACTTATTTGCTCCTAGGATCATTAAGCAAATCTATTTTTATGATCCCGATGACAGATGTAGCCAACTAATTATTGAAAGTATCTTCTATAATTCTCTCTGACTATAAAACATGACTAATTTTAGCGCGAAGTATATTTTTTTGGGCTTTTCGTTTTAATTAAGTCTGACCCGTAGCCGCAGGTCTTGAGTATAACTCTTATCATGATTGTAATAACGAAAGTTTTGTTGTTAGTTCTCATACAAATGCGACAAAATAGCTAACTTTCCAGACTGTAATACTGAGTTAATAAATAAGTACCTAAAGTATGGAATGGCATTAACATCGAAACATGACACCGAGGTACTTAAAACAAGCCAGCTTCTTGGCAAACGATACTATGTGTTATCGCCTCAAGATGAACCCGTTACATAAAGCTACGTGTACGATCAGCCAAAATTAGTTTATCAAAGTGACGTGCTTGTATCACCATCCGTATAGTTCCCGTCAAGCCGAGATGAATCTTAATGGAAGACTAGAAGCACCCCGTGTGTCTCTCGTACGCCATTCTCGGCTCTAACGTCACGGTACTAGAATATTACATTCTCTAATAATTACATAAGGGAAGTTTGTTTAGTGAAGGCTTATGTAGAATGGTTTACCTAAACTAAACATTTACTGTATGGTAGGTTGTCGGTTGTAAATGTCAAATGTTTGATACATTGACGCGAGTAAAATGGAGATGTCAGAAATGATTTTGCACGTGGAAATCGAAATACTCGGAACAGGTTCTGGCATACAAAAGCATATTTCGACAAAGAAACACCTATCGCCCTTTTTAATGGTACATTATTCTGATTCCGCTTTTTAACACAATTTCTTTTTACAAAAATGAACTTAGTTACAGCCCAAACTTTAGAAACATCATTGAACTAAAACTGAGTTACGTCTAGATAGATGAGCCAGAACAAAAATGTCAATAGCCTAGATTATTTGAAACGAATAACTATTTTCGATTTTGTTCCTCGAGCGATCGCTTCCACAATAATCCTGCGGACAGCCGCTTCGCTAAACCGACTGCCGGCAAACGGGTTAGCCGCCTATTCCACAGTTAGTTAAGAAATGCCCAAGTTCCGTTCCTCTAATTCCCAAAATTTAATTGAGAAAATGAAACTCGACGGTGGATCGTTCTCTCAGAAGCGAATTTGTAAAATTGTTTTGAAGGTGAGTTATTAGAATTAAGAGTTTCTTTGATGCAGTTAATTGAATTTAATTAACTGTAAGGTCAACTGTTAGAAAATTAATTGGATTAATAAATATACACCGGTTACATTTCGGGAAATGTGCGATGGAACTGCACAATTTGATGCCGCCTAGCCCGTTCCATCTTCGGACTATAAGGCCGCTGCCTCGAATCTTGCGGGCAGCGGGGCGGCGGCGGCGGCGGCGCGGGCGCGAATGCATACAATCAAATGGACCGGCCCTCGAAAACAGCGGCGCGGGGGCGGCGCGGGCGCGGGCAACGAGCGGTGCACGCCAGTCAAGCGGTGACCGCCCGCGCGTCTGCATAGCAGTGTTGTGAAATTTATTTTTGTGACGTGTCGAAATGTTCTCGGACGTGATAGAGCAGATTATTTCAGCAATTATTGAGAGGACACCGATATGGAACAGCAAAGATGTGAACCATAAAAATAGAAGAGTAAGTAACCAGTTTAATTAACAAATCGCCCTTGATAGCTTCATGAATATAGTCAAAAGTTTCTACACTCATTCTGGTGTAGTCGTAGAGTTTGTCAGGACATTGTCTCTGTTCTTTATAATTTCGATAAAACTCGCCTTTTCTTTTCCTTGCCCTATAGTAGGGATTTACTTCTTCTTTTGCCCACAATAAATCGAGCGTTAGGAATAAATTTGAATCAAAAAAATGTTTTCGCCGTTGTTCAGATATTTCGTTCGCGAATAAAAACAAATATCTCGACGACACAACCACGAACACAACACTACGCCGCTATAGAGCCGCGCGATTTGCCCGCTGGTTTCGAGAACGGGTCTGCGCTGCCCGCGCCGCTCCCGCGCCGCCGCCGCCGCCGCCCCGCTGCCCGCAAAACTCGAGGCAGTGGCCTAAGACAAACGGCGATGCGTCATCCGTATATGCTGGAAATCCCACCCGTACGCACAAAGCGTTTTGGGAATACTTTTATTGTGTTTAATTCCCTGCCGAAATCTGTATTTCCTGATAGCTAAAACCTGGGAGTCTTTAATTCAAGAGTAGTTTCTTCTAGGTAAGCGTGCCCCATCGTCAACCACATCAGCGTTTACCATCAGGTAAGATAGCAGTCAAACGCGAGCCTAAAAATAATAAAAAATAAAAATATATTCTCCAAACAAAGCCTTTTTTATCTGTGGTCGAACGAACTAAACAAACTTCTTTTATATTTTATTTTTGGAAGACAATAAGCCATAAAAGAAAACAACTTTTGGAGATTTCTGAATGCGTAATATTTTTGTTATATTGAAACCGTAAAAGTAAAATAAATTAAGAATTTTCGCATCGAATAAAACTCTTATTATTACAAAAGAAAGACAACATCCACGAAAACTTTTCCCTCTTTACGATGGCGGGAGTCCCGAAAATTTTAATGTACCATTCGCAACTTATTATTCACAGTTAGAAGAATATAAAACTCGCTAGCGGAACGAGAAAAGTAATATAAAAAAATAAACAAATAAGTCACAAAACCCACTCGTGAATAATAAAATAAGCGACCTGTATCCGATACAACACACAAAACACGTAATAAACAAACGGGTTTGCGAATAAAAAGCTATTTCCCGATGGTGGGACGGGCCAAATTTATCGGCTCGCTCGGCGAAATATAGGTGCAATCCTGCCAACGGTGGAAAGGTGATTTACGTACGCGATGTCTATGAAACGCAAGAAATAAAAGGATTTGTGTATCTTTCGGAGCCGAAATTGTGTATCAAATGCGATTGAGATATAAGTGTCGTTTGCAAATGTCACCCTCCGATATATTTGGTGCCGCTGACGCTTCGAGTGCTGTGCACACGTTGTTACCCTTATTGATACTCTTTTCGATGCTATTTCAGGACAATTAGATTGTGCTCAAAGTAGAAAGTGTTTTGACCTGTACCACTTTTTAGGAGCACTTAAAGAAACTTATGTTCGTGGAATGTAATCTTTTTTCTCTTTCTGAAACTTAGAAAAGGTCTTAACATGTTACGTGTGAATGCGAGGTCTTAATTTACCGAAGCCTACAAGTACTTTGCGAAAACACGTACGAGTTTAACACCTGTATTTTTTGCTTACGACTACAATTTAGTTTTAGGTCCAATATGTCTAAAGGAAAAGAAAAATAAATGTGCGCGATTTCTGCTAACGCTACTTATTTGGTTATTTAAATTTCATTCAACACCCGAAGGAGCCCTTTATTTATATTTCCTTTGGAGAAAAGCCCGCATTTAGCAATATAGAATTGAATCAATAATCGATTCAAATCGTTTGCGGGGCCGAGTTGGCCTCTGGAGCTCACGCGATTCCGATGACCAGGCAGATCAGGCCGACCCTTACGAAACTGAATTGGTAGTTATAAGTTACCGCGGGCCCACGTATCTACACTAAATAGATATAAAATATTGGCGGGGGAACAAAGGTATTGCCCTATATTCAGCACTGGACGCCTTTTTCATTTCAACGGTCTCGATTGTTATGTCCGTCATCATTACCGGACGACTGAGAAATAGATTTTTCAATTCCGCTGAATTTATTATTCTGGTTCTGCTTTGGAAATACTTGAACGATTTCTTAAGATTAAAACAGTTCGCATCTTATTGATATTTTTTCTAATAAATTGTGACAGTTTGATAATCTAAAAAGGAAAAGGCTAAAAGATGCTTTTATTAAGTTTTTTTTGGAGCAAAAATCTAGATCCTTACATCATTTTCTTTAGCAATATTCCTTGCCTTATATTACAGCAAGCTTTTACAATTTTCTCAGGGAACACTCACGTAAATTACTGAATATATATTTCAACGTCTTATTTTTGTGTCTAAGTACAAGTAGGTAAATAAATACTAAAGAATTATTTCACAGAAAAACTGACTTTTCTTTTACAAAAACTACCGTAGGTTTTAAATAATTACCGGATTAGGAGCCTAAAGTTAATCTAACTCTGATAAATAAAAACGACGCTAGCAATTAATCTAAATCAAAAAAGGAGGTCGCGACGCTCTAGTTTTTACAAATTTATTCAAATAAGACGAAAATATATCTTCCATTTACACCCGTTAACCAGGATCAAAGTATTCGTATTGATTTCACTCCGTTTTGCGACATTGAAATTTATAGGTACAATGATTCCCCATTTTCGCCACGATATATTCAATATACGATATAAATTCGTCTTGGATACACTTTTTATTCAAATCTAAAGTTTTTCTTTGTTTTCAATAGGCTTTAATATTTCGTGCCTATATTATTAGAATTCCTTGCCAGCTTAAATGTAGGTAAATCACTAACGTGATAGATATCAGCCGATCGACTAAAAGGTTTTCAATTGTTATTTATAAGTATTTGTTTGGTCCTAGTCTAATAATGCTTTATTATGTACTCACGACTTTTATAATGGCCATTTCCCTTTTCTTTGTTAAACACATGATTAATTCACGTCACGAGACAATATTGTGATTAATGTTTAAGTCTGTTCCTCGTGTCAAATATTTAGGCAGAACGTGACAGTATCAACGATAAGAGTTTCAACTTGACAAGAAATTCAACCCGCACGTAGCTCTTACTCTCAGGACGTTCATAAATATGAGTAGGTACCGTCACAGAAACCACATCATAAATAATATACAAAAACCTACTTGGTACTATATTTTCATATTCTCAAGGAGATTTGAACAAAAACAAAGAGAAAGGTACCAAAGTAATCGGATTTTGCATTAGACGGTATTCAGAGAATAAAATATTCAAAACCCCATACGCACCGGGTGTTCACGGATGGAAAGTCATGTGACGTAACCGCTCGTATATTCGGTTTAATAGCCGGTATTAGGGCCATAAATAACAAAAGTTCTAACTCACCTTCCAAATAAACTCCAGTTGAAGCAGATTTGTCATTCTCCACCACTGATCGAACAGTTTCGTACGATATCACTTCCAACATATTGTACCTCAGGTCTAATACGACCAGGGTACTTATATCCTCCAATATATCTTCGTAGAATGTTGTCAGCTTATTACCGGACAACGTCAATTTTCTTAGCTGAGCGAGGCCGCCGAACGCTCTCTCTGATATGTACTCTATCGCGTTGTTATCTAACATCAGCTCTTTCAAACCCCATGACTCACTGAAAGCCAAATTCCCAAGCATCGTCAGTTTATTATTTCTCAAATTTAACCGAGAGAGACTTTCCAGCCCTTCAAGCATTTCCCTAGTCACCACTGATATGTAATTATAGTCCAAATTAAGTTCCATTAAATTATTCAAATGCTTAAAACAACCTTCGTGTATCAAACTTAGGTTATTATTTGATAAATGTAACACGTGTAAGTTTGGTAAGCCAAAAAACACGTCTCTCTTTAATTCTGATATTTGATTTTCGTCCAAGCTCAAGTTTGATAGCATCATCATTTGTGAGAACGAGTGCTTCTCTAATGTGCTGATCTTATTCGATTTCAGGATAATTTGTCTGACTGTTGAAGAGTTCGTGAATGCATATGGTTGGATTCTTTTAATAGTTCCAAATTGTATAGAGATATGTTTCAGTTGGTCCAGTCTTACAATAGCTTTCGCTGGAATGAATGTTAGCGCGTCGTCTGATCTAACGTTGAACATTAAATGTTCTATTTCAGACTGCGATGAAAAACTGGGCCAGATGAGATCTTCTTCAGTTATTCCTCCGCTAAATACCCAACAGTCTGCTCTGGTGGCCATTTTTGGCTTGTTACTGTCACAATAACAGTGCACTTTAGACCGACGGTCGACGATGTCACAAACATTTATGAAGACAGGTGAATAATAAAGTCTTTCCATTTTTGGTTGAGTATCTTCATTCATACTTCCCGTCACTGTGAATTTGACTGTCATTAGTGATGCGATGATGATCAAATATTTGGTGATTTGCTCCATTCTTGTTGTAAAGATATCTGGAACAAAGAAAATAGTCCTTGAGATCACGTTTTATTTCATAATCGTT
This sequence comes from Anorthoa munda, assembly GCA_945859665.1. NCBI lineage: Eukaryota > Metazoa > Arthropoda > Insecta > Lepidoptera > Noctuidae > Anorthoa > Anorthoa munda. Next base: position 29,439,505 of record OX243910.1, on the reverse strand, counting down.
TTATCATCTAATTCACAACTTTCCACTTCGATTGCGATAAAAGTTTTACGTTGCAAATTATTCAGACATTATTGGAAGAGCCGTTCTTGTTATATATTACTAAGATAGGATAATATGAAGGTAATAATAGTGTTCTAAAAGCTTTCTTAACTACTTTAGTTTAATAGGTTGCGATAAGAAACGATAGTCTATAACTAATTTGATAGCAGTTGAAGTAACTCCTATACTGTTAAAAATGTTAGAAAAAATGCTATCAGAAATCTTTGCACATAAATCTTGAAAGCCTGAGGAAATGGGTGAAAATTATAATAGAAGTCGACCAAGATTTACAGGCCTTTTATGTTTTACAGCTTGAAAAAATTAATCTAAGGACCAGTAAAAAGAAAATGACAGCAGTTTGCTCAGAATAAACTAGACGAGGGAGAAACACATATCTAAGAAGGTTTTTAAGAAGATAAGTATACTGAAAGAGAACACGCTGTCAATCACACTAATATTATAAAGCCGAAGTTTTGTGAGTGTGTGTGTGTGTTTGTTACACGCTCTTCACTCTCAAACGACTGGACGGATCTAAGTGAAATTTGGCATAGAGATAGATTTTAGTCAGGAATAGCACATATGATACTTCTGTCCCGGTAATATGTCCACTCGGGATAATTTTGGACTTTCACGTGGGTGAAGCCGCTGGCAGAAGCTAGTCTTTATAAAAAAAACAATCCACATTGTTCGATCGGCGCACAGAATAAAAACATGTGCCGAACAAATAAAATTGAAGGTAATAAACACGACACCTATTAATATCGATTCGATACCAACACTGTCGTCCGGGGAGCCTAAATAGGATATATTGCGATACAGTGTAATTACACGTACAGGAGCCGCGCGCAGATAAACGCAAAATATTCTTTTTCAAATAGCAATATAGGCATCCCACGAAGGGCCAGGTCACCCTTTGATATATGGCGCTCATAAATAACCCTAAATATTCGGTTTCACACATTGCCAGGTCACGACACGGCAAAAAATATCTTTCATTAACAGTTTTAACCTAATTAAAAGCGACGGCGACTGATAGTGTTATATAATTCACAGTATTGGATGTCACCGAGTTTTTGTCAGCCTTCGGCTTTTAGGATTTTAAAACTATAAAGTTGCTTTTGGTTAAAGTTTCGCAAGCGGATTAAAAGTAGTGCTAGTGCTCCCGGGGTTTTAAAATGCATTTTTAACGCGGATAAAAGTTTTATCAACTATTTCTGTGTTTCGTTAAAATCGGATTTGTGTGACCGGGATTTTAGATCCCGCTAAGAATACTTTAAAAGTTGATTCCGAATGAAACACGTACTGAATACTAACAAGGGAACTTGGATAATCGTAGGAGATGGGATGACATATTTTTGCACAACTTTTGCAGAAACTCTGCAAAAATATGTCGTATCGCTTTGGAAATTTTAGATGGAATTTTGAACGAAATTGCTAAAGTTGTGTATGATGTCGGTGCCGCTATCTTGTATTGGGAATTAATTTTTGGATTATACGTTCTTCGAGTTTGCTTTGCATTATTCTGTTAGACAAATATATAGGTTCATTGGTGAATGGATATAAAAGGCCGGGCATACACTCTATAATGATTACATAGATATGTATTAACAACGGATACCTCTATTGTTCTTCTTCTTTGTTTTATTCTGCAAACAAGTCAAATAAAAAAATAAGTAACAATCCTGACCTTTGCTTTTGTTTGTCTTGCAAAGTGTCATAGTATTCATACACCTAATGTCCTGCTAAATATAGAACATTTGTTATGTTTTCTTTCGTATAAACATTAATATCATCTTATCATAGTATGACAGTAATATCGAGCAATTCTTTGTTCTTGCGTATTTCTTCCTCCTGATTTATGTTGTTACTATTGCGTTTGCTTCGCGTAATTAATTTATAGGAATGAATGAATTTGTGGTACAAATAACTTTTTCGCGGGATACCGCAACGCAGCTGTTATGTTCTCATGTTTTTTTTTTCTTGATCTTGATATAAACTTTTTGTGCTTTTGGTTTTCTTGGCATGGAATAGGGCGGGTTATATTTTTCGTACATCTGCTTGAAATAACCAGCCTATTACCAATTACTATCCTACTCCACCTGCTTTTGTCAATATTTCACCAATCACTATTTTTCTCTACACCACCCAAAAGTTCTACCAGCAAATGGTAGTAAATGCCTAACGTATTAAGGCCGCTTCCATACATTCTTTCACTAACGACTCCTTACGCTCACTGACAGAAGAAAAAAACGTCCATATTAACTTTAAACGTAAACTGTATTTAGTAAAGTAAAAAATAAATAAAAGATTCTACTCATTTAAAGAAGGTATTTAACATGCTTCATAACCTGGTTTGGTAATTTCATGCTATGCAAATTTTGCTAAATGTGTGAAGTCCGACACGCACTTGGCTGGTTTTTTCGAATCGTTATCGCTTTTTCTTCGCAAAACCTATGCAACTCCCCCAAAAATGGCTGTTTTTGGCAGAGCTAGGCTGGATATGTTAGCTAGGAGCACCACGCAAATAGGACCAAATGGGAATACAAAGTGAAAAAATGGAGTCCCTACTGCTACTACAAGCTATCATTCATAGTATGTCACCAAAAAATGCCTGTGTTTTTGAGCAGAGCTAGGCTGGCTATGTTAGCTAGGACCCCCACGCACATAGGACCGAATGGGAGTACAAAGTCCCTACTGCTACTACAAGCTATATATTTTAAGCATAGTATTTTATTTTATCCAGAGCCCCTGGGGCTTCAAGGTTTTCCATCTATACAAATAAATAAATAAAATATTGGATTATTAGTATCTCTCTCGGAGCAGTGGTGGCCTAGTGGTAACGGTCGTGGCTTACAAGTTGTGGGTCGTGGGTTCGAACCCAGGTAGGTGCTTTACTTTGTGTAAATTATTTCATCACCACTGCTCTCAAAAACGGTGGAAACTGGCATTTCTTAGAACCAAAAATCGAAGACATGTGACATCCACCAACCCGCATTGGGCCCGCGTGGCGTATTGCAAATGGGAGTTTAAGTGCGAAAAGGGCTCCATCTAACCTCTAAGGTTCAGCAGTTTTCAAGATATGGAACATCAACCGACCCCCTTATGGACAAAAAGCACGAAAACATTAAGTTATTATTGGTATTTTGTCAATCCTTTAGGTACCTTATGACTTAGCTCACTTTTTAGTGATAGTGGTTCTAAACCTAAAAAGAGAGAAATAAAGACGCAAAACACAAAAAATTTCAAACACAACTGTTGTTTCTGAAGTCCTAAGCTAAGGTTTGCACATTGTTTTAGGTCCTAAGTCACTTTTCGACAGATCGGCAGCGTTCACCATAATGTCATGGATGAAAGAACTCCGTGCTTGTCAATAATCGCACGAACAGTTCCTTTAGCGAATTTTGGCGCCTGTCCAGAAACGTGGGGGTGAAAAAAGATTGAAGTAGGATTAAGGAAAATTATTTGAGCACGGTGTTCACTCGCAGCGTTCCATGAACTTTATCGCCTTTGAAATTGATAGATGAGAAACTCTTTATTCGACGTCAAATGAAGGGCAAATAAATAAGTTTTATGAAAAGTATGATAAAATGTGGTGTTATGTACATTTTCTTGCACTCAAATAACTGGCGAAAAGTGGGTGTACCTAGTATTGTAATATTTTTGCATAGCCGTTTGACAGGTACAGTAGTGATATTTAATTGTATGTCTACTAAAACTCAAGACCACAAAAAAAAAACAAATAATAATTTACCTTAAATAACGTTTTACAGTACTTACGTAATATCATAATTGTGATTACTCTAAATGAAATTTGTTACAATAACAATTCTAATACTGCTCTAAAATATTGAACGCTTACAAAAGCTTTTCTTAATACAAGTAACTTCGTCAGATGTGAATCTTTAAAGACATTATTTCCAACAAAATATTTTAACCAGAGTGAACAGTTTTATCAATCTTAAACAAAACAATTTCGTTTTGTGTTAAGAAAAAAATATGTTGCCCGTAGACTTGACTTTTGTTCGACTTCTCTTTATTTATTTATGCACACACAAAACACCTAAAAAAATAAATAAATATACAAAGGGAAGAGCACAAAGGTACTGCTTATTTCAAAAGAATTTTCTTCCAGCAGATTCTATCAAGGATAACGATTGTAAAAAGTTCAAAATGATTGAGATTGAACGACTTCGATTTTTTTGTTCTGCGACCTCCCGGTATCTCTACGATGTTTTCCTACATCGCATCGTTTTGAGAGAAGTCGTAAGTCTAGAACACAAATCAGCCTAATTTTGTAACTCTGAAGTCTATAGAGTCATAACATGGAGCTAAGTTCGTAATATACGCTAGAAATGCCTTCCCAAGATCTACTTAAGGATAGCAGGTGATGTTGCCAACTTGCAACAAATTAATATCAGCGGAGAGCGTACTCGAGCTCAGTTTTTAATCAGCCTATAATGTTACCAGGTCACATACCTCTTCTCTGAAAGAGGGACTGCAATCCACCTAGCCGACTCAGTACGCGTTGGTGGATGTCACATGTATTTGGATCTTTTGGTTGTTGTGTGATGTGTTCCTTCACCATTTTGAGAGCAGTGGTAATTCTGGATTCTAGGACATAAAACCATCCTTACTTATGTAATGTTATAAAGCCTGTACATTATGGAACATGCAGCTAAGTTCGTAATATGCGTGGGCAGTGCCTTACCAAGATGTACTTAAGGATAGCAGGTGATGTTGCCAACTTGCTACAAATTAATATCAACGGAAAGCGTGTTCGAGCTCAGATATTGTAATGTTATTAGACTTATTAGTATGTGATACTATAAAGTTGTATTAGTTTCGAATTTGAGCAGCTAATGAGGTCGGTCGATATGCGTAGGGAAACGTGCCGCTCACGTGAAAGTGCTTGAATTAGTCAGCATGGTTGATTTTGGGAATTAATAAATTAATGATACGTAGGGAATATATTTAGCCTTGTAGTTTTTATTTTTGAAATGAGCTGTGTTGAGCGTTTTTTGGTAGGGTAGGTAAGCTTATGATTCTACTGTTAAAGAATGATATTATAATTTAATTAGGAAAATTTATTTTGGAATAATAAATTTTTAGTCAATGTAATATTATGGATAATTTGATGAATTTATTTTGGAAAAATATTTTTTTTTTCAATGTAATATTATTGAAACAATAGTTTTAAATTAATAAATTATAATTTCATTATTATGGGTTCGCGTCAGCGACATGCTAATGTGAGAGCGTCATCGACATGCGTGTGACGGTATATCTGCCACAAAAAAACACGGTGATCCCAAAGTTTTTATTTCTGTTGGCAGTTCCCCTGACTGCTTATTTGTTTTCTTGGATTTAAAATTGTCCAATGACCTTATACAGTTATCAAATTTTCCACTTCGTCGTAATAACTTGTGTAGTAAAACAAAGAAAGAGCTACAAAAGCGTAATCAAATAAAATTTTGGGGGGTCATAATGTTTTGTAACGGCAACTACTATTTTGTATAGTGTTTATTACATAGCATGCCATTTCAAAATTTGATCTCGCACTCAGCCTATGAAAACATTGAAATAAAAAGAAATATAAATTTTCATCATCCTCCTTCCCTTCTCGTAATTATTTGAGGCAGGAGCAGCATGCCTTTTTCTTCCATTCATCTCAATAATCACCTCCTGCCTAACCTTGTAATTTTTCACACAATCCATGAATCGATTTTTTGCTCTTCTACCGTTATAAACATCCAAATTCATTTGTTACCGTTACCTTTTAATTTTCCTCGCACTGGCAACCATTGCAGCAAATACACCAATGGAACACAATCATATAACTCAATATAAGTCCAGCTTTCCCACGATGTTTTCCTTCACCGTTATAAGCGATGTCCAAGATAAACTTATACTACTATGAAGAGGTTAAATTATTTATAATTTGTAATTTTGGCAGTTCTGATCCGATCACATAAGGAAAATATATGCACTTTAAAAAAGCTACATAATCGCTGAGTGTCATAGACACGATTCCAGCCAAAAACAAAAATCAGTACCAAAAAAAATATTTTTTTAATCATGCCAATAAGCAGCACTTTAGAACGCCAAAAATTAAATCTAAAAGTAATAATAATTGATTCTTGTTATAGACAAGAACGAACAAGAGACTCCACATTAACTCTTTTAAAAAAAGTGTTTAACAAATATTTGGTTACATCATTCTTGTTGAAAAAAATACATTATAATATAAACTATAAGATGATTAGCTTGAAAGAAAGACGGATCAATTCTGACTTACTTATACTGCTCAAAATTATATATGGTTCCATAGATGCGCAATTGATTAACTATTTTAACTTTAGAACTAGCCAACGTAGCAAGCGACATCATCGCATTTTTCAATTGCCTACATCTACCTTAAATACAACCTTTAATAGCCCCCTGACACGTATGGCAAGGCTATATAATGAAAGGTCCAACTTGACGGATCCTGTCGATGTATTCTCTATGAGTTTCGCTTCATACAGACGTTCCCTTTATAAACACTGCGAACACTGTATGCCTATATAACTCAATTTGTTTTGTTTTTGTAGTGTTCTAGATTTAGGTCTACTGGACACACTTTTAATCATACTTTGCCTCTAATATTCATTGCATACCTGTTATTTGCATGGTTACTGAAATGCCGATTTTGGATGTTATTTTATTTGAATTGTAAGTGACAGTGCTGTTGGTGTGCTTACTATATAAATAAATAAATATGAGAACGATGTAAAAAGACGTGCACGTAAAAGCGTCTAGAGTAAAATAAACAATTACAAAATATTTACAATAAATAGGTAATTAAAAACAGGCCGAGGCAGCAAAGTTATTACCAATCCCAACTGATGGTGCCCGTTCACGAACATGACACATGGATCGGCACCACTCAGCTCAACCATCATGAAGGGAACCGAATGATCCAACACATGTGCCACCATCAGAGAGAAATTAGAGAGAGCACGACCCACTATCAACTGCCAGGGCACACACAAGTCAACGAACTACATATAGGTACAGTTAATGTTAGATTTACAGTTGAACTCACACATGTGCTGTGCAGTTATATAATACTAAAAGAAATTGACTTTATACAACACAAATATATTTATACATTCTTCAGCAAGTCCAACAATACTTAAGAACTTTTCTGCTTATCACTTGTTTTTGCGCCCTATTGGTTTTGGAGCAGGACTAGCCTTGAGCCAAGCATTTTTATCAGCGATATAATCCCCCAATTTATAATATGCCTGGCAGCAGGAGCAAAACCACGGTAAGAACTAGTTAGTTATAATACTTGCACATCTCTATGTGCAGGTATTATAACTAACAAGTTCTTACTTCAACAGTGATATTCGGCCTGTAAACCTGCAACAATTAGATTCAAAATGTCCTATTCTATAGACTCTAGATAAAAAAGTCCCTATAGTATAGAGATTTTTACAAACATTTCTGATTCTAGATTAAATTAAAGAAAATGAACAAGAATAAAATCTAACCCAGAATTAAGATTAAGGTAACGAGACTTTTTCAGGGCTCCAAACAAGCTTAACTGAAGATTCAAACAAAAAGCTTGTTACAGATAAGAGACTTTTATTAATTTTAATATTATTCTTCTAAATCAGACTCGAAATACTCCTGGTCTAAGGACACACTTGTCTAAAATTACGTCGCGGAACTCGGCGCAGAAATGTAGGCTTGTATTCGGTTGCTATGCCACACCATTAGCTCTAGATAAAGGAACTTATATTCGCAAAAACAATTTTAACGGAAGATTTAAAAGGATTCAGTAAGGATCGTAGCAGGTGGCGTTCTGTATAGATTCTGCCCACCCCCATTGAAAAAAATGCGTGAATTAATGTATGTGTAAGACTCTAACAATAGTTTTGGCCACGTTTTCGCTAGTATGTCAATAAAATGTACATCGTATATAAGTCCAATTAAAAAAATAAGCCTGAGCTTATTCATTAGTTTAATTTTTTACTCATACGACTGAGATTTATTTTTTGGTTCACTGATGGTTCAATAATGGAGGAGCTCGTGGCTAAATAATAACAGACGCACTGGTCGATCATCAAGGTTAAGCAACGCTTGACGAGGTTGGTCCGTGGATGGGTGACCATTTCAACATACCGAGTTTCCTCCGTGCCTCGGAAAGCACGTTAAGCCGTTGGTCCCGGATGTCATTTAAAAATCTTTGACAATCGTTACGAGTAGTCAGAAGCTTGAGATCTGACGCCAGTCTTGCCAAGGGGTACCGTGTTACCCAGTTACCGGGTTGTGGAGGTCAGATAGGCAGTCGCTTCATGTAAAACACTAGTACTCAGCTGAATCCGGTAAGACTGGAAGCCGACCCCAATATAGTTGGGAAAAGGCTAGGCAGATTGATTGATTGATTTGATGGTTCAATAACACACCATTGATAAATTTTTAGTTTACAACCAATGTTAGCTCGTGGACGAAAATGAGAGTGGACTGTATTTTTTAGGAGAACGGTTTAATGCCGTTACTTTACAAATTTAAACTATCCCGGACAAACAATTAGGTTTTCAGGAAGAGGTGTCGACTGGTGCGGTGGAGTCCGTGGTCGCGAGTGTTTACCGAGCCGCGCCGCGTCGCCGCCGCCGCTGCGCTGCGCACTCACACACCGATTCCGTGTGAGTCATGCAGATTTGTGTGCAGCGTAGACGGCACGCTCCGGGCGCCTGAAGTGTTGGGTTGAATTCCCAACATGCTGCCCGGGTCGCATCGCTGAAGCCATCGGTTCAGCGATGGCTTCAAGAAATCTGGAAGGGGGCAGATACGAGAACATGCCCCTCAAAATGGTGCAGCTTAGTGACTCCCGTCACTTAAGAGCTCTTCGAAATATGGCATCTCGTCGCCATTAGAGACCTGTGGATGAGAGTAGAATTAAGTGGCCGTCCGATGGAAACAGAAGGAATAGGAGTAGAAAAGTTGTGGGGATTAGAGGCACAAGACATGAGAGAATGGAAATTTAAACTAGCTTTATTAGAGTGAGGCAGCTAGCCATTTCTCATGAGTAAGTGATATGAGCAATATTATGGTAGATCGTGTCTCATTGATTGTGGAGCCAGCCCCCACTAGGATGAAAGACTGATGGAATCAGCCTTCAGCCCGCGGGAAACTGATCTACTTACTGTCTGTCGACTGTAGGCAGTACACGCTTGAAGCTATAAATAAATAATGTTCGACAATAATATATTGTAAATGAGGGTCTAAAGAAAATAAAGTTATGTATTAAAATATAAAAATACTAGTTCAATGAGGAAAGGTGAATACTCCCTAGTCTTTGTATTTTGCTGACAGAAACTTTAGGAAAACGCTCACAAGACATGAACTGACAACTTGCATTGAGTGTACCGCCTGTGACTGAAGGTAACTTTGGCGTTCCTTCAGCGGCATGGTAACCACAAGTGTCAGTCGTCCTGAATGCAGCGTCTTCTAAATCTCTCTGTTTACGGGTAAATTTTGTAAGGGACAGAGTGTTCTTGGCTGCTACGGTATCTGATACCGTTGTATCCCAAAAAAAGGTTATAAACAAATGATGTAAATAACCCTTTTGTTTTAGTCGGGTAAATATGTCAATGTAGAATATGTGTTGTAAAGGAGGATACACACTCGGAAAATATAGTGGTGTGTTTTATAAAACAGCAATAGGGCACCGTTTGGACACGTCGGGTACCGAACCCAAAAAATATGAATTTAAATGAGGACAGCCAGGCGAAGACTCCTTGTCTTTGTACCTGTATTTGAAGACAGAAGCTTTACGACAACGCTCACAAGACATGAACTGACAACTTGCATTGAGTGTACCGCCTGTGACTGAAGGTAAATTTGGCGTTCCTTCAGCGGCATGGTAACCACAAGTGTCAGTCGTCCTGAATGCAGCGTCTCCTAAATCTCTGCTTCTCAAGAGACAGAGAGTGCCTGTCTGTGACGGTATCTGAAACCGGGGAAAGAGAATTAAGAGTGAGTTGGTATTTACCTATGTTCAAAAACTGGAGAGAGGGTGTGAATTGGATGTATGGTTATTGATCGAAATATTGTTTCATTATTGTCATATTATATAATTATATTTTAATTTGATATCGTTGATGTAGGTAGAATTGAATAATTAAATAAGTCTGGTTTTTGTGTATTATTAATGTATTATGTTCTTGTAAGTTTCTAGTAAGTCAATTCTGTTGTTATGGAAATTTATAAAAATGTCGCGGGTAGTTGCCGAAATGTTTCAGTTTTGATCTCAAACGGCTGCGTTTTATAACGAGTCTTTGGACCTGTTTCTTCAGCCATTGCGATCGTAATAACTGTAGCAAACTCACACATGTATATGATCGCAAAACAGTTTTAGCGAAGCATTAAAATAAATATAATTGTGAATGAATAGACGCAAAAAAAGGGTCAGCTGCACACAGTGAACGGAAATAAACATGGAAGCATTCCTAGCTTTCAAAAATGACCCAACGCACATTGTGCCGCGGTGGGTGGGGCTTACCGATCGTGCCGCTTACGCTTTTAGTTCGTCTGCAGTAGGCATAAGCGGCGGTCGACTAATATTTATTGATTTTCTCGTGTTAAATATTTAAAAATGCCTTCTTGTGCAGTGAATTGGTGCATAAATAAATCACATTTGCATAACAAGAATGTTGGAATTAGTTTTCACGTGTATATACATCGCTATTATTTATATTTCTATTAAAAATGAAGTATGCCAAGAAATCTATGGGGATGATGTTATGCCAACCAAACAATTTACTTTTCTACCTGACAATAATGACAAATATAATTTTGATTACAATTTATGATACAATTCAGGCTATTTTTTTCTATGGGGACGGCACTATGCAAAATATATTAAGTTATTGTAGGTACATAAAAGTTCCTTTAATCTCATGGAGAAAATAGATATCGTTGCTGTATCTTTATCTTTTCTAGTATCTTTTTGGTCGTCCCGAAAATATTTTTTTTTAATACAATAAAAGATGTTTAACACGAATTGCGGTAGGAGTTGACTAGTAGAAACCTTCACGTGAAAAAGCGTTCATATTTGCGATTTTCCTCTTTCAAAATTGGTAAAACATAAATCCAAGATGGCGGCTGCGAAAACTTTCCTATTTTTCATCATGAATTTAGTTTTCGAGGGTGCTAAAGTCGATTGAGTGGTTAAAAAAATCCAAGACGGCACTAAATAAAATAAATGTTTTTGTTTAAATCATACGTGAGAAGGAACTTCGTTCCTCACGGTGGTCCTCTGACCACACACGCTATTTTATGCTTCTTTTACATTCTTTCAGATTATTTTAAAACCATCACTATCATAATTAATAATTGCATTGCACCATATTGCATAAAACATCCCGGGCGACGCGAATGGTGGACGCAGTGGCGTCGTAGAAATGTCGTTAGCGGCCTATACGTTAGATGGTAATTTAAACCCAAACTATCAGCAAATAAGGTCTATTTTTAACTGTGCATCATGAGTTGTAATGATATTGTTTGTGTACTTTGGCTAGTTTAGCGAATCAGTGGCGGGGTTTCGATGTGTGAGTTTGTTTGGGATTTTGAGTCAAGATGCGCGCTTAGTTCCTTCGAAGTAATGCTTCCATGTTTATTTCCGTTCACTGGCTGCACACAGGTTTTTGGGGGCTGAGTCACCCGCGTCCGTAGGAGAGTTACCCTTATTGCTGTTACCCTACACGTGGTCCCCGGGTGGTGCTAATCAGGTGACACTACTGGTGGTAGGCTTCGGCCGAAGGCTTGTGACCACCCACCGGGCAAAGACGTACCGCCAAGCGGCCTAGCCGTGTTCCGGTACGATGCTCGGTGTAGCCACTAGAGGAGTTGGGTCGAGATAGTTGTTCCACTGCATGCTGACCAGCCTGACTCGCACTGTTTTGGGCGTATCGGGAGACTAGTTGCGGAGGGTAGCGGGATCCGAGGCACGGTGCGCCGCTGACCGACCGCAGGTAGTTGGGGGCCCAAGTAGTGTGCCAGCCACACACGAAAGGCTGCCCGCCAACTGTCGAAAAATCCCGGAATGCACCATCGTGCTGGTTGGCGACCAGATGGGAGGGCCCGATGGACATCTCCGGGGGAGCTCGGGCGTCCCCGCAGTCTCCGGACTAGTGCCCCAATGATGGCGTCCTTTCAGTGTGTGTCTGTAAGTTAGTAGCGTGGAACCTCATCTCACTTCCTTCTCCTCACCTTTCACTCTTAAATAAAAATGGCAAGAAGCAAAAAGAAAACTGGAGTAAAACAGCGGCTGCACCCCCTCCCTCACAAAGTGCACCTCACAAATATTAGAGGTCTGCACTCCAATCTCACCTCAGTCCACCATCATCTGGAGACTGAAAAGACAGCACTGTTTTTCCTTACGGAGACGCAGATAAGAAGTCTGACGTGTCGTACTTATCCTACCCAGGGTTTACTCTGGAGCACAATTTTAAACCACCTGCGGGTGTATGCATGTATGCCCGTGACGACACTTGCTATCGGCGTCTCCGTAACCTTGAAGACTCCAGGTTCTCAGTGCTGTGGGCTCTGGTGGACACAGGGCTGGATAAGATTATCTACGCCTGTGTCTACCGCTCGCACAGCGGTGATCAGGAGACGACCAGGCTCATAGAGTACCTCAGTGAGGCGGCTGATGCGGCACAGCAGCGGTATCCTTCCGCCCAATTAGTGCTACTGGGGGACTTTAATGCCCACCACCAGGAGTGGCTCTTCCCATACCAGTGCACTGACCATGCTTGTCAAGAGATGTGCAAGCTTGCGCTAGCGCTAAATCTCACCCAGCTGGTCCAAGGGGCAACGAGGGTGCCAGATGTTGATTCGCACACAGCCAATTGCTTGGACCTTCTGCTGACAACAGATCTAGACAGATACTCAGTGTCGATATCTTCACCTTTAGGTAGTTCCGACCACTGTCTGGTGAAGTCTGTATCCGTCTACTCCCCGCCCGATCCCAGCCCAAGAGGCACCCGGCGGGTATGGCGGTACAAGTCAGCAGATTGGGATGGGATGCGATCTTTTTTCGCATGCTATCCTTGGCAGCCCACTTGCTTCTCTTCGGACGATCCATCGGCACGCGCTGACGCTGTGACTGATGTGTTGCGTCGGGGGATGGAGTACTATATTCCATTCTCTGACGTAGCAATGTCTAACGTCGACCGACCATGGTTTGGAGCCGAGTGTAAACACGCCAACGCGGTTAAACACAAGGCCTACCAGGCCGTTGACGCTCGAACGCGCAAAGCAAATGACGTGTGTCAGAAGAAGAGAGCCTTTAACACGGCTGCCAAGTCCTGCAAAAAGGCATCTTCACATCAGCGAAGGGCACGGTTTGACCACATTAGCAGAATCGGGAACAAACTTGCTTCATACCCAGCGGGTAGCAAAGCGTTTTGGTCCCTGGCTAAATCGGTCGAATCAAATTCAACAATTGTTTGCTTCCCTTTTTGCGGAATCTTCGCATCTGAATTCTGATGGCGCGCAGCCTCCTCCTTTTCCTGATGGATGTGTGACGAAAATGTCGGACATCCGCATCCATCAAAAGGACGTCTGTAGGGTGCTGCGTAGCCTTGATGTGAAGAAAGCGAGTGGCCCTGATGGGATACCAGCAATTGTACTTAAAACCTGTGCGCCTGAATTGTCTCCGATCTTGACACGCCTGTATCGCCTTTCCATAGAGACTGGAAAAGTGCCGAAGGCTTGGAAGCAAGCCAACGTACAGCCCGTGCCCAAGAAGGGCAGTCGAGCTGACCCGGCCAACTACAGACCCATATCTGTAACGTCCATCCTCTGTAAGAGTATGGAACGTGAGCTCAACGGTAAGCTCCTGGCATACCTAGAAGCGAACGACATCCTCAGTGACCGACAATACGGCTTCCGCCGAAATCGGTCCACTGGGGATCTTCTAGCGTATGCCATTCATCTGGAGTGAGGCTATCGAGAGACACGGGGAAGCGCTAGCCGTCTCCCTCGACATCTCGAAGGCTTTCGACAGGGTCTGGCACAAAAGCCTCATTGGTAAACTTCCTTCCTTCGGTCTGCCCAGTGGTCTGTGTGATTGGATTGCGGACTTCCTGAGGGATCGATCCATCCGAGTGGTTATCGACGACTGCTCGTCCGGTTAGTTAGATATCAACGCCGGAGTCTCTCAGGGGTCAGTGCTCTCGGCAACATTATTCTTGCTGCACATTAATGATCTGCTAAAACCCGGAACCTTTGGGTACGCAGACGACAGCACTGAGAGATACGTGTCTAGCGCACGGGCTACTGGGCCTCAGATTCGGTCTCTCCGGGAGGCCATGGTTGAACGCTTGAACCTGTCCTTGAAGGCGGTCTCCGAATGGGGTGATGCCAATCTGGTCAGTTTCAATGCTGCTAAGACCCAGGCGTGTCATTTTTCCGCTAAAAAGAGCCGATTCCACCCGGCTCCATCTTTCCGTGGTGTAACCGTGCCGTTGACGGACCATCTCGAACTTCTCGGGGTTACTTTGACATCGACCCTCAACTTCGGTCCATTCATTGAGGCGAAAGCTCAGTTAGCTGCAAAAAAGTTGGGGATTCTTGCAAAGGTGAGACGGTACTTCACGGCTGCACAGCTGCTAAACTTGTATAAAGCGCAAGTTCGGTCTTGCATGGAGTACTGCTCTTACCTTTGGGATGGATCAGCCAAATACCAGCTTGATGCACTTGAGTCGATTGACAGACGGGCCAAAAGGCTTATTGGCAACGATGCACTGGTCGCCTCAAAGCTCCAGAGCCTCGAACATCGACGCCGAGTTGCCAGCCTGTCGGTTTTTTATCGGTTACATTTTGGGGAGTGTGCGACGGAACTGCACAATTTGATTCCACCTAGCCCTTTCCATCATCGGACTACAAGACGTACGGCCATGCGCCATCGATACATGGTGGACATCCCTCCCATACGCACAAAGCGTTTTGCTAATACTTTCATTGTACGCACAGCTAAGGAGTGGAACTCCCTTCCGGAGTCTTTGTTCCCTGATAGCTACAACCTTGGGGTCTTTAAGTCAAGAGTGAATAGGTTTCTTCTAGGTAAGAGTGCTTCACCGTAGACCGCATCATCGCTTAACTTCAGGCGAGATAGTGGTCAAACGCGAGCCTATAGATTATAAAAAAAAAAAAAAAAAAGGTAGGTAAGTTCGTTCTCTGAGCGATCAGGTGTTGTAGATAAGAAGTAAACAAATATAATGTTTTATGAAATATGATTTTGGCGAAATATTAAGGCTATGAAATAAGATAATTGTCACTGTGAGACTTAAATGAAGCTTTTATGATAACACTCACTTAAATATAGCTATTTAAACATAGGAAATAAGATGAATAAAGGTACAAATAAGGGACATA
This sequence comes from Anorthoa munda, assembly GCA_945859665.1. Taxonomy (NCBI): domain Eukaryota; kingdom Metazoa; phylum Arthropoda; class Insecta; order Lepidoptera; family Noctuidae; genus Anorthoa; species Anorthoa munda. The sequence continues at coordinate 29,424,034 of OX243910.1, read as the reverse complement.
TTGGAACGAACTCACTGAATGTCGGGATTGACGATGATCGGCAAGTTCTTTGTCCGTGACTCGAACGTTCGACGGGTCCGAAGTCCGTCGTTGGTCGACCCCTTGACGGTTTCTTCTCCTCTGGGCGTGTGCGGGTGCTTGGCGAAGTTTTCTGAGCAGGACGATGACTCCTGCTGGAACTGCCGCTGCTGTAGATCGCAACTGAAGACCGCTCGACGTAGTAGGTGTCGCTTCCGGAGATCGTTAAATTTCAAAATAACGGCGAGATCCTTGAAGGAACAATGCTAGTTCTGAATTGAGAGTATTGAGAGGTGTCGACTGGTGCGGTGGAGTCCGAGGACGCGACTCGCGAGTGTTCACCGAGCCGCGCCGCGTCGCCGCCGCCGCCGCGCTGCTACACACCGATTCCGTGTGAGTCACGCAGATGTGTGTGCAGCGTAGACGGCACGCTCCGGGCGCCTGAAGTGTTGGGTTGAATTCCCAACAACCAACGTTTCGTATATTACTTATTTCACAAACAATATATTCCGGATATGTATTATTTTATAAACACTCGCTTAGCAAAAATTTATTTGGCAAATGCCTCTACTTACAAATGTTTCGGATAGTATTTAATCATTTATGAATTTGTCATTTAGTATTTAGCTTTTTTTTGGAAAAATCACGTTTCTAAATATCATACTATAATACATTTTCTAAACCAGTCACAAAGTGATCATAACGGTACTGTTGTGCATAATATTATTGAACTTTAAAGTTGCTTCTGCATCGTCTCCAGCGTTGCGGGATGTTAAACTACCGCAGCTTCAGCTCAGCCGCTACGACTCGCACGGGTGCCTATGCTTTGTTACAACGGGCGGAGGTTGCTCTCCCTTCGCGCCTCCGTTTTTTAAATATACTCTAGGGGTAGCAACCAAAAGACTACGTGAAGTCTGCCCCGATTCGGTTTTGGATCAGATTCGGCCTATTTTAACCATGGAGTGTCGTGAACTACAAGAGGAACGGAATGAAACAACACACAAAATGGCGGAATACGTTCCATTTTATGATTGTACAAATAATAAGTCGATATGTAAAATGTTTTTATTTCAAACGTTGTTTTATGAGCCAAAATGAAAAAAAAAATGAATTGTTTGTCAAATAATACGTTATAAAAAAAGTTTATCGGATAATTATTTTCTTAAGTGAATTATTTGGCAAACTTGTTGTTGTATAATGATGAAATGCCAAATCATGTTTTTGCATATCGTTGCTTATCAAATAAAATTTTTTAAATAAGTTTTTGGTGACCTGACAGGACACTTTATTTTTTACGTTTAAGTCCAAACACGACATAATTTTTGGCATCAACTCGTACGACTTTCCGTTGCGTTATTATGGCCAGTGATTCAACCTTACCGCCACCACCGGCACGTTATGTATTAAACAATAGGTACATATATTTCAACTACCCTCATAAGTCTTATAACTCTCGTTTTTCAGTTTTTAATTAATATCCACGTAAAAGAAAAAAGAATGTTGAAAACTGGCCACCAACCGTTTACGCTTAGATACGTCAAAATGCGTCAACATTTCCGGTATCGGCTGGCCCGAATTTCCATCACCTAATTATAATCTTTTTTCTACAACTTATCTAACCTTTTTCCGTCACGTCGGTCGTAATTACTACTGTTTTGTCCACTTATTCAACCTCTCTTACACCAAAATGTAACAATACGTACATTCACAGATATTGAATGATGAAGGTGCTCCAATTTCCCTTATAACTCTCGTCTTTCAGTTTAAGCTCGTTTACCTAGAAACTTGTGCTTGACAGCTTTTATTATACAAGATTTATTCTAAATTGTCGAACAGAATTGGAGATTGGGGCTGTTCTTATACCAGTCTCTAGATAGTTGATATGGGTTAGGTAAATGGTATCGACAGGAGCCTAGAAGGTGTTCGTTGTTGGTATACTTTTGGTGTCCAATAAAATTTATTCATTCGGTCTATTATTAGTAAAAGTATTAACTTTTAATAATACCAGCCTGCTATTCTATCACTGCGGGTTAAAGGCTCTGCTCAGACTTAAAAAGTCCATGTGAATATAAAAACACATTGGTATTTGCCCGGATTTGAACCCACGATTACCCCACGGACCTGATCTCAAGGGAGAAGCCTTGTCCCTCATCTCAGGTTTGCCTTTATTGGCCGGTCGGTGAACCGTTCGGGGAACAGAGCTTTCGACCTTAGCACGAGAAGCGATATCTTACCCACTGGGGCACCCCAACATTTTATGCACTGTTTGTTCGGACACTGACATCAAACTCAAATATATGAAGAATCCGGCCGTCATAAAAAAAAATATTTTATGTAAATGGAAATCTGAAAGCTAAACAGTTCAAGTTGGACCTACTTGAGGAAAATTAACCCATAAATAATAGCAGTGTATAACTCAAGAACAATATCACATTGGTTTGCTTAACCAAAACAATGCCAACCGAATGTTGCTACATTTCCTTGATTACAAATACTATAATCATATTCCAGTGAAATCATAGAGAACACTAAAGTGCTTTCAAGTCTACGTCGTACTTATGAACGCTCGTACGTTTGAGCGACGGAATTCCATAGTCCTTTGTTTCTTGTAGTTACATCTTGAAACCAGCGGTTACTGTTTACTTGGTAACGTTATACGATTCTCTAAAGTGGTCCTTCTATGTTTTGTATTCTGCGTAGCATTCTTTGGTTAATACTAAGTGTTCGCCGGTTTTGATTTTGGAACTTAGATTGACGAACAAAAAGTTTGTGGTTTCGTTTAAACACGGGTTTTTTGTGGCTTGCCGCAGCAGTAACGAAAAAGCGACAAATCTGTTGTTTGAAAAAGTATCGCGTGATGGTTTACAAACCGCGGAACGGATATTTTTGTGTGGTCTGGCTGGTTTATTTTATTGTTGTTATAGAGCACATTTGCCAACATTGCCTTTATCCTATATTATCCATATGTGAACCTTACAAAAATAATAATTGGTGACAGGAGCTCGTGGCTAAATAATAACAGCCACACGGGTCGATCATCAAGGTTAAGCAAAGCTTGACGAGGTCGATCCGTGGATGGGTGACCATTTCAACTTTTCCTCCGTGCCTCAGGAAGCACGTCAAGCCGTTGGTCCAGGCTGTCATTTGAAGATCTTTGACAGTCGTTACGGGTAGTCCGAAGCTTGAGATTTGACACCAGTCATGCCAGTTACTGGGTTGTGGAGGTCAGATAGGCAGTCGCTTTATGTAAAACACTGGTACTCAGCTGAATCCGGTAAGACTGGAAGCCGACCCCAATAATAGTTGGGAAAATTTTCGTGGGAATTATAAATAAATTCATGGTTGCCAAGATGGGAAGTACCGAGATGGGAACAACATTTAAATGTTGTATACAATATGCATTGTTCTTTGAAACCCCTCAAATCAGTCAATCCTTTTATGTTGTATAATCCTGAGTCTAAAATCTAATCCCCGTGGATCACTACTCACCACACAATCCGTGACAACTCGTCCAAATCATCCTCATTATTAAAACAGTGAGTGCAGATTCTCAGTGAACTTCAAGAGAAATCTAAAACATTCCAATACGCTTTGTCGACGAAACTTTAGCTAGAAGTTCCGATTTAAAAGGTCGACCGCTGATAGTGTGACGTTAACAGTATATCGAGAACAAGACTAAGATCAGATGACATTCGAGTTCGACGCGAGGTTCCAATTTCTTAATGAAACCTCGTGATGTCGTGTAAACGTCTTGATTTATGTATAAAATCAAGACTGTTAGTACCTACTTCTAAAATGTTGAGATGTGCTTTGGGATCCAGGGATAACATGGATATGAAAATTCGGATCTGGATTCGGATACGGATATAGAAATAATATTGTATTTATTACGGTTTCGGATACGATTACGGATATGAAATTATTTCGGTGTATCCTTTGTTTAAATAACTTAAGTTATGCAGACGACATGGTGCTGCTGAGCCCTACTATCAGTGGAATCAGAAAATTACTCTCCATTTGTGAAGCATGTGCCAATACAGCCAAACAGCACGGGCTAAAATATAATCCTACAAAAAGGGAGTTGTTGGAGTTTCGAGGTAGGAATAAAAATCCATCCAACATTTATCCCTCATGTAAAAATAAATGGTTCACTTTTGCAGAGAGTTGCCCACTTTAAATATTTGGGCCACATTGTTACGGAGAAATGGAAAAAATAAATACTGGCTGTGAGGGGAAATATGGTGTGCTGAACGGTTTCGCGGTTGTTCAGTGGCGGTCAAAGTAATTCTTTTTAAGGCCTACTGCCAAACATTTTACACAAGCAGCCTTTGGAATAACCATACCCTAAAAGCAGACAATGCCCTCCGCATTCAATACAACAATGCATACAGGGCGCTGTTGAGGCTTCCACCTTACTATAGTGCGTCAGGTATATGACGCGCGCACTGACGGTTACTTTGCGATAATGCGGAAGAAAGTTGCGTTAGTAATATCCAGAGTGCGGGGAAGCATGTTGCTGCTTCTGCATTCTGAGGGTGTTTATAGCCTTGCCTTTCGAAAGTTCCAGGTAATTTAAAAAATAATATCTTTGGTTGCGTTATAGAAATATTTCAAGCAACCAAAAACAGCACAATACAGGGTGTCCCAGAAATCGACGTCAAGCCGTAAATGGGTGATAGACCAAGTTATAACAGTTCTCAGAAAAATACGAAAAAAAATCTATCTCATGTTTTTAAAAATTTATGGTCACTTTAAAAATTTACTAAAAAAATCAATCCCTGTAATGGTTCTTTAATTCCAATTGCTACAAATCCCATAATTTATCAATTTTTTTTATTATTATGTAATCTTGAATAATGCTTGTGTAGATTTTTGCCTAAAATTTAAAGCCAACTCCTCCTACTTAGAAGAAAATTAAACTTTTTCAAAACCAAATTATTCAAATTTACTGTTTCGCCCAACTTTAACTGACTGTACTGAAAAAAAATGTACTACGCTAGTTTGGCAAGTAACATGAAAAATTGGCGCATTTAATAAGGATTCAAAAATGGTGTAACACTTGCTAGATTACGTTTTCAATAATTGGTCAAATTTTTTTTTGTAAATAGTATCGGTTTTTACCCAAAATGTCCATACTTCCTTAAAATGACTTTAGCTTACCTAAAGCTTTGCTAAACTCCGTTTCTAGTTCGATAGAGACGGAGAGAGTCATTTTACGAAGTGTGAGCGAGATAAGAAATCGAAATTTTACGTAATTTAAGAGCAAAGTTATGATAGTGACTCAACCTTTTTACTTTAAGTCAGGACCAGTTTTCTCATCTTAGAAAAAAAAAACAAATTATCAGATTTAATTTTTTTTTATTACAATAAATGTTCAAACTGCCTTCCTTCGACGGCAATGCAAGCACGACATCTTCTTAAAAAAGATCTGGTTATTTTCCGGGCAAATCTTCCCCTATTTACAAAGACAACGGCTTCCGTTATTCTTTCCCGCAGCTCGGCTAAATTCTCTATTGTTTTTGAGTACACTTTCTCTTTTACCGCTCCCCAGTAAAAAAAATCTAGGGGATTTAAATCAGGCGAACGGGGTGGCCACAAGATTGTCCCACCGCGCCCTATCCACCTGAGCGGGTATTCTTCATCAAGATGTTCTCTTACTAAACGGGCATAATGCGCTGGGCAGCCATCTTGCTGGAACCACATTTCCCTGTAAACGTTCAGTGGCACGTCTTCTAATAAATCTGGTAAAGTATTTTGAAGAAAATCCAAATTAACTGCGCCATTCAAAATCTCTGGCAGCTCAAAAGGTCCAATTATTTTGCCATTTAGTATCCCGGTCCACATGTTTACTTTAAATCGATACTGTGACTTATCTTGCCTCATCAAATTTGGATTTTCTACATGCCACTCGTGCAAATTGTGCAAATTCATGTAGCCATCTTTTTTAAATGTTGACTCATCGGTCCATAAAATCTTCTCTAAGAATCGAGGGTCTTCTCTGTGCCTTTCTAGCATCCTTTGGCAAAACGCAACTCTGGGAGCGTAATCCCGTGGCAGTAATGATTGTACTCGCTGTACATGATACGGGTGGAACTCGTTCTTTTTTAAGATTCGGTGGGCGGTACTCTTAGATACACCTGTGCTTGTTTCGATTCCACGTACAGCACTTGGGTCTTCTTGGACTGCTTGTAGTACGACGTCTTCGTACGGATTACGATGTCTTCCTTCACCATGTACTTGGTTAGGGAATCGTCCCTCTGATAGTGAACGGTGCACATTAATAAAAACTCGATGATCTGGGTGACGATTGTTCGGGTACCTCTCACGATAAAGTCTAGCGGCTGCATTGGCATTGCATCTGCATTCCCCATAAACGAGGTGCATGTTCGCATATTCCAATGCAGTGTACACAGCCATGGTAGTACTACACAATCACAGGATCAGCAACAGTCCAGAGTAAAGCACAGGTCGTCAGAAAGAGGAATTAAACAGTCCAAATCACAAGCAATTAAGTCCAGAAAACAACGCAAAAAGTGGTAAGTACGGAATCAACATGAACGAATACGGAGATGCGCAGTAAACAAAGCAGCGTAACGTACTGATTTGTAATTGTGTGTGCGTCTGCGCTTACAAAACAGAACAATAACTACTGCTGTCTCATTCGCACTCATCGGTAAATTGTATCTCCGTTTCATGATAAAGGTTGTGTCACTGATAAAGGTGGCGTCACTCTCTGTCTCGCTCACACTTCGTAAAATGACTCTCTCCGTCTCTATCGAACTAGAAACGGAGTTTAGCAAAGCTTTAGGTAAGCTAAAGTCATTCTAAGGAAGTATGGACATTTTGTGTAAAAACTGAGACTATTTACAAAAAAAACTTGACCAATTATTGAAAACGTAATCTAGCAAGTGTTACACCATTTTTGAATCCTTATTAAATGCGCCAATTTTTCATGTTACTTGCCAAACTAGCGTAGTACATTTTTTTTTCAGTACAGTCAGTTAAAGTTGGGCGAAATAGTAAATTTGAATAATTTGGTTTTGAAAAAGTTTAATTTTCTTCCAAGTAGGAGGGTTGGCTTTGAATTTTAGGCAAAAATCTACACAAGCATTATTCAAGATTACATAATAATAAAAAAATTAGATAAATTATGGGATTTGTAGCAATTGTAGTTAAAGAACCATTACAGGGATTGATTTTTTTAGTAAATTTTTAAAGTGACCATAAATTTTTAAAAACATGAGATAGATTTTTTTTCGTATTTTTCTGAGAACTGTTATAACTTGGTCTATCACCCATTTACGGCTTGACGTCGATTTCTGGGACACCCTGTATAGTCTATAATAGCTCTCTGCCATATTGAGTAAGTTACTTATTTCAATAAAATATTAACAAACCTTACGCTTACTGCTTACAAAACCATCACACTGTTCGTGACTGTTTGTGACTGTAGTATATCGAGTGTTGGCTGAACTCGAGGCGTGTAGGTATGACTCGCGTTCCGACCGTTTGTATGAAGATAGAATACTGTTAGATATCATTACCATGCTAGATGGGCCTAAGATGGGGAGGTTTATCAGGCTACATGTTGGCCTGTTAAACCTGCCTGTGATTGTGGTATTCTTTGTTTTTTTAGGGTTCTGTACCTCAAAAGGTAAACACAGGAACCCTCATAAGATCATTCTCTTGTCTGTCTGTCCGTCTGTCCGTGTGTCACCACCGATTTTTTTTGGGAACGGGTGGACCTAGCAGGTTGAAATGTATACCAGATACTGAGATCTATAGTCCCTTTTAGGTGTATAAAAATCAACGACCTGAGTTAACACGATAAACAGATATAGGCAAATTTAGATTTTCGCGAAAACTTGTAAGTACCAAAATTTACCTTAATTTTCAACATTTTCATTCCCTATTGTTTGTAGTGAAATTATTTAGCGTTAAGTCAGTCTTTGTGAATCACTACTAATGTTCAGCTGTGGGCTTTTATGGCTAAGATACTGTCACCTTGAAAACTGGCCCCAGTGAAAATACCGGGGTTTTTTGTAACAGAATAACCAGTTCTTTCTTCTCTACCTATAAGTCCTAGAATATAACAATAGGATCTTGGAAAGATAAGAGGTACCATTTGTTTGATCCTAGCCTTATATCTCTAGGTAATTTGATTTGTTCCACACACAGCTGCAAGGTTCAGACTTGTAACACTGCCGAGTGAACGGAATGAGCGCAGTATCTAATCAACACGTTCGCAAATTAGCAACTGCGCTACATGCTCCGCTCATTCTATGTTAATTTCAGAATATGATAAATAGGTTGCCGGCACGGTAGTGCTTGCTGTTGTAGTGATCAGGGAGAGAGTGAAAGTGCAGTATTCTGTTGATGGAGAATGAAGTGAAATGTTAGTTGAATAACAGCTACAACAAATACCTCGTTATCTTGGGTGACTTCGTTACAATCTTATTGATTTGATTTGATTTTAAAAGGTCTTTATTTATACATAAGTTATACAGTGTTGATTACAAATGATCTTATTCTATTTGTAGACAAATCGTAATTTATTTTGTTACACAGGCTACCGCCTTTCTAAACATTAAAACGTGTTTTTATTATGACAATACTTTGCATTGAAGTAACTAACTTATAAAAGAAATGATTATAAACTACTGGGTATGTGGAGGTCTTAGAAAGGACCCGCATAATATTTACAATATTTAGGTAACATGATGTACACTTTAATATAGTTTTATATAATAACAGAAAAATAGTGGGTAGTTGGTGCAAAAATTATGAGTAAACGGCCGGAGAAGCGGCGTCAGCTGGTAAGCGAGCTATCGTCATGATGCGTCACGGAGGAAATAGTGATGTGGGAGTCTGTATCGATTGTACGTGCGGGCGTACGGCAAAGTACTAAGTCTACTTTTGCCAATTTCGGATATTAGATTGTTATGGTGTGTCGGATTTTTATGCAAATAGAATTTACGCGAAATTTTTAATATGAAATCTATTAACAAGGGGTATTTGATACGGTAGTGTAATCTTTTAAGGTTTGTACGAAAAGGTGTGTTGTATGATAGTTTCAAAGCTTTGTTTTGGATAGTTTGGAGTTATATTTAGTTAAAGTTAGACTAGACCAGACAGGTGCTGCGTAAGTTAGGCAAGGTCTAACTAAAGTGGAGTAAATTAGTAGTTTGGTTGAAGGACTGAGAACAGATTTACGATTTAAAATAGGTTTTAAAGAATTAAGGGCTTTTACACTTTTGACTATAATTAATTCAGTATTTTTGTTCCAGTTAAGTGTCTTGTCTAATATTATGCCTAAATACTTAACCGACACCCGCCACGTAATCTGGAAATCATCAATTTTTACAAGCCTAGTAGGTAGTGTACGTTTTCTGGTAAACAGAATGCCTTCAGTTTTTGTTGAATTTAGCTTTAGTTTCCAGGTTTTAAAATATTGGCTGAGTAGATCCAGTGAGTATTGTAGCCGACCAGTTACTACTTCAACGTCTTTGTGTGTCGTGAATGTTGCCGTGTCGTCAGCGTAGATGGCAAGTTGTGTGTGAGCCTGTTTAGGTATATCATTCAGGTAAAGTATGAAGCCGTATGGACCCACGAGCGAGCCTTGAGGCACACCAGCTGATATAGTTTTAGGAGCAGAATGGTATGTACCTATGTAAACAGAAAACGATCGATCTCGCAGATAATTTTGTATGAGTTTTACTAGACAGAGTGGAACTTCATATTGAATTAATTTATGTAACAGGCCATCGTGCCAGACAGAATCAAAAGCTTTTTCAATATCCAGTAAAACCATGCCTGTGGATAGGCCACGGTTTAAGCCATGGGTTATGTGTTCAGCCACTCTGGCTAGCTGTTGCGTGGTCGAGTGTGAGCTTCGGAATCCAAACTGTTCAGGAATCAAAATATGCGCAGTTATTTTAGTTAGGCGGGTTAGGATAATAGCTTCTAAAAGTTTCCCTATGCTTGGTAATAAGCTAATTGGCCGATAGCTAGATGGGATGGACTGATCTTTTCCAGGTTTCTTGATAGCTATGATTTTAGCATGTTTTAATGCATTCGGGAAGTATGCAATGCGTAAACAACCATTAAACACTTTTGTTAAGTACACAATAGCTTTCTGAGGGAGGTTTTTCAGTAAGCCATTTCCCAAGCCGTCAAAACCAGGCGCTTTATTAGATTTTAGTTTTCCCAACAACTTTCGGATTTCCTTTGGCCTAGCAAGTGATGGGTAACACACACACACACAACACACATGTGGTAACTGTCCAGCAAGCCAATAGAAACTTTGACTGCTTCTTCTGTACTAGGATCACTGACCCAATGTTTGGTTAAGTTCATGTTCTCGAGAAAGGTATCAGCTAGTGTCTCACATTGGTGGTGGTGTGGATGTGGTGATATTATTTGACATTTTTAGAGGGGGTATTGAGATAGGCTGATGGTTTAATGACTTGACCACTCTCCACAAGTCTGAAGTAGGGTTGGTTATTTTTGCTAATTTATTGTTCCAGGCACTATCGTTAATGGTTTGAATCTTAGACTTAATAATTTTCTGCAGGTTATTGACTTGGGAGAATAGTTCACGTCGTTTATGTGGAATCAATTCATTTAAAGCTAATTTTCAAAGACGATTTTTAGTTTTGATTTGTGACCTGATCCGACGTGGGAGCTTATGACCACCATCACTGGACAATTTAGGAACGGCTTTGTCTCTTGCATTTATAATTGACTGCGTTAAGTGTTCGATGGCAAGGTCAATTTCTGAAGGTGTGTTGAATATGCCTTGGCTTAAAGTTATGGACTGTTCAGTAGAGATCTATAGCTTTTCCAGTCCGCTTTGGTGAAGTTAAATATGTTGCGCGTTTGTCTATTGACTTTACCACTCGCGGTGAAGTAGACAGGCAGATGGTTAGAGGAAAGGCCGGTGATCACCTGAGGCTCTGAGAGGTGGTGGACAGAGTTAGCCAGGATAATATCGGGTGTAGACGGCATGTGCGTACTATGATAGTGGACTAGAGTGGGACAAGAAGGTGCAAGAATGTCATATTCATTGTCTATCATGTGGTCAAAAAGTACCTCGCCATGGTTGTTGGAGCGAGAGCAGTGCCAGTAGGGGTGTTTGGTGTTAAGGTCACCCATTATTAGCGTTTTTGAGTGAATATTGATAACTTTGTCTAAGTCTTTAGGCAATAAGGGTAGGTTAGGCGATTGATAAGCTGAGATAAAGGCAATTTTCTGGTTTGATAGGGCAATTTGTATTCCAACACATTCTAGGTTTTGAGTTATAGGTATATTTAGAGGGGTATGATCTATGTTCGACTTGACTAAAATGGCAACTCCCTGACCGACTCCGTCAGATTTCTTATCGCATCGATAACAGGTGCAGCCAGGGGTGTGTAATTTGATATGGGGGGATATTCTAGTCTCTGATAAAGCTACGATATCAATAGAGAGCTCGCTTACCAGGTCCAACAGTTCCAATATTTTTGAGCGAATGCCGTCGGCATTCCAGTAAAGAATACGTACATATTGTGTTCTACACATATTGACCAAGATGTGTTAGAATAAGAATAACTTTATCCATCATACTAGTACATCCTAGAAATTGGCTTTTGATGGTTTTTATCGTCATTAATATGGCTAGCATGTCAGTTGTTGCCGGATCTTGAGCCTTATCTAGAACGGTTTCTTTTTGTGTGTTGGCAGCAGCAACGACGTTCCAGGGTCGCTCATCGACAACGTTTGTTTTCACGGGCAACTTTACAGTCCTGGCGGCTTTCAGTTGTTCTTGCCGTTCTCGCAGAATCTTCAAATAATTTTCGCGCTCTTTGCATTGACGAAAGTTTGCAGGGTGATTCCCACCACAATTACAGCATTGGGCTGGCTGGTCCCGGGTCTTTTTGGGGCATTCTTCAGTCTGGTGGGCATCAGTGCATTTCACACAGCGGGGTGCTAAGTTGCAGTTGGTAGATGAGTGCCCGAACCCCTGGCATGTGAAACACTGCGTTCCATATCGATTGTTACTTCGGTATTTACGTATTTGTACTGCTGTGTTACAAAGGAGCCTGATCTGTCGGAATTTGGCAAAATCAGCACCAGGTGGCAATTGTACCAAAAAGGGGGGGCAGTAAAAAGATTTTTCAGCAGGTACTTTCATTTTACGAACAATCACATTTTCGAATCCAAGCGAGCCAATTTCTGCTGGAAGTACATCCTCGACGTAGTCAGGAAAACCAAAAATGACTACTTTGTACATCTTCTCGTCTTTTCGTGAGTAGGTGTGAAAGGCGATGCCCTTGGTACGTAGACCGTCTTTGATGGCTTGATGGCTTTCAGACGTGTGACAGATGACAGCTACCCGATTGTTACGTATGTACTGCAGATGGAAGGTTTTCGAGTACGACATCACAGTAGTTCTGATGAACTCATGCGTCCAGCTGGGTTCTATCTCCAACACGATGGGAGGTATACGGGTGGCCTTTTTAGTGACAGCATCACGAAGTCTGGTTCTGATGTCAGCAGCGGATGTTTGGTAGCCAGGCAAACTGCTAAAACTGTTCGTGGTCGGGATTGGCTCCGATAGGGTTTGTTCGGCTTGGCGCGCAGTTCTTTTTGGTATCTTCCATTCACTGGTCTTAATGGGGCCTTCGAGAGGGCGTTTGCCAACAGAATTGGACCGTGTCAGAAAACGATCCATATCGATAACTTTTTATTGGGTGTATTCCCATCACTATAGTACCTGATGCGAATTATTAGGTGGGGGCTTAGGTAAACGTGCGACTGACACGAGTGCGCGCGCCATACTGATCATCTGACAATCTTATTATAATAAGAATTATTAATGCAAATGTGATGTTTGTTCGTTTGTTTGTTACGTAACCGGTTATTAAAGATTGTAATTGTTTTTTTTTTAGTTTACTTGCTTCTGCTAGTGGTTTCGCCCGATTGAATGTCGAAAATTATCCCAAAGGAACATATTGCTGGGATGAAAAGTATAAAAAAACTAAATGCTATTCCAGACTATAATCTATCTCTGTGCCAAATTTCATCCAGATCCGTCCAGCCGTTTGAGCGTGAAGAAGTAACAAACAAACAAACAAACACACACACTCACTCACAAACTTTCGCGTTAATGACATTAGTGTGAAGTGTGATGTGATTTTGTTCAAAGTAAGAGCGTTATTGAAAACCCTAATTAACCGATTTAGGCGGAGCATGCGCCTAAATCTGAATCGTTTTTGTACTTCAGCACGGTTGCGCATTGAAGGTAGGTGACAAAATTCGTTCATAACCGCTACGTAGCCTAGGTGTTAGCCAACACGATTATATACTCTAATCTTAATACGGTTACAGGTATTACGTAACTCCTACACCTCACAGTTTGGCTACGACTTATCACACATAATATTCATGAAATCCTTCCTTGATTAACACTATTTGTGGTGGGAGCTAATGATTTTGCCGCGGTTTTGGCAATTTTCGTGTAGCTCGTGGTTTATCGCAGGAACTTTATAATATAAGTTAAAATATTAGAGAATGGAGGCGAGGTTAACACTGTCCAGAGGTTCTAGACAAGTGGGATTATCAACGAGAACATCGCGATAGCGATTCGCTATCAAAATATCACGTGATCAGTGTGTAACATTTTGGTATATATCTGTATGGATCAGAATGTTAGGCTGTAAAAAGACCGATGAAAAGAGATTGCATGTATCAGATATGAGAATGTTAAGGTTGATGTGCGGAGTGACAGGAATGAATAAAGTGAGAAATAAGTATATTAGAGGAAGATTGAAAGTGGCGCCAATGACAGAAAAAATTAAAGGAAACCGTCCTGGTATGGTCATGTGATGAGGAGAGGTGAAACACATGTTACTAAAAGAGTTATGAATATAAAATTGTAAATGGATGGAGAGGGAGAGGAAGGCCAAAGAAAAGATGGGTGAACTATGTGATTATTGATAGGACAAAAAAGGGAGTCAATGACAGCGTGACAGAGGACAGGACGGTATGGAAGAAGAAAACGTGCTGCGCCGACCAATGTTACTTGGACATGGGATAAGGACAGGCAGATGATGTGCATCGCCATCAGTGATAGATTTACACTTTGTCTATAGGTGCAGAAGCTCCAGTTAAAGAGACATCAATTAATTATAATGATATCCAATTAGTCTAAAATTTCCAAGCGCTAGCTACTGAAATATCACGTGTTCAATCCCTTACAATCTGGCAGTTTGACAACCGCTATCGCTATTCTAATGTCACATTGTCTAGGACCTCAGGGCGTAGGTAAGAAGCGTTACACATTGGCGTTATTTTAATGTACGTACCCTATATCATATGCACCAGATATATACCAGAAACAAATGTACATGAAGTATCCAACTCACAGTTGATTTTATCAGTGTCCATAAAGAAATTGCTTCCACATGTAAAAACGATTTCCATCGATATCTCGACCACGGCACCCTACCCCGGACAATAACGGTAACAGTTAAGCATAATTCCTGCTAAGTAATTATCGTTAATATTAACCCGAACAGCCCGAACGGCTGATTCCCAAAAGATAAAGAATAAAGCGTTTATAAAATAAACGGTTATGTAGGGAGACACGTAATCGCTCCCGGGTGGTTACCGAACGTGGCAAACGTCAAGCTGTCGCTTTGAGCAACCGCGCAACCCGTATCAACCTACCTTGTTCCACGTAAATAATATGGCACCTTCACATAAAATAGGTAGAAATATCGTATTAGGATTATTTTCAGGAGTTACGTGATATTTTTATCGTAAGCTTATCCAGGTTTTTTTCAATATTATAGATAGAATGGTTTTTATTTTTTATTAGAGTTCGCGTTACATAAACAATAAAACGGTTTCAGCGGCACACAACGTCTAAAAACGGGCCCATATTGATGTTTTTTTTTTAATCTATATGCTCGCGTTTGACACTATCTCACCTGATGTAAGCGATGTTGTGATCGACGGTGTAGCACGCTGGCCTAGAAGCAACCTATTCATTCTTGACTTAAAGACTCCCAGGAACGTGGTGTCATGGTGTATGTGTGGTGTTGTGTGGGTGTGGTGTGTTTAACGTGGTGGTTATGTTCTTACTGGTATTTTGCGCAGTAGTCACCTAAGTCTTCACGTCGAGGTTGCGCAGCACCCTACCTACGTTTGATAGATGCGAATGTCCGACATACTAGTGTCGAATCCAACAGGAGAAAGAGGGAGGCGCGCGCCACCAGGATTTAGACGCGAAGATTCCGCAAAAAAAGTTAATTAAAAAAACCAAAAAATCCGACTGCTTAAAAACCGAACTAAAAAGCCGTAAACAAGAAGAAAATCATGCTGTGCAGTCGGAGAATACGTATTCGCGAGCTGGCTGACTAAAACCACTGGCTGACGTATCCTCCGACTGCACAGCATGATTTTCTCATTTGCAGCACAATGAAAGAATTACCAATACTTGCTGTGCGTAAGGGTGGGCTCCATGAACCGCCGCGCGACGGTACGTAGCCGTCTTGTTGACCGATTACACATAATATTATGACAATTCCTGCAAAAGATTTTTTAACGACCAAAACAGCTTTACTTAAGGACACGAAGGCAAATACCTATTACTAGGCGTTATTGATATCTGGCTACGTAGGAACCGGGTCAACTAATTGATCGATGGAGAAGGAGAGGTCAATTTAGATGAAGGATCTATTTTTATTTAGGTATTTTTTCATTTATAGAGCTTTTAGCGTCATCTGTAATTTCAAGACAAAGAAAAAACAAGCCTTATTAAGGCTCCTAAGTTTCAGGATAGGTCTAGAAAGGGTTAATAAGTGGAAGCTCTTCTAAAGAGCGGTAGGTTTAATTTTGTAGTTTGGTAGGAACAAGATTATTTCAACTGGTTTGGTAATGGTGCTTATATTTTGGTGTTTTGATAATTACTCGGTCTTGTCTATTCTTACTACGTTTTTTTGTTATTAAATTTTGTCAAAAATCTCTCAAATTTTCAATCATAAATATGTCGCATCAAGGCTGGCCGATAGATGTAAACCATCGGGAAGTCAGGATGTATTCCTTTAGGTTAAGACATCGTGTGTGGGCAGGTCGTTGGGTACAATCGTGAAAATGAAATCACACAAATTATTCGATACACTGAGTATATTCAAATAGACACAAATTACATTCTTGCTTACTAATATTACGGATCGACACTGATTCTACGACGTGTTAGCTCTACGGCTGTCAGTACTCAACTGCCTTCCTCCCCACCACGCAACCGCTTATAAAAAGCATGCCAATGCGTAGTTGTTCTTGCTTTGCCGCCAGATGGCGTGCTTGCGATTTGTTTTGACGTCCGTACTATTGACTAAACCCGACACGGCCATCCTGCGAGACAGGCGTCCTCGTCTGTTCCTCATTGTCAGGTTTTAACAGTGTATCGAATTATGTGGAAATCCTCAATGGATGTCCTCAGCCCTTGGGGAAAGCTGAGGGGTCTGTCAGACTCCTACTGACTAAAACCACATGGTGTTCTCTAGGCCGTAGTTCCTCTTGAGAGGCGAGCATGGAACACACACGTCGCCTTCTCGGGCCTCTCTCAGGTGACAGATCCCCAAATCTATCACCCGCAGGCTTCATCATCTTGTCCTCGCTCCATGCCACCTCATGTCGTGTTGCGCCACACGTCCTCTTAGTCTATTCCGACCCGCCAGTCGCCAATCATACAAGGGATGTTTTTCTGAAACACAAAATTTCCAAACAGTATTCACTCGTCCAATCCTGACGCATACTCTATGTGAGTGAGGAAACACTTTGAATCAATCAAACATGATCATTTAAATGTCTCTTTTCACCTTTGCAAGGAAAGAGTAATTCTATTTCCAATATAAAGAAAATAGTAACTCAATCATCGATTTGGTACCTAAAAGCACCCAATCATAGTGATTACAAAGTCCAAGTACCACTGATAGTCATTAATCTCAAATTAAATCCAGCAAAAGAAACCACCAGGTATCTTATTCACGATATTTAGCTATCTCATAGCTCTCTTAGTAATCACAATTGCTCTACTCTAACATCTCCACGATGTCGAGTCAACTCAACTCTCTGAACTCAGAAACTGTTCACACAGAGATTTAGTCTGTCCTATGTTACGTCAATTCATTATCTACTAACTCAATTGGTACTTGAGCTTCGTGTGTCTTACTAACACGATCTACGCAAAGTAATCAAAATTAGAAAACCAAAATTATTTAAATTTTCGTAATGAGGGCTTGACGATTCGAACGTCATCAAAATTATCATGGTGACCTCACCAAACGCATGACTGCGAGTTTACTTTCTTTTAACCTCATGACTCAATAGGAACTTTCTGTAAGGTTCCTAACACAAACATGAATTTTCACACCAGACATAGTGTCACACAGACTTACAGGTGCCATACAGGCCTACCGTTGCCATAAAGGCCTACCGTTGCCACACAGGCCAACAGTTGCCACACAGGCCAACAGTTGCCACACAGGCCAACAGCTGCCACACAGGCCAACAGTTGCCACACAGGCCAACACCCTCCACTCAGGCTCACAGTTGCCACACAACGCTCGGCTACTCCTGACCAAACTAGACTATTGGGTTCGTGAAAATAAAGATTTTAGAACCCTACTCTTTATCTAAACCGTTACCATGGGCCATGTACCACAGTCATTCCAAACAAACTTTAAAACTTATTCTGCAGCAAAAACTGCCAAGCTTACAGAAACTCTCGAGTAAAACCTCTAACGCCACGGCTCTATAGCCGACTAGCAATTATATTGCTCTCACACAACGGTCTCTCTAGACCCCGACCTCCGCCAGAATCCACTGGTACGGTCAAACATAATATGGCTGATAGACTCAATTACTCGACACCTTAAGCTTGCTCATTATCATCAAAATCCTTTTGACATCAACATCGACCGGTACATAACCCGCTGGCATCTTTCTAACCTACCGCCTGCATATTTGTAGGTCCTATTTAAAGCTTTCAATGTATAACGATCACTGTCCTGTCACAATCATCTATCGCGGACTTAATACAGGGCCTACTTAGTTTTCGTACCAAAGTTTCCCACAAAAAAAATCTTCATTAGAACAAGGTCCGACGATCAACAAGTTCAACTAATCAAATTAATTGTAACAATTCTGTTACTCTATACCATAATTCAAAGGCAATGAATACTCAACTCATGAAACCTTCATTGTGACTTGTGCACCAACACAAGCCAGAATCGCATCTACCAACGATTCTTTACATATCTGCCGCCACACATGATACAACACATGAGGGGCCTTGTGCACCAACACAAGCCTGAATCGTATCTACCAACGATTCTTTACATATCTGCCGCCACATATGCTACAACACATGAGGGGCTCTGTGCACCAACACAGACAAGAATCGCACCAACGACTCTCAAATATCTAGCGAATATGTGCTACAACACATGAATCGCTCTGTGCACCAACACAGACAGAAATCGCACCAACGATTCCTTGTAGACCCATCGCCACATGTTACTCATGAGGTGCGGTCTAAGACCCATCGCCACATGTTACTCATGAGGTGCGGTCTAAAGTTTCGAGTATGAGTGTACAAGCCATTCTTAATCAGATTTGGTCTCACTACCACTGTCATCAACTATGACGTCGATTCTCAAGAAACTTGGTGATCGGGGATCCTTCTCGCAAGATTCGCGCTTTTTACTCAAAGACTTTGGAACATACAGACTGTTACTATGACGGAAACAATTAAGCCAGATAATATTAGCGTCTTAATACCTCGTGTGAAGGAGCT
The DNA here is from genome assembly GCA_945859665.1 of Anorthoa munda. Taxonomy (NCBI): domain Eukaryota; kingdom Metazoa; phylum Arthropoda; class Insecta; order Lepidoptera; family Noctuidae; genus Anorthoa; species Anorthoa munda. The sequence continues at coordinate 29,405,172 of OX243910.1, read as the reverse complement.
TCACGAATTAACCCTGATCAATATCTTTAAAATCAGATTATTAACAGTAACCCTTTACTATTTGCTCACTAACTCGGTTTCCATGTAAGGAAAACGATCGCGAGATCTACTGCTATCATAATATTCACCCTGATAGTAAGTAAGTGAATTCGGATCTGAAGACGGCTGTGTAAGTCGTAACGCAACAAGATCTTTTCTGAGTACAGACAAATGACCAGTACCGTTACCAAGTCGATACAACTTCGTTACCCCACGACATTACCAACTCGCTTTGCCACTGAAAATTACTAGTTATTCAGACATTTTGGATATCTCAACTCCTTCATATGGGATATCTCATCCTAAGGTTCGTACTAAACCTAATATTGAAACTAGGAAAGTACTAACTAGCCAATAGGAAACTCATTAGCTACTTGCTTTTTACTAAGTGTGTCTCAATTACCTAGTGATAGTGCAAGATATAACCACGACCAACTCAGTGGTCAAACATGAACACTCTTAAAACTCGAACTAGCATCTCTTCACAAGAGAACCTTCGACCTCACTATCGAAATAATATGGAAGCGACTCACCGAGTATTCCATTCCAAACTTGCGCGCTCCTGACATCACAGCTGTTGTCATAACGCTCGGCCGCCACCTGCGAACTGCCAGCCTGCCATCGGTCTTAACCTCTCAGATGTTGACACGTCAACCTTCACGCTCAGCATCTGAATCGCTAGCCTGCAGCAGAGGCTTCAGGCTGCGACACAATATGGTATCTGAAACATGAAAAATATTACGAGAGTATATGTTCACACGGTTATCTTAACCATACACAGCTTTGATGGAAATTAACCGATGCACCGGTGTAGTAACCTAAACTAATCAATCTGCCTAGCCTTTTCCCAACTATATTGGGGTCAGCTTCCAGTCCTACCGGACTCAGCTGAGTACCAGTGCTTTACATGGAGTGACTGCCTATTTGACCTCCACAACCCAGTAACTGGGTAAAATGGTACCCCTTGGCAAGACTGGTGTCAGACCTCAGGCTTCTGACTACCCGTAACGACTGTCAAAGATCTTCAAATGACAGCCGGGACCAACGGCTTAACGTGCTCTCAGAGGCACGGAGGAAACCCGGTATGTTGAAATGGTCACCCATCCACGGACCGACCTCGTCAAGCGTTGCTTAACCTTGATGATCGACCAGTGCGGCTGTTATTATTTAGCCACGAGCTTCTAGTAGTAGTAGTTATCTAAACCGGCATGGCCAAATAGGTTATTATGGACACCGAATGCGAGTGCAGAGTTCCTGTCCTAAACATGAACCACACATTACAGTGTCCCAAGTGCCCAGGTCGCTGTCTCTAGTCGATGGGCTTTAGAGAATCCAATGAATGTCATAGCGTCAGTTGTATTTTAAGTCACAATTAACGAGGTCTGGTAGGGTTTACCACCTTTTAGATAGTTTGGCCCTTCGACCACAAAAGAAGAATACTATGCTTCTTCTCAAACTTTGCTAACTCTCACTACATAGAACTATCACACTACAAAACTAATCAAAATATTTAATTTGGAATTATAATATTTTCCAGACTGAAGTGTAAGGTAGGTACGTTATTTTCCAGACTAAAGTGTAAGGTAGGCACCATATCGTTCTAAGGCCGTCGGCGTCGTAAACATAGTCGGCCAAGGCTAGTCAAGGGTCATTGCCAGTGTTAGCAGAATAATAACTCTTCAATAACATCAAAACTTGACCAGCGATAACTAACATGAGAGTATGGACCCGACACGGGCCACCCCGACAATCCACTGCCCGCCATACCGTACACAAAACCAGAATCTCAAATAATGAACACTCTTGGCCATAGTCATAACAAAATAAAAACGACTCACCAGATTCGTATAAAGATCCGTGTGTATGGAATTCTCAACAAGTCCACACGCTCCTCCTTGACCTGTCCAGCTCCTCGGTTGTAGCTAGCTTCCTTGCTGCTCCGCTCCGTTATTGATTATTCAAGACTGAGGGTAGTCGCAACTGACACCGCGATTTTTTGCAATAATGTAACCGCCACTTTCACTAGCTTTGTTTTTACGTGTGATCTCATTAGCACGACCGAATCCCAATTCTGATGTCGCATCAAGGCTGGCCGATAGATGTAAACCATCGGGAAGTCAGGATGTATTCCTTTAGGTTAAGACATCGTGTGTGGGCAGGTCGTTGGGTACAATCGTGAAAATGAAATCACACAAATTATTCGATACACTGAGTATATTCAAATAGACACAAGTTACATTCTTGCTTACTAATATTACGGATCGACACTGATTCTACGACGTGTTAGCTCTACGGCTGTCAGTACTCAACTGCCTTCCTCCCCACCACGCAACCACTTATAAAAAACATGCCAATGCGTAGTTGTTCTTGCTTTGCCGCCAGATGGCGTGCTTGCGATTTGTTTTGACGTCCGTACTATTGACTAAACCCGACAAATATATATTTCTCATAAATTTAAACTACATACATTTTAGTATTGGGCCTTTTGAAAGCTAAACCAAGCAATAAATAGTTCACAAGCTCATATGTAGGTTCCTATTTCACAAATTACACTCCGAAGTAAAACCCCATTTGAACAAAAGTGTTTTAAAGTCAGACTCAATGTTCAAAGTGTTGGTTTCGAGCCAATCTAGATTACAGTGGAAACGAGATATTCAGATAAATGGACCAAAAGGATCTAACATTTACTTCAGTTACACGCAAAATACGAGAATAATAATATAATATTTAGCCGTATTCATATTATGGAGCAACATTATTTTCTGCTCTCAAATTAAGTGGAGTCCTAGGAAGATAGCTGGGTATCTCTGACAATCAGTCAGAAGTTACCAGTTATCTTGCTTAGACCATTTCATAAACCCATAAGAGTAAAGAATATTATACTAGAATAGAATATAAGTACTTCATTGTACACCAAAAAGTTACACATCAAAAAGTTTTTTTATTAAGTAGAACCCTTACCCATTCACACAAAGTGATTTCGGAATACTTTCATTGTGCTTCCAGCTAAGGAATGGACTTACCTGCCGAAGCTTTTTTCTTGGTAGCTATAATTTATGAATCTTAAAGTGAGGTTATTAGTTCTAGGTGAACGAGTTCCACCGTGGACCTGGACTTACCTGTAGTGGGCGCAAATCTTTCAATAAAATAAACGTCAACCGATTGAAGTGGAAGAACAACAATGACGAAAAATTTATGCGTCATTTACTTAGAAATATCTATCCTATATGATCGATTTATCCTTAGAATGAACTCCTGGTTCTCATTAAATTCCTAATCATCACTCAATCTCAATCACTTTAAAATTCAGAACTAGGTGACCAACTCACTAGTATTTTCGGGTTTAGCAAGTCACTACTTGACTCAGCAAACTAAATTCATGATGATGCGGAACAAGCCACGTCCCGTGAGAGATGAATGAGTTTCAAACTGACGATATGACCTTAATTTATTTAAGGCCCTCACGGTCATTGACCAGTTAAGGCTTATTAATAGTATCCCGATTTATGTTGCAATGAAACTTTTCTCACACATACAGACACAAAAATATGTGGGAATCAAAAAAACAAAAAAAAATAAAGATACATTTCTTGTACTTTCATAGACATAGCTATGTGGAACTCCCTGTTGAAGTCTTTGTTTCCTGGTCCCTCCTGGACCCCAAGGTCTTAGAATTAGGTGTGGTAATTCTTGGCAAGAGTGCTTTACAATCGAGCATATCATTGCTTACCATGAAGTGAGATAGTTGTCAAAGGCGATGAACAAGAAGTCACGCCCCTGAGTTATGAAAAATCTTTCATTTATTTAAATCAGGGCTTAATAATACTCGAAGTACCACAACCTGTGTTACTACGATAAACTTTTCTAGTATCGCATCAATAAGTTTTCGTTCTAAAAGTAGCATATCCCAAATGAAACAAATGGATTGAAAAAAGGTTTTTTTCTATGTTTCGTTGGTTCGGTAATATATTTGTGCTATAAAGAAATTGAATTCTACCTTTGTTAAGCATTTCTATATCTTAAGAACGTCTTGTGTATCCTTAATGCAAATGTGATTAAATTGCTTTCCTAAATCCAATATGCCGTCTTAAACTTATTACTATGACGTGGCAGAAACAAATATTTGGTTTAAGTGCTAAACATAGAGACAATCAATGGACACTGCAAAGACGAAGTTGATTGATAATTTAATTAAACCTAACAGTACGAGGGGAAGTTTGAGATTTTGCAGGTACCTAGAGAACTTTGGAAAGAGAGAAAAAAAATATATATTTTATTATAACGTTTAATAAGTAAACGTATTACACACGCATTGACAAATTATTTGCAAATACAACTAAACCACATTAGTACCGGACATCCAAGATGGCGTCTTATATAGGGAAAATTCTGCCACATTCTCCACGCTTGAAAAGCGGTGTGGTGACCGGGTATAATGTTATTAGTTAATAGCCGGATGCTGGCCGTCTCTCCGGCGTAATCCTTTAGTCTCCCCGAGCCCCGCCGAGCCGCACCGAGGTGCGCCGAAGCGACGAAGTGAACTTATGCATGTTACAACACGCTGACGTAAAGCAGCTGTTTTTGTTTATTAGGGGAGGTGTAGATTGTTGCGAGGATGTGCTTTCTAGGGTTCCATAGCCAATTGGCAAAAACGGAACCCTTATGGATTCGTCATGTATGTCTGTCTGTCTGTCCGTCCGTATGTCACAGCCACTTTTTTCCGAAACTAGAAGAACTATGCTATTAAAACTTGGTAAGTAGATGTATTCTGTGAACCGCATTAAGATTTTTACGCAAAAATAGAAAAAAAACAACAAATTTTGGGGGTTCCCCATACTTAGAACTGAAATTCAAAATTTTTTTTTCGTCAAGCCCATACGTGTGGGCTAACTATGGATAGGTCTTCAAAAATGATATTGAGGTTTCTAATATTTTTTTTTTCTAAACTGAATAGTTTGCACGATAGACACTTCCAAAGTGGTAAAACGTGTCCCCCCCCACTGTAACTTCTAAAATAAGAGAATGATAAAACTAAAAAAAAATATATGATGTACATTACCATGTAAGTTTCCACCGAAAATTGGTTTGAACGAGATCTAGTAAGTAGATTTTTTTAATACGTAAACCACAATTTACCAAGTACGGAACCCTTCGTGCGCGAGTCCGACTCGCACTTGCCCGGTTTTTTGTTTAACCCGTTTGCCGTATTCACTTTGTTAGAACGATATTCAAATATGACTTGGGCCAGGGTGGGAAATGAGCACAATATGTTATTTATAGAAGTTGTGTAAAGATGACCTGGACACTGACATCGGTGCAATGATGATGAACGACGATATATGTCTCGAAGACATAGCACGGACACGTCTGGTGAAGATGGATGAGGAGGGCCAACCACCACTGGGAAAAGGTTAGGAAAAACGACTCAAGCATAAGTAGAGTTAGCTCAGATTAACATTGAAAACTGCAACATAAGTAAATCAAGATCTTGATGCACGAGCAATCTTCGTGACTTGAGGGTCTAGACAAAATGTCGATAAAGATTGTCGAAAAGTAAACCGGCCAAGTGCGTGTCGGACTACGCACATTGAGGCTCCTAAACACTTGTGCCAAATTTCATAAGTGTATGTATGATTGTTTGTGTGTATGTATGTTTGTCCACGCATTTCTCTGAAACTACTTATCGGATCGTGATCGTTATTTTTATTGGATTAAGTATCTCTCATCTTAGGAAAGAATACAAGATGAACAAAATTGGTTCAGCAGTTTTCAAGATATGGTACATACAACCTTAGCGACAAACAGCAGTCTTAATGGGTCCTTAACTTATCATATATTTTTATGTACAGTCACACCCTTAACATTACTGCGGCCGTACGTGACATTTGTTAGGGTGGGCGTACAAGCACGAATGTGAAAATTAAGTTATTATGGGTATTTCGTCAATCCTTTACCTTATGTAGACTTTGCTTACATTTTAGTGAAAGTGGTACTAAAACTAAAAACGGGAGAAATACACTATAAAAATACCGACTTCTAAAGAAAAACACAAAAAATTGCAAATATAACTTTCGTTTCGGAAGTCCGTGTCTTTGGTACCTCTTGTTTTTATCGTTTTCAATACCGACCAAGCTCTGTCAATAGTTATTGCTGATATAATGACACTTTGTCAAGGCCCTCTCGTAACGCCGAATATCTAAATATCTGTCTAAAGTTTGCATTATCTCATAATACTTACAATAAATCACATATTTTCGCGCAACGTTATTTTCTTTTTAATATCGTTGCACATGCTGAGATAGGAGCCTTTTTGGTCTCGCATGGGGTTATTTATTTTTATTATTGTTTGTGTTTTTCTTATCTCGTGTCTCATGTGCGGGTCACAAATAAATATTTTTTCTTTCTTTCTTTATTTTATTTTGGTCTCATTTTATTTATAGAAGCGATGGGTAAGATTTATCGAACGATGACATAATTGAATAAATGAAAGTCTCTAAGGTCTTGTGGATGTTAGATTATACAGTGTTTTCGCATTATAAGTTGTGTAGTGTAAGTTTAACGTAGATGTCACGCTGCCGCCGCATAGATATTGCGTAGACGCTGCGTTAGCGTAGCGTATGCCATTAGCGTCTACGCTGCCTAAATGTTTGACGAACGCCTACACCAGAAGTGCCTACATATTTATCTAGTATTTGTAAAGCACCATAAAGTAATCGTTATGTTGATAATGTTTTTAGAGTTCCGTACCCGAAGGGTCCAAACGGAACCCAATTGCTGTCACTTACGTGTCCGTCTGTCTGTCTGTCCGTCGACTGCCACATGGGTATTATAGCCAAACGGTTGGAGTGGTGGCACAGTGGTATCGGCCGCGACTTACAAGTTGTAGGTCGTAGGTTTGAACCCAGGCAGGCGCTTACTTTGTGTAAATTATTGCATCACCACTGCTCTCAAAAACGGTGAAGGATAACATCGTGAGGAAACCGGGATGTCCTAGAACCAAAAATTCGAAGACATGTGACATCCACCAACCCGCACTGGGCCCGCGTGGAGGATTCACGCACTGGGCTCACAGAGAGGGAGGCCTGTGTCCCAGCAGTGGGAACATTAATAGGCTGATGATATGATATATGATATATATGGTTGGAGAGGACAGTCTATGGTCTATCAATTTTCATAGTATAAGCAACTTGTCTACCCAGCCATGCAAATTGTAAAAATATATATTTTTATATTTTTATGGGGGCTCCCATACTGCTAAAGGGGAGTTTCATGGTTATTGGAGGTAGGCAACTACCAAAACTGAAAAGAGCTAAATAAAAGAAATTTTAATTTAAAAAAAAAACAAACGTAATGTCGAACATAGAACCTCCTCCTTTTTGGTAAGTCGGTTAAAAAATCAAACCGACTTCCAAAACAAAACACCACAAAGCGAAAAATAACTTTCTTTTCCGAAGTCGGTATCTTTGGTACCTATTGTTTTCCGTTTTTCAACACCGACATCGGATAGGAAAGTAATTTTTCGCTATGCAGTGTTTTGTTTTTGTTTTTCGTTTCTTTTACCTGATTGTTCCTATTGTTTGTCAATATATGTTCGTATTGTGCTTATTTGACATTTTCTAACGTTATTGATTGTTTTGCCTGGTAAGCCCAGTTGTAATGCAAAGTAAACTCAGTTGGTAAAAATAATTCTGTCAAGCAAGTTTCTAATCGACGAAAACAAAGGAGGAAGTTCTCAATTCAATATGTATATTTTTATGTATGACTACGAATGACTTTTTAAAGAGAGGTCCGATTTTTATAAAAATCTTTCAGTCTTTTTTATTGGATAGAGTCCTCAAAGTTACCTATTTCAATTTGAAAAGTAATATCTATCCCAAAATGTAGAAAAAAAGGAAGTATTCATAATTTGCCCACTGAATTATCAATTGTGAGCCGGTTCTGTTCAAATTAAGTAAACTAAAAAGCGAAAAAATAAATCTATAATAAGAAAATGAAGCGACGAAATAACGAACTGAAAAGCAAAAAATAAATCAATCTTTAAGTCTAGCATTTTGTGGTGGCGCCAAACAAACTATAAACGACGATCTACCTAGCTACAGTCATTCTACGCTTTAGGTAATTATTTTGCATGTTTGTTTGTTTTGCGCCACCACAAAATGCATAGCCAAGATCCGAACTCTATCCGTCATAACATATCATAATTCAGAACATTATGAACTCGGAACTCAAATCACGGACACGGACGTGTTGTGCGTAACCGTCCTTATTCTTCATTTAAAAAAATCTGACTATTAAAAAATTGGCCTTCAAATGTTTTACAGTAGTTACCATGTAACACTTCACATAAAGGTAATTTCAGATATTAAATTGTAGCCCTTTTTAAGCCTTAGTACCAATTTCTCCCATTATTAGCCCCTGTTTGTATCAATTAGAATCCCTTATGAGTTGTTTTAGTTTGTATATTATCATCATTTCAGCCGAAAGACGTCCACTGCTGGACATAGGCCTCCCCCAGGCGTCGCCACATTGACCGATCCCGTGCGTCTCGCATCCAGCGCCTGCCCGCAACCTTAACCAGGTCATCGGTCCACCTAGTGGGAGGCCTTCCAACATATCGTCTTCCGGTTCGCGGTCGCGATTCCAAACTTTTCGGCCCCAACGGCCATCCGTTCTGCGAGCAATGTGCCCTGCCCACTGCCGCTTAAGTTTGGCAATTCTTCGGGCTATGTCGGTAACTTTGGTTCTCCTGCGGATATCATCATTTCTGACGTGATCACGCAAGGAAATGCCGAGCATAGCCCTCTCCATTGCCCTTTGGGTGACTTTAAGCTTTCTGATAAGGCCCTTTGGGTGACTTTAAGCTTTCTGATAAGGCCCATTGTGAGCGACCACGGCTCAGTCCCATAGGTGATCACTGGCAACATACACTGGTCATAGAATTTTGTCTTGAGACATTGCGGTAAAGTGGACGAGAAGATACCACGCAACTTCCCGAACGCCGCCCAGCCGAGTCGGATTCGACGGTTGACCTCTTTCTCGAAGTTGGATCTACCCAACTGGATCGTTTGTCCCAGGTAGACATAATCATCTACAACTTCAAGTAAAGAGGAGTGGGTGTTACATGGGCATTCATCATGACCTTGGTTTTGTCCATGTTCATTTTAAGACCCACTCTTTCGGGAGCTCTATTGAGGTCATCGAGCATTGTACTGAGGCTCTCCATGGTCTCAGCCATGACCACTATGTCGTCGGCAAACCGAAGGTGAGTGATGTACTCGCCATTAATGTTGATGCCAAGCGCCTTCCAATCTAGAACCTTGAAGACATCCTCCAGCGCAGCAGTGAACAGTTTCGGAGAAATGACGTCTCCCTGTCTCACGCCGCGCTGGAGAAGGATTGGTTTCGAGGTCTGATCCTGAAGACGGACTGACATGGTGGCGTTTTTGTACAAACACTTCAACACCTCAATGTACCGGTAGTCGATCTGGCACCGTTGGAGAGACTGCAGTACAGCCGAAGTCTCGATCGAATCGAAGGCTTTCTCGTAGTCCACAAACGCTAAACAGAGAGGCAGGTTATACTCTTCGGTGTTCTGTATGACCTGCCGCAGCGTATGTATGTGGTCTACGGTGCTAAAGCCTTTTCGGAATCCGGCTTGTTCGGGAGGCTGGAAATCGTCAAACCTGCGCGCGAGACGATTCATGATGACTCTTGAAAACAACTTGTAGACATGGCTAAGAAGTGAGATGGGCCTATAGTTCTTCAGCCGGGCATTGTCACCCTTCTTGAAGAAGATTACCACCACACCCCTGCACCATGCCTGTGGCGTTTTGCCCTCGAGTATGACGGCATCAAACAGCTTCTGAAGGGCCTTAAGGACCGGTTTTCCACCCTTTTGTATATTATAGTTTAGTTATAACACTGCTAACTACAGCTTGTAAGTAATTTATGGTTAGGACAACCACCATATTTTGATTGATTGATGACTATTACCCAAGCAATTTCTAGAAAACAAAGGAATAAAGATGAAGAAGAACTGAGGTGAAAAAAGAGAAGAAATGAAGAAAGAAGAAATCTAATCGTAACTTATTTAATACTAAAAGTAACGATTCTCAAACTACATAATTTACACCATTTCCCCTTTTAAAAGCTTATTTTATTTACTTCTTCTTCTTCTTTTCGAGTCGATGGGGAACTCTTTATAAATTTTGGGCCCAGTAGGTGGCCACGCCGATTGCGGCGTCAGTGGCGGGCATAAGGTCTTCCAAAGTGCAGGTGTATGGGCACTTGGGACACACCAGCATGTGTGCCATATTTTGCAAAGGGGCACCGCACTCACATTGGGTATCAGACGGGTCTATAAAACCCCACTTTGCCTAATTGTGTTTGCAGCGGCCTACTAAAAACAGTGAATAAAAAACAATTTTAATCGCTATTTTGGTGTTGAATTTAGAACACAACAATATATATTCGACCTCCATCTCAATGCTATAAAACCTCCTTGCGCATACTCGAGATAAAAACTACTTCTGCTTTTCGCTTAAATCTTTCTTTTTCTGTTAATCATGGTATAAAGAATAGTATGCAACGAATTATTTGCCTCGCTCAGGTTTCTAACATTTGAATCAGTCGGTCGTTAGAATCCTTCACTTGCTCGTGATTCATCTATGGACCTCGTTTTAAATTCGTCCTTTATTCACTAATTGCATAATAATTATACTATTATTGTGTCCTAAAAGTAAACTATTACTTGATCAAACAAGAATTGTTTTTACCATGCCTTCGTAATAAAAGAAAAATCTTTATCTACGCTATCATTACACAAGTGCATAAACCTGTCCATCCTTCCTTCTGCCAATCTTCATTATTATAAAACATCTCTCCTAGAGATGCTCAATTTACACTTTTGAATGGTATTTTGTACTATATATATATAGGTATAAAGAATAGAGCCTCGTTAAGTGAACCCAAGCTAGGTTTCCTCACTTACATATTTGTATAATAATATGAAAAGCAATATTTTCTCAATTTATCACTTCAGAGAGTTTTTTAAGGCGCGCGCTATAAATTTTTGCTCGATATCACAAACTTTCTTCATATATTTCATATAGGTGAGTGCTGTGGGAACTTTGTCAGGGGTCGCGCATCGTATTTTTTGCTATTTATATTTTTTTGCCGAAAGGTTCAACAAGAATTTATGTCAAGCAACTTATTCAATATCAACGAGACTTGGGACAGAATAAATAAATTCGTATTAAGCTTTATGTCATGTTTGTTGAATAAACTTCGTACGTATAAGCTATTTTCTTGTAAATGAGTTAGTAAATGCGCATGATATTTTTATTTATATATCTTTTTTGGTTTTGTTAGTAATTTATTTTTTCATTTAGAATGAATTTAATCAAAAGCCTTTTACTAAATCCGTAGATAATCGGTTAGCCCGTCTGGAATCTTATTTAAGATTAAAATATAATAAATCCGAATCCGTAAGCAAAACCATGCCAGCTTACATTTAGTCAGTCAGACAGAACATTAATTACAGATTCTCTAACCGACATAATTATCACTCGAGTTTGTTTATTCGATTTTCCGTGCGATTAATCGAAGTCGATTTATCGGAATCGTCTTAGAGGCTCAAAGTACTTAAAGCGTTTTCCAATTCTAAGCAAGCGATTATTTATCACAGCATTAGCATACTTCGTTGGAGTAAATCCATCTTATAAAGGGGATAATGATCAATAGAAGATGCTGTACGAGCTAGAGATTGCCTCAGCGCTTCATTACTCCTTGTCATGCATTAAAAGCTATTATATCGTGAACGTGACCGATTTGTCGATCTACTCGAAATTGTCTCCGATGTGCGGTGCAGTGTTGGGTTTATCGATGATGTAACTATCGATAGGACGTTCACTACGTCCGGATATTCGAACCCTACATAGCTAGCTTTTATTTGAAAGATGAAGTTCAAAGAATATTGTTTAGAATTGCCGAACTTTAGAAGAAGATTCATTGTTCATAACACAACAACAACTTTCAAAAGTAAATTCTACGTATAAATCAATTATTTACGCCCCAAATTTTGAAATCGATACCTGAAATTGAGAGCAAGAAACTAATTTCAACCGTCGCCGATATTTACAAATTAATGCTAAGTACGCCAACCTGTTCGTTCGATTTCGTCGATAATGTATCGATATTACGCCGCTCTAAGAGCGAGTTATCGATAACTTATTTCGCTGGGGGGTGCCGCGCTTGTCTTTGCTTTCAGCCCAAACCTTGTTAGTTAAGACCATGTATTGTGAGGCTGTGACGTCATCCCCGAACTTTGCCCTCATTGGTTATTAAATTGTGTAGGAATAGGGAATGTTCGCAAAAATTGGAATGAAATTTCCTCTGAGGCCATTACTTGGTCCGAGGGTAACTATCTGAACTTTGAGGTTACAAAGAGAACGACCGACGATCCATCATTCCGTATATTTTGAAGTAATGAATTGTTTTGCTTTTTATTTTGTTATAAAGGAAAATAAAATTGATGTGAGCGAGTTTTCTGTTAAATCTTATTTCAATTTAGTGATTGAAATGTCTATGTTTTGTTAGGATGATAAATTAAACTTTTTTATTAGACAAATAGACGTTGAAGTACCTGGTAATAAGAAAATAACTTGAATGGATTTAAGGTTTTAGGTTGACAAAAGGTGTAGGCAATACATAGGTGCTAGTTCAAATACAATCAAGTTAGTTCGTGGAGTAGGGCACATTAATTAAGCAGTACCTAAACATTTTGTGGCCTCAATTCTATAGGGACACCTAAAATTGGCCTATTCACGGTAGACACATTGTAACTCTACTGGAAGCGAGACAGACAGCCTGTCGCATTTTATTTGACTGTATTAGCGTTGAATGTCACTTGTACTTCTCGTTTCTTTCCGAGTTTTCAGGGCAGTTCCCTTGTGGGTTAAACATAGCTTTGTTATACACAACAGTGTCTAGGTATGTTCCACAGAGCTCAGAGACGTCTTGAGCATCGACGGCTGCTAGAGGCGACTTTGTCAACACTTTTTCGTACCTATCAAGCGCGTCACCGTTAACTAAAACAATGACGTATCCATTGAAACTAACGGACGATAGCGGACCATGACAGAAGTTGCGCTATCAACGCACTCTTATTAACAATCATTCTACCTTCCGTCCAATTCATCAATCAGCCTTTTCCCAACTAAGTTGCGGTAAGTTTTATTGTAATCGGATCATCATCATCATCATCATATCAGCCGAAAGACGTCCACTGCTGGACATAGGCCTCCCCCAAGCGTCGCCACATTGACCGGTCCCGTGCGTCTCGCAACCAGCGGATCCCCGCAACCTTCACCAGGTCATCGGTCCACCTAGTGGGAGGCCTTCCGACGCAACGTCTTCCGGTTCGCGGTCGCCACTCCAGAACCTTTCTGCCCCATCGGCCATCCGTTCTGCGAGCAATGTGCCCTGCCCACTGCCACTTGAGTTTGGCAATTCTTCGGGCTATGTCGGTAACCCTGGTTCTCTTGCGGATCTCTACATTTCTGATTCGATCACGCAAGGAAACTCCGAGCATAGCCCTCTCCATTGCCCTTTGAGTGACTGTAAGCTTTCTGATGAGGCCCATTGTAAGCGACCACGTCTCAGAGCCACATGTCATCACTGGCAACACACACTGGTCATAGACTTTCGTCTTGAGATACTGTGGTAAGTTGGACGAGAAGATACCGCGCAACTTCCCGAACGCTGACCAGCCGAGTCGGATTCGACGGTTGACCTCTTTCTCGAAGTTGGCCCTACCCAATTGGATCGTTTGTCCAAGGTAGACATAGTCGCCCACAACTTCGAGTGTAGAGTCTCCGACCTTGATAGGAGTGGGTGTAACATGGGCATTCAACTAACATGGGCATTCAACAATGGTAATATGGTGTAATCGGATGATGACGATCTAAATGCTACCAATCATCATCATCATGATCATATCAGCCGAAAGAACAAGCTCTAAACAAAAAAATTGAACAAGCTCTAAGGTCAGTCTCTTTTAGAGTCTATATAATCAATGTAATGGTCAGGTTATATGAGAACCATGGGTAACGTCTGAGGTGGTCTTTTGAAGAAAGAAACATTCTGAAGTGACATTCTGTCAACGCGATTGGAATAATGTTACAAATACACATTCAAATGATCAATTCCTTACATTTTGGCATTGCGATCTCTTTGTTTAGAATCTCTATCCAGAGAGTAAAGCACTTGTCAGTAACGTGTGTGTAACTCAATGCGACAATTCCATGCTCTGTGGCCTGTTCCATTCCTTGAATCCGTCCGTAGCAGCAGTGTATTGTATTTCAATTAGACTCAATTCACACTGGATTGCCGATGTAGCTCGTCTCGCTTCAGTAAAATACTGTAGTGGCAATCCGAATTAATGGTAAGCTGAATATGTTTAAAAATTAAATGAATATCATTAAGTGGTGATTTAAATAAAGATGAATAGGTACAGAAGTATTTATCTTTTTTAATTTTTGTTAGTTGCATACAGGTATTAAAATGCAAAATGTACACATTTTTGCTCATCTATAAAAGAGATATTATTAATTGAACATCAAAATAATAATCACCTATCAATTTATTTCCATCATTTTATATACATTTTTACATCAGAAAAAACCAGAGCGTACAAACGTTACACACACACATATAAAAAATAAGACCAAGAGCGAGCGAAGCGAGCTTTAGAGCTCAGGGCAACCCGACACGGATTTTTTAGGTTCAAAGGGGATGACGGGAGCTGAAGTGAACGAGAAAAGCGAGCCAACTCAGCTCCTGTCATCTCCTTCATGTTAGGTTACTTTAGACCCTGCAGAAAGAAATAGGAGCCCCACAATTGTTGACAAAATAATAATATTTTGAAGTAACCATTTTGCTGTGCAATTAGTATTTTTAATTGGAATCCGGATTATTTTTGGATACAAAAGGTATTTTTTTGATTTGCGTTTAAATACTACCCTCTATAAAATAGGTGGTGATCTCTGATTTTTTTAATAATTAAACAATTATTGAGCCACCATTTAAAAAAAAAACAATCATGGTACAATTGCCTTTCTAACCTTTTTTTGTGAAAGCTAACTTCGAAAAAAATATTATCCTTACAATCGATTAAAAAACTTCTGTCTTATCTGAAGTCGGTTAAAAACATACTAAACAAACTACCCTTATCTGCATGCAGGAGCTGGTGTCACTTACTTCCGCAATATCTTGCCCAGCTGTGGCTATTTTTCTCAATGACATCTGACGTCAGGATGCAATAAGTTGGTAGCGTGACACGGAACGTGCTTCTACTAAATGAAGAGAAAATAAATACTGAAGTATTTTTTTTACTCTTAAATCATTGAAGAAAATTATCCACTACTACTCATAGAATAGAATATAGACACGTGGTATCCGATTGACAATACATATTCTCGCCTCGAAAACACATCTTAGAAGATAATCATAGTCTGTCAAACGTTTTTTCTGTTTTGAGGTTTTCAGTAAACTTGTAGTAGTAAGACATGCTATCGAATGCCAGAGGTATTGTTATAAATGTAAAACACAAAAGTAAGTTAACTACAAAATCAGTTGTATAAGAATCAGGACCGAGAGCCTCTTAACATCCATCATCATCATATCAGCCGAAAGACGTTCACTACTGGACTTAGACCTCTCCTAAGTATCGCCACATCGATCAGAATATCATATCATCATACATACGTAGAACCAATTTGGCGAAGGCCGCTTAAAAATAACACAATGCTCTGGTCTCATCCAAAGTTGGCCAAATTCTTAATTCACTGGCATCAGCCGTCTCAATAACGCCAATTTAACCCTTTTGTCTAACGTATTTAGTGGTGCCAGTCAAACGGTAGCGTCGCAAACGAGTAACGGGTTTAATGGAACGTCGACGAAGTGAATAATGAATACACGGCACTAAGGACTGTCATGACAGACTGCAGCGCAAGTTGTGCCCGTACACGAGGGAGTCAGATCAAATGTTGGGTGAAATGTTAGAACTAATTTTAATATGTGTCACGGTCAACTCCACATGCGACTGTAAAAATAGCCATAACTACTTTTAACCAGTTAAAACTACGTTAAATTACTAGTATTTTCTTGGAAACCTATTAGGTTAATAGATTGTTTGTAACCCTTTTGAATACTCATCTTTCATGGGGTACTGTGTTAAATTCTATAACAAAATACCTTGTGATATATTAAAACTAAATGAAAGTAAATTTAAAACTTTAGTTAAAGCACACTTTGTAAACAAGCATATTACAAATTAAATGATTATATTCAAGATAAGAATGCTTGGCAACATGTTGGTCCCGCTCCATAGGGCAATCTTTGGTGTGGACAAAATCAAATTTGCTAATTTATATTCCTATTCATAGTTATTGTATTCTTATGTTATTTTTTATATTTTTCCAGAATTTGACTCACACACTGTTCCGTTGTTGTTGAATTAGGTATTTTACCTATGTTTGCAATATTTGTAAGTATGTGAGAACCATGTTCCTATTTATCAAATTAATGAATTTACCTGTAAGTGCTTTTATTACTTTATACCTGTACGTAGTATAGCGTGTAGTGCTATTTTTGGGTGCATCGTCCTCACATATATGAATTTATTAATGTATGTACATAAGTAAACATTGTAAAACATATTTTTTTAAAAAGAGTAAGTATGGAGTTTCTTGTGCGTTCTTCTCCATAAAATCTACTTTCCGAATGCACGGTAGAATCAATTTTTATTACTTGTACATTTTTAATTTAGATTTAATCATGTTTGACGTTCAAAAGTACCGCTTATTGGCCTAGTTGAAATAAATATATTTGACTTTGACTTTACATTAAAATAATTATCAATTTTTAGTTTTATTTTCGTAGGTAATAACTGACTGCTTTTAATAGAAAACGCGTTTTAACTTAATAATGGTTCCGACTGAATCCAGCAGTTTTGACTATAACATAGGTATGGTACTCCTCGCAGAAGCGGCAGTTTGCCCAAATGTTGGGTCAAATGTCGCATCAATTAAATCAGTATAATATGAGCTTGAAAGTTTGATGGATGATTAAAAATTTGGAGGTTGTACTGATTTATTAAATCGGCTGCAAGTTGCTTGATAAAGTTGTGAAACTGGTACACAACTGCTCATTCTACTGCTAGAAAATGTCATAAGAACTTGGAGAGTTAGAAACAGTTTTGGACTGCAAAAAGTACTGGAGATTTTGCAACGCTACACGGCGCAGCTTTTCATCTACAGTTTGCAATAAAATTCAGAATTTATTCAGAATTAGTCATTAAGTATGTTCATGAAAAAGCTTCTGAGAGAAGTCAAGAGAATCTTTAACGTATCGACGTGTGGTGATTACCTACATCATCTTATGCCATTCCTAATCTGCATAGAATTAGCTACTATTATTGTCAATCAACAGGTCAAAGACCAAAGTTATGATCATCGACCGAGCTGGACTAACCACACGCACGGGAGAGCTCGCTGATCTAGCATTCATGTCAGAGTTTGTGTACCTGGGCTCCATGATCAACGATCAGGGAGGCTGCGATAGGGAAATTAGGAGGAGGACACAAATGGCCAAAACTGCCATGAGCAAGATGTCGAGAATATGACAAGACAGAAAAATCTTTAACAGCACAAAGAAGAGACTTGTCAGAACTTTGGTGTTCTCGAATCCTGGGCAATTTGTACTGTGGATCGAAAAAGGTTTGAGGCCTTTGAGGTGTGGAGCTGAAGAAGAATGCGTATACCGTGGACATCAAAAGTGCACTAATAAATCCATTATCGACCAGCTGAACATCAAATCTAGACTCTCTACGATATGTGACCAGAGAGTCCTGAGTTACTTTGGTCGTATTATTCGGCGGCAGCCAGACAACCGAGAAAAACTGGTTGTGGTGGGACAGGTGGATGGCAAATGACCGCGCAGACGTTCACCTACTTTCTGGTCAGTCCAGATAAGAGTGATTACATAACTCACGGTGACCACTGCCCTGAGAGAACACAAAACAGAGTGGCGTGGAAGTATCTCGTCAGTGACTCCGTCAAAGCGTTCCAAGACGGGCAAGACCTTCAGTAATGAAGACAACAAATAAGAAGAAGATTAATAGGTACAATAGGTCTACCTTACCCTTCGGGGAATACTGGCGTGATATTATGTTGTATAGTTACTCCATATGAAGAAGCTCCTGACTCAAGTCATAAGAATATCCAATTGTTTCTACCCAGTCTGATCAAGTCTGGTAACAACATAAATTTTCCCAAGACAATTAATTTCAACTTATGCACAATTTCCCCTATGAAACTACCAACGCATTCAAGTCACAATTCACATCCCGTCCACCCCCAAGGCATCATTCCTGCAACGTGTAGCCTCCATCCACCGCGTGCCATCCCCCGAGATAAAGTTTGATGACGTCACGATGAGCCCTCTCCTCTCTATAAGCACCTTATCCCCTATATAAGTTATCACACTGTTTATTTACTAACTCTCAGGATTTCTGGGCTTATCTTAAGGATAACTAGGTTTAAAGGGATAATCTTTGCCTTCAGGGGTCTTTTGTGAGATAGGTTTACTTTTTGAGGTAGAAATTTTGCCTGGAGGTGCTGAGTTTATTAAGATTTTCGTGTCTAAAGAATGGGATTTTTAGATCAGAATATGCGAAGTAATATTATGCGGCAAAAATAAAGTAATAAAGTAAATAAATAAATAAATAATAAATATATACAAACTTCATTGTACGCCAAGAAATAACAATACAAAAAGAAATAAAATAAGTAGAGAAGAAAATAATGAGGAAAATGAGGAAAAAATAATTAAAAATTTATTTGTTTGAAATTACTTAAATATGTTTGTAAAAGGTAATTTCTGAAAGTACAGAGCCGATTACGATCTGAGAAATTATTTCAATTGACTACACCAGGGGTCACCAATTACTTTCATTTGGGATCCATTTTATAAAATATTAAGTCTGTGAAGTTTTAAACCACTTCTAAGGTCCATAAAAAACAGGTTGGCGTTCCTGATCTACTGCGGTACGCCCGGGCCCTTTCGTGACCCCTGTACTACACTATCGTCGAATGTTCCAGACAAATTTGTATCCCATAAAAATGCACAAATCCTATGAGATTGTCCACAACTTTTCATTGTCACAGTTTGTTCACAGTTTAAAACATTGTCCACAGTTTCACAAGCTGTTAATACCAAAATATTGCAACAATTCATTAAATGAACCAATGCGTTCTTGAAATATAAAGAAGGAAGCAAGAAATCAATTCCCCTCGTGGCCAGAATTTTGATTTAGGTTAGATCGATCTGCTAGCAATCATATCTAGTGCAATTTATTATTTATCCTTTCTGAACATATATGTCAGAGGGGGCGAAAATTTATCCAGAAGAAGTGAAACGTCAAGTTAAGTTTTTAATAAAATCGTCCCGTCAAAACATTGGCCTATTTTTCGCGTGTTGCAAAGAGATTTTTTTTCCATTATTTCGACCAAGCCCTTTTTTCTGATTTGCTTTTCCGATAGTGTGAGCCGGGTTACTGAAGCTGTCCGAAATACTTGCGATCGTATTAGGGTCCACGTTCGAATCGATGTAAAAAATATCGAAGAGAATATTTTGATCCAACTGTTGACATAACAAAATGAGTATGAAATTGTGAGTCATTCATATTCAATAAATTTACCAAAGATGAATTTTGCTTACCTACCATGAAAAAAACTGTTTCTTTCTTGTCAAGTTCAACGATAATACAATTGAAACCAGTTATATCTTTTTAAGAAGCTATATAAGTAAATTTTCACACACACAAGTTAAATTGTAAGAAAAATACTGGCCATCAAGATTCCATTCGATTTTAAAAGAATACTTTTTGGTTGCCAGCCTTTTTTATGGCCATTAAAACCTATCTCTCTAAACCTTCTTGGAGATTTAAAGTAGGTACTTGTACAGTTAAATGCCGAACACTTCTCGTTTGTTCCATTTCTAATTTAAGACCCGAATTCTAGGACCAATTCGTACCTACCCACTAATCTTGATTTAAAATGAGATTCGAGGAGAGGTTAGCATGAAATCTGTCAGCTGTCACTGCTGTCAGTCTCTAAGGATCTTGAAGTGTTTAAGGTATTTAGAACTCTACTACAGATTGAAGAATTTCTATGAAAACGTGCTGTCAAATTGTCGCTTCGCGTCTTTAATCGAGATCACCTTTAAACAATTTCCTAGAATAGCTAGTTTTGTTATTTCCTTTGTCCCATTAAGGAAATCCTTGGGCAATCACATCTTATTAATTATTAAAATTAAAAAGAAACTCGACTGCTCAAGCAACGTGGTAAATTTTGGGCAAATCTTTTCATGAGTAATTATCTCAAAAACATCCGTTGTTTTGGTTGTCTCCAAGTATGGGCGCGTTTATATGTACAGTGATACGGAGATTGTGTCCTATGTGTGTGTGAAAGGGGAGACGTAAGTCTCTCGAAGAGAAATTGGACATTGACAAGCTTTCATATACACGGCTGCACCCACAGATAAATGAATGAATCTCTACATGCTTACATTATATTACTCGTTTATCAGAGAAAGAGTAAATAAAAGCAATAATATACCTATTATGAGAACAATGAGAGAACTCTTTTCCGCTTAACTATACTTCATAAAAGATAGCTTGATATCTGCGACATATGTCAAACTGACGTATACGTTATTGTTAGCCTGTCAAGCCCTATTGTTACTGTATTGATACTGACAGCTGTCGCAGAGATCAAGCTATCTTTTATGAAGTAAAGGTCAGTTACAGGCTGATATTATTGTCTTACCTACCGGTAATTGTTATCCCCCTAGTAAGAAACGAGCATTGATCACCATGCTTGCTTATCGCATATTGTTGGAAAACCAGCCAGTCAAATAATGGTCAGTGGGAACCACCGTCTATGGATATCCGCAATACCAGAGGCAATACAGATGCGTTGCTATTTCAGAGGCCGAAATTTATCATGCGGCTGTAATTACACCGGCGTACCCTTTAAACCGGAATACAGCAACACTGCAATGCGCAAGTTCACCTTAAACAATCTTACTAATATTATAAATGTGCAAGTTTGGACGGATGTGTGTTTGAATGTATGTTACTCCATAAGGCCAGAACGGCTGGACGGATCTGGATGAATTTTGACAGATAGGTCTGGATTAGCACATAGGGTACGATGAACGTGTAAATTTTCATCAATGCCTAGTTGTGGCCAAGGTTTGTATAGTACTTTTCACAAATAATGCGCGAAAATTAAAACTCTACTTAGTTTTAATTTTTTCACCTAGAACTGATTTTGTTAAATACAATTACTTTCAACAATATTTTTTCCCGCGTTAAAGTGTTAATTTGTTTTCTCAAACATGCTTGGAAATGTGCTCATTATTTTGACAACCTTCTTCGAGATAAATCGAAATTGCTGTACTGGTCAAATACAAGCGCGCAGCGGCCGGCAAAAGTTCTATGAAAATCCATATCTGTCGTGTCTAGCGGCCAAATAAATTCCATAGTAAACTCATATCTGTCGTGTAGTTTAAAAATGGAACGATGTTTTACTCCGAAACATGGCAACCAAGGAGGTAACTTATCAAAGGTTTTATTTAAATTTCGAACTGGCTTGCAAATAGAACGCTGTTTATTGAAAAAAAAACAAAGGAACACTTTAACGCAGGAACAGTTATTGTTGTTCGTCATTGATTTTGACAAAATGAGTTCTAGGTACTACTTAATTTTAATTTCCGCGCATTATTTGAGAAAAGTATTATACAAGCCTTGGCCACAACTAGGCATTGATGGACTTACGTATGTGTGCCTCGGCTTCGCCTCGGCCCACATTTACACGTTCGTCCATCAATGCCTATTTTGCTGGCCGCTGCAGTAATGTACTATTTTATTTCAACAAACAGCTCTCTATTTGCAAGCCAGTTCGAAATTTAAATAAAACCTTTGATAAGTTACCTCCTTGGTTGTCATGTTTCGGCGTAAAAGATCGTTCCATTTTTAAATTACACGACAGATATGAGTTTACTATGTAATTTATTTGGTCGCACCACGACGGATATGGATTTAAAAAATTTGCCGGCCGCTGCTCGCATATATTTGGCCAGTACAACAATTTCGATTTATCTCGAAGAAGATTGTCAAAATAATGCTCAAATTTTCAAGCATGTTTGCGAAATAGTACATTACTGCAGCGGCCAGCAAAATAGGCATTGGTGGACGAACGTGTAAATGTGGGCCGAGGCGAAGCCGAGGCACACATACGTAAGTCCATCAATGCCTAGTTGTGGCCAAGGCTTGTATAGTACTTTTCTCAAATAATGCGCGGAAATTAAAACTAAGTAGTACCTAGAACTCATTTTGTCAAAATCAATGACGAACAACAATAATTGTTCCCGCGTTAAAGTGATCCTTTGTTTTTTTTTCAATAAACAGCGTTCTATTTGCAAGCCAGTTCGAAATTTAAACAAAACCTTTGATAAGTTACCTCCTTGGTTGCCATGTTTTGGAGTAAAACATCGTTCCATTTTTAAACAACACGACAGATATGAGTTTACTATGGAATTTATTTGGCCGCTAGACACGACAGATATGGATTTTCATACAACTTTTGCCGGCCGCTGCGCGCATGTATTTGACCAGTACAGCAATTTCGATTTATCTCGAAGAAGGTTGTCAAAATAATGATCACATTTCCAAGCATGTTTGAGAAAAACCACTTCTCACGCGGGTGATGCCGATGGCAGAAGCTAATCTTTCATAAAAATCTCTTAGCGGTTTATCACCTGAGGGGCAATTCCTGTATTTATAAGTGGCATTCGCATCTCTGGCGCATACTGTCAAATATAATTATATACCTCTAATTTCGTTCTAACATTTTGACAGGTTTTTGAAATTGATTGTCACTGAGATGATATTGAGTATTGAATGTGGACGATTTTTAACTTTAATCAACAAAAGTAACTAGATGTAGGATCGGCGCACGAAATACGGGTTATTCCCAGAGGTCCACGATTCTATTGTTCCTCTTTTCCCACCGGGTCCATGAAAAATTATAATAATGTTTTATATGTTCTTAAATGAATTCCCAACGGGTCCACGAGATATATCCAGTACAAACAATTTATTGTAAGAAGAAGCAGCTTGTTGAAAACATAACAAAATAAAATGCGGTCTTGAATGGTGACGACACGTAAGCTACCTCATTTGCTTTTTAGGATTCCGTACCCAAAGGGTAAAAACGGGACCCTTTTTTTATTATTGATAGGCTTGCGCTTGACCATTATCTCACCTGATGGTAAGTGATGATGTGGTCGACGATGTAGCACGCTTACCTAGAAGAAACCTATTCACTCTTGACTTAAAGACTCCTAGGTTATAGCTATCAGGAAATACAGACTCTGGCAGGGAATTCCACTCTTTACTAAGACTCCGCGGTCCGTCTGTCTGTCTGTCTGTCTGTCACCAGGCTATATCTCATGAACCGTGATAGCTAGACAGTTGAAATTGTCACAGATGATGTATTTCTGTTGCCGCTACAACAACAAATACTAAAAACAGAATAAAATAAATATTTAAGTGGGGCTCCCATACAACAAAAGTGATTTTTAAGCCGTTTGTTGCGATAATGGTAGGGAACCCTTCGTGCGCGAGTCCGACTCGCACTTGACCGGTTTTATTTAGTTTAGATGTTCAACATTATAAGCATTTATACCCAAACTACCAGGGGGCCAGAATCATGAAGAAGTCTTAATATTTGCGCGGCTGGACCCGCAAATATTAAGACTTCTTCTTCGTGATATTTACCGGTAAAGACTAATTTAAGTAAGTACCAGGAGATTATAATCACGAGGAAGTATTTCCGAGGCTGGAACCATGAGATGTAAAAAGAGTACTGAGAGATTTTAGATTCTGACCTCCTAGTACTCCGTTAGTCTCTACCGCTTATGATTCTAGGCCCGCAAATATTTTTTCATGATTCTGTTCTCCTGGTAGTTTGTGTATAAATGTTCAACATGTATATATGTTATATTTTTATCATTTTATTAAACTCTCAACTGATTTTAATCGAATTTTTGATTTTGACGTTCTAAAAAAATAAACGTCCCAACACTAGTACCTACTGATCCGTAGGTGCATGAAATAAAATTATAAATAATTTAATTATTCCACTTATGGCAACTGCGAAAAATATCGGTAGGTTCCGTATGTGGAATACCTCAGGTGCCATTATGTACACTTTTTAATTGATTATTGATTCTGATACTGATTTATCATGTTTACTGTTGATTGTTGTAATGGTATATTAAGCTTTATCTTTTTTTTTTAAATTGCTTGATTGTACTTAAATAATATAACCCAAGGTTTTCTTTCTAACTGTACAAAATTTGCTTAAAAATTATTAATAATATATAATAAAAATATAAATAATAAAATATATATAAAAATATAAATAATAAAATATATATAAAAATATAAATAATAAAATTTAATAATACCTGTTTCGACCAGAACGGGCGAAGCTCATCGGCCGAAACCCCTACTAAGCCTGATTTATTAATGGTCATGACTATTCATGTGGTACAGTAAAAATGTAGTTTTTACTTATCTATATTCATTGTGATTTATTTCATAGAAATAGTAAACATTTATGAGTTAGCCAAGCTTTTATTGCTGACTGTACCAAACATTCTCATGGACCCGTTGGGAAAGAAAATATTTCATAATTTAAAATGTCGTGGACCCATTGGGAAGTAAAGTATGAATTTAAATTTTTCGAGAACAATAGAATCGTGGACCTCTGGGAATAACCCCGAAATACGTCTCGGTAAATAACAGCTGACTTGATACGTGAGCTCATATTTTGTTCAGTTTGTCTTAATAAGTATTGAAAATGTAAGTAGCATTTAGCAGTGGTGGCCCAGGTATCGGCCGCGACTTACAAATTGTAGGTCGTGGGTTCGAGCCCAAGCAGGTGCTTTACTTTGTGTAAATTATTTCATCACCACTGCTCTCAAAACGGTGAAGGAAAACATCGTGAGGAAACCGGGAAGTCAAAAAAAATAAAATTCGAAGACATATGACATCCACCAACCCGCACTGGGCCCGCGTGGTGGATTAAGGCCCACTCCCTCTCACAGAGTACCCTGAGAGGCCTGTGTCCCAGCAGTGGGATCATTAATAAGCAGATGATGTGATGTGAAGGTAGTAAGTATATTCAAGTGGACAGAATTTAGCATTGGTTTTTATTTATTTAATTTTAAGAAAGCTTACAGACTAATAACAATCTTGAATATAAGAACATTTGCTAATTACAAGTTTCCACATGTATATAACTACATAATTACGCGTTATTTGTGTTGACCAGTTAAAGCGATTTGACCCGTTGTATTGTTGGTTATTGTTGATCGATGATTTTAAAGTTCGAGTATTATGTTAAATAGATTCTTAATTAATTGTTTTTTTTTTTGATTTTTTTGTTTTTCTTAATTTTTTTTATTTTTCTTATGATTTTTTTATTTGAATATTATTTCTTAATTATTATTTATTTTTGATTTTTTTATTATTTATAAAGAAATTGATCCAAACACGTTCCCCAGCTAAGCAGATTCTAAATTCAATTTTTCCATCGAGAATTGTATTGTGCTAAACAGTTCAGAGATTTATATACTTACAATAAGTTTGTATTAGCTTTCTTCTCGCAATTTTCTTTTACTATTCCTAGGGTAGTTAGAACAAATACAATTAGTAGTAATATATATATATTGATTCAATTGATTTATAGCACAGAATTATTTAATTTGGTAAACTAACAAGTAGTTGCTAGCACAAATTAATAACTTCGTTTGGTCGATTGGGCTAATTTACTGTTAGCGAAATTGACATTAATTGACCACTAAATTCAGATTTATTAACTTAACCAAATACTAAAAACACGAATGATTCAGCTATTATAAGTTCGTTTGTACATTCACTCGTATTTATTTATTTAAACTTCATGCACAAAGGTAAAATGGCAGCCTTAATGCCTTAGGCATCCAGTCAACATCATCATCATCTCTACCAGTCAACCAAGGATGGTGGAGAGATAACATGGCAGGTGCATTGTTTAAACCATGGAATGCAAACGCCAAAACAAAAAATAACAATAATAAGCCTCTTAAATTCATATGTTATTTTATACATAATATTATAATACATACCTATATAAATATATATTGATAAAGTAACGAAAAGAAGTTATAGAGATGACCCCTCTCCTCGCTGAAAGTAAAACCGCAGTATCTGCTTGAAAGTATACCGACTGGTGGTCGTCCTGATTTCGAGCGGAAGCGAGTTCCACAGAAGAATATATTGAATATGGAAGGAAGAATGAACAAAATCAGTAGTATGAGAAGGACACGGTAGGATAAGATTAAAGGAGAAGAATATATAATATTTAAAGAAGATTAGATCGTATAGAATACGTTATTCAAGACCCGTCGTACAGATAGAAACAAAAAGCTCTCTGATCCTACTCTCAAGCTTACGAAGGAGAGGCGTGAGATGATCCTGCAGTCTTCAGATGAGGCGTGCAAATACCGGCAGCTCAATAGACAGATCTAAATCCTTGAAAAGAGACCTCCGCCGCTTTAACACCGAGCGTATTAAAGACGCGATTGAGCGAAATAAAGGCTCCAAGGTATTTGCAAGGGATCTGGCTATTGGGCAGAGCCAGCTCACGAGACTGAAGACCGACGATGGCAGGATCGTATCCGCCAAACCGGAGCTTCTGAGGGAGATCGAGACATTCTATGGGCAGTTGTAGACATGAATCAGCAAGCCCGTTGCGAGTTTAGCAAACGACCCAAGAGCTAGATTGACCCGACGCTATACCGAAGATATCCCGGACGTCAGCCTGTACGAGATTAGGATGGCTCTGAAACAGCTTAAAAACAACAAGGCGCCGGGTGATGACGGAATCACGGCTGAACTCCTGAAGGCGGGTGGAAAACCGGTCCTTAAGGCCCTTCAGAAACTTTTTGATGCCGTCATACTCGAGGGCAAAACGCCACAGGCATGGTGCAGTGGTGTGGTGGTACTCTTCTTCAAGAAGGGCGACAATGCCCGACTGAAGAACCATAGGCCCATCTCACTTCTTAGCCATGTCTACAAGTTGTTTTCAAAAGTCATCACAAATCGTCTCGCGTGCAGGTTTGACGATTTCCAGCCTCCCGAACAAGCCGGATTCCGAAAAGGCTTTAGCACCGTAGACCACATACATACGCTGCGGCAGGTCATACAGAAGACCGAAGAGTATAACCTGCCTCTCTGTTTAGCGTTTGTGGACTACGAGAAAACCTTCGATTCAATCGAGACTTGGGCTGTACTGCAATCTCTCCAACGGTGCCAGATCGACCACTGGTACATTGAGGTGTTGAAGTGTTTGTACAAAAACGCCACCATGTCAGTCCGTCTTCAGGATCAAACCTCGAAACCAATCCTTCTCCAGCGCGGCGTGACACAGGGAGACGTCATTTCTCCGAAACTGTTCACTGCTGCGCTGGAGGATGTCTTCAAGGTTCTGGATTGGAAGGCGCTTGGCATCAACGTTAATGGCGAGTACATCACTCACCTTCGGTTTGCCGACGACATAGTGGTCATGGCCGAGACCATGGAGAGCCTCAGTACAATGCTCGATGACCTCAATAGAGCTTCCGAAAGAGTGGGTCTTAAAATGAACATGGACAAAACCAAGGTCATGATGAATGCCCATGTAACACCACTCCTATCAAGATCGGATACTCTTTACTTGAAGTTGTAGATGATTATGTCTACCTGGGACAAACGATCCAGTTGGGTAGATCCAACTTCGAGAAAGAAGTCGACCGTCGAATCCGACTCGGCTGGGCGGCGTTCGGGAAGTTGCGTGGTATCTTCTCGTCCAATTTACCGCAATGTCTCAAGACAAAAGTCTATGACCAGTGTGTGTTGCCAGTGATCACGTATGGGACCGAGACGTGGTCGCTCACAATGGGCCTTATCAGAAAGCTTAAAGTCACCCAAAGGGCAATGGAGACGGCTATGCTCGGCATTTCCTTGCGTGATCACGTCAGAAATGATGATATCTGCAGGAGAACCAAAGTCACCGACATAGCCCGAATAATTGCCAAACTGAAGTGGCAGTGGGCAGGGCACATTGCTCGCAGAACGGATGGCCGTTGGGGCCGAAAAGTTCTGGAATGGCGACCGCGAACCGGAAGACGATATATTGGAAGGCCTCCCACTAGGTGGACCGATGACCTGGTTAAGGTTGCGGGAAGGCGCTGGATGCGAGACGCACGGGATCAGTCAATGTGGCGACGCCTGGGGGAGGCCTATGTCCAGCAGTGGACGTCTTTCGGCTGAAATGATGATGATGATGATGATGAATACGTTATTCAAAAAAAAAACAAAATTCATTTATTGGTGGTAATTGTAATTATTAATTGTAAGAATAAATTCGGATTCGTTTTATAATGATCCTAAAATATACGAATCGAATACGTATAATTTCACCTACACAAACGCCCTAATTGAGCATTTACTAGATTTAGACCGCGGCCTTGTCCGCTTAAAAAGTGTTGTTATCATCCCAAGGGAACACACTACCGACACAAAAACTAACCTATATCCTTCGCAGTGTCTCAAACTATCTCCATACCAAATGTTACCAAAATCGGTTAATCCGTTTAGTCGTGAAAAGATAACAAACAAATAAACAGTCGAACAGAGTTACTTTGACTTTTATAATTATAGCATGGATTTAAATATATCAAAGACACATAATTTTTTTATTCGAAATAGGTTTTACTAAAACTTTTACAACACAGCTTCGGTGTAATTAAAAACTTATTTACATTAAAGTAAATCTAAACAACACTAAAAAGCTTTATATCAGCATTGCCCACTAGCTTCGTCTCAGTACTAAAAAGTAATCTCATTTATTTGTTTGTACGAGCTGGAATGAGTAAAATATTAATTTCGTGCGAAATATTTACTCTGTGACTTTATACAGGCGAAAAACATTAGGCGACCGTTGCGTCACAAAATAAGGCTACATTGGAAAGACGATTATTTTTTGTTAAATTCGCAATAAAGCTTAATAAACCATATCGCCCTGTCTGCCTAAACATTTATTTAGGCAGACAGATTGCTGAAATGTAAAGAAAAAAGTTATTCGTGAAAAATCTGGAATCCGTAAAGATTCGTCGGCCAAAGTTAAATGAAAATTCCGCCGAAGGGATCACGGTAATGCTGGCTCCTTATATTCATAAGCAAACTACTCATATATTGTTCGTTAACTATACTTGTTTGTTTACGACTTTAATTATATTACATTACTTGAGAACTTAATTAAAATAAGGGATGGCGACCCTTAGCCATACTCCGTTTATTATAAACTCTATTCTTGACAGCTGTTGACGCTATTCTACGTGACTTTACACACAGCCGGCTCGGGGCCGTGTTTTTTAGGTTAATTAAGTATGCGCAGTGGATAAATAAATAATAAAGTTTTGACAAGCCCCGCAACCTTTTTTCCCAACAAACACAACATTGTTTTAAGATTAAACGACACGCGGTCACAGCCTGGTTATAAATTTTGCTGAATTATTAAATAGGAACATTGATTAAAGTTCTATTATGTTTTCGAATATGATCCATAATTTAATAAATGGCAGGCTGTGACAAAAATAAGCTTTTTTTTTATATATTAATTTTTAGATGCAAAGATAATAAATATACTGCCATAATCTGTGGTATATGTTCTTCGTTCGAATTTCGAACAAAGCAAATGCTGAGTTCCTTTTTTAAATGTGGCTTTTAGTTGAAATTACTGGCTGAAACAATTACTTAGTTTAATGTTTCAAACGAATTGATGCGTAGTGTAGTTACTAAGAGCCTTTACCTTTGATATAAAACCCTGCGTAAGTTATTTCTACATTTTAAGCTTTTATTTCCGTATTGAAAGATACTACAATTATACAGGCTAACTTTTAATTAAGTGCTAAGATTTTAAGGATGAAAGTACTAGGAAAGAAAGAAAGTATTTATTCAAAGTCAAAGTTATAAACAAAGCTTTATATAAAAATAACAAAACACATATAGAACAAGAATATTATTATGTACGTTTATTTTCGCATAACTCAAAAAATGTAGGGTACAGCTGACTTATTAATATTTTCAGTTAGTTGAATTTGTTCATCGTGAGGAAACCGGCATGTCCTAGAACCAAAAATTCGAAGGCATGTGACATCCACCAAACCGCACTGGGCCCGCGTGGTGGATTACGGCCCATTCCCTCTCACAGAGAGGAGGCCTGTGTCCCAGCAGTGGGAACATTAAAAGGCTGATGATGTGATGTGTGTGTGATGTGAATTTGTTCATATTCATGACTACTGTCTCCCCTCAAACCAACGGCTAATTACGAATGAATAAAAATCGCCCTGAATACACAGACATGATATTGAATTATTCAATATATCGGCCACTAATTGGATTTAAATTACTCGACGACTTTAGTGTCGTACAAACATCAGTTATCAAATGATTTGATCGCAAACTAATAATATATCTAGAATATACTAAAATATTCATTTAACCATGTTATATTGCTTGCTTTCTATGACCGTATAATTAAAGGTATTTAGCTGGACTATATAATAGAAGTTAGCTTTTATTGATAAGTTTACGATAAACTATCAATATATTTTTTAATTATCTATATATATAAAATGCTTTGTCCTGAATGACTGACTGACGGATCAACGCACAGCCCAAACCGCTGAACGTAGAGACCTGAAACTTGAAAGGTGTATTCTTTGTATGATGTAGGCATCCGATAAGAAAGGATTTGCCGAATTTCTACCCCTAAGAGGGTTAAAAAGGGGGGCAAAGTTTGTATGAAAAATCTAATTCCTTCGGCTAATATTTTTGAAACTTGGCACAAATAGTAATCTAAGTACATGATAAAGATTTACATTATTAGTTTTTTGAAACTACCCCCTCAAGTCGATTTAGGGGGTGTTGAAATTTGTATGGCAGAATGTAATTTCATGGGTAACTAAACTTGAAACATTACACAAATACTAAAATAAATAAATAATAAAGGTTGTCATTATTAGTTTTTCGAAACTACCCCCAAAAGACGATTTAGGGGTTGTTAAAGTTTTTTTGTAAAATCTTATTATTAGGTTAATAAACTTGAAACTTGGCATAAATACCCAACTAAGTAAGCAACAAAAGGTTGCAATTATTAGTTTTTCAAAAATACCCCCAAAAGTCGTTTTTTTTTTTTTTGAAGAATCTTACTTCTTAGGTTAATAAACTTGAAACTTGACACAAATATCAACCTAAGTAAACAATAAAGGTTGTCATTATAAGTTTTTCGAACCTACCCCCAAAATTCGATTTAGGGGGCTTTAAAAGTTTTTTTGAAGAGTCTTATTTATATCTATATAAAAGCGAAAGGTCACTCATTCACCTATCACGAAATATCGAAAACTGCTTGACGTATAAATATGAAATTTGGGAGGGAGGTAGTTTATAGTTAGTAGACGTCATTTTACGACGAGGCCGGATTTAGGGCATCTAAGGGCTATCGCAAGTTAGTATGAAAGTCCTTCATTTTTTGAGCTACTTACTTAAAATATGGGCAGGGATGTAGTTTACAGATAGTAGACATCCACTAAGAACGGATTTTACGACAGGGCCGGATTTAGGGGGTCTAAGGGCTCTCGCAAGTTTGCATGAAAGCCCTTCATTTTTTGAGCTACTAATTTAAAATTTGGCTAGGAGGTAGTTTATAGTTAGTAGATTTCCGCTATGAATGGATTTTGCGACAGGGCCGGATTTAGGGGGTCTGGACTCTCGCAAGTTAGTATGAAAGTCCTTAATTTTTTGACCTACTATCTTAAAATTTGGCGGAGATGTAGTTTATAGACAGTAGACGTCCACTAAGAACGGATTTTGCGACAGGGCCGGATTTAGGGGGTCTAAGGGCTCCCGCAAGTTAGTATGAAAGTCCTTCATTTTTTGAGCTACTAACTTAAAATTTGGCTAGGAGGTAGTTTATAGTTAGTAGATTTCCGCTATGAATGGATTTTGCGACAGGACTGGATTAAGTGGGTCTAAGGGCTCTCGCAAGTTAGTATGAAAGTCCTTAATTTTTTGACCTACTAACTTAAAATTTGGCAGGGATGTAGTTTATAGATATTGGACGTCCACTAAGAACGGATTTTGCGACAGAGCCGGATTTAGGGTGTCTAAGGGCTCTCGCAAGTTTATATGAAAATCCTTAATTTTTTGAACTACAAACTTAAAAGGCAGGGAGGTAGTTTATAGTTAGTAGACGACGCTCAGAACGGATTTTGCAACCGGGCCGGATTTATGGGGTCTCTCGCAAGTTTAAATGAAAGTCCTTAATTTTTTGAGTTACTAACTTAAAATTTGGCAGGGTGGTAGATTATAGTTAGTAGACATCTGCTAAGAATGGATTTTTCGACAGGGCCGGACTTCGGGGGTCTAAGGGCTCGCGCAAGTTTATATGAAAGTGCTTCATTATTTGAACCATAATCTTGAAATTTGGCATGGAAGTAGTTTATAGTTATAAAAGCCCGCTAAGAACGGATTTTGCGACAGGGCCGGATTTAGGGGTCTAAGGGCTCGCGCAAGTTTGTATGAAAGTCCTTCATTTTTTGTGCTACAAACTTGAAATGTGTCATGAATGTAGTTTATAGTTAGTAGATGTCAGCTAAGAACGGATTTTGCGACAGGGCCGAATAAAGGAGGTCTAAGGGCTCTCGCAATTTTATATGAAAGTGCTTAATTTTTTTAACTACTATCTTGAAATTTGGCATGGAGGTAGTTCATAGTTAGTAAACGTCCGCTAAGAACGGATTTTGCGACAGGGCCGGATTAAGGCGGTTTAAGGGCTCTCACATGTTTGTATGAAAGTCCGGATGTCTTTTTGTTCTACTGTCCTGAAATTTAGCAAGTCTAGAGATTATGAGTAGGAGACATAAGATAAAAAAGAATTTTGTGATACTTTATATTTTTTTTCTAATTCGTGCTTTAAAAAATGATGCTTAGTGTGATAGACATTTTCTGTTGACTGAAATATAAAAATAGCTTGCGTTTAACAGCATTAAACTTTATATCTTCTTAACCACGCGGACGAAGTCGCGGGCAACAGCTAGTCTATATATATAAAATGCTTTGTCCTGAATGACTGACTGACGGATCAACGCACAGCCCAAACCGCTGAAGGTAGAGACCTGAAACTTGAAAGGTGTATTCTTTGTATGATGTAGGCATCCGATAAGAAAGGATTTTCCGAAATTCTACCCTTAAGGGGGTTAAAAAGGGGGGCAAAGTTTGTATGAAAAATCTAATTCCTTCGGCTAATATTTTTGAAACTTGGCACAAATAGTAATCTAAGTACATGATAAAGATTGACATTAATAGTTTTTTGAAACTACCCCCTCAAGTCGATTTAGGGGGTGTTGCAATTTGTATGGCAGAATCTTATTTCATGGGTAACTAAACTTGAAACATTACACAAATACTAAAATAAATAAATAATAAAGGTTGTCATTATTAGTTTTTCGAAACTACCCCCAAAAGTCGATTTAGGAGATGTTAAAGTTTTTTTGAAAAACTTAATATTAGGTTAATAAACTTGAAACTTGGCATAAATACCCAACTAAGTAAGCAACAAAAGGTTGCAATTATTAGTTTTTCAAAAATACCCCCAAATGTCGATTTTTTTTTTTGAAGAATCTTACTTCATATGTTAATAAACTTGAAACTTGACACAAATATCAACCTAAGTAAACAATAAAGGTTGTCATTATAAGTTTTTCGAACCTACACCCAAAATCCGATTTAGGGGGTGTTATATTTAGTTTTTTTGATGAATCTTATTTATCCATACTAATATTATAAATGCGGCAGTAACTCTGTCTGTCTGTCTGTTACCTTTTCACGCTTAAACCGCTCAACCGATTAAGATGAAATTTGGTAGAAAGATAGTTTGAGACCTTGGAACGGACATAGGCTACTTTATTTTGCAAAAATGCGAAGGGGGGGCATTGGGAGGGGGGTTAATTTTGAATGAAACTTCTTATTATGGCTTAAGCCGCTGAACCGATTAAGATGAAATTTGGTATGAAGATAGTTTGAGTCCCTGGGCAGGACTTAGGGTACTTCTTTTTTGCATAAAACACAAATGGGAATAAATAGGGGGTGGGTTAGATTTGTGTGAAACTTCTTATTATGGTTTAAACCACTGAACCGATTTAGATGAAATTTGGTATGCAGATAGTATGAGACCCTGGGATGGACATAGCCTACTTTTTTGTATAAAGCAAGGTGCGGGAGAAATGGGGTGGAGTAGTTATAAAATATGAAAATAATATGAAACTTCTTTTATGGCATCCTTCTTATTCGGCTGTAGGCATGATATAATTGTTTATGAAAGATTTGAGTGTCAATTTGAAAAAGTCAACTTAATGTCAGTGTCCGTGAAAGTGGTAATTTAAGCAAAACTTTAAAATATTCTACTGCTTAATTTTATTAGGGAGATATTTTTTTGCTGTGGATATGCCTCGCAAGCGTAAATCTCATCTGAGCCGTAGCTCTAGCAGAGCTCGAACAGCAAGAGTAGCTAGAAGCCAAGAAACAGAGGAGCAGACTCAATCCGTCAAATTTTAGATGATGAGCGTCACGCAACCCAAAGAGCTGCTGAGACTTTCGATCAGATTCAGGCTCGCCAACTCGCAGATGCTGAGCGTCACGCAACTGAAAGAGCTGCTGAGACTTTAGACCAGATTCAGGTTCGTCAACTCGCAGATGCTAAGCGTCATGCAACTGAAAGACCTGCTGAGAGTTCCGACCAGACTCGGGTTCGCCAACTCGCGGATGCTTAGCGTCACGAGACTCAAAGATCTGCTGAGACTTTCGACCAGACTCAGGCTCGCTAACTCGCAGATGCTGAGCGTCACGCAACTGAAATGGCTGCTGCGACTTTCAACCAGACTCAGGCTCGCCAACTCGCAGATGCTGAGCGTCACGCAACTCAAAGGGCTGGTGAGACCTTTGAGCAAACACAGGCCCGTCGTATTTTAGATGCCTAACGTCACGCGTCATCGATAGCTGCTGAGACGCCTGAACAATCCCAAATACAGCTTATTTTACAAGCTCAACGGTAGTCTGAAAGGAGACTTACGTTTGCAAGAAATACATGGGAGTCGTTCCACAACGCTGGGTCTGATTATGACCCATTGATTGATTACACTTGCCATCGATTAGTTCTCATAGGGAACATGGATAAAAAATGTAGATATTGTGAAGCACTCAAGTGGAATGATGAGACACCGGGTATGTGTTGCTCGCTTGGTGAGCCAGAAGAACCACTCAAGTCTTTGCTTTTGTATGACAGTGATGAATCGCACCGTTTTTTAAACAGAATAAGAAAGTATAAAACATGCTTCCAAGCAAGCTTGAAGCAAGTGGAAGCAAGTGGCAGCAGAGTGACTCACACTGAAACTCTACGGTGAGTTAAGAAACTCTACCCTGTAGTTTCTTAACTCTTTAGAATTATCAGGGGTACCGTCCCATACGTTGAGGCTGAAAGTTGGTGTCCCAGTCCTGTTAATGAGAAATCAGGACGCACCAAAATTATGTAATGGCACCCGACTACAAATAAAACACCTGGGACACAATATAGTTAGGGCAATAATTATGACAGGAATAGCAAAGGGAGAAGATGTAATGATTTCACGTAATCCGATAATCCCAACTGATATGCCATTCCGATTTAAAAGGTTGCAATTTCCCCTTAAAGTGAAATTCGCGATTACCATAAATAAAGCTCAAGGACAAACACTGAAAGTTGCAGGAGTGCATTTAGAAAAAAACGATTTTCCCATGGGCAACTGTATGTAGCGTGTTCTCGAGTCCACATAATCAATATGTTTTAGCAAAATATGGTAAAACTAAAAATATTGTTAACACGACTTTGTTAAAGTAAGTTATAAAAAATTACAACTCTGTGCTCACAACCCATTTCCACACTTTTGACGACCTCAACAATATTTAAAAGAATCAAAAATCAAATTAGTACCTACCTTATGTAACGCAAAATACAATATTTTTGTACTACTACTCTGTGTTTCCTTTTCTACGTTTTACGTGAGCGAAGCCGCGGGTAAAAGCTAGTTAGTTATAAACGACATATCCAATCAATCAATCATTTATTTGTCTGAATATGGTACATCATGGTGTTAAGATTACTAAATGGTACCACCAACTTCAACCCAACCTCGCAAAATGAGACTATCTTGACGAAACAAAAGCAGGGCGTGAATGTGAAGCCAAATCGCAATCTATGCTCCACTTCCTATCCTGTCCTCTGTGCCGAAACATATGTAGCCAAAGGCAGTTTCGCGCTCGTCACCGACGATGCCGTGGAAGTGGCAAAGTATTGACCGCAAAGAATTATATAACTGTCAGCGACACAAAGAAGAAGTAGTTAAAACTCTAACGTTATAACGTGTTCTAAAAAACAATTAATTTATCCAGCTCTTAACAGCAAATCCGCACACTCCAAAAGATCGCATCTTCTTTATCTCCACCACTACTTTAGCCCCTTTTACAACCGACACAGATCAAGATAGTTTCAAACACAAAGTACATAGCCTTGTTCAGCAAAAACGTAAGCTGCCCTTGCGTAGCATATATAAATGCTTGTAGTGTTAAACAAGAGAATAAAGAAAGCTTCAACGTTATAACGCGTTATAAAAAAACAATTAATTTACCCAACAACTAACGGGCACACAACAGCCAATCTAATATCTAGCCTAATGGTAAACGATAATGTGGTCCACGGTGAAGCACTCTTGCCTAGAAGTAATCTATTCACTCTTAACTTAAACACCGCTAGGTTGTAGCTGTCGGGAAACATAGACTCCAGCAGGAAATTCCACTCCTGAGATGCACAATGACAGTATTTCCAAAACGCCTACTCCAACCACTAACTACTTCAACCCCTTTTACAACCGACACAGATCAAGATAGTTCCAAACTCAAAGTAACTACATAGCCTTGTTCAGCAAAAACTTTAAGCTCCCCTTGTGTGGCATGTGTAAATTCTTAAGACGTCATCTCACTGTGTATGGGTAAATATTTAATGTCCACTGTGGGTCTACTTTGCATATTACGTCGTGGTAGGTAAAGAGCCTTCGGCATGCCCCGCTTTCGGGCATTGCTCAGCATTTTGATATCTAATGTCCATAATTTAGCAAACTTCTGCCTCGCTAATTATGTTTTGATGTTGATGTATTGTTTGCCGTTTATTTGTCGATGTTTTTCTCGAAAATTCGTATTGTTTTAATGAAATTTTGTTTTGGATTATGAATAAAATATTTTAACAGACAATGTTGTGAGTGTATTATTGTTGGTTATGTTTAATGCACATCTCAATTATGATTTCCGGGAATCTTGCGTATTTGGTTTACAAAAGAGACACCGGCTACACCACAATTTATCACAGTCGAAGTCCCCTATTTGTTAATAGTTATATAATATTTGAATACTTGCATGTGACGTAACTTGCAAAGGGTTCAGATTATTCTTTTACAATTCGATCCACAGTGATCACGTTAGTAGAATTTAGAAGCATCCTCTTCTTAAACATGCAATAATTTCACACATAATCTCTGATATATATGACTATACCAGAAGCAACTAAATACGCTACACACGACTCAACTTCGTAAAACTCAACTAGGTAGTATATCGAAAAGCTAACTGGCTTTAAGGGTGCTGTCTGGCCGTAACGACTGACATAGTCATTCATATCCGATTTTTTTTTATAGACTGTAGTAATCCTTTTATTTAGGTTTATCTCTAACATATTGCTAGGTTTTACTGATGTTTTATATTAAAATATATTGTTTATTTACCTTCAAATAAAAACCAATGACAAAGGTGGTGGAAAAATTTGGATAGCAAATTTTTAAACTAAAAACAAAAGTCCGCTATCAAATCCATTCGACTCAAATCCCAGCTCTTTCGTTTTCACACCAATTTTGGTTTACCACGACCTCTAGAATTATTCTTAGAAGCGGTCCAAATAGGTAGGTTGTATTTGACTATATTACCTTGATTTTGTATGTGCGTGCGGCAACTAGTAATCCATTCGTTATGCACGGTGCATTTTCAGTTC
Organism: Anorthoa munda; assembly: GCA_945859665.1. Taxonomy (NCBI): domain Eukaryota; kingdom Metazoa; phylum Arthropoda; class Insecta; order Lepidoptera; family Noctuidae; genus Anorthoa; species Anorthoa munda. Next base: position 29,366,788 of record OX243910.1, on the reverse strand, counting down.
ACAAAGCAAGTTAAAAAAAAAACCTTAATACTTTTGACTTGAAAATTGGAAGTTGAGTAGGTACTAGTCAAATTCTGCTTTATGAGAGATTTTGTCTTTAGCATACCCAGAATTTGAAAAGTTCTAAACTTCAAATTCTAAATTCCGATATACTATACAGAACATTCAAATCTACCAACTAAAACTGGCACACTGTTGGCAACTACCACCAAATAACCTGCCAAGGTAAACAGAGCACAACATACCTCTCCATTCCCGTCAGCCGTAGTAGAAACTACGCACTAAATTGTTTTGAAGGACATCATTAACGGTGAACGTGTCCCCAGGGAGCCCTGTCTGACTTCCACTTACATTTGCCTCATAAATCCTTTCAGTTAATCTTTTATTTGGTGGGGTGACCAAGTGATATAATACAACTTCTTCACTGAAGAGTATACGGCTTTAAGATCTGTGATATGATTATAAAGTAATATTATAGAAGTAAAATTATATGTTTATGACAGAAAAGTTCTTTGGTTTGAGTATGAATGTAGGTGGTTATAGAGGTAGTGGGCGACCATAGAAATGACGGATGGTGTGCGTAAAGTATAATATTATAGCTAGGCAGAGGGATAACTATTCAATTCAGAAAATTTATGCCAGATGAAGACTAGCTGCGCTGGTCAGAAATAAAGTCAGATAAGGGCAGAAGGATGGTTAAATGTATAATATTTGTAAATGGGACAATTCATTTACCAACATAAGCCTTAGCAAGCTTTGTGGTTTTTAGTCGCGCGGCCGCAACTTCCGTGTTACGGGCTCGAACCCAGGCAGGCGCTTTACTTTGTGTAAATTATTTCATCATCACTACTCATACTAGAAACAAAAAATTCGAAGACGTGACATCCACCAACCCGCAGTGACCGCGTGGTGGTATACGGCCCATTCCCCCTCACAGATAGTTGGCCTGAGTGCCAGCAGTGGGAACATGATGATGATGATGGTGCAAAGCGGATAAAATTCTGCGTAATTTTTGTTTCTTTCTATCTGTTAATAGAGCTCAAATTATTCGCGTGAATTTAAATCGCACCGCAATGCGGTGGATTCTGTGGCAAGAAGCAGGTTTGTTGCGATTTTTTTACCGCAAGTGCGTGCAGCGCAAACTTGCGTTTTTTATACGCGGTGTTATAAACCGCTGTGCGTTCTAAGACTAATGATTCAAAAGCTAAAGCCTTTATATCCTGGAAAAATTCCACGACTCCTTAGTGATAGCGTACGAAAGGGAAGTCGTAGAAAAAAGCATGTGGTAAAGAATAACTATTGTAAATATTCTGTAAGAAAGCTTTCATCTCCATTATCTTTATCATTTTTTGCCGTGGGAGCACCCAGTGTCGCCTTACAATAACCGATATAACACTATAAACTTTGTTTATTATTATTATATACTAACTGTGCCCGCGGCTTCGCTCCCGTCAACTGACTACCTACCCTACTTACCTACCTACAATTTTTTTTTCTAAGGTTATTCTTTCGTAGAGAATCCTAATATCGCCATTCAAAAAAGACTTCAAATGCACAACGCCATCTATCCGGAGTTCAACCGTCCGTGTATCTAAATTGCATGTGTTGAGATAATTTAATTTCTTGAAAACTTTAAATTCATCTAACTTTTGATAGAGTGAACCGATTGCGTTGAAATAAGTAATACTTCAAGTTACGCGCAATTTTTATGAACAAAAGTTATCTTTACTATACTTTTGTTCCGTACATTTTACGTGATGCGTGCACAAATAAACAGATAAACAGACAAAAATTTCAAAAATGATGAAAATTGGTTCTGTTGGTTATTATTTAACACGTTGGCAATTTTTTTGGAAATATTTTCGATGTACCAAAACGACTTTTCTACAGATTTTTAATATGTATTGATGATTTAGTGGTATTGCCATATTATCTCGAGTTACTAACAAGTAAGTGTATGCAGTTTCAATACCGGCAATGGTAACACTTAGGTTTCTTATAGTAAATTACATTGTCCATTTCACTCCTTCAGTCTCAATCAACCTTTCTCGTAAATTAAAAACAGAACTTCAAACACCAACACTAAGTATGCAGACGTTCGAAGAGGTAGTTAAAACAATCCAATCTACTTACTAACTCGCTGAGCTACTACAATTACTTTATGAACTTCAATAAAAGGCCCTTGAAGTAACCTCAATGGGCTATTACTACTTTTATTGCTAGTTATACAGCGTGAGGTCAGGTTAGATTAGGTCGCGGAACCGCTACCACGGTGACGTCACGAGCTTAGTAAGTGACAAGATAGAAAATGAATGTGTTGTGTACTCCTCTGGCTTTTATGCTGCCTTAGTACAGGATCAAGTTTTCATGTACACTGTTTACGCTCTCCTTTGTAAAATTCTCATTGTTTGTTCTATGTAATATTCCGTATTTTGTTCTTATTGTGCAGTGATGTATGACCCAGAATTGGAGTTTTGGTAAAATTACTTTTTCTGACTTTAGACTTTACTTTCTGGCTTGATAAAAGAATGAAAAACATTTTGGGATTTGTCTTAATTCGCTTGTGTTATGTTATATTTAATTCCAACATTTAATATATTATGTGTTTTACTTATCACACTAATATTATAAAGGCAAAAGTTTGTGAGTGTGTTTGTTACTTCTTCACGCTCAAACGGCTGGACAGATGGATGAAATTTGGCACAGATATAGATTATGGTCAAAAATAGACATAAAAAGCTTTTTATCGCGGGATTATGTTCCCTCGAGATAATTTTCGACTTTCACGCGGGCGAAGCCGCTGGCAGAAGCTAGTATTTAAATAAATGTTGGCTTCAATTAATCCTGTCATAGGTTTTAAATATATGTAATTGGCTTCAATTAATCTTGTTCTTAAATTAAAACATTTTTGTCATTCGTCAATTAAGCCAGTGTTTGCGTCGCTGCACATCTTTGGCATTATACGAGTAACTTCGCGAATTCGTAGGTGACATTTATTATCACCGTTCCTATATCTTAAGAAATATAACATTTTTACTCTTCAATATTATTTAGCTAGCAGATGATTCTATTGTTTTTTTCTCAAATGATTTACGCAGAAATTTTATTCAATTAAACAAGGCTATGTTGTTTGTTACTTTAGCCCGATTTGATGATGGAAAGAAATACAAATAAAAATGCATATTTAACTGAAATCTAAGATATTTATTACCCATTAGCTAATAAGTAAATTCATACAGTTTTCTGAATAAATTTTCTAGCTAATAAGCACTGCCGTGGTTTCAAGTACTCTAGCCCAATTAATTTCACTCTTAACAACCTAAGATCTTAGACCGAGTAAATTGACTTCAAAACGATTTCTCTAAGAAATAATATTAAGAAAATATAATGAAAGTTAAGCACTTTCAACGTACATATATATTTCATGAAAAGATTTTAGTTAAATGATCCGAGCACTGAACGCCACCATTACGCAGAGAATGGCGCCATTTTGAAAGAGTGATAGTTCATCTTAGGCTGCATCAATACATTATCGTTAGTGCCACTCACAATGCCTAATGTAACTGTATAGAACTAGTTACAGTAGCTGAAAAGCGCGTTTAATTAAGCGTAATATATCACTATTATTTTAGAATTGTAACTTAAATTTTTAGTGATAAAATCTGTATGTTTGTAAGTTTATTAATCAATCACGCCTGAATGGCCGAACGAATTTGAATTAATCTTGGCAAACGGATAGACCACATTCTGTATTTGGATATTTTTATCCCGGTAGTAACGTGGGAATGTTTTCGAATTTTCACACGGGCGAAGCAGCTGACAGAAAGAAGTATATCTGTGGAAAATTACGTAAGATGGTAAAAAAGACCATTTAATTTAAATAAATCACTATTATTTAAGGATCTCAGGCCCACTTGCACGAAAAACTTAACTCAGAGTTAGTTGTTAACACGAGGTTAAATTGACAATATTGTATGACAAACTTTCAATATAACTTCGTGTTAGCAACTACCTCTGAGTTAAGTTTGTGGAGGGTCCACTTGCACGAAAAACTACGCACTAAATACTAATAATAATTCTGGGAAAGTCTGTACATATTCTTGCATGTTTATTTATCAATCACGCCTCAACGCCTAAACGGATTTGGATAAAATTTGGCATACGGCTAACCGTAAATCGAAATCTTTTTTCGGATTAGAACAAAGATTTCTTTTATATCCTAATATTACGTTCCCTTGGACAAGGGACGCACGGGAGAAGTTAGCAGAAGATATAGGCGTTTCTACTATAGTATATAGTATTAAACAGTAATATACAAAACTAGGTACAATAGTTGAAAAGCCGGTTTAATTTAGTACCATACATCAGTATTATTAAGGGATTAGGACCTTTACGCACGACGCGTCATGTTTACGCCGAAAACATAATACAAAGTTTAAACAATTGTTTCGACAAATCCTTTTGTAGTGCGCCGTTTGTGTATGTTGTAGTGATGTAACCCATTCGAAATTATTCGAATGCGAATATGCCAAAGGGTATTTTTGTGATAGGGTAATAGTGCGTGAATGAGCCTCTGAAATTACTATTTATGTTACCCGTTTATTTTATTTGGTGTTTCCAATGCTTTCAGGTGTGGTTAAAGTTTAATTAATTATTTTCGTTGCCTGGTTGAGTTTTAATTTGGCTGATTAACACTTATTAAAGTTTTGGTCGAGACAATGCGAGGTAAACGATGTTTTTTTTCTAGACTTTATGTTCTTTAAAACAATATTGACTTTCCGACGCAGAATCTTGAATGATTTTATTTTGAATCTAATAGCAGTGATAATACACTGTAAGTATGTACATAAGTAAGTTAGATAGACTTACGCCACCCTGGGTTATCTTACTAAACTCCGAATTAATATCTAACATGGATCCATTACGTATGACATATTTTAATTTAACCTCGTGTTAGCACCTAGCTCTGCGTTAAGTTTTTGGCGTAAGTGGACTTTAGATAAATATTTAATTTGTCTTAAATAAGGTTATTTACGTGAATAAAATATAATGTTAATGAAGCAAAAAAAACGTAAGAGCACTTTTAAAGAAAGAAGGTCAGCATACTCACATATGTGTAGTTTCTTGAATTGCTAAAGTGGATCCACTTTAGCAATTCCAGAAACTTCTTAGTGCTTCATTACTGAACTTGTAAATCTACTACCTATATCTATAAATGTAAGATTTTGGTTATGTATTATATAGTACGAATTTTGTTTATACATTGTGCTTGGTTGTAGCTGTGAGGGATACAATTGTTCTCTCGAGAGAGCGCTCAGTATCGCCTGAACATACAGAAACAATTCTCATGTGCATCTAAACCCACGACTCAGACCAACCCGCCGTGGTGAGATAAAACAACTGTACCATACCATACCATACAAAAATCGAAAATACAAACAAACAAATTGTCTTCTTCTTCTTTTCATGTCGATTGTAATGGTTGAGTAGTCGACTCAACCAATACAATTTTGACCGGCCAGTATGTGGCTACTTGGGCAGCTGTATAATTCGCCACGTTCAAATCCTGAAAAGTGCAGATAGTATAAATACCCAATCAGTCTGCCTAGCCTGTTCGCAAGTATATTGAAGACTTTCAGTCTAACTTGAGCAGCTGAGTGCAGTATTTCACATGTAGCGACTGCCTATCTGACCTCCACAACCCAATAACTGGGTAACGCGATATCCCTTGGCAGGACTGGTGGCAGATTTCCTAGTTTCTGACTATCCGTAAGAACTGTCAAAAATCTAGAAAGCGTAACATACCCATCCACGGACCAACCTGGGCAAGTGTTGCTTAATTTTGAAGATCGACCTGTGCGGCTGTTATTATTTAGCCACGAGCTTTTCAGGTATTAATAGAAATCCCTGAAAGACGAAAATAACAAACACATCAACAATCTCCTGTAATCTATCTGTATCAATCAATTAATAAATTTTGCCAATAGGAAACTGGAAAACAACATTGTTTTGCATCAGCCAATCAATCATAGTAATACTTTGTATAAGACTGCACACAATAGCGACGTCAAGTTATTTTTATCTCGAGATTTTCTTGAGCAGGCGCGACGCGACGATGCGAAAACCCGTTTTCAGAGAATTATCGGAGGGATATAATATTATATACAGAATAAATTCTTTAAGAATGGGTTATCGCATATTTTTCAAATTGTTGCGTCGTGCCTGGCTGTGAGAATTTTAAATGCTATAGGTACGAAAATTTTGTTTTAATTAATAAAAAATGTTGTGATTACGTAATGATCACAATGAATAGTTTACTCTTAAAAATACCGATTCATGTTTTGTGGCAATTTATCATGATACCATCCACCCACCTAAAATCTTTATGATCTTATTTAATAAAGATTATTAATGTAAATTAACTTTGGATTGATAATACTACATAAAAAATATTATGTAGGCACTTTTCAAAACACCCACACGTAAAAACAAACTAAATATAGCTGGTTACCGAGAACATGACAACACTTATTCATGAACATAAATTTATGAAACATATAACGAAATGACGAAACCGAAAACGAAGGCTGCCCGCAACACCAGTTCTACTTACTTAGTTGATTTATTACATTAACGGAAGCTCCACGAATTAGACACAATTGCGTACAAGATTAATGACTTAGGATACAACTAATTTTATGCTTAGGATACTCCAGATTTACGTCCAGCTAAGTTGGGTTATGTTCTAAGGAGTTCTTACTTTGTATGTGTACTTTTGTAGGTAATAAAGAATGTATATAGTTACATATTAAGTATATTTGTTTGCTACTCAAAGAAAGTGGGTTCCTGTTTTAATGGTCCGAAAAATCTCTAAGCGTGAGGCAGACTCGCACTTGACCTATGTTTCAGTATTCTCAATAAATAATTATAGTGAAAAACATGAACAATATAACATTTATCGGTTACACGGCTGCCATAAATAGAAACGCCTTTTCGTTCGAAATTCATAATTGGAAGAATGAAAATGTCCCTACAATTTTATTAAGCCCTGCAAATCAACAAATAAGCCATGACTTCTAAATTAATTTCATAGCTTACAACATTTTTGACACAATAAACAGTAACATTAAGACTTGATTACGAAAACGATGTTTATTCAATTTCTGTGGCATCAACAAATTATAAGCAGCCTTCCAATTCATTCGTCTTTAATGGAAACTGCGTCTTGCAAAACTCTTGTTCAAACCAAAGACTTTAATGAATAACAAGAAATATTCAAATCAGTGGTTCTGAATGCGTCTTTAAGATTCGAGACCCTTTAGAGTTAATGATTTGGACTAAGGGTCGGTTGTGGGGCAAATTGTACAGAATTATTTATATGAGACCACTCACTTAGGTGGTTCATGCAAAAATAGGTTGGGCTCTCGCTTTGATGGGTGATGAAAGAGAAGACTGTTTATGTTCAATCTACATGAAGTAGCTTTATCTAGCCTAATATACAGAGTCCATCTGGAGTTCTTTTGTAGAAGCCTGGAGTCTGTAAATTTCCGAGTGATGGCAATTAGATTTGCCCCTATTATATTATAATTATGATATTTCATATAACTGGCCAAATATGAGTGTACTACAGATATACCTCTGCTTTACCATAATATAAGTACAATACGGCACGTATATAATATATATACGAGCCTAAAATACCTATGTTTTCATAAGAATTACATAATATATATTGTATACATAAGAAAAAAACATAGGTAACATAGGAATGTTACCTATGTTTTTTTCTTATGTGTAATCCTCCCGACCTAATTTCACAACATCAAATTTTATTTTTTAACAGTTTAACAAATATTATAACAATAAAATTGTTAGCCAATCTATGGTAAAAATATGGTCAAAAAGACATTAAACTGGGTTCATAATAATCTTGATTGTTTATTTCTAGGAATTAACTATGATATTTGTACAAACAACAAAAGCTCTAAATGTTATATATGCAAAAATATTTTCATGTAAAATAAAATTTCACTTTAGTCCGAAACTATTTTTTACTAACTAGTACACGAACGAGGTAATATTTTTGATATCGAATAGTTTTAGTGGTAGGTTTATTGTAGCTAAAATAACTAGATTATTGTGTGATGAACCATGAAGAACGCACTGAACTGCGATAGTTTGATTTAATCAAATAGATTTCATGTTGCCTCATGTTATTATTTAGGTACCCCTTCAATACTCCCCAACGGCACCTGTAACACAGGTTAATCACCTAGCACAGGAGACTATCACAAATAAAAATAAATAAAAAAAACCTTAGACAAAATTTGTTTGAAATTTCAAGAGGTTTTTCAATCAAACTGCCTAGCCTTTGTCCAACTATATTCGAGTCTGCTGCCAGACTATCAGGACGCAGCTGATTACCAGAGTTTAATAGGTAGTGACTGCCTATCTCTTTGAGAGAATGGGTCGTAATCCACCACACGGGCCCAGTGCGGGTTGGTGGATGTCACATGTCTTCGAATGTTTGGTACTAGGACATGCCGATTTCCTCACGATGTTCACCGTTTTGAGAGTAGTGGTGAAGAAATTATTTTACACAAAGTAAAGTGACCTACCTAACGACAAGTAACTGAGCAACACGATACCCAATTTACATGACTGGTGTTCGCAGGACATGGACGGTAGAATCAATTATTATTACATGTAAATTTAATTTTTTGACAGTCAAAAGTGCCCTATAATTGGCCTAATTGAAATAAATAATTTTGTCTTCGACTTTGGTGTCATATTTTGGCTTTGACTTCCCGTAATAATTGTCAAAGAACCACGAATGGCAGCCAGGACCATCGGCTTAACGGCTTCACGCAGTACGGAGGAGTCTCAGTATCACGGGCTCCCAGCGCTAACAAATTGGTTCTAAAAATGTCACTAGGTGCCACGATATGCATCGATTCGTTATTGAATTGTGTAAAATTAACATTTTCTAAAATTGTTCATAAAATGTGTATGTTATTTTTTAATCAACTCTCCTAAGCACAAAATTATGGAATATTGGGCTCTTAATCCGCATTTCAAAGATTCCAATAGATGGCGCGGTTTTCAATTTCTGAGGCATGCTACTCAATTTTTTTAAATTTGTATTGTAAAACATTTTGGTACAATGAAACTGTAAAAACGTGCAGAAATACTATAAAACAAATCATCACTGTATTTAAAGAAAAAATTGTCACTAACCGAGAAAACCCTTTTACTTGCAAGTCACTGCTAACACCATCTATAGCCGTGGAACGGAACCGAACGCGATTGAAGTACTTATAAAAATAATCATCTTAATCAGACGCTAGTTACGTCGGCACGGTTTCTTTGTATGGGATAAGACATCTGTATGCTAGTACCTATTATATTATCTGTGCTCAGTACTTAATGGATGGTCACCCATCCACGGACCAACCTCGGTAAGCGCAGCTTAACCTTGAAGATCTACCCGTGCGGTTGTTATTATTTAGGAATGAGCTATTCTTACATAGTTAATTTCCAAGAGGTTTTTGTTTGACCGAATTGTTTACATATTCGATGAAAGCATTGGATGCCTACTGAGTATATTATAAATGTACCTATCTATAAATATGTTAGTCAACATAAAGGAAATTAAATTTCCGGGCTGTAGGGGTGTGTGCCCTAATGTCTTCCGAATTAAAATTCTGAAAGGCAATACGAGAACATTGTGTGTGTAATAAACAAAGTATTTTGACAGATTTATTTAGTACAAAACGTTTTTAAAGCGTGCTTAATATTGCCTTTAATATTATACTTTATTTGTAACATTAGTCAGCTTAATTTACGGGTTTTTCTGGCTGGTTGTTTTATGGTGGAATCTGAAAGAATGATAGCTAATTATGATTGTCAAGGTATCTAATAAGGCCGAAATTCCAGAGCTCAATCTCATGCTCAACTGAACTCAAACCGGCAATGGCAGTTGTTGTGGCTGTTTTTTTTTACAAATATCCTAGACGCCTCGAACGTTACCGAACTCTTATGACACAAAATCAGTGGAATTGAGTAGTGTTAATATGCACATGGAACGTACTAGTACTTGCTAACTTGGACTTTAATTTTAATTCAATACCTATCACAAATTTTGTGTAGAAATAATTCAGTAACGTCTGGGGCGTCTGGGCTTTTGCTCTATCGGGTACTCATAAGTTAAGCTGAAGAATCATATGCCAAACTCGAGAGTTGTGATTGGTTGGTAGGTGTGCCCAATGTTGAGCTTGAGTTGAGTATGAGATATGAGCATACGTAGTGTTCCTTGCACGATCTTCTACATAGATATTTTACGATTTAGGAGGTGCGAATTGCTTAAACTTTCTGGCTAACTGACCAACACTAGACAGTTCAAAAATGCCTGTAAATGTTTAAGTTAAAATAAATGCTTCGAGTTCGAGTTTAAAGAGTCTAAAGTTATCCTAACTGTTATAGTTACCTACTAGATGGCTTAGTGTTACGAAAATGAAAATCTTAAAATACTGCTTTGTGACCATGAATATTCCATGGCGTTACACTGTCAACAACAACAACGGCTAGCAAAAACAATAACAACTCGACAATAACAAAATTTCGGCTGTCACTTGTAAAAGCTGTTTAAATAAACATAACATCACGTCTGTATTATCCAGTGGGGACAGCAGAGATGTACTGATGGTACTCGCACATTCTGCCTGTTATGTGAGAGTCCTATGTACTCGTAGTAACGGGCAAGCCTGTCGCCATCAACCAGGCACATATCTAGACTCCGGGCTACTAGCGAGAAATTTTAGAAGGATCAATAAAAGTTTCATAAAAAAGGAATTGAAACCAGCTCGGTAGTAGCGTTTGCCAGAAGTCCATCAAGGCAGTCATCAGCCTATGAATGCCTTGTAGGGCCTATTTATCATCATCTTCCTGCGGTTATCCCAATTAATTTAGGATCTGTGCAACATTTTTTCTTTTTTAAAACATCTCTATTTACCGAAATCTCAGTTGTCACCTCTTGTGCCATATCATCTTGCAAAATCCCTATAGTATTCGTAGTATTATCAGTTATTTCGTAGTATTCGGACTCCCTTTTCCACACTTAGACTCCCATCCGGACCTTTGTGTGTGGGAGTTCTGGCTATTTGGCCAGCCCTATTTTTGTATAAAACACATATTAACAATATTATTTAGACAGGTCATCAGTAGCCTAAAATTACTAAAAATATTTACAGCAAAAATATATTTAGTACGTACGAGTCCACGTAGCCTTTGATATTTTAGAGACCGTTCATTATGAAAAAGGCAATATGTTTTATGAATAGGTTTCACACAAAAGTGGACGCTGTTGTCCATTGATGGATTGGTAACAAATTTTAATGGGACTTTTATGTACCTACGGACCTAAAAGCGACTATTATAATATATTTTATTGAACAAAGTTTATTGAGAAATCAATCCAGTGTATTTAAATTATGAATTATTTGTATCTAAATAATGTACTCTAAACAAAGATTAGTTGTGTATGAGATAGTCTTCGAAACTACTCATCCGATTCAAAAACATCTTTCAATAATAGAGAGCTACAGTATCATATCAGTAGGTTACAGAAAAAATCTATGTCATTATTATTGATTTTCTACAATTATTTATTGTAAAATATTTTCTCAGTTTTGAATCTTGATTTTAGCTGACAGATAACAGACGTTAGGCCAATTAGACTAATCACCAATTAGAAGAGACGAAAACATTTGACAGTTTATTTTACTTGATAAACAATTTCAATGTTAACATCAAAAAGTTATTTAACAAAGGTAATCGGGCATTTTTAGCATTTTTAGCATAATCAAGGATGGGAAGAAGAAGAGATTGTGCAAGCGCAATCTTAGTGGCAGTTGGAAGACAATTACGCAGTCTCCTTAAAGTTGCAGCAGATGAAAACAACTTGCGGCTGACTTCTTGCAGTTAAGCAGTCCAAGAGAAGCTCTTGTCGATGAGTATCCCCAAGTTTTTAACTTTCTCACTGAAGGGAATTACTGAATTGTCAAAAAGAACTTGGGGAAGACACGTCCAGTCAATCATAGAAACAAATCCAGAACTGCCCACTACAATTACCTGCGTCTACGTAACGTTAATAATTTACAAGTAATAAAAATTGATTGTACAGTATTCCTTCATAGTTCGAAACAATTCTCAGTCAAAGCCAAGTTCATAACCTCACACAAACAGATGCCAGACGAATCATCTGCCAGGATGAATACAAATGGCCTAGTAATTAAATTACCTAAAATCAAACTAAGCAACTATCTTGAGAACCACTTGAACTAAATAACAGTTGAATAACACCAAGAATTTATAACTGTGTTCAGGCAAGTTATGAGGTCGTGCCCTAAATATTGATACCTGGGTTTTTCCAAGCCGTTGGCTTGTATCTTTTGGTTCAGAGATGGTGAACCTTTGGCAAACGTAGCACAAGTGACATGTGACAGAAAATTCTGGACATAGCATTGGATATTGCGCCTTTTTTATTTCCTTTCTAGAATCTATAGCTGCTTTAGAAAACCAATTCTTAAACCTTTAAATTCAAATCACAATCTCATTTTGGTGACAATCGCCGTCAAAAAGTTGTCAAAAGAGAATTGCCCTCGCATTCGTTGTTAAATTTTTTCATTCAATTCTTCATTTGTTCAGTGTTAAGAATCATCCGTAAAAAAGCTTTTATAGCGAGATTTTTTTTATTATTTCTTTCGCCTGAATTTTCTAAGAAATTGGGAAAAACATATCACAAAAATGCACAAACACGTATCTATAGTGAACTAAATGGTCCGCCTTCGGACCAGGTAGGCCAGGCCCTAGTCTATCTTCATTAAGTAAGGATCAAGATAGCACTCGGACTCAGTCAAGTGAATGAATGAGGGACCTACGAGGTGTGTACGATACTTCTTGGTCCTTATAATGAAGCACACGAGAAAATGGTGTCCTTTGAAGTTAATCGTCGTATGATTGAGAGCGTATTGGGTTGCTGTGATATAAGAAATTGCTTGTTATATTTTTTTACCCGACTGCCGAAGGAGAGTAATGTGTTTATCAGTCTATGTATGTATGTATATGTGTTTGTTCCTATGTGGCATTTCAGAGACCTAACGCGTAGGCCTATTTTGATTATGCTTACGTCAATCAATTTGTCTTAACCTTGTGAGTGTCACTGTCTACATTATAATTGGAAAATAGAAAAATGGCGGATTTTGGTCGCCATAAGGGACCAAATTTTTTTCCGAACTCATCGTGTTGGGTATCCAAGTAAAGGATTTTAAGAGGTGATTTCACAAATATATAACACTTATATGTTTAAACTAGCTTTTGGCCGCGGCTTCGCTCGCGTGGATGTTGGGCTGCACATGAAGTTTCGTGACAAACCATTTTAAATAAATTTGTTTTTTTCTTAGTTCTACTCGTATCCGAAATTTCAGATGTCTAACTTCAAAACTGATGGATTCCATACAATCTTTGAACCCCTATTATATGAAATCCTTGGAGGTGGAACTATCGAAATTCCTTTCTAAGTGCTCATTTAAGCTCATTGGTTTCGGTTGTGCGTCGACCGCTGGGTGTGTTAGTCAATCAAGTTACAGTTTTATTATAAACTTCGCCTGTGTGGCATGTTGATAAAAAGTAGTCTATGTCCTTCCCCAGGCTAGAGATTATCCATATCAAATTTCATCACAACCAGATCAGCACAGCCATGAAACATACAATGACACTGATTAACAAACGGGACCAACAAAGGTTACTTTCGTTTACTGTTCGTGTCAGTCAAGGATTAGTATGTAATGTTATTGAATTTATTGAAATTAATTACTTCGTTCGGCAGCAGCGAGCAAAACAAAGGATTAGAATACCTATATTACTGTAAAGTTTCATCCAAAACCGTTCAGTAGTTTTTGCGTGAAGGAGTAACAAACATACATACATTCATCCATCCTCACAAACTTTCGTATTTATAATATTAGTAGGATGTTACAACTAAAAATACACTAATTAAAAGAAATAATTATGCCTATTGTATGGATTAATAAATCACTTCGAAAATCGAATTTGCTGTATAGAAAATACGCATAATGAACACAACCGTCAACGACGTCTGCCCTCACGCGTCTGCCCGCGTTCGGGTCGCGCACTTAGCGATGACGCGTCATTGCTTGGATCACATCGCCCATCCCCCCGCTCCCGCGCTTTACCCACGCTTTACCTTAATTTGCGTTAGATTTTAATCTTTAGCCCAAACCCAAAATTCGAAGATCCTAACTTCAAAACTGACCGACTTTTACATAAACTTTCATCCCATATTTCTCCCCCTTAGGGGTGGAATTCACAAAAATCCTTTCTTAGTGCTCACCTACACTACCAAAGGAACCTACTTACCAAATTTCATGATTGAAGCTTCAGCCGTTTGGGCTGTGCGTTGATGGTCAGTGAGTGAGTCAGTCAGTCAGTCACTTTCTTCTTTTATATGTTTAGACGTAATAATAACTAAAAAATAATAAATAAAAATGTTAATTAGAAAAAAAAACCGACTGCTTAAAAAGTGAACTAAAAAGTCGTAAACAAGAAGAAAATCATGCTGTGCAGTCGGAGGATACATCTAGTTTTGGTCAGCCAGCTTGCGAATATGTCTGTGTTTTCTTCTTGTTTACGTCTTTTTAGTTCGCTTTTTAAGCAGTCGGTTTTATTGATTTTATTAATTAACTTTTTTTTAGAACAAAAACATTTCATTTGATGTTATAGACGGGTACATGGACTCTAGATTATCGATCTCAGCTGAATGAAGCCTTTATGTCCAGAGCTCTTGACTTGGTGAAATCACGAACTAAACAGATAATGAAAGTATATAGCTTTATTTATTTATACATATATACTTCATTGTTTACCAAGACAAAGACAAAACATAAGACACACGATTGACGATCCTATCGCATTCCACGATCTCTTCCAGGCTTCTAGATTTAGTTGAGAGATTCTAAAATGTTCAGATGATGGAACATGAACCATTATATTTAAGGCTAATTAGTCGGTGTATTAATGAACGTAATTCTGAATAAATAATAATTACAAATTTTACCTTCATACATTGATAATTAGAACAATGCCATCGCTTGTACTAATTAGACTAATACGCAAAATAGATAAATTTCAATTGCCGAATCATTTTGAGCTTCCCTAAAATCAATCGTTTATTAGCCGTTTAATTCGTGTTAAGCAATATATTACTTTAAATCATCCAATTAAGCAACGTATAAATTCCTTATTTGCTTGCATCACATATGAAGTACTATTTCATATTTTGGATGCATATACACTACTAGCATCCATACTCGAGATTTACGCTAGAAGTAGGTCGTTCAAATATTTGTTCGGATTCAGTTTCCTTATATACTAGGAACACAGAAGATAGAGCTTTTCTTTTCATTTATATATATATATATTATATAGAATATCGTGTTACAATAGCGTATCTATACAGGGGTTTAGCAGCCTCTGGTTGGTGAAAGTTTTATAGTGTTATGTTGTCCTGGTAGAAAAAGATTTGAATTTTTGGCGACACGGTTGGCGCTATGGTTGAGCGATTGACTGTTGGCGATTCCCGCACGGAAGAAATATTTGTATGGCCTACAGATTGCTGTTCCGGATCTGGGTGTCTTATGTTGTGAGTTTAAATGTTTGTGGAACACCCACGGTACAGGAAGAATAAAGGAAATTAATTTGTGTGTGTGTGGGCAAAGGTTAAAAAAGAAGGTTTTGCTTGTTTAACGCCATAGTCGTTGTACCTTGATCGGTGTACCAACATTGATTAATTACCTAAATTAATATTAAAAAGTAATCAAATGTTTGTTCAATATTTTTGTAAACGTTCATCTCTAGAAGAAACCATCCGATATCGATTTTTTTTTACTGCTAGATAACTACAGTAACAATGAACCCAAAGAATACACTATGTCAAAAATTCACGTTTCCTTCGGGATAAACCACGGCAGCGAAGCCACGGGAAAGTGCTAGAATAGAATCGCCGAAATCAATAATGCTTTTTCTACATAATACAAGTCGATTCAACTAAAACTACGTTGAATGAACTTTGACCCCGATGACTAATCCTCAAGAATGTCAACTCATCTTGATACAGACTAACGTAGGTGTTAATAGAACTAAAAGAAATTGATAAACTGCATCCTGTGCCCACACCCTCATCACAACGGATCATTGGATCCAATGAGAGATTTCGTCATTCATTACTTGCAAAAGGTACTCTGCTTTACAAAACTCATATTCATCACTCGTCCACTGCTTGAAATAGGCCTCCCACAAACGTCACCACACTGATCGGTCCTGTGCGTTTCGCATCCACCGGACTCCTGCAGCCTTGACAAAGTCGTTGCTCCACCTGGAGCGAGGCCTTCCAAAGCTGCGTATTCCGGTAGGCGGTCGCAACTCCAGAACTCTTCAGCCCCAAAAGCCATCCATTCTGCGTGCATTGTGTCTTGCCCACTGCCTCTTAAGTTTGCCAATTCTTCGTACTATGTCTGTAACCGTGGTTATCTTGTGGATGTCTTCATTTCTGATTCGATCACGCAACGAAAAGAGCTCCAGTCCAGCCCAGTCGTATTTGACGTTTGAACTCTTTTTCGAAGCTGGACCGTTTGTCCCGGGTAGACGTAATCGTCCACAACTTCGAGTGTAGACATTGATAGGAGTGGGATCATTTATAAAAATCTCTAAAAATATTTCAGACTTCAAGTAACATATTAGCAGATTCTTCACTAATTTTTTTATTGAGAATTGGATGAGTTAAGTTAACAATGACGTTTTCGAGTGGGGTGGTGCCAAAACGCCTGTAAATACCTCATAGATTTGGAACGTTCATCGCCGCCACAGTTGGGTTCTAGATGTTGTTAATCAATGAACCACTACAAAGCCCTGATTCTTACAATGCATACGCATTGAGAGTAGGATGGCAACCCAACGAGAAATCTAACAAAAAATAAGTGTGTTTCGCAGCGTTGTTAACCGTGAAAAACTGCTAATCATGCGTAACTAACGTCCGGTTTCGAAAAAGTCACCGCATAAGAACAGCGGTAAATGTGAAAACAATACCTTATGGCATGAAAGTGTTTTCATGCCGCAGGCATAACTAGGCTTAATGAATATTAATTTATACAGCTAATCTTACTAATATTATAACAAGTAAAAGTTTGGCAGGATGTGTGTGTGTATGTTTGTTACTCAATCACGCCAGAACGGCTAAACGGAACTGGATGACAGTTGGCACAGAGACAGATTATAGTCTGGCTAGCACATTTCGTTCCGGTATAATGTTCCCTTGGTATAAGAAACACTTTTCTAGTGGGTGAAGTTTGTAAACACGTAATCCTTCTGTCTGTATTTCGATTGATTTGGGTCTGCGCTACATCTACTCTTCAGCCTTTAATTTTCATCAGCCGTAATCTAATATTCCTAGAAATATCATCTTTAAAGTCGTAGTGGTCCACTAATAACGGTTCTGACTTAAGAAACCATCTAGGCGCTTTAATTTGTGTAAATTTCATTCCTTCTGCTCTCAAAACGGTGACGAAAATCTCGTCCTAGAACCTAAACCGGGAACTTGCCCTAAGCTTATCTAGTAGATTATAGATATATATATAGATAGATAGCTCACTCTTTGTCAAAGTTAGGAGGCCTGCTTATGCTACATCATCTTTTCTTCCGTTTGATTTTCAAGAATTCCGTATGTAAAGAATTTTACATGTATGTATGTAAGTGTGTTCGGGTCAAATCTTGCAACTGAATTTTAAAGCAGTTATCCTCCACCGATTAAGATGAAAATTTACATAAACGTTTAGTTTGGATGACAATGCATGGTTAGGCAAATGATGTTATTCTAAATCCAATATGGCGGACGGCCCAAGATGGTGGACTAGTTATTTTTTTATATTTATTGAAAAAAATATTTTTAATCTTATAATATTATATTAAATCTATAGATTTACCAAAATGGTGAGGCCAAAAAGGCTCCTATCTCAGTGATAGGAGCCTTTTTGGTCTCGCACAGGGTTCTTTTTTTATTTTATTTTTTGTCTTTATCTCCAGTGTAAGTTAATTTTTTTTCATGCCTTCATTTGGTCATAAATACAGCTACAAAAATCATAGTGCGTAAGTATCACGGCATATTACACAATAAGCGTGTAGAACACCGAAAGACATTCTCGCCCCCTTTACCCCCTCTAAGCTAAGATCAAGCGACGGCCAAAACGACCCCGTGGAATTACTTATATAATAAATCTAGGGCTCTTAATGTGTCTCGGGGCTTAAGCTGCGGATTACTGATTCCGTTTTCAGGTTGAATCGGGTGTTTAAGGTTTTCAGGTATCATTTGTCACGGTTTTGTTGGGAAAATGTGTTACTGAATTTTAAGGGATTTTTTTTAATTGCCAGAAAAAGATATAAAGTTTTTTTTAGATCTACATAACTTGAAAAATCAAATAATATTGTTTTAACCTCTTTATTTCGCTTTAAAAATATCTTACGTAATTACTTTACATTAATTTTATAAATGTGCAAATATAAATTGGTGATTCACAAAATTATTTTATAATTGTACCGCTTTATCTAACGCTATAGCTATCAACTAAACCTTTTCCAAACTTTTTACAATTGAAGGCATATTTAATTAAAAATAAAATAACCCAAAAAATCCACTCACCTCAAAAACAACCCAGAAACATTAGTCCATAAACCAAATTGCCACTTAAAACAAAAGCGTTCGATTTTCAAATTTCGTAACACCGATAGGCGAAGGAAACTTCACATGAAGCCGAACCGAGGCGCGTAGCTCCCCCACGACAGCACAAACTACACTGAATTTGAAGCTCTCGGGAAAATTATCTGTTGCACTATGTTTTATACATGCGCAGAGCTTACTTGGCCCAACCGCGTCACTTGTTAAGCATTGCCGCGTCACCAACAACTGAAATTTCGGCCTCACGGACCAAAAATTCATTGTATAAAGCTAAGACAATACACTCGTAAAGATTATGACATTTGGGAAAATAATTTTTCGCTTTGTTTAGCAATATTCGACGTAAATTTTGAGTCAAAAGATTTTCTTTGTCAGCGTCCGTTTGTATTATTGGGAAAAATATTCCTTTTTATTTTCTTATTGCAGAGGTACAAAATATTGTCTTCAGACGAGAACAAAAGATGCGTACTTGCTCTGAATATTTTTTGTTCGCTTAAATAAGTTCCGAACAAACTTCTACGACCCATATTGTGGTTCTTATTTATAAATTGGCATTTTTAATTAAAGTTTGGAAATTTTCAAGTATCTAAAAAGGGTTACGATGCTTCGGTGTCCCATTAGGGGTTTGGGCCGTAATGGGTAATAGCTGGCCGCTTTTGTTTGCTTATGTACTTAAAAAAACAATGAAACATAAATAACCTCCTCAGAGGCATTTACGCAGATTAGCTTTGGTACACTCAGACACTGCAAACTCCAGTGACATTTTGTTAAAAGAAAAAAAGTTAATTTTGAATTAGGAACCCGCTGTCACACAGATTTAGACACGTTCAAAACATACGAGGAACTCCGCCCAAGAATTAATTTTATGCTAATGAAATAATTAGTAAAATTATCCATGGTATACGAAAACGCACAATATACTTTTTAGGCTCAAAATCCCGTATTATTAACATTGGGGGCGGCACTTAATCCCCTAAATACGGTAATTTTGAAAGTCGAAGCGAATGGGGCCAACTGTTTAATTTTGTTTATTCTAATTTAATTTCCGACACTCTGTACACAGAGAATTAGCTGTGGACCATGGTGTGTGGGCGCTGGAAGTGGCTTGTCGTGTGTCAGCACCATATGAACGTATTTGGTATCACACAAGTTTACTTCTCGTGAATGAAAAATTGGGAATGGCTAGAAATAATAATATTATTATACTTAATGCCAGATGCGTTTTGTGCTGCTTAGGGACTGGTTATGGACTACTAGGTTTTACTCGTGGCTTCGCTTCCGTGGCCCTTTCTACAGAAACATTGCAGTTATTGGATCAGCCTTTACAGAGATATCATCGTAGAAACCAACAAACAATTTTAATTTTTTATAATATTAGTTTAAACTTTAATACCTTTTTCTATATTAGTTTAGATTACCTCCCAAGCGCGTGATATTGCAGCCCAGTTACTAAACTGTCGCCTTTAATAAATGACCTGTTATTACTCCACGAATAGATGAGGTTAATCCAAGCTGCATTGTACTCCTCTCCTTTATGTGTCGCTTGTGGGTTAATGTTTACCGTACTCAAGTAAAAGCAGATTACAGAGCGCAAACATTGAACTCCATTAACTATGCTAAGTATGTATCTTAGTGCCTGTAGGTTCCCACCATAGCCCAGTTCAGCAGCTCAAAATTATCTCACCCTGAGGAGATTTTTCACAAGTTACCTATTCATGTAATAGCATTTAGCGGAGCTAAAGACGGTGTTTTATACCTATACATTCATTTTAATCTATATAAAAGTGATGATTTGGGTTACGATAATGAATGGTTGGTTGGTGGAGGGTAGGCGCTGACTTGGTACCCAACAGTCGTGTTTTTTATACGCTCCACACAAAAAAATTAGAAAATATTGTTTTTTGGTGATCTTTCGCTTTTAGGAATCGCTTTACTTAAAGAATACCATAATTCTGAGACGCGTGCGCAAAATCTCAGGAATAGAATCTGTGACAGTGAAATTTGTTGATAATTTGGAACAAAGAAAAGGTGCAAAAAGTGACTATCGTATTGGTGAATCTGTGTAGTACCCACGAACTAAAAATAGAATGTAATCATCACAGCCGTTACGTCAAAGTCACCGAGTGTTGTTTACAAAGAACAATAATTTCACCATTGCCAGTACAAGCGCAGACAGCGTGTCTCCGAATTGACCGGACTTCTGCATCTAGTGATCCAAGTTCGAATCCGAATACCAACTTTTCTTTTTGTATTTTTGTTTTTTGCTTTTATTTTTTTAATTGTCTTCGTAAGATTTGTAAGGGACAAAACCTCAAATATGGAAGAAGTTATGGCAGCACTATGCAAGATCCAAAAAGACCTGGACGAACAAAAACTTGCCATCGCGAAAAGTGGCGAAAAAGTAACGGAGAAATTAACCGAAAACTTGAACAGAATGCTGGAAACAAGATTTACAATATGGGAAGAGAATCAGAAAAGGATAGAGGGAAGAATTGGAGATCAAGAAAAAAGATTACATTTCTTGGAAAGGCAGGTAAGACAGAGAAATCTAGTCTTTTTCGGCATTGAGGAAAATGAAACATCTTATTTACAGCTGGAAAATAATTTCACTGCTTTTATAAACCAGCTTTTCCAGAAGAAACTTAATTGTAATGACATACAAGAAATCAGAAGAATAGGCAGAAAAACTGATAAGCCCCGCCCAATTGTTGTAACATTCACAACCTTGGGCAAAAAAATCGAGATTTTGAAGCAAAAAGGCGTACTAAGAGATACTGCTTACTACATAAAGGAAGACTACCCACCACACATATTGGAAATAAGGAAGAAACTGCAGGAACAGGCAAAGACAGAGATGGAAAAGGGGCATAAGGTTGTTATAAAGTACGATAAACTGATAACACTAAGTAAGAAAACAGAAATTGAATCTATATCATATAACAGAAAAAGGAATCTCTCTATTTCTCCACAACATAACTCAAAAACAGAGGACACTATTCCACGCAGTAATCAAGTCGCTAAAAAAACTAAAACCAAACCAACGCGCGGCACAACTTTTCAGAGATCGTCTAGTTTTTCAGAAGGGCTGGTTAAACCGGGTATACTCAACTTCCTCGTAACCAAGAAAAATAAAAACAAAGAGCAAGAGAATATAAACAATAACACCAGTAAAATTTAGCAACCAGCGGCCCCTCTCTCGGAAAATGCACTCCAACAACAGAAAACAAAAAGAACAGAAACACATCTTCCAAGCCGGTTGGTCACCGAGGAAGATTATGACCAAAACCCTCCAAAAAAATCAACATTAATAACTCCAAACTTCTCATCGGAAACAACTAATAAACTTTACATATTAACTTACAATGTAAGATCACTGCTATCGTACGAGCGCTTAATAGAATTGAGAGAGGCTATAAAAGAAATAAAATTCGACATAATCGGACTATCTGAAGTGAGACGCCAAGGAACAAAGATAGAGGAATATGACGATTACATTTTATGCCACATAGGACTTACACCTGGCAAGTATGGCGTTGGATTCTTACTACATAAAAAACACAAGAACAACATAGAAAACTTCATAGGTATAACAGATAGAGTAGCACTATTGAATTTAAAAATACAAGGAAACGAATTGTCTCTTATACAAGTATATGCACCCACAGAAACAGCGAAAGAGGAAGAAATTGATATCTTCTATAAAAATATAAACAAAGCTATTAACCAAGCACATAAAACTTTTATAATAATGGGCGACCTAAATGCAAAACTAGGGCAACCAAGACAAGACGAATACTTAGTAACGAAACAAAACGGGTATGGAAAAAGAAACAAGAGAGGCCAGAGATTAATAAACTTCGCACTTGAAAATAAAATCGCAATCTTAAACACCTTTTTCAAAAAAAGGCCGAAAAAACGATGGACGTGGCGCTCACCAAATGGAACATATAAAAATGAAATCGATTTTATTATGTCAAATCAACCAAAAATGGTTCATAATATCGAAGTATTAAATGCCAACTTTTCTTCAGACCACAGGCCAGTAAGAGCGACAATAATATTAACTAAACACAAGAAAAATAGGTCAAATTTCAGAAACTGTCAACACCCCACATTAAGAAAAGAAGAAGAGATAACGAAATACAAAGAGAGTATTACATCCTACTTACCAGACTTACAAGACTGCTCCACCACACCTGTACAAACCTATCATGATAAAATAATAAAAGTAATCTGCCAAAGCCTCCAGAGTGCTCGTTCAAAAAATAAAAACACAAACAAAAGTCAAAACATGCTATCAGAGCGCACCTTAACACTTATGAAAAAAAGACAAGAACTACAAAAAACTACAAATAAAACTAGATCACAAAAAAATTAACTTTCAGCACTTTATAAGCTAATAAGCAAACTTATAAAACAGGACTACACAAGATATAGATATAATACCATAGAAAAACACCTGGTACAGGCAGGTAGCTCAAAAAAAGCATTTAAGGAGTTACAGTCATGCAACACATGGATCGACGGCCTAAATCGGGCAAATACAATACTGAACAGTCGAAACCAAGTTTTAGACATTGCAACGGAATTTTATAAAACCCTATACAAAGCCAAAGAACCAAATCCCACAGTACAGAGTTGCACAAACGCCTTAGAAGGGTCTAACAAAGAAGCTACAGCACAATTCGACGTAACAGAAATAGTTGAAGCAATTAAACGGCTGAAATTAGATAAAAGCCCAGGCTCAGACAACCTAACAAACGAAGCTATAAAAACAGCCCACACTCAACTGGCTCTGCCTCTAACTCACCTGTTCAACCGCATACTGGAAACTACCGATACACCTGCTCAATGGTCAGAGTCAAATATAATATTAATTTATAAAAAAGGAGACCCACGCGATATAGGCAATTACAGGCCAATAAGCTTATTACCATGCTTGTACAAACTCTTCTCTTCGCTAATAAACCAAAGAATAAGCAACACATTGGGTGCGGAACAACCCATTGAACAAGCGGGATTTAGAAAAGGCTTCTCAACTATAGACCACATTCACACCTTGGAACTACTGATTGAAAAATATCAAGAAAGAACAAGACCTCTCTATGTCGCTTTCATAGATTACAAAAAAGCCTTCGACACAGTGTCCCACTCAAGCATCTGGGAAATGCTGAAAGAACAGGGTGTAGAAAATGTGTATATAAAAATAATTAAAAACATATATTTGAACAACAAAGGTAGAGTGAAACTGGAAAAAATCGGACCAAGTTTTCCCATTGAAAGAGGAGTAAGACAGGGTGACCCCCTGTCTCCGCAATTATTTATCGCCATCCTAGAGTCAATAATTAGAAAATTGGACTGGAAAAAATATGGACTAAATATCGACGGCAAATACCTTAGTCATCTCCGCTTTGCCGATGATTTGGTTCTGCTATCAGAAACAGGCACACAAATACAACTCATGATCCATCAGCTGAACGAAGTAAGTAAACAAGTCGGTTTGGAAATGAACCTGTCAAAAACAATGTTAATGACGAACAGTACAGAACCCCGAATATCAGTCGACAACGATGTACTTACCTATACAGAAAAGTACATCTACCTGGGTAAACAATTGTGTTTTGACAGGAAAAACAATGAGTTGGAGGCAGAACGAAGAATACAAAGTTCTTGGAATAAATACTGGAGCCTAAAAGAAATATTTAAAAGCAGTATGAATGTAAAAATAAAAACTAGAGTGATGAACACATGTCTCCTACCATGCCTAACCTATGCCTGTCAGACCTGGCGATACTCTAGCAAGCTAAAGAACAAAATCATCAGCTGCCAACGCGCTATGGAACGCAGTATGCTAAACATCAGCAAAAGACAAAAAATAAGACACACGAAAATAAGAAATATTTCAAAGGCTACAGCTGCTTAAGTTGTATCAAGCGCAAGTTCGATCTTGCATGGAGTACTGCTCTCACCTCTGGGATGGATCTGCCAAATACCAGCTTGATGCACTTGAGTCGATTGACAGACGGGCCAAAAGGCTTATTGGCAACGATGCACTGGTCGCCTCAAAGCTCCAGAGCCTCGAACATCGTCGACGAGTTGCCAGCCTGTCGGTTTTTTATCGGTTACACTTCGGGGAGTGTGCGACGGAACTGCACAATTTGATTCCGCCTAGCCCTTTCCATCATCGGACTACAAGACGTACGGCCATGCGCCATCGGTACATGGTGGACATCCCTCCCATACGCACAAAGCGTTTTGCTAATACTTTCATTGTGCGCACAGCTAAGGAGTGGAACTCCCTTCCGGGGTCTTTGTTCCCTGATAGCTACAACCTTGGGGTCTTTAAGTCAAGAGTGAATAGGTTTCTTCTAGGCAAGCGTGCTTCACCGTAGACCTCATCATCGCTTAACATCAGGCGAGATAGTGGTCAAACGCGAGCCTATAAATTATAAAAAAAAAAAAAAAAAAAAAAAATACGCTCTAATCCACGCTCAAAGACTTAAATGGAAATGGGCGGGGCATGTGGCGCGACTACAAGATGAGAGATGGACTAAGAAAGTTACTTCATGGAACGGTCCAAAAGGAAAGCGCTACAGAGGAAGACCTCATGCGAGATGGCAAGATGACATCACAAAGACAGCGGGCCCAAATTGGTTACAAATAGCTAAAAACAGAGACCAGTGGGATTCTTTGGAGGAGGCCTTCACCCGAGAAGGGGTTCTTACAAACCAAATTAACTAGTACTAGTACAACATTAAAATATATATTATTCATAGTATTTATGTACAAAATATACATATATAGTAACAATTAGTAGTATAAGAAGGTATAAATTAGATAATACATAGTCAGATTATAATATATAGAACAGATAGATATGTACAAAATAGATATAATCATTAGTTATACAGCTTGGCCAGAAAGAGTAGAAAAAAATTGAGGTCGCCACTATCGTTTATATGGCATCATTTATACTATAACATAAATGAATTTGATACTTGAAGTATTTTTAAAGATAAATCAGAATGGGGAAAATCGTTAAATCAGATGCTAAATTTTTTTATTTTTCTAACTGTTAAATAAAAAGCCTAGGAGAGTAAAAACATCTTTATTATAGTAACAATATATTTTCTAATCACTATCTAAATATTCTACACCCGACTCTATGCTTGGCTGTTGTTGCAAATTTGCCTTCGTTTTTATTGCCTTCGTTTATTTTGCGTCGAACAGTGCTTTCTGAGTTTCCTGTAATCAAAATAAAACATTAATGTAGAATGATGTGAGTGACTATCAAAAATTGCAGTCGCTCTATACAAAGTCACTGCGTCAAAGTACTTTCCCTATGTAAACATAACCTCTAAAATTAAATTAAATCCAAAAAAACTTCGATGATGTGGTATATTTTAAAGACCAAACCGACTTTAACTGTAACTTAGATCATGAACTATGTATATTATATAAAATTAGATTGAATAAATACCTGACATATCATCAACTCGTTTGTAAAGGTCATCCAATTCTCTTAGAAGTTTTCCGGCATGATATTCCTCCAAACAGCTCTTAAAAACATTGTAAATAACTTCTCTGGCACCACTTTTTATCGTCTTTCCCATTTTCAATAACAATTCACCGACTAATACGTTTAATATCTACCAAAAATCACATTATTTCACGATACACTTTTATTGTTTTGGTAGTTTGACTGATGTTTGACATTTCTTTCATGTTGCCATGTGTAGAAAAAATTAGTTCACATTTATTTAATTTCTACTCTTTCTGGCCAAGCTGTACTTACATACATACATTAGATAAGGTCATTTCACATAATATTAATATTATAGAAACTAGATTAAGGTTAGTTATTAAAATATATCTCCATATAAATATAAAATTTAATCATAGGATATGTATACATTAGAAATAGTAAGTTCAACTGTATTTACTCAACTTTTTGTTTGTAAGAAATAAAAGGCTTTTTTATTTTTATTTTTATTTTATTTAATGAATGGTTGCCTAGGAATAACGCAAATCTATACAACTGATTTTATCAAAGACATCTTAGAAAAAAAAGGCTTATGTTTAACAAACCACCAAATCTAGTAATATACTGACAAAAATAGTAAATGATCACCAAAATTAAATTTAGAATCGCAACAGAGTCGACGGAGCCCCGCTGGGCGGGGCTCCTATTTCTGAATACAGGGTCTAAAGTAAACTAACACGAAGGTGATGACGGGAGCTGAGTTCGCTCGCTTTGCTCGCTCACTTCAGCTCCCGTCATCTCCTTCGAACCTAACCTGTCCGTGTCGGGGTGCCCTTAGCTCCCGAGCTCGCTTCGCTCGCTCTTGGACTGATTCATTGACCAAATCACTAGATTTGATATCTTACGGTTTTAGCACTTATGAAATTTGGTGATCAATTTACTAAATTTGGTTTAGGTTTATTTTTTTTGCTGATTAGTATATATTTTAGGTGATAGGGGTTATCGTCACAAAGTTTTTTTTGGTGGTCATTATATTTATTCCCGAAAAAAAATATAAGAACTAAGTCTTTTGTTACTTCCAGTTACTAACTAACATCCGTGTCCAATTTTAAGGGTGCACAGTATGGTCAAAAAAATTAAAACACAACGAAAAAAGAAATTGCCAGCATGCCGTAGGTAATATGAAGGTGAGTTTATTTTAATTTAGCAGATGTAGTCTTGCCAAGTAAAAAATAATTATGTGAGAAAATGTTGAGTGGAGGAAGCGTTTAGTGCGCGCCTGTAGCGACGTTTAAAAGTACACTCGGAGCAAACATGATTTTCGTTTTTGTGCTGTGAAAATAGGGAGGTTATTTAAAAATTACATTTTGGCCTGTATACGTTAATTAAGGAACGAGGAAGGAAACTAATTATTTCTATACTTAAGAGATGAAATACTTGCATTTTTTATGATCAGATTAGGAGACTGTTTCAGGTCTAATCTGACTTGATAATTTTTCTTTAGTTGAATATCACACTAACTAGAGATGGAAATCCATACTTTTATATTGTAAGTGCGAAAAATGGGAGGAGAACTGTCAAAGTCACAAACAAAAAATACAGATCTATATAGTTCACACGGAAATCAAAACAAAACAACATTAAAGTAATTAGTTCTGAATTCAAATTATTATACTCGATAAATCTAATAATTGATGGACATGTCAATTGGCATTCGCTTGTATTCGGAAATGCGATGATTGCCGAAGGAACATTAAGAAAATAATTGTACCAGAGTTACTCTCTGTTTGGCGGTCTGTTTGTAACCTTTTCACGCCTCAACAGTTGAACGGATTTAAAAGAAACTTGGCACACGGACGATGACATAGATTAGGTCATAGAATATGTCATTTCATCCCGGGATAATAAAATGCTTTTCATGCAGGTGAAGCCGCGGAAATGACAAATACCTACACGTAGATTGATAGCGTTATAAAAGATAATTTAAAAAAAGTACTTAATAAATGTTTATACTTTGTGGCTGCATTACATTGTATCTACTTTTCAATGTAGATACAATGTAGTTCAAATCTCATCATTAATGATAATAGACAGATTCTAAATACAGAGCTCTCGTTACGACTAAACCTGATGCCACTAATGCTAAAGCCATGTATAAATCACGAAATCATTTCTAAATGTGGTCTCATTTCAAACGATTAAAGTAGCTTTCTGATGTAACATTTCGGATCCATATTTTATTTATTTTAGCTCACAGCTTTGTGGTACTCTAATTTATCCCTAAATTAGCCTAAAAATCGGCTTATATTATTTCCTACACTTAAATCATTTGCATTCAGATATAATTTGTTATTTATTGACATTAATCGAGTGTATTTTTTCCGCTGTCATGTTGATTAAATATTGAGTTAGAGTGGAATTAGTTTCTTACAAAAGGACTTTTAAGAAAGGCCCAAGTCTTATTAATTTAAGTGTTCTCTTATGTAGCGTCAAAGTGACAAAGCCCGCCCTCTATAGAACTTTCGCATTCTCTTTCGTAATCTCAGTCTCAGCTCAGCCCGTCAAAAGACCTCTAATTTTCTTACATTTTGACATTCAATATCATCCGAGATCTGACTGCGACTTCAATTTGAACAATTTACAGCATACAAGCACTACGAGTATCTCAACTCGCTAACATTTTTAGGCGCCTTTCGCAAAGCTCAATGATCGTAACCTTATCTTCTTGTTAATGTGACGCCATCGAAACAAATCGTCCTGATAAGCCTACTCCCCTATAATTTTGCGAGAGACGATCCCATCTTGCGTTAGCGTAGATTTTCACTATGTTGTCGCTACGACACCACCGGTGGTTTTTACCACCTAACAAAATAGTTTTACAATGCATGTCCTCGAAAAGAGTATTTTCCAAGCAGCCAAACTGTGCGGAAAGTGTCACTTTTTTTCACTAGTGCTTTTTACTTTTTTGTATTTTTTTATATTTTTAACTCCAACGTCAGCCCGACGCATAGAGTATTTATTATTTGAGAAAAGTTTAAAAAATGTTATTAGTTAAGTACAGATTATCATTCATATAAAAGGTAAAATAAAACGAATACTTCATTAAATGCGTTTTTAATCACTCTAGATTTAGATTTTGATCAATAAATTATAAATTTTAAATATTCATTAAATATATTTGGCAGAACTTATATTTTACTCGTGCCTTTTTGCGTTACGACGTGTCAGCTATTTGCACATTTGCAGTAGATATGCCCGAGGAACTTTTAGTTAATCTGTGGATATGCTGAGCGCGCTTGAATAAGCCCGTCATTTTATTAATTTTTGCTTGGTTCAGATATTTTTTTTTTCCTCGCACAATGCATACTCGCACAGTAGAGCAGTGGTGGCCCAGTAGAGCAGTGGTGGCCCAGTAGAGCAGTGGTGGCCCATTAGAGCAGTGCTGGCCCAGTAGAACAGTGGTGGCCCAGTAGAGCAGTGGTGGCCCATTACAGCAGTGCTGGCCCAGTAGAACAGTGGTGGCCCAGTAGAACAGTGGTGGCCCAGTAGAACAGTGGTGGCCCAGTAGAGCAGTGGTAGCCCATTAGAGCAGTGCTGGCCCAGTTGTGTTTGTGTAAATTATTTCATCACTACTGCTCTCAAAACTGTGAAGTAAAACATCGTGAGGAAACCGGCAAGCCCTAGCGCCAAAAATTCGAAGATATATGACATCCACTAACCCGCACTGGGCCCACGTGGTGGATTACAGCCCATTCCCTCTTACAGAGAGGAGGCCTGTGTCCCAGCAGTGGGAATATAAAAAGGCTGATTGATGATGAAACAAAAACGTAACCCTTTGCTTGCAGTCGGGTAAACGGGTTCCTTACAATCATAATTATTATTGAGATGGATTGATCACATGCGCTGGAGGGATTCCAATCACTCTCTTATACATGAATTGGAATCCTGGAAAAGAAAGCGTGGCGTCCCCGGCAAACCTGGTGACGCATAAGCGACAAGCATCGGAATGACGTGGAGCGAGGTGAAGCGTGAAGCTCAGGACCACGCGTGATGGAGACTACTGTGGACGCCCTCTGCCCTAGCTAGGGAGAGCAAGTCTCTGTAAAACAACATACCGTGTAATTAAATGAACAGGAAGTCTTCTTTATTAAAATAGAACAAGACAAAGGAATCAGTCACTAGGGTTGCCTGAGGCTTTACCTCCGTAGTCTATTCGACAGAAATCGTGTAATTTTTCAGCATATAACGTAATATTTATGGTACTCAGCCGTAATGTAGTTTTTTGAAAGATTTTTCGGAATTTTATCTATACTTCCAGAGATTGTCTACATTCTACATACAAACAAAACCTCTTAGGTCCAGTTTTTTGATCCGTAGTTAACTCAACCAGTTGTTATATATGCTAACTATTGGTTCCAAATTTCGGTAAAGTGCGTTTATTTGCCAATTATTAGTCAACCAAATGGTAAAATAATTAAGTGTCCAAATTATTTGACGAAAGAAAAATGATGTTTTGCAACAATTGATTAGTATATTTAACCATTGGTTTAGTTAACTACGGATCAAAAAGCAGTGGTGGCGCAGTGGTATCGGCCGCGACTTACAAGTTGTAGGTCGTGGGTTCGAGCCCAGGCAGGCGCTTTACTTTGTGTAAATTATTTCAACATCACTGCTCTCAAAACGGTGAAGGAAAACATCGTGAGGAAACTGGCATGACCAACCAAAAATTCGGAGACATGTAACATCTACCAATCCGCACTGAGCCCGTGTGGTGGATTACGGCCCATTCCCTATCACAGAGAGGAGGCCTGTGTCCCAGCAGTGGGAACATTAATAGGCTGATGATGTGATGTGATGTACAATCTGTAAAACATGTGCTTCCAGTAAGAGAGGACGATGGTGTGCTCACTGAACAGTTTGACGACCCAGATGGGATAAATTCATCATTCCTAGATGTACCGGGCGACCCTAAAGTGAACACTTCCCAACAAACCTTCTTTCAAGATAATAAATTCAGTTCCGTAAAATTCACTTTAATGCCAACTGACACAAAAACAGTATTTAATATCTTGAAAAACATATCCACAAATGCACAAGGAATTTACGGTATATCGAAAGATATGTTAACTCTTACACTGCCGCAATCTTTAACTACAATAACCCAGACAGTAAACACATCACTGAAGTCGAACATATTTCCTGACTTGTGGCGTAATGCGATAGTGAGGCCTCTTCCAAAAAGTAATAACCCACAAAGTTACAAAGATCTTCTTCTTTCTTTTCTTTCTTCTCTTTTTTAAAAGAAACGTTGCCCCACACTAGGAATTTCTTCCTGTATCGTGGGTGCGTTTACAAACATATAAACTCACATACACAAACACCCAGAGCCGAAACAACTATCTGTAGGTCATACAAATATTTGTTCCGTGCGGGAATCGAACCCGCGACACGCAGCGCAGCAGTCAATCGCTCAACCACTGCGCCAACCGTGCGCCCAAATATATCTTCGTCCAATAAGTATTTTACCATGTTTGTACAAGGTGTTGGAGAGAATAGTGTATCTGCAAGTCACCGATTTTCTTGAGGAGCGTAATATGCTGCCTGAACAGCAGTCAGGTTTCAGAGAGGGACGCGGAACCGCGACTGCGTTAGCGGACGTCGTCGGTAACCTCCTTGAAGCACGAGACAGTGGTGAGGGTTCTATTATGGTACTGCTCGACTACTCGCTTGTATTTGACTCAATTAAAATCGATTTATTATTGGCCAAATTAACATATTACGGTTTTGACAGCCGGACAACGGGTTGGTTTAAGAGTTATTTAACGGGTAGCTCGCAGCGGGTAGAGTTGCGCAAGAAAGACGGTTCCACGGTATGTTCTGCCCCGAAATTAATCACAAGGCGAGTTCCTCAGGGATCGCTGCTGGGGCCGTTACTCTAAATACTTTATTTTAAGACCATGCAAATCTATTGTACACTCATGTTTTACAAAAATAAATATCTTATCTTTACAGTACCGATCTAATTGCATGTATTAAAAACTGCAGGTTTCATGTATACGCGGATGATACTCAGTTGTATGTCTCGTTCAACACTAGTAACACAGTAACTGGCGTACGTATCCTAAATGAAGAGCTAGACAGAATCACGTCGTGGTCTATGGACAACTTGTACTGAATCCAAAAAAATCTAAGAAGAGAAAACATTCAAAAGGTGGAAACCGCTTGCAACTTGGGTCTAGTCACGGACCCAGAACTTCGTTTTGAGGCGCATATCGCTGGTGTAGTAAGAAACTGTTTTTATAGATAAAAGGTTCTGTACTGGGTGAAAGATATATAAGTGCAATGACATTAATAAATAATTGACTCAAAATATAATATGGACATTTAAAATTGTATTATGTATTAATTTTATTAAATATAAACTATCTAAATCAAATATACTTATTGTAATATAAAAATTTAAACAAATAATTAATATTTAAGAATAATATTTAATTCGACATGAAAATAAAAGGGATACGTATTAGTGCATTAAATCAAATAAAAACAGATAGAAAGGGAACAGATAGCTAAAATGTTAATAGATAAGGAAATATTGAGCGCTATTCCTCTCTCCTAGACACTGACTGTATCTAGAATGTTGCTGTGCCCGACAGGGTCCATAATTGTTTCTGTAACTTATATTTACCACCTGTATGTACATTATGGATGCAATAAATTTAATTTGAATTAGATTTTTTTAGTGTTGTAATGAGGAAAAGATTGGTGGACAGCCTGGTACTGTCCAAACTGAATTATTGTGACACTGTATACGGGCCGTATCTCCTTTCCCGCATAGATCGTCTAATACAACTGGTACAAAATGCGTGTGCACGTTACTGCTTCAATATACCTCGTAGGCATCATATCACACCGTACTTAAATAAATGGCTGCACGACGGAAATTACATTTGGCAGTCTTAATGTTCGGCGTCATACAAACACACAAACCGGAATACCTCTTTAAAAAGCTTAGCTGGAGACACGAGCACTACAGCTACTCTGCCCGTTCCACCTCCAAACCACTCTCGTTGCCTCGTCGTGGTACCACAGCCTTCAGAGGATGCTTTAAGTATGCCGCCACTCGCTGCTGGAACGATTTACCTCCTCCCAAAAGATCGCTGATAACAAAACAAAGTTTTAAATTTCATTTAAAAAAAATCCTATTGGAAGAACAGAAGGTTGGGCAAAGTATATTTTATAAATGAAGTTTTTTAACCTTTACAGTTACTCACTTAAGGTTCGTAATCTATGGGCATCATATTCAAGCGGTTCGAGGCGGCGGCATCACAGTCCTTTCACATGCAGCGATGTGGGCACTGCGCTTTCACTTTCTGTTCTTCCTTGGTTGTTGTCAAGGCTCGTCACATCGTCATCAGAATCGCGTACCACACAAGCTAACCCCAAAGCATGCGACCCTGCAGGACTTGTGCACCGCCTGACGTCATAACAAACCGACCGCGACCGGTGCGCGTCTGAGTGGCGCACGCTGCCTCACGCACGACAAGAAGAGCGCGCGCAAGTGCAGGTGCACAAAGTCACGTAGGCTAGCTTTTTAAGAACGCTGGAGAGGGTGTGAGAGCGAGAAAGAGCAATAGTACCCGCACTTTATATTTTGTTATAAGTCGCAACATATATTATTTACGTAGTGGTTTATATTATATTTCTATATTTGTTTTATATTTTTGTATTATATTAGACACAACAGGCTTTGGTTTCCGTACGTCACATCCTAGGCGACCACTGAAAATCAGCGCCGTGCTGTGGGTTTCCCACGGCACAGCAACATGCTGAGTCGAAGCCTTCTTATCACAGTCACGACATGCATCTGCTTGTACTCATCATCCTTGTACTGTACTCCAATTTGGCATTTTATTTTAACTTTTCTTTACTAACATAATTTAAGTACTTACTATAATTTAAAATGTCGAAAATTTTGTATGTCGTTTTAGTGGCGAATGAACACTTTTTCTTTCTTCTTTTCTTTCTATGTGGATCAAAAAGCTGGGCCTTAATATTACTTTATACGTTAACGTAGTCGATCCAATTACGCAGAAACTCGTGATAGGGCCTCGAGGTGACTCCACCTTGAATCAACGTATTGACAATTTTTTCCGTTGTTTTGGTTTTGGACCGAGTTGAAAGTAGGCCATTCAACTTGACTTATGACATTGCAAGTTCCTAAAAACTAAAGAGAAAGAAAAATGGTTTGGAATATAGGCCTTTGTCGTTTTAAACAATTTGTTTATTTTTGACCCAATACCAAAATAGCCACTATTTCATATTTAAGCAAAATAATGAACATGAATTTTTTAATTCTCTGTTATTAAATTGTTATGAACAAACTTTATAATAGCTAGCTTCGTGATAGTTAAAACACACAGAAAAACAACGAAGAAAATATAGACAAATGCTTGACCCTCTGTTTTGCTGTGGAACTGTAATTATTATTGTACTAAGGGAGGGGGTGGTTTTGTACTACAAATACAAAAAAAAACTTTAATAATAGTGTTGATTTGATTTTAATATGACAACTTTTTAAGTATCTCAATTTTGTGTCATATGAAATTGTCGACTTAATCAAAATGTATGCTAACGTTGTTTCTGTGTTTTTTTAACAAAAGTCAAGCTTCACATAGGTAACATTCAAACTAACAGCCTAAAAGATTTCTTGTATAGTTTTTTTTTTTATACTCTATAGGCTCGCGTTTGACCACTATCTCGCCTGATGTTAAGCGATGATGCGGTCTACGGTGAAGAACGCTTACCTAGAACCACACTCACTCACTCACTCACTCTTGACTTAAAGACCCCAAGGTTACAAAGACAACAGGGAACAAAGACTCTGGAAGGGAGTTCCACTCCTTAGCTGTGCGCACAAATAGCGGCTCGGCGGACAGAGCTCCGGCAGGATCTCATGGCGACATGGAGAGAGCGACTGTCGCAACCCAGTGCTGGGCACGCCACAATTGCGGCGATAAGGCCCCTCTTTGAGGACTGGCCTGAGAGGCGCCACGGCGTCCTCACCTTCTGTCTGACACAGGTCCTCACCGGACATGGCTGTTTCGGGAGGTCCCTGTTTAGTATAAGGCGGGAGGAAACGCCCGGGTGTCACCATTGTGTGGATCGCCCGGAGAACACGGTGGAGTATACGGTGGAGGTCTGCCCCGTTTGGGCGGAGCACCGCCGTGTCCTCGTGGAGGCGATCAGCGGTGGCGACCTCTCGCGTCCAGCTCTGGTCAAGGCCATTGTACGGAGCGAGAGAGCATGGAAAGCTGTCACCCCCTTCTGCGAAGCAGTAATGCTCGCGAAGGAGGAGGCGGAACGCGTGAGGGAGTCCAACGGAGACGCCCTCACGCCCCAAGCCACCGCAGGAGATGCCCTGGGCGTCGGGAGTCGCAAGCCGATTCCCGGCAACCGTAGGCGCGGGCTTGCGGACGGCCAGTAATGGGTAGCTCGCCGTCCGATAAGTACCAGGCCCGAGTCGACGGCGCGTAGTGTTCCACGCGCGCCTCAAAGAGGTGCCAGCAAAACTGAATGGGTCCGCTAGGGCCGACGCCTGTCTGGGTCGCGGATAAATTTGAAAAAGAGTTACCGCGGCCCTGGTTCAAGCAACTGAAGGAACACGGGTGGGTTTTAGTCAGTAAAAGTCTGACACGCCCTTCCGCTTCACTCATCGAGTCATTGGATGATTTCCCACCCAAAAAAAAAAGGTATGCCAGGAGCTTACCGAACTTAATATTGAGTACGCGTTCCATACTCTTACAGAGGATGGACGTTAGGTTAGGTTAGGTTAGGTTAAAACGGGCTGGTTTCCGCAACTCCACGACTAAGCGCGTATTTTGCGTACGGGTGGGACTTAACCTTCCACTAGCTACCTCACTCGATCCATCCCAACTCCTCGAGGAAGGCCAGCAGCGCCTTCGTGTTGCTGACTACCTCCTGTACGGTACCTGGTTCACCGAGGTATTTGGCCCTGTAACCGGCGATTACTGGGCAGCTTAGAAGCAGGTGCGCTGCTGTCTCGTCTTCCTCCATGCATGCTCTGCACAGTGGACTGTCCGTGATCCCTAAGACAAAGAGGTGCTTATTAAAAGTCCCGTGGCCAGTCGTTACAGCTGTAACTGCTCGTAACTGCTGTTTTGTCAGGCGTAGGGCCTTCTGCGTGAAACGTCTATCCAAAGCGGGAAGTGCTTCTTTGGACTGCCTGCACTCATTGTGGTCAATCCACAATCTGTGGTGTTGCTCCTTGGTTCGTTTCCTTACCAGACTGTGGAGGTAGCCAAATGGTATTGGCACGATTGGTTCCGGACCCACCACAGCCATACTGGAGCCTCTACGGGCTAGCTCATCCGCTGCATCGTTGCCTCGGGAATCGCTATGCCCTTTGATCCATTGAATGGTTAGTTTATTGTTTGACCCAACCTGGTTTAGGCGTTGGTGACACTCGAATCAAATCAGAGCAGACCGTGTGGCTGCCCAACGCCTGCAGGACGGCCATGCTGTCAGAGAGAATGCGTATTGGGAAATCTTTTACCTTCCTGTCTAGAATGGCCGATGCAGCCAGAGTGATGCCCACACACTCTGCCTGGAACACCGTGTTGTGTGCCCCAAGTGGCGCGACTATGTGTATGTTGAGGTCCTCTGAGAACACCCCCGCACCTGAGCCAGTACCGGTCTTGGAACCATCGGTGAAGATCCTCAACTCGTCTGGGCGTAACCCCTCACAGTGGTGGTCCTCATGGAGTTGGATCTTGTATTTCTTGTCAAAAACAAATTGCTTAGGTATCCGGTCCATAATTGCTGTTGTTAGAGGGAACTCTTTATTAAGGTCCTCGAGCAGAGCCGTGTGTTGTGTCTTTCTCCTACCCCAGAGATTTAGTGCCTTAAGCCGCCCTGCCGCCGTCGTAGCCTCCTGCTGAATGAAAAGCTGGAGCGGTGGCAGTCCCAGCATGGCCTCGAGCGCAGCGGTCGAGGTAGTTCTCATGCAGCCTGTCGTCGCCATGCAGGCCAGTCTTTGCGTGCGTTGCAGTTTGTTCACGGCTGTACTTACCTTTGTGCGGGGCCACCAAACCACGGCTCCATATGAGATCATGGGTCGAATCACCGCGCAGTACAGCCAGAGAATGATTTTGGGGGACAGGCCCCATTTTTTACCTATCATTTTCTTGCATTGCCAAAAGGTAATGCATGCCTTATTAAGTTTGATGTCCAAGTGACTGCTCCAGTTCAGCTTGTTGTCGAGAGTGACCCCAAGATACTTTACTTCATTGGACAGCTGGAGTTCTGTGTCGAACAGCTTCGGTAGACGGAAAGGGCCCAGTGCTCTTTTCTGAGTAAACATGACCAGTACAGTCTTAGATGGGTTAACTGAAAGATCATACTCCCTGCACCATCGTTCCACTATGCGTAGCGCTTGCTGAGTAAGGTTACAGATGGTACCAGTCACCTTCCCGGGTACTAGAATTGCGAGGTCGTCTGCATACCCTATTGTGTAATAACGGTGTTCGTTAAGTCTAGTGATAAGGTCGTTGATTACCATATTCCACAGGAGAGGGGAGAGCACCCCTCCCTGAGGGCAGCCCCTGGCTAAAAAGGCCATTTGCTGTTCGCCCTCCAGCCGAACCGCACGTTTGCTTAGCATATTAGTTATCCAGTCAATTAGTACCTGTTCAGCTCCGTGTCTGGAGAGGGCAGCACCTATACTGGAGAAGTTGGTTTTGTCGAAGGCCCCTTCGATGTCTATGAAAGTGCCCAGGCATGTACCCTTTTGATGGATTGCTTCCTCTATCTGGCCCACCACCAGATGGAGAGCAGATTCCGTTGACTTACCCGAGCTGTAGGCATGTTGGTTACCGTGGAGAGGTAATGATTTAAGAACGCCATCTCGTAACTCCCTGTCGCACAGCCTCTCCATCGATTTGAGTAGAAACGAGGTCAGGCTTAGGGGTCTGAAGGATTTGGCGTTAGTATAGTCCCCTTTGCCTGGCTTGGGGATGAATATCGCCTTCACTTCCCTCCATCCTTTCGGAACGTATCTAAACGCCAGGCACGCCCTCATTATTGGCACCAGTCTCTCTACAACAGACGTACCTCCCCACTGCAGCAGCGCAGGGAACACCCCATCTGGACCGGGCGCCTTGAAAGGATGAAAGCTTAGGATGGCCCACTGTAGTTTCTCCGTCGTGATCATCCTGTATGCGTAGAGCCAATCATCATCTGTTGGTACCTGGGTAGTATCTACCCAGTCAGTTACCTGGGCAATAACGCTGCCTGGGAAGTGAGTATCTATCAGGACGCGTCTAGCCTCTTCAGGTGATGTGGTGAGTGAGTTGTCAGGTTTACGGAGTGTGGCAGGCTCAGGTGTTTGCGCCTGAGCCATTATTTTCCTTACCCTGTTTGCCTCTTGGCAAGATTCGATGTTACCACAGAATTTGCGCCATCCTGCGGTACGCCTGAATCTGATGCATTTTTTATAGCTGGATTTGGCCTCGTAGTAAGCGTCCCAGTCCTCATCCTTGCTTGTATTCATGGCCCTGTTTAGGGCCTTCCTTACCTTCCCGCGTTTACGATTTAACTCCGCTCCCCACCATGGTTGTTTGCCCGGTGTATCGCGTGGGGTAGTCAGAGGGCAAGCGGTGTGGTAGCTGCTTATCAGACACTCGGTAAGTTGATTGACCTGCATGTCTAACCTCGTTTCGTTCCCTATAGTCCGCGCCTCACATAAGGGCGGCAGTTTCGACTCTAGGGTGCGTGTGTATACAGCTCTGTCCGTGTTGCGCGGATTACGCCAGGGGGGCGTAGGTGCTACCCAGAGCTGAATGTCAAAGCGGATCCATCTGTGGTCTGAGCAAGAGGCCTCGTTGGAGACCTGCCATCCAGTAGTGATCTCCGCTGCGCCTTCCGTCGCCAAAGTTAGATCAATAATTGTGCGACTGCGTCTAGTTACGAACGTTGGTTCTGCACCTGTATTTAGTAGAGACAAGTTAGTAGTAAACAAGTAGTCCACTAATGCCTTACCTCTTTCATTAGGCGTTTCCATTCCCCACAGGGGGTGATGTGCGTTCGCGTCGGTCCCAATGATGACCTCTTCCCCGCTGGTCTCGCAGAAGGTTACAAGGCGGACAAGGTCATGTGGGGGTGGTGCCTCCGCCTCAGGCATGTAGACCGAGGCGAAGACAATCGGCATATCAATGCCACCGCGCTGCATATACAGCCTAGCTGCAGAGGTATCTCTGCAACAGAAATCATTTAGAAGCTGTGCTTTGAGGTTACCTGTAACAAAGATACACGCTCTAGGGTGATCCTGATTAGAAGTAACAAGGAGCTTACCCCCAAGGTTGGATAGTCCTCTGATTTGGCCACCCCTAATCCACGGTTCCTGGATTAAGGCGATGGCAGTCTGTTGAACCTCCAGCCACTTGCGTAGTTGAGCCGTCGCTGTCTGGCTGTGGTGGAGGTTTGCCTGCACAACTTTACAGGCGGACGAAGGGGTCGCCATCATGGGTGGGTCCCTCCTCCTCCTCCTCCAGTTGCAGTCCCGCGAAAGCATCTCCCACGATGAGGTCCTCCTCCAACGGGCCAGAGGCTGGCGACAGTGTAATGTCGTCCAGCTCCCCGCTCGCCAGAGGGACCCCCGACGTGTCCTCCTCGGTGGTGCCCTCTTCTGCAGTTGCTGCAGAGTCGGCCACAGAAGCTTCCGGGTTGCTAGGCAGGGGGATGCTCTCCCCTGTGCTGCTGTCCTTGACGAGCTGCTTCGTGATCGGGTCCCAACCACGAGGGACGCACGCAAACTTCCCGTTCGCACCCTGGAACTTGATGTACACCGAGCCCAGGCCGAAAGACAGCCTGCGCTCGGCGCCCATCAAGACCGGTATGTGGTCCTCGGGGACACCCAGCACCACGAACCAGCACGTCTTCTGCCTGTCTGAGTGGATCACTACCCATTTTTTAATGTCCACCCATGGGTTCTGATACCACAGCGTTCTCGCTGCGATGTTCAGGTCTTGGTACACTGCGCTATCGTCCGGTATGACTATACCACAGCGTACCATTTTGGTTAACTCCGATTGGCCCTTCACGACTAGCGAGGTGCTATCCGGGAGGGGCAAACCGGGGACCGTCCTCTTCAGCCAAGCCAGGGTGAAGTCGTCGCAACACCACAGCTTGAGTGCACCGCTGCCAAATTGAGGTTTAGCGGTGAAGGACGGTATCTGCCGCTCTGGAGTCTCCATCGTGGGAGAGAGGGCTTCTTCGATGATCCGTTTTTGGATCAGCTGGGTCACCAAAGCCGACAACTCCTTGCTGATGGCACCCGTGCGCTCGCATGTCACCGCGACACACAGGTGGGCACTGGCAGCCTGGGCGAAGCTCATCCCACCAACTCTCCCGGACCGATCAAGCCGCTGCCGCTTGTGCTCTCCACGAGGTGACAAAGTCTCGTTGAGAGCTCGCTTGGCACCGACCTGACCGTCCCGAGCGGTCTGTTGCGATGAGGTCGCCGTTTGTGCTGGTCCGCCAGTCCCTGCAGCTCGGCTTGTGTCCGACGCAGGTTGTGCTTCCTTCCCTTTCGAGAAGCTGATTGAAGCTTTCGCTTTGCCTCTCCTTTGCTCCTGCCGTCGCTGCTTCCGGTTCATGGGCTTATTGCCCTGAGCTGGTTCAGTCGTACTCGCCGGTTCCTTGGCGGGGGCAGAGGTTTGCGTATTTCTACGCTTACCCTTGCCCTTGCCCTTTCCCTTGCGGGTTTGCACTCGCCAGGTCAAGGCAGCCTCGCCAACGGGTACGCTAGCAGCCTCCATTGTACAGGAGGCAGCGACTTCGGAGGATGTGGTTTGAGGAGCCACGAAGTTAACGCTGGAGGCCGCGGCCTTGGCCGCGGGTCCAGGTACACGCGAGGTGCTAGGAGCACCCCGCTTATTTTTATTACCCGTACTGGGACCTGCAGCTTTCGCTGCAGGTTGCCCAAGGGACTTTTTGACACTCCTGACTGCGGTTTTCACCGCAGCCGGAGGGGCGGCAGCAGTTTTCACTGCAGCCTTAGGGGCACCCGCGCTGGATTCTGCGGAGTTAACCGCAGGTCCAGGGGCAGAGGTGGTGCCGGCTTTCGCCGACACCACCCCTAATGTACTCAAGTCTTTTACGAAATCCATGACCACATTTAGTAAAAATTCATCTCTCCGGCTCCCACCCTCCATCGAGCCCGCAACTGGGAACGACCCACCACTTAAGGTGAGCCGTTAGGACTACCATTGAGATATAGGTGCGCAGGGCTGGCTTACAGTGCGACATCAGGCGCTCGTTTGGGCTGGCTTGAACAGAACAACCCTCCCTTACACCGTCAGCGTGACCTTCACCACCACTTCAGCCGTCCGAAAACGACCTCAGTGGACCCCACGCACCTCGCTTATACCCTCAGAAGGAGAGATCAGCCGATTGATCGTGGGTAAGCTACTCCCACAACCTCCCGTGTCGTAGGAAATCCAGGCCAAGAGGATGGACGTTACAGATATTGGTCTGCAGTTGGCCGGGTCAGCTCGACTGCCCTTCGGACACGGGCTGTACGTTGGCTTGCTGCCAAGCCTTCGGCACTTTTCCAGTCTCTATCGAAAGGTGATATAGGCGTGTCAAGATCAGAGACAATTCAGGCGCACAGGTTTTAAGTACAATTGCTGGTATCCCATCAGGGCCATTCGCTTTGTTCACATCAAGGCTACGCAGCACCCTACGGACGTCCTTTTGATGGATTCGAATGTCCGACATTACACATCCATCAGGAGAGGCTGCGCGCCATCAGAATTCAGATGCGAAGATTCCGCAAAAAGGGAAGCAAACAAGTTTGCCTTCTCCTTAGCGGAGTGGGCTAATGACCCGTCAGGTTTCAGCAGTGATGGTAGTGAGGGGTGACAAACTTTTGATTCGACCTAAGTCGGTCAGGGACCAAAACGCTTTGCTACCCGCTGGATATGAAGCAAGTTTGTTCCTGATTCTGCTAATGTGGTCAAACCGTGCTCTTCACATCACCTTTTTGCAGGGCTTGGCAGCCGTGTTGAAGGCTCTCTTCTTCTGACTCACGTCATTTGCCTTGCGCGTTTGAGCGTCAACCCATGCCTGGTAGGCCTTGTGTTTAACCGCGTTGGCGTGGCTACACTCGGCTCCAAACCATGGTCGGTCGACGTTAGACATTGCTACGTCAGAGAATGGAATATATTAACTCCATCCCCCGACGCAACACATCAGTCACAGCGTCAGCGCATGACGATGGATCGTCCGAAGAGGAGCAAGTGGGTTGCCAAGGATAGCACGCGAAAAAAGATCACATCCCATCCCAATCTGCTGACATGCACCGCCATACCCGCCGGGTGCCTCTTGGGCTGGGATCGGGCGGGGAGAAGACGGACACAGACTTCACCAGACAGTGGTCGGAACTACCCAAAGGTGAAGATATCGACACTGAGTATCGGTCTGTATTTGTTGTCAGCAGAAGGTCCAAGCAATTGGCTTTGTGCGAATCAACATCTGGCACCCTCGTTGCCCCTTGTACCAGCTGGGTGAGATTTAACGCTAGCACAAGCTTGCGCGTCTCTGCGCGACCAGCATGATCAGTGCACTGGTATGGGAAGAGCCACTCCTGGTGGTGTTTATTAAAGTCCCCCGGTAGCACTAATTGGGCGAAAGGGTACCGCTGCTGTGCCGCATCAGCCGCCTCACTGAGGTACTCTGTGAGCCTGGTTGTCTCCTGATCTCCGCTGTGCGAGCGGTAGACAAAGGCGTAGATAATCCTATCCAACCCTGTGTCCACCAGAGCCCACAGCACTGAAAACCTAGAGTCTTCAACGTTACGGAGACGCCGATAGCAAGAAAGTGTCGTCACGGGCATACATGCATACACCCACACGTGGTTTGCAATTGTTCTCCAGGGTAGGGTGTTCCCTGGGTAGGATAACTACGTCACGTCAGACAGACTTCCTAACTGCGTCTCTGTAAGGAAAAACAGTGCTGGCTTTTCAGTTTCCAGGTGATGGTGGACTGAGGTAAGATTGGAGTGCAGACCTCTAATATTAGTGAAGTGCATTTTGTGGGGGAACGGGGTGCAGCCGCTGTTTTACACCAG
The DNA here is from genome assembly GCA_945859665.1 of Anorthoa munda. Lineage (NCBI taxonomy): Eukaryota > Metazoa > Arthropoda > Insecta > Lepidoptera > Noctuidae > Anorthoa > Anorthoa munda. The sequence continues at coordinate 29,323,354 of OX243910.1, read as the reverse complement.
TTTTCTTTTTATTTCTAGCCATTTTTGTAAGAGTGAAAGGAGAGGAGAAGGAAGTGAGTTAAGGTTCCACGCTACTAACCTACAGACACGCTCTGAAAGGACGCCATCATTTTGGCACTAGTCCAGAGACTGCGGGGACGCCCGAGCCTCCCCGGAAATGTCCATTGGGCCTTCCCATCTGGTCGCCAAGGGATTTTTCGACAGTTGGCGGGGCAGTTTTGTGTGTGGCTGGCACACTACTTGGGCCCCCAACTACCTGCGGTCGGCCAGCGGTGCACCGTGCCTAGGATCCCGCTAACCTCCGCAACTATTCTCCCGATACGCCCAAAACAGCGCGAGTCAGGCTGGTTAGCATGCAGAGAAACAACTATCTCGACCCAACTCCTCTAGTGGCTACACCGAGCATTTTACCGGAACACGGCTAGGCCGCTTGGCGGTACGTCTTTGCTCGGTGGGTGTTCACAAGCCTTCGGCCGAAGCCTACCAGCAGTAGTCACCTGATTAGCACCACCAGGGGACTACGTGTTGGGTAACAGCAATAAAGGTAACTCTCCTACGGACACGGGTGACTCAGCCCCCAAAACTTTTTATTAAACGTTTATACAGTCCTCGCCAAACTTCTTGGCCGCCCTGAAGTTGGTTTACCACATGTGCGAGGCACGAAACGGTGCTGTTTTTGTATGAGATTTACTACTGCACAGCCATTGTAGCCAACTTCAGGGCGGCCAAGAAGTTTGGCGAAAACTATACTTATATTTAACTATTTATGAAAATGGTCAAGCGCGAGCCAATAGATTATTAAAAAAAGAGACGTGTGGCACTCGGGGACTGCCGCGGTAAAGCTATTGCATAGCATTTTTTATCAACTTATGCAATTATAATTATTTATTTATTTTTGCTAAATCTCAATTAAAAAATTTTCATCCATCAGTTGTAAAAACCTCTTTTGCAACGCGAAATTCAACCTCCAAATTACAAAAACACAAATATGTCGAAAACGGAGCGAGATAGCCCGATTTTGAGGCTGACCTACATATACTAGTGAACTAAAATTAAAATTAGATGGGGGGATTCCGGAGGAGGTGTCCTCAGGACAACTCCTACGGAACCCCCCTATCTAATTTTAATTCGAGCATAATTATAAATTATCATACAGTCAGCAAGAATAAAAACTTCTTTGTCAAGCGGAACCGTACCTCCGAACTGGAAAACGCGGCACCGAATTCTGAGTGAACCTTATTACCACTGGCATAAGGCCACTTTTAATTGCCACGCAAAAGTGACCCGTATTCTTAGGGGCATAAGATCGTTTTCTTTGTTTACCAATATTATTAAACGGCAGATGTACAAAATCCTCCATCACAGAACGACCCGAGCCGACACTTTTCTAGAAACAACCTCGAGCCGCCACCAAGAACGAACCGGCGACCAAATCATAAAACCTAAAAAGTCCCATATCTTGGAAACGGATCTAGCTCAATTCTGAGAAAATTTTTGCCCCCTGCCCTCGTTCACTTCAAGCCGGAGAACAAGATAGCATAACTCCTCCCCCTCCCCCCGTTAACTCTTTACCTGCCCCCCCGCAAATTAACAAACGCGTATTTTTTTTACTTCAGTCTAAAAATAACAAAATTTTACTTCTATAAAATCGCGCAACAAACCCCTCCTGCCCCTCCCCCCTCCCCCCTCATCCCTCACCCGCTCACACACTCGGAATCCATCGTCCAATTTCGGAGCAGCTCGGGGTGACAGGTTTATTTTCGTTACGGAATTTTTTCGTTACGGTATTTTTTCGTTACGGATTTTCTTAATTCGGTCGCCGCGCTCAAAGGCCGCGATTAAAGCTATGCAATGGCTTAAAAAAATGCTATCTGCCGTCTGCGGCTCCGCCCGCATTAGTACTTCTCCAAATATCTTTATAAGTTATAGTTTTGTGTTATTTCGATGTATAAGCTATATTTCTGTGAAGTTTCATCGACATCGGTTCATTCGTTTTTGCGTGAAAGAGTAACAAACATCCATCCATCTACAAACTGTCACGTTTATAATAGTAGTAACAAGTAAAATTGATTGTTTTAAAAGGTCTGGAAGTACCTATACTTATTCGATTACGAAAACTATTTCAGTAAGTTAAACTGGCGCTGCGTGCAATATTATAGGCTAATTTTTATCTCATAAAATGCTCGATTTTTTGGAATAGGCCACAGGATCGAAGCCATGGAAAAAAGCTAGTATTTGAATATATCTACATATTTCGTCACACTAGTTTTGTCTTCATTTCTTTTTTATTTTTCCTTTTCACGGGTCTACTGGTAGTTTTTTTTTTTAAGTTGTTCATTAGTTATTAAGTAAATGAATTTCTTAAAGCTACTTCATAAAAAAAATATAACATTTAAAATACACGAAACATACATCCCCTTAACATAATTACCGGAGTAGAGTCATCCGTCTGTGTGTATATCGCGGTGCATTAGCATAGGAATGTCGCACAGAGGTTCGCCTTTAACAATTAGTTAATCAGTACTGAGGTGCTAATTCGAAAGAACATCACGAACATACACGCTGTTTGTTAGTGCACCTATGTTGTTGTTGGTGAAAATACTTGTGTTAGCCAAACTTTATATATCAGTGAACGTGATTATGTTGCTCAAAATACAAGGGTCTACTAATTGAATGGGGTATTTCTATTAGAAGATTTTGTATAGATAATGATATAATAATTTACAGACTTAAATTAATGCCCTATATCCCCTAGGTGGGGTAGAGGACGTCCACAGAAGTACTCCATCGCGATCGGTCTAGAACTTCATGCTTCACCTCGCTGCACGTCATTCCGATGCTCGTCGCTTCTGCCAACACGGTGCGACTCCAGGTTTGACGGTTACGGCCACGCTTTCTTTTCCCTTAGGGATTCCAGTCCAAAACTTGTTTGGGTATGTGATCGGGACCCCATCGAAAAAAAAGGGATCCCTGGCGGTAGATCGGACTTTCGTGGCATTTGTCCAAAAGCTCTACGTTGGAGATGGTCTCAGGCCATTAAATTCCGCGAATGTGTCGAAGACAACGGTTGGCGAAGACTCAATAATTTAAGGGGCTCGTAGTTAAATAATAATAGCCGCACGAGTTGTTCTTCTAAGTTAAGCAACGTTTGCCGAGTTGATTTGTGTATGGGCTTGTACCGGCTGTCACTTGTAGATCTTTGAAAGTCGTTACGGGCAGTATAAAGCTCGAAATCTGGCACCAATTTTGCCCACTAGTTTTGTGAATCGTATAACCCAGTGAACCCTATCACTGTGTAGGTCAGAAAAGCAGTCACTCCATTTTGTATTTTGTTTTTTTAAACCCCGACGGAAAAAGACCTCTCTTTTGCCGTCGGGGGTTAAAAAACAAATGTTATATACAAGTGTTATAAGTTTGACGTGTGTTGTTGGGTATCTGTGTGTCTGTCTGTGGCATCATAGCTCTTAAACGGATGAACTGATTCTGAATTAGGTTTTTTTTATTTGAAAAGTGACTTTGTCGAGAGTGTTCTTAAAAATTTGGCAGTCGCAAAATGTAAATATTCAAACCTGAAGATAAACACAACATATTTAAGAAAAGGCTAGGCAGTTGATCATGGGATTGTGGTGTGGAAGGGTTATTAACCCGTGACAATTTAAAAAAAACCGGCCAAGTGCGTGTCGGGCCACGCGCATGTTAGCATATTGCCTTGTTTATCGAAAGTTTTGGAGAGGGTGGTTTATAATCAAATGCTGGAATATTTAGAGTCAAACAATATGCTACCCGACCTTCAGTCTGGTTTTAGGAAGGGTCGTGGGACCGCCACAGCCCTTTCTGACGTGGTAGGGAATATCCTGGAGGCGCGTGACAGGGGGGAGGGAACAATCCTTGCACTGCTGGATTTTTCGCGGGCCTTCGATGCAATAAACACCACTCTGTTACTTTCCAAGTTGGCCTATTATGGTTTTTCAACGGAAACAATAGAGTGGTTCGCTAGCTACTTGCACAATAGGTCACAGCTCGTGGAAGTCCAGAGGGAGGATGGATCTAAGATGTCATCCCCCCCTCGTCGGGTGCCACGTGGGGTACCCCAGGGATCAATTTTGGGGCCCCTTTTGTATATCCTTTACAGCGCAGACATTACTAAGTCATTCCGGCATTGCAGGTATCATATGTATGCGGATGACATCCAATTATATATAAATTTTAAACCAGCAGATACATTAGAGGCAGTGAGAAAAATCAATGACGATCTTGAAAGAGTTGTGGTATGGTCAGATAACAACTCACTGGTATTGAACCCGTTGAAATCAAAGTTTATGGTTTTAGGAAGTAGGAAAATGATCAGCGCAATACTGTCAGCCAAGCCAGAAGTTGTCATCAGGGGGGAAAAAATTGATAGGGTAGAGATAGCATGCAATCTTGGGTTAACAATGGATCCTGAACTTCGATTTGAGAAGCATATCAATAATGCTATGAGGAATTGTTTTTATAGATTGAAACTGCTATATTCCATTAGAGACTACCTGAGTGTTGAGCTACGTAAACAGTTAGTGGATAGTCTAATTTTATCAAGACTTAATTACTGTGATACCGTGTATGGCCCGTGCCTGTTAGCAAGAACAGAAAAGCTGATACAACGCATACAAAACGCATGTACACGGTTCTGTGTAAAGATACCTAGTAGAAGTCATGTCACTCCTTATATAAATGAAAATAATATTTTAAAAATGGCTGCTAGAAGAAAGTTACATATGGCTAGTTTGCTTTTTGGAGTGGTGACAACACAAAAGCCACACTATTTGTTTGAGAAGTTGAGTTGGAGGCAGAGCAAATACGAACCACGTTTTTCTACCGAACCTCTTTGTACGTCGACACATAGGACCGCAGCATTCAGGGGAAGTTTCAGATATGCTGCCACACACTGTTGGAATAACCTTCCTCCACCAGTAAGAGTCCTGAGAACAAAAAGGCATTTTTTGAGTATTTTGAAGAATTATTTCATGCAGATACAGCAAACCACATGATTTGTAAACTGGAACCAGTGACAATAGCTGCTCTTATTGGTCTTACCTTGTGGGTCATGGCCTACAGGCAATGGGGATGGTTTTCCAGCAGTGTGGGTGGCCTGTCTGATTCCTTCCAGGTTGGGCCCAGTCTTGGGTCACTGACACAGGAATGGTGTTCATCAGCCATCTGGGTGGGGCGTGTTTGCTGGCTTTCTGAAGCTACATTATCTGGGTGGGACAATGGGTAGGCATAAGTCGATAGTGCTAGAAGAATTACCAATGTTATTTAATGTAAGGCTTGGTTACTGTCTGAATACTTACCATGAGGAGCGGTTTCATTTTGCATTTCATAAGTAGATATGTCGGTAGATCTTACACCTACCATCAAGCTCCTTCGTACATCGTAAGATCGACGATCCATACGGCCCACTAAAATAATGAAAGAATATATTATAATAACATTCTCAGGCTTTATTAAATTAATTTTAACTAATTTTATTGCTCTCGATTGAAAAGTGAGGTTGTCGTTTGCCAACGCCATGGCTTTACAAATGGCCGCCATGGCATCGCTCGCAATTCTCATGGTGCATATAGGTACCATAGATTCAATTTTGTTATAATCAATTTTAAACATAAAACATAATAATTATTAAATTTAGGAATACACACACCATGGTATTTTATTTTATTTTCAGTATGATTATTATACCTCAGTTTATGTATCTTTTATTTTATATGTAACGCATAAATACAGACATAGGTATATAGTTTATAATAGGACTTTGATATATATTTTTATTTTATTTCTATGTACTTACTTTCAACATGTTCAGTCGGTTCAGTCACACTCATTTTCGTACGAAATTTTTGTATTTTCACATGGGGGAACGTCATTACGTCATTCGCGAGGTTTTTGCTGAAAATCAGCGCTGTTGACGATAGGTTCGTCTGAAGTCACGGCATTAAGCTGAGCAATGACCTATTCTTGCACAGATGCGACGCACAGCCTATTTGCCCTTGTTGTTTCAAAGATGGATAATTTTCCACTCAGTAATCGGCATTTCGTTAATTTGTGATTGTTTTGTTTGTTTGTTTTCATTTGGTAATGTCGAAACATATTACGCAAGTAAATTGTCTTTGGCCTCTCACCCACAGATAACTGTTTATTGCTCTCATCAAGCAATAGACAAAATTTGACAAAATTTTATAATTTTTTGTTTTAAATACGAGGCTTTTGGCTAATTTGTGAATTTGGTGAATGCCACTCTTTATTTTGTATTGTGCGTTTAGTTTGTGCAGAATAAACAATTTTTCTTTCTTTCTTCTTCTTTCTTTCGCATTAATAGGGTTCCGAAGTTGTATAATAATGCGGACTAAAAATGATTAAGGATGTTATGATTTTATTTCTGTATATTTTTACATGGTCCATAAGCATATATTTACTATCAGTTTTACACAGCTAACAACGTTATTTAAGTAATTTTTCAATTTGTACAAAAATTTTACTGTTCCAAGTACATTTTATAAGTTGGTCGACTATTATTTAAAAACTTGTAGAGCCTACTAATCTGTGATAGTTTCCCTTTTAATTTCGTTATATTTACTACTGCCGTGATTTTTTTCAAATAGCCAAGAGCATCCATTTCGCTGGCAGGGAGGGAGACACTTGACTCTAACATAAATTTGCAATTTAAAGCTTAATTTTACGCAAACGGATCTCTGTTTCGAAAAATGGTTCTAACAAAGCCATAATATTTTTGAATGGCCTATCCAACGATACCCCACACCATGGGACAGACGAGAAAAAAAAATCCCCAATTTACGTTTATAGAAGGTACCCCAAAAAAAAATATTGTTCATGATTTTATTTTAACACTTTGTCGTAATTGTACTGTATTGTCGTATTGTATTGTGTCACTTTGTTGTATTTGACTTTGTTTTGGTGTATGTATATCCATGCCAAATTATAGCGTTCTAGTGCTTAGATTCTCAGAGCTAAGCTGCGGACGGACAGACGGACAGAGCGAAACTATAAGGGTTCCTTGTTGACTTCGGAACCCTAAAAACATCCAACTAACAAGAAATATGAATGTTGAACGATTAGAAAATCGCAGAAATAAAAGTCTAGACGTTGAAAAAACTTTACTGAGTCGATATAATATTTGTCTTAATCGAACACTGAACTTATGACCTTCGGTCGACCAGAATACAGCAAATATTTTTTTTAATAGCTTTTACTTGAAACTTCGAGCCCGTGTCCCACAGGTACCTTGCATCTAACAGGGATAAAAAGCTCATGACACTTAGCAATAAATACATACATATACCTCATTGGTGGAGTTCTTTAGAAAGGCCAGGTGCGCAGTACTCATAACTGGCGTACGTGTATAACCAGATGTATGAACGTGAGTGAAGCAAAAGAAGTATGTAAAGATCACAGAACAGAAAAAACGCCTTGTTCTGTGGTAAAGATCGTAGCAGTTGGCGTTCAGTAGTTTCTGTCTACCCCCATGGGAAAAAGACGTGAGGATATGTTTGTATGTAGTTACCGATAGTTAATTTTTCCAGCAGTAACAGTAACATTTCTTAATTGGTTCAGTACTGCCGGACATTATCCTTTACAAACATATAAACAAAGATTTCATCATCATCTTCTTCAGCTAGACTCCTATAAAAAGGACACGCCAGATGTAGCAAGAGACAGAAAAAAATTGGAGAACGGCCTTAGCCTTGCAGTGGGACACAATAGGCTCATGGTAATATTAAAATCATCATTTCAGCAGTAAAAAGTTCACTGCTGGACAAACATCCACAAACTGTCGCGACATCAACCGGTCCTATACATCAAATAATTTTACCTCTTTATAACATAACTTTTAAATAAATACCACCGAAATATGAGTATTTAATTTTCTATTAACCAACTCCGAATTATTTCGAAAATGGACGAAAATTTTCAATTAAACGCAGACAATGGGTGTTTCCATTTGATTGAGTAACGAGGTGTGAGGGTTGAATTAAAGAATATTCGCGCCACGTCTGCGGGGTATGTCAGCGATACACAAAAGCGATCTTCTGTGGTTGTTTTAAAGAGACACTGCTTCCTGTCTGGTGGGGAGCGAAAGCGGTGCAGTTTATAGGAGGACGCGTTTTATTAAATGAAAACTTCTTTAGCCACGTTGAGCAATTTATGGTAACTGCAAAACTTCTGGGTTTGCGTCAAGGACAAAAATAATAGGCAGTCCCCATGACTGGCTATTTTATTGACATTTATTGGACATGAAGAAAAAATATTTTGGAAAATGATTGAAACTGTGGACGCAGGCAGTTGAAATTCCAACGCCCCGTGCGTTGGAATTTCAACTGCCTGCGTCCACTGTTAGACACTGAATTAAACAAGGACAATGAAAACCAGCAGCCTAATTGCGTAAGTGAATTCGGCAAGGTGAAGTATTTGTCCCCAGCAATCGCCCAATCACAAAGACGGAAACCCACAACGCTTCTTTCATCTCGCACGTGATTGGTCGATTGATGGGATCAAATCCTTCGCCTTGCCGAATTCACTTACGCAATTAGGCACATGCAGGTCACACACAAACTCTAAAATACTACTTAACTAATATAATTATAACCATAGTAAAGCTTATCATATAAGTGAGTAAAACATAGGTACGACATAATTATGTGGAGCATTGAAACAGAACACCCTCCTGAAACCAATCTTGTCATACCCCATTCATCGACATATCATTACAAAATAAATACATGGAGAGCCAAAATAAATACACCACTCAACTCGCCCACCGCTTGTAACATAACCCACCTACAAAAGAAACATCACTGGCAGGGTCATAGAACAAAGGGCGGTCTCGAAACTGGAGGGTCACCACTCCACTTGCTTTGTCCTGTGTGTCACATTGTTTAACTTTCAGACACACCTACGATCACACATCACATAGATCGCGTTGGTGATAATATTAGATATTTGATACTGTTTGATAATTTTGAGGCAAAGTGTAGTATTCATATTTGGGATATTATTAATTGCACATCAAATAAATAATCATCTATCAATTTATTGCCATCTTTTATATACTTTTTAGGGTTTTGTACCCAAAGGGTAAAAACGGGACCCTATTACCAAGACTCCGCGGTTCGTTTGTCTGTCTGTCACCAGGCTGTATCTCATGAACCGTGATAGCTAGACAGTTGAAATTTTCACAGTTGATGTATTTCTGTTGCCGCTATAACAACAAATACTAAAAACAGTTTAAAATAAATATTTAAGTGGGGCTCCCATACAACAAACGTGATTTTTTTGCCGTTTTTTTGCGATAATGGTACGGAACCCTTAGTGCGCGTGTCCGACTCGCACTTGGCCCGTTTTTTTTACAACAGAAATACTGACTGCACAGCAAATTAACCAGAGCGTACAAACGTTATAACAACATAAGCTAAGAGAACCCCGACACGGATAGGTTAGCTTTGAAGGGGATGATACGACTTGAAGAGAGCGGGCAAAGCCAGCGAACTCAGCTCCCATCATCTCCTTAATATTAGGTTACTTTAGACCCTGCAAATAGAAATAGGAGCCTCGCAATTATTTCTAAAATAATAATATTTCGAAGTAACTATTTTGCTATGCAATCAGTATTTTTTATTGAAATTTGGATTATTTATGGATACAAAAAGTATTATTTTTTATTTGCGTTTTAATACTACATCCAGTTGTGGTAACATGCTACGCCGTAGTAAAACACTACTAAAGCGTAGCCACGTAACAGCGTAGCAGATATTGGGACAGACTATTTGTTTAATTCTAAATAGCTTAAAATTGACTTTTTAATTTTGGTTACTAAAGTACGTTTAGTTACGTTCAGATAAAAGTGGTTCATTTTAAATTAGAAAGGTTAAACATACCTACACTCATCACATAGATCGTGTTGGTGATATTAGATATTTGATACTGTTTGATAATTTTGGGTCAATGTGTGGTACTAATTTTGGCAGTGGTAATAACAGAGATATGGTTGTTGCTACGCCGTAGCACAGGCTCCGAAAGTGAAGCCTCATAGAAGTGTAGCAGTTTAATATATAGATTTTTTGCTTATTTACTTGTAAGTACAGTTAACGAGTACTTTTTTTTTGCAATAACTAAGGTATTTAAATTTCAGATAAAATGTTTTGTTGTATTTTAACAAATTACAATTTACACAGCTAATAATTGACAATTCAAAGGCCGATGCCCTTCCCTTCGTAATAAATTCATGAAATCTATTACAGTTGTTTTTAGAGTAATTCTTGATTGTTTCATTTGAGGCCATTATTTAGTAAATTCGAAATTGAATAATCAGAATTACAAGAAATCATAATGGTCATGATGTCCCTGGGGTAGCAAATATTTCAAATCTTTCAGACCGACATTGACTTTTTAAAATCGAATTTCTTAGATATCAGTTACGCAAAAAGCATTTTTATAACCGTCATTTAACCACGGATTACATTTACACTGTAAAAAAGTATTTTTTTCTTTTTTACAGTGTCAATTTAATCCGTGTTTAAATAACGCTAACAACCTGATTCCATTTGCTGCATACACCAATTACCAGCAAAATATGTGATTTTTCTAGCTGAAATCCGAATAATATAAAAAAGCAAAACATCACCACAAAATGGATCCTAATTGGAGTACTCTTCGGGTCGTTACGGAGCGAAGCGTGCGCGATACAAAACCGACTCATAACCGAAACCGAACCGAACTAGTTTATACCAAATAGCTCACTATTATAGATATTCGGTTTTTATGTATCATAAAAAGTTATCGTAAAAAACATTCGCACCATGTTTTATTATAATAAACTACTGTGTTGCCTCCAGGAATCGAATTCAAGACTCTTCAATTCACATTTCGACACTCATAAAACACATAAATAAATTGGATATTTGAGGAAAAAGTAATCCGCGAGAGATTTTATTGTTTTTCCAAGTGCTGGTCGTTACTCTGATAGATGGGTTAAGGGAAAATGATCTTTGAGAGGTTGTTATAGAGGTTAATTCGTATGTAAAAGAGGTTTTTGTAGCTCGAGTGACATCCTTTTGTGGGGAGCTGCCATGCTTTTGTTTAATAGTACCTTTGTTCGTGTGTTTGTTAACAATGCCGGCGCTCTTATTAACTTGATGACATACAACTTGGTTATAATTAAAAAGAAAAGTGATTTTTGTATTTTGCTTTGAGCATCGCTATTCGTTCTGTGTTTGACGTGTGTTGAAGTTTCTTTTGATTGAGATTACAATAAAAAATAATTTGTAACGCAATGTTGGGATTTCAATTAAAATTAATTTTTTATGCTTAACCTTTTGAATGCTTAGATAAGTAGATTTTGTATGAGACTTCAAAATGGAATACGTTAAAATAAAACACTGTTTATAAAACAGTGTTTATTTTCACGTTTAACTCTAGTTTGGACGATTATAAACTAAACCATCGTCTAAAAGTTAAACAAACAGTTTTAAATTAAATGGCCATAATTAAACTACAACTCATTTATTAAATAGAAACACAAACTTATATCAAAGTTTCCATAACAAATATTGCGAATAGCTGTAACTATTCATCCGTGCATAACATTAGACCGGCTGTAGATTTTAATCACTTATTACTACCACCTCACACCGCGACTGTACCTTATACATATGAGTTCACAATCCATTGACTGCCAAGTACGAATTGAAAGTATGCGACGTAGTGTAAATCCAGCAATGGAATACGAAGATAAAGTTACACTCTTTGCATACCAAATAGGTAGGTTATTCAGTACAAGGGTACGGTGTTTCAGAGTAACGGGCATATTAACTGGAATTCCTTTCAGATTGGCTCAGGCTCGACCCTCATCAGATTGGACACTGTCATTACACATTAGATAATTCTGGATAGTGTCATGTTGTATACAGGCGAGGTAAAGTGTATAATTTGTTTTTTATTCTTAAACTGTAAGCGGTTTTAATTTAGCTTGACTTTTTTTAAATTTTAAGGGCAAATGCTAATGGAACTTTAGATGAAATGTTTAAAATTTTAGATTAGCCAATTTCATGTGAAACAGTTTCTATAATAGGAGATTTTCTTCAACGGATTATTCCTAAAACTTTTAGAAGTCCTTCAACTTTACTTCAACTATTACGATTTTATTTAAACTAAGATTTCTTTTCTTATAAACTGTTATATCTGCAGTAAGTACCCATAACTTTTTAACTAAATTCTCGTAGTCTTTCAAAGAATTTTTAATAGGATAGGCTTCAAAAATTTGCCGGCCAAAATTCTGCACGGTTGCCCTAATTAGTATGCTAAAAGCATTCATTTTAAGTCTTAGGTAACTAACTTGAATTTTAAGTGGATTGATTACTGAATTTTGAATAATGTCTGGTACACTGTCATTTCCAAAGTTAACGGCAGTTAAATATTAAATCACTAATATTTTTAGTTTATTTATTAAGCTGTCCCCCGTCGCGAGTACGAGGCTTATTTTTTACTTTTTGGGGGTTTTTGTGACATGATATCTTGCGAAAAAGCCCGATTAAAAGAGTGGATAACTTTTGAGCGGCTGACCCGATATTTATCAAACTCTCTCGACATTTAAACAAAAAAATACTTTTCCAAAATTGGTTCAACCATTTAGGAGCTATGATGCCACGGACAGTCACACAAATACAGATATAGACGTCAAACTTATAACAACTCTCTTTTTTCCGTTGAGGGTTAATATGTTTTCGATTTATGTCTTAGGTAACTAACTTGAATTTTAAGGTGGTTGATTACTGAATTTTGTATAGTGTCTGGTACACTGTTATTTCGTTTACACCTAGTAAATAAAACTATAAAAGTTGGTAGCTGTAGAATTCTGAGTGTAAATCATGTACATTACAGCGAAAGTTTACTATCGCGAAGTTCGTTGTCGCGAAAGTACTTTACTACGATGTATGTAACTGCAAAAGTTTATCACTGCCACGTACGTTGTCGCGAAAGTACTTTACGGCGGATGTATGTTACTGCGAATGTTTATCATTGCGACGTACGTTGTCGCGAAAGTACTTTACTGCGGATGTATGTTACTCCAAAAGTTTATCATTGCGACGTACGTTGTCGCGAAAGTACTTTACGTCGGATGTATGTTACTGCGAACGTTTATCATTGCAACGTACGTTGTCGCGAAAGTTCTTTACGGCGGATGTATGTTACTGCGAAAGTTTATCATTGCGACGTACTTTGTCGCGAAAGTTCTTTACTACGATGTATGTTACTGCGAAAGTTTATCATTGCGACGTACGTTGTCGCAAAAATTCTTTACTACGATGTATGTTACTGCGAAAGTTTATTATTGCGACGTACGTTGTCGCAAAAGTTCTTTACAACGATGTATGTTACAGCGAAAATTGATCATTGCGACGTACGTTGTCGCGAAAGTACTTTACGGCGGATGTCTGTTACTGCGAAAGTTTATCATTGCGACGTACGTTGTCGCGAAAGTTCTTTACTACGATGTATGTTACTGCGAAAGTTTATCATTGCGACATACGTTGTCGCGAAAGTTCTTTACTACGATGTATGTTACTGCGAAAGTTTATCATTGCGACGTACGTTGTCGCGAAAGTACTTTACGGCGGATGTATGTTACTGCGAATGTTTATCATTGCGACGTAAGTTGTCGCGAAAGTACTTTACCGCGGATGTATGTTACTGCAAAAGTTTATCATTGCGACGTACGTTGTCGCGAAAGTACTTTACGGCGGATGTATGTTACTGTGAAAATTTATCATTGCGACGTGCGTTGTCGCTAAAGTTAAGTTAAGTAAGCACGCGGAACACAATCACGCCAGGGATCACACCGCAGCAACAAACAGCACCCAGGTCGCCGGCACACGGAACACGTGGACCAAGCGACACTGACACACCAACCACCAACACACGAGCAGCCTCTGGTCGCCGGGACGCACTCACGCGTCCCAAAGCAAAACCGGCCACTCTCTCAGCAACCACTTCAACCTACAGGTTCCCGGTTAGGGCTTCGGCCCAACCAGCACGCTGGCAGGCGGGTGACGGAAGCTCCGTTCACCGCGCCGCCTCGCAGAAAAAGAAGAAAAGATCACCGCACGCACAAACCAAAACGTCAAATCACCCAGTGCCGTTCGGATACGCATCGCACAAAAATCAAATCACTTTGACTTCAACCAACCCACGAAACAATTTCAATCCTTGAAGAAATGACACGGAACAATCACCCTTCCATAAAATACACCATCCCAGGTTCAAATCACATCCGTCAACTCATTCAAGTTCAATTTATAACTAAATTCTATAAAAACACAAATACTAAATGTCACTCTGGTTGACATATCCGGACGCACGCGTCGTCTGCCATAGTCGAGTGACACTTGACATTTCAGAACGATCTAAGCCGAAACTTCTAAATAAAATAAAAGTAATCGCCTGACCGACATAAATCTGGACAACAATCTCCCGTCATCCCAAAACAAATCTCGAATTGAACTCAATCGCTGACTAATAAAATGATTTTAAATATGTAATGCTTCCAGCTAACCATTTGCGCGTTTCCGAACGCAACGTCGAACGCCCAAATGACAGCTGGCAGTCCGTCAAAACAAACAAATAATATCTGGTAATTTTATTGTTATTTTAGTGAAAAGAATATATTTATCGGGGAGATTATTATGCCAGAGTGCCGTTTCTAAGTGGTTACACAATTCAGCCACGAGTCCTGAATAAAGAAGCGACATAAAAAAGGAATGCAATATAGTGAATGAAATATGATAATCCAGGTAACAAACCTTCTTAATTCTTTATTGTACACAAAAAATTACATATACAACATAAGTGATTATATAGTTGACGTACAAAGGCGAGCTTAACTCAAAGAAGAGTTTTCTACCAGCAAACCTTAGAGTGATGGAGAGAGTTTACAAAAGGAAGAAGAAAAGTAGTCCAGTGTACAATTTTAGAATAATATAAAATAAATCATAAATATACATACATACATAAGTACAAAATATATATATATATACATATACTAATATTATGTCATTCCGAAAGAAAATGATCCTTGATTTTCCTCTTGAAGACATTCAGAGAAGGGCTGTCACGTAGGGAATGTGGTAGAGAGTTCCAGAGACGCACTGCAGTAACAGAGAAGGAGCCATCATAGCGGCTGGAAGTGTGACGTGGGGTTCGAAGGAGAAGAGAAGTGGTAGTGCGACAGAGTTTACCCCTCGGGACAAAGTACTCAAAGCGTTCACGAAGGTATTGAGGAGAATTAGGATTGTGTAAGATAGTATAGAGGAGAGATAGGATATGGGTATCTCGACGACGCCGAATCGGCAACCACTTCAATTTAGTCCGAAACTCCGACACGTGATCGTATTTACGGAGGCCAAAAATAAAGCGGATGCACAAATTCTGCAGTCGCTCGAGTTTATTTAGAAGTACCTCCGTTGCATCTAGAAAACAGATATCCGCATAGTCTATGAGCGGTAGAAGAAGAGATTGAGCAAGAGTGACCTTAGTGTGAAATGGTAAGAATTTTTGGAGACGTTTAAGAGACTGAAAAGAGTAGAAGACCCTCTTACTAACATCAGCAATATGAACCTCCCAAGAGAGGTTAGTATCCATATAGACGCCGAGGTTTTTCACGGTTTTTGAATAACATATGGGCACTGAATCATAAACTACTGGCGGGAGGGCTTGGTGATTTATAAGGCTGAGCATGTATCTACCACCAACAATGAGCGCTTGAGATTTGGTTGGGTTCAGTAAAAGTCCAAAGGATTTAGCCCACTTGTTAATATTTTCAAGGTCACTATTGATGGCAGCCACAGCCCTGACCAGATCACCCACTTTAAAGTGTCGATATAGCTGCAAGTCGTCTGCATAGAGATGAAAGTTAGAAGTTAGGACCTTAGTGATAGCATTTATGAAAATTGAGAAGAGGAGAGGAGAGAGGACGCCACCCTGGGGAACACCCGCAGTCAAGTCGCACCAGTCAGAGGAGTCCTCATCGGATCGAACAGACTGCGAGCGGCCCCGAAGATAAGATTTGAACCACTCAATTACCGACGCAGAGACATTAAGAGAGGAAAGGATTCCTAAGAGTATGTCAAAGTCAACTGAGTTAAAAGCACTGCTGAAGTCCAGTAGAACCAATATAGTAAGACATTTATTATCCATAGCCAGTCTTATATCGTCAGTTATTTTGACAAGAGTGGTCACAGTACTATGGCCAGGTCTGAAACCAGATTGGTTAGGACTTAGCAGGCTGTTAGAGGACAAATAACAAGAAAGTTGCTTCTGAACAACACTCTCGAGGACTTTGGAGAGGATTGGTAGGATGGATATTGGACGGAAATGGGAAGGTAAGGAGGGATTTGAAACTTTAGGAAGCGGTAGAACGTGAGCCCTCTTCCAAGCTGAAGGAAAGGAGTTTTGGAAAAGAGAAAAATTTACTATGTGAGTTATGATAGGAACTATTTCACTTAAAATAGGTAGGTATAGTAGTACATTTGGAGTTGAAGGCCGTCATCACCTACCGCTTTAGTGGATATGGATTGGATACTTCTCTTAATATCTAGTTCAGTAATTGGGTGGAATGAGAAAGAAGTATTTGCTGGCAAAGGAAGACTAGAGAGTTCTTTGAGAGTGGAGGATTTAACGTGGTTGTCGAGGGTGATTGGTGATTTAGAGATCGCCCTTCCCTTAGCAAGATCGCCTTCTACCAAAAAAAAGTGTTACAGTACGTTGTCGCGAAAGTACTTTACGGCGGATGTATGTTACTGCGAAAGTTTATCATTGCGACGTACGTTGTTGCGAAAGTTCTTTACTACGATGTATGTTACTGTGAAAGTTTATCATTGCGACGTACGTTGTCGCAAAAGTTCTTTACTACGATGTATGTTACTGCGAAAGTTTATCATTGCGACGTACGTTGTCGCAAAAGTTCTTTACTACGATGTATGTTACAGCGAAAGTTGATCATTGCGACGTACGTTGTCGCGAAAGTACTTTACGGCGGATGTATGTTACTGCGAAAGTTTATCATTGCGACGTACGTTGTCGCGAAAGTTCTTTACTACGATGTATGTTACTGCGAAAGTTTATCATTGCGACGTACGTTGTCGCGAAAGTTCTTTACTACGATGTATGTTACTGCGAAAGTTTATCATTGCGACGTACGTTGTCGCAAAAGTTCTTTACTACGATGTATGTTACAGCGAAAGTTATCATTGCGACGTACGTTGTCGTAAAAGTACTTTACGGCGGATGTATGTTACTGCGAACGTTTATCATTGCAACGTACGTTGTCGCGAAAGTTCTTTACTACGATGTATGTTACTGCGAAAGTTTATCATTGCGACGTACTTCTCGTGGAACAACTTTACTCATTCATGGGTCAGCAGATCCTTAGTCTCCACAAAATTCGCATAGTAGCATTTGTTACATCACTTTATTTCAAATCATGTTGAAAATCTTAGATATCTGCGGTTAACTATCGAACACAATTTACAATTAAGGCCCAGTTTATTTTATCTGTAGTTAACCAACGGTTAAATACGCTAACAGAGCCTGAGAGAACAAATGAGCATAAATGCATACATACGTATCGATCAACAAACACTGCGACGCCGTAGTCGGGTAAAAAATATAGTTTTCATGACTTAGACGGGATATATCTCGCAAACGGTACGCTTGACTAAAATATAATGTACCAAACCCTACCTTCTATTAAAAATAAATCCCTTTTCAACGATACCACACATGTTGGGGTGACTTCGGCCTCCCTAGAGGCGCCATATTCGATTTAATAATTTAATGCGATGTCACAAAGCCCTGTGTAATAGACCAAAGGTCAAACACGCTTCCAACGACACCTCATTTTCAAATTATATCAAGTAGTTTAAAAGTTATGAGGGAACAGAAGAACATACATACATACACACATACCGGTCAAAATCAAAATCAAAATGTCTTTATTCAATTAAGCCATTAAGCGGCACCTTTGAAAGTCAAAAAAAAAAAACTTGACAATAATTGATTCTACCGTCCATTCGGAAATGTAGCTTGTTATGGAGAAGAATGGACAGGAAACTCCATACTTACTCTTTTAAAATAAAAAGTGTTTTACAAGTATTTGGTTACATCATTTCTTGTTGGAAAAAATACATATATGTGAGAACGATGTAAAAAGACGTGCACGTTAAAGCATGACACACTATTAACTGCCTGCTGCTGTCAAAAACATAACCCTCCCTTTTACTTCACCGTAGTTGGGTAAAAACTGGGCCTAAGGTAATCGCGGTTAGATATATCCAGGCAACCGTGCAGCAATCTATATGTATATCAAGTATCATTCATGAAAACTAAGTTTCATCAAAAGCAAAAGTAACGTCAGATTTTAGCAGTGGGATCTTAGGCTATTACAAGCGTTTTGTGCTCGCCTGTACATACCAACTTAAATTACGCTATTACGTGAAACACCGCTGTAATACCTAACAATGGATCGCATTAGGCGGGTGCCCAATGAACCGGCCGCCGCAGCCTGGCTCACTTGATTTCCCCGAAGGCTCCGGAGATCTGTCCAAATCTTACCCTTCTCTTGTAATATACGATTTGGATAACAGATTGCTTTTGAAATTACGATTAACTTGTGGCCAATAATTTATTCGGGGAGTCATTATTGTTAGGTCCTGAGACCCTTCAATCAGAATCTAATGTTCGGGAACGGTTTTCGTATGATAGACTTGTACGTGTGTTAAACTAGGATCAGTTATTGGATCGACCTAGTTGGAAAATGTGTCTGAAATTGTTCTGCTTTGCTTTTCCCAAAGTAACAGTGTTGGGGTCAAGCCTTTCAATCTAACTGGTTTCAGCTAAGACCTAATATGTTTAACCCCTGACGGAAAAAGAGAGGTGTTATAAGTTTGACGCGTGTACCTGTGTGTACGTGTATTTGTGTATCTGTCTGTAGCATGGCTCCTAAACGGATGAACTGATCTTGACTAATTCAAGATCGGTTCATCCTTGTTAGTTATTAGGTATTTCATTTTTGTTAGTTATTTCTATGTTTGATGAAAATCGGTTCAGCCGTTCAAACATTATTACTGTTTGAATCGGGGTATTTTCACAAGATATCGTCTCATAATTACGTGTTCGATAGATTGTGATCGAAGCGTCTCTACTACTAGATAAATTAAGTAGTTTAAAAGTTTAAAATAAAAACAAATGTCAGGGGTTTTGGAAACATTTAATTTTTACTTGTACATGGAGCGACTGCTCCTGGGTTCGAATCCAGGCAAGCACTTTACTTTGTGTAAATTATTTCATCACCACTACTCTCAAAACGGTGAAGGAAAATATCGTGAGAAACCGGCATGTCTTAGAACCAAAAATTTGAAGACATGTGACAGCTCGTTGCTAAATAATAACAGCCGCACGGGTCGATCTTCAAGGTTAAGCAACGCTTGACGAGGTCGGTTAGTGGATGGGTGACTATTTCTACATACCGAGGTTCCTGTCCAGTCCAGTCCAGTCTAGCCTAGAGGTACCGTGTTACCCAGTTACTGGGTTGTGGAGGTCAGATAGGCAGTCGCTCCATGTAAAACACTGGTACTGAATCCGGTTAGACTGGAAGCCGGCTCCAACATTATTGGGAAAAGGCTTATAAGGCAGATTTATTTGGAGCAACTCCCCTTATCTAACCACCACAATCTAGTACCTGGATAACACGATACGTACTCTTCGCAAGTCCGGTGTCAGATTTTATGGCTTCTGACTCAACTGTCCGAGGCACGGAAGTGTCTCGTAATGAAAGAAAGAAAGAAACAAAGAAAAGAAATATTTTTATTTCATGCTACATAATTTATTTAGTACATAGTAGATACGCTTCGATCGGCAATCTATTGAAAACGTAATTATGACACGATATCTTGCGAAAACACCCCGATTCAAATAGTGGAACGCCCATAATGAACGGCTGAACCGATTTTATTCAAACATAGCTAAGAACACTCTCGACAAAATCACCTTTCAAACAAAAAAAAACTAAATCATAATCTGTTTACCCGTTTGGACGCTATGATGCCACAGACAGACACACATACACAGATACACAGCAACACAGCTCAAACTTATAACACCCCTCTTTTTCCGTCGGGGGTTAAAAAGGTGGGTGTACTACAGTGCCCTCCGTGTCCAGTACAATAACGCGTTCCGGGCGGTGTTGGGGTTCTGTTTCTGTAGCGCATCAGGGATATTCGCGTAATTTCACGCTTCTGTGCGCAAGCGTTGTGCGTAGGGATGCACCAGCTGCGGGCCAGCTCCAATGCCATCCTGGCAATGATCACCGATAAACTGGACTACCCTTATGTCCGGCAGGCACGTTGCGGTTCTAATGCCAATCGCAATGCTGTTAAGAAATTATAATTACTGCTTTATTTTATTATATTTATTTATTTATTTTATATTAGATTTTTTTATCTAATTTAATTTATTTTAATGTATCAAATTTTAATTGTTTTGTATCTGTTAATTGTATGTAATTTAAATTAATGTGACTGCGTGCGCTGCTATTACTGTAATTATGAGTCTATGTTACTTAAAATAAATGAATTAAATAAAGGAGGTCCTCTACCACACCCTTCGACGAATACAAACGGACACTATGTAGACGTGTACGTGTTAAACTAGTTTCATCAGTTATTGGATTGACCTAGTTGGAAAATGTATCAGAAGCAGGGGAAAAAGTAGCCAATAAACGGCAGCTTATTTGCATAATTTCCTTTTAGTTATTGTAACGAGGTTTCAGCTTAGTCCCGTCTCGATCTGATTGAAGATAAGTGAGTAAAGTAAACAAATGTTATACTTTTTCTATCTTTTATGAAAATAGATTATAATACATTTATTTTACGCGATGACTTAAGATCCAATTAGAGCGTCTAGAAAATTCGTTTTTTAGCAACGATAAATTGTATTTGACTTATCAACTTATAGCAAAGACATTAAATACCCACAGTTGGCTTATTCCCGCAGCTTTGCTCCTTCGTTTCAGTATAATAGTAAAAAGTTTTCTAGTAGTATGAAGAAAAATTTGCTACGTCAAACAGATAGACAAGTTTCAATATATATATATTTTTTTTTACTTTGTTTTATGAAAACAAATTATATTTCGGGTTCAATATATAATGAGATGTTATGTAAAAATTGTGACCGTAATCTTTTACCTTAAGTTTAAAAATCTCTTCCAAACTCGTCCTTTCTTTTATGTGTTAAATTTTGGACATCTTTTCAAAGTTTATCGTCTGTAAAACCATTTTGTACTCTCAATGCAATGTGGACGAGGGACAGGGATTGTGTTTTTGCTGAGATACACAATTTAAAAAAAATAAATAAATTCATAACATTTTAAGTAGGTATATAGAGGCATGCGGAAGAGAGTGGAAACTCCCGCAACCCCATTGAAAGGGTACGATTATCCGGTCAGACGGGTGTTGTGTCTGGTGGGCTATTGCCCTATGGCTATCGTGAATGTTCACTGAGAACTTTTGCAAGATTTCTGTGACGTAATATTTTTTAAACCGTCTGCCGAAGGAGGGTAATGTGTTTATCAGTCTATGTATGTATGTATATATGTTTGTTCCTATGTAGCGTTTTAGAGAGCAAACGCGTTGGCTGATTTTCTTTAAAATTGGAAAATTGAAAAATGGGTTTTAGGCGCCATATTGTGAAGCCAAACTTTTTTTCTTCCTATCGATGGGATAGGAAGAAAAAAAGTGTGGAGTCAAAATATTAAAATTTTCAAAATATTTTTTTAAGTGGTGATTTCAAAAATATTTATCACTTATATTTATTTAATAACAATTGCTTGCTTGCTTGCTTGCAAACAAGCCAAAAACATAAACACTTATAGACTAAAGAACTTTACACAAAAAATTTACATAGATTTGATTTTGAGACCTTGTACATAAATATGTTGACGCCAGGCTCCTGAGCTATAAGGGCGTTCAGCAGACTGAGAGCCTGGGTTGTAGGGGCATATCGCGCTGTCAGGGTACGCGAGGGAGGAGCCGCGAACAGACACCGCGGGACACAGGTGCGCGGCACCCGTACTCGGCCTGGAGCAAACAGTGAACAGCGAGGACGAGTCGTCGATCCTATTGTTCAGCACAAAGAAGTAGTGCATCAGCAGAGGATATGTTGATTTAGTTTCTACCTATGGTACACACTTCATCATCATCATCATATCAGCTAAAAGACGTCCACTGCTGGACATAGGCCTCCCCCAAGCATCCCCACATTGACCGGTCCCGTGCGTCTCGCAACTAGCGGATCCCCGCATCCTTCACCAGGTCATCGGTCCACCTGGTCTTAACGCAACGTCTTCCGGTTTGCAGTCGCCACTCCAGAACCTTTCTGCTCCATCGGCCATCCGTTCTGCGAGCAAAGTGCCCTGCCCACTGCCACTTTAGTTTGGCAATTTTTCGTGTTATGTCGGTAACCCTGGTTCTCTTGCGGATCTCTAGATTTCTGATTTGATCACGCAAGGAAACGCCGGGCATAGCCCTCTCTATTGTCCTTTGAGTGACTGTAAGCATTCTGATGAGGCTCATTGTAAGCGACCACGTCTCAGAGCCATATGTCATCACTGGCATCACACACTGGTCATAGACTTTCGTTTTGAGACACTGTGGTAAGTTGGACGAGAAGATACCGCGCAACTTCCCGAACGCTGCCCAGCCGAGTCGGAATCGACGGTTGACCTCTTTCTCGAAGTTGGCCCTTCCCTACTGGATCGTTTGTCCCTGGTAGACATAGTCGTCCACAATTTCTAGTGTAAAGTCCCCGACTTTGATAGGAGTGGGTGTAACATGGGCATTCAACATCTCCTTGGTTTTGTCCATATTCATCCTAAGGCTCACTCTTTCGGAAGCTCTACTGAGGTCATCGAGCATGGTACACACTTGCAGTACAAAATCACCCTGAATGCTACGATATGCCTACAGGCACCGCTAAAGTCAGACTGTCACCACTGTGTGAGGTTGGTTGACTGTACCTTCAAGAACATTATAAGTTCGAATAATAATTAGGTAGGTAGGTACCTATTCTTCTTTTGCATTTTGAATAAAATTAATTACTCCTTTTAAATACTATTTAAATATTTGTAAAAATGTGCTACTTTGTATGCCAATTTACTTTTCACTTTCTTAATTTTAATATAGCTTTTAGTCTGCAGCAATATTTGCATGATAGTCAAAACGAAATAACCTTTTCTAAGAAGCAGTTTTAAAAGTTAAATATTTACACTAATTTAAGCATCAGTTTTAACAAACGAACTTGATGAAACTTCCATTTTGTATTATCATGACATCATCATCATTTTAGCCGAAAGACGTTCACTGCTGGACATAGACCTCCCTCAAACGTCGCCACACTAATCAGTCCTGTGCGTTTTGCTTCCACCGGATACCCAAAGTCTTGACCAGGTCGTCGCTCCACCTAGAGGGATGCCTGGCCACGCTGTCTCTCCTGGTACGCGATCGCCACTCCAGAACTTTTCGGCTCCAACGGCCATCCGATCTGCGAGCAATGTGATCATGACATCAGATAAGAGAAATTAATAATCACGGTTAAATTCCACAGTAAATACTTACTTTATTATCTAGAAACTTCTTTATATTTTACCATAGATCACGGAGCGCCACGACAATTACGTACTCCATTGATAAAATAATATTTCAATTGCGCTGAGCACAACTTTAGGCTGTCATAGCCATAGCCACAACTGTCACATCTTTATTATTCATATCTATTAAATAATTGCCGCCGGCTCTGAGACTATAATAATTACTTATTTTATTACATTAATCTGTTAAAAATACATAAATCAGCACTCAGACTTTAACAAAAGCGAGTACCTACCTAATAATTTTACGCACCTGGTTCCTATATATTGGCCGTCGCCGACGGCACAATTTAGCAGGTACTTGTATGCGTGAGTCAGACATTACTTATGAGATAAACCGACTCCCAAACAAAACACTATGAAGCGCAAAATTACTTTCATATCGGAATTCGGTTTCTTTGGTACTTACCAATTTCTTTTCGTTTTTGACCCTCGCTTCCAAAACGAAAGTTATTTTTCGCTTTGTAGTATTTTGTTTTGGAATTTGGTTAATTTTTTTGTTAAAATGATTTTTATTTTGTGTGTTGTTATCTACCTAGAGGGGTTCTCATAACAATTCCAACATGCCTAAACACGACTGGGATTCATTGTTTTATTAAGGAGTTCTAGTGCCTACCTGCCGGCTTCATTACTAGATCAGTTCGATGGTACCATTTTAATTAGAACCATTTATTTAAATTTGCTTCATCACAGTCATTAAACTATTTGAGATATCTTATACACAAATAATATTTATCACTGAGAAGTTCCAGTAGCCATCGGTGGTCTTCTTCATCAGTTCCTCTTCACCAAATGATATTTTCTGTATGCAAATGCTTGTCATGTTAATGAAAATACCAAAATCGCTATATGTACGTCTATAAAATTTTAGGAGTGCCCTCGATTTACATGGGATCCCCTCATCAGATCTTGACTTGGTGAAAATGGGACCATCTCTGAAGTATGACCTACCAAACAAAAAAAGAATCACCAAAATAAATTCATAATTGGCGGAGTAATCGCATAAAAACATACAGTCGAATTGAGAACCTCCTCCTTTTTTGAAGTCGGTTAAAAATAAGTATTGTCTTGGGGCTCTGGGGATCTTGCTCTATACATAGTGAAACGCTTAGTTCGTACGTAAAGTTTTGACAAAGCTGTCTCTAGTGCCCGCCGAAGCGCCTCGTTGCTCTGTGGAATTTGCCTAAATGTCGCATAATTCACAACATAACCGTCACCCCAAAAGGCTTCACCAAAAATATGTAAACAGAAAATTCCTTACGTCAAAAATACTCGTATGCTAACAATTTTATAAAATCCTTCAGGACTCAGGGTTCCTGTGTCAGTGTCAGGAGATAATTGGAACAGTCTGGGGTCTAAAGGATAGTGTTGCAATTATCCCGGCACCGTTTCAATGCTTCGCTGACCACTGCCCTACCGTGGAGTACAAAAAACCCCGAGGCTCGGCTGCGACCTTTTTTGGACAGTCGCGTCGTGTTTTGTTTCGTCCCCTGTGTTGGCAAGCTTCTGTGATTGTGTAGTTCGGGTGTTTTTGTCAGAAATTTTTGGTGTTGGTTAGTCAAAGTGGGCCAATTATTAAGTTCGTTGACTTTTGAATTCTTTAGTTAAAATAGTCGTTTAAAGCAATGGAAGTTATGTAGAATGATATGATTGACATTTTAACATGTTATTATTTATTTTAAGACTAATATTGATACCAAAACTCAACAGAAAACTCCAGAATAAAATATCTATATCTGGTTTTGCTGATACTGGAAAATGATCCCATGGAAACATAGGTACTTATTTCCGTTTGCTGTTGTGTAGCTATCAAGACCATGGTCTACCTGATTTCCAAATTTCATTATTCCTTATCCAACGATCAAACATCCATACGTTCCTTTCAAATTATTATGTAAAAATTATTTCCGAATTTTTTTCTTTATATCTTAACCAGAAAAATATAACTAAATTTTTCGCCACCACGAGCATTTTCATTTAAATCATCCGCATTACCAATTCTTTCTAAGCTTTAATACTATGTCATAACTCACTTTCCGTGGGGTCAGGGTTGCTCCACAAATGAGAACATAATGCGAACTGACCGCCTGTTATTGTTTTATTATAATCAATTCATGGCCGAACCTAAATATAACTTAAATAGGATACACTGTGTATAATAAGTCGTTGTTTCCCCTTGTGAGATGTGTGTGTTTTGTGATTTAAAGGTAACAGTGTACTGAGAGAGAGGAATGACGTGACAATACGGCAAGGCATTTTCATGGAAATCTTTATAACAGTTTTTATGAAAACGTGATGTCACTTACGTTTAACGCCTGTCTGTGCATTAAGTCTTTGTTGTACTTGTATGTACTATTTTGACAGTTCAAATGAAACGAGATCGCTTTTGATATTTTGAATATTTATCGTCACTAGCATTTAAAAAAGTCGTATGTTAAATTGTTATTTTTAGTTGTTTGCGTAGTTTAGAACGTAATGCTTCATGTGTCAAAATGCCATAGTAGGTTGTGTTTGAAATTTCAACTCTATTTTAAATATCTTTGTCAAATTGTCCTATCATACGTCTTTTTGACTACATAGATTCGCAAATTAATATATCAATTTGATGTTTACCAATGGATCGAGATGGACAGAAACCTTTCAGTGAATAAATTCGACATCAACATACATTAAAATACCTTTACAACTAAAAGTTTTAAGTCAATAAGTCGTAAAGGCCTTCAAAGTGTCCTATTTTATTTATTTTATTTTAATACTTAAGAAAACTTACAGCTAGGATACAGATAGTAGACAGTTAGTGAAGGAAGGCCAATTAAAAGTTTTCACAGACAATATTAAGATAGCACAAGAAACATTAGACAGGCAAGAGAACGTAAGAAATAAGTACTCATAGAGAATGAAAAAAGAAACCGAACAAGTTTCAGTTATCTTCAAAGAAGTTTTTACATAATTTGTTTTTTAGTTTCGGAACACTGGTGGAGAACAAATCAAGGTCATCAATACTCTGACACATCGAGTTGTATGCCCTGCTAGCTCTTATCATGTAAGAGCTTTGTCGGTAAGTGCACCGCACAGGGGGAACATACAGAGGTTGATGATTCCTTAAGGTGAAGGATGGAACACGCAGCCCAATTTTGCTCATCAGTTCAGAACAGTCAGTTGAACCATTAGCCAAACTGAACAGGAATGCCATGTCGGCAATTCGTCTCCGCTCAATTAGTGGAAGAATGTGAAACTTCCTGCAGCGGCTGTAATAGTTAGGTAAATAGGTTTTGGATTTATACTGAATGTACCTTAAGAATTTCTTTTGTATACTTTCGATGCGATTGATATAAGTATTGTAGATCGGATTCCATACTGGAGAGCAGTACTCGAGATGACTGCGCACTAAAGCACAATATAGAATTTTGAGTGTTTTAATGTTTTTAAAATCGGCTGATATTCTTAAGATCCTATCCTAGTAGTCTTAGAAGCTTTTTTATTAATTATATTATCGATGTGTGTGTCAAAAAGAAGTTTTGAGTCAAAAGTGACGCCCAAATCTCTAATCGTATTAACTCTGGCTAATCAAGTGTCGGCTAGTTTGTATTCGTAAATAATAGGTCAAAACACTTGCTGTATGTTGCAGTTATCGAACAGACACTTAAAACAGTCTATTTTTACCCGACTGTTGAAGGAGGGTAATGTGTTTATCAGTCTATGTATGTATGTATGTTTGGTCCTTTGTGGCGTTCTAGAGACCAAACGCGTTGGATTTTGATGGTTCTCACGTCAATCGATTCGTCTTAACCCTGTGAGTGTCACTGACTACATTAAAATTGGAAAATGGCGGATTTGGGCGCCATATTGTGGGGTGCCAAATTTTTTTTTTCTTCCTATCCCATCGCGTGGGAAAACAAAGGGTTTTAAGAGGTGATTTCAAAAATATATAACACGTTACACATCATCATCATCATCATCATTTCAGCCGAAAGACGTCCACTGCTGGACATAGGCCTCCCCCAGGCGTCGCCACATTGACCAATACCGTGCGTCTCGCATCCAGCGCCTTCCCGCAACCTTAACCAGGTCATCGGTCCACCTAGTGGGAGGCCTTCCAACATATCGTCTTCCGGTTCGCGGTCGCCATTCCAGAACTTTTCGGCCCAAACGGCCATCCGTTCTGCGAGCAATGTGCCCTGCCCACTGCCACTTAAGTTTGGCAATTCTTCGGGCTATATCGGTAACTTTGGTTCTCCTGCGGATATCATCATTTCTGACGTGATCACGCAAGGAAATTCCGAGCATAGCCCTCTCCATTGCCCTTTGGGTGACTTTAAGCTTTCTGATAAGGCCCATTGTGAGCGACCACGTCTCGGTCCCATAGGTGATCACTGGCAACACACACTGGTCATAAACTTTTGTCTTGAGACATTGCGGTAAATTGGATGAGAAGATACCACGTAACTTCCCGAACACCGCCCAGCCGAGTCGGATTCGACGGTTGACCTCTTTCTCGAAGTTGGATCTACCCAACTGGATCGTTTGTCCCAGGTAGACATAATCATCTACAACTTCAAGTAAACAGTCTCCGATCTTGATAGGAGTGGGTGTTACATGGGCATTCATCATGACCTTGGTTTTGTCCATGTTCATTTTAAGACCCACTCTTTCGGAAGCTCTATTGAGGTCATCGAGCATTATACTGAGGCTCTCCATGGTCTCAGCCATGACCACTATGTCGTCGGCAAACCGAAGGTGAGTGGTGTACTCGCCATTAACATTGATGCCAAGCGACTTCCAATCCAGAACCTTGAAGACATCCTCCAGCGCAGCAGTGAACAGTTTCGGCGAAATGACGTCTCCCTGTCTCACGCCGCGCTGGAGAAGGATTGGTTTCGAGGTCTGATCCTGAAGACGGACTGACATGGTGGCGTTTTTGTACAAACACTTCAACACCTCAATGTACCGGTAGTCGATCTGGCACCGTTGGAGAGATTGCAGTACTGCCCAGGTTGTAGGTACGTTACACATATTTAAATGTAACTAATTTAAAAAAAAAAATAACTAAAAAGTAATAAATACAAAAAGGTAATTCAAAAAACCCGACTGCTTGAAAAGCGAACTAAAAAGACGGAAGAGAGAAGCTGTGCAGTGTGCAGTCGGAGGATACATATTCGCGAGCTGGTTGACCAAAACCAGATGTATCCTCCGACTGCACAGCTTGATTTTCTCCTTGCTTACGTCTTTTTAGTTCGCTTTTTTTACATATGATGTTTTGAAATGACACTGACGATATTCTATAAAAGCTTCATACCTATTTTTAGTCTTGAAAAATAAAACGGTTGTGACTGCCACAGATAAACTTATTTATACGGTCACTGCATCTAACTTTGTCAAACAGCATGTCATGGTTGAGTCTAGACGCTGACACCTAACTTGGAAAATATTTTTATTTGTTTCTCGCACAGGGAGATACTAATAATAACTAACAATAGATACAGTTTTAAAAGATAATTTGAACAAAATATTTGGTGGACGCCATGTTGTGTCATTTTTCAGATAGACTAAAAATTAAGATGTGGCAATTTGTGTAACAAGTCTTGGTAGAATTAGCTGTCTTTTCTTTTTAAAACGGTAAATAATAATCTATCATATATTTAGAAAAGAACTGACTAAGTGGTTAATCAATGAAAAAAGAAAAAAAATAAAGATGATAAATAATTATTACATAATGTAAGACATAATTTATTTCATTTTGATTATTTAAGGTTTCCACGTTTGGGCCGTAAATATAGGGAAAAATGGATAAAATTTATCCAAATCAACCACAGTGAAGATACCTGGTTACCATCCAATCATACTTATAATATGTATGTTCGTTGCATTTTCGCGAAGAGGATAAATATACCACAAAAGCGGGCAGGCGTTTTCTGAATCAGTCTCTCTACTAAATACCATTTCAGTTATATTACTATTAATAATTTGGAATATTTTATTCACAAGGAAGTAATTACACCTTTGCTTCAAAATTCTTTTGATCAACCAAGCACTTTAAATCACCGAATACATTTGGTACGGGCGATTATAAACAAATACACAACAATTCGCTTGAAGCACGAAGCTATAATTGATCAGACTAATAATGATTTATCGAAGCGTCAAAAGTTAACTAAACTTAAATTGTTTAATAATATATTGTAATTCTAATGATCTGCCACTTAATTCTGATATACATACTTGTAATTTGGAATTGTAAACCTTTGCATGCCCATGTGTCGGTAAAATATGTAGATCTTTATTATAAAAATACCTATGTACTCTACCCATGTTTGCAAAGAAGTAAATGATTGATTGATTGATTGATTGATTAGGGGTAACTAAATAAACATAATTATTATAATAAAAATATACAGAAGATTCGTGTTTCAAGCGAATTTTAAAATTCCCCATTCCGATTTGGTATGTTTTTAACTTATTGTAAGCGCATTTGATTATATATTAAACTAGCTGTCCCACGCGGCTTCGCTCCCGTCAACTGGCTACCTACCTACCCTACCCTACATACATGAATGTTGCGTAACTTTAACCGCTTACGCAACGAAAGCTCTCAAAAAACCGGCCAAATGCGATTCGGACTCGCGCACGAAGGGGTCTGTACCATTATCGCAAAAAACGGCAAAAATATCACGTTTGTTGTATGGGAGCCCCACTTAAATATTTATTTCATTCTGTTTTTAGTATTTGTTGTTATAGCGGCAACAGAAATACATCATCTGTGAGAATTTCAACTGTCTAGCTATCGCGGTTCATGAGATACAGCCTGGTGTCAGACAGACAGACGGACCGCGGAGTCTTAGTAATAGGACCCTTTGGGTACGGAACCCTATAAAGGATTTATTTTTCCCATTTTTGCAACATTTTTCATTTATGCTCCGCTCCTGTTGGTCGTAGCGTAATTTTATATAGCCTGTAACCTTCCTTGATAAATGGACTACCCAACACAAAAAAAATGATTCAATTCCAACCAGTAGTTCCTGAGATTAGCGCGTTCAAATAAACAAACTCTTCAGCTCTATAATATTAGTAAAGATAAAGAAATACAAAACTTTCTTTTACTTTACTAAGGTAATTTTAACGGGGATAAATATAATGACCACCTAAAATTACTTTGTGACCATAACCTCTATTACCTAAAATTGTACTATGAAACCCAAATTTAGTAAATTGATCACCAAATTTAGTAAATTGATCACCAAATTTTAATAGCAAATTATTGCGCTATTTAATGTTGTAAAATAGGTTAGGTTAGGTTAGAACTGTGACCAACCGCGCGCGAGCCGAGCGAGCAAAGCGAGTGGTGCCGCGGCAGCGGCCGGCGAGCGCTACTTCCAAGTTGCTCCCAGAAATTTTATAATCTTTTTGGTCATTGGTTTAATTTTGGTGATCATTTACTACTTTTGGTGATCATTTACTACTTTTGGGTTAACAATGATTTATTTGGAGTCATTTTGCCTAAACAGGATAGCGAGATGTTAAAACTTTGGTTATAATTTTACAATAAGATGCGGGTTTAATTTTGGTGATCATTTACTATTTTTGTCTGTTATATGTTACTATATCTGGTGGTAAGTTAAACATAAGCCATTATGAAATGCGACTTAATGTTTATTTTACACAATAAGGACAAAATAAATAATAGATGCCACTATATTAACAGGTATGAGAAAAGGGAAAAGCGTGTTCATTCGTCGAATCCCAATAATCTCCACTGATCTTCCATTTCAATTTAAAAGACTCAAGTTCCCAATCAATAGCAATAGCAAAACTAAGTAGTAATAATTATTAACCACAGCTCGCGGGTAGCAGGTAGCAGAGGTGCATTTGAAAAACCATGGTACACCCACGACCAGCTATACATAGCATATGCCCGTATGTCCAGGGCCCAGAATGTATTAGCGCCAAATGGAAGGACATAATACATAGTATAAAACATTGTACCCATGTGTAGCG
Organism: Anorthoa munda; assembly: GCA_945859665.1. Classification (NCBI taxonomy): domain Eukaryota; kingdom Metazoa; phylum Arthropoda; class Insecta; order Lepidoptera; family Noctuidae; genus Anorthoa; species Anorthoa munda. The sequence goes on along the minus strand of OX243910.1, from coordinate 29,291,616 downwards.
TCCTAAAATGTTGTGCCCATGATTAATGGCATAATTAAGGAATGTCAATTACCTGCAGATACAATTTAAGATAGAGTGGTATCTTCAATTCGCGGGCAAGCAGAACCTATGATTCTGTAGATTTTTTTTTCCCTTTTTTGTAAGTATTTAACATCTACCTGTTATTTAATTCTATTAAATTAATTTAACGATTAACTTATTTAATTCTAGACGTTGGTCAGTACCAACATTTAAAATTAAATAAGTTAATCGTTAAATTATGTTAATGCTTGCTGTACCTGGATGTACTTATACAGGCTGAGTTTTCCAAGTGGGCGTGGATGGTCAAATCAGACACTATGAAGAATAGCGAAAACACTCAAAGGGACACACGGGGCCGATTTTGATGAAAACTAAAACTGCAACATTAAATATTGCTCTCTCCTGTATATCGACAACCAGAATTGCTTATAAAAATTTAGTAGTTAATAAATAAAGTAGTTTATAAAAATTATATGAATTTATTCAAGTTAAAGTAGCATAATATTTTTATTTTTTTAAGGATTTGTCTGTTTTATTTTTGTTTGCAAAGTTTAATACTTAATACAAATTAACAAAAAATAAAAAAATAAATAAATCATAAAATACTGTTTAAAATGATTAAAAATAAAAATAAATTACAATATAAAGTCAGTCTGTTACGATGGTTACATAAAAATATGTTTCATTGATAGGATTCTAAAATAGCGATTAGTGCATGATACAGCTAAGCTTTGGCTATAAAATTTCCCTGAAAAAGGTGGTAATCGGCCATTACGCTCGAGATCTAAAGTGGAAATTACGTCGTATTACATACTTACATTCCTAAATCTCAGTGGTCGGTGTGTCTAAAAACTCGTTAATGATGTTACAATTTAAACGGTATCGTCTATAATTTGTATTATAATTTTTTTTTATTATTTCTTTAATTTTATATACCATTACAATTATTTTTAAATGGTTAAATTGGTAAAAAAATCAGCTTTCATTTGACACATTGAACTCCTGTTTTGGATTACTTTACGCTGAAATATAAATAAATTAGCTTCTTTTATTTCTCCTGTAAAATTAGATTTTTGATATTACCGCTTTATTGCCCGGGGCCAGCGAATTATCTCAATGCGTACTACACCGTCAACCACATCATCGCTTACTATCAGGTGAGATAGTGGATCAACAAACGCGAGGCTATCTTGTATAATTAAAATAAATAATAATACATACATAATAAACACAGCATTACATTCCGTATTAAATTATTTATTCAATGTAGGTCTCAATAATGCTCAGGCACAATTGGTCGTAATCCACCGCGCGGGCCCAGTACGGGATGGTGGATGTCATACGTTTTCGATTTTTTGGTTCAAGGACATGCCGGTTTCCTCACAATGTTTTCCTTCACCGTTTTTGAGAGTAGTGGTAATGAAATAATTTACACAAAGTAAAGCATCTGCCTGGGTTCGAAACCATTACCTACAACTTGTAAGTCGCGGCTAATACCACTGGGACACCACTGCTCTCAAAAACTATAACTGTGGAAAACAAGGTAATAAACAACTCACAAAACCACAATTTCCTGAAAACAAATCTAATACCAAAACGCATATCCTTCTCCCAAAATGTATAAGTAAATCAATTTCTGAGTTAACCTTTCAAAATTCGAACAGAATAACACTGCTGATACACCTACTTCCGACTTTTATTCCATTCCCATTCCTTAAAAAAGTTAATTTTCTTTCCCCTTAACTTTCCTCGACATTCGCGCTTGTCTTTAGGGGAAAACCATGTAGGTCGTAGATACGAATATGAAACTCTCTTGTTTGTATTTTTTTGTATTTACATAAAATGAACTTGGCTATAATATTTCTCTAATAAAAGAAAAGAACACAATCCCGTATCTAAAATAATCATAAGGCCGAATACCTTTTATAAACCCTAATAACAGTAAAGAAAGGTAGCAATTTCAGGTGGCAACAGGCTGGCGTAATACTCAATAATGTCAAATCCTTGTAGAAAATCAGTGAGAAAGAAAAAAGAAAAAGCAATAGGTCTTTAGCAATTCGAAAAGAGGTCAAAGACAAAGTAATTAAGATAAAAGATGTCATTACATTTTGATCTCAAAATTGTCCACCGCGCACCGCGCAACGTGCAAAATCTTTATTGTTTTTATTTTTCGTCTTAATTTTTTTTTACGAAGTGTTGTAATTGGGTTACTGAGCCGAGGGCTGAAATAAAGTTAATTGACTACAATTAAAAAACGCTGCGGGCTCTAAAATATATTACACATTATTAATCATGACTAGATGTGGCAACAAAATATGATTGAGTTATTTTGTTTTTTTTTTTTTATTACGTTTAATCTTTACATTTCTTTAAAGTGAATTGTGTGGAGAAACCCGAGTGCATTTTCCCTGCTGGTAGCATTTGCCGACATATTATGACAAATTGACATCATAGTACCTGTGAGCTCCGAGTAAATTTAGTATTTACTATTTTTATGGAAAAGTGGTGTTTATTATAGTGTTATATTAGTTTGCAGAATGATTTGAAAAAGTTTCATTCATAAGGCCATGGCAGGAAAAGCTTGATTTTACAAAAAAACACTGACGTTTATTAACTTTTAATAACGGTTTTATAATGTGTGTTTAAAAAAATGCCCCTTCCAGTCTCACTCTACGTACACGCTACGGATACAAATTTACCAAGTATATACCACTGCAGCTCTCGAGCTTGCCAATTTAACGTTCAGCTTCCAAAACCAACTTCCACATAAACTATATCAGCTAATTAACGGCCCAACCCTTAAACAAAAACATTTAATATTAATATTTCATTCCGAAATTCATATTTAGGTAAACTTTATTAGTGAAACATTGACAAAGGGTTTTATTCAGCCAGTGATCAAAGCCGAGCGGTCGGCAATTTCCTTTGTTGTAGAAAACAATAATGTAGTGGATCCTTTACGAAATATGAATTTGGAAGGATTGCCAAAACATCATTATCTTAGTGGTTTTCTCATTACTAAAGTTAATAAGGGGAATTCATTTGATTTTGAATAGAGAATGTCGTGTTCCAGAAATAATCAGGAAGTATTTAATTACATGTACAGCTTTTGTTAGATTAACTCCAAAGGGGTCCCTATCATAACCCCAACGGCGGGAACAAGCGGCGAGCATCGAAATGACGTGGAGCCTGGTTTGGCTTCTGCCAACACGGTGCGACGCCAGGTTTGACGGGGACGGCCATGCTTTGATTTTCTTGGGGATTCCAGTCCAAAGCTTGCTTGGGGATATGATAGGTTGGAGCTAACCTAACAAAAGGGTTTTACTAATAATTAGCATAAAATATATTGATATACTTTATATTGACATAACGAAATTCAGAACAATTATCATTACGCATAATACTACTAGGCATAAATGATTTGCCATAATGTAAACGTTATTAATTGCCATAAATACTGTTGGCATAATAATAATGAGGCATAATTTAAAAAAGTATAATGTTATAAACGCATAATGGTATTTACACATATCTTAGGAATGAAACTAATATGTTCGCGGCTCATGGGTGGCCCTTGGGCCACTCCGCCGCACCTTAACCTAAACTTCCTATTTACCCCCTCCCTGCCCTCCCCTGAGCCTGGCTGCTCTTCGGCCGACTCCCGGCCTACGAATGGTGCGGAAGGAATGGATTGCGCATAATGGCTCTACCATTTCTTACAGGGCAATTTCAATCTAACCTAACATTCAACATAAAATAAATATGACGCCTTAAAAATTTATGCAACTCCAAATTATGCCAAAGCAAATTAGACCAAATGACAGTTATGCTAACCCTTTCATTATGCCAATGTATCATTATGCCACAGTATTATTATGCTAATAAAATGTATGTGAAAAGGTTATGCCAAATTTTATGCCAAGAAGGCAAACAAACAGGGCAACAAGGGAAGCGTGAAGCTCAAGACCGATCACGATGGAGGACTTCTGTGGACTCTCTGCCCCATCTAGGGGAAATAGGAAATACAGTGGAAGAAAGACACCTTTTGGCTCTCTCCTTAGTCACATTGCTTGAACTCGAGAAGTAAAGGAATCTGTTTATTTGCCTGCCGGCTTTTAATGACGTTTAATGGTTTTTTCTTATAATGACGGCTATAACGCATTTTGACTCCAGTATAAAAGTATGATTATACAGATAACGAATGTTTTATTGTAATTCTAGAATACCTACTTCTAGAATTAAAATAAAACATTTTCATTTTATGAAAGACACAACAGAAGAGAGCAGTAATTGACAAATCTACTACTTCATAAAATGTCGCCACATTTTACTGAAGAAATTGCAAAAACGTCCAAACAAAATACATCTTTTGGCTTCCCAGTAATATCACGGAGCTCTATATAGCTCTATATACGCTATACCAACTTGTCAGCCACTAACACACTCCAAAGTAAGGTTGGCAGTTATTCATATACAGTAAAAGGAGAATATGCGGACGGTAAAAATACCGTACGCTTTGAATGAAGTATAAAATTTCGCATCGTCAACACAAAGGACGGGGGTGCCACCACAAAAGTTTGAAATGAAAGCCTTTTCCTTCTGTGTAAGGTTGTCAGCCCTGGGAGCGCCTGCAGCGAACAATGTAATTTTTGCTTTTTTAATAGAAACCACGACTTGACAAGCGAAACGTGGATACACAGACAGTTGCGGGCACAACTTTAAATAAGGCACCGGTTATAGCCAACCCTAATTCGTTACGGAAAAGCTTAGCTTTTTTTATACAAATTGTAAAATTTTAAGTGTGTTTTTGTGTTTAGTAAGACTTTTTTATTGAAGCATTGGTGTATTTGCGTTTTAGAACTTCGTTACTTTTGGAAATAAATGGATGTTTGTTGTAGCTCTCAGTTAGTGGCTAGTTGCTACTGACTTGTGGAGGCAATTTAGGACTTTTTAGAGCTGATAGTATCAATATTCCAAAGCAGTGAATACTCCATGGCTTTTAAACGAGGTTTAGATGGTTAATCGCACTGTATCATTGTTGAAATTCACCCTTAATATGTTGTCAAATCTTAAGACTGACTATTATACCTCCACTCAATCTGGCTGGTTCTTTCCTCATAGACCATTTTAGACATCAGTCTACATGGTTTTCACATGATCTAACCAAGATTTTGTCTGGACTTTAAAAGAGACTGTGACCTCTGAGTTTGTTTCGGCCTTTCTTCTCAGAGTAGTCAAATAGGAAACGCCGACCTCATCTAGTTTTTAACCCCCGACGGAAAAAGAGGGGTGTTATAAGTTTGATGAGTGTTGCTGTGTATATGTGTGTCTGTCTGTGGCATCGTAGCGTCCAAACGGGTGAACCGATTTTGATTTAGTTTTTTTTGGTTGAAAGGCGATTTTGTCGAAAGTGTTCTTAGCTATGTTTGATATAAAATTGATTCAGCCGTTCAAAAGTTATGGGCGTTTCACTGTTTGAATCGGGGTGTTTAAGCAAGATATCTTGTTCAATAGATTGCCAATCGAAGCGTATCTACTATGTACTAGATAAATGGTGGTAATTATGTAGCATGAAATAAAAATGTGTCGGGGGTATTTAAATTTTGAAATTTTACTCGTATAAAATATGATCGACATGTAAAAGTGTTTGTACGAACCAACTTACAGAAATAAAAATCATTTATCATCATTTATAGCTTTTTGTTGCCACCAAAATGAGAATATGTGTAGTAGGCAACATGTCAGTTTTGAACTAATATAGGGTGGAATGGTGCCTCAGTGCGAGGCCAGTTTATACTAGTTTATTATTACTATACCACTAGTTTGTTACCAGTGACGTTATGAGGCCTAGTCATCCTCAATGTTTTCTTCTCCCATTCGGTCATTCAACTGTCACGCTGTCACTGACTCCCTTTTCTTTTATATCATTTCTCATACAATCCATCCATCTTTTCTTTGGGTTCATTCTCGCTCATCCTGACTTTATCTCATGTTACTTGGAGTAAGCGCAACACGTTTTCTTCATCCGTTTTTTACTGTCTACTGTGTACTCTGTTTCTTTGATATCATTCGATCGTACAGTCAGTCAAATCATCCATCTTTTCTTTGCCTTCCCTCTTGCTCTAGACCCATCCAATATTTTCGTGATGCCTACTGTACCTATACATATGACGCTTTAATGCACACATATTTATAACGCTGACTAAGCACTACTGCTCATCAGCTTATTAAGTTGCTGCTATTTACCGACCGTCACATCGGCTGCGAATCACTGAAATATTCGGACCGATAATGTGATTGCTGTCAACAATTACACCTTTGGCAGTAATTTTAAGCATGCCTCGTACAATATTACGGCTATATGCGAAGGGTAGGCAGAGGTTTATAAATACTGTTTAAAACAATGTTTTTCATAAGTATTTAGTATTAGTAGAGTTTATTTTTATCAACCCGGCACTAATCGAGACTCCAGGCTATTACTGAAACTGAAAAATCTGAAAAGCTGGGAGCTGCGGATCGAACCACTCAGTTGTCACGCTTGCGACACTAGAGCAATGAGACATTTTTGGTTAGTAAGTATTATTTAAAGACCGTCCACCGCTTTAGACACGTAAAACGGTAACTTTCTAAAGCATACTCCTTAGTAACGCCTAGGTCAAAACGTTAGATAAAAAAATATTATTTATTCATGTACATTATTTGTGAAACTTGGTTTTTTCGTGTAATTAATAGTTTTGCATTAAACAAATAATTAACAACACGATATTTTTTCGCTACTTTTGGTTACTCTTCCAAAACGACTTGGATGTTTAAAAATATTGTTACACAGAAAAATTTATGGCTAGAATTTCTTCATAACTGAAATAGCATAAATATGTAAGCCGAAGAATATTTTGCAAACAAAACTGTCCAAAAGGTGGTTCAGTATTGATATTCTGGCTCCGAGCGGGCGCACGGCCAGTACTGCGTTAATATTGGGGAATTTATACGGCTTAACTGTCCCACATTACCGATATAGCCCGAAGAATTGCCAAACTTAAGGGGCAGTGGGCAGGGCACATTGCTCGCAGAACGGATGGCCGATGGGGCAGAAAGGTTCTGGAGTGACGACCGCGAACCGAAAGCCGTTGTGTTGGAAGGCCTCCCACCAGGTGGACCGATGACATAGTGAAGGTTGCGGGGATATACACATAAAATTTAATAGAAAATATCGACACATTGACAATCGTCTTCGAGTTTGTTTATTGCTATAATCCCCATGTTTGCAAGGAATAGTTTGGTGATTTTCGTTGTTATTTTATTTAAGTTACTGTTTTGTTTATTAGTTAAAAAAAAGTTAATTAAAAAAATCAATAAACCCGACTTCTTGAAAAGCGAACTAAAAAGACGTAAACAAGGAGAAAATCATGCTGTGCTGTCGGAGGATACATCTTCGCGAGCTGGCTGACCAAAACCAGACGTATCCTCCGACTGCACAGCATGATTTTCTCCTTGTTTACGTCTTTTTAGTTCGCTTTTCAAGCAGTCGGGTTTTTTGATTTTTTTAATTAACTTTTTTTATTTATAACTTTTTAGTTATTTTTTTTTCGAATTAGGTACATTTAAACATATAAGTGTTATATATTTTTGAAATCACCTTTTAAAATCCTTTATTTTGATACCCCACACGATAGGTTTGGAAGAAAAAGAAATTTTGGGCCCCCACGATATGGCGCCCAAATACCGCCATTTTCATGTAGCCAGTGACACTCGCGGGGTTAAGACGAATCGATTGCCGTAAAAACCATCAAAATCGGCCCACGCGTTTGGTCTCTAGAACGCCACATAGGAACAAACATACATACATACATACTTACATACATACATACATAGACTGATAAACACATTACCCTCCTTCGGCAGTCGGGTAAAAATATTAGAAAACATTTCCTTGAATTTAAAGCTCAAGCCAGGTACCCAATCAGCACCCCCTGATGGGTTCCCGCATTGTCGAGGCAGGGGGGGCTCAGTAGCCGTGGCTTGGTCACTCACGGTGAAGCGAAGAGGGACCCGAGGAGGGGCCGCTCGTAAGGGATTTGCCGATAAGCCGATGTAGGTTGCGGTGCTGCCCGGGTGACATTGCAACTGAGGCGGGCCGCGTTGTCGTATGGGGTCTCCCAAACCCATACGATATCGCGGCTTAGGGTTGGAGGCCGCGGCGAGAGAGGAGTGCCGTTATTTATGCCGTTATTTAATTTATTGCCGTGCACCGCTCTCCCTACCTTCCTCGATCGGCCTGGACGGGGTCACCACCGTCTGATGGCGGACGCGGTGGGGCCGCAGGGGAGGAGGACTGTCGGTATAGCGTTGGCCGCCTTCCCTAACTCCTGTGGCCTATAAATGGTAGGTGGCTGGGACATTGACCTTGACCCGTCACAAGGGGATTGGGTCCACAAGGATTCACGGGGTTGTCTGGCACCCATGTGCTGGTTTGGTCCCTAGGGTGGTCTCGGCGCACAGTGTTTTCCGGTGCGCCGGTGATGGGGGGTACTCCGGCACAGGAGGACACCGTTGAGTTTTAGTGGGTTAGAGTCCCACATAACTGCGCTATCTCCCTGTGGTAGCGCAGTATGTATGAACACTTCTCCACGCAAAAAAATAAATAAGGTTCCCAATCAACAAAATAATTACATTGATTTTTATCGTCATTGTCTACCAGAGAACTTTTAATTGTACTTGACAGTGAAATTTACGTTCGCAATACAAATGAAAATATCGATAAGTTAGAATTGATTTGAATATTCATTGAAATCATATTTGAGTAATGAATGAAGCGACCTTTCTTTAGAATATGATGTCTTGGTACTTCCCGTGGGTGTTGTGACTGTGAGGAGATTTTGTCGAAAATGGTGTCTGTCAAAATAAAGTCATAATGATGTGCCTCACAACAATAAAGCGAAAGTTATAAAATATAAATTATTTATAGAATTTCAATATAATTATAATAATGAATATATTTTCCTGTTTCCTCCGCTGTACGTTTCTGATATATTTCGTTTCAGGATAAAATACTGTAGAATCATTTCTGGACTTGTCATTACCTTGACGCTTTTTTGGTTGTCGCCAACTCGCCACTGTTGATTATGGCTTTCAAGAGTTGCAATCGTTGGAAATGGTTTAGCGGACAAGTTTCAAAGCGAAATAAAAAATAAAATTACATAGGGAAACGAAGGTCTCTAATGACAAACAATAGAGAACCCGGCACAGGTTGGAACTAGGAATTAGTCGATAGACTTCACCAGAAACGTTTAAAATAAAGATAATGTACGAAGTATATCTAGTCGAAATATAATGTTGAATCATCATCATCATTCCCACTGCTGGAACACAGGAAATATATATGTTTTATTTTTCTCCTTTCAAAGTTGAACAATAAAATAAAATTGTGTGACCTTCTGCCATGGAATTAGGGATGTTGATCTAAAATCGATTATTCGGACCAAATAAATCTAGTTTGTAAATCAATATGTTGTATTGAATCGATTCAGTAGATCGATATTTTACACTAGAAAATCGATTTTTTTGTTTTAGTATGAACCAAAATATTATTTAAAATTAGTTGAATCATTGAATGTATTAAACAAACACATATAAACTTGTAGGGAAGACTGTGTCTCTCCCGGTGGGTTCCCGCTTTGTCGATGCGGGGGGGCTCAGTAACCGTGGCTTGGTCACCCACGGTGAAGCGAAGAGGAACCCGAGGAGGGGCCGCTCGTCAGGGCTTTTGCCGATTAAGCCGACGACGTAGCGGCCAACTAGTAGGTTGTGGTGCCGCTTGGTAACAGGCGACATCGCAACTGAGGCGGGCCGCGATGTCTTATGGAGATTCCCAGGTTCCATACGATGTCGCGGCTGAGGGTTGGAGGCCGCGGTGGGAGAGGAGTGCCGGTATTGCGGTGCGCCGCTCTCCCTACCTTCCGCGGCCCGGACGGGGTGGCCACCGTCTGATGGCGGACGCGGTGGGGCCGCAGGGGAGGAGGAGTGTCGGTATTGCGTTAGCCGCTCTCCCTATCCCCTGTGGCCGAACAATGGTAGGTGGCGGGGCCATTGACCTTGACATGTCACAGGGGGACCAAGGGTGCCATACACGGGGTCGTCTGGCGCCCATGTGCTGATTGGTCCCTAGGGTGGTCACGGCGTGCATTGTGTTCTGGTGTGCCGGTGATGGGGGGACTCCCCCGAGGAGGGTCCGGTGACGGACAGCCGCGGCGGGTTCGCGGTGAGTGCTAACGCGTACCCGTGCTCCCGCCATAAGCGGCACAGGAGGACACCGTGGAGTTTTAGTGGGTTAGAGTCCCACATAACTGCACTATCTCCCCGTGGTAGTGCAGTATGCATGAGCATTTCTCCACGCGGCTAGATGTTATACAAACCAACTTCTTTGCTTGTATGAAGTCTCACAATGTAACTAAACACGTTATGTATTGGCGAATAACTTAAACGACATTCCACTATAACACGTAGTTTTATCTACACGAACAAACGGTAACTCTCACTGTTGACTGTATTCTCTTTACGTTTTAATCACGAATTCACAACTCAATCCAACCCGCCATCATCTCACTCCATCCCTTGTGTCATTTTCTGTTCGCACCAAAAACTAGCGTATAGTGTTAACGTCAAGTTGACATCTGTCAAAGTCATTTGAAACCATAGCGCTCTTCAGAACGATATCTTAGAAATGCCGACACGGCCTCCTGATATTTGCGAGGCCGCGAGCATTTAACAATCCTCATAATAGCCCGTCAAATCTCACACACCAAAGAAAGTAACATTCCATTTGGATCCGCTCGTCCATTCCTGACATGCATACTCTGCGATATCATACGGTGTAGACCAGGCGCACAAGATCCTTTAGATCAACCAACAACTCATCATATCATGTGTGGAACGGGCGCACAAGGCACTTTTCAATCAACCAACGACTCATCATACCACGCAAAGTATACCGGGCGCACTGGGCCCTTTCGACCAACCAACTATTCACAGCGTGGCATGGACCGGGCGTACTGGGCCCCTTCGACCATCCACCTGGACAACGCGTGGCGTGGACCGGGCGTGCTAGGCCCCTTCGACCACCCACCTACACAGCGTGGTATGGACCGGGCGTGCTGGGCCCCTTCGACCATCCAGCTGGACAAAGCGTGGCGTGGACCGGGCGTGCTGGGCCCCTTCAACCACCCACCTACTAACAGCGTGGCGTGGACCGGGCGTACTGGGCCCCTTCGACCACCCACTTACTCACAGCGCGGCATAGACCGGGCATACTGGGCCCCTTCGACCATCCACCTGGACAACGCGTGGCGTGGACCGGGTGTGCTAGGCCCCTTCGACCACCCACCTACACAGCGTGGCATGGACCGGGCGCACTGGGCCCTTTCGACCATCCACCTGGACAAAGCGAGGCGTGGACTGGGCGTGCTGAGCCCCTTCGACCACCCACCTACTAACAGCGAGGCATGGACCGGGCGTGCTGGGCCCCTTCGACCATCCACCTGTAAAATGCGTGGCGTGGACCGGGCGTGCTGGGCCCCTTCGACCACCCACCAACCTACCTAACGAACCTGGCTCGCAACAAACGTCAGGTCGGTCTCGAAGCACCAAGGGTGCCATACCTTCCAGATGCTTAACACATCATACTATGTCACATACTCCAAACAACAGGTCACCAAAGCACCGGAGGCACCAGGCTCCCACCTTCCATCAGACATCAAATCAACAGGTATTATGGGCGCGTTCACAAAAACTCCAAACTCACAAACAGTCAGATCCAGAACAACCACCTGCAGGCCACGCTAACATCTACTCTACATGAGAACGGAACCCGCAACACACAGAGCAGCATCCAGTGGCCCAGCCACTGCGCCATCACAACGGTAGTAAAAATTAATGAACGGCATAACCCCTTGAAGACACACTACCAATATGAAGAAATTACAAGATTTCTGTGATAAGTACTGTCACTAAAGCACTAACCACTATACTATGACATATTCGAATATCTTTACATAGAGACAATTTTATAACACAAAATAACATGTCTGCACTCACCAATCGATGTCTGCAAGCAAAGGTGTATAGCGCACCCTTAACTCACCAACCAAGTTCAAGCTTCAAGCAATAGGATACCACTACATGTTGTCCAGAGATTAAACCCTAGACCCCAAGTAATAATTGTGGACAAGGCAGTCAAACAATTAGGTAACAATCACACACAGCAAATAAAAAAATCAATCATCACGTAAATTGTAAAATGAATACACCGTCAATGAGTAAAAGCAAAGATTATCATACTATGTTTCTAAGGCACAAAAGTTAGACTTTTGTGAAAACCGTAATAACCTACAATTTGAAACAACCTTGAATCTGTAATGTGCAAATCAATTGCTTTTTCCTTTTCTCCACTTATTTTCTTTTAACAGACAAAAAATTGTATATTGTAGTGTACAAGAAGTTCAAACGGCTTTACAATGTAATTTTTGTTTAACCATCTGCAGTAGAACCTCAAAAGGGTGGTAAAGTTTCTTTTTCCATGAACATCAAAAAACAATAAAAATAAAGTGACCTTACCAGCTACTTTAGATACTTTCCGTAACCAGATGTTTGTTAAACCTAAACTTTCTCATGCGCAGCAGATTCTTCAATTACCATTACCTTTAACACAACATACTACCAGGCAGGTAGCGTTAAGAATCCCATCACTTGAGGTACTTTTCAAACTTGTTAACCATAACATTAACATTAGAAACGGGATATTTACCATGTTTGTTGTTGTTTGTTTTTTTGTTTGTTTGTTTTTGTTTGTTTGTTTTGTTTTTTTGTTGTGTGTGTTGTGTGTTTTTTCATGTTAATGTTAGTGTTAGTGACCATGACAGTTTAAAAACTTGTTAACCATGTTTCCAAAATAGTCATCCGGGCCATGATTTGCAAAATCAAGTCTTGATTTTAGTTCCTGGTTTTTCTACCAATTAATTGGAATCTTTCCAGTATTCTTTCAATTAAACTGAACAGCTGAGCTCAAAAGCCATTATTGTAAACTCTCCAAATTTAATTGAGCAAGAAGTACCAAACGTAGTAACGTAGTGTCAAACGAACGCACACCTATGTACGGTGTTCCCCAAGGTAGCGTAATGGGTAGTTTGCTTTTTATTATTTACATTAATGACTTGCCTAGTGCAATTGACCACCCCATGACACTCTTTGCCGACGACAGTACAATGATTATAGCATGCAATAATAATGACATATATGAAAATGACATAAATCAATCTTTGACATCAATTATATCTTGGTTAGATAGAAACAACCTTAAAATAAATTTAGATAAAACAACCATTATGCATTTTAGGCAACGAGTCCAGGCGGTAAATGACATTAAAGCTATGTACAATGACACCTTACTTAATAAAGGTGACAACACAAAATTTTTGGGAATTATGATAGACGCAAAGTTGGACTGGAAGGTACACATCGAATACTTAAGTAAAAGGTTGAGCTCTTCTGCGTATACCTTATATAAACTTGCCCCACAACTTAACACAGAGGCATTGGTAACTGCTTACCATGGGCTAGTTGCATCATTGCTACGCTATGGGATCATATTTTGGGGAAACTCGACTGACAAAGAAATAGCGTTTAAGGCTCAAAAAAGATGTATCCGAGCTACGTTCAATTTGAGTACCATAGACAGCTGTAAGCCTTATTTTATAAAATACAAATTATTAACCCTACCTTCACTTTACATTTTCGAATTAGTAACATTTGTAAAACTAAATCCGGAACTATTCCCACGACTAGCTGACACCCTCCCCCGTAATAGACGTGACAATAGCCAACTTTGCCTACACACATCAAAAACAGCCTTAATGTCAAAGAGTGTTTTTTGTATGGCGCCTAAAATGTACAATAAAATACCGCAATCATGTAAAGCTTTGCCAGCAAACCTATTTAAAAAAAAGATGCGAGATTTATTAACAGACAAATCTTATTACCATATACGTGACTTCTTGAATGATAATATAATAATGTGACATTATTTTCTTTTATTATTTGTATTTTTTTTTTCTTTTAAGTCATCTATTTAATTGAGATGACATTTAAACTAATTTACGTTTTGTTTAGTTTGTACCTGACAGCATTTTAATTGATATCTATGACATTTTATGATTTTACTATACTTTGTTGACATTTGATTTTATAAATCTTAATTGTGCAAGACATTTTATGATTTTATTGTATTTTTCATTGACATTATTTTATTATTTGATTGTACTTTTTTGACATTTTATTCTTTTGGGTTTTTTTTTTATCAACCCTGATTTTTTTTATGACATTTTATGATTTTATTGCATTCTTTTGACATTATTTTATTTTACCAACCACAATTCTCTATGACATTTTATGATTTGATTATACCTCTCTGACATTTCAATTTTTTTTTTTAATATAATTTGATTTTTTATGATAGATTTTATGACTTGATAAAGATGATCTATTGTTATCTTTTTTGTTTTTTTCTGACATTAACTTTTTTATTGTGATTTGTTTAAAATTTATAATGAAAATGTTCTTTATATCAATTTAATTAATATAAACAATTTTGTAAGATTTATATTTGTACGCCTCGATAGGCAAAACATGTATGTGCTATAATATTGGGTCAACATCTTGCATGCATAAGGTATGTATACACATGTTATGGCAAATAAATTATCTTTATCTAAGTAGACCTTTCAATAAGCTTTCAAACCATCATGATCAAACTTTATGGTTGAGGAATGTTTTTCAGTCACTCCTTGTGCTGCAAATAAGATTATGTTCTGACCGAATACCTGTCACACAAGTCTTCATGTATTTGAAGTTTCCCGCTAGTTACCAGCATTCTTTCAGTAGGTAATTTCACTGATCACAAGTTGTACGGTTGTTATTTCACTAGTCTTCTAAATATCAAGCCCTTATATCCCACTTCTGATGTAGGGAAGGCTATGTAATTGTCAGGAAAAGCCATTATTGCATGGGTTCTTTCGGGCTAGATGTTAAACAAACCAACTTCTTTGCTTGTATGTAGGCTCACAATGTAACTAATCACTTTATGTATTGGCGAATAACTTAAACGACATTCCTCTATAACACGTAGTTTTATCTACACGAACAATCGGTAACTCTCACTGTTGACTGTATTCTCTTTAGGTTTTTAACACGAATTCACAACTCAATCCAACCCGCCATCTTCTCACTCCATCCCTTGTGTTATTTTCTGTTCGCGCCAAAAACTAGCGTATAGTGTTAACGTCAAGTTGACATCTATTAAAGTCATTTGAAACCATAGCGCTCTTCAGAACCATATCTTAGAAATGCCGACAAACTAATTAACAATTTTCAGTTTAATTGAAAACTTTTTAATGTAACCAAAATATATGTTTCATTCTTTACCTAAAACTTTCATTTAGTTGTAAAAACACTTTAATTAGTTAAAAGATTGATTATTATTATGGTTTTCTTTTTATTTTGAGTAATTGGAATTTATATTTGTATAGAAAATACAAACGCGAAAAGCAAATCGAAAATAAATCGATTTTTGAAAAACGATTTATTACTACTCGATTTTTTGTTGATCGATTTGTCTGATTTCAATTCAAATTGATTCAAAAATCGATCTTTTTGAAAGAATCGCCCATCCCTACATGGAATTCATTACTATACACGTATATGTGTGAGTTTATGTATATAAACTCACGCCTTTTTTTCCCATGGGTAACCCCCAAGGCAGTAACTATCTGTGATAAGCACAAAAGTGCTTAATGCTTAGTGCAAAGGTGCAAAAGCACATTAGCACTGTATTTTATTTTCCTAAACTATGATAAATAAATAAATTATGCCCATAGAAAAGATTAAATAAAGTGGGATTCCCACCCACAGTATGAAAGAGAAGAATGCAAGAAAGATATAGGATGAGGAATGAAAGTACGAGAGGCACAAAAGAAGGAATAGAATGACAGAGGTTGAGCAGAAAATAGGCGCCAAACTCTGTGGCGGGGATTAGTGTTAAAAAAAAACCCCTAAGGCAGAAACTACAGAACGATCCTTATCCTTTTACTTCATCAACGTTCGTACACGCACACACTGTGTACAATTTAAACAACTTGGCATTTTACAAAGTACTCAACTTCTTCTGCCCATGAATACGAAAAAATTTCCCCATGAGGGTCAGGAAATTCCCAAAAAAAAATTGTATTATCCATAAAAACTTGTTGATCAGAATTTGTACGGAAGACGCAATTTTTTTTTTTTGAGATTTGTCTATGACTTCCATTGAGGCAGTTCTTCATACAGGTACATGGGCAGAAAAAGTGGGCTGCTTTTGTAAGACGAATAAATGGCATATCCCACGGGAACACACTATCACGATAAAAAATATCCTGTGTTTATCTAAAAAAAAATTATGGAGTGATGGTATAAACTATCTGTGCCAAATTCCATCTAAATCCGTTCAACCATTTTTGCATGATTGAGTAACGAACACCCATCCGTTCAAACTTTCACATTTTTATTATGAGTAGGATATTAGTAGTATTCTTCTTTTTTTACTGACTTCAAAAAAAATGAGGTAATCAATTCGACACGTATGTATGTAATAGTGTTGGTATTGCACAATATTCACATATTTTAGTCTGTATGGGCTTATAAACACGAGTGCCAAATGGCATAAGTGCTTGTATGTTTCTTTGTATGTTTGTATGTATGTATGAAACGTGATCATTTTCATCAGTCGGTCTTGAAAAACGATAAAAAGACTCCGACTGCCGAAACAATAGTTATTTTTGCACTTTTAAGTGTTTTAATTTAAAAGTCGGTTTATTTCTTATGAAAAAAATTTTGTAACAGAGAGAGAGAGGCAGAGTTTTTCACAATTTATCTAAGAAGATAATAATGTTCACACATTTTACTTCAACAAAATATAATACCAAACACCGCAAGCAAAAAGCCGGGTTAAACTAAGTAGGTGAGAATAATGGAATATTAAAAGCGTCTTTACGTAGTCCAGGTGTTGCCACCGTAAATAATTAGCTAAAGCTAAGATGGCTGCAAGACGTTATGTGTCAGCTTGTATGATGCTCTTTAGTGTAGATACTTACCCAACAAGAAGTGTTCAACAGTATCAATAAGAATTTCGTTTTTGAAAACACTGAACAGAATACGAACTTAACTGAAAAAGATTTGTGTAAATTTAAGCAAAGATTTAATTATTATATAATAAACATTAATAAAATCATACCAAACTAGTTTTGTTCTTTAGAATTTCAGTCCCATTTTTTTTTGTAATTTTCAGTTTCTTCTCTTTTAATTACTAATAACATACACACTTGCTTATCAAATTTACTTCATAAATTGCCAGACAAGTTGACATCGATTTTGCTTGCCATCTATAAAATTAAGAATAAAATAATGTAACCACTTAGGTCATCTTCGTTCATAGTATAGAGGGCTCTTAAAATAATTTTATTGATGTAAGTGGTATGCTCTTTTATTTTTTATTAATTTAGATTTGTGAAGCCCCGGAGAGCTGGAATTCAATTATTTTTAATTAATAAATTAGTTCTTGAATCTATCTGGATCTTACTTAATTTCATGAAAATCTAACCACGAATTACTTTTTTTCATTTACCTGAAATGCATAAAATTACCGTCATTTTATTGATAAATGAGTAATTAACAAGAAAACTAGAGGGGAAATTAATTTAAAAAGTTATTGGATTTGAAAATGTTGAATCAGTTTCACTCTTAACTAATTCAAAATTTTCATCATCATTGTGCAATCAAATAAAACTTAATTGAATCAAATAATGTAAAATAGCAAATATTTAAATGTTCATCAGCATAAACTACCCTTCAAATAAAATGCCGTAATTTAAAATCACTCATTCAATATGGTAACGAATGCTAATGGCAACACAATTCGGCATATTTCAATTACGCAACACCAAAACAATAATGTTGCCAACAACAAATTTTTGCATCACTGTTCAAATGCAGCAACTCGACGAATATTAATAATTTATGGCTGAACTTCGAGCGTTCGTGTTGCTTACTTTTCTCATTACCATATTTAACGTTGTCATGTAGCCTTCCACAGGCCTCCTGCAAAGACTTTATTATTTCAACGTTTGTGGCTATGTAAGAAGTTGTCAGAAGTATAATAATTATCTAGTTTATGATTGTATCAGTATCAGTGTGTCATGACATATAGATTCGTTCACGTACAAATGGTCTACCCTAAGGACTAAGTGCGAAAACCAAATCCCTATAAATATTTTGATATTTGTTTAGCAGTTGTTGGTGTGGTTGTTTATGTTATGTTGTTAAGTTATTAATTCTCTAATTAAGAATGTAATTTTATGCATGGCGATCGTAAGCCTTACAAATATGTACCATGAGTATGACATGTTTCATGATGGTTTCATTTTCGACGGATGGCGCAGAAACTTCGGCAAACGGCAGAGGTATTTGACAGGCTGAGCCAGTCAAATAAATATCTGTCTATGTATTTATTTGACTGGCCCAGGTAATAGGTTGTCGCAGGTCTGGCTGTGATATTTCTATTACTAAAAGTATCGACATAACAGGAAAAATCTGCTAAAAAAAAGGTGCTAAGTTAAAAACAAAACTGCGGTGCGAAGATGTTTAAAAATAGAAGTATCATACATGTGTTTCTTCTACACGTGTGTCAGCCATATAACACATTTTTATTATTCTCATACAAGCAACTATTATGAAAACCACACGTGGAATGAAATTTCATACTGCCGGAGCTACCCACAATTCTCCGAAGTGAATTTTCTGTTACAATATAAAAGATGGTCGGAATACTTTTCAGTTTTATGTTGTGTTTTTATACTTGGATGTCAAAGACGTCACAATAAATCACCGGGTATTAAGGTTGACGAGACTTTAAGTATTATTTGAGATTAAAAATGCGGCATCGGAGCTCGTGGGAGTATTTTGTAACCAGCTTCAAAAAGGAGCAGGTTCTCAATTCGACTGTATTTTTTTATGTGTTTTACCTCAGTACTTTTTACTAGGTGAAACGATTTTGATTATCCTTTTTTTTATTATAGCTGATGCTTCTCATGTGGTTCCATTTAAATTTGATTAAGATCTGACGAGTAGTTTTTGAGTTATTCTTTATAATACTTATCTTCATAGTAATATAAGTAACAAAACAAAAAGAGAAAAATAATAAAATGTTTAAAAAAATAACCTTTAAAAAGACACCGACTTCCGAAAAGAAAGTAAATTTTTCGCTTTGTAGGGTTTTGTTATAGAAATCGTTTTTATTTTTTTAAGTTTTTTGAGCTTTGATCATGCAGGAATGTCGACAGTGTCGACACCGACATATTTGAGAACAGTCTAGGGAAACAATGATGATAGAAAAGAAGAAAAAGTGATTATTTGCTACAAAACGTCCTAAAGAAATACCAAGAATCGTAAAGGGAAGTCAGACTAATAAAATTATGTAAGACTGGGTCACATTCATACAAAGGCAGTTTGGAATTAAAAGTTTCATCATCAGTCTACAGCAGTCCACAGTTGGACACAGGCCTATTCAATCCCACACCATTCGTTTCTATTATCGGCAACTCTCGTCCAGCTGCTATCTGCCACCCTGCGAAGATCATCGTTCTTATTAGCCTGAAAGCGTTCCACAATATATTAGAACCATTACTAATTTATTGAATCATAGAAAATTGCATGAGAAGAAATATTGAACCCACATGTTTGCCTTTGCGACAAAATAAGTCCCCGTAAAAATAAATTAGAACCATTATTAACAGGGTTTTAACTCATACGATTCACCCACGTTGTTTTAACATTGATCCAAATATGTCCCAAATAGTAATAACATATTGAGTGGAACATTAAACACATCTTATTGATAGATTTTAACAGCGGTAAGTAAATACTACATGTACCAACATAGGTACTATTTTGTACTAATAGCTCACCCACGTTGTTCCCACAGGAGCTTATAAGTCTCCTATTAACATGTTTCTTTTAATAAACAGACAAACTCAAAAGTGACACTAATCTTGTTTACTTAGAAGGTGTTGTGGAACAGAGTGTTTTTCCTTGGTCTAATTTCTAAGTAGGTAATCCGTTATGCAACGAATGAAATGAAAAAAAACTCCGACACATTTGTTATTTCATGCTATATAATTTATCTAATAGTTGACACAAATCTAAATCTAAATTGGTTCATCCGTTTAGGAGCTATGGTGCCTCAGACAGATACACAAATACACAGGTACAGACGTCAAACTTATAACACTCCTCTTTTTCCGTCGAGGGTTAAAAAAAGGGCAGTTAAAAGTTTGGCAGTGTAATACCCTGAGTCTCAGAAAGCATGTTGGTCCTACGCGCTTCACCTGATTTCTCTACGATCGTGTCGCATTGCCGTCTTATCGGACTATGAGTCCATCTAAAGATGGTAGATATCGCTCTTAGCTATAAGACCACCTTTGTACCCATAATAGTATTAAGAAATTGTAGAGATTCTATTATATGATATGTTATGATATGCTATGTGTAGGGTGCAAATGCAAATACACCTTTAACATTAACTATTGTCAATGCAATGCAAATGTCAATGTAATGTAAAATGTCAATGAGTGCCAACGGGCTGGAATCAAGAAATAAAAATGCAAGTTGTCCGACTCAAACCACGTCTAATTGAACACTAAAATTAATATTGAAACAATGCATCATCACTGCTCTGCTCGCTGCTGCTGCTGCGTGATTATCATAATATCTAATGTAGGTCGCACGTGTAAGTGCAAAGGTGTGAGCCTACTTATTGCACAACTCTTACTTAGTAAACAATTTTAAACTCATGTACGTGCACCGTACATATTGCCACCACAAGACTGCTAACAGCTACTGAACTAAAAATTAATCAAATAAAATTAAGACAAGAACGACTGTAGAAACTAATGCAGAGCACTGATGTAGTAGGTACTAGGTATAATATGTAATGTAAAATATTTGTATGACTAATGTAGATATTATGTAACTGTACACTTAAAATCCATAAATATAATTGTCAAGCTCCCTAATCACACACGTCACTATGTTTTTCAGTGTCAAATTTCACTTCACTTAAGGCGCGATCAACACTTATCACTTCGTTCACTTTTGACACCCGTTTGTTGATTTTGCTACACCCGCCCTCGATGTCATCTTCTTCTTCTCGTCCTCTTCTGCTTATCGCATCTCGCGAACCCTCCCCCTGTCTTTTGGTGCTCGTCTTTCTCCAAAAGTACACGTACGATGTTACAGACAGAGCAATACTAATCGTTATTACGACATAGATTGCGGTGTAGTGGTGAATGTCATGGGGGGATAACGTTTCCAGGTTTGATTGCTCTTTAATCGAGCGCAGTTGTGTGTCAATCTTCTGGAACATTTCTTCATGCGTTTCGATAGGCAATGACGAGTTGCGGATCGACGTATTGATGATGTTGTTGATGGGAGAGATCGTGGGTATGATCATGGCGAATGGTTCGTTGACTATGACGTCACTTTTATGTTCTATGTATGCGTGCAACATGAATGAGTCACCCTGCAAGTTACATCCTCGTTTAAGTGTAATCAGACCCGAGTGATGTAACGACTCCGATGTCATTTGAGCACCGCAAACTAATTGCACTTCGCACGTGCCACAACAATAATAAAACCATGTGTTTTGCTGGTGTAGTTTTACCCACTTGTCAGCGCATTCCCTTGTTTCCGTGTGACAGTACACACTGTGTTCTTCATTGTCTCGGATCAGCTGTACATCGCAAATTGACTTGCGTCGGTCACCGGTGCGATAGATAGGGTGGTTTAATTTGCACATCAATGTTTTGTCCTGGATCTTTTGGCATTCTTGAACGTCAGATTGCTCGAGAGGTATGAATGAGTATTGGTTGGCGTTAAATGCTATTAGTTCCGAATTTGGGATGACGTACATCACCCGATTTATGCCAATACGTTGAGGTATGCTTATAAGTTTATTCAGCTCGTATAGAGCATCATTCAGAATGGGTATTTTTACTTCCATCAGTAAATATTGCTGTGTAATGCGTGCATGTATTCTGAACATTCTGTAGATGTCTCGTACATCATTCTGGACTTCTGGCAGCGTGGCATCGCGGGGTAGTTGTCTAGCTACTCTATCTAATTCGGTTTGCATTTGAGTTGGTGATAGTAAGTGTACGTCCATATGACCCTGGTACATGTTTGTCAGCGTATTGATGAGGGTTTGTTGGATTTCCTTTAGATTTTGGGCCATTTTTTCTGCAGCTATTGCCGATGTAATGATGTAGAATGCATTAGCGGTGTCATGTTTATTCGTTTCTGTTTTATTTTCCAGATTGGTAAGGTGGTCATTCATCAAGGTAAACTGCTTTACCATTGTCGCTTCGTTGCGTTGTACGATGTTATGCTCGGTTTCCAAAATACTTGTCTGATTTTTGAGAAGGTGTAATAAGTGGTTGTCATTGTGTTGAATGGAATTGATGTCGTGTTCGTACTTTTCTGCGAAATGCTGATCTAGTACTCCAAATAGTGAGTTGGCAACATATCCCACTCCGTCGATTAATTCTTTTTTTGAATCTGTGTTGAATTAATCGTTGGGACTTCAGCAGATTATTGTAATAGTCCAGTTCGTTCATGCTCTGTTCGAGTTGGTTGATTAAAATGTGGAATTGCATCATCCAGTCCTCGCAACGATATCCTTTTATATGAGACACGAATTTTTGCAGAGTGTCAACGTTTCGCCAGTAGTTTGTCATGTTGTAGTAGAATACTAATTTCCATTCATCTCGTATTTCTTGTAAGTCTGCAATCTTGTCAAAGTAAATCGTTTGATTTTTTGTCAGTGGGGTAAGCTTCATGTCTTGTTGAACAGTGGGCGTTATAAATGCCATGGTCAGCATCAATGTGTAGCATATCAAGCTGTGCCAGGTAAGCTTTTTCGGTCGGCTCCGTCTGTTTTTTGTAGATGTGATGGTATCGCCAAGTCTTTCTTCTTCAACCTCAACTAGTGGTACGAGTTTTGTGATCGGCCGTTTAACTTCTCCTTTTGCAGTTTGTAATGTGACAACTCTCGTGTGGCCGTCTTTTCCTGTATGTAGCTCTGCTACCCGACCCAGAGCCCATTTGCCTGCCGGTAATCTTTCATCCTTGATGCAAACAATATCATTTTCTCGAGGATCGGTAGTTTGTCGTTTCCATTTTAGCCTTGTTTGGAGTTGTTGAAGGTATTCTTGCGACCATCTTTTCCAGAAATCCTTACTGAGCTGCTGTACAATTTGCCATCTCTTGCCTAAATTATACGTATTGTCAATGTCCGGTTCTGGAATAGTCATTAGCGATGTGCCGGTTAGAAAATGTCCAGGCGTTAAGCAGTTGATTTCTTCGGCGTTCTCTGTTACGGTGCAAAGTGGTCGTGAATTCAGGCAAGCTTCAGTCTGGCATAGTAGAGTGGTAAATTCTTCGTACGTCAGGCGCTGATCTCCAATGACCCGTTTTAGATGATACTTCATGCTCTTCACGGCAGCTTCCCATAGTCCGCCTGCGCTTGGCCATACTGGGGCATTGAAGTGCCATTTGATTCCCATCTCTGATATTTTTCCCAAGAAAAGGTTGTCAATGGTGTCTACAATGCATTTATATTGTTGCAGTAAAATCCGGTTAGCACCCACAAAATTCGTGCCGTTATCGCTGTACATGTCACGTGGTGTACCTCTACGGGCGCAGAAGCGCTTGAAGGCTGATAAAAATGCTATACTGGACAGCTCTGACACAAGTTCCAGATGTATAGCCTTTGTTGCCAGACAAACAAATACGGCAACGTACGCCAGCAATGTTTTGACGCCTCGGCCTTTATTTGCCTTGATCTCAATGTGGCCAGTAAAGTCAACCCCTGTATGTGTAAAAGGGCGAGAAACTGTCACTCTCGGCTCTGGTAGATCTGCCATAATCTGGTTTGAGGTTTTTGCATGAAATCGGCGACATGGTACGCATTTGTGTAACACCTTCTTAACGGCGCGATATCCTCCTACTATCCATACTCTTTGGCGTAGATGTGTTAGGGTTAGCTTCGGACCTCCGTGTAATGTTGTACTGTGTGCTTGCCAAATTAATAACTCTGTCAATTTGTGGTCATGTGGTAGCAGAATTGGATGTTTCGTGTCTTCATTTAGGTTCGAGTTATGCAACCTTCCCCCTACTCGCAAAATGTCATGTTTGTCGAGGAATGGGTTCAAATTCAAAAGGTTGCTTTTGTTGCTTAAACCCTTATTTTCCTTCAGTCTCATAATCTCGTCTTTGAAGGTATGTAATTGAATCTGTTTTAGTATAAGATTTTCAGCGTTTTGTAGTTCTGTTGATGTTAAATATGCAGTTGTATTTGTGTTGGATTTCGAACAGTTGTTCATGAATCGTTTTATCCACGCTGTGACCCTTGTAATGTGAGCCATGTCGCTGTGTCGATCTAATAACTCAATTACAGTTGAGGACGGCTCGAATTTCACAACATACGCTTTCATTTGTTTTTGTTTTGATTCGCATGTTGTCGGTATGATTTCAACTTTATCAGCTGTTTTGTCATTGTAATTTTTCACCCATTCTGGTCCTTGCCACCACAAAGGATGTTGCAATAGCTGGGAGCAACTGATGCCGCGTGATGCACAGTCTGCTGCGTTTTCTTCTGATTTGACGTACCTCCAGTGTTGTTTCGGGATGACTTCATGCACTTGTTGCACTCTGTTGCTCACGAACGACTTCCATTTTGTGACGTCACCATGCAGCCAGCCTAGTACAATCATGGAGTCCGTCCAGGCGTATATGTTGTTGTCGATGTTGTCCCACTTGCATGCTTTCCGGACCTTTTTCATTAATCGGGAAAGTAATAAGGCTCCGCATAGTTCAAGCCGTGGTAATGTCAATTTGTTATTGATTGGAGATAGTCTAGATTTTGCTGCTATTAATCGACTTAAGGGCTTGTTTTTGCTGTCTAATGTCAGTAGATATATAGTGCATGCATAGGCCTTTTCTGAGGCATCGCAGAATCCATGTACTTGGAAGGGTTTAGTTGTATCGCCCAACCATCTCGGTATCTCGTATCGCGTTATGTTGTGCAAGTCGCTTGTAAACCGCTTCCATTCTTCTTGTACGCCTGTAGGTAAGGTTTCATCCCAGTTGCATCCTGACAGCCAAACGCTTTGGAACATCAGTTTTGCTTTCAATGTCAGAGGTGTCAGCCAGCCCAGTGGGTCGAAGATTTTTGATATCCCGGACAGTAGTTTCCGTTTTGTCAATGGTTTATTGTTGTCAAAGTTTGTTTTGTTAGTGAATGCAAAAGTGTCAGATGTAGGGTTCCACTGTACACCCAGGGCTTTTGTAGTTCCATCGTTTGTAAAGTGCATTGTGGTTTGGTTTAGGTCTGATGATGATAAACCTTTAATCAAGGTCGGCTCGTTGCTTGACCACTTCCGTAGCGTTAGTCCTGCTCCGCTCAGTATGTTGATGAGTTGGTACTGCATTTCTTGTGCTCGCTCGATGGAGTTGTTACCACTTAGTACATCATCGACATACATTTCGTTGTTAATGACGTCAGCTGCTAACGGGTATTTCTCTGCATCATCGTTTGCTAGTTGCTTTAGCGTCCGAAGTGCTAGAAATGGTGCCGCCTTGGTTCCATATGTCACTGTGCATAGCTTGTACTCCTTAAGGGGACCTTGGTTAGTTTCCCTCCATACTATCTTCTGCAATTCTTGATCTTCTTCATGCACTAAGATCATGCGATACATTTTCTCACAGTCTGCTGTAAAGACATACTTGTATCGCCGCCATCCCATGAGTAGTGTCAGTAGATCTTGATGAAGCTTCGGGCCACACTCCATCAAGTCGTTCAGGCTGTAACCTGTGTCAGTCTTCTGTGAGGCGTTGAAAACAACCCTTAATTTGGTTGTCAATGAGTCCTGTTTAAGGACTCCGTGGTGAGGTAAGTAACATGACGGGTTGCAGTCGGGCTTACTCTCTTTCATGTGTCCCATTTCCAAGTACTCTTGCATGAATTTGACATAGTTTTCTGACAGTTTGTCATCTCTGCATAATCGCCTTTCTAATTGCATAAATTGTGCCACTGCACGTGGCTTTGATTTTCCTAATAGCTGATCGTAATTAGGCTTCATTGGCAAACGAACTGCATATTTGCCATTTTTCAGACGTTTTGTTGTTGCAGTGAAGAACTCTTCGCAGTATCTCTCCGCTGACGTCATTGAACTGCATGCATCCCCACTGATGTCTTCCATTTCCCAGTATTTTGTCAAGTCATCCACTTGGTTTATCACCACGTTGCAATTGAATGTCTTGCTGACGTTGCCTGACAGAATCCACCCTAAGCGAGTCTGTTGAGCTATGGGTTCATTAGTCTCTCCCTTAATCAGTCCATTCATTAGGATTTCAGAGAATACCTGTGCATCTAGAAGTATGTCAATGGGCCTTGATATGTTGTACTCTGGATCGGCTAATGTGATGTTTGTTACGTGAGTCCAAGTTCTTTTTGTAAAGGTGGCGTTAGGTAGATTGTTTACCACCCGTGGCATGACTAATGCTTCCGTGGTGAACTGGAAGTCGTTGTGTACGGACCGACAAAGTAGGTTCACCTTTCCTTTGCTCCTGTTGGATAGTGTGCCGATCCCACTTATGCTCGCGTTTAGCTTTTGACGCTTTACTCCCAGTCTTTGAGCTGCATTCTCCGTGATCAGGGTTATTTGTGAGCCTTGATCAACTAACGCCCGTAGTGTGATGTAATCGCCATCAGCTGTTTCTACTTGCAATAATGCAGTGGCCAATAGTATTTCGTCATCATTATTCGATGCGAAGTTATTTTGCATACTTTTAGGTGACCTAGTTGCAGTTGACTTCGACGGTTTATCCATCGTTTGTGTTGCTGAGGGCATTTGCGCTGACTGGACGATGTCGTTGTGCAATAGCGTGTTGTGTGGGTCGCTGCACTCTCTGCATCTTTTTTGTGACGCACAATAGCCCTTGCTATGCACATACAGACAGTTTCTGCAAATATTGTTTGATTTTATGAATTCTAGTTTCGCCGAGCTTGCCATGTCAGTGAATTTCGAACACTGGAACAATGCATGATTGGTGTTGCATAATGCACAAATGATCTTATTAAATTGACCAGCGTTGTATGCATGGAAGTTTCGAGAGTTTGCTGGTTTGGGGGTTTTGCTGAATGGATGAAATGCGTTGGATTGTGGTTTTGCAGGAGGCTTGCTACTGTTTTCTGGCTTCTTTCTATGCAAAGGTTCTAATGCCATGAATTTGTTCTCAATAAAATCCATAAACTGGTTGAACGTAGGTATCTCTCGCGGATCCGCCCTAGACTGCATGTATTCCGCGTACGTTTCGGAGTCTAGTTTCTCGCATAACACGTAGACTAGAATAGGATCCCATGAACCTGTATCTACCCCCAAATTGTGTATCGCATTTATGGTTTCATTGCTCGTGTCATATAACCGCTTAAGGTCGAATGCAGATTGTTTTTGCAGATGTGGCTGACGCATGAAACTCTGGAAATTCTTAGTGAACAACATAAACTTGTTGTTGTACCTATGGTTCAAGATTTCCCAACACGTGTCGTAATTTTCGGGTGAGATGTGTAGATGCTGGACGAGTTTCTCCGCTTCGCCGCGCAATCTCCCTTTTAAGTGCTGCATTTTTTGTGCTTTTGCAATTGCAGGGTTATTGTGTATTGCTTCTACGAACAGATCCATGAAAGTAGGCCATAACGAATAGTTCCCGTTGAAAATGGGAATGTCTATTTTGGGCACGGATTGTTGTTGGTGCACGGAGGCGTTCAGTTTTACGTTCAGCGCCCGCTTTGTTTTTACAAATGCCCGTTCGTGGCGACAAAACTCGTCATAGTACTCATTAGGCGCCCCGTCTAACAAACCATCGATTCGCAGATGCATATTGTCAATCGCTGACCACCGAGACCCTAACGTCTTCAAAGCGTCTTCTATCTCCCATCTTTCGATGACCTCTTCAATGATCTTACTCGTCACTAACCTGTCGAACGCACGGAAGTTCGCGTTCTGCAGCTGCTGTAGCTCGAGTAGCTTGTCCTCTGCTCCCGAGGAGCTCCCGAACAAGGTCCTGTCAAACTCCACGTGTACCTTGCTAGAGCCGGGTCCACTCTGCACCTTGGTCCCGCATGCTGTAAGCTCCTGCCGCACACCGTGGTACCAATCCCTTAATACTTCGTGAATATTGTTGGTGAAGTACTCATGCGTTTTGTCTTCTACCGCACTCAGCTCCTGATGTTTCTCTTTACATTCCGCCCAAAGCTGATCTAACCGCTCAAGCCTTTGCTGAATGTACTCGGGGGTCTTCCTGCTCGCTGAATCCTTCTTGAAGTTGGTATGGACCCTCTTCATCTCCTCCAGGATCTCAGCCTGACGCGCGATTAAACCCTCCATTGTTAACGAAGTAAGCAAAAAATGAACGATCTTACTTGAAACTCAGGAACTGTCCCTTTACGCTGATGTAACGCGTCGCTCTGGAACCTGGATCGCTGCGACTGCTTCTGCACGGCAACACACGACCAAGACACAAGTCACACGCGACGTTTTACTGACCGACAAATCGGACTGTACGGTACTTGCAATAATTTCGAAGGACCAAAAAACAATGTAGGGTGCAAATGCAAATACACCTTTAACATTAACTATTGTCAATGCAATGCAAATGTCAATGTAATGTAAAATGTCAATGAGTGCCAACGGGCTGGAATCAAGAAATAAAAATGCAAGTTGTCCGACTCAAACCACGTCTAATTGAACACTAAAATTAATATTGAAACAATGCATCATCACTGCTCTGCTCGCTGCTGCTGCTGCGTGATTATCATAATATCTAATGTAGGTCGCACGTGTAAGTGCAAAGGTGTGAGCCTACTTATTGCACAACTCTTACTTAGTAAACAATTTTAAACTCATGTACGTGCACCGTACACTATGCTATGCTATGCTATGATGTAATATGATGTGATATAATATGATATGATATGCAATGATATGATATATTGTTTTATTCTGTTATATTCTATTCTGTTCCATTCTGTTCTGTTATATTGTGTACTATTTTTCTCTTGTATTCTATGAGAGTCGAGTCTGGGAGCAGAGAGTGTACTGGAGCCTCTAGACAAATTTACATTCTATCATCGAAGGCGATGGTCGAAATGAAAGGGATTGAACATGTGACATTTCAATGTCGCTTGCCATTTCCATACATTTTCGATATTTTTCCATTTACCGCGACACTTTCGTTGAGAGAATGCCAATACCTGTCTAGAGAGCCTCTGAGTTTGTTGCGCACATACATAAGCAACATAATAATAATAAATCTCGCACGTCGATATTCAGTCTCCTCCTAAACTGAAAGGAGACCGTTAAATCAAATGAAACTGGCCTTTAAGTCAAAATAAAACAACACAAATCAAAATCAAATAAAAAAATCTATTCCATTCAAGTCAGAAAACCGTTTTATGTACTGAAAAGGTCATCTAATTTTTTTGCATGACAGCCTTATTTACGTAGGCGACGTTTGAAGCCAACAGGTTTAGGATTATAGATTTATTTTGGTACAAGTACCCTGTGAACCTGAATGAAATAACCTTTGGGACACTTTTAAAGTTTTAACTAACTAGGTAGTTTAAATTACCTTTTAGTGGGAGCTTTTTAGAATCATTACCTATTGAACGCATTAAAGTCAATTTACCAATGGGGTCATGTTTCTATACTTAAGAGGTTTATAAGTATAGTCTTTTAATTTTTTGACGCCCTATGACTCCTGTCCTTTTATACGCGTTCGTTGTTTTACTTAATTTTTATTCAACTGTATTTATAGGTAGTTATTGTTAATTATTTGCATTCGGTATCCAAGAACGTTATGGAATCGTTAGACGAAAAATTTAAAACACTAATCGAGGAAAACAATAATCTCAAAAGTAAAGTATCTGAACTTGAGCTAAAACTTAAATTGGCAGAAAGAGATAAACGGAAGAGTAACCTGGTTTTCTTTGGAATAGAAGAAAAGGATAAATCTGTAATAGACCTAGTAGACTGCCTCAAACAAACTATAGTAGGTATGGGAGTACACATGGAAAGTCAAGAGATTAGCAACGTTTATAGAATCGGGCGACAGAACGAAAATAAAAGCCGTCCTGTTGTAGTCACCATCACAACCCAATGGAAAAAGCACCTTATTCTCAAAAACAGGCCAAACCTCCCATCGGGCATCAATGTAAAAGAGGACTACTCCAAGGAAATCTTAGAAAAACGAAAACAGCTCCAACCGCAAGTGGAAGAGGAAAAAAAGAAAGGGAACATAGCTTACTTAAAATATGACAAACTGATAGTTAAAAAACCGAAAGACAATAACAGAGAAAAGAGGAAAAGAGAAACTTCGAGCTCACCTAAGCCACCTACTCAGAAGAAAGCTATCACCAACAAACCCCAGCCTGATCCAAAACAATCCTCATACAAAACATCTGCGAAAGACATCGTCAGACCTAACATATTGAACTACGTCGAGAGAACAAGACCTGACCCACAATTTAATACACCAAAAAACTAATTACTGCTACGGAAAACCGGAATCAAACGAAAATTAAATTAACTAATAGCCACAAAAACAACCAACCAACAAAACGTCTTCCAATACGGCTGGTCCCCGCGGGAGATATAGACCATCACCCTCTAACAAGAAGAAACAAAACACTTAAAATTGCAACTTTGAACACTAGAACCCTTAGAACGGCTGAAAGCCTACATGAGTTAGAAAAATCCTTAGAAGATATAAATCTGGATATCCTAGGTATAAGCGAGCTGAGAAGGCTTGATGAAAGAATTGAAGAACGTGCAGACTACATTTTATTCCATAAAGGCGAAGTAGCTGGACAAAGAGGCGTAGGATTCCTAATCAAACAATCAATGAAAAAACAAATTTACGAGCTCATTGGAATCTCTGACCGAATAGCCATACTTAACCTCGACATACCTGGTTATCGAAAATTATGGTCAATTATCCAAATATACGCTCCGACAGAGCAAGCAACAAAAATAGAAACCAAACTTTTCTACGACGAACTAAGACAAGTTATAATGAAATACTCACACAACCACATACTACTAATGGGTGACTTCAATGCCCAAGTCGGAGCAAAACAAAATAAGGAAGAATACGTCTTGGGAAAATTCGGACAAGGAAAAAGAAGTCGAAACGGCGAACTGCTAGTTGAATTCCTACTAGAACACAACTTAACGCTTCTCAATAGTTTGTTTAAAAAAAACAAGAAGAATAAGTGGACCTGGATCTCCCCTGACGGCACCTATAAAAACGAGATTGACTACATAATAACTAGCTATCCAAAAGCCTTCACGGATACGTCAGTAGTGACAAAACTCAACTTTAATACAAACCATCGTATGGTACGAAGCTCCTTAACAATAGAACCACCAAGGAAAAGTAGAAAAAATGTAGCTACTAACAAAAACCAACAATACAGTAACGATATCCTAAAGAAAATCGCTAAGTCCCTTAGCGAAACAGCTGAGGAAATGTCAACGAAAAATAGCGCAACTGATGCTCTTGCAAAGTACAGTAAGCTAGAAAAACAACTAACCAGTGTTAAAACTGGGAACATGGGTAGGAATAAATACAGACTAAGTGACACAACACTACAACTTATAGAAAAAAGAAAAATCTTGCTACAGAAGTACCCTAAAAGTAATAATATAAAACTGATAACTGAACTGAGTAAGGAAATCAGAGCGAATATCAGAAAAGATAGGAAGACTAAGAGGATGGAAACATTAGAAAAGCATATAAAGAGAACAGGTGGTGTAAAGAAAGCACTAAAGGAACTGAGAGAAGTAAGCAAAGAATGGATACCAAAACTCAATAAGAAAGATAATATTTATACGAACAGAAAAGATATCAACGAAATAGCTACTAAATTTTACCAGGACCTATACTCAAATCCAGAAAAAAAACAAACAAAAGACCTAAGCGAAACACTGCACAAAGTGGAATCAGAACCAAAAATACTCCCAAACGAAGTAGAAAAAGCAATACATAGTCAAAAGATGGAAAAGGCTCCAGGTCCGGATAAAATTACAAATGAGCTTCTCAAAGGTACTCTGGACGAGCTTCTACCCGTACTTACATCAATATTCAACGAAATTATGAAGACTGGTATAATCCCCACACAGTGGAAAACATCACACATCATTCTTATATTTAAGAAAGGCCAAAAAGAAAACATAGGAAATTATAGGCCCATAAGTCTGATGTCAAATATCTACAAGGTATTCTCCAAAGTCATCTTAGAAAGAATAAGCAAAAAGCTCGACGTAAACCAACCACGTGAACAAGCCGGCTTTAGACAAAAATTTTCTACACTGGACCATATACACACAGTGAAACAAGTAGTAGAGAAATATAAGGAATATAACAAAAACTTATACATGGCATTTATCGACTACTCTAAAGCTTTCGATAGCATAAGCCACAAATCCATATGGGAGAGCCTGGAACAACAAGGTATACCTTCAAAGTACATCGAAATCATTAAAAACATCTACTCAAATACCGAAGCGAGGATACAACTGGAAACTCTAGGAAAGAAGTTTAAGATCGAGAGGGGGGTAAGACAGGGGGACCCTCTGTCACCGAAACTGTTCTCTGCCGTACTGGAAAGCATCTTCCGCAAACTGGACTGGAACGACTTTGGCATAAACGTGGATGGTATAAAACTTAATCACCTAAGATTTGCGGATGATATAGTGCTGTTTGAAGAAAATCCGGAACAACTGATAGCAATGATAAAATCGCTAAAATTCGAAAGTGAGAAAGTAGGTCTAACTATGAACAAAGACAAAACCAAATTAATTACAAACTCCGAACCAATAGCTATAAAAATTGACAACCAGTTGCTTGAATATGTGCAAGATTACATCTATCTAGGGCAGATTATTTCTCACAAAGACCAAACCACCAAAGAAATCAGTAGAAGAATAGCGAACGGCTGGAAGCAGTACTGGTCACTGAAAGAAGTCTTAAAATCCAAGGAGCTAAGCATGTCAATAAAAAGGAAAGTCTTTGATTCCTGTGTACTTCCAGTCATTACCTATGGGTGCGAAACTTGGTCCCTCACGAAACACCACAGAGAAAAGTTGGAGCGATGCCAGAGAGCCATGGAGAGAAGCATGACAGGAATAAGGAAGCAAGATAAAGTAAGAAGTTGCGAAATAAGACAGAAAACTAAGGTAACAGACATAATTAGCCGAATAGACCAACAGAAATGGAGATGGGCCGGCCACATGATCCGAGAGACCCAAGATAAATGGAGCAAAACTGTCTCCGACTGGTACCCCAGAGACGGGAACCGCAACAGAGGACGCCAGCATGCAAGATGGGAGGATGATCTGAAGCTGACGGCTGGTCGCCACTGGAGAAGGGTGGCGCGAGACAGAAGCCAGTGGAAGTTGTTAGAGGAGGCCTATGCCAAAAGGCACGCTGAACTGCGGGACATTATTTAAACCAAATTATTTTGTTGTTATTATTATTATTGTTATTATGTTTTTGTATGCGTAGTTCAGAATAAAGGGCTTATTATTATTATTATTATTATTGTTAATTAAGTATTTTATAGTATGTAAATTGTAGTCTATCAATTTTTTGCAACATTGTTTGATGAACTGCCCCCGTACCATGACGTGTCAAAACTATCCTGGTACGACTGGGAAAAAGGGACAGATGTATACAAGTCAGGTCCCTTACGAACACTCGAAATAACATTGCTCTAAGGGCCTTACATTTACTACATAGTGTTCCCATATAAGTACCCGCTTATCGTTTTGGATATTACTAAACTAATTGATCGATTCACGATCGACGGTATTTTATTGACGTCAGTCGATTGTTGGGTAGTACAAATCGACTAA
Source organism: Anorthoa munda (assembly GCA_945859665.1). Taxonomy (NCBI): domain Eukaryota; kingdom Metazoa; phylum Arthropoda; class Insecta; order Lepidoptera; family Noctuidae; genus Anorthoa; species Anorthoa munda. The sequence continues at coordinate 29,257,486 of OX243910.1, read as the reverse complement.
ACTATACTGCCATCGGTCGATCAACACCCTCAATTATGAAACAGTTAAGTACAAATTAAAATACTTAGCTGTATCTCCTTTACGTTAATTCAGATATGTTAACAGGCTCTGTAGCACCCCATGGTAGTCTCTATGAAACTATTTAGGCAATCCCGATGTTCATTGAGCTGAATTCCCTCAAAACTATTGTTTTCAGTGTTTATTTTTTCATTGACTGAAAATTAATATATTTTACCGAGTTCAAACTCTGTCCATTCACGAGGTCAAAAAGGCATCATTCAGGTTGAATTTTGCAAGGGTTCGAAAAAAGAACAGATTATTATTTTTAGTTGCTCTTTAGAAATTTAAATGTCAGCAAACGGCTGACCTATAAGTTTACACACCGATACCCTTCCGTGCCTCAGAGAGCACGTTAAGCTTTCGAGCTCGGTTGTCATGCGAACACATAGACAATCGTCATGGATAGCTGGATTCGCGAAAAAATGGCAACTGTTTGAAAAAACTAGAGATTCTGTTTCTAAAATTAACAACGTTCATTTATTTACCTATGTTGTAAAACATTTACGAAAGTGATGTATGAAATTAATTAATATTTAAATCAATCTAGTTTATTTTTTACAGAAACTTATTCAATCATAATTTCAGTCATCTGCCCATACCACCATACACAAACACGCACACACATACCCGTACATATATACACACACGCAGCACGACTTAGACTTAGTTTTAGTTATTTTCGTTGAATTTTATGTTATGCTAAAATTTTATATTATTACTTATTGATTTTCTTTCAAAGTGTTATATCTATTTTAATTTTTAATTTGATTTGACATTTGATATTATAATAACAGTTAGTATTATTAATATAACCTAATTCATTTTCCTCAAAATGTAATATTGATTTTAGTTTGATTTGACATTAGATATTAAGATGAAATAAAATGGGGAGGGCGCTGACTCCTGTCATACAGGTCCGCCTAGTTCGGGAGTCAGAGGCTTCAAAATTATTGTAACCAAATATTATGTCAATAAAGATTATTTGATATTTGATATTTATTTAATTGGTCCCGATAGGTAACTTTGGGCATATTAATTGCAACATGCATTGTCATACAGATGAATAGTGAAATTAGGAAACAGTTATTATTTTCATTATTCTTTTTTAACCCAATCTATTTTGAGATGGCGCAGTATGTTTCTTTCATATATTTCTATTAACTGTCATCTCAGACATCGCCCCCTTCTGCCGTGTTATTCACACAATAAATTCATGGTTTCATTGCTCTGCCCCTATTCTTATACCACTGTAACATTTACTTGTCATACATACTCGTACTTCCCTAATTTAATTTCATGAAGGATAATTCGAAAGTGCCCACATGAAGTCTTAAGAAAGGCTAACCTTTCAGGTCTTGGTCTAGACGGAGACCTTTAAAGGCTACCATATTTCCTGGGCAAACAGTGTATTAACCCCAACGTATTTTACACTATATGTCAAGCAGAACAGCTCCAAGATCTAAGGACAGTTGACCTACATGCTTATAAACGTAGGCGGTACACGCGTATACTGTGTTTATTTACGGAGACTTAACCTCAGCATCTTATTCACAAAGTGTAGCCGGGAGCTAGCAGATGCTGGCATTATGAGCGCTATAAAATAAATATTTTGTTGGGATCTGTGGATTTCAGTCTTATTTTAAGTTCATAATAATTTGTACTACATTCTATAATAACAGACAAGAGAACACAAAAACTAGGTGAAAATATGTAGAGGAATGAGTGGCTGAAGATTGAACTTCTTCTTTTGTCGTGTATATTTATTTATTTAATACTTCATGCACACAAACGTACAGGGTATTACAGAATGCCTTAATTATATATATTATATTATATTTTTTGATTCCCAATGAGCCCTTTTCCTCTCCCCTTTGTATATAGGCTTGTTTTTATTTTTTTGGGATATCCAATTATATATACATTAATATATTTGTTACATTATACATAAATACATCTTCGTGCATATTTATTACGAATACTCGTAGCTTTAAATTTTAACTGTCCAGTATGTGGCTATTTCCTATCCTAGAAGGGGCAGGTGGTTTGACATAAAGGGCAGGAAATGAGGTGGGGTATATCCTGCAAGGGGGCTCCACATTGACACTGTATTTTGACATTGAGTATATTTTTGTTCAATAGATTAAGCCAGTTGCGGACTCATTAACACTTACGTTGAGAAATTACCCATATTTTATTATACAAATTCATAACTGTCCGTCCTTACCAAAGTTTTAAATGGACATTTACCTGGGCATGAAACCGTCTATGCCTTTAAAAATATGCCAGACAAACATCGCCACATAAAATAAAAATAAAATACCCCATACAAAGCGTCGCACATTTTTTATCACCGCTAAACTCATTAACGTCATTAAGCTTCCAGTTATTTATAATTTGCAGTTAAGCGTAGCCTTGTTTTGGACAGATAAACAATTAAATGACAAAAGGTCTCTAATTGTCCAATTTAGATACGGAACCACGGTTGGCTTTTGTGCTTGCCTTTAAAAGGGTGATTGTTTGAGGCTTTAGAATTTGCGATACATTTTATAGCTTTGGTCGCTACTCAAAATGGTGAAGATGCCTTTTGTAATTCAAGCACTACTGCTTCGTCTTAATTTTGTCAACCTATTTCTTTTGTAGAAATTCATCGTGTATTTTTAGCACGTAAATATACAGGCTGTAATTTTATCCGAGGCTTGTTTTATGAATTTCTTTATACTGAGTTACTGAAAATAAGTGAATACTTATGGAGACCGTACGTGATTTTAGTAGATAGGCTCTTGAAAAAGTGAAATTCTATGAGCAATAACGATCTTCAAAATAGTTACCAAAAGAAGTCTACTTTTTAGGGTTCCGTACCCATAGGGTAAATTACTAAGACTCCACGATCCGTATGTCTGTCTGTCTGTCCGTCTGTCACCAGGCCGTATCTCATAAACTGTGATAGCTGGACAGTAGAAATTTTCACAGATGATGTATTTCTGTTGCCGCTATGACAAAAAGCAGCGGTGGTTTGAGCAGTGGTGGCCCAGTGGTATCGCCTGCGACTTACAAGTTGTAGGTCGTAGGTTCGATCCCAGGCAGGCGCTTTACTTTGTGTAAATTATTTCATCACCACTGCTCTCAAAACGGTGAAGGAAAACATCGTGAGGAAACCGGCATGTCCTAGAACCAAAAATTCGAAGACATGTGACATCCACCAACCAGCACTAGGCCCGCGTGGTGGATTACGGCCCATTCCCTCTAACAGAGAAGAGGCCTGTGTCCCAGCAGGAACTTTAATAGGCTGATGATGTGATGTCTTTAAGAGAATGTTTCAGATTGCAAACATGAAGACCTTGAAGATGATTTATCACACTCTGTGCGAATCTCTTCTAAGTTACTGTATAGCTGCATGGGGGGCTGCACTAAAGACGCATTTGATTAGGGCAGAACGCGCACAACATCGAACTTCGCTCAATCCTTACAGGTTCGCTATTCCTCTGGATATTTCGATATCCTGGGTAGCGAAGGACTGTGCTCCATTGGCCCATACACGAAAGTTGTATCTATTTTATACAATTCTAGCACCCTCATGAGCCATGTATGAGGCACCGAGTCATAGGCCTTCTTATAATCTATCCAACATGTCGACAGATTCTTTCGGGAACGCCGAACCTGTTGGCTAATGGCCATATCTATAAGGAGTAGCTCCTTAGTACCGCGGGACCCGTTCCTACATCCATTCTGAGAGACCGACATGATCGAGTTATCGTCGACGTGTTTATTAATTTTAACTCTCAAAATGGATGTAAGAACCTTATAGACCGTTGGTAAACATGTAATAGGTCTATAATTTTTGGGTTCCGCGGTGCTACATGTGGAGCAGGTGGGTTATTCCTGTTGTAAGGAACTTGGGTAGCGAACCAGACTCCAAGGCTGCCTGGTACTGAGATGCCAAATGAGCGTGCGACCTTTGTAGCCACTTGATCCAGAAATTGTGCAGCCCATCCGGCCCTGGAGATTTCCAGTTCGGCAACGGATGGACTGCACGGGCTACATCTTGGGGGCTGATCGTGATAGCCCCCATTTCTTGAATTGGATCGCATGCTCGTTCGACCTCCCGAGTCCATTCACCTTCGGTGTGACTGACAGGCACCGACCAGATGCTGCGCCAGAATGGACACATAGCGTCATCATCCGGTAGGTGCGTATCAGTCACACCTTGGTCGGGTCGCTCCCAAGCCCGATAAACCCACCTTTCATTACTTTGGAATGTGCGATTCTGCGTGTATTGCTCCACTCTCCGCCTGTACCTACGAATAGGGTTTGCCCATGCAAACACTTTTTGTTTCAGGAAGTCGATGCGCTCTGTGACATGGGATATATAGTCTCGGGGGCTGACATCAGTCCCCGAAAACGCCCGTCTCACAAAGCGCATCATTCTTGGGCGATTATTGCCCTCCCTGAAACAAATTAGTTTGCCGATGAGTGCTCTGGCCCCACCAATACGCTGCACTGCCAAGCCGGTACGGCTGGTTTCGGTCGTGTAGCTCTGTCATCTGCAAATTTGACGCACAGTACATGATCGAATGTGTCTCAGTGAGGTCTTCGCAATCATCAAAATAGTTTGACAACTGCGAATCCAGAGCAGCCACCAGCGCCCTATTTTTGTTATGCATGGGCAAGCGACGTAATCGTGGCCTAAGTTCGGGCTGCATGTAGCGATATTCCCGAATAGCACACTCCAAAGCACTCCTCAATTCCTCATTGTACTGGGTACTTACGTTTGTAAGCCTGTCACTACTCTCCACGTCAGCGTGGTTGGACTGTGGTGACACCACAGCCTGCGACGAGGGTGCAGTGACACGGTTACTCATTTCAGTTCGGAGGCGATCAAGTACAGTATCATCCAACATAAGATTACGCTGGATGACCCGCACCTGATCAGAAAGTCGTTGGGCCGAAACGTTGACGGCTGGCTCAAGCACCTGAAACAAAGAGAGCATCCGGACACGGTAAGTAAGTAAGTAATTTATTTCAGAACAACATAAATTGTGTAGAAATTTTGTAACAAATAACATTATGTAGGTACCATCAAAAATTACAATTGTTAAAAAGTAAATTAAAAAGAAACAAACAAATAATAAGTAACATATAAAATTGCAAATTCAAAACAATACTAATCCACATTTCATTAAAAACAATTATTAATACACTAATAAAACAAAAGCTAAAACAAAACATAATAATAAAATTATTATAAAAAGATCAATTGCATCATCTAATTTACAATAATAAAATATGAATACAATAATAAAAATAAAATGTCAGAGATAATTAAAAAATAAAAATGTGATAAAAAGAACAATAATATTATGTCTTCTAATGTCCTGTGAATAATCAATAATAAAAATAAAATGTCAAATAAAAAATAAACAAATTGTTATAAAGAGGTCAGTAATATCTCATCTAATAGTATAGTACAAAAGCGAATGTCAAAGATAAAAATTATAAATTACTAGAGATCAACGATATGCCACAATCTATGAGTAATACAATAATTAATTAAAAAAATCAAAAAACCCGACTGCTTAAAAAGCAAACTAAAAAGACGTAAACAAGAAGAAAATCATGCTGTGCAGTCGGAGGATACATATTCGCGAGCTGGCGGACCAAAACCAGATGTATCCTCCGACTGCACAGCATGATTTTCTTCTTGTTTACGTCTTTTTAGTTTGCTTTTTAAGCAGTCGGGTTTTTTGGTTTTTTTTAATTAACTTTTTTTATTTACAACTTTTTAGTTATTTTTTTTTTGAATTAGGTACATTTAAACATATAAGTGTTATATATTTTTGAAATCGACTCTTAAAATTCTTTATTTTGATACCCCACACAATGGGTTTGGAAGAAAAAAAAAATTTTTGCCCACAAAATGGCGCCCAAAATCCGCCATTTTTGTTTTTTCCAATTTTAATGTAGCCAGTGACACTCGCAGGATTAAGACGAATCGATTGACGTAAGAATCATCAAAATCGGCCAACGCGTTTGGTCTCTAGAATGCCACATAGGAACAAACATACATACATACATACTTACATACATACATACATACATACTTACATACATACAAACATAGACTGATAAACACATTACCCTCCTTCGGCAGTCGGGTAAAAAGAAAAGTAGAATGTCACAAAAACATCAATATCAATGCATAAAAAATTCAAAATAATAATAATTAATATATTTAAAATCAACTCCAATCTAGTACAATAATAATTATTACGGTAGTTGTTTATCATCTAGGTACTCATCGACACTGTAATAGCCCTTCCCCAATAAATATGTCTTCTGTCTACGGTACGCGGTCAGGTTGTTTCCTCCCTCTGTAGCCCCAAAGTATGCGCGCATGACATTTTCATTGATGGATACTGTCCATCTCATGCGCTGCACACTTCCGCTGGGTGCTGGGACCGGTAAGCCTCGAGGTCCTAAGCGGTCCGGCGGCCGGCGTCCTCCCCGTCGACGCGCAGGTGGTGGTGTCGTCGGCGGAGTGAAGTACTCGACGCTCGAGCTCGACGCAACTGCCACGGCCGGTGCCACAGCACTAATGGTGGGGCTGGTTTCCGGCGGCGGCGAGGCGGAGCTGGGCGACGAGGCCGGAGGTGGTAGGCGTGCTTGTATTATTATTATTATTAAATATTTAAATGGGGTTCCCATACAATAAACGTGTTTTTTTTGCCGTTTTTTGTGATAATGGTACGGAACCCTTCGTGCGCGAGTCCGACTCGCACTTGGCCAGTTTTTTTGGTATACAAAAAAATAGCCTACTTTCATCAGCACTTAAAAACCCACTCATTTTGCATTTTTTTACAATCTTTATTGCTAATACTCGAAGATTGACACTTTTTCTAAGCCGTTCCTTATTTTCGACTAAAATAATTTGACTATTGGTTAAGAACTACGAAGATACATATTCTGTAGTAGCACGTAGGACGTTGATCAATCTTAAGCTTTCTCACAAGCCATTGTTACAGCTACTACAATACACTTAATAAGGTAGTAAAAATACACTCAACTACCCAATTACCGTCTTAACCCCATCACGGGGTATTTTAAGTCCCCTAACCACGTTTCAACATTCAGCCCTCCGAAAATCGAAACGACTTTGAAGATGCACATAAGTACGTAACCTTTGTTAGCTACTGAAGCCGTCCGGTGAGTTTCAATATAGACATAGAGAATGGAGTGAGCAATACTGATGTATACGCGTGCGTGTGTGCCGACACGTATGTGTGTGAGCCGCCGCGCGCGCCCGCCTGCTCCATCTTTGCTAGTAATAAACGAAGCTCAGTACCAGTCAGTCGTATTATTGCGCCCCGAGCATATCCTTTATATCCATACAAATCAAATACTCTTACAAAATTGGCCACTATGTAGAAAGAGACAAAGCGACTGTGCGGCCAATAGCTGTTTCTTATCTGTAGGTCGTAGTGATATTTTTCTTCGTGTCGCTGGCACTACAGTAACTTGGATTTTTGGCCCAAAATGTTGCCACTTCCTTGGCATCGTCGGTAGCAGCACAGGTAACTTTGGCTGCATGTTATGGGACACAGAGGGCAGGAAAGGAAGTGGAGCAAGATTTGTAATTCGGCTCTACATCCACACCGGGATATTATTTTTTTAATTGCACACTGAGCACCTTTCGATGTGCTGATTGTGATCACTGGTTTTTTTTTAGTAAAGTCAAAATCTTTTAAACTTCTTAGTTACACATTTCTTATCCTCAAAAGATCAGGGGCGATTTGAAGTTCCCCTCGAAAACAAAAAAAGGAAAAGAAATTTGTAACTTTTTGGTGTACAATAAACTATATTCTAAGGGCCATAGTGACGATGCGATGTGGCCCAATCAGAATTCTAGAAAACCACTGGCCACACGATAACTTTTTCTCTCTGATACTTTGCTGCTTATAGTTATTTCGAACCTACAAAAGGAAACTCAGTCCATTCTCCATCTCTAGGGTTTCATATGACGGCGCAAATATCCATTTATTTCAATAGGGTTAAGGCGAATACGTAATCCTTTCCGCTAGGCCGAATGAATACGAGAAGCGTTGGGTCCGCTATAACGCGCCCTTTCATATTTCGTTCCTTCGAAATTCATGCCTTAGACAGGGACTGCATGATTATACAGGTTTGTTTGTTACTTCATTCTCTTGGAAAGGTATGGTTTTCTTTTGTTTTTATGCCTTCTACTGAAACGACTGTTAAATTGATGTTGGTAGAGGAAACGAGGAATGACTGTGGATCAACTTTCCAACGTTTAGCCATATACCAGCTGATCCATAAAAAAAAACCGGCCAAGTGCGAGTCGGACTCGCGCACTAAGGGTTCCGTAACAAGAGTGGCGTCAATTATGTATGTATGGAGACACCCGTTAATTTTCAACTTTTATTTTAATATTTTGTAATTTTTGCTTTATTTGTGCGGTAAGACTTTTAGCCACATTTCGTGATTCTAAGTCAACGGGAACTACCATATGGGTTTTCGACCCAAAACCTATAGGGTACTTCCGGATGACCTAGAATTGTCAATTTTGGTTAAAAGCTTACAGCACAAGTAAAGGGAAAATTCCGCAAATTTAAAAGGCGAAAATTTAAATTTTGCCCGTATCTTTTTTATAATGTTGACTCAGGACCTTGTTTTTTATACACCTAATAGGGTCTATACACCACAGTATCTGGTATAAATTTCAATTTGCTAGGTCCCCCCGTCCCTGAGAATATCGGTGGTGACACATGGACAGACATATGGGCAGTCGGATAGACGGACAAGAGAGTGATCTTATAAGGGTTCCTTTTTACCTTTTGGGGTACGGCACGCTAAAAATCGAATCTTCATCTCCGCATCACCCTTATCCCAATTTTTTGGGTTCAACGTAGCATGTTTTCATCTTCCATGCTTATTCGTCGCCATCTCAATAGTTACCTACTCTCTAGCCATTATCTCTAGACATATCATCTTTCATTTATCCATAATTTCTTAGGTCTTCCTTTATCGATAGCCATCTGCATTCACTCAAATCTTTCCTCACAAAATGTTTTCTTTTCATCACACGCCGATGCTAAATCACCCCGATAAGAATTCATATTTTGACAGAAATATACATTTTGTTTTTTGTTTTTATTCCGTACCCATGTGTTAGGTAATAATTTACAAAGTTTAAAAAAGCAGGTCCAGCCGAAGTAGGCTTGAGAAAGGTGTAAATGAAACTCGATAACCCGAAGTTTTCGAGTTCTGCTTTTCACTGCAAAGTAACCCGTCACGAACATGTGGAAGCTTGTAATAGGACGCAGTGTTTACTTTTTACACCTGCAGGTGAAGTCGTAGTTAGGCTTGTTCTTACTCGGACAATGAAAGGAACGCTCCGAACTAGTACAATCGTACAAATGAACTAGTTCGGTATTCTAGTACTATTAGTTCATTTTAGTTCACCGATCTTAAGACATCAGTCAGTCGTACGTAATGGAATACATATTTGATTTTTCTTCATACTTTGCAGGCTTAGGACTGTCATTTCGATTAAACAATTTACAATAATTTAAATGTCATTAAATTTTACAAACTTTAATGAATTATTGATTATATATACGAATAAGGAACATAAAATTTAATGACATTTTCACGAGTCGGGAATCACTTGTTTGCCAGGTCGGTCATCGTCCATCACGCTCGCGCGCACGCTTCTCTAATCTCTCAACTCGCTCAGACACTTGTACTTATTCATTCTGATTCAGCACTCGCGAGCCAGATGATCACTGTACTAGTGTACTAGATGAACGATTTAAACGACCGAAACAGAGTAGTTCGCTCGCTCAGACACTCGGTACATAATACATATTCGTTCTGATTCAGCACTCGCGAGCCAGACGGTCACTGTACTACTGTACTAGATGAACGATTTAAACGACCGAAACAGAATAGTTCGTTCTCGTTCACCTAAAGGAATTAATTCCTAATAGTACATAGTACATGTACTACACAAGCCTAGTCGTAGTGAATACTACAACTGAACTAAATTGTATAGTTACAGTGCATTTCATAGTTCGGGATTGTGAGCACTGAAAGCAAACAATAGTCATAGTGGCCTTTATATTTGTGTTTAAGTAAAAATAACGGCTGTCAGGGAAAAAAAAAAGTTTGAGCACAGAGTCTCGTAAAATTTATGTATCAGAGGCTGAAAAAGTAACTTTGTGTTGCACCATTTTTCAGCCAATTTATGTTCATGCCTTCGCTTTATAAGAAGAGACCTTTGTCCTGCAGTAAGACATTTACTGGCTGGTATTATTATTTGTGTTATCGACCAACTGATTAATCAATATGAATAATGACAAGTCAAATCTGGCTACGTAAATAAATACTGATTTAAAGTACTGGTTGGTCACTATACATATTGCTACATAACTATTGTGCCATTTGATAATAATGGTACTAGGCAGGGGGCGAGGAACAAGATCAAACATGTACTGACTTGTTTATGTGTTTTAGCTAAAGTTCGATGTATAGCCGTATAGCCTCTTCGCAGAATGACTGATTTATCCTCGGTTTGATCGTCGCTTTTAGGCAAACTCCGAAATAGATCCAATTTCTGCCTTTGACTGTTGTATTATGCGTCAAACGATAACCAAATAACCTATTTCGGAGTCACCATAGTCGAAACAGGTAATATAGAAGCGATGAAGGCAAATGAATCAATCGTCGATTTGTACCTATTGCGTCTTAAGTACCTAAAATAGTCGACGGAGCCCCTGGGCCCGCTGCAGGGCTTCTATTTCTGTCTGCAACATTTAACCCCTTGAGTGCCTGAAACATGGATCCACGCAAGACACAGTGGCTTTTTACCCGACTGCCGAAGGAGGGTAATGTGTTTATCAGTCTATGTATGTAAGTATGCATGTATGTATGTATGTTCCTATGTGGCGTTCTAGAGACCAAACGCGTGGGCCGATTTTGATAGTTCTTACGTCAATCGATTCGTCTTAACCCCGCGAGTGTCACTGGCTACATTAAAATTGGAAAATAGGAAAATGGCGGTTCTTGGGCGCTATATTCAGGGGGGGGGGGGGGTTTCTTCCACACCTATCGTGTAGGGTATCAAAATAAAGGTTTTAAGAGGTGATTTCAAAAATATATAACACATATGTTTAAATGTAACTAATTCGAAAAAAAAAAATAACTAAAAAGTTACAAATAAAAAAAGTTAATTACGTATTCGCGAGCTGGCTATTTGTTGGCCCAAAACCAAACGTATCCTCCGACTGCACAGCATGATTTTCTCCTTGTTTACGTTTTTTTATTTCGCTTTTCAAGCAGCCGGGTTTTATTTATTGTATCGGTTATAACGGTATCCAACTGATTAAAGGGTCCCCGAGCTTGCTTCGCTCGCTCTTAGAATAATTGGTTCAGGAGCTGGCGTGGTTGAGATGTCACAGTATCTTCAATAGTTTTTATCATATTGCCTACTCATTTTGGGCATTTTCAAACTGTCTAATTATAATGAATAATGCCTGCTTAATCACATATGTACAATTTTGTATATTAACCTCATTGTAATCTTAGAGTTACTTAACGTAGGTATTAAATTTTCGTTTTACATAATAACCTTGTTTTCAAGCTTTATCACTACACGCGTCTCATCAAATAAACTATTTTTGTTTTACTTGGACAAAAAGTTGACAAAGGAAAGCCTAGGTTTTATTTGGATTAACAAAATAAAACTTGAATAGTAACAATTACTTTCAAATCTTTTACCTATTTTCATAATAGCGACAACCTTTGAAAAAATTCTGAACATTGTATTGGACTAATTTCGCTTGTAATTTTTTATAAGCTTTTCTCAAAGCTTTTCGTAATAATCAAGGAGTACTTTAAATATTTATTACTACAATATAATAACTATATTGCTCGCTTACACTAATTAAACAGTTTTACGTCGCTGTATTTCAGAGTGAAAACACGTGTTATATACATACATACATAAACGCTTTTTCCCATGGGGGTAGGCAGACGTACTTCTTTTGCTTCACTCATATTCATATATTTAGTCATACACGTACGCTGGTTATGAGTACTGCGCACCTGGCCTTTCTGAAGAACATCACCAATAAGGTCTATGTATGTCTTTCTAGAGCGTCCCCTGTCGGCGTTTCGTTTAGCATCTTGTTAATCTTAAGTTTTACGGACTAGCTGCCAAAGGTTTTCTAGTTTGAACCCTTCACAGTTGAGTACTTTTTCTGCACAAAGGGTTATCAAAGAAGCGCCACAACCTTTGATTCAACTGTAGCAACTTAACTGTCCCAGCTGTGTTTTAGTTGTAAGTCTGCCAAACTAGGGTCCCTACACTAGGCTTGTTAATTCGAGATCTTCACTCGAGGAATATTCGTATGCTGTAATAGACTAGCTATTAGCAGCCAGGAACTGGACATATGCATACATGGTTCCCAATCACAAAATAAATCAAGGCATTTTACAAACCTTTTATTCAAAGGTTTGTAAAGCAGAAATCTTATTAAAATTAATATTATATTCATTGACAGGTTAAATCATGCACAAGAGCGACTAACATAACGAAGTTGAGCAGAGAGAAGGACATTTTAATTATTTTCTCCAAAAGGGGTAAAAATTTGTATGATATGTATTTTCGCCGATAGGAAATCTCTTCGTGCTCATGGCTTGTATAAATATGTAACTCTTCCAAAAATAAGACTTAATATCCAGCCACACTCACACCCACTTCACTACCCGAGTGTAACCAACTCTTAACCTTCTGGCAGCATTCCATCACTCTGAAAACAAAACATACAGAATTACAAACGCTTCCCACAACGTTAAGGTAGAAGTCAGTACTTCATTTATGATTTAAGAGGATGTTAATATTTCGAACAGTCCGAAATGTACTTTAGAACGAACACTGAGTGATGGTTTGACATTTATTTCCTAAATACATCACTCCACCATCGTTGGCTTTCTTTATGAAGAAAGATAAAATATTTCCTCAAGCGGGGAGGGTATTGTCGGGGAAATGTCGCGGGGTAGGGACGGCGGGCGGTTCGGCATACTGAGCGGGACACGCGATGAGCGGAAGCGACGTGTCAAACCGTTGTTTACTATTTAAATGTTTTTAATAAATTATTTTTGTATAAATTAGTTAAGTATCTATACCATTAGATAGAGAAGAAGATACGCAGAAGAAATAATTACTGTGATTGCTTACCCGAAGTTTAAAGGCAATTAACACAGTTTTATCACAATTAGATTTACGGCAAATTACGAACAAACGTACAATCAAACATTGATTTTAAATATTAGATTATGCGAAATAATTTTTAATGTAACTTCAAAAACATCTACACTTTTAGGGACACATATTTTAATAAACCTGAGGGCCTACACAAATAACAATCACTTTCAACCAGTTTCGTATTTCTACAACGATTTACAACAGGATTGTAAAAAAACACACACAAATAGGTTATGTCAATCCAATATATTTTTCTATGTTTTTGACTGTCATTGTCGCTGAAAGTTTGTCAATTTGTCTAGGCCTTAAACCCTCAAGGTTCAATTTATTTTTTAAAAGATATCTAAAACAAAACAATTTTTAAGTTCAATATTGTAGGAAGCGACGTTTCTATTAATAAAACAGAGTCAAATAGAATATCAATGGCCCATACTAAAATATTCGTTTTACCGCTACTGGCATACAAATATGAAATAAGAATCTAAAATCACTATTGATAATAGTTTTTTTTTTTTTAAATAACAAAGCCGCAGGTCAGCGATTTTGTTTTAAAGTTTTTTTCTTAAGCTGTTTTTATTCGTTGTGATTATCTTAAAATTAATACAAAACGGCAATCATTTGATATTTAACACTATCACTTATAACTTGTCTATCACTATCACTGTCACTCTTATCATTATTAGATGGTATTGTTTAGAGATAAAAACTACAAGACAAAAATTAAATAAAACGATTTATATTTTTCTATATTTTATTAATACTATAGCAATTTACATAAAATAAAAATAACAAAGTTTTTTTTTGAAAAAGTACCGCGTTTTTTTGTTATATTTTATCGAGACTATTGCAATTTACACGTGGACCCTCTTCTACGCAAGAAGCAGGCTAGTTTCCGCTCGAACCTCTCCTGTACGGACCAGATCAACACTCTCCGTATCATACTGGAACAGGCATCAGAATGGCAGAGAGAGATTTATCTAATCATTGTAGACTTTGAAAAGGCCATTAATACGCTGAAGTGGTCTAGTATCTGGTCCCGCCTATTGGTCATTGGAGTGCCGCTGAAAACAGTCCGTCTGTTGCAGAGTATTTAAAAGAAGTTACTTCTGTAAGGTTACTCATGACGGCCTCATATCGGATGACGTAACAGTACACGCGGGTATGCGTCAAGGCTGCCTCCTGTTGCCGCTCTCTTCCTAGTCGTTCTTGACGGAATTATGCTTCGCATCTATAATAACGGGCGCCGCGCCATAAGTGGGGATTATCCAACGTCTTGGAAGATTTGGATTACGCCGATGACCTATGCCTGCTGAGTCATACCCACGTAGATATGCAAGCAAAGCTGAACGATGTACGTCAGGAGGCGGCAAAAACGGGGCTCAAATGAAACAAACGGAAGACCCAGGAAATGAGAACTGGTGTGAAGAACCACTCACCGTGGCTGATTGGCACAGAGGCAGTGGAACGTGTCCACAAATTTTCATACCTCGGGAGTGTCGTGTCAGAGACTGGGGGTAGTGAATAGGACATCGCTTCACGGATCGCCAAAGCCCGAGCTATCTTCGCGCAGCTGAGACCTGTTTGGCAATCGCGGAAACTGACCCAAAGGAAATGCCAAGAGAGCCCGATAGACCGCCAGAACAAGCGTCACAAGCGGAGATGGATTGGCCACAATCTCCCAAGGGGTCCCGAACACATACCCAAGCAAGCTTTGGACTGGAATCCCCAAGGGAAAAGAAAACGTGGCCGTCCCCTTCAAACCGGCATGTCTTAGAATCAAACAGAAGACATGTGACATCCACCAACCCGCACTGGGCCCGCATGGTGGATTACGGCCTATTCCCTCTCACACAGAGGAGGCCTGTGTCCCAGCAGTGGGAACATTAAAAGGCTGATGATGATGATGATGGTCATCATTTATCAGTTTCTTAAAAAAAAATCAAATGCGATGAAAAAAAATCTTTTTCATCGCAGACCTGTGAATTAATTAAATTTACATTCTTCTTCTTCTTCTTTTCGCGTGAGGTGTAGCCACCTCTGGTGTCAGAGTTAATTAAGCCGCCTCTGGGAAACCCCGCAGGCCTCTCACTTGGCTTCAGACTTACATTAACTATATAAGTCCAGGTTTCCTCACGATGTTTTCCTTCACCGTTGCCTGTGATGTCCAAGATAAACTGAGAAAATACATATGAATTTGAAAAAGTCACTTTGGTACTTGTCTGGATTTGAACCCACGACCTCAAGCACGACAGGCGAGGTCTTAGCCACTAGGCCACCACGACTTTTACATTAATTGGACAGAAATATCAACGATGTGTTAATTTATTTTTTGTTTAAATAAATTATTATTTTTAAAAAAATCAATAAAGTTCACAAACTAAAAAAATCTCCATCGCTCACAACTTGCACAGAATCAAAGTTCCTACTGTAAACCTCCAACAAAGGCAGACGCCAACGTCAGTGAATTGACGAATATTTATGTTGTAAATTTTACTATATTCCTATACAGGGTGTATCGACAGGCGTTACACATCGGGGCGTCTTTTCACGAGCACCGCTAATGTTACCTTTTGTTACATTGTTGTTACGTGGGCCATAAATAGGCAGTTCTTTGTTTGTTTATCATACGGTTAATACATTTATTTTTATACCAGTGACCTGGTTGGCGGTGAAAGGGTTATTTGTTAATAGAGGCTGTATAGTTTTTGTTGCATGTGTGTTTTTTTTGCGTTTTATAATGGTTTGCTGCAGTCATAATATAGTGCGCAGCCTTTAACTGATTCAGTGTTCCAAAGTATTCGCATATTATTAATTGATAAATGTTATTACTCCATTTGTGAATTTCAAAATGATAAAACTTTATAGTTTACATTGTAATTATTTTGTTGACATTACTGTATTTTATTCCGATTTTATGGTAAATTCTTTTATTTTGTCAATTCTTTTTTGCTAATTTGACATTTGACTAATTTTACACAGTTATGACATACATTGATTTTATTTAATATCTGATTAATTTTTTTACACTTTATTCATTTTACGTTCACTTGACATACTCATAAAATTTTGACGTTATTAATATTATTCATCTTTCCTACATTCACTATTGTGTTTAAATTTTATTGTAATATTTGATTATTATAATTGTAATATGAATATTTTTAATTATTGTATTTAAATAGCGAGTTATGTTGCGAGTCATTCGCATTGTCATTATGTTTTTTGTAATGTTTGGATTGGTTTACTATTTTTATAATGTTGGTGTCTGATATTACATTACATTAAAATATTTTGCATGCCGTGAGGCAAAATGTATCGGGACTGTTCTGCAAAAACAATATTTAATCTGTATGCAAATAAATAATTTCATTCATTCATTAATTTTTACACATACAACCGATTAGTTGGGTATCAGTCTGGCGTAGAATAAAGAGTAAGTAAATCCTTTCAAAGAAAAACTAATTTGTAAAAACAGCAAAAAAATAAACCTTTTACATTCAGGCATCATCGGTTAAGTAAGAAAATGGCATCTCATAGGAGTGGAACAAACGACACGAAAAATCTTTAAAACAAAAAATATGATACGAATTAAAAAAAAATACAAAAAATATAAGATTTGTTTTCAGACATCAAAGACCCAAATCGCGTTACGAAAAAGAAAAAAATACCACCTCTTTTTAACCAAAAATCGGCTACATAAAGTAACTTCACAAGTTTCCGAATTAAATAAGATTTCATTGAAGTCAAAAGAGATTATCTTTTCATCCATAAACGCACAAAGCCCTCAAGGTTTCGCGATAAAACTTGAATTCTCGAGACCTAAGCTAAGACAGGCCTTTTGAACTAACGTGCCTATTTAACAGTCTTTTTTATAAAATTATTGTGCCGACGCACAATGGACGATTTGAGAAAAGACTTTTCTTTTGCGATCAGTGAGAAGACTGACGACATTGGGGAAATCGATTCCTTGTCATTTCGGAGATATGTAAGTGGTTTTAAAATGATAATTTTGTTAACTGTCCTAATTGTGTAAATTTTTCTATAACACTGAGGTTTGCTGTAATAGAATCCAATTATGGGTTAAGCTGGCCTTTGTACATAAGTTATCCTTATTGCCATAGAACGCGTGGCAATGCTGCCAGCGTTCTGGGCACATTTCCCATTAATATCGATGTGGACGAATTTTTTGATGCATAATGAGCAGTTTTCCGTCTCCCTTTTGTATTTGTATATAGGTTTGTTTTTTTTAGAATATTCAATTGTATATGTTTGTTTTGTGTACAAGAAAGAATATGAATGATAGAAAACAAACCTTACTTTTTTCTCGCGGCTTCGGACCCGTATCTTATTCTTCAGGGACCTTAAGCTATAACACTCAGCCCAAATTGTAGCATTCTGTCATTTATTTGTTTATTTATTTATTTATGTACACACAAAACACTTAACAGAGAAAATAAATAATACAGATAGAAGAGCACAAAGGTACTGCTTATTTCTATAGAAATTTCTACCAGCAGACCTGCGACAGGAAAGTTGGATGATATACGAAGACACAGTGTGTAGAAGGAAATAAGGAAACTTAAAATAGACTAACAACTATATAACTATTTATCTTAACTAATTATGTATAAATAACAGATATACCTTAAATAAACATATAGAAGATAAAATACATACATAATAATATATAATAATTTCAATATGGTGGAGAGGTAATGATCTTTAATTTGTTTCGTCGCGTTGAAAGTGTTTTATCAACCCAAGGGAACATTATACCCTCACCCGGTGGGTTTCCGCAATGTCGAGGCGGGGGGGTCTCAGTAGCTGTGGCTTGCTCACCAACGGTGAAGCCAAGAGGAACCTGAAGAAGGGCCACTCGTCGGGGCTTTTGCCAATTAAGTCGACGACATAACAGCCAACAAGTAGGTTGCGGTGCCACTTGGTAACAGAGGCGCCATCGCAACTGAGGCGAGCCGCGGTGTCGTATGGGGCGTCCCATACAATATCGCGGCTGACGACGAATGGAATCTTGACAAGCACTACTCACACGGTTGTAGCGCGACGATACCGATCCTAACATAATGAGGCAAATGCTACGCAAAATTATGATGAATTATAAGCGAATATTTTTAAAAGTCCCTTCCAATTTTAAAAGAATTACAAAAATAAGCAGAATAATCCCAAAACAAGTATAGAAAAGTCTTCGGCAGACAAATAAAAGTTAGAAATAATAAAGAACAATATCTTGTCGGTCGGCAAAGCATCGCTGAACTCTCGATCAACTTCGAGCCGCTTGAAATTTTGAGAAAACTTTGCGATTAGATAAGAAACGGAGTTAAATCCGATTGAAAAGTTTTCATTCGACACTCCTGGGAAAAGATTAGAGCACCATTGATGTAGGGTCACCATAAGTGAAATCATTTCTTCGGTTTCGATTTCCATGGTAATTTTAAATATTTCATCGCATTAGCTTTTAGTATTTAATACAATTTAGGAAAACAAACCAAAACTGACTTAGATATAACCAATTTCAATATTCTTGTAACTGAAAGAAGTTTTCATCATTATCTGCCTTTTAATGTTCTCTGTGAGAGGAAATAGGCCGTAATCCACAGTGCGGGTTGGTGAATGTCAAATGTCTTCGAATTTTTGGTTCTAGGACATCTCGGGGTCCTCAAGATGTGTTCCTTCACCGTTTTGATAGCAGTGGTGATGAAATAATTTACACGAAGTAAAGTGCCTGCCTGAGTTTGAACCCACGACCTACAACTTGTAAGTCGCGGCCGTTACAACTGGGCCACCACTGCTTCTCCCTCCTGAAAGAAGTTTTATGTAAGTGAAATTACATTAAACCTTCGTGGAAAATTTTATACGCTGATAAAGTTATTTTTCTCTAGTAAGAATTATGTCTGGCATAAAAGCATTCATACTCTAAAGATATTCTTGAAAACGACAGATCAATGAGGAATAACTAATTAACGTCAGTTTAAACTTGAAACGTTGGCTAAGGTTCAGAAGTATAGCTGTCAAAGTTTGTTACGTACCTTCGGACGTGAAAACTAAGTTTACATTTAAATCATATTTAATACCTTAAAACACTAACATTCATTGACCCGTAACTCATATTTGCCATAACTAAACTGAAGTCACAAAATATCCACAACAATAATATAATTAGGAAAAAACCCGCTCACTCAAAACATGAATAGTTGAGTTTGAAATATCGGAAACCTTACGCTACACCGGCGCCTCTAGCAGCGAATTCATACGCGGTAGCACCCATTCCGTAAATATCGCGAAATGTATAGGCTAATATTTCGCTGGCAATATCGGGTAACCGGGGATCACTACACAGGGACAACCGCTTTTAGGAACTACATGATACTGTAGCGCCTACAGTTGAGAAGTGACTGCTCATATATAGCAACATGAAACTCTAAGTTGTTTTTACCCCAACCTTGATACGCCCACTTAGGTCGTATCAAAGTTTAGGTGATGATCAAAAGAAAGAAAATATGTACTCCTATTTAAAGAAAGACATAGGCCCGATTTCTGATTTAAGTAAAGCAGGAATAATCAGTTGAGTACTGTCATGTCAGTGTCAAATAATTTAGGAAGCCTTTGAGTATTTTACGTTTCACAATTGAGAATCTACCTAGATCAGTTAAGTAAGTACCTACTTATGTATGGACCTGTCAAAGTTCCATTCACTTTCTCTTTCATCCTTACGTTCCATTTTACAAACGAAAAAGAGAAATCACAAGATTGCATAAAATTTACTGATATACATTTTATACAGCTATAAAAAGTACGTTAGTATTATATTACATCATTCAAGATGAAAAAACTCAAATTATTATAGGTATTATAATCTTTAATAACTAGATTTTTCATATTTAAGCAATTTAATAGATACCTATTTGAAATGTATACAACCTTAATATAAAACTATGAAATGAATCGTAGGTACTAATCAATTACTTCAAGATTGCCATGGCAACCGTATTTATATTGTCAATGATGTCTTATCGTAAGAAAATAATATACAATATAATTTGTTACTTCCAAAATCAAGAATTGAAGCTTATAATTACTAGAAGTGAATGTGTTTAGGGCGAGCAGTTGCTGGTTCTTGTGATAACTCATAGAACTACAGAATATTTTACGTACATTATTACCTCAATGTATTTTACTCAGAATTTCACAAGATCTCTCAAGAGGGCACTTGTGCATCTGCATTGGAATCTGATTGCAATTGTGATTTACCAACAAATGTGGACTATTGTGATGCAATTTTTAATGGCTGACTTGGGTTTTCAAGACCGAAGGCTTTGCTAACCATCGAAGAACCTCCGAAGAAAAACAATATTAGCCAGGGTCGGTGCCATTGGATATGTGTGTGGATATTATGAAAGAGGACTGTGTTTAAATATGTGTTAACAAGCAATATAATATCAGCCTACTTATTTTGTAAAATAATAAATAAATGAGACTTGTCATGTTGTTTTTATCATCTTTTACTGTTCTGATACCAAAATCGTATCATACAAAAGCCAAATTCTGTACACAATTTCATCGCTGTCCTAAACCAAATGATCCGTTGTAACCACTTATTGTCTTGTGGATTCTACTAATACCTATTTTATATAGGTATGAAAGTCTGTATGTTTGGATATTTGTTAATCACACTTCAATGGTTGAACGTATTTGGAAGTATATACTTTGGAAAACAATTATACAATGACCAGAATTAGAACCTAGGACATAATAACAAAAAATAAATATAATAATAAAATAAACGAAATAACAAAGCCTTTTATTTTGAAATCATAGATATAAAACTGAAGTCTATACAATACATGTTTATAGTTTATAAAATGTTCCAAATCTCAGTGTGCCTCTTCGCATAGGCCTACACTAACAGTTTCCAGTGGGGTCTGTCCTGACCTACTCGCCAACACCACAGCGCGCCATTGCTTACACTTTTTGCCTACATCTTGGACCAGCAGTCTTTCCCATATCCCATCTCTGACACTGTCTTCAACGGCTTCTTTTCGCATCTCTTGGTTACCAGTTTGTCACTTTTCTCCATGTCCCTTGGTTATCGCGCATCATATGACCGGTCCATCTCCACTTTTCACATAGTTCCTGTTGGATAACTCTCTAACATCGGATTTCCGTGACCTTAACCAGGTCATCGGTCTACAGAGGGAATCCTTAAAGCGCTGCGTATTCCGCCAGGCGGTCACCACTGCAGAACTTAACAGCCCCATTGACCATCCGTTCTTCGAGCATCTGAGATCTATCAGGCGTGAAATATTTACATCCAATGTAATGTTTTCGATAATTCAGGGCGAACATTCTTCTTCCACGCATCGGTCTTCGTGGAGGCATCTCCAAGGAAGACAAGGTCTTCTTTGTCACTCATTTTATCAGTTTATATATTATTTTGTGTTTATTTCGCTTGATCACCATTTAAGCACAGGCTTGTCAACTATCAACTGCCAAATGTAACCAGGGTTGCCAGATTCGACGAGCTCAAAGTCGGCGAAAATTTCGAATGTCCATGTATAAAAAAACTCAAGACGACCATTATTCACTAAAACCACGAAACATTCTTCGAAACTTAAATGCGTTAGCCACAAGAATCATTTATTATTTCTTTATTTCCCTGTGTTGTTGCGCACTGAAGTATAATGAAAAATAGTGATGAACTGTTAAAAGCATTTTGGTTTCCATTTAATTTCATAATTCCTCAGATAATGTTGTATTAGATAGTCTCATTCCGAAATCGCATAATGTCGCTCAATTATTTTTTCTGAGGTAGCCTAATTGACGCCGCTCGTAAAAATTGGTCGCCCCGGCACCATTCCGACTAGCCTAAATGGCAAAAAGGCGCCCAATCTGGCTACACCGATGATGTAACGTTGACAACGGTTTGAGAAAACTTTGAGAATTTGAGAATGATCAAATGTGTTTTTCTCAGTTGTGAAACCCAATTGAACGTCAATGAAGGTTTCTTGTATGACATAGGGTATACTTTGGCATGACTTTACAACGTATACTCAAACCTTGCTCAGCATCGCAGAAAACTTAAAGTGACAGATGATCAAGAATGACAGATGCTTAAATCGAGATAAGCACATACTTAGCGTCAAATACTCAAATCAGAAATCGGCCAATAGTTAGAAAACAAAACAACCCAAATATAACCGTTCTTTATTTGTTGTCTAGTTATTGATTGGAAGAAGATCCAACATTATAACGACTCAATTATGTACAAGTATTATTACTGTGTCTTAGTGACCCAGTAGTTAAGACCTCGCCTCTCGTGCTTGAGCGCGTGGGCTCAAATTCAGGCAAATATCTATGAGAATTTTATAAATTCATAAATACTTTCTAAGTTTATCTTGGACATCGCATGCAACGGTGAAGGAAAACATCATGTGGAAACCTGGACGTATGTATGTAGTTAATGTAAGTCTGAAATAGCCAAGTCAGAGGCCAGTGGGGTTCCCAGAGGTGGCTTAATTAACTCTGACACCAGAAGTGGCCTATCTTTACACGAAAAGAAGAAGATTACTTAGAAATCAAGAACAACCACTTCATTACAAACTGATAAACACTTAACTTTGAAGAAAACCCCGATTCAATAAATCTCTTTTAATTCGATAACATGGTCACTCTTACGCGTTTGCGCGATCCTTAGGAGTTTTTAAGAGAGTGGCGAAGAACTGGAGCGGAGGAATGAACAAAATAATGCAGATAAAACAGAAGGTCGGCTCCAAATAAAACGAAGAAAAACGCAAGCATACAAAGATAAGCTTTACCTACAGCGAGTGCAAGCACACTCGCTATTGTCATTTGTTTGCCGTGTGTGCGTGTCTATGTGTGCGTGCGCCAGTTTTTGCTCGGTGTATTGAGCTAGCCTTCTGTATCCATCTACTCTTTGACAAAGATACGAAGCAAGGATGAGACCAACTTCTTACAGGTGTTACTTTACTTTGTAGTACTTTATGTGTAGCTCAAGTATCTCGGTAATCTCACAAGGCTTGTAGAACACGAGACAGATCTCATTAAGTTGTACTAAATACAAAGTATGATTTACGAAGAGAGACAGAGAGAAAAGTTTCATCAGCCCTAATTTAATTAGATATCTACATAGTAGTTGCGTTCTATTTATAGAATTTCTAGCATCTAATCTAATAGGCATTTTCAGCAGTTTGCTGACCAATACTTATGTGTTGAATAATTTGACTGAAACATATTTGGATCAAAACTAGAACCAAAAATTCGTAGACATGTAACCATCTACCAATACGCACTAGGCCCACGTGGTGGATTATAGCTCACTTCCTCTCTAAGGAGCATTTTTATTCTTTATCTTTATTTGGAACAAAAACACATATACAATTTCATGAATCGTGTACGGAAATGGCTGCGTTAGTGGGACTGTGTCGCAGTCATTAACACCCCCTCCAGAAGGGAGATTATTTGAAAGAAAATAAGTACCAATAAAAATATATTAACATTCAAAACCAATGAATAAAAATACGATTCAAAATAACAATAAGAATATATATTAAATCAAATAATAAAAACAAAAACTAAAATAGAAAATAGAATAAAATTAAAAATCAATGATTAAAAAGTAAAATCAAAATCAAGCACAACAACTTAAAGTCATTCGTAAAAAATAAACTAAAACGCAAATATTTAAAAAAACATAAACATTCACAATAAACATTTAAAACACATTGAAAGGCTGATGATGATGACATTTGGATCTGCTAATAAAGACCAGTAGGTATGTATATGGTCCTGTTTGACTCACTTTTTTCCAGGAATATCGAAATCGAGACATGTCAAACTAGAGTCTAAAAAATTGTTGAACATCGATGACTTTGGAAATCCTCGGCCATCTGATAGATGCGACAAGAGCAGGACCGGTCGATTTGGTGACCCTCGGAGGGGTTATATACTACAGTGAACAACTTTCACCTGAAATGATGAGAATTTTGTTGGTGATTTCTGTTGTCAATCACAGATTCGGATTCGTCGGTTGGAGTAGCCTTATGTCCAGCGGTGGACATCTTTCTACTAAGATGATGATGTAAAATGAATATTCACAATAAATATTAACAATAGTTACAATTAATAGTCATAAAGTCATTATAATACCACATTCTAGACGCACTAATTCTAACTAATCGCCTTCTATCATAATCCATTATTGTTGCTTGAATTATTCCGATTAATTACATTGACGGTATTAATTCCAAGTGCGTACATGAAATTAATTCATTATAAATGATCATTTCGTTGTATATATAGATCATCTTATTAGTTTAGCTTGTGGCAAACCCTTTAACATCTACACTCTTTTCTAATCCTAAGTCTAAACTTCTAGGATTTCAAAATTGTATACCAGGGTTTTCCTAACAGAAATAATACTACAAACTTCACTATATTAACACCATACTATGTAAAACTACTACATTCTTACAAATAAATAAATTCTAATTCTAATTCTATCGTTTTCTTCTTATTCATGTTCTTCAATGCTGAAGGTCATTCCCGCTCAGATAGCATTGATGGATTCACTGGCGAGCTGCTGCTAGGCCACTCGGTCTTCGGCTCTTCTCAGGGCAGTGGTCACATTGAATTTTCTACTGATCCCAAAATTATATAATGATAAACAAATGACAACTACTCTACAGGACCACTTCAATTGATTGGAAATCCTTCAAGGGAGAAAGTACTCATGAACACAACTTTTACGGAGGGATTAACTCTGAAACATTTAACTCTTTAGAGACATCTAATGAATTAAAGCACTATAGAATATTTTGTTATTATTCACATTCCAACTACTGTACAAAAGCTTCTTATTTTGTATTCATTAAAAATTTCAGGTTTGCATGTCCATTGACTATCACTTTAACTTACCAATATTTCATTCACAACTACAATTTAATTTTACAAATACATATTTAGGTTTTAATCGCTTTCAGTCGAAGGACTCTCATTAAAAACCAATTAAATGAAAGGCAGGTGGAATATAAGTGGCTAATTATTCTTAAAATTATTGTGAACCTAAGTAAATGTCTCATTGATATATATCGGGGTTATTCTAACTGTCTGCGGCGAGTGCCATTGCTTGAAACATTTAGTTTTCAAAGGGTTATCAACACATTTTATTTGAGAATGCGGTTTTAATATTAAATGGCATCAAAACTACAAATATATTTATTGTTTATTAAATTTTTTAGATTCATTTGAATAGACGCAGGGTTTATATGTGTATTTTAACTTGCATGTCAATTTTAATGAGGGCTTTTATTTGACTAAATAAAAAATAAGTAGACATATTTTTTATTTAGTTGAATAAAGTGCTTTTGAAAGTAACTTCCTCTACACCTGACTGACTGAATTATCATGTAAATGTTACTAAAAACTATATATCCTACTTGCATTTTTTTTTTGTTTGGTAAATCATCCAATAATTTCTCCCACTCTGGGTGAAGCGGGAGTGCGTGTCAGACTTTTACTGACTAAAACCCATCCGTGTTCCTTCAGTTGCTTGAGCCAGGGCCCCGGTAACATTTTTTCAAATTTATCCGCGACCCAGATAGACATCGGCCCTAGCAGACCCCGTAAATTTTGCTGACATCTCTTTGAGGCGCGCGTTGAAAACAACGCGCCGTCGACTCGGCCCTGGTCCTTATCGGACTTGCGACTCCCGACGCCCAGGGCGTCTCCTGCGGTGGCTTGGGGCGTGAAGGCGTCTCCGTTGCGTCCCCCTCATGCGTTCTGCCTCCTCCTTCACGAGCATTACTGCTTCACAGAAGGAGATGACAGCTTCCCAAGCCCTCTCGCTCCGTACCACGGCCTGAACCAGAGCTGGACGCGAGAGGTCGCCACCACCGATCGCCTCCACGAGGACACGGCGTTGCTCCGCCCAAGCGGGGCAGATCGCCACCGTATGTTCTACCGTGTCCTCCGGGCGATACTCACAATGGTGACACCCGGGCGTTTCCTCCCGCCTTATTCTGAACAGGAATCTCCCGAAACAGCCGTGTCCGGTGAGGACCTACGTCAGGCAGAAGGTGAGGACCCCGTGACGCCTCTAAAGCCACTCCTCAAAGAGAGGTTTACCGCCGCAATTGTGGCGTGCCCAGCGCTGAGTTGTGACAATCACCCTCTCCATGTCACCATGAGATCCTACCGGAGCTCTGACCGCCGAGTCGCGATTTGTCGCGGCAACGGAGTTTCACCCCAGCATTTCGCCTCCTTGCGCCACTCCCATATTTGTGCGAGAACTTTTTCTTCCAGATCCCATGGCGGTAATCCGGCAAGGAGGCTCGCCGCCTCACCGGAGACCGTGCGGTATCCCCGAAACAGCCGGGTGGCCATGACCCATTGGGACGCGTTCAACCGGCGGGCTGGTCGCCGCCTCAGGGATTTATCCTACTTCCTACTAATAATGTTATAAAGGTGAAAGTTTGTGAGTGTGTTCGTATGTTTGTTACTCTTTCACGCAAAAACTACTGAAAGGATCTGGATGATATTTAGCACAGAAATAGATTATAGTCAGGAATAGCACATTGGGTACTTTTTATCCCAGGAATTTGTTCACTTAAGATAATTTTCGACATTCACGCGGGCGAAGCCGCTGACAGAAGCTCCATGGGGTCCGAAAGCGCATCGAGTTTTTCGAACCATTAGCACAAAGTTCATGGACTCTTTACGTGACAAGAGTGCTGGCCTTTTCTTCAAAGCCAGAGAATCAGCATTCCCATCCAACGTGGTATTGCTGCCAGCGTTCTGGGCACGTTTCCCATTGACATCGAATTGGATTCGAATCGATTGAATTTTTGCAGGATGAACCCTTTTCCCTCTCCCCTTTGTATATAGGTTTGTTTTTGTTTTTAAGAATATTCAATTGTATATATGTTAATAAATTTACATAGTCAAGGATATGAATGTCAATAAATACGAAGCTTAACTGATAATTTCAAGGAGGTGGAGTTTTGAGTCAATTTTAAGTCGAATGGAGTAAGTACTGAACATAGTATTTGGCTATTAGAATCTGGGTATAGATAAGTCCCCCAAAAACATTGAAATACAAACCTGTTAGTACCTACTTATTTACGAGTATATATCAGTACATCAATTACGTAGATAGTATTGTAAATTGCATCCCATTTATATAATTATCACTTGAGTAGGCAAGCATCAAAATAACGCAAATTGAATGTAAACTTACCATTACCAAAATAATTACTTCGTTTACGAGCAGCAATAATATTAAATGAGTTTTGTGGTTATCAAAATAATCAGGTTTTTGTTCAACAGTAATTAATAATGGTTACCTACCATCTCGTAATTTCGATTTTTAATTAAACAAATTACAGTAGAATACTTCTATATCAGTGGTTTCGATAGTCAGTTCAGCAGTAGTGTCGTTTGGTAACGTTAGAACTGTTATTTTTCTGTTGCAAAAAAGGACGGTGTCATTCGTCATTTTTTTGTTGATATGCTCGTGCTTGACCACTATCTCACCTGATGGTAAGCGATGATGTGGTTGACGATCATGTTATGTTGTTTTGGTTGTTTCTCCTTACACGGTACAAGTATAATACGGGCTGCACTAAACTTAGTACTATAAGAAGAAACGAAGAAGTCATTTGCCGTGCAGTCCAGAAACTGCAAAACATGTCATGGATTTTAGACATTAACCTCTTGTGCGGGCCGGCCCGCAAGCGTCAAGTTTGTGGCACGTGACCCCACAGCGATTTTATTTTTATTTTTGGGTAGGCCCTCAGTAAAATTGAGAAATCGGTAATTTATTGCTATGGCACGGTATATTATTATCTTTCTTGCCTTCGTTATGAGTTTACCTAACTATTTATACAATTCAATAAGCAAATAAAACTGACCTCATCTCCCAGTGACAAAACACGGTAGCAACTTATCAGTTTTATAATTTTCAATCGCATAACTTTCACTCGCACCATAAATAAAATGTACCCAACGATATTTTTTTGAGCCCCTGACGGAGCACGGTCCGCCCATGTCCCTGGCATGGCCCTGATATGTGTGGATACACCTTAAAACTTTATCACAATATATCGAATTCACACACATATTCACCAAAAAAACACTTCATTACGATAAAACAATACGTGTAGGCAATGTTTAGATAAGCAATTCCAAATAAACATCACTCAATAATAATAAAATGTAAATAAAAACTATTTTGTTTACACAATGAAAAAACATGGTGTCGGTGTCTCAAAAATCACAGATGCATTTTGTCAAATTTTTATGTCATTTAATTTTAGTGGTGTCTCACTAAAATGTTACCAAAGTCGGTGAAATATGAATCGATTGACCGAATGATACAGCCAGAAAGTGTTGCAAGTAAAGTTTTTACGTCAAAAACCACCGTCCAATCGGACATTTGAGTCATAGGCCCATGTCACGTCCCGCGAATACTTTTCTTATGGACCTGCAATGGACCAAAAATCGCGTCGGAGGTTAAAACTTTTATTACTAAAATGTATGCAGATGCAGTCTTGAATTTTCTTCAAAAATAAGAAGAAAATGGGCAGCCATGGGGACTGCCGGCAGTGAACACTTAATACGTCACATTAGCATATCGGTGAAGTAACCCATAAGTTATTCCCCAAAACCAAAAATAGCTCAAGGCGGCTAATGAAGTTTTCACTTTAAAAAAACACTTTTTAACAATGAATTAAACCGACTTCGAAAACATAACAAAACGAAGCAAGAAATAAACATAATTTGTGTTTTTGACACCGACTTCCGAAAATAAAGTTATTTTCCGCTTTGTAGTGTTTTGTTTTGGAAATCGGTTATTATTTTTTTGTAATTTTATTTTTCTCATTGTAGTTTTGGTACCTAATATTACCATGAAAGTAAGCATTATCAAGGATAATTTAAAAACTAAACGTCAGATCTTGATAAATCAATTTAATTGGGACCACATGAGAAGCACCAGCTATCTAATAAAAAAAGAATCATCATAATCGGTTTATAATTAGCTGAGTAATCACGTAACAAGCCTACAAACACATACAGTTGAATTTAGAACCTCCTCCTTTTTGAAATCGGTTGAAAATACCTTATTTCAACATTGTCAGAACATTAGATTTGTAGAAGTGAAGGATTTGAAGAAAATAGTAGTCACATGCTACTGCTTAACCCAGCTTTCAAAACTACTCTCCGCTAGAACCGGGCCTCTCCTTTAATGCTACAATTCGGGAAACTTCTCAATTGATGCTCCACTTCGAAGAATCGCGGATTGCAAACTTTTGCCGAGTTTAGGCTTTATTTTAGAATGTAACTACGCTTTTTGGTGAAGTTTCGAGTTTATTTTGAATTTTCGTGTCTGCTTTCTGTTGGAGATTGATGTTATTTCTGTTGGAGATACAGATTTTTGGGTAATCTTTTTCGTCTATTCTGATTTTGACACGTTACCGATCCACTATGTACTTGCTTTTGTATCCATAGGTTGCTTAACTTGCTTAAATACGTAATCAGGTGCAACCAGTTTAAAGGAAGACGAAGACGGATGGCTTCCTAATCTTATGTTGTCTAAGTGCACAATAAAGTTTAATTCGATCGATTTCATAAGCCATGAACGACCTGAAAAACTCTCAATAGATTCTGCACTCAAATCGGCCGGATGGCTTCAATCTTCAGTGTTTGTGCGGCATCTCTCCGCAGACAATGACCCATCTTTCGTCTTGCCCTGTCACTTGTAAATACGGAGTCCATATGATTGTGTTAGCTAATGGTGTTAACGCAGCTGAATTCCAGGCCAAGCATTATAAAAAAATATATTCGCCACCGCCACGCTTAAATAAAGAATTAAAAAAGTGTTTCACCTACCTCAAGTAACATGGGACAAGGACAGGCAGATGATGGCTTTTGGATTGCTCCAAAGAGCTCTGAACCATTTTTTCATGAATTAATAAACAACAACAACAACCAAAATTTAAAATATGTTTAATTAAACTAAAATATACATAGGTACTTTTGAATTGTCAAACAAAATATGAATAAAGTTGCACGTTCGCATGCATCAGTAAGTCTCTATGGAGAAGAACGTGCAAGAAACTCCACGGACACCTGCCGATTAACGAAATTTTAATTTTATTTTTTTATTTAGAATAGGCTCGTGTTTGACCACTATCTCACCTGATGGTAAGCAATGATGTGATCGACGGTGAAGCACGCTTGCCTAGAAGTGACCCATTCACTCTTGACTTAAAGACACCTAGATTGTAGCTATCGGGAAACACAGACTCCGGCAGGGAATTCCACTCCTTAGCTGTACGCATAATGAAAGTATTTCCAAAACGTTTAGTGCGTATGGGTGGGATGTCCACCATGTACGATGGCGAATCGCCGTTCGACTTGTAGTCCGATGATGAAACGGGCTTGGCGGAATTAGATCATGCAATTCCATCGCATACTCCCCGAAATGCAACCGATAAAAAACCGCCAAGCTGGCAACTCGGCGACGATGTTCAAGGCTCTGGAGCTTTGACTTAACCAGTGCCTCATTGCCGATGAGCCTTTTGGCCCGCTTTTCGATCGACTCTACCAAATACCAGCTGATGCACATCAAGCTGGTATTTGGCTGATCCGTCCCAGAGATAAGAACAGTACTCCATGCATGATCGACCTTGCGCTTGATACAAGCTGAGCAGCTGTTCTGGCGTGAAGTTCCTTCTAACCTATGCAAAGATCCCCAGGTTTTTGACAGCCAGCAGAGCCTTTGCCTCAATGTATGGGCCAAAATTGAGAGTCGATGTCAACGTTACGCCAAGAAGCTCAAGATGGTCAGTTATTGGCACGGTCACATCTCAGAAAGTTGGAGCCGGGTGAAATTGGCTCTTTTGAGCGGCAAAAAGTAAAACATCAATTCAACTTTGACACGGATTCACGTTTATTCCTCATCGATACGAATCCTTAAGACACAATCATTTCAAATCACCACAAAAACAAAATATTTGCGTGTCAATAGCAAACATTGTCCGAATAAACAAAAATTGTTTTCATTACAAATGTTTACTAGGGCCAGTGCCACAAAATAAATATATTGTATTGTTTTGCTTTTGTCTGTTATCACAATTTAGCAGAAAACATGGAATTTGATTTCAAAAATATCACTGCTTCCCCTACGTAAGTATCTAAAGTTATTTCATGAGAACTTTCTTCCGAGATCATCATCATCGTCATCAGCCTTTTAACGTCCCCTCTGCTGAGACACAGGCCTCCTCTCTTTGTGAGCGAATGGGCGAATGGCTTTTAATCCACCACGCGGGCCCAGTGCGGGATGGTGGATGTCTTCCGAGATAAAAATTCTTAAGGTTACACTAGTCGATCATTCTTCCATACAAACGTAGTCTGGCGATTACTCCACTGTTTGACAATGTACGTTCAAAATAAAAAATGATATCAATTTGTCCCATTATATCTAGCCCAGTATGGAAACAAAAAAGTAAAAAAAAAGTATATTTGATAGTTGTGTGCGTCGAAAATTCTATATTTCAACACTAATTTTAACGCTTCTCTAGGTGGAAATAAATACCATAAGAAGAAGGAAAATTGCTAAAAAGCCTCCATACAGGCATAGATTCAGTTCAACAATGCAAATAATTTTATTTTGAAAATATACATTTAGTCGTTTTTAGGGTTCCGTACCCAAAGGGTAAAAACGGGACCCTATTACTGAGACTTCGCGATCCGTCCGTCTGTCTGTCTGTCTGTCTGTCACCAGGCTGTATCTCAAGAACCGTGATAGTTAGACAGTTAAATTTTCACAGATGATGTATTTCTGTTACCGTTATAACAACAAATACTAAAAACAGAATAAAATAAATATTTAAGTGGGGCTCCCATAAAACAAACGTCATTTTTTTGCTGTTTTTTGCGATAATGGTACGGAACACTTCGTGCGCGAGTCCGACTCGCACTTGGCCGGTTTTTTCATGATATCTAGACTTCCAAATGTCTGTTTATTAAATTTCGCGTGCTCGTTTTCCTCCTTAATCATAATCCATTTCGCTACAAACTTGCAATACGTACGCGAACTAGCTTCTTACTGCTCATCACAGTATCTATGTATATCTATATATTTTAACCCCGCACACAAAATAGTTCGTGCCGTCGACAAGGGCAACCTTATTTCTTTGTCCCAGTACAGGCCATGGTGTACCTTTGTTCCAAATACGTTCACCCGTTGGTTAATACGTCGGTAAATACAGATTTTCACATGTATAATATTAGCAGGACATAATATTAATATTTATACATAACATTGGTCAGGCAGGGGCCAATAGTTATTTTTATAGTTTTAGACAATCGATCCACTAAACCGCCCAACCCCATAACCCAATATACTTGTCTCCATAGTTAACAATAGTCCTGCACCAGCCGGGGATTGTCTTTGGGTACACTTCCGTAGTGCATTCAGGGATAATCTTCGGTTGGTGTCACATATCATGATGCATGTTTAACAAGGCCTCTGCGAGTTGGCTTCAGCCCCTGGCACGCCTTTCAAAGGACCGGGCCCTCAGAGTCCCGAGATTGTTAAAAACATACTAACTATCATAAACTTAATTACAATATTATAATCATAGTCTAAAATCTAGATCTAAAAGGTAATACATTCTTGCTTTAAAAACAGTTTCCCGTCTAGTTCTTTTGAGGTACCAGGTAAACCAATAAAAAAGGTTCAACGAAAAAATATTTAACATTTAAAAATATTCTTTACAAAGGCTCTCAAGCCCAACAGGGTGCAAGCGTGCCCATGAATAATTATTTGACCCTCTCCAATTAAAAAAGTGCCGAGTGGGTACAGGTATTTAGCACTTCACAAACCTTGTTATTTGTGAATCATTTAACAAAAATACGAGAAAAAAGGGCTAAGGTTACTCTTTATGTGTGCCAGACGAAAGTGTGAATAAATAATACGTTTTTAAAGTATTATGTACGAAAAATTGTGCCTGTAGTAGATTTTTACTACTCAATCTTCGAACAAACAGTATAATAATAATCTTTGTTTCACTATCTATTGCTACAACACTATCTCTATCTATTACACTATATATAACATTATCTATTACTATCTATTATGTACCACATTGCCTAAGAAATTCGTTTCCAAATATGAACATTTAGACACAAAATTTTAAATAAAAATAAAAAAATCAAAATTACATAATAACAGTTATGAAATGACTTTTGTATGGCGTTTTGATATCATTTTGTAACTGGCAGAATGATACTGAACCTCTTACCTCTCGAAAAAGTTAGTGTGAACGTATCTAACTATGGGCACATATAAAACGTCGACAAAAGGCGCACGGTTCGGGTTGGTCGTTTCCTATGGAGAAGAACCGGCAAGAAACTCCATGGTTACTCTTTTATAAATATGGTTTGTTTTTACAATATTTCCATGTTACAGCATTACTTAGATATGGGGGGACAACGTAGGCCCGACAATAAGACGTTAGAAACTAAAAATAAAAAGTGAAACGAGATAAAAAGTTATCAAATGTTATCAAGCATCTAGAAATCTAGAAGGCCTACAATGTTCACACATTCACAAAACAATCGGTAAAAGCATCTATACAAAGGTAAAAAAATAAATGTATAATAAGACTAAATTTAACATGTGGCACAAATGTAGTTAACAGTGCTGTAACTATTCTTAGCAAAGGTTTATAAAGATGATTGAAAACCATTGTAAAAAGTCTAGTTAAAAGAAGAGAAAATAAAAAGAAAAAATGAGATTGAGAATAGTTAGAGACATCCATATATTTTTAATACAACGCTTTAATATAATTTTTAATCGTTCGTGTCACGCATAAAAAGGCTTTATTTTAACACTCGCATATAGCTTACGAAATTTAAAATCTCGACTTTTTATGCTCGACACGAAATGTACTATTAAAGTTATTGTAAAATGACAAAATATGTATTCAGAAGAACATTTCGAACATTCAATGGAACTTGCTACGCTTTTGTAGCCGTTCGGAGCTACGGCGTAGCAGGTAGCGTAGCTAGCAACGATCTTTGTATAGTTTAATTTTTATATATAACTAAAATATCTAAATCATTTCATTTATCATTCGAAATCACGGCATAAATCAAGTTCCTTGACCCGTGGAGCTAAAAAATTAAATCCTTTACACATAAAGTAAAAACATTTAAGATATTTCAAAGACCAAAGTCTTTGAATTGAAATCAGAAAAAGTAATCAGATTAAAATTTTCAACGTATTTTATATTATAAAACAAACCTTTGAAGTTCTTCACGAAAAATAATAAAAAAGACGTCAAGCTAGGTTCCTTTCCTTTAAGAAAATAAGGAAAAAACACGAGTTTATTTATAAGCTGTTTCTCCATAAAGAGTTAATAATTCGAGGAGCGAATTCAGACGTCTATTGATATTTCTTTGTGTGTATATATATCAAATGGGACATCTCTTTCCGTAATATTTAAAGCGTAGTCAAATGGTTGAAGCTTCCTCGAAACAGAAGAAGAATTCAATTAATCCGAACGATGTTTAAAATATTGCAGCGATTAAATTGAAAAATGTCAAAGATTTACTTATGTAGTAAATTCTAAAATTACCAACGGGTATTGTATTAAACATAACTGGGCTGTGGAGTTTAAATCTTGAGAGAGAGTTGAGAAAGACTGAATGTAGTGGAAAAAATGGACGGGTAAAGACCGCACGGGCGTTCACCTACTCGCTGGTAAGATCAGAGAAGAGCTGAAGTCAGAGTGACCTTTCGCTCAGATCTAAAATATCGTTTGGAACGCGCAGTACCCAATCATTTACGCACAGTCATAAACAGAACTTCAAGATAAAAAGGAATACGTCCACCGAAAACTATTGGACTTACTGTTGAACCGACGAATATCCACTATCCATTTTATAGTCCTCTCTATATAAATATCCCAAGAAGCAACATAAACTTTATAAGCAGTAAACGCTAGACTATATCGTTTATTTCGTCTACTATTTCGTCTCTTCGGGTTTATTGCAATTGATAGATAGAAATGTATATTTTTTTGCAGTAAAAACGGTAGTATAAGACGACGCTGGTGATATTCTGTATTGAATGAAATAGAGATTGTTTGATTTGTGTGGAATATATTATGAAAATTAATATTCTGGGATAATACTGAACCTTTTTTGAGTTTTTCTGATACTTAAAGTTGCTCCCTCATTTGAAGCATTTGCCTGTATGTACGTTCATCAGTGAAGAAGGAGAACTGAGCATTACAGTGCGTAACCTGTAATATTACAGTTTCTAGCATTACATTGGTGAGAGAAAATAACCGAGCATTACGCTGCGCAACTTGATGATACAATGTGTAATATTTTGATACAACTTGTAACATAAATCACTGGGTTTCATAATGTTGTTATCCAAGTGCTTCACTAAAGCTAAAAATTTAAAAATCCTATATTGTACTTTTGTTAGAAGCCACTTGGAATATGCGTCTGAAATATGGAAATCATGTTACAACAAGTACATTAACCGTCTAGAAAGCATCCAAAAAAGATTTATAAAATACTTATGTTACCACCAGAAAGTACCATATCAGTCCGTAAATTACCTTATCCTTTGTAAAAAATACCATATATTGCCTCTATTCATTCGCCGAGAGATTAATGAATGCGTTTGTTTGTTGAAAATCCTCAACAACAGTATAAACTGCTCAGATATTTTATTCAAATTTTATTTTAATACGTCTAGGAAGTCAAAA
This sequence comes from Anorthoa munda, assembly GCA_945859665.1. NCBI lineage: Eukaryota > Metazoa > Arthropoda > Insecta > Lepidoptera > Noctuidae > Anorthoa > Anorthoa munda. The sequence continues at coordinate 29,221,321 of OX243910.1, read as the reverse complement.
AGATTTTGATTGATGAACCACCTTTGCAGGTTCCATCAGCATCCACAAATTATAGACAGAATTCGTATATTGTGCGGGCAAGTAGACATTTTAAAGAGTTGTGTAAGCAGCACGATATTGATCCATTTGTAACTAGTGTGCCTTCAGTAAGGAAGTGCTTGAGCCGAAACTTTTTCAATCAGTTCAATGCAAAGTAAAGGCTGTTGTGTGTTATGAGCAATATGTTAGTGATTTAATAAGTTATTTAGTAGTCTTGTTTGGTGATCTATTGTTATAGACGTCTTCTGAAGTGTCCATAGATATTAAGTAATATCCAATATTTTATAAGTAAAGACTTTTAATTGGCTGACTGTCAAATTTACTGCTCTTGTTCTGTTCATATTTAGCTGTAAGTTTTATGTGTTATCTAAATAAATAAATGCGCTCCACTTGTAAACATTGTGGCATCAACTAAATGCTCAAAATCGAATCTAATGTTACATTACAGGGGAATGCTCGTCAGTCAGGGAGGCGGTATTGGAATGTAATGCTCAAAATCGAATCTAATGTTACATTACAGGGGAATGCTCGTCAGTCAGGGAGGCGGTATTGGAATGTAATGCTCAAAATCGAATCTGAAATGTTACATTACAGGTGAATGCTCGTCAAGTAAAGGAGGTAGTACTGTAATGTAATGCTCAAAATCGAATCTGAAATTTTACATTACAGGGGAGTGCTCCCTTAAGACTAATAACATTTGAGATCAGCGCAAAACGGTTTTCTTCTTCCATTCTAGCCTCGTCATCAGTAACGTTATCATTCAATTCCTTTTCTTGTCTTTGATCTATTTTCTAATCACTCGCACGGTTAGTCAGGTTAAATAGATCAATGTAGAGTTTGTAAACTCGGAGTTACGTCATAAACATTTTAACTCATGATACGCGTTGCACCATTAAAAAGTAATATATTCATCAGTAAAATTTAAAAAACCCCGACATATTTATTCAAACAGTAAAACACCCTTATCTATTGAACGGATGAACAAATTTTCATTAAACATAGCTAAAAACACTCTCGATAATCTCACCCTTCCAACAAAAAAAAAACATATTCAAAATCTGTTCATCCATTTAGGAGCTATGATACACTCGTAAAACTTATAACATCCCTCTTTTTCTGTCGGGGGTTAAAAAGGTTTACTTACCCGGTATTTCAGGTAAGCAAAACTGACATTTGTCAATATCTGTGCCCTGAAATGTTTTCCGACCAAAAATAAATGAATAAACAATGAACAGAACTCGTCTTTTAATTTTTAACACGACATTTCATTTAAATCGTATTGTATTTGCATCATTCGTTCACCATTTGCCGCCACGATTTAAGTGTTTTTGCTCAAAATAGAAAATAAATCGCTTTTTCATGACCCTCTTTTCACGGTCTTTTTTTCTGGTGATAATTTTCACGAAATATAGACTTGTCATAGAAAATTTTCTTCGTCATCATCTGAAAACAACAATTAATATCATTGCGGTATTATAAATAAACCAAATCACATTCAAAATTACTCAAATCAATATATAATACAACAATAGATATCAGCTGTACCTCATATATAACCCCATTTCTTACACTGACCCAGGATTTAGCGACTTAACTATCCCACATCGGTAGGTTAAATATGTAGGTAAATTATCTCTAACTCTTGGTGTTGCAAGATGAATTATCCGATTAACCCTGAGCTAGTTGTTGAGAGAAAATGCGGTCGCAGACATCCGACTGAATATCTTAACTAAAAAGTAATAATTCGAGGTTTGCCTCTCGCCTATTTCCTCCTCCAATATTGTACCACTTTAAAAGATATGCCATAAACTGAAAAAGAAAGATAAATAATGAGCCCTTTGTTTAAATTTTTAATGATACATTAACTTTAAAAACAATAAAACCCTCATAAAAATTTTAAAATTGCGCTGTCAACAGAGATCTAGTGAATAATTTGACAACTGCAAATGAAAAAGAAAACGTAGTAGCACAACATAATTTTTTTTATTCAATTTATGGAATATCTTTTATATTTGTCCATTATCCAGTAATGAACGAAATATGCGAGAGCCAATCCTCGAATTATGACTGTTTACTAAGAAAAGTCGCAGCTCTCTGCCCGCATTTCCTCTTAAAATGAGTTCTTTAGTATAACCCAGGAACGCGCAAGTGGCCCTTAGTGTCACGTTATCATCATAATGTCTTCCTACCCATCTCTCACAGGGTGCAACATGGTTCCTTCTTTCTTGTCTTTTTGTCACCCTATCATTCATTTCTTTTCTTTTATATATCTCCTTGTACAATCTATATATCTTTCCTTTGGCCTCTCTCTTCCCCTCGTCTCCATGTAATCTCCATAAAAATCATTAAAATTCGTTTTATAGCTGTGAAAACACCATTGTCTCTTTCATCCACCATGACGCTTCGACTTTGAGAGTCATTAAACTGATTCCGTAAAGGTGTTTTACGAGCTGTGAAGAATCGACGCTTCAAGTCGCATAATGTTTTAAGGACCAAATTAAAAATGGGTACAATGTTCTCACTCTCTCAAACCATAGATTTTATTTGACCACGTCATGAAAGCAGTGGTGGTCTAATAGGAAAGCCGCGACTTACAATGGTGAAGGAAAACATCGATTCCTCCCGATGTTTCCGACATAATCATTATGATCCGCATGTGTAAAATTTCGATGTCATAATTATGACACCCATCAACCCGCACTGCGTCCGCGTGTTGGTTTACGGGCCACCCCCATTCATAGAGAGGTGAGGGGCTATGTCCCAGCTGTGGGAACATTATACTATGGCATAAGTCAGGCATTTTATGCTATCTTTTCAAGACAAATTTTAACCTCGCTAGTTCAGAATAATGTCACACATTCAAATAAGAGGTTTAAAACTTTTAAATGATGCTTGGCCTGTCTGTATTCGCAATGCGGTGGTCTGCGCAATCAATCGATGACAACTATGGAAATAGATTTATATTTTAACTTTTGGGGGTAGCCTTTGTCCAGTGGCTTAACTTAAATTTGGTAGGTATTTAAAACTGTTGGAATTCTTGCTCCGTAAAACCGCCATGTTTCAGTAACGTAAGAACAAATGAACTATTTTCTGATTATTTGTACCTTAAAATATACCATAAATACATGCAGTGTCAAGGGAAACTAAATTACATTCACTGCGATAAAACTGCTGCAAAAGATGCCAGAAAAAAATGGAGGCATTTCCCCTTTCCTATACTCAGCATGCAGTAATGTTATCTATACCCCGAGTTAATTACTCCGCTGGGAATAAGATTAATATCAAGACTCAGACAGGCTAGGAGAGGAATATAAAAGCCTGCAAAGTGCGTGGAGACTTGTTTAGAATATGTACAATTTAATGTTGTACTTATAAAGTATCAACGTAAATACTTTCACATAGGATAATAATCAACATAATCTAAGTAAGAATTATTTTGCGCTGTTCAATAAAAAAATTGCACACGAAGCTAGCGACTGTTCCAATGTTCTGTCTCACTCGCGCGCGACCCATTATCCTGCTCATCCTCCCCGTTTGACCGAGGCGTGATTACTGCATGCACGCGTGCTGAGCGGAGAGTGGAGAGACACAGCTGTCTGCCACAACGCACGTTTGCTAATCTCGAACGCCAACTTCTACCGTGCGACTGTTGACGCTGCTTAAATATTTAAATATCATCAGAATATTTAATAAGTGTTACTCCCCGTATTGAGTAAGGGTTGACCAAACTCATAAGTTGCCAGCTCATGTTTTGTGTGCTCAAGGAGGTACTTGCAAAATTGTGTTATATCATTTATTTTTCTTTGTTTAATTTCTGGTTTCTCTTCCTAAACCATGAATGCTTACCATTCCCTTACAGTGCTTCACATTCATTTCATTATTATCATTTCCTATGTAAACTCCGCATCTGATGGTGACCGTACACACAATCGCTTTAAGCGCCGTACTTTCTACGCTTTCGCTTACGCTGCGAGGTCACCGTCAGTGGAGGGTTGCAGAGGATTTTTCACTCACCGCTGGATATTAATGCCTGGGTTTAAGTTTCGGAGTGGAAGATTTGGGCTCGTTTAGCCCAACCTTCGGGAACATTCGAGGACGGCTGCTGCATCATCTAGCGGCCCTCACCAAACCTGCCCGCATATCCTACCATCTCAAAACTGCGGGTCTTTCTACCTCGGGGCCAACTCCTCGGCTGCGGCGACGTCACCAGCTTCGCGTAAAGCCAGGACAGTACTTAGCACGCCTACCTACACAAGACAGAAAATTAAATGACGGGCCTTTGCAACCGGCGACCACGTAGAAATTAATTTATTGAGGGTGTCCTTTATTTCTTATATCTATACACGCTTCAGCTACTATTTTTGCACAGTATTATTTCCTCAGAATACGACGATGCGATGATCGTCATATCAGCCGAAAGACTTATATTGCTAAAAAAAGAAGCGGTTTCTGTATTGAGTATTTGACAAATCCTAATTTCAATGATATCCAAATACACAAATTACTCCAAATTCTTCTTCTGTTATTTTATTCGGAATTAAGGAATCCATAAGATGCGAGAAGCAAAGGAAAAGTCGATGTGGTCGCCTGGGAGAAATCTTTGGACATTTTTCAACTGAAATTGTAATAATGATAATAACGAAATTTGTACTGTGTCATTGTTTAGCTGGCCATCCATTTGATAGTCAATAGTCTACCATTGTCCACCTTAGAGTCTACTTACTAGTTGAAATGTTAAATTTTTCATCAAAACATGACCTAGCTTGAAAAAGTCAAATAATAAAGAAGAAGTTATTGGCTTAACGCGCTTTTAAAGCGGATATAAATCAGATCCGGTATTTATACCAACCAGTAAAGGTTCATTGCTATTGGTCGAACGCTTGGGCACAGTCATAAACCAAGTCCTTAATAACGGAAGCAAATCGAACTGGCAACTCAGACTTCAAGAAACTCGTAACATTTGAATTGTAGCCGAACATAAATAAGAATTTTACTAGGTACGATTTGAATTTTTATTTTTCGAACTTCGATCGTACGCTATTTTGGCAGTTTTAAAAATCGTCTGACGTTGATCAAAGCTTGTTTTACACCTTCCAATCGTGTTTATGGGCTGCCGGGCTTTCTGCGTTCAATTGTTTGAATGCAAGTTGGCATTTTGATACTGTCAAAGCACAGCGTCAATGGCATTTTGTGACATTTTGTGACATTTTAGCCACTGAGTTTTCTATCATTACTTTGAGATTTATTTACTTTATCTCATTTTCTATCCTTTCTTTAACTTTACTTCGGGAAAAATCTTTAAATCATGGTGAAAACTGCATCAAAACTCAGTTTGAAAGAGCAACTTGGTCACACAGACTGACACGAAAAGGGTCTTTCTTTATTTAATTCAATCTTACAGCGTTTGAGTTAAAAATTAAAACAACCTTTTGTAAATTGATCCAACCTTGTATTCCAACTGAAACCAGCGGTGAGTGTCTGACGCCCAGCAAATGCTGAGTTGGTAACCCTTACGGTATACTATACATATAAACGTGCCCCGTTTAGCGCTATTTGTCTTTGTCGAATAAATGTATTTCTATTCTATTCTTATTCATTCCATTACACCTCCACTCCGAATTCAATTCATAAATAAATAAAACAGTAACAAATTAAAACTAAGAATCTTCACAAAACCTATAACTTAGCCACGTAAAAATATTAAAACCTCTTTTACCCGTAAAAGGTTGCGTAAATTTTACTATCGGCCCATACTTGACGTGTTTCGGCTTGAACCGAATTATCCAGCGTGCGGATAAAAGGCGATTTACATCGTCCCGGGGAGACCAATTTATTTTATTTATTTGTTACGTAAAACAATTAATAAGATGGTTTTGATACGGGAACGAAAGAAAATTAATTCTGAAATTGTGAACGTAAATTGTAGCAAGTGGAAGAGTTACATGAATTAAAAAAATATATAAACAACCATTGATCGTGTTTTTTTTCGTAATCTAGTATCAGCATTGCCGATAGATAACGCTATTTGTACCATGAACGCTAAAATATGATAAAATTGTTTTTCTGTCTATTGACAAATTTAATAAACCAAATCAAATTATTTATTTTAATGTCATGCATTTAATTTCATCTTTTAAATGATAAAAATTACCACCAAAAAAATACTGTTATTCCAAAAGATTCATATGGAGATGACCAATTTATTGAACATCTAAGAATCTTTATTTCCAATCATCTTTATTATCTTTTTGAAATAAACTTTATTTTCTACATCGTATGGTGCAATGCCTCCCACTAGGTGGACCGATGACCTGGAAAAGGTTGCGGGAAGGCGCTGGATGCGAGACGCACGGGATCGGTCAATATGGCGACGCCTGGGGGAGGCCTATGACCTGAAGTGGACGTCTTTCGGCTGGTAAACTGATGTTACAATGATGAATATAAATGTAAATCATTGACCTCAGTACAGTTTTTTCCTTACACTATTGCATCTACGGGAACTAAAATACTTAAGCACCTGAAAAAAGTCAATATCCCTTTTGAAGTATTTCAATTACAGCTTGTATATGCAAAATTGCAGTCATATCCTGTCCAGCCCGTATGATCGACTTTACTCGTATTTTACACTGAATCCGTAAACATATGACAAAGTCATTCACTCACACCCAATACATCAGTTTGAACGCATTCCACGAAAACCACAGCAAGTTTAAAGCTTACCTGCTGAGATAATTAAGCATGGTTTAAATTATTTGTACGACAGCGTCTGTAAGTGATATTACAAAAAGAAACTCTTTCTAAAAGCTGGCAGTCGAAACTCAAGAACGAAAGATTCCATTTTTAAAATAAAAAGAGTATTTACACCAGTTACACATTTTTTTTTATATTTGTGAATTTCATAAAGGTATGCAAAGCCAGAATTCAATATTTACTTGAAAAATATTTATTATGAAATTCTGGCCTCAAACAGGAATGCGTCATATGTGAATCGACCTTTTCTCCCGTTGGTGCCAGTTAAGGCAAAGTTACACAGTTTACGACGCATATTTTTATAAACGCACCTGCTTATTTTATTGGCAAAGTTGAAAAGCTTATAAAACGTTCGAGGTATTAATGCTGTACTGATGCTTTACTGCAGGTCCATCAGTTTCTTTTTTATAGCGATACTCGAGTTCGCGCTGTATAATTTGGTACAGCGCCATCTGTAGGTACATTAAACGTTGTTATATAATACTAAGGCTTTTTCTTGTAAATAAATATTTTAATAATACTCAGGTACGGCTGCAAAGCGAAATTTGTAGTTTGCAAAGAGTATTCGGTATCTTCTTTATTTTTTAGAAAAATTGTTATGGCGGCTATAATAAACATCTATGAGGTTTTTAATCCATAATTTATCTATTAGGTCCCAGGGACTTCGTGGAAAGTATTATATTGCACTAAAAACTTAAACATCGCAGTTTTGTTTTCGTGTCCTAGTACCTTCCAGAAGTAACGTGCCAGACACGGGGTGAAGAGGACGGGTGCCTGCGCCATACGTATGAGTGAGTAATTATGTTCAAGAAGTCCACTAGACTCCTAGGGGATATTTATGTGACAAATATTTTGCATTGCCAATTTGAAATTTTATCATATTTTCAGTGTCTTTTCTGTATTTATAGTAAATTATGGCTTCAAATAGTTGGTTAGTCAATCCACTGCGTCTGTAGTACAAGACTGGCTTAGATGTGATGATATCCAACATGAAGAGCGAGATCAACAAGATGGACCACAAAATTTAATAGTGGCAAATGACCTGAGCGTGTTGCGCGCCGGCACCGACCTCGTCGAAACTTGTCGACTCGTGCAGTAAGACCATAGAGTATAGTAATAGATTGAGTAAGACGTAGATCGAGTTGTTGAATGGTCGCACGACAACGGTATAGTCCTAAACGCGGATAAAACCAAGCTAGTTGTGATACGCTCACCATATTTAATATCACCTGGCGACCCACCTCCGAAGTATACACATGAGTTTACGTGCATTCATAAAAATTATGTTAATTGTAATTGTAAACGCCATAAATGTGTAACATTATATCTTGGTGTAAAAGTTGACGAGAACTTTTCGTGGTCAAACTACATTGAGTACTTGTGTAATAAACTTAGAATATTACTCGGTAAATTCTACTATCTAAGCTTTAAAATACCAAGCCAATACCCTTAAGTGCCTTTATCTACAATTAGTTGATCCCATATTGTTACGCCCTCGACTGCTATGGACTCACATTCAAAAGTAACTTAGAAAATTATTATATAGTATTGAAAATTAGAAGCACTACAAATCAGATTTTTAAAACTATTAATAAATAAGAAAATTAAAAAAAAGGAAAAATGATTATAATAAGTTATTTAAAATTTGTAAAATTCTCCCTAACAGCTTAAAAAATAAATACCTACTTCTGGTGTTAACCACCATCAGCGAGTGACGCTCTCAGTTGGAGCGCCGGAGCGTCAATCGCTCGTTACCCATAACCACGCAACGAGGATGGTATCGGCAGGTAAATTTGATGTACCTAGAATAAGGAATTATTTTGGCAACCGAACGCTTGATAAAAGAGTACCCTACCTTCTCAACCAGTAAACAATGTGCTTAGAACTTTGATTGGCTACGATCACAACAAAGAACAAACGAGTTTCCTAAACAATTCTAATTACTCAGTTCCAAAAAACCTTCAAAAATTTACCCTATAAATAAATCTAGAACAAAACAAACAAATACAATAAATCATTACGAAAACAACTTATTCAATTGAACCTTCTATTTTCGGTACTAACTGGCCAATGTTTTGTTTCGTAGATTCCCCCTGAGTAGACGCGGTGGAAGTTAGTGAATTGAATTTTACGATATTGTGCCCAAACTCCCTTTAGTCCTCGTGTGAAATCATTTAAAATGAGTCCCTGTAGCAACGGGTTTGTTTCCAAAACAAAAGTTCTATAGACCGTAAGAGGTTATTTCCCACCGTATTTGGTTGCAACTTTGTCTTTGTGTAAGTTTTGCGGTTGGTAACTTAAATTGTGAAAGCTATGGTGATATTATAATAAAAGAAATAATTAAATTTTGCCTACTAAGGGACCAAGTCTCAATGGCAATTATGCTTGTTTTTTATTTGAAATAAATGAGTGAAAAAGAGGTAGGTGGGTAGAGTGAATAAGTATCACTAGTAGGGCTAAGTAGAATAAAAATAATAGAAGGACAGAGTGCATACCGCTGAAAAGAAGTAATGATTGATTTATTTATTAGGATTGGCGAATACCCAAAAATTTCCTTCCCCAAAATCATTAATCATGAATGAGTACAGAAGGAATAAAGCAAATGTAAAAAGCCTCACGGTTTAAACAGGATGGCTCCAGCCAGCCAGATAAAAAAACAAGTAGGTACTTAAAGCTACATCCCGCTCATCGGAATACTGAATTAAGAATGGAATTAATCAGTTACTGAGCCGTACAGCCGCTGAATCACGAGTTAACGCTGGATCCAGCGATCAAGCTCGTTAATAATGGCAGAGTAATAATTTGGCTCTTAATTACATGAATGTACTTTACGTAATTATCGCTATAATGTCTGTACTACATAAGTATAGACCAGACAGTCTTAGATGTATGATTTACAGAATAAATAAATTATTTTGATGATTACTATGATGAAAAAATAGGACTTACTATCACGGACAAGATACCGAATAGAACTCTTAGTACGGAAAATGGAAATCCTATACCGATACTTGTACTAGGACTTACTACTAGTTCTTGGTATTCTGATAATCACGGAGTTTTAAAAAAAATTCTTTATTGAATTACAAGGGATTTTTGTTCATGAAATGACGATGACTATCCCTTCGTGCCTTAGCCTAAAATTCTTATCATAATTATAAAATTCTAACTCTTAAACTTAATTTAATTTAAATGAGTATAGCAGTTTAGCCGCATCCGAATTTGGTTCAGCTAGAATGCTATGAAAGGCACCAACATTATTATAATTCAGGCTAAATTGCCTAACCAAGTGGTCTCTTTTATTTGAATTACGGACACAGTCCATTAAAAGATGTTGCACGTCATCAGTTTTCCCACAAATCTCACAATTCGGTGAATCCACTATCTTCATTAAGAAGGCAAAACATCTATTAGGAATGTGTCCAGTCATTTTATGTCTACCTCTAAATTTAGTATTTGTAAACCACGGGATATGAAGAGGTTTGCATTGTATACTTTTGTACCATATACCCTTTGATTTAGATCTTTCATCGAAATATTCTTCAAATGTTTTTAAACATTTCGATTTAAAAAATATGACCATTTCTGAATGGTTAGGCAAATATTGATTTCAACTCCTTCTAAAATAGTTTTTTTAGCGAAGCTGTCAGCCTCTTCATTTCCCGTCAGGCCAATATGTGACGGTACCCATTGCAGTGCAAAGACTATATGGACATCATTAAAAAAAAATGTTAAAATTTTTTATTTTGCGAGACAGACAATAAGAATACAGGTGTAAGGCTGTATTGTGTCCAAACCAAGTAATAAAATACCGCTTTCAATTTAAAGTTACTACAGCGCTAACTAACGCAAAAGGATACTAAAACTGTTTTCTTTTTATTGAGTTTCGGTTGGCCTCTGGCCTCGGACACGCAACTCACGCAACTGTTATTCAGTCAGTCATATATTCTGCCAACCAAAACATCGATGGCCACGGCCAGTGACATCCACTAACTCGCACTGGGCCCACGTGGCGGATTAAGGCCCATTTCCTCTTACACAGAGAGAAGGCCTCCCATCATATTAAAAGGCTGATGATATTTTCTGCAGCCAATTTATCACTCTAACCGCTTAAGTTTAATCAACTACAAAATAATAGTGCCTACTATTTGGACCCAATAAATCAACTAGATATTTTACAATATGACAAAGAGCGCTTGTCCTTAACGGTATGATATATTCTGCCGCATCGCATAACACTGCCGATCTTTATGAAGTGCCAACGGTTTATTGTGACAGTCTTAAAACTTTTACGGCTATATTGAATTGCGTGCTTTAAAACGTATAAAAATATTTTTGGGTTCTGTCCGGACGATGAAATTTTATGAATGAATGGATGTCCTTTATTATCTTTTAAACGCCTATATGCTATATCTTAATATATATAAATCTCGTATCACAATGTTTGTCCTCAATGGACTCCTAAACCACTTAACCGATTATAATAAAATTCGCACACCATGTGCAGTTCGATCCAACTTGAGAGATAGGGTAGGGTAGGGTAGGTAGGGTAGGGTAGGTAGGGTAGGGTAGGGTAGGTAGGGTAGGTAGGGTAGGGTAGGGTAGGTAGTTAGGGTAGGGTAGGTAGGGTAGGTAGGGTAGGTAGGGTAGGGTAGGGTAGGTAGGGTAGGTAGGGTAGGGTAGGGTAGGTAGTTAGGGTAGGGTAGGTAGGGTTTTTTTTTTTTTTTTTTTTTTGGCGCCTACCTCTCCGCGCATATGGCGGAGCCTGCGAGCTATACGGTTCCCCGGACATAGTCCGAGACCTTTGGGACTCATTTAATCTCAGATCAATTTTACACGTTACATTATTATTATCAGAGATTACATTTATATCGAGTATACATATGAGTTTCTTAAATAGTACTTATTTTTTACAGACATTAAGATTTTATTTTATAGTATGTTTTAGTGATATCGAGTTTCTATTTTGTTCTTAGATTAATATATCACTCTGTACGCTTCCTATTTTATATGATCATATAAAATTTTGAGCATTGCTGTTATACATTTATTTTTATCAATTGTAAACAATATTTGATAAAATCCATACTATAATATATGTCAGCTATAAGTTTACTAAGTTTCTCAGGTCTAATTTGCAATTTCTAGGTCTCATATTGACTTATTATATAGCATGTTCTTAGCAATATCGGGCTTCTATTTTGTTTATAGATTATATATTGCTCTGTTCGCTTCCCATTATATATATGTATATATAATTTCGAGCATTGATGTTAACTATTTATTTCTTTTGACTGTTTTTCCTGCAACATTGAAACAGTATTCTATAAATACAGTGCTATATTTTTTGTCAGATATGAGCCTATTGAGATTCTCTGGTCTAATATCTATCCCTATCTTCTGTTCGATTTTGAACCTTTCTTGGCCATATACCGGGCAGTCAGTAATTATGTGGATCGCTGTTTCGTCTTCGTCGGGGTCACAAGTGCATGATGGGCTTTCCTTGCACCTGAACCTGTTCAGGTATTCCGAAAACCCACCATGCCCAGTCATTACTTGGGTAATTAGCCCGGTCGGTCTTATTTTTCTGACGATATTATAAGCGTCCACTGCGTCCGGGAAGAAAAGTTTTGTTGTTGAGGCTGTGTCACCCATCCTGTACCTCCGGTTCCATTCGTCAAGCGAATCCTTCCGGATTAAGCGCTTGACGAATGAAACCGGACACTGGTCATAATCCGGTTTCTTCTTTAGATTTAGCGCAGCTTCTTTAGCCAGATGGTCGGCTCTCTCATTCCCTTCCATTCCTGCGTGCGCCTTAATCCAAAACATAGCAACATGCTTGTTTTGGATTCTGCATTTTCGCAAGTTCTCCCTGGCTTCAACTGCGAGGGGATGAGAGGAGCGGTGGTTTGCGACCGTTTCCAGTGACGACCGTGAGTCACTGAAAATGCCAAAAGACCCTTCTTTGTTCTTATGGATCTCCCTCGTGGCTTTGCATATGGCCAGCAGTTCGGCCTGGTAGACCGTGCAGTGGGACGACAACTTCAATTTCTGGCATTTGGTTTCGGCGCCATTGCTCCAAAGAGACAATGCCGCTCCCACCTTTCCATCAATTTTGCTGCCGTCCGTGTATATCTGCACTGCTTGTGTGCAGTGGTTTGCGAGTTGTTCCTGGTCTGCCAAGCATATGAACTGCAGACTCATATGTTCCGCCGGGTGGGGTGTCGAAGCAAATGCGGTACGTCGCTCGACGTCCCTGTCTCCTAGCATTGGCTGGGGTACCCCCCTCCTCGCCTCATACAGGGCAGCTGCCTCTCGTATTCGGAGGTCGAGGGGTAGTATCCCAGCCAGCACCAGTGCCGAGTTTAGGGATACGGTGCGGTAAGATTTACACAATTTTTGTGCAAATCCCCTCTGGACCACATTTAGCTTCTTCCTAACACACAACTTGTTGGCAGCCGGTGCCCATGCGCTTGCCGCGTACATTATTACCGGTTCGACTACTGCCGTGTACATGGTGCGGATGACGTCGGGGTGGAGTCCCCAGCTGACCTTCGCAGCCCTCGACAACTGATGGTAAAATCCAATCGCCTTTTTGCACACATTCGCTACGTGCTTGTTGAATGTTAGCTTGTTGTCGATAGTTAGTCCCAGGATCTTGATGTCTTGCGTCATGCCAATGGCAAAAGGGTAGGTAGGGTAGGTAGGGTAGGTAGGGTAGGTAGGGTAGGTAGGGTAGGTAGGGTAGGTAGGGTAGGTAGGGTAGGTAGGGTAGGTAGGGTAGGTAGGGTAGGTAGGGTAGGTAGGGTAGGTAGGGTAGGTAGGGTAGGTAGTTAGGGTAGGTAGGGTAGATGAATGTTTGGTGTTTTTATGGCAGAACAAAGTTTGCCGGGTCAGCTAGTTTTACTATATAAATACAAACCAACTAATCGTTTGTGCTATTTGAAGCTGTTCGAAATCTGAATAAAGAGAGAATTCCTACTTTATCTATCTTGCTGGTCTAATGGTCACAATCAATTGTAGCATTCGATTTCAGCGATGGTGATTGTCGAAACGCCAAAATGGGATTGATCACGTGACGTTTTGATAGCGCTTGATAATCCCATAAATTTTTGTAATTTTTAGGGTTCCATAAAAAGGGGACTCTATTACTAAGACTGTCCATCTGTCTGTCTGTCAACAGGCTGTATCTCATGAACCGTGATAGCTAGACAGTTGAAATTTTCACAGATGATGTATTTCTGTTGCCAATATAACAACAGAAATTCAAAAAAAATATTCCTCCTCCCTCCCATACAACAAACATGATTTTTTTGCAGGTTTTAGCGATAATGGTACGGAACCCTTCGTGCGCGAGTCCGACTCGCACTTGGCTTGTTTTCCTAAACTAGTTTTCTTTCTTCTTCTTCATTCATAGGTTTTGGATTTTCATAAGGAATAGACAGCCCAAAGCATGGAGCAGGATTTGCGCCTGGCTGGCTGACAGTGGTTAGCTCACTCCCGTTTACGTTTGACTTAAAAAAAAAGAACTGTATTGTGGTTGTACCACGCTCGTCTTTTTTTTATTATAGATAGGCTCGCGCTTGACCACTATCTCACCTGATGGTAAGCGATGATGTGGTCGATGGTGTAACACGCTTGCCTAGTAGTAACCTATTCACTCTTGACTTAAAGACCCCGAGGTTGTAGCTATCGGGAAACACAGACTCCGGCAGGGAATTCCACTCCTTAGCTGTACGCATAATGAAAGTATTTCCAAAACGTTTATTACACCACACATTTGTATTATTACACCATTCGACACTATCGAATGGTGTAATAATACAGCATGCTTTTTTCTTTTCAAAATCAGCGGGTTCGATTCCTGGCTAGGAATATTGATTTTACAAAAATCTAATGATGCAGTTTTAGTTTTCATCCAAATTGGCCTCGTAACTCCTTTGAGTGTTTTTCGCTATTCCTCATAGTTTCGGATTTAGCCATCCACGCCCTCTTAAAAAACTCAACCTGTTTATAAAGGTGATGCCATTTGCAAATTTATTTTTATACACACGTAAATATTTTTGCCTGTCTACCCCAATTGACTCCCTCGAGCAATGAAAAGCTTTAAAAATATGTGAACCAGGTGCCCTAGTGTCGGAGATATCGCGGTCCGACGTGGTCTGAATTAATTAGTTACATTGATGCCGTCCCATGATTTACGAGCCGGATACCAGCTGATTATTAAATAGGGCCGCGGGTGATGTATGACCACTACTGCATTGTCATATGTAAAGTAGAATTATATGGAGAAGATCCAAGTTGTGGGGAAAAGTTTCTCGTTTCTGTCTAGATCAGAACTTTGAAATTTGAAAGAAAATGGAATTTTTATCTTCCTATAAGACGCCTTTATAAGCTTTTATGAATCGGTTTTGCAATGATTTAACATACTAGCGATCAAGTAAAACGCCTCTTATTGTAGCTGTCGTAAAGAGGCGTCAATAAATAGAGCTGTCAGTAATGTATGACTACTATTGCATTGTCATACGTTAGATAGAATTATATGGGGAATTATACTATGTTGTGGGGGAATGTTTCTGGTTTTCATAGGGCGAGTTGCATTTGAAAGAAGCGTGAGTTAGATTTGTGTTATTAACTTTGAACAGTCTTTTATAAAAGCTTTAAGTAAACGTCACTGGATTGCCGAAAGCATGGGACGAGGGCCATCAACGTAATCAGCTTAGAGCAGCCCACTTCTGGGCATCTCTGATCGAACGCCTTTTTTCTCGATTCACCGCAAAACTCATCCAACTGCTAGCAGCCTCCCTGCGAAGAATTTCGTTCCACCTAGCCCGAGGACGTCCCATTTTAGGAAAGGAAGGAAAACAGTTATTTTAGTAATTTTGGAGCAAGTCGTGACTAGGTAAGCATAATGTGTTGTGGTATTTTCTCAAATACAAGCCTTAATATCCTAATTAAAACCAATTCCAAATAGCCGTAAACAAACATTATCTTTTCAAAAAGTATCTACCTACCTTCGTAAAACATTAAAAACCACACACGAGCTCCTGTCCCATGGCGACTAAAGAGTTTTAAGTCAGTGTAAGGGACTGATCAGATACCGGGGGCTCAGGACCCTCGGTATACGTGACATGTCACTCCGAGGGACGCCGGAGGGCACAGAAACCCACAGGAATAGGATATGATCTGGGAACGAAGGTGATGTCAGAGTATGAATAAGACAACCTATCATTTTCATTCAAATATAAGCAGATATTGGACTATACACATTAGATACCAAAAAGTTCAGTTTTTTTTAATTAAAATTTTAGAAGAGTTATGTTTTGATATAGGGAAAACTTTCAGAAGTAATTGTAGAAGTTTTCATTGCAAGGTTAGTTGTTATCCTTCTAGTAGATTGTCATAGCAGTCTGCAGGTAACGCAAGACGTTACGCAAATGCGTTGTCATTCTAGGAAGAGAGAAAGCTGAAATGTTTTATGTAACTATCTCTCAACGTGACATACTCGTTTCCTATATCCTACAAACTTAACAGAGCAACAAACATTCTGCTTGATGGCAAAAAGGGTAGTTGGTATTTGCTAGAAGAGAGAGAGAGATCCATACTAAATTACCAGTATGAATGCCAAAGTGTGTCTGTCTGTCGATACGTTTTTACGTCTTAACCACTGAGCGGAATTTCCCGCATCGACTATGACCTACTATTCGTCATTCGAAAAGGATAAGATACTTTTCGTCCCGGTAATAAGTTCCTTTTGGTATAACAAAACACTTTTACAGTCAGGAGTTAGTTATGAGGGCGTTGCTTAAAAGCTGGTCTCATGTATACTCAGACTTAACAAGGACACACGACTGGTCGCTTCCACTCCTGTTTTATTTAGATGACACCTCGTTACATTTAGATCCTGATCCGGAGAGTAAGAGCTTGTCGTTTTACATGAGCTTTAAGTTATTATTGTCCTTGCCATTCCTGATTTTGGTAACATGTATGTTGGTGAAGTCGAGAAGACGAATGTGAACTTATTTTAAAAGTACTACTAATAAAGCATTGCGATTTAGGGTTCCGTACCTAACCGCAAAATCAAATTGGTTCAATTGGTTGTAATAGAAAACCGGGCAAGTGCGAGTCGGATTCGCGCACGAAGGGTTCCGTACCATTATCGCAAAAAACGGAAAAAAGTCACATTTGTTATATGGGGGCCACTTAAACATTTATTTTATTCTGTTTTAAGTATTTGTTGTTATAGCCGCAACAGAAATACATCATCTGTGAAAATTTCAACTGCCTAGCTATCACGGTTCATGAGATTCAGCCTGGTGACAGACAGACGGACCGTGGAGTCTTAGTAATAGGGTCCCGTTTTTACCTTTCGGGTACGGAACCCTTAAAAGGTAGTTTTGTGCATCCCCATTTTTTAGAAAAAAAAGGAGAATAACATTTTCCGAAAAGTAAAACCCGTACCTATCTTAATTTGCCATTTATGGAAAATATCCACAAACATCTTGTCTAATAAAAAGATTTTGATTAAATAATTTTATTAGATCAGTAAGTACTTCCAGATATTACTTTTTATGTGCACGTGGACGACACGACGCCGGCACCCGAATTGTTGTAAGTTAAATAAGTTGTAAGAATAGTGCACGGTATACTTGCCTTGAATTTATTACATGAGGAAATTTCAAAGAAAATCTGATTTATCAATATATATTGTTAGTAAAATATACGTCATAATAAATACTATCACCAAGTTCATAGGTCAATGGGAAGTTAAAAAAAATCCTCGGAATATAATCAAAAAGCTGTCTTTGGTGGCTTCTCA
The DNA here is from genome assembly GCA_945859665.1 of Anorthoa munda. Classification (NCBI taxonomy): domain Eukaryota; kingdom Metazoa; phylum Arthropoda; class Insecta; order Lepidoptera; family Noctuidae; genus Anorthoa; species Anorthoa munda. The sequence goes on along the minus strand of OX243910.1, from coordinate 29,203,713 downwards.
TACATTTGTCTTCCGATATTTTTTAAAACAGAAAATATAGTATTTATCTAATCAACGAGCTTTAAACAGCAATACTACACTCGATGGGAACGATGCCCCTTTTGCTGTATGGGATGCCCTTAACACATTTATAAATATTTTTGACATTGTGTATAGCTTTGGGTCATCAAGATGCTTACACTGTAAAAATTTGAAGACTGTAGCTCCAACTTTTGGCTGTAAAACCTGTGTGAAAGACGACGGACAGACAGACAGACAGACACGTGAGTGATAGCAATAGGGCTCCGTTTGGATCCTTCAGGTACGGAACCCTAAAAACTCACACTACCTAAGTAAAGTCATAAGTACTGTGAGGTGGTCTGCTGAAGGAAACCTTACAAATTGCAAACTGGCTGAAAAATGTTTCTGGTTGGATTTGAACACTCATTTGAATTTAGAACCGGTTTGAATTTATAGAAGTTGTCGATCCATTCTTGCGAGCCAGATTTGACTTAGACGAGCTAATATAAACACTTTTTAATTTTAAATGAAGTATAAAATCAGCCTTCGAAATCCAGTTCTTAGTGGCTTATTGCTAAAACCCAAGCGAAATATTACCAATGTATATTATTAGATGGAGCATTCATTTTATTATGCCCAGACTCAGTACCTATTATGACTTATCTGCTCCATTTAATTCATTCTCAAGAAATAATTGGCTTCAGATCAGTTACTTCATTCTTCTAAGAAATATGAAATGTAACACAATGTAAAATCTATATGACAATACCTATACATTTTCAATTTAATGACCTTTATATTATACTAGGGGAATCTTGGACCTTTAGATCTCTTGGGACAATACGCGAGACAACGCTTTTAGGAATACCAAATGAAAATGAGTGCCAATGAATTTAAAATTTAGGCTTCTTATCTTTGGGAAAATTTCGAATGCCGAGGTAAATAATATTTTTACATGCCCATGGGACTTGGAAGGGACAAGCCGAGGCTTTTAGACGATCCAAATAATTACATGATTCTGGGAAATTGGAATTAGGAGACCTATCTTCCGTGAGGGTTATGATTTGTTTAAATTATGAAAATTGTTAGAATAAATAGTAACTTTTATAACCCTTTTCAATTTGACTAAAATAATTTGAAACCTTTTCAATATACGCGTTACAGACAGCCCACTCTACAGAGGTTGATTAAGCGCCAAAGAATCAGGCGTCTATGAGACCCTGAAATGCGAGGCCGTGGCTTCCCAACGCACCACAATCCACGGAACAGTGAGGTTGCTCCGCAAAGCCCGTATTACTACTAGTCTTTGTGCTTCTAGGTGAAGTTGGCTGGCTATGTTAGCCACGTACAATGGACCGAACACAGCGTCCACACATATTAAATACTACTTGATTATATTTTGTCGACGAAAATATAACTTGCCTAATTAGTATATTTACTACGATCTGACCTCCGCTACTAAAACCAGGGATGTTTTCGCAAACACAAAATATATTGCCATCGTAAAAAGCAGCCCAGAAATCTTCGAACCAAACAAGGCGGCCAATCGCTACTATTAATTGTTAAAAAGCAATCGAGAAGCAATCGCTATAAGCACTTACCACCACTATAGAAGGAAAAGGCTTAATAAATTGCCTTCATATATCGCTGGCTCAATCTATTTAAACCCGTTAAACGGGTTAGAAACTCGAAAAGTAGTAGTTAGTGTCCAGGAGGCTCATTCAATAGATTCGAATAAGTGGACCGTTACTCGTCCAGCAATATCCGGACTAAAGCGGAAAAAACTCGATTAAAAAGGTTAGGTTAATGGGGGGAGCAGTGAAAAGTGACGCAATTACGTTAAATCGATCCCACCCTTTGTTATTTCACTCTTGAGGCATTGATTGGTAATGGATCTCGGTACTGTTTTTTATTTTGTCTATTTAGATATGTCATACGTCATCGAGACGTCAACTAGTACGGTCACGTTAATTCTGCTCCGTAACTTAAATCATAAAATCTTAGTAAAAAGTTATCGTACGACTGCGAGCTGTCTAGACACTCAAGGACGGAACTGTTACGGGGGGGGTGGTTCTTAAAATGGTTTTTAAAAAAACAATTAATTAAACACCGAAATAGAATTTTAATTGACTTTAAGTAAATACAATAAAAGTACGTATCCGCGACGACGTTCAAATCCACACTGCCTATCCGGCTCTAGAAAAGTAGCGATATGTCGTAAACGCTGACAATGCAAAGACGATTCCACGTGTAAGGAACAGCGTGGTCATCACTATTATTTTATATGCATTCGCGTGTATTATAAGATATAACAGCCCCCCGAATAAAATGGAGCATCTGAGATAAAAGATGCGAAATCTAAGATTCAAAGTGGATTGGATTTGGACGTCGTTGAAGATTTACAAATTGTTACATATAAACTAAGTACATTGTAATACTATTTTGATAAACATAACGAGATTAATTTTAGAGAGGACATATAATGAACTCCATATTTTTGGAAGTGAGTCGGATCTTCAATTTTATTTAATTCTTGTTCGAACGAGTCTAGATGCATACTAGCTTGTAGTAAAGAGTCTAGGTTATTAACATTATTTAATTTTAGGAATGGTAAACGTGAAAGGGAATTGTTGACCCTACTCTTTTCACAGCAGTCATCTTCAACGAGATTGAAATTAGAAACAACATGTGAGCTTACATTAACGAAAACATTTGATGATGGCATAAATTGTAAAGTTTTATAGAAGGCTTTGCAGTTTTTGGTTAAAGACAATATTCCTGTGCCGAATAAAGTTTCATCAAAGCTACTGCCATCATTTTCACAAGATACATGACATTTGCCTGGTTCAGATAGAACAAATATCCATCTATTATTGCTAATTTTATGAAACACTTGAATAGAGCCTTTTAACAATTTAGTCTCGCATGAGTTAGGTAGCTTATTGACTAATTCCGTCATTAAAATAGTTTCACAGATTGGGTTCACGACACTTGAATATACACTTTCTAATTCACATATGTAGAACTTTTCACGAATCACTTTGCACTTGTCTACGCTGTGCAACGGTGAGTAAAACATATGATCGATTGTTATTGCAAGGTAAGGACAGCTAGGAGCGATAAGTGCGAAGGTATCTGGTTGCACAACGTCATAGGGAACAGGCATTGGGATTATATGATATAAGTTGTATATTTGAGGTAGGACGAGCGGGATTTTAATAACTACGATTATTTTGTTATTATGAAAATAAGATATAAGTCTCGAAATATCAATAAGATCGTGAATATTTTGTAATGACAAAGATAAAGACAGTTCGTAATACCTTGGCATATTGTTTGTATTCTGTTCAAGTTCATTTTAGAGTTGATAAGGACTTAGTACAGTCGGGTGTAGAATATTGACTTTACTAAATAGAATCGCATTATTAATATCCTCAATGTCGAACGACAAGGAAATAATGATGCTTTCGATAGCGTTGAGGTATGTATTTATATTAGATTTAACATCCAATTTATCGTTAGAATTAGTTAGTTGCTGAAAAGCTTGATCGATTATTTCAAGGTTTTTGTTAAGCCGTTTTTCATTTTCATTCAGTTTAGATAACGAGCTATTAAACGTTGTAATAGTTGATTTGATTACGTGTATATTATCTCTCATCAAGTGTGCTAATTGTTTTTCGTCCGTCTGTACTTGGTCTATAGCGTTTGAGAATTTGATGGCATCATCTGAATCTAGTGTGCCAAAAAAGGTTTTCAAAAGGGATCCACCGGCATCGAGCAAACCGCGTTTGGACCGTTTATTGTTTACGATATAAGAAACTGATGAATATTTTTTTATATTGTTATCATGCTGGCTCTGCAGTGCTGATAACGCATTTAAGCAGTCAACTTGGATTTTGGATGAACTATAATTTTTACAATAAGAGCTAACTTTAGCGAACAGAGATTCAACTATATCTAGGTGCGATTGTATTTAACTAATATCTAAATACGTAACTACATTCCAATCATCGTTGGTAAACTTAATATTGATCATTTTATCAAAGTATAAGCCGGAACTGCCTGTTATCGGTGTGACGACCTGATGACACCTACCTTCTGCAGCAAGGTGCCTGAAATAGATCAAGTTATTGCAACGTCAGACGCCAACTTAATTTCGTCATAGTGATGACGTACATGTTTACGGTTTATGAGGAGAGTCACGGTGTGATTCCCGTTGACCTTAACGATTTTATATGGACCTTTCCAAACTGGAGACAGAGCTTTGTTTTGTTTGTGGTGACACTTGAGATACACTGAGTCACCGACATCGTAAGTGATAGGTTTAGCGTGAGAATCGTAATAACGTTTAGACCTCTCTTTAGAATTTTGAATGTTTTGTAGTGCTTTCTGCCTACTATAATACAACCTATGATTCAATACTCTGACGTAATCCGTGTATGTGTTATTTTCTAACGTGTCGATGGATTTGGGAATATATGGTTTAAAACCGAGTAGTAATTCGAATGGAGAGTAGTTAGTGGTTGAATGGACGTTAGAATTGTATGAAAACATGGCTGTGTTTAAGTACAAGTCCCATGTATGTGCGTTTTCATTGACAAAGGGTCTCAAATATTCCTTTAAAGTTGAGTGGCTCCTTTCCAGAGCACCGCAGGTTTGTGGGTGATAAGGCGTTGCTAGGATATGTTTAATGCCAAATAACTTGCTAAGTTGTTTAAGAACTTCGGAAATAAAGTTAGTGCCTTGATCGGTGACGATCATTTTAGGGATACCTAGGTGAGAAATAAAATGAACTAACTTTTTAGCAGTCTCGTCTGCTGAACATGTCTGTAATGGATAACCTTGTGAATATTTGGTGAGGTCATCCTGAATGGTGAGGATGAATTTGTATTTAAATTCGTAAGTTTCCGGAAGGGGACCTACTATATCCAAAAATAACTTTTCAAGAGGTTTTGTTGCGGTAGAATTTATAATCATAGGAGCGCGGTTAGTTTGACGTAAAGGTTTGTTAATCTGGCAAGATTTGCAATTTTTTACATAATCTTCAATATCTTGCCGCATATTTTTCCACCAGTACATGGATTTTATTCTTTCCACCATTCGTGTGATGCCGGGGTGACCGGCAGAAGGCAAATCGTGATTGTCCCGAAGGATTTGTTTAACCTCTTCAGGTGTAGGGAACAATATGGAATTTTTATAGATGTTAACTTTAATCCCAGTATTGTCGAAAACGTAAGCTATGATATTATAGACCTTCGTATAAGAAAGTTTTGTGAACGGGTCAGAAAAATCGGATATAGCGATTTCTTTCTCTTCCATGTACCAAAATTTTATCATGTCTCTGTATTCTACTAATAACTTAAAGACGTCCTTATACGACATTTCGTCGTAATGATGGACTCGCACGAATAAGTGAGTGAACAAATGGTTGTCATTTGATGTGTTGTAGAAGGTGTTAAGTTCACGTTCTATGTCACGGATGTTAGGTTGACTTGTGGATAATTCTATAATTTCTTTGCAATAAGGTACAGAATCGTCTAAATCGATTGATGTAGGATAGACGATTAGTTTGCACTTGGCCTTAAGTAGGGATTCTTTGAATTCTCGAATGACCGTGTCGGAAGTAAAGTTCGGCTGCTTAATAAGTTTTAGATACTTTTCATAAGTATCTGTTGTGGACGGCAAAGGACAGTCATGGGGTGAATTTGTAGGATTTGGAGAGCTACTATCGTCGACGGCGCATATGGGACGATTTGAGTCATTATTATCTTGTGGCGGGAAACGCGACAGAGCATCGGCGTTGCAATTTAATTTACCCTGTTTATGCACTATCTCGTAGTTATATTCCTCTAATTTTAGACGCCAACGAATTAATTTGGAGCCGGGGTCTTTAACATTAAATAGCCAAACTAAAGGTTTATGGTCGGTGACGATTTCGGAGTCGTAAGAACTCGCATTTTGCGGGTTGCAGTTTTAGATTAAATTGACGGAATCTGTCGAAGACTAATTTTAGCTTTTCTACTTGAGATTGAAGATTTTGGCTATAAATGATACAATCATCTAAATAAATATCGCAGTGAAGACCTTGAAGACCAGATAGGACAGTATTCATAAGTTTTTGGAATGTAGCTGGGGCATTTTTTAGTCCAAAAGGCATTCTTGTAAATTCGTAGTGCCCAGAAATTTCGTTTCCTACTACCGTAAACCCAGTTTTAGGCGCGTCCTTGGGGTTTAAATTTAATTGGTGGAAACTACTTATAAGGTCACGCGTAGTAAAATATTTCGAATGACCTAGTTGGTCTAAAATATCTGTAATTAAAGGAATAGGATAAACTTCGGTAACAGTCACATCATTTAGTTTCCTATAATCGATGACTATTCTCCACTTTTGCTTACCCGATGAGTCTACCTTTTTAGGCACTACCCAAATAGGGGCGCTCCATGGTGATTTTGAAGGGCGAATTATGTTCTGATCGAGCATTTTCTTTATTTGACTTTCGACTTCACTTTTGTGACACTCGGGGAAGCGATAAGATTTTGCGTGAATTGGGGCAGCATCACCAGTACTGATCGAATGCTCAATAGCATTAGTGCAAGTTAAGGGCTCGCCCTCAAGGTAAAAGATGTCCGTGTAATTAGAGCTACATTCTAAGAGGATCTTTGTTTCCTCGGGGTTTAGATGTTCTGTTCGGATGAGGTCTAGTACTTTTTGTGATCTTTGTAAGGACACGTCATCGAGATTATTAATAAATAGAAGATTTTTTTGATTACACGATTGAGAGGACAGCGATAGGTTTTCGAAGGGGATCAAATGTACACAATAATCTTTAAATACGACTTTAGATTCAGTGGTATTCAGTATTGAGATATTAATGCGATTATTAGGTTTGACTGAAACAATACAATTTGCTAAGTAGACTCCTTCGGCGTAGATATGATCGAGAACTAGACCTTCTTTCATGGATTTTAACTCTTCTAAGGAATTTGACACAGAACATTCAACTATCGCCTCGGAGCGAGGCGGAATGGTATAGACAGGCTTGCTAAAATTTAGCGGTATGAGATGACCGTCAATGAGCAATGAGTTTTGGGAGTACTTAACGTCACACCCAAGTTTTTGTAGGAAATCATTACCTAAAATACCATCGTAATTAAGCCGTACTTTATCACTGACGGCGTGGAAAGTGTGACTAAAACAGAGTTTAGAATTTGGAGGGAGAATATATTCGAAATCGATGGTGAATGACCCTAAAGTTTCGTAGCAGGAGTCGTCTTCACTCAGACCCTTGAGTTTAATTTTATCACTAGATAAGAGTGGTGTAGAATTAAAATTTTGAAGTTTAACAATACTAACACTTGCTCCAGTGTCGATAAGAAAACATAGGGGTTTATTTGAAAAAGCAGTGTTGAGAAATACGTGAGGCAGGGAGATTTTGTGAGATTTAATTTCATGAATTGGAGTGATGGACTCCTGGTTTTGTAGGACATTAGTAGGACTCAACGAGACAGAGGTTTCTGACGGAATATGTTGAGAGTTATTTGAGATGTGTGTGCTTTCGGTTTGGGACTGGTTACCCTGTCGCATAGCAACACAAGATTTTGAGTGGCCTTCGGTTTGGGACTGGTTACCCTGTCGCATGGCAACACGAGATTGTGAATGGCCTTCGGTTTGGGACTGGTTACCCTGTCGCATGGCAGCACGAGATTTTGAGTGGCCTTCGGTTTGGGACCGGCTACCCTGTCGCATGGCAACACGAGATTGTGAATGGCCTTCGGTTTGGGACTGGTTACCCTGTCGCATGGCAGCACGAGATTTTGAGTGGCCTTCGGTTTGGGACCGGCTACCCTGTCGCATGGCAACACGAGATTGTGAATGGCCTTCGGTTTGGGACTGGTTACCCTGTCGCATGGCAGCACGAGATTTTGAGTGGCCTTCGGTTTGGGACCGGCTACCCTGTCGCATGGCAACACGAGATTGTGAATGGCCTTCGGTTTGGGACTGGTTACCCTGTCGCATGGCAGCACGAGATTTTGAGTGGCCTTCGGTTTGGGACTGGCTACCCTGTCGCATGGTCACAGTTGATTTAAAAGATTTAGATTGATTATGATTTAAATGACGTTGTGGGTTTGTAATGCGAGATTTTGTTGTGCCTCGAATACGGTCGGGCGCAGTGCGGCACGCTAACGACACCCGACTGTTTAGTTTAAATCGTCAGCACATTCTTGTTCCTGCGATTCAACATGATCGGGTAAAGCCATGACGTTGTGTTGAGTCGAAGGGTTATTTTTCCTAGAATTGTTGTATTTGCGCCTATAGCATTGAGAGATGTCGTGGCCCGGTTTCTTGCAATATCTACAGACTATGTCTGTCGACTGACTCGGCTGAGAATTTTGTTGATATCTATAGTTAGAAGGGGTTTGAGATTGAGAGTTAGCCGAAGTTGGAGGTTGTGACCGATATCGGTTTTTGTAGAGGCACTCGTTTTCTAAGTGACCAGTTTTATTACAAAACTTACAAGTTTTAGCGATTCTCGGAGAGATTTTTAGAGAGAAATTTTGTATTTTTTCTTCTTCGATCGCGATGTTAATAGCATCATTCAGAGTTTTAGGGTTTCTACACCGCACCATATTACTAAGATTAAGTTTTAGGCCAAAAATAAAAGTATGGCGAGCTAGGTCTTCCGTCATTGCGATTCTTCCTGACAAATCTTTCTTAGTAGTTTCAGAATTGTGAATTTCGGTTTACATGTCGGTGAGACAGGTTTCTAATCGCAAAGAGAATTGTGACACTGACTCATTTTGTTGTTGTCTACAAGATTGCAACTCGAAGAATAAATGGCTATAATGTTTCCTTTCACCAAAATTTTGGCGAAGGAATGACTGTAACGAATCAAAGTCATCGAAAACTTTGTTCGAGCAAGCTATTTGAGCTTTGCCTCGCAATTTGGATATGATATATTTTAGGAGCAATTTTTTCTGACTCTCGGAAGCTAGGTTTAGTGAATTTTGGCAATTAGTTAAAAATGCGGACAAGGTCTCACGATCTCCATTGTATGTGTCAATAAAATCGCAAAGAATTTTAATTGGATATTGTTCGCTCAGCGAAATTTCAGTTTTACTCATTTTGGTCATAAGTTGACTAACAGTCAAAAGAAAGTAAATATATTCGATAAAAAAAGGATTTGTAAGGAAAACGAATAATATGGATATTATTTAGGATAAGGTTTAGCAATAACAATTTATCAAATGTTCAACTCACAGCAGCACCGCGAGAAGGAGTGTGGACATCGCAGATATTGTGTAGAGCAGGTATGTTGCACTCGCAACTCGACAGGAACCAGGGCAGCAGCAGGACTTCGTCGGCAGCGGCAAAGTGAACACGTGTCGCACAGACAACGTGTATAGCAGCGGAGCCGACGGCGACGGCACCAGGTAAACCAGGCAAGTGCCTAGTTGAACAGGACGGTGGCAGCAAGACCTGATACCTCCGTCAGGTAAGGAGCACGAACAGGCTTGATCACGTTGTGAAGTCACACGGCGCGAACACGTGGCACCACGTGGTGGCGATAGGCCAGAGGGTGGCAGGCTTACGTGGTAAGACTTACTGTCGCAGTCCCTCGGAATTCGCAGAGGTTGTGATTTGCACACCAAATAGGGTTTGTAAGACTTAGTAAGGGTTTGTAATACTTAGTAAGAGTTTGTAAGACTTAGTAAGAGTTTATAAGATTTTGTCGAGACGCACTCCGCGGATTGTATAAGGGATACCAGCCAACGATTGCTGAGTATCCCACTTCTGACACCACTGTTACGGGGTGGTTCTTAAAATAGTTTTTAAAAAAACAATTAATTAAACACCGAAATAGAATTTTAATTGACTTTAAGTAAATACAATAAAAGTACGTATCCGCGACGACGTTTAAATCCACACTGCCTATCCGGCTCTAGAAAAGTAGCGATATGTCGTAAACGCTGACAATGCAAAGACGATTCCACGTGTAAGGAACAGCGTGGTCATCACTATTATTTTATATGCATTCGCGTGTATTATAAGATATAACAGAACCCTATGGGCTGCAATCACATATTTTTGTAATCGATTAAAGTGTGTTTGGTGGTATTAATAGTGAAAACCAAAGTGTACTGTGGCGGTGATCAAACAAAATTTTTTTCATTGGAATTTGTCAATAGTGAATTATTTCCAATCTACCGCCTGTTGTGCAAACTTCGTGTTGTCACCATACCGGATTCATAATTTCGTGTGTCAAGCTAAAGTCTTGTTGGCTCTGAGCTCTAACGTCTGGCACCCGTACACAAGGAGTCGCGAATTCGAATCCGACAATTCGTACTTCTTCTTTTTGGATTTATTTTACTGTTTGGGCGATTGATTGTGTATTTTAAAAATGTCTAACTGTGGTATTTGTGGATTACAAGTTAAACAGAATGATAAAATAACATGTTTTAATTGCGATAAATTCTATCATCATCTATGCGTTAAACTGAGTACTACTGCGTTTAAAAGACTCAGTAATGCTGCGCGTTCTAAGTGGAATTGTCCGAGCTGTTTATCTGAGTGTGTGCCTAATAAATCAATGTCTGAGGTGATTGGTGATAGCTCTGAAGGCGAGGATGATAAGATCAGCGACATACGACTTGTTTAACGGGAGCTTAGATTCGAAACGGACGACTTAAAAAAACAGGTTGATGAGTTGAAGTTATGGTTCGTTGTCACTAGTACCATTAACAGTTCCATGATGGAACTATTGAGGTTTTTTGTAATCACTAGTTCCATTTTAGAAGAACCTGAAAATAATTATCAGGATCCTTTGATATCTCTCAAGTTAATGATCTAAAACTGAACTCCAGGGGGTGCAACGTGAGAACACAACGTGACAACAGTTAAAGTCAACAATTCCAAATCGAAATTTAGTGAATGGGCCACTGTGGGCATAAGAAAAAGCCGAGATATCTTATATAATTTATATTACGAAAAATCTTTGACTTCCGATCAAGTTTTTCATACTTATGTTAGAAACTATTCCAAAATATTCAAAAGAGTCTGCGCTCAAGCAAAATCTCAAATTATAATTAACAAAATTGGTGTTTCTAATAATAAAATAAAAACTGTGTGGCAAATAATTAATAGAGAAACTGGAAAGACACAACAAAGCGATCAGAATGAGTTGTCTTTGAAAATATCTAATCAAACCATTTCTGGTAAGCAAGAAGTCGCTGAGACATTAGAAAATTTCTTTACCAACATTCCGTTAGAGGTTACGAAGTCTCTTCCCTCCTCATCTAAATTAGCTGAAGCTCTTCTTATAGAAAACTTTACTAAAGACATACCAACCTTTAAATTTAAATCAATATGTATTGATACAATTAAAAACGCGTTCAAAAGTCTCAACGTAAAAAATACTGAAGACTTGTGGGGGATATCCGTTAGGGTTCTTGGAGATATTATTGACTCAATTGCTCCTGTCCTAACAGGCATATTCAATCAATGTTTGGACAGCGGCACTTTTCCTGACTTAATGAAACACAGTAAAGTAGTACCAATTTTCAAATCAGGCTGTAAGAGTGATCCCTCAAATTATAGGCCTATATCCGTGCTTCCAGCATTGAGTAAAATCTATGAAAAAATCATGCTAGAACAGATGTTGTCTCACTTCAATTCAAATAAGATCCTGCATAGTCAACAGTTTGGTTTCACGAAAGGTAGGTCGACAACGGACGCGGGAGTAAAACTCATCAGCCACATCTTGGAATCTTGGGAGAAGTCCCAGGATGCCATTGGCATTTTCTGTGATCTCTCGAAAGCGTTCGACTGCGTCGACCACAACACACTGATCTGTAAATTACACCACTACGGAATTCGAGGAAAATCTGCTGATCTTGTGCTTTCCTATTTATCAAACAGACAGCAAAAAGTAAATGTTAATGGGGCGACGTCCTCCGGGTCTCTAGTCAAGATGGGCGTGCCCCAAGGTTCAATTCTCGGCCCTTTCCTTTTTCTTGTTTACATTAATGATCTCCCTTTTATGATGGCCAAATTATCGGATATAATTCTATTTGCTGATGATACTTCGCTAATTTTTAAATTAGATAGGAAAGATACGGATGTCTTACATGTCAACGAAAGTCTGATTGTTCTCTCTAAATGGTTCGCAGCTAACAATCTTTTACTGAATGCGAAAAAAACAAAATGTCTGAAGTTTTCCTTACCAAATGTACCACAACGTGACCTAAATTTAAATCTTGACGGCAAAAATCTTGAAGTTATAAAGGAAACTGTATTCTTAGGGATTACTATCGATTCAAAATTGCAGTGGGGCGCGCACATTAGAACTCTTTCGGGTAGGTTAAGTTCAGCTGCATATGCAGTAAGGAAAATAAGGCAGTTAACCGATGTAGCCACAGCAAGGTTAGTATACTATGCTTATTTCCACAGTATTATGTCTTATGGCATTCTGCTGTGGGGATCAGCTGCAGACGTTGACTCAATTTTCATCTTACAAAAGAGGGCAGTCCGCGCAATCTATAAAATGAGTCCACGAGAGTCCCTCAGAGAAAAATTTAAAGAGATCGATATACTGACCCTACCTTCTCTTTATATATTGGAATGTATTTTGTATGTCCGCAAAAATCGAGGGCTTTTCAAAACTAGAAGCGATTTCCATAATTTAAATACACGCAGTAAGCATGAAATTGTAATACCCAAATTCAGATTAACGAAAACTAGCAAGTCTTTTCTTATAAACAGTATACGCTTTTATAATAAGTTGCCAAAGCCAGTTATAGAATTGACCGATGGAAAGTTCAAAAACTACATCAAACGTGTCCTTATTAAAAAAGCATATTACAAAATCAAGGACTACGTTGAAGATAAAAATTTTAGCTCCTTCTGCGCATGCGGCTTCCCTGGTAACTCATAAACGGCACAAATATGTGGATGTCTCTAACTATTCTCAATCTCATTTTTACTTTTTTTCTTTCTTTTAATTAGACTTTTTACAATGATTTCAATAATCTTTATAGCCCTTTGCTATGAATAGTTACAGCACTGATAACAACATTTGTGCCACATGTTAAATTTAGTCTTGTTATATATTTTTATTTATTTTTTCCTTTGTATAGATTCTTTTACTGATTGTTTTGTGAATGTGTGAACATTGTAGGCCTTCTAGATTTCTAGACGCTTGTTAACATTTGTTAACTCTCTCGTTTATACAATTTTTTTTTTTTTAGTTTCTTACGACTTATTGTCGGGCCTACGTTGTCCCCCCATATCTAAGCACTAATACTGTAACGTGGAAATATTGTAAAACAAACCAATTTTTTTAAAAGAGTAACCGTGGAGTTTCTTGCCGGTTCTTCTCCACAGGAATCGACTAACCCGAACCGTGCACCTTTTGTCGACGTTTTATAAGTGCCCATGTAGGCCTATGTGAAATAAAAAACATTTGATTTGATTTGATTTGATTTGAACACTGAACTACGTTCTCAGAACTCCGTTATGCAAAAGACTATGGCGCAGCTAAAAACGCAAATAAACTCCCTTGATCAGAATATCCGTAAGGCGAATCTTGAAATTCATGGCTTGCCTGAGAATAGAAATGAAATATTGCCGACTATTGTAACTGGCTAACATTGTATCATATACCCTAAAGGACTGCGATATTATGAATTGCGTTAGAGTGGCCAGTATGAACAACAACAAGTCTCGCCCGCGCTCTGTTATAGTGAAGCTGCGTAGTCCTAGATGTCGCGATGAATTTTTCTTTGCGATAACTGGATACAATAAATCTCACTCTGAGGATGAATTGAACACAAGTCTTTTGGGTTATGGCGGTGGCAAGGACCCAGTTTATGTATCCGAGCACCTTTCTCCGACATATAAAACTTTACAAAAATCACATAAATTTTTTGTATGTAAAAGGGAAAATTCGGGTACCATTCTGATTAAGGATGAGCAGAGTTTAGAGAAAATTGTTTGATTATTTGAATTAAGTATTAGTTTAGTTCCTACTTGTCAAGTTTACTTTTTATTTAGTTCAATGGATAGTATTTCTATTTTCTATCAAAATGTGAGAGGCATGCAAACGAAGTCACATGAAATTCTAATGGCAATTTTAAGTTCTGACTATGACATTATATGTCTGACAGAAACGTGGTTAGATGACTCATTGTTATCCTCTGAATACTTTGATCAAAGATCTACTGTTGTACGCCGTGACCGTAGTGCACAGTTTAAAGATTTGTATTCTAAAAGTTATGGTGGTGGGTTATTAGTAGCTATTAATAATAAATATTAAGGGGTTTGTTCAAATGAATAATATCGCCAACGAAAATAATAATATCTTAGACCTCATCTTAGCGGATGAGACCTCCAGTCTTTCTGTTTCTTGTGCAACCCCCATCAGTAAACCAGATGTGCATCATCCGCCGCTAGAATTAGCCCTTACTAAAACTTAAATTTCTAATTTAAATTAAAATAGTTTACAGTTGAAATATATTTTCATTAAAACAGATTATGAGGCAAGTGTTCGTGATCTGCGTAATGTAAATTGGGAGGATTATTATCTTATAATATTATTATTTGGGTTGTAATGATTCTGACATTTTATAATAATATACTATGGAAAAATATAGATAAATACACGCCGAAGGGTAAACCTAAGAATATATAAACATAAGAATTGTTAACCAGTATGGTTCACGGCTTCGTTGATTAAACTTCATAAGGACTCGTTTGAAACGGTACAAAAACCCGCGGGACTACGATACCTTTGTTTCCTTACGGATGCGAGTTGGAAGAGCTATGGATGACTGTTTTAAAGATTATATAGAAAGAATTGAGAGTGATTTGAAAACGAGTGTAAAAGCTTTTTGGCGTTATACTAAAAATAAAAAATAAAATAAAAAAGCCTCTTTATTTCATGCTAATCTTACATTATGTTTTTTTTTTTAAATATTCGTGCAATTAGATAAGAACAATTATATGATCTTAGTAAGTGTTACAATTAAAAACAAGTTCACTTTAAATAATAACTTAAATTAATATGCTACATTTTCCTAACACACATGACAAAATTAATTTCTTTATGGCTACTCACTAAATTTCCTCTCTTCTCTTTTACTCTTTATTATTTTTTATTCTCTTTATAACATAATTTAATTCCAATTTTATTCAATCTTATTTATTATTAACATAATATTTATGAAATAATAAAAAATAAACAATATTGATTGATTTCGAAATAACAGTTATAAAAATTATAATAAATCTCAACCCGAGACGCATAAGGTCGGATGTCGAGATTGAAGCAAAATTAAAATTTATTATAATTATTCTACTCTATAACGCACTGGTAAGGACCAACTTGGAGTATTGTTGCCCTATTTGGTCTCCCACTCAAGTTATATTAATAATGTTGAGTCATTTCAGGCCCGTTTTGCATAGGGCATATATAAAGAATGGGATCCGAAAAGCTATACCTGATTACAGTGATAGGTTAGGGCACTGATATTAAGCCACCTTGAGTATGCATCTCAAATTTGGAATCCTATTTACAATGTACAGGGTGTCCCAGAAATCGACGTCAAGCCGTAAATGGGTGATAGACCAAGTTATAACAGTTCTCAGAAAAATACGAAAAAAAATCTATCTCATGTTTTTAAAAATTTATGGTCACTTTAAAAATTTACTAAAAAAATCAATCCCTGTAATGGTTCTTTAACTCCAATTGCTACAAATCCCATAATTTATCTAATTTTTTTATTATTATGTAATCTTGAATAATGCTTGTGTAGATTTTTGCCTAAAATTTAAAGCCAACTCCTCCTACTTGGAAGAAAATTAAACTTTTTCAAAACCAAATTATTCAAATTTACTATTTCGCCCAACTTTAACTGACTGTACTGAAAAAAAAATGTACTACGCTAGTTTGGCAAGTAACATGAAAAATTGGCGCATTTAATAAGGATTCAAAAATGGTGTAACACTTGCTAGATTACGTTTTCAATAATTGGTCAAGTTTTTTTTTGTAAATAGTCTCAGTTTTTACACAAAATGTCCATACTTCCTTAAAATGACTTTAGCTTACCTAAAGCTTTGCTAAACTCCGTTTCTAGTTCGATAGAGACGGAGAGAGTCATTTTACGAAGTGTGAGCGAGATATATTCTTTTTAGAATTAGGAACGGATCCACTGACGTTCCCGAGCTGGTGGGCAAGGTTGTGCTGCGTGTACCGTGTGTATTTCTGCGGCATTCGCGTCTCCTTCATGTACCTAAAGTTGGAACTACTTTCAGACAGAATTCGTACATGATAAGAGTTTGTCGGACGTTTAATGTGGTGTGTCGGGATGTTGAACTGGATTTATTCCATACTAAGATTAAAAACGTAAAGAATAGTTTGAGTAAGCGTTTCTTTGATATGTAGAATTATTTTTCTGTTTTTATATTTTGTATTTGTTGGGCGTTGAGTCATATCTCTTTATTTTAAACTCTCGCTGATATGTATTTTATGCAAATTTTTATATGTGTGAAAACTTTTAATTGGCCGTTTTTTGCATGTTGTTTCTGCGCACTTATTGTACTAGCTGTAAGTTTTCCTAAGATTAATAAAATATAATAAAATGAAATAAGATGATTAGCTTGAAAGAAAGACGGATCAATTCTGACTTACTTATACTGCACCAAATTATAAATGGTTCCATAGATGCGCAATTGATTAACTATCTAACTTTAGGACTAGCCAACGTAGCAAGCGACAACATCGCATTTTTCAATTGCCTACATCTACCTTAAATACAACCTTTAATAGCCCCCTGACACGTATGGCAAGGCTATATAATGAAAGGTCCAACTTGACGGATTACCCTATCGATGTTTTCTCTATGAGTTTTGCTTCATACACACGTTCTCTTTATAAACAGTGCGAACAATGTACGCCTATATAGCTCAATTTGTTTTTTTAGGTTTCTAGATTTAGGTCTGCTAGACACACTTTTGGCCGATTTCTGATTTGAGTATTTGACGCTAAGTATGTGCTTATCTCGATTTAAGCATCTGTCATTCTTGATCATCTGTCACTTTAAGTTTTCTGCGATGCTGAGCAAGGTTTGAGTATACGTTGTCAAGTCATGCCAAAGTATACCCTATGTCATACAAAAAACCTTCATTGACGTTCAATTGGGTTTCACAACTGAGAAAAACACATTTGATCATTCTCAAATTCTCAAACCGTTGTCAACGTTACATCATCGGTGTAGCCAGATTGGGCGGCTTTTTGCCATTTAGGCTAGTCGGAATGGTGCCGGGGCGACCAATTTTTACGAGCGGCGCCAATTAGGCTACCTCAGAAAAAAAATGGGGCGATTTTATGCGATTTCGGAATGAGACTATCTAATACAACATTATCTGAAGAATTATGAAATTAACTGGAAACCAAAATGCTTTTAACAGTTCATCACTATTTTTCATTATACTTCAGTGCGCAACAACACAGGGAAATAAAGAAATAATAAATGATTCTTGTGGCTAACGCATTTAAGTTTCGAAGAATGTTTCGTGGTTTTAGTGAATAATGGTCGTCTTGAGTTTTTTTATACATGGACATACGAAATTTTCGCCGACTTTGAGCTCGTCGAATCTGGCTACACTGGTTACATTTGGCAGTTGATAGTTGACAAGCCTGTGCTTAAATGGTGATCAAGCGAAATAAATACAAAATAATATATAAACTGATAAAACGAGTGACAAAGAAGACCTTGTCTTCCTTGGAGATGCCTCCACGAAGACCGATGCGTGGAAGAAGAGTGTTCGCCCTGAATTATCGAAAACATTAGATTGGATGCAAATATTTCACGCCTGATAGATCTCAGATGCTCGAAGAACGGATGGTCAATGGGGCAAGTTCTGCAGTGGTGACCGCGTGGCGGATTACGCAGCGCTTTAAGGCCTGTAGACCGATGACCTGGTTAAGGTCACGGAAATCCGATGTATGAAAGACGCACAGGACCGGTTGATGTGGTGACACTGGGGAAGTCCTTCGGCAGAAATGATGACGATGATGATTAATAACTTCAAGAGAAATATTCAAAAAGTGCCAGTTTTTGTGTGTGTGGTCGCCAGTAGCTTTTCCTGCGTGAAAACCGAGAGTTATCCAACAGAAACTATGTGAAAAGTGGAGATGGACCGGTCATATGATGCGCGATAACCAAGGGACATGGAGAAAAGTGAAAAACTGGTAACTAAGAGATGGGAAAAGAAGCCGTTGAAGACAGTGTCAGAGATGGGAATGGGATATGGGAAAGACTGCTGGTCCAAGACGTAGGCAAAAAGTGTAAGCAATGGCGCGCTGTGGTGTTGGCGAGTAGGTCAGGACCCCACTGGACTGGAAACTGTTAGTGTAGGCCTATGCGAAGAGGCAAACTGAGATTTGGAACATTTTATAAACTATAAACATGTATTGTATAGACTTCAGTTTTATATCTATGATTTCAGAATAAAAGGCTTTGTTATTCAGTTTATTTTATTATTATATTTATTTTTTGTTATTATGTCCTAGGTTCTAATTCTGGTCATTGTATAATTGTTTTCCAAAGTTTCCAAATACGTTCAACCATTGAAGTGTGATTAACAAATATCCAAACATACAGACTTTCATACCTATATAAAATAGGTATTAGTAGAATCCACAATACGAGAAGTGCTTACAACGGATTATTTGGTTTAGGACAGCGATGAAATTGTTTTTTTTTTTTTTTTTTTTTTTTTTCTGCGGGGCGTCTCACAGCTCAGTCAGAATGACTGGTAGCTGCTTAACCGGACTTTCCTACGGAGACTAAGCTATATAGCCTCCAGCTAGGCAAAAAATTACTAAACCTAAGCGACAACGCTGAGGGCTACCCCAGTTGGGGTCGGACCTCGGCTCAGGGCCGTCGCTGGGGGGACAAGCAAAAGCTGGATCTTGACAAGTGATTCTACCATCCGTTCGGAATAAGCCTACGTGGAGAAGAACGGACAAGAAACTCCATTTCATATCTAATAAATTAACTAATGCTCAGCTACGCGGGCTGGCAAGATTTTAATTGAAGGGATACGCGACGAGCCTCGGCGGCGAGGACTGACGAATCGGTTTGTATTTCTACGTTTGTATATTCTACTCCCTAGGCTCTTAAGGAGCAGAGTAGAGATCGTGAGGGGTCAGAGGTGAGCCTCAATTGGCGAAACTTGGTTAGAAACGGTGTAGGTGCGACTTAAATGCGCACCCATTGACCGTTTCTATAAACGAGGCTGTCTAGCTCCTCGGTTATGTTAGGGTACCGCTTGAAGAGGTCATTGGATTGGGCTTGGGTCATATCCCCGGCTGCCTCGATCCTATTGATCTCGGCAGCCAGCGATCTGGCCTCGTCCGTCATCCAGATTTTGTACGCACTGATGATGGTATCAGATACGCAGCGTCTGGGTTTGGGCGTGGATAGAGACGGGCTCTTAGCAGCGGCAGAGGTGGGAGCCTCCTGTCGGCTTTGAGCGGGCATGGGGGCTATGGGTGCCTGAGGGGCCGGAATGGGATGATCCATCAAGCCTGGAAGCTGTTGGACGGTCTGGGGAGCCACATTTTGGTGGTTGAGCTTGCCCCATGGCGAAGCCCTCTGAGGGGCTAGCCGGGGAGGGGGTTTAGTCGAGGGAGCTTGGCGTGCTTGACGCTCAGCATGGATTTTGGCCAATCTAGGCGCAACTTTGGGGGCTTTAGGACAACCCTTGTAGTTTGCCGTGTGACCGACTTGGTCACATAGCACGCAGCTGGGAGGCTCCGTGCATTCGGCAGGGTTTTTGGGACGGGTGCACTCTTTTGTGCCGTGATCCCCTCGGCACTTAACGCACCTGGGGCGGACAAAACAGTGTTTTTGGCTATGGCCATATTGTTGGCAGTTGTGACACTGACCAACGACAAAGGGACGGTAAGGTTTCTCTATGGAGAACCCTGAAAGGGAGCATAGGGTTTTGATTTTGAAGATAGGGTTATAGGACTCGGCAGGGTCGCACTCGACCATTACCATGTCGTATTCCTGTCCACCTCTAGCTTTACGCATGCGGTGGACGGCATTGACAGGGACTTTTTGTGCGGCGAGATCCGCATAAATTTTGTCAACGGGGATTTCCTTCGGAATGCGCCGGATAACCACACGGGTGGGCGCTTCCGATGGGAGAGAATAAGTATGGAACTCTATCCTCAAGGTTTTTAGGAGCCTGGTAAGGTTCCTGAAATCAGTAGGGGTCGGGAGTAGGATTTTAATGCCCACCTGGCAAGCGGTGGCACTAAGAAATTTGATTTTGCGTTCATCGCAAATTTTAGAAACTTCTGTCCACTTGGCCTTATCGTGGAGGAAGATAGGAGGGCATTTCTGCTTCTTGGGAATAGCAGCAGGACTGGAGTCGCGGCTCGACATTGGGGAAGCGTCGGCCTGAGTTAGGGGACTACGGGAGCGACTCCTGGGGGCTGGGGAGCAATCTGAGCGCCTAGACCGCTGGGAAGCGGTGACAGGGGTGGGCTGCACGTCGGAGGAGGAGGTGGACGGCAGAGTTGGAGGGTTGGTCGAAGCGACCTTTTTGGGCTTGGTGGCTTTGGGGTGGGACTTGCCCTTCTTCCTCTTCCTTTTCCCCTCAGAGGTAGCTTGACAGCTTTCTGAGGAGGAATCGGCGGAGGCGTCATCAGTAGTGACATAATCATCGGAATCATCTTTACCGTGATCATCACCGGACATGGGTTCGTCGACGAGTGGACTGTCAACGTTCGGGGAGGCAGGATTTTCCGAGAAATTAATCGGAAATTTGAGAGTTGGGGGTTTAGTGGGCGCAAGCGCCGAAACGGGGGCGGGCGCCGGGATGCCGATGGACATGGGCTCCGGGGCGGGTATGGGAGGAGGGGGGGGGCATGTAGCAAGCTTATGGAGGATGAAATTAAGCCTTTGCTTATTCACGCTGACCGGACTGGGATCGTCCGACAACGCGTCCTTGACGAGCTCTATCAATGCTTCGACAGGATGCATCCTGTCTCGCTATTGATAGAGCCAGTACAAGTGAAGGAAAAGGGAGTGAGATATTCCCCGGGTGGACAGGCCCGGGGATGTGTGCAATCCTACACTCCCAGTCGGGTTAGACTGGGAGGTGAGTATCTAGTGAGCCCTAAGCTTGTTTACCTGCCACCAATCTTATTGGGTGGCAGGGCCCTAAGGTACCGGTAAACCCACCGAAGGTGGGCCACCCACCACTGTGTACCAAAAGTCTGGTACGTCGGGATAGAAAACACCCGACCGTGCCAGGTGTAAGCTGTGGGACGAAGCGGGGGTTGACTAGGCTATCTACCAAGGCCAACTGATCCCGCTCCCGACTCCAATGACTGCCGTGTCCTTATGGGACTTGGCGGGTGCTTGGGGCACACCCTCACTGGCTTGTTAGCACCGCTAGGTTTCCCGCCAGGGACCACACAAGATGTGGATTTGAGCTGCCACTACTAGTAACCAAAGTTACTAGTAGCGACACCTTTGGAGCGGCGTGCGAAGACGCGACGACCGCAGTGACGTCACGCAGAGGGGCGCGACGAGACGGAGAGTGGGGGCGCCGGAGAGCGCGGTGGGGCGACGAGCAGCGAGACGTCCGCACAGAGCGACGGCTGGCGAGCTACTCGATGAAATTGTGTACAGAATTTGGCTTTTGTATGATACGATTTTGGTATCAGAACAGTAAAAGATGATGACAAGTCTCATTTATTTATTATTTTACAAAATAAGTAGGCAGGTATTATATTGCTTGTTAACACATATTAAACACAGTCCTCTTTCATAATATCAGACACATATCCAATGGCACCGACCCTGTCTAATATTGTTTTTCTTCGGAGGTTCTTCGGGGTCTATCCCAGCAAAGCCTTCGGTCTTGAAAACCCAGGTCAGCCATTAAAAATTGCATCACAATAGTCCACATTTGTTGGTAAATCACAATTGCAATCAGATTCCAATGCAGATGCACAAGTGCCCTCTTGAGAGATCTTGTGAAATTCTGAGTAAAATACATCGAGGTAAAAATGTACGTAAAATAGTCTGTAGTTCTATGAGATATCACAAGAACCAGCAACTGCTCGCTCTAAACACATTCACTTCTAGTAATTATAAGCTTCAATTCTTGATTTTGGAAATAACAAATTATATTGTATATTATTTTCTTACGATAAGACATAATTGACAAAATAAATACGGTTGCCATGACAATCTTGAAGTAATTGACTAGTACCTACGATTCATTTCATAGTTTCATAATAAGGTTGTATACATTTCAAATAGGTATCTATTAAATTGCTTAAATTTGAAAAATCAAGTTATTCAAGATTATAATATCTTTAATAACTTGAGTTTTTTAATCTTGAATGATGTAATATAATACTAACGTACTTTTTATAGCTGTATAAAATTTATATCTGTAAATTTTATGCAATCTTGTGATGTCTCTTTTTCGTTTGTAAAAGCCAAAGTAAGATTGGCCCGATTTCTGATTTAAGTAAAGCAGGAATAATCAGTTGAGTATTGTCATGTCAGTGTCAAATAATTTAGGAAGCCTTTGAGTATTTTACGTTTCACAATTGAGAATCTACCTAGATCAGTTAAGTAAGTACCTACTTATGTATGGACCTGTCATAGTTCCATTCACTTTCTCTTTCATCCTTACGTTCCATTTTACAAACGAAAAAGAGACATCACAAGATTGCATAAAATTTACTGACATAAATTTTATACAGCTATAAAAAGTGCGTTAGTATTATATTACATCATTCAAGATTAAAAAACTCAAGTTATTAAAGATATTATAATCTTTAATAAATTGATTTTTAAAATTTAAGCAATTTAATAGATACCTATTTGAAATGTATACAACCTTATTATGAAACTATGAAATGGATCGTAGGTACTAGTCAATTACTTCAAGATTGTCATGGCAACCGTATTTATTTTGTCAATGATGTCTTATCGTAAGAAAATAATATACAAAATAATTTGTTATTTCCAAAATCAAGAATTGAAGCTTATAATTACTAGAAGTGAATGTGTTTAGAGCGAGCAGTTGCTGGTTCTTGTGATATCTCATAGAACTACAGAATATTTTACGTACATTTTTACCTCAATGTATTTTACTCAGAATTTCACAAGATCTCTCAAGAGGGCACTTGTGCATCTGAATCTGATTGCAATTGTGATTTACCAACAAATGTGGACTATTGTGATGCAATTTTTAATGGCTGACCTGGGTTTTCAAGACCGAAGGCTTTGCTGGGATAGACCCCGAAGAACCTCCGAAGAAAAACAATATTAGCCAGGGTCGGTGCCATTGGATATGTGTCTGATATTATGAAAGAGGACTGTGTTTAAATATGTGTTAACAAGCAATATAATATCTGCCTACTTATTTTGTAAAATAATAAATAAATGAGACTTGTCATGTTGTTTTTATCATATTTTACTGTTCTGATACCAAAATCTTATCGTACAAAAGCCAAATTCTGTACACAATTTCATCGCTGTCCTAAACCAAACAATCCGTTGTAACCACTTCTTGTGGATTCTACTAATACCTATTTTATATAGGTATGAAAGTCTGTATGTTTGTATATTTGTTAATCACACTTCAATGGTTGAACGTATTTGGAAGTATATACTTTGGAAAACAATTATACAATGACCATAGGTTTAGAACCTAGGACATAATAACAAAAAATAAATATAATAATAAAATAAACGGAATAACAAAGCCTTTTATTCTGAAATCATAGATACAAAACTGAAGTCTATACAATACATGTTTATAGTTTATAAAATGTTCCAAATCTCAGTGTGCCTCTTCGCATAGGCCTACACTAACAGTTTCCAGTGGGGTCTGTCCTGACCTACTCGCCAACACCACAGCGCGCCATTGCTTACACTTTTTGCCTACGTCTTGGACCAGCAGTCTTTCCCATATCCCATTCCCATCTCTGACACTGTCTTCAACGGCTTCTTTTCCCATCTCTTGGTTACCACTTTTTCACTTTTCTCCATGTCCCTTGGTTATCGCGCATCATATGACCGGTCCATCTCCACTTTTCACATAGTTTCTGTTGGATAACTCTCGGTTTTCGCGCAGGAAAAGCTACTGGCGACCACACACACAAAAACTGGCACTTTTTGAATATTTCTCTTTAAGTTATTAATCATCATCGTCATCATTTCTGCTGAAGGACTTCCCCAGCGTCACCACATCAACCGGTCCTGTGCGTCTTTCATACATCGGATTTCCGTGCCCTTAACCAGGTCATCGGTATACAGGCCTTAAAGCGCTGCGTAATCCGCCACGCGGTCACCACTGCAGAACTTGCCCCATTGACCATCCGTTCTTCGAGCATCTGAGATCTATCAGGCGTGAAATATTTGCATCCAATCTAATGTTTTCGATAATTCAGGGCGAACACTCTTCTTCCACGCATCGGTCTTCGTAGAGGCATCTCCAAGGAAGACAAGGTCTTCTTTATCACTCGTTTTATCAGTTTATATATTATTTTGTATTTATTTCGCTTGATCACCGTTTAAGCACGGGCTTGTCAACTATCAACTGCCAAATTTAACCAGTGTAGCCAGATTCGACGAGCTCAAAGTCGGCGAAAATTTCGTATATCCATTTATAAAAAAACTCAAGACTACCATCATTCACTGAAACCACGAAACATTCTTCGAAACTTAAATGCGTTAGCCACAAGAATCATTTATTATTTCTTTATTTCCCTGTGTTGTTGCGCACTGAAGTATAATGAAAAATAGTGATGAACTGTTAAAAGCATTTTGGTTTCCAGTTAATTTCATAATTCCTCTGATAATGTTGTATTAGATAGTCTCATTCCAAAATCGCATAAAATCGCCCCATTTGTTTTTTCTGAGGTAGCCTAATTGGCGCCGCTCGTAAAAATTGGTCGCCCTGGCACCATACCAAGTAACCTAAATGGCAAAAAGGCGCCCAATCTGGCTACACTGATGATGTAACGTTGACAACGGTTTGAGAATTTGAGAATGATCAAATGTGTTTTTCTCAGTTGTGAAACCCAATTGAACGTCAATGAAGG
Source organism: Anorthoa munda (assembly GCA_945859665.1). Classification (NCBI taxonomy): domain Eukaryota; kingdom Metazoa; phylum Arthropoda; class Insecta; order Lepidoptera; family Noctuidae; genus Anorthoa; species Anorthoa munda. The sequence continues at coordinate 29,178,568 of OX243910.1, read as the reverse complement.
TTTTTTGTATGACATAGGGTATACTTTGGCATGACTAGACAACGTATACTCAAACCTTGCTCAGCATCGCAGAAAACTTAAAGTGACAGATGATCAAGAATGACAGATGCTTAAATCGAGATAAGCACATACTTAGCGTCAAATACTCAAATCAGAAATCGGCCATTAGTCTCTGAAATTCATTGTGTCAATGTTATGCATACCTGTTATTTGCATGGTTACTGAAATGCCGATTTTGGATGTTATTTTATTTGAATTGTAAGTGACAGTGCTGTTGGTGTGCTTATTATATAAATAATTAAATAAATTTTGTATAATTATTTTAGGAGCCTTTCGAAAATCTATAGCTAACACGCAGTAAATGTCGTATGAATACTTGCTCACTCATTTTATGGCCAAAATTTTGGCAGAAAGACATCTACTGCTGGACATAGGCCTCCTCCAAGCGTTGTCACATCGACTAATCCTGTGTTCTCACATCCTGAGGACATTTCAAGCAACACAATATCTTATTTTCCAATTCCATCTTTTCATTTCGTCGTCTAAGCGGATTGTTCGGCATTTCTGTAAAAGGTACTTACATCATAAAACAAAAACACGCCTACGGCGCTACTAAACCGCAAGACAGACAAGACCGTTTGTCCATTTACAAGAATAACATCCAGAGGATTTTGCTTATTGAAAATCAATGTCTAGCTTAAGAGGTAAGGAGTACTGGCTTTATCTCCTTAATTTTAAAGTCAAATTCTTAATCCGCAAAGTATTCGAAGCACGTCTGGCCGTCGTGGCTACTTTGCGTTGCAAATACCACGGGTTGGTTGGTAGGTACTGCAGGGTTAAGGTCCAGAGGGAAAGTGTATTTATATAATTCTGGGAGCTAATCGTCCTGTGTAACTGTAGTTGTTATGTATAGCTTGGAGAATATTTTAACGCTGAAATATCATTCAACACAGGGATTTTTGTCAACAGAATATCAGTGCAGCGTTATTTCCTTTTTGGATATCGCTGATCATGCTGAGATAGGAGACTTTTTGGTTTCGCACGGAGTTTTTTTTTTATTTTTGTTGTTTTTTTTTTGGAATTGCTTATTTCTCATGTCTCTTGTGCGAGTCACAAATAAAAATTTTTCTTTCTTTATTTCTTTCTAATAGTCTTTTTAGAGAAATTCCACGACGTTTTTCACTACATGCTGTGACAGTGGAAGCTAAATGATCACATCGTAAAATTAATGCAACAAATTGTCAAACGCGCGTTAGCTGCTTCAATTAATTGAATAAATTTTCATCACTTTACTTCGCGATCAATTTGTGTCACGTCAACAATTTACTTCGAAGAACCTGGATTGACCGACAATCTCGTGAAGTACACGGTATTACGTGCTGGTAATGCAGGTAGTTGTGATGATGCTTAAGTATACCCAAATAAACATTAGAATTATTGGATCATCTAAAAATAACTGGACATCTTACTTCTTACTAATATTATAAATACAAAAGTTTGGATGGATATATGTTTGTTACTCAATCACGCCAGAACGGATCTGGATAAAATTTTGCACAGAAATAGATTATAGTTTGGAATAGCACATAGGCTATTTATCCCGGTATAATGTTCCCTTGGGATAATAAAACACTTTTCTCGCGGGCGAAGCCGATGGCAGAAGCTAGTAAGTAATAAATTCTTTAAGTCTCTTTACATAATCAACTCAAAAGTCAAATTGTAAGATTAAAGCAAAGGGTTTCAGAATTAGCTTAGTATTAATCTGGTTAAGTTACAAATTACATTAAGTTTCAGTTCAGACATAGTTACTGGTTTTCAGATCCGATAATTGAGTGAAATTAATAATGTCTGAGACTTGAAAAATCATATTGAACAAATTAAAGTATCTTTTTTATATAAAAAATATTTTTCTGCAAAGTAGTAAAAAGGAAATTACTGAAAAGAGGTATCTACTGTGTATGTGGCGACCACAGATATAAATCTAACTAGATGACGCGATTGTATGTACTTTGTGTGTCAAAAAACGTAGTAAAATTACAATCAATTTCAATCAACTTGTCATTTAACTTTATCGGCACCGGAATTCCACTGAAATCTAGAAAAATGCCTAATTGTGACTTAGACTTTATAGAAAAAGTTGTCCGAGGCATTGGAAATATATTCTTTCATTGGTAAGTAAATTTGTTTTTAAATTGTGTGTGAAAAAGTGGCACGCTTGGTTTTCATAAAGATTTAAAAGAGATTGAAGAGATAGAAGAAGATTTGAAAGGGACTTGCGTTATCTAGTTATATTTATGTCTGTGGTGGTGTCAGATATTATAATCGTTGAAAGAGAATCCTTTGGGCTGGTGTGTTGTGTGAACAAGTAATATGCAACAGAAGTTTAGAGAACTTAAGGAACGCTCTCTGTCAAAAACTACTATTAGTACAGTTGAGACTGTTAAGAACATCAGAGTGAATAGTTGGTGTAAAGAACGATGATTTGATTGTGTGACAGATGATTGATGATCAAGTGGAATAATTACGTTAATATTTAGGTACCAGAGAAAATAGAATAAAATGCAACAAGCGATACGAGCTAGAAGAAAAAGAAGTTGACGAGTAATACCAATATGGTTCACCATCAGATACTGCCAAAATAACGAGAATAAAGTTGTTCCACGATATCTAACATTTCAAAAGCCGGACGTATTTTCTATTCTAATAAGATGCTGAATATCGTATACAGGGACGACCAAAACAAATAGGCTGTTAGTAACCACTCGAGTAAACAACGAACGGAGCTGCTCTTGATAAGCGGTTGCATCGTATTTTAAAGTCAAATCGCCAATCGCAAAATATTCAAAGTTATCCTCACTGTTCCGACTTGCAAATCGTATAGCTGTGTTGTTGTTGACTGTACTTGGTATGGGAGTAGCTACATGTTTGCTGCCTTTTGATGTATTGTTCTAAATTGTTCATCATCATGATACTTTTGTCGGTAGTTGTATAAAAATGTGTAGTCTTTGTACATTCAGGGAAATTCAACATTATTTTTATCGCTTTTAGGTTGACTATCACTTACAACTATGGCTAAGGCCTGAGGTATTTGCCTATGGAATTGTTTCCCTTTTTGTGTTTGTGTTTCTGCCCTAAAATACTTTTGAAAACCATATATTTTGAGACATTGATTCTTTAAATTCGATATTCAGATGATGTGATAATATAATACCGCAGGGGATGCTACTATCAATAAATACCTGCAACATAGGTACCACTATGGTAAGAGCCGAATAAAATTATAATATATCTATAATATAGGTAAATGGTAAGTAGCAATAACGGGAACCTTTTGTTGTGTACTTGGTTGAATACAAAATGAGTGTCTAGTACCTACGAGTATGTACCTATAGGTAACAGCACACTATCCAGATGCCTATGTGTCAGTCTAGGGATCTAGACAAAGTGATAGTCCATCATCATCATCATTTCAGTCGAAAGACGTCCACTGCTGAACATAGGCCTCCCCCAAGCGTCGCCACACTGGCCGATCCCGTGCGTCTCGCAACCAGCGGAATGCCGCAACCTTAGCTAGTATAGTCTACATCAGTGAAATCAATTTATAAAAAAACCCTGAGGCTTATTAAATCATGCTTTTTAAACTACATAATTTATATGGTAGAAGACACACTTTGATCGACAATCCATCGAAACACATGAATATAACACAAGCAAAGAGTAAAAAGCGCATAACTTTTGAACGGTTGCACCAATTTTCATCCAACATAGCTTAAAACACTTTCGGTCAAGTCACCTTTCAAACAAAAAAATAATCAAATCGCTTCATCCGTTTAGGAGCTACGATGCCACAGACAAATACACAAATACACGTCAAACTTATAACACGCCCTCTTTTTCCGTCGGAGGTTGAAAATCCAAACTGTTTGGTATTGGCGAGTGCCACCGAAGTGTCACGTGATTAATACCAAACATTTTAACTTTAGGTGTAATTGTTTGTTTACATCAAACTTCTAAACATTTAGTCTTTCACATTTATAATAATACTAGTTTCTGTAATATTCTTTTCGTATTTATTATAGCAACTGGGAGAAGCAGCTCTGCTCGGTTGAAAATAGAGAAAACAATTTTGATCCATCCAGGGATCCAACGAAAATAAATCAAAAATGATATGACATTTAAAAAAATCAAAAGCTATCGATAAGTTTATATTTAACCCATTTCTGCATGAATTATGAACGAGGTACAAAAAGTTTTTTTTTTTCTTATTGTTGTTTTATTGACCTACAATAAGAAGTATATTTATTTTTAACAAAAAAAAAGCCATTTATTAATTTATTTTTATTAATTTATTTATTTATTTCCACATACAATTATTTTTACAGGTAGAACCCAAGGTAACAAAAGTAGTCATACAATACGACACTCAGAGATGCCCCGTAAAAACTGATTACACACCTACTCCCGTCCATGATTGACCAGTCCAAAGTAACGGCTCCGGGCGTCCGCATAAGTTAACTAGAGGACAACACAGTAATTATCACCCTCTGGAATTCCGCCAAAGAGCAGGTGAAAATGTCCAAACGCTGAGAGACGCTATTAAGAATCGTAACAGCCCGACACACTGGTGCAAACTTGAATAGGTTTGTACGGGCTACCGGAGTTTCGAACAGACTCTCCCTCGGCCCCAACCTTAGCCTACTGTTTGGAACGAGTAATCCCAACGATTCTAAGATTTGTGTATTGTTAAGCATCCCCCGAAAAACCATAAAAACGTATTTTACCAGGGCAAGATTGCGCCTCACCTCCAACCTATAGTACCCAACCATCCCTATTACAAAGAGAGTTGGGTACATAAGCGGGTAAAACGGATAGACGCCAAATTGATTTAATAAACATGAAACAAGATGTTTTTTTTTAACAAAAGCAAATTGTTGGGCGTTTCATGGCCAAAAATGAGCATTTCCCTTTGTTCTGCATCTTTTCCACCATCTGAGAATACTTCACTTCTAAAGGATTCCAGATGATAGCACTAGTTTCCAAGTTGCTTCGCACCAACGCGTTATAAAGCGATTTCACTGCTGCCATGTTAGTGAATTCACGGGTTTCACGCATGACAAAGCCAAGATTTTTGAAGGCCTTTTTACACACTTGCACGATATGAGCCCGAAATTACCGCATGAATGGCTTGTTTTTGGCTTGGTATGCACTGTCGTAAATTATTGGTCATGCATATGTGGATGATATTGGAAATTACAGACCCATATCTCTCATCTCAAATGTGTATAAGGTTTTTGCGAAAGTGATACTGAACAGAATATCGAACACTCTTGACGAAAACCAACCCGTGGAACAGGCAGGGTTCAGGAAAAACTTTAGCACAATCGACCATATACACACCATCAAACAGCTTCTACAAAAATATAAAGAGTATAACAAACCTATCTATCTAGCCTTCATAGATTATTCAAAAGCCTTCGATAGTCTTAAACATAGGTTTGTATGGCAAAGTCTTATGGAGCAGGGAGTACAGTATGCTTATGTAAACGTCATCAAAAAGATCTACAGCGAGAGTAAAGCTAGCATCAAGTTGGAATCTCTGGGGGATACTTTTCCAATTGACAGGGGAGTCAGGCAAGGTGACCCTCTCTCACCAAAGTTATTTTCAGCAGTATTAGAACAAATGTTTAGAAAATTGGATTGGAAGCATCTAGGGCTAAACATAAACGGATCGCGACTAAACCATCTAAGATTCGCTGATGACCTGGTCATATTGGAGGAGAACCCAAGACTACTGGAATCCATGATACAAACGCTAGCAGACAGAAGCCGAGAAGTGGGTTTGGAAATGAACTCGAGCAAAACCAAAATGATGACAAACGCAACAGCTGCAGACATAATTGTCAACGGACAAAAACTTGAATATGTTGAGGAATATGTATATCTGGGTCAGATCATATCTCCAAGCGACCAAATGTCCAAAGAAATTGATAAAAGAATCGCTACTGGGTGGAAAAAATTTTGGGCTTTGAAAGAAATAATGAAAAGCAAGGAACTCGGCATCAATATCAAGAAAAAAACTTTTGATACATGCATTCTGCCTTGCATCACATATGGCTGTGAAACCTGGGCTTTGACAAAAAATCAAAGAGAAAAACTTGCAAAATGTCAACGAGCCATAGAAAGGAGCATACTGGGGCTAAAATTAAAAGATAGAGTCAGGAATGTAGATATCAGACGCAAAACCAAACTAACAGACATCCAAACACATATTGACCAACTAAAATGGAGATGGACAGGGCATATGCTCCGTTGTAAGCATGAAAAATGGAGCAAGCAGGTAACAGTCTGGTACCCAAGAGACGGGTCAAGGAGCAGAGGTCGCAAAGTGAGAAGATGGGAAGATGATCTGAAATTGACTCTAGGTCCCCTTTGGCTAAGAATTGCAACCGATAGGAAACAGTGGAAGACGTTGGAGGAGGCCTATGCCGTAAGGCACACCGAACTTAGGGACTTATTATGATTAGTGTTTATTAAGTAGAAAGAAAAATTGTAAAATTTCGGAATAAAAGGCTTTATTATTATTATTATTATTATATGTGGCTTCGCATGCTTTTAGCACTTCACATTTTTAAACTTGGTAAAGGAAAGAAACTTGGTAAAGGAAAGGAACTTCGAACAGTTTTGGCATAACTGTAATTTTATTCATCCATGTGGGGAAATAACAGATGTCGTACAGAATTTATCGGCATGCCTTGATGGCTTTCAGGAGATTTTCGAGAGTTTTTAGTGGGTACTTGTGAATCGGGCAAGCTGGATGGAGTGCCAGCTCGGCTTGTCAGAGTTCCAACTTGGATTGTTGGAGTACCAACTCGGCTTGATGTCGGGGTTCTAAACATTTTAGCTTGACGCCCACGTTTTCTTACCAGTGCCAGTACTTTTCCTGCCTTACACATATGATCTGAAACTGCGAATTTGAAATCAATTAGCGGCATGTACACTTTTTCATTACTTTGGCGCCAGAACAATCAAGCATTTACCATGCAAAGGACCACTATGTGGACCTGTGCATGTGAGACTGAAGGACCCATCACCTGGGATAGAATTTACACATACATGCTTGGAAGTACCATAGAAGCGTGACAGGTCCATTCCTGAAAAGAAATGAAAGCGTAAGCAGAAAGCAAGCAATGTATACGAATCCAAATATGACAACAAGTATGTAGGATAGAATGCATACGAATCCATATATGGATTTTGATAGAAACGGTCCAAAATGTAAACAAAAAGTTCAAAGAGTTCAAATTGATTTCATTTGAAGTTTTTACTCACGGTCTTATATTTTTATTTCCACTGTCAAAAGAAGAAATAATTTATTTCGCTTCACTGAAAAGACACGCTGCACATAACATCTAATACTTTTGACAGATTTTACTTACCACAGACGAAAAAAATACGTTCCGTTTAATGAATAAATGCTTATTATTATACAATTTAGTTTTTCAGTAATTTATGTTTTGTTAAACAGTAAGAAAATTTTAAACCTTCGAAGCCATGAATGGCTTTGTATGCGGAAAGGGGATAAAGGAAAAAATAAAAACAAAAAATACAATAAAATCAAAAAACAAAATAGAAGCTATCGATAACTAAGACCTTGCTCGTTTAATAATACTGATTAGTAAGGATAAGTAGGAAGTACGCTAACCGAGCAAAAATCATGCTAAGAAAAAAATCACTTTACAGTTAATTTCATTAAAATAAATATTATGGAACGTGCATTATGCGTCGCAAGAGACCGTAAAACGCTTTTAAAGTAAGCTACAATAAATGAAATTTAATGACGTCATAAAAGCAATTTATTTTTCTCTTTTTATTTGCTGAGCAAAATATTCTCGACATGTCCTAACTGCGGTTTTCCCTTATTTAAAACGGTTCATAATGACTCGTGAAAAATAAACTTCAATAGGGTAGTGAGTCAGAAGTATCAACTTCTGACTCCAGTTTTCTCTAAACAATATCGACATTTATAAATGTACGCTATTACCACCGGGATAGGCAGAAACTACAGAACGCCATCTGCTATAATTATGATCGTCCTTTTCCTTCGGGTACGTCCATTAACACCTTGAGTGCCCGAAACGTGGATCCACACGAGACACGTTGTCTTTTTAATATTTTTTCGGTAATTACGGCATTCAAACGGGTAATTTCGTCATACAAGCAGTAGTGAGTCCCGAATCGACTTTAATTAATAACAACTCCTTGATTTTCCTGAAGAGCTAAGCAGAGATGTAACTATAAACCACCCTCATTTCACCAGTTATGTCTTAGCCCCGCAAGACCAAAGTGAAACAAGTGAAGCTGAAGATGGAAAACACTGCGGAGTGTTTAATATCTTTAGTTACGGATCCGAAACGTGGACTCTGTAAAAGGCCGATCGTGACCGCGTGATTGTGCTGGAGGAAGATGTTACAAATCCCTTGGACTGCCTTTCGCACCAATGACTCTATCCTCCGCGAGCTGAACTTATAGATCAGACTCTCCACGATCTGCCTTCGTAGGATTTTGGAGTTCTTCGGTCACATTTCCAGAAAGGATGGACTCAACCTCGAAAAGCTGATGGTGATTGGCAAAATCGAAGGGCAATGTTCTGGAGACCGCAGTTCAATCAGATGGTCAGACCAAGTCTGTACATCGTTGAACACCAAACTGCACGATACTCTCCACGACGCAAATGACAGACATATATGGCGCAAATTGGTGAAAGAAAAGTTGTTTCCAGTACGAGGGGATCACGACCCTCAGTAATGAGGAACACGGAACATAGGAAGAGCCTATTTCCATCAACCGGGCACAAACCCAGAACCCGGGCAGCAACCCAATAACACTTTTCCGACTCAAGAACCGAACCCAAGAATTCATATTCATATGCACCTGCGAGCACTCGACTAACGGAACCTAGACTAATAATATCGACGCAAGAAATCAAACCTGTAGTATCTCGAAATGTTGAACTTTACAGAGCCAAAAAACTATTTCAAAAAATCATAACTCGTAAACTAGCTGAATCGGAGATGCCATTTTTGGAACAAGTGTTTCTTATAATGAAATTTATCAGATGTCACTAATGTAAGCATTCTATAGTAAGTCTAACATAATAACATGCATTTTATAATAGTTACAGCAATTGGTATTTCAATTTCAACAAGAGTCATTTCAAGAGAGAATTTCAAAAGCAATATTGATGTATCTTTGTAATTCTAACAAGGAGCATGAATATTGACTGCCAAAAATGTTATTTTCTGATTTCAATTAAGCATAAAAGTAATTTAGACATTTTTCTAGATTCTACAGAATCGCTTTCCAGCATCGATATGTTGTATATTATTGTAAATGTAATTATGTTCTGTTGATAATATTTTTTATCTGACTGAACCCAAATTATAATATTATCAGTTTATAATGATTTGTAAAGTAAAGAACTCCTAATTGATTGAGATAAATTTTCATTCTATTAATCCAATTGGTTTTATAAGAATGCATTGTTAAAAAGGAAACTTACCTGTGCCTAATATGTCTCTATCCGTTGTACTAGACCGTAAGAGATTAGGTTAGAGTAATAAGAGAGGTCCAGCATTGAACTGCCACAGGATTATGACCCTTAGGCGAATACGAGGAAGAATACGAATTATTCATAGATAACGCAGGTTGACTTTTGAAGACATCCTTTATTTCTACAATTATAGACAGGATGTCTGTTGTCCGATAAAGGATAAAAAGCTACATTGTACCTTCTTACATAAATAATTATGATAATAATAAACAATTGCGAATTGTCATCGAAAAACAAAGATTCTATTATTTACAGACCTTTTGACATCCAGCGATAAATACAAATGATTACCTTTATACAGAATGTTCAATAATTATCATATTTTTTATGGATCAGAATTTTGACAATGAATGTTGATGACAATTCCTAAGGGGAAGGCTGAATAACGATGGATGGATTGCCAAGAATGCTGAATGGCATACTAGAGAGCCTTAATGTTGGGGACTGTAATGACGTTGGTCAGCACCAACCCCGAAGCGTGGGTTTGATTCTATGGTCGGGCAGTGTTATTGCGTTTCGGTACTCTTATTTTCAGTCCCAGCCTGGATTATGATACCCCTGTGCCTCGCAAAGCACATGAAGCTGTTAGTCATGCACTCGATCTCTTACCGGTCTTGCCAGATTCCTGATTTCTTTGAGAGCAAGAGAACAGAGATTTCTCGGCTTGTCACCATTGAAATCGTCTGGCCCAAATCCGATCGGAACAACATTATTTATATATATTTTTTTAAATAGTCATAGACTCGCATTTCACCACTATCTCACCTGACGGTAAGCGCTGATGTGGTCGAAGGTGATGAAAGTGTATTACTTTTTACCCGAATACGGCGAAGCAAAAGGGAGTATTATGTTTTTGACCTGTATGTTATATATGTACCTGTATGTTCCCAATGAGGTGTCGTTGGAAGCGTCTTCTTTGTCCGCTGGTTAAAGGCTATGTGTCGTCACATAAAATTCAATATGGCGCCCTCTAGAGGGCCCGAAGTCAAGAACAAAATATATTTTTTCACTCCACCCCATCATGTGTATAGTTGAACAGGGTATTTAAAATAAAGGTAGGATTTGGTACATCATATTATTTTTGTAAATAACGGAAAATTGCGTTTCGTTCCATACGCAAGTTGATACAAGTCATAGTATTGTTAAATCTTTAAATAAGTTACTAAAATTATATTAGTGTTGCCAAATATAAAAAAAAAAAAACATAAAAAATTGCCAATATAAATTCGAAATGGATGAGCAAATGCTATTACTATTTTCGAAACTTAAACAACAAATGGATAAACAAACAGCAAATCTAACAGATTCAATCACAAAATTAATATTAAAAGAAATGGATGCAAAACTAAAACCAATTATTGAAGAAAATATATATCTAAAAAATGATGTAGAAAACTTAATCGAGAAGGTGAAACGTCTGGAACTTGGAAAAAAGGAGAACAATTTGATATTTTACGGCTTCGAGGAGTCAACTGAAAATGTTAATAACATTGCAGGCGTGGTATCGCAAACTTTAACTGATTCTGGCATCAAAATGAATAGAAATGATATAAATAAAGCATTTAGAATTGGCTAAGAAAAAGGAGAAGCACGCCCGGTTTTAATTAATACGCTTAACGCATGAAAGAGAGATGAAATTTTGCGGAACAAGAAAAAGCTACCAAATAACATTTACGTTAAGGAAGACTTCAGTAAAAAAGTTTTATAAAAGCGCAGAGAACTTCATGCCTCAGCTAAAGGAGGAACGAAGAAAGGGGCGTATAGCATGTATAAAATATGACAAACTAGTGGTGGTAAAGGCCGAAGCAGATGGGTCACGAGATAAAAGGAGGAGTGAAGAATCTGCCTCACCAAAGACAAAATTAATGACACTGGAAACGCCCGGCCAAAAATTTATAAAATAATACCTTCGAACGAATGTACAGGAATAGATATCACTTAACATCAGATATAAATAAACGATAGCAATTAACACACATTGGAAACCGGAAGATCAGAAAAAACGAACGACAAACGTTTAACAATACGGCCAAAATGATTACACCTCCCCCAAGCCGGCTGGTCATCGTGGGGGATATCTACCAATCCTACAAGCCTAATTGAAAATGAAACTACATTGTTAATTGAAGAAAGAAGACTACTCCTAAAACTCGGGAAAAACAAACAGAATCTAAGGACCATATCAGAACTAAGCAAAAAAATAAGCAACAGCATCAAAAAGGACAGAACCAAAAAAATTATAAACGTTCTCAACTACCATATAAAAATACAGGAGGAATCAAAAAAGCGTTAAAGGAATTACTAGAGGCGAAAGAATGGATACCAAACATCAAAAATCAAATAGGAAAACAGGAAACGACAAGAAAAGCTATAATCCAGACAGCAACTGACATCTATAGAAAACTTTATGCAGCAGAACAAAATACCCAGAATTCAACCATAAATCTTGATGATGACGACGTGGAAGACATACCAGTTTTTCTACAATCAGAAGTCGAAAAAGCTGTCAATAGTCTAAAGAACGGAAAGGCCCCCGGGCCAGACCAGATTACGAATGAGATGATCAAAAGCTCAATCACTGCACCGGAAAACCTAAGAAAACTCACAGAAGTATACAACTCTATCAAAAGCACGGAATGTATACCATCTCAATGGACCAAGAGCATAATTATATTACTACACAAAAAAGGAGATAGGAACAATTTTGAAAACTACAGGCCTATAAGCCTCATGTCAAATATGTATAAAGTGTTCTCTAAAATAATGTTAAATAGAATAACAGGGATAATGGACGAACAACAACCTATAGAACAGGCTGGTTTTAGAGCGGGTTTTTCAACTACTGATCATATGCATGTTATAAAACAGCTTATTGAAAAATGCCAAGAATACGGCAAAACCTTGTACATCGCATTTGTCGACTATAGTAAAGCATTCGATTCTATAAAACATGATTCGCTTTGGAGGGCTCTTATCCAACACGGAGTGCCAAAAAAATATGTACGCATAATTAAAAATATATACGCGAATAGCACAGCACAAATAAAACTAGAATCAGCCGGAGAAAAGTTCCCAATAGCTAGAGGGGTGAGACAAGGAGATCCACTATCCCCTAAACTTTTCTCTGCCATCTTAGAAAGCGTGTTCAGGGATCTTGAATGGGATATTTTTGGAATTAATATCAACGGTAGGTAACTTAACCATTTACGATTCGCGGATGACTTGGTCCTAACAACTGACAACCCTAATACGCTCCAACAAATGCTACAACAGTTGGCGGAGGCAAGCAGATTAGTTGGCCTTTCTATGAATCAAAAACAAAAGTAATGACAAACAGAAAAGAAATAGCTATAAAAGTACAAAACGAAGAAATTAAATATGTAAAAAATTACACATACTTGGAACAAATTGTATCATTTAAAGATCAAACAAATACGAAAGAAGAGTGACTTGCGCTTGGAAAAGATACTGGTCCCTTAAAGAGATTTTCAAAAGTAAACACTTACCTGTGACAGCCAAGAAAAAAGTGATCAACTCATGTATCTTTCCATGTCTCACGTATGGATGCCAAACTTGGGCGTTGACTCAGAAACAATTTCTAAAACTGAGAACGTGTCAAAGGGGTATTGAAAGGAGTATGTTGGGCGTGACTCTAAAAGACCGGCAAACCGCAGAAGATATTAGATCTACAACAAAGGTAGAAGACATACTGAAGAAAATAAAACAGTTGAAATGGCGATGGACAGGACATATGACTAGGGACAGCAGGATAAAATGGACTAAAATTATAATGGAATGGCAACCACGTGATGGCAAAAGGAAGAGAGGCTGACAAGCTAAAAGATGGATAGACGATATAAAGATTACTGGAGGGACACTCTGGTCAAGAAAGGCTAATAATAGAGAAGAGTGGAAACAGCTGGAAGAGGCCTATGTGTCACAGGACACGCTGATCACTAAACCGGGCAATCCGATATTTTAGATATTTAAGATGAAACAGTTTGATATTAATGTATATTCTATAATAATATAAGTATATTATATACGTTTGCGGTATATATGCCGAAAGTAATGAATTTTTTTTTACCCAACTACGGCGTCGCAGTGTTTGTTGATCGGTATGTATGTAAGTATATATGTTTATTTGTTCCCTGATTAATTTTCGAATCTTCAACCTATGTCTATGTTTCGTTAGCTTACACAACTACACATACATAGCACATACCTATACCTGTCCTTTAGCTGGATAGTAAATTGCCTAAATCAACTACCGTTAGACGTTATCGTTAGACGTTATCTAGAATCCACTTTCGTTACTTATGCTTTATGAACAAACCCTAAACAGAAGAAAACCCCAAAATACTTTAAATAAAAAATAAGTTCAGAAAATAAAACCAGACTACTGAAAAATCACGCTCTAAAAAGTATGAATTTAAGAGAACATTCTCATCTTAAAGGATAACCGTGGTCGAATGCCACCTACAATACATTCTGCAAATTAATCCTTAAGACCAGTGGACGCAACAAAAATTAAGCATGCAATTTTTTTTATCAGCCTGTATAACAAAAAATGTATACCTATATTGTGTTTTAACGGGGGAATAAGTCTGCAATTACATGGGGCTGTTTGATCCAGCGGTTTAACTAATCCGCTTAGCGGTTATAACTCGTTGTATAATGTTGTATAATTCATTGTGTGACACAACGAATTATATAAGAACTGTGAGTGCTGCTGTCGAAAATATAGCAATCCGACCAAACCGCCGTATTGCGCGGTCCAGACGCGCAGTATAATTCAAGCCTAAACAAGAGATATTGTTTTCAAGCATGTTTAAATATAATGTATGTTGGTCAAGCTCCTTTAGTAGTGTTCCATCTTATACAATGATGAAGTGCATTATTTTCGCCATATTTTTATTAGGTTAGTATAATATCCTAACTATATTCTGCTGAATATCAATAAATTACAAAGCATATTGTTATCTTCGTTGGTTGTTTAAAAGAAGGGCCACCTTATCTACCTTTTCGGGTCAATATAAGTTTTCCTCTCCCTTTGGAAATTCCATAGGTAAAATTAATCTTATTTTACCTTTACAGGTATATTTCTGCCTTCAACATCCTCTCACCGAGTACCATTCTATAGAACTGACTATACATACATTGAAAATTTCGACGCCTTCTATAAAGTTCATATTCTTCATGACTGGAAAATCTTTAAGTCGGCTTACAGAACCGCGTTTTATGCTTGTACCGACGAAGGAGCTACTCTGTTCTATCCAAAAGCTGAAGAAGAGTGGACTTTAGTCAAAAACTTGACAAGTGAAATGACCGAACATTCAAATGTGACAGATATCTTTGTTGGATTCCACGACGAATATAGGCTTGGAGAATTTATTACTGTTGACGGTAAGCATTCAGAACTAAGCACTACTAATCACCTTTTTTGAAATTCTTCTCTGTTTAAAGTATCTTTTTTTTTTAAGGACTCCCAATCCCTGATATATTGACTTCTGACAGCAGTCTACTTCCAGATCCAACGAACGATGAAAATGGTCAACTACCAGGTTATAATTATATCATAACGATGAACATAGATACTGGAGAGTTCAATTTAGAAAATTATTTTAGAACACCTGAAACGCCATTATCATTTGTATGTAAGAAAGTTGAAGATAAGTCCTGCCCGACTACTGACCGCGGTAAGTGCAAATATTTCTGCCTTTTGTTTCAGGATTTAAATTTATGGATTTTCTATTGAATTGAATGTTTTTCTTTACCGTTTTTAGAGCAGTAGTGATGAAATAATTTACACATATTCGAAGACTTGTGACATCCATCAAACCCTGTATTTCATATTTCTATGATCAAACCGTACTGGGCCCCCTTGATGGATAAAGGCCCATACCATCTCACAGAGAGGAGGCCTGTGTCCTAGCAATAGGCCGGTTAAGCTTGATTATGCTTATGCTATAATTTCAGGTTACAAGTACACGAAAGCATCAAGAAAATGTTACAAAATAAATAAAAAACTGAAACTATGGCAGGAAGCTATGAAGACTTGCTTCATTGAGGGAGGAATACTGGCAGTCATAGAAAACGAGGCGCAAGCAGAAGCTGTTAGTGATATGCTAGAACAAGAAGTATCATATTTTGTAGGAGTGAGAAAGATTATATCTTACAAGGATGGATACAATATTAAATATTACACAGTAAAAGGTAACAATAAGATATTTACAATATTCGCTTAGTAAAAAAACAAAGAATACATAATGAATGTAGTAACAACAAGATGGCATGATGTTTTATGTAATAAATATCATCAAAAGCGTGTAGGTTTTATTTATTGAAAAGTCGAAAGTATAGCACTTTATTCTTCCTTAGGTAAAAAATTCAGTGGCATGTACCAAAACCAAGAACAATCATCGTCCAGCCAGTGGGACTATGGGACAGTTGTAAAAAGGGATTCAAATCTTTACACTAAAACTGCAATGTCTAGTGAAAGGCTACCGTTTATCTGTGAAATGGAAGTTCCTGCATAAGAAAAACAGAAGAGTGATAAGATAGAAGAAATACTGTCTATTTAGAGGCGAAATACTTAAAGCATCACCATTAAGGTTCTGCCCATATATTTCAGATCATCGCAGAATGCCTTCTTCTACCATACATCTTTATAATATGTAAATATTGATGTGACCGTTTTAGGGCTCCTTACCCGAAGGGTCCAAACGGATCCCTTTGCTGTCACTAACATGTGTGTCTATCCGTCTGTCTGTCGTTTGTCTCACATTTTGTTCCGAAGAATTTTTTACTTCCCATTGACCTATGAACTTGAAATTTGATGATAATGTTTATTATTACGTATATTTTACTAACAAATACCAATATAATTGATATATTGGTACAGAATTGAAATTGGTATGTGCGAATTTCGACACGCTGTCGGCCGGTTTTTTATCTGTGCCAATAAATGATTACGATTATCTTTATTTACCGTCATCTCAATGGTCGCTGGTCTTTATTTTTTTATTGGGACAATCCCACCGCACTATTCCCACACCACTGCAACTCCTGAAAGCCAGAATCAACAGTGGCGACCACCAGAAAAGCGCAAAGGCAATGAAGCTCGACGAAGTCCCGGAGAATGAATTTAACTGTCTTGGATCCCGCAACGAAATTAATCAGAAAAGAATAACGGAGAAGTAGGATACAATATAAAGCTTTACTTCCCTCCATATTAAGTAGGAGACAGAACAAACAAGGCCAATAGGCACAAAGGGTCCTTTACAACTGGGATAAGCCCAGTTGTGTAGCACCACGGATAAAACATTGGATTAATTTTAATGGATCCTAACATTGTGACCATGGAGAGCCTCAGTAAAATGCTCGATGACCTCAGTAGAGCTTCCTTCAAGTTTTTTTTGTGAGCTGTTATATTTGATTCCAATAATAGGTATGGCAAAAACGCTTGAACAAAAGGAAATTTATTCTAGTTTCCACAAGGACCGTATAGTAAACAACTCCTGATGCAACCTGTACATTATTCAACATAATATTGCGTTCATTCTACCAAAGAATACACTTCCATAAGGTATTATGTGCAGATTGTACATATTCGCAGTCAGATGTAGAACACTGACATACGAGTAAAGGCGAGGCAACGTGCTTGAAGGAAAATAATTTACTTTTAAAGTTACCTAAGATACCATGGTCGCTGGTCTGTTAGCCTTATAATCTTTCATCGTTTCTTGGATCTTCCTCTACTCTTAGCCCCACATTATATTCGTCATTACCCTGCATCATATGCCCATATCAAAACAACCAATTTCAAGTAGTTAAGATTTTCTAAGATTTTTTTTTTTTTACTCTTTTCTATTTCATGGATGTGTAACCACACATTTTTTTCCGACTTTACACATATCATTAAGTTCGTCAACTTATAACAATCTTCGTATGCCAACTACTAACAATAAATTCAATAAATAAACATTTGTATATTTACCGAATAAATCAATGGTGTTAAACTATATGTTTTATTTCCCAATTTTGACTAACTATAGTACAAACCGCTAGGTTCTAAAATAATGCTGCTGGTCTTACTGGTAGTTATGGGATTGTAAGATTATTTTACAAAAACTTTGATCACTTTGATTTGAACTCCCCATTTTTTTTTATAAACACACACGTAGCACAAGCACACAAACGTACAGAACAGAGGTGGACTTGATACCTTAGGTAGTTTCAACCAGTCGACCTTTGGGCGATGCAGAGACAAATAGTGGTAGGTGCAATATTTTGAGTTAAGCAAATTGCGTTTATTTAAAACTTATATCTATACTATTACTTTTATTCACCATCATCATTACAGCTGAAAGACGTCCACTGCTGGACATAGGCCTCCCCCAAGTGTCACCGCATTGACCAGTTCTGTGCATCTCGCATCCAGCGGATCCCCGCAACGTTTACCAGGTCATCAGCTTCACCTAGTGGAAGGCCTTTCAACGCAATGTCTTCCGTTGCTAGTCCAGAGCTTTTCGGCACCATCGGCTATCCGTTCTGCGAGCAATGTGATCTACTCACGACCACTTAAGTTTAGCAATTCTTCGGGCTAAATCGGTAACCTTGGTTTTCTTGCGGATGTCTTCATTTCTAATTCGATCACGCAAGGAAACTCCGAGCATAGCCCTCTCCATTGCCTTTTTGGGGTTGACACATTCATTAGCACTTGACAACCACATAAATTTTGGAGTGTTTCACAATCGCTGTTAAAATGTCTTTCAGTTTAGTCTAAAGCCTATCCAAAGCCAAGTCTTTCAGTTTGTTTAAGGTTTTCATAACTATGTAAAAATCTTTTCGCAATGAATTACTTAAAATATATAAGCTATGTCGCCATTGCTACTGCTCATTGCTTGCGCACAAAATACGGTGGAGCGGCCAGACTGTCCAGTCAAGCGGTTCAAACGCTTAGTACAAAACAAGCCTTAAGAAGAACATAAAAACTAACCGATTATATAAATAATGATTATTGATCAAATAACTTTAATACAGTGAGCCGTCTGAGTCAACGATGAAGGACATTATTTTAGCCTTATTTTTATTTGGTGAGTATTTGTCTTATTTACTTGTTGAAGCTAGCTCGAAAGAAAACAAAATAATTGTTGCATTGTACACACTTATTTGAAATTTAAAGGCATCTGGCACCTATAATACTTCCAAAAAGTAAAAAAAAATAAATTTAAAAAATCAAAAGACCCGACTGCTTATAAGGCGAACTAAAAAGACGTAAACAAGAAGAAAATCATGCTGTGCAGTCGGAGGATACATATTCGCGAGCTGGCTGACCAAAACCAGATGTATCCTCCGACTGCACAGCATGATTTTCTTCTTGTTTACGTCTTTTTAGTTCGCCTTATAAGCAGTCGGGTCTTTTGATTTTTTAAATTTACTTTTTTATTTATAACTTTTTAGTATTTTTTTTAGATTCGGTACATTTAAACATACAAGTGTTATATATTTTTGAAATCACCTCTAAAAACCCTTTATTTTGATACCCCACACGATGGGTTAGGAAGTAAAAAAAATGTTTGTCCCCCACAATATGGCTCCCAAAATCCGCCATTTTTCTATTTTTCAATTTTAATGTAGCCAGTGACACTCGCAGGGTTAAGATGAATCGATTGACGTATGAATCATCAGAATCGGCCAACGCGTTTGGTCTCTGGAACGCCACATAGGAACAAACATACATACATACATACATACTTACATACATACATACATACATACATACATACTTACATACATACATACATAGACTGATAAACACATTACCCTCCTTCGGCAGTCGGGTAAAAAGGACCAATTTAATCAATCAGCCTAGACTTTTCTCCACTAGTATAGGGATTCCCATTCTGACTGGATACAGCTGAATGTCAGTATTTTACATGAAGTGACTGCCGATCTGACCTCTACAACATAGTAACTGGGTAAGACGATATCCCTTGGTAAGACTGGTGTCAGATCACGACCAAATAAGTTTGCTTAAATGAAACATCAGTCTCATAGGCATGATCGATATAATTTTACATTTGCAGGTATATTTTTGCCTACGACATTCTCTCGCCAAGTACATTTTTACAGAAAAGACTATACGTACATTGAGGAATTTGACGCCTTTTACAAAGTTCACTGGGACGTCATTGGATCCGCTTGGAGTACCGCTCTCTTTACTTGTGATGACGAAGGAGCTGTTCTGTTTTATCCAAAAGCTGAAGAAGAATGGACTGTAGTGAAGAACATTACAGATAAAATAATTAAAGACAAACGTCATAATGTGACAGACATCTTCGTTGGATTGCACGACGAATTTAATTTAGGAGAGTTTATTACTGTTGACGGTAATTATAAATTATTCTACTCTTTCATGTATGTACTTTTTGTTGACAAACATCGATAAGGTTCAAACTGAAAGTTACCGCGGTCTAGATGTGGATTGTCGATACGTTGTCATAATAGACAAGAAGCTAGATAAAGTGACTACACAAGTTACAGCGATTGTCGAAGAGTCAAAGTAGGTACTGCAAACACAAATTTAAATAAAATACAATCAATTGCAATAAATGTCAAATAGCTTACGTTACATGTCATAATTATTAATGCTAATGTCAAACAAAATTCAAAATCGTCAAAATAGGCGAGGAGACGTAAAATTTTCTAAAGCAGTAATTATAGAATTGTCGACCAAATATGCCATAAGTGAGTAATTTATGTTCTGTTGAATTTATCAAAATTCTTAATAGTTCTGTTTTTAAATTGTCGGGATTTAACGTTTAACTCAATATTGTTGTTGTCTCAATATACTTTGACCATAAGGCGCCTTCCTTCCTCACCGGGTCGTTGCGTTTCTGTTCAAATCAGACCCCTAGCCATCAAAACGAATCGAATGGTATCGAATCTCTTTCTACAATCATTAAAGCCTTCTATTTGTATGGTCAGACCACGTGACTTAACGATTAGATGATTTTTTCCCATACATTGATTCGTTTTGTACTAGATTTATCGATTGTAGATTGTCAACTTGGCTACAGGTGCCCCTTGAGTACAATTGGGAACTTTGGTGCCCAGAAACAATAATTGTTTTTCTATATTTGTGTCTGCTAATTAGCACTCAAGGATTAATGCGCTCGGTAAATAATCTGTACCGAAACGATTCAGTCAGAAAGACCGAGTCGTTTCGGTACAGCTCGTGATTCTTCACAGATTTAGTACAGACACGAAAACGAACCAACTCGGTGATTTTTTCTGCATTCATACAAAATAGTGACCAACTCATCTTCCGGTTTTCAGGACAGTCAACACTAAATTCTGAGCCTTCTGATAGCAACCTTCTGCCAGAACCACACCACAAAAATTGTATGACTATGAACGTTGATGATGGATCGTTCAAAGTGAGCAGTTGTTACAGAACACCTCAGACGGCGTTACCGTTTGTGTGCAAGAAAGTTGACAATCAGTCGTGCCCGACTATCGATCAAGGTAAGTATTATTCTTTTGACAACGGTAATCTTAGATAGAATTTCAGTTTGTCTTTAGCCCTAATTCTACAATAATTGATTGGTATAGAACAAGAGCATGCTTGAGACTCAGTCAGCTTCTATTTACCGGCAGGCTTCATTGCTAATTTTGGCATAGGAAACAAAGACACTACATTGTTCACTTATTAGGCCATTATTCTTAAACCAAGAGAACATAAAGAATCGTGGAAAGAAATATTTGAGACTAAGTGAATAGAAAATAAATGTCAATGATTTAAAATTCCAGGTTACAAATTTATGAAGGCATCGAGAAAATGTTACAAAGTTAATCACAAGCCATTGCGGTGGGAGCAAGCTATGAAGACATGCTTCTTAGAGGGCGGGATACTGGCAGTCATAGAAGATGGTGCACAAGCACTAGACATTCGATCATTGTTAGGAGAAGCGCCACCTCACTTCGTAGGAGTAAGACAGCTTGACTCTCGTGACGAATTTTATACAGTAAAAGGTAACAATGTTTTTATTTTATTAAATTTAAGATAACATTATTATTGTATATATATTCTTTGACAGTGTTATATAACGAAAGATCTCAAGGTACATATACACTGACAGGAAAAATAATATAAATTGGAATCATAGAGCTTTGTAAAATTTTCTTTGCATTGTTATAATAATATTCCTTCTTTATATTTTTGTTTTCTATTCAACCGACTGTCTCGTTGGTCAAATGGTTGCACGCGTTTTTGCTGAACCAGAAGTTCTGGGTTCGACTCCAAGGCCAAGCAAATATTATGTGGTTTTCCATATGGATTTTCTCAGTAGCAACCCGAAATCTATACTTGTATACTAGAACTAAACCAACCTTCAAATAATGTAGTTAATATTTTATTATTTTCCTTTGCAGGTCAAAAATTCAGTGAAATGTACCAAAGATCTGGCGGCCTCGGTTCATTACCGTCTGACTGTGGAACTGTTTACAGTATCAGTGACATACTTTACACTCAAACATTGAGCTGTGTAAGCAAGGCACCATTCGTTAGTGAGATGGATGTAGGAAAAACTGTATAAGCAGCAGATAACTGAAGTGCAGCAATATAAACTTATATAATAAAGAGAAAAATATGTTTATATCGTTCCCCCTCTAAAAAGCTCGTTTTATTCACTGAAAACAGTGAAAAATAGGTCACTATTTTGGCACTTGAATTTAGAAAACACCAATATATTCGACCTCCGTCTCAATGCTATACAAATTCCTTGCGCAAAATATACTAGATACAAACTCCGTGTGCTTTTTGCTTGAATCTTCCTTTTTTCTGGTAGTCTTGGTATAAAGTAAAGTATTCAAAATAAACATAAATCCGTACTTTATTCAGTAATTGCATAATATACTATTGTTTGTCTATTTGCTTCTCGAATACAGTATGCACGTTGGAAACCTCGCACCTTAAGCTCACACCTGCACCCTAATTGCGTATCTGTTTTGACAGCACGAAGCATATTCCTTTTCTTTCATTTTAGTAACTCAACAATATTCATTGAGTGTTTTAAGCTGTCGAGTAGACGGATTTTTGAACATATCAAGCAATGAACGCAAAGAAAGTATACCGTGTGCTATTCTTAGAACTTACACAATTAGGGTGCTGGCGTCGTTCACGTGCACACAAAAAGTAATATCTGGAAGAACTTACTGATCTAATAAAATTATTAATTAAAAATATATTTAAAACAAGTTTTTTTCGTATTCTTCTCAGCAAACCCTTTCATTTGATACCCATATCATGGCAGAGCACAAAAAATAACTAGTCCGCCATCTTGGGCCGTCCGCCATATTGGTCATAGAATGACGTCAGTTAGCTACAAACTAAACGTGTATAAAAAAATTCAGCTTTTTCGGTTGAGGATAACTGCTTTAAAATTCAGTTGCAAGTTTTGACCCGAACATAACATACATACATATACATTGCAATATTATATAAAAGCTTGTAAAAATATGTAATAGTATATTATGAATTGCGTTACAAGTGAGCTAAGTTGCTCATTACACACGAGGCTGTGGATTGCAGTCCGAGCCGTAGGCGAGGGCGTAATTCAGCCGAGCGACGTTTTTGACACATTTGCGAGGAACAAACAAACGTGTATTGCTTATATCGTTTAATTATTAAAACAATTGCTGGACGTACAATTTTCAAAGTGGTATTGGATTGTTTTTTAGATGGCAATTTCACAGTTTGTGTTACATTGGTACTTGCCACTTCTTTAGTATATACTTTTGTTTTCATCTTATGTAAATGTCGGCGACAAAGGCAAATCATAGAACAGTAGGAACCAAATAACTCAAGCTACGAGATGGACATGGTTGTGGTTCGGAATAAAACGGTTTTGCCTTTGGCTCCAAAGTGTGGTCTCCGATAAATCAAATTTCATAGATTTTCGGCTTTTAGAGCGAGCTTATGAAAAAAAACTGTTGTGAATATTTTCCAAGTATGGCAAATTAAGATAGGATAGATAGGTACGGAATTTACCAACCACTGCTTTACTAGAATTTTATGTTTCGGAAAATGTTATTCTTCTTTTTTTCGAATAGAAGTTGCTGCGCAAAACTGATTTTTAACCGACTTACCAAAAAGGAGGAGGTTCTAAGTTCGACTTTATGTATGTTTTTTTTAATTTTTTTATGTATGTTCACCGATACCTCCATCAATTGTGGACCGATTTTGAAAATTATTTTTTGTTTGGAAGAGTATGTTCCGAAATTGGTCCCATTTTAATTTGGTGAAGATCTGCTGAAGAACTTTGAAGATATACAATAGAACTCTTCAATAAATAATGGCAAATCTCTCGGGATTGCTGCAATCGCATGTCTGTTTATTGTTTACACCATTTCATAACATAACATCACGCCAGTACGATATTAAGGGGTACGCAGATCTCTCATTTCACCGTTTATGTTCAAGTTTCATGACATTCGGGTAATCTATTCTGGCGTTATAGGTACCTTACTAAACAACTTGCCTATTAGGTACAACTAAAAAGTGGAAAATAAAAAAGATTTTTATTTTGAAAAATAAATATAACTTTGTTTTTGGTATCTTTGGTACGTACCATTTTTTGCGTTATGGACACCGACTTCCAAAGCCAAAGTTATTTTTCACTTTGTAGTTTTCTTATTTGGAAGTCGGTAGTATTTTTTTGCAAAAAAATTTTTTTAGTCGTACTTCTATGGCTTTAAAATTGATTTTAATTCGAACTTTGCTTCCGTACGTGTAATAACAACATTTAACAGCTGTTTATAGGGACCATACTCGCCACTGGCACCAACTGGTGAGCACAAGAACGGTAGCCCCCATTGAATTGAGTTTCAGCTCGTTAGTTATTAACTGGTTTTTTTCTGCTGCAATGATGACTGATACGATTGGAGTGGAGAGTGGAGAGCGTTTCCTTCAAAACTATATAGAATATAGGCCTTTAACCTTGAACACGTATGGTTACACTGACGTTATATCGCTTATTTATTTATTTAATACTAGGAGAACCAACAGCTATAACAGATGGATAACAATTGTATATGAGACAATAGAGCCAATTACAGGTTCTCACGGATGGAAACAGAAAAACTAGTAGAAAACTTAGAAGCACGATGTATTTGATTAAATAAAGAACAATAATAACTAAACACTTTAAAAAAAGTCAGCATTCAGCCGAGTGCGGCTTAGGCTTATATTAATGTTAGACAAATGCACCGAGGAACGCAGACCTTCTGTGAGTCTTGCAAATATAGCCTGGGTGCTTTTGTATCATTTATCGGCGCATGAATCACTATTTTTTTTATCATATTATTTTTAGTATTTTGTAACCTACTATCAGCACATGATAATATCGTAACGTTAGGTTAAGTACACAAGTGTGAAAAGACTCTCAATACGTTGTACAAGACTTAATTGGTAACCCATTGCGATGATACCAATTTCCCTTGGGGCAAGTAAAGCATATTTTGGTCGTTCCAATATTTATTATTCGGCCATACTATATACCAGAGTTTCTCAAAGTGTGATACGTGAACCCTCATGAGTTCACCATTTGGTGGTTTGACAAAATTTACATAATGATGGCTGGATGGCGGGCAAGCGCGGGCAACACGTATAATGGCACCATGGCGCGATTGTGCTTATTTTTGATTTTCACACCTAAGGCTCTAAGCAAAGTGTCAGCGATAGCGATTCTCAGAATTTTCAAAGTACCTAAGGGATTGATCTCGTGACATTTCAATAACGCTTCTCAGTCCCATACATTTTTGAAATTATTTCAATCGCTATTGCGACGCTTTCGTAGATATAATGTCACTTGCCTTGAGCATCTTGTCATGCCAATATAGGATATAACTTGATATTAAATCAGAATAAAGATTTAAATTACTCCTACCTACAATTGACTCTATCAGAGACAAGAAAGTCCACTCATCACATTAATATTAAATACATATTTCTTTTTATCACCTTTTATTAAAATAAACAACCTCATGTGCTTTTATAGCTAGATTTGGACATTTTATTTTAGGGGTTCGCAGTCGTTTAGGATCTTTAGCAGGGGTATAGCCATAAGATTGAGAAACCTTGATAACGAGTTTTCTAATCACTTACTTGATGGAAATGTGTGTATATTCACCGTTCCAGGGTGAATCTCTATTATCCTGGCTATGTACTGGTATGTACTGTTTTTCAGTCATAGCCTTAGGGTATCTAAGTTAGAACACCTAGATTGTGTTTCCTAACAAATTAATGTGTGTTAGGTAAATAATGCAGAGCAACCTTATGGAAGGGTCCACAGGGGAAAAGAAACAGAGGCAGACCACTGACACCATGGGAGGACGAGGTCATAAGAACAGCCGGCTCAAATTGGAGCCAAATAGCAAAAGACCACTTGGGCATCTTTGGAGGAAGCATTTACCCAATCTGGGGTTCTTGCAAAATAAGAAAACTAATAAACTAACCAATACATTTAATACAAGAAACAAACCCACTAACATGTAGCGGCACCGACGCCGCCACTTACAAACAAATGACATGACGTCACACAAATCCTGCATCGCGCAAGCAAAGTATTCGGCGCGATTTGAACGTATACAACAGTCCGACGATAACCGTTGGGCAGTTGCCCGGACCAGACACAACACCCGTCTGGTCGGAGGATCCTCCCTTTTCTATGGAGGTTTGTGGGACTTTACACCCTATTCCACCTACCCCCAAAAACATATTATACCTGATAGAAATTAAGTTAACATTGTACATACATTCGCAAGGAATAAAAGACTTTTTTATTTTATTTTATTAGGTAAATAATACGATTGGTATGTGAGTAGATCACATACCGCACTACTTGCGCTCCCGCTTTTATGGGGGCGTCTAAACGAAAATATTTTTTTTTATTTACCTAAGCTACTACATACAATTCTTACTTATAGTATTTCATGTATAACGATAGTTTATAAGAGAGTATATAAACTATAAGCTATGTGACGCCTTGTCGCGAACATAAGTATTGTTCACGCCAAACTTCTTGGCCGCCCTGAAGTTGGCTACAATGGTTGCGCAGTAGTATATCTCATACAAAAACAGCACCGTTTCGTGCCTCGCGCATGCGGTAAACCAACTTCAGGGCGGCCAAGAAGTTTGGCGAGGACTATATTGTACATGAAGCGACTGATCAACACAACCCATAGCAGTAACTAGGTAAAATGATACTCCTCGAGTCTCCTTGCAAG